>CM060385.1:11451573-12753777 GCA_030545235.1 Helianthus tuberosus
TCGTTGAACAAGAAGAAGACGATGAGGATTATCCTCCAATTTCTGAATATTGTTTTTCTGTTGATAACAACGAACTAATCCTTGCGATGCAGAATTTAGGTGATAAAGCTAGATGGCCCAGGAAAAATGACACACCAGCTGCAACCAAAGATAAGTCAAAGTGGTGTGCATATCATGAAGATTTTGGGCATCTCACAGAAGAATGCATCGCACTGAGAAAAGAAATTGGATACTTGTTGAGCAAGGGGCACTTAAAAGAATTACTGGGAAGAAAGAAGTCAAGGACTCAGGATCCTGAAAGGATCCCAGAGAAAGCTCCAGCCCCTCCAGCTGATGCACAAGTTATTAACTTTATTTCTGGAGGATCAGACATTTGTGGAACATCCTTCTCTGCAGCTAAAAGACATGCAAAAGAAACCAAGATGGATAATGGAGATAGACCCATTCGAACATCCAGTGTCTCCGAAGGAAAAGTTAAAACTTTTGATGAGGATGATCGTGTTGACATTCAGGATCCTCATCACGATGGTTTGGTTATCACTCTTTTTATTTCTAACCATTTTGTTCACAGGATCCTTATAGACGGAGGAAGCTCTGTGAACATTATCCAGCTTGATGTCCTCAAAAAGATGAATATTCCTGAATCCGATATCATCCCAAGATCCTCTGTGCTCGTGGGATTCAGTGGCGAGACTAAGAATACTCTGGGGGACATTAAACTCCCAATTTATATCGAAGGCCTACATTCTTATCAAAAGTTTTGTGTTATTGACTGTTTATCTTGTTGTAATGTTATCCTTGGCAGGCCTTGGATACATGACATGAAGGCAGTCCCATCCACTTATCATCAATGTGTGAAGCTTCCTAGTCCTTGGGGAATAGTGAAGATTGATAGTGATCAGCAAGAGGCTAAGAACTGCTACACCTCATCAATGAAGCCAACATCAAAGTCAAGGGAGCAATAGCAATTAAAGCGTCCTCCAAGGGATGTCTTGGAGGCAAGAGAACAGGATGTAGTAGAAATCCTTATGGATCCTGATGATCCTGAATCTAAAGTTTATATAGGATCAGGGATCCTTAGTGAAATAAAGGAAGGCCTCATATCCTTCCTCAAAAGGAGAAAGACTACCTTTGCATGGAAACACGAAGACATGACAGGTATATCTAAAGATATAATCACTCACAAACTTGGCATTGATAGGTCCTTCAAACCAATCCATCAAAAGAGGAGGAAATTTGCACCAGAAAGAAATGCCATTATCCAGGAGGAGGTAGAGAAATTACTCCGAGCAGGTATGATTAGAGAGGTCAAGTATCCAAGATGGTTGGCTAATGTGGTTGTTGTTCAAAAGAAAAACGGAAAGTGGAGGGTATGTGTCGATTTTACCGATTTAAATAAGGCATGTCCCAAGGATCCTTTCCCATTACCACATATTGACTCCATGGTGGATGCAACTGCGGGTCATGAACTGTTAACTTTTATGGATGCTTCATCTGGATTTCAACAAATTCAGATGGAACCCTCCGATCAAGAGGATACAGCCTTTATGACTCCAACTGGTATATACTGTTATATTGCTATGCCATTCGGACTAAGAAATGCAGGTGCAACCTATCAAAGGCAAGTGAATATGATGTTCAAGGATCAGATTGGACAGACTATGGAGGTTTACATAGACGATATGGTGGTAAAATCAAAAAAGGCTGAGGATCACCTAAGAGACTTGGAAGAAGCGTTCAATATCCTTGATAAATATAATATGAAACTTAATCCTTCTAAGTGTCATTTTGGTGTAAAGGAAGGTAAATTCTTAGGATATATGGTGACAAAGAGAGGCATTGAAGCCAGTCCAGAACAAATCAAAGCTATAGTGAACATCAAGTCCCCTGCCAATGCTAAGGACGTTCAGAGGTTAACAGGCAGGATTGCAGCTTTAAACAGATTCATATCTAAATCCTCAGAAAAGTGCAAGGAATTCTATGATATCCTAAGGAAGAACAAGAAATTCGAGTGGACTGAGAAGCATGAAAATGCCTTAAAAGCTCTTAAGGATTACCTATCCTCAGCCCCAGCCTTGATGAAACCAGAAAAGGGAGATGTGTTATCCTTATACTTGGCGGTATCCTCAAAAGCAGTAAGTGCAGTCCTTGTTAAGGATCACCAAGGTACACAACATCCTGTCTATTATGTAAGTAAGAGTTTACTTGATGCTGAATCCAGGTATTCACACTTAGAAAAACTTATCCTTGCATTAATTATGGCATCTACTAAATTGAGACATTATTTTGAAACTCATGCCATTATCGTTAAAACTAATTTTCCAATTAAGAATGTCCTCAGGAAACCTGAAATGTCAGGAAGGATGGCCAAGTGGGCAGTAAAGCTTAGTGCATATGATATAAGATATGAGCCCAGGACAGCCATTAAATCCCAAGCATTAGCCGACTTTGTGGCAGATTTCAGTAGTGATTTGCAAAAGGAAGCTGAGTTAGAAGTCCAGCAGCTAGAGGAGACCAAGGATCCTTGGATACTCTATACTGATGGATCCTCAAATATCAAAGGAACAGGGCTTGGAGTACTACTAAAATCGCCACAGGGGGACATAATACCCCATTCTATAGCTTGTGAGTTCCAAACCACTAACAATGAGGCTGAATATGAAGCCTTGATAGCTGGTTTGGAAATTGCTAAGCATATGAGGATCAGGTATCTTGAGGTACATGTAGATTCTTTGTTAATCACTAATTGTCACACCCTGGCTTTGCGGAAGCGTGGTTATTTTTGGTGTGACTTCTTAATACCATAGCTTAACCATAACAAAGCTATATGAAATAAAATCATGCAAGATCATCCATTCGATTAAGTTTTAAAACCAGAGTAACACAACATTGTCTTAGAGACTTACAACCTCATAACAATAAACATTGTCTTTAAAAACATAACCATTAACATGAAATAAACGCAGTTTAAGATTTGTGACTCGTCCAGGAATAAGTCACATTTCCTAAACCCGGATGACCTCGGAACCCATATGCAGCGGAAAAACATAACATACCGCGCCAGATCTTTAATTTCCTGAAATACATGTAAGTTGAAAAATCAACAATAATGTTGAGCGAGTTCATGTGTAAGTGAGTAAGTAAACCTTCGTGAGTATAAAAATAGTCTTGGTATGTAGCAAATAAGGAAAAAGAGATCACCAATGGTTTGCAAGGCCATTGATATATGTGAAGTGCAAGTAGGAAGACTCAAACCTAGCAAATTTAGCGTTGGGTACAAAGTCACTCCAAGGTCCGTTCTGTTGGGCCTCTCAGAGGTCCGTTCTGTTGGGCCTAGAGTTGGGCTCGCTACACCCAGATAGATCTACCGCTTACGTCCCTCGGTCCTACAATGAGGATTAATGGCCTCCAGTTTCTGCCTACCCACTCACATGATCTAAGTAGTAAACCTCCTTACGCTAACCATACCATGTATAAAGTACTTGTAATCAAAGTAACATGTATTTCACCCCCGCAGTTAAGAAAACTGAAAACAGTTAGAGAAAAGGGGGACATGAACTCACCGTGGTGCGTCTCTACCAAGTATGCCTCCAAATCAATCAGCTGTATGACGACCTACACGTGCTAACTCTATTAGACGGACGGCCGTGCCTTAGCTTTATGGTTTAAGTTTTTGGGAAATAGTTAGGCAACTATTTCGTGTTTACATTCTGTATACTTGGTAGTTATTTTCCTTCCCAAGGATGGGGGATTTAATACATGTGTGTTCGTAACATTCAGATTTCACTATTAAGTCCCACTTAATATATTTTATTTCCACTTCAAAATATGAATATTCTTCTCAAAAATATTATATTTTCATACATGTGATTTTCCCCAAAATAATACTTAGTAATATTATTTTTACTCTAAAAATAATATTTACGCAGTTCACAAAATAATCATAAACACTTATACAAGTGATGTTGTGAAAAATATATACTAAATATATTTATGTATCACGTTTTATTTTGTGAAATCCCACCTCCGATATTTTATAAATAAAGCCGTGGCGAAATTCATAGTTTGAAAACAAGTCGACAAGTATCTCTAACACTTATAGTGAAAATAATTCCAAGTGTTAGGTTTTTAGAAAAATTTCGCCAGAGTTTCCTTTGTAACTGGAGGTGGCCACGCTTTCAAGCGTATCATTTTCTTTTACAAATCAAACCAACAATCTTCTTATTCAACCAAAACAACGTTCAAATCACAAACTAGTCAAAATATGTCTATAATCGCATAAGTTTCATGAACTTGTGATTTATCCAAACTGTAAAGTAAATCTCATTACTTTTAGTGGATCTATATATAAAATAATCCGATTTTGTAAAAAACCTCGTTTTTATGGAAGTTCCGTCTTTACAACTTCTCGTCCACTTTTACAAAAATAGTTATTTCGTCGAAACTTTGTGTTACACAAGTGTTTACACACTTGTGTGTTCTAAAAACCATTCTTGTTAGTGTAAGATCCGTCTTTTAAAGTATGATTTCTTTAACGCTTGGTCCTTTGAAAATACCACTTGCAGATACGTAGATCTGCTAGTTTTAAACACTATTGTACAAGCTAAAACACTTTTACACAAGTTCATGATTCGTGTGTGGTAGAGTTTCACCCTTTAACCCTTGTTCTATTCAAAACAACCTTATGTCATGATTCGTGATCATGACCAAACCGGGTTAAATGATGATCCGAGCTACCACAACATAGATCGGGTCTAAATAATCACAAATTTCAATTACTACAACATTTACACAACTAGTGAGTTTTTATCCAACACTTATAGCATTTTTAGTAGACTTTAAAGTATCATCTTGTAAGATTTCGAGTTTTAATCATCATATATCGTATTAACCACTTTAAAATAGATTGAGAAGGTGTTCTAAGCAACATACCACTAGCTCGAGGCTAGGGAAGAATCTTGACGAAAATGGCGTGGATAAAAGCAAGATAAAGAGGTCCTTCGCGTTCCATTTGCTCCAAGACTCCTTGTATACGACCCTTAACACTTGTAGGTGATTGGAATGGCTAGAACAAAATCGAAAATGGATGGGTAGGGGTGGGTTGTTCTCGGCCGTAAGCTCCAAGAGAGGGAGAGAGTAGTGTTGTGTAGTGTTGAGTGATGGATGATTATGTTGTGTTTAGTGTTAAACTTATAGACAAATCAAGTGAGTATTATCCAATGGTTAGTGTGTCATTTAGATATTAGACAATCAAGGATTATAATAATCAAAATGGTACAAGTGTGTCCCCTCTTAGTTGGGGACGGTTAGAGAGGGGGGGGGGGGGGGTCCTAGTCCGAAACCAACTAGTAGTTAGGTTAAATAGTTAGGTTAAGTAAGGTAGTTAAGTGCTTAACCCGGTTAGTGGTGTGTCACGCGTTACAAAGGGTGTTAGGGTAATCAGGGACCCTAACTGGCTCAGAAAAAGATAAATAATGAAAATAACAATATTTTCATGTTCCGGGTATAGTCCGGTTGTTCGGTTGGATAGTAATCCGTTAAAGTGCTTAACAAAGCTTTGAAGTGTCGTTAATACCATTTTTAGTGACACAACTCATTTCTGACACTTTGGAAAGTGTCTAGTAACATTTTTCTCATGTTTCGGCACTTTATAAGGTAGCTAAAAGCTGAATTGTTATGTAAAGTGCTGAGTTTTGTACTTAGAGTACGTTTTAGGCACATCCAGTCATTGAAACTTATTCCTAGAGACGCAGTTCTACAACCCTTGTATCCCTACACTCACCACTAGTGTAGTAAAATATTTCAGGCTCTTACAGGCCTTAGAGGCAGTGTTTGCCTGATGCTGGCTTTATCAGCATGTTCAATAGGTTATCCGTTATAGTGCTACTGTGCTTTTTGTGCATCATGTTTGTCACTAAGGTTCAACATGTAAATAATGTAGTGACAGCAAGTAAAGTATGATGCAAGTAAGTACATGTATCAGATATTCACGTAGCAGTTTATTCACAAGTTCAAGCAAGCACAGTAATTAAGCAGTAATTAATCATTAATTAAGTCGTACGGATACCTGGTTTAGTGAGGGTTGTCACACTAATCACTTTAATGGATCCTATGCTGTTAAAGGTGAAAAGTTAACAAAATATTTAGAGGTAGTCAAAGAATTGGCACTCTCTTTTGTATCTTTTAGTTTGACACAGGTACCAAGGGAAGAGAATGCAGAGGCAGATGCATTAGCCAATTTAGGATCATCCTTGAAGATCCCGGAGGATATAAGTATCCCCATTATCCATATCCTGGCTCCTGCCATCGAGGATCACGTGGCTATGGAAATAGGAGAGGATTCTGCAATTATCCCTAGTGAGGATACTCAAACTCATCTAGGATCATGGATCCTCCCAATCATGAGATACATACAACATGGAGAGATTCCTACAGGAGAAAACCCTAGGGCTTTCAAAATTAAGGTATCTCAATTCACAATTTTGAATAATATGTTGTATAAACGATCTCTTGCAGGACCATATTTAAGATGCATTGAGGATCCTGAAATCCAAGAAGTTTTAAAAGACTTCCATGAAGGAGATTGTGGAAACCACACTGGGGGCAGGGCATTATTCTCAAGGATCCTGAGGACAGGATACTATTGGCCAACTATGAAGAGAGACGCTATGGAGTATGCTAAGAAGTGTGATCCTGGTCAGAGACACAGCAATATCCTTCATCAACCGGCTGAATTATTGCATCCTATATCCTCCACTTGGCCATTCATGAGATGGGGCATGGATATAGTTGGTAAGCTCCCTAAGGCACCTGGTGGAAAAGTGTTCATGCTTGCTATGACTGATTACTTCTCCAAGTGGATAGAGGCTGAAGCTTTTGCCCAAGTCAGAGAAAAGGAAGTTATATCCTTCATTAAAAGAAATATTATAACTAGATTTGGTATTCCTTCTGAAATTATATGTGATAATGGTTCCCAATTCATTGGGGGCAGAACTACTAACTTTTGTGACAACTGGGGGATTAAGATGATAACATCAACACCAGTCCACCCACAAGCTAATGGTCAGGCAGAATCCTCCAATAAGATCATCATCAACAATTTGAAGAAGAAGCTTGGATCCAAGAAAGGGAAATGGGCAGAAGAACTACCTTATGTGCTTTGGGCTGATAGAACAACCCCTAAGAATGCTACAGGCCAAACTCCATTCTCTTTGGTATTTGGGGCAGAATCAGTGATCCCTACAGAAATGGTGGTTCCAACTGCTAGAACAAGTATTCGTGATCCTGAGGAAAATGATGAGAACTTGGTTCAAGACCTGGATACTATAGAAGAAATCAGAGATTTGGCAAGGATAAGGATGGCCAGCTATCAGCAAAGAATGGCTGGAGCCTACAACAAAAATGTCAGGATCAGGAAATTCCAAGTTGGTGATATGGTGCTAAGGAAAGCATTTCAGAATACTACCAATCCTGCTGATGGAAAGTTGGCACCAAAATGGGAAGGCCCTTACTTGATTGAAGCTGAGGCAGGAAAGGGGGCATATCGATTGCTAACAATGGAAGGAGATTTGCTACCTAGAGCCTGGAATGCTGTCCATTTGAAGAAATACTTCATGTGATAAGGATCCATGATCCTCACATGATAAATATCCTTAAAGGATCCTTAAAGCACAGATGATCCTCATTCGGGTAATATCCTAATCTCAAACTATTTCATTTCCTTACTTTTTCACAAAAGGATAAGGATCCGGCATCCTTTATCCTCCTTTCACGAGATTTTGAGTTTTGAAGGTTCAGGTACTCTTAGTAAAAGGATGATTATCCACACAAGCAACCAGTTACTTGGGTTTGACCCCAGTCGTTTGGGCTTGACCCCAGTTCCGCCAGTAGCGCATGATGATCCTGGTATAGTTCATGGCAGTGGGACCAGTACTCGTTTTAGGGGCTGATAATTCCATTGTACTGGCTATACCTAGGATCCTACGTATAATGGTAGACGTACCATACATCCGTTCTTAAGGTTTCTAACGTTTTCACGTTAGCTAAGGTTTTGGCATTTTCATGCCACTAAGTTTGGATAGTCGCCAGTTAGGGCCATACTCCAGTTCACACACGATCCTTGGGCTTGTCCCTAGTTAACCTTGGGCTTGTCCCCAGTTATCCTTGGGCTTATCCCCAGTTATCCTTCGGGCTTGTCCCCAGTTGCTAACTTTTATCTTATATTGGCTTAGTCCCGAGTTATGTTCTATTTCAGGTCTTCAAAGTTAAACAACTAAGGATCCTTGATCCTTACATCTTACTAAGGTCTGTCTTATGGTTATCCTGGTTATAGTATTAAGGGTTAGGATCCTAACTTGGATCCTCAGGTATGATCCTTAACTATTTTGATTTTATTCATTGATTATTTGAATAACCCTAATACTTTGACAACTGAACTCATGATCCTTAAAATACACCACTTTTTGAATTTTTCAACTATAGGATATTTGATCCTGGATCATATCCTAAATATTTTCTATATAATTTGTTCAACTTTTTCTATTCAGACAAGTGTACATCAAAACAACTGAAAAATAAAATAACAACAAGAATATCAACGCATGATATAGCCAAAAAGTTAAAGTCATTTTATTCACAAAAGCTTAAACCCTTTTTAGGTTGTCAAAATTACCTACCCCGAGCATCTACCAGCAATACGTGGCCCGTCCGCTGGGGTAGGTAAAGGGTGTCCATTTTTCATAGGTTTTTCAAGTCCAGGAATCAAAAGACGGCAGGATCACAATGGCTTCATCCCCCAAACAGAGGATCCCTCCACCATTTGTAATCCTACCTATTGTTCAAAGGATCATCCATGATCCTCAACCCTAGTTACTATTGTTTGAGTACAGACCAACCATTGTTCAATCAAAACATCTTCAAAAGAAAAAACTACTACCAAATTTAAAAATTGGGCTCCGGCTACGTCTAAGAATGTCCATCATTGCCCAATCATGCAGCCTACACTTTCGCTGCATCTTCATCCCCTCCAGCTTCTGTATCCTTCATCACATCCTTTCCACTGCTTCCAGCCTCAATCGCCAAAACCTCCTCATACTCCTCAGCCTCCTCATCATCTTCCAGATCAGCTAACCTCGCCTTCCAGCCCTCAACATCCCAGCTGCTTCTGTCGAAGTTAGGATCTTTAGCTTCCTGGGCCATCTTTAGTTTTGTCTGATACATTGTGATGGCAGCGGAGACCTTTGCACCTTCCACGAGCTCATGTTTCTCGTAGTCAATGTCGATCAAGATTTTAGCTGTCTGAGTCTTGGCATCTTTAAGGGCTTTTTCAAGATCAGCAATCTTAAGATCCTTGAGCACTGCAACCTGTTGGAGGTTAGCAATCTTCTTATCCAGCTCCTCAACACTCCCCACGTAGTCTTCAATCTCAGTAAATTTCTGCAAAGAAAGAGACAAAGCAGTTCAAAATCAGATGATCCTCAAATAAGTAGGATACCTAGGCAGAATTGGTGATCCTCACCTCATTGAAGTACTCAAGGAACTGGTGGCGGATCAGTGGCAGGCCCTGTAGGTCCTCTGTATCAGAGGTTTTCCTCTTCTTGCCACCCCTTCCTTTAGTGGGTGCCTTGGGGATGGAGACGCTAGGGCTGGCAGTGGTCTTCTTCTTCCTGGATCGAACAGTATCAAGGTCGGTCATGTTGAACTGGGAGGCAGGTTTGGAAGATTTTCCGGCACCTACACATTCAAAGCAAGATAAGTATCTTTATCCTATTTCTATTTAACTATTTATTTAAATCTTTAACTATATAAAAAGCAGGATACTTACTTGACATGGTGACTGAGCCTGAGGATACCTCTTGAGAATCCTGGGTGATTGTCTTGAATGATCTTGTTTCAGGGCCGAGTCTTCTAAAAACAGCAAGCCTTTCCTTAGTATCAGGAGATGGTATGAGATATGAAACAGTGACTACTGCATAACATAAAACAAAAGGGGTTAGTGATCCTATCACAAAAGCAAGATTACCTGGTGATCCTTCTTAGGATCCTCTGTCCTACCATGGGTGGACCATTTCCTTGGTAGATCCTTTCCGTTTGGAATGGTATCCCTTCTGACAAAGAAAAAGCGTCGTTTCCAGTTTTTATCGTTCTTGGTGGCCTTAAAAATGGGATGTTCTTCGCCGGGTTTTCGCTTAAACAGATATCGGTTGGATCCAAACGTTGTGAGATCATACATCTCTGCCAGTTCCGACATTCCTAAATCAATCCCTTCCTGCTCTATGATCCTTTCAAGGGTATATAAGACCCTCCAGATCATCGGCATAGCTTAGATGTAAGAGATGCCGGTTAAGGAGAAAAAAGATTGGGTAAAAGCTGGAAAAGGATAGGTATATCCTATGGTGAATGGGGTAACCGGAAAGGCAACCCATGTCTCATAAATGTAGTCGCTCAGAACAGTGGGATCAAAGGGTTTGAAAAAGGCGTTCACCGGAAAGCAGTGCCGGATCTTATCTACTTGTACATCGTTAAAGCAACACCTTTCATTCGCTGAGTCTTTGATGATCCCTTGACTCTTCAAGGGGCTATCCTTCTGGTGATCCTTGGCGGGGGAGGACCGGAGCATCATTCTTAACGAGATGATGGTAAAGAAAGAAAAACAGAGTAAGAGAAAGAGAAGTAGGAGAAGAGATACCTGATTGATCTTCGGCTGAGAATTTAAAGGGAAGTTCTCTTGGATTTAAATGCAAATTGATCCTATCTCTAACTCCTATTTATAATGATGATTTGCAGGATTGTCACTTCGGTGACGTCAGGTTTGCAACGGCTAGTCCGTCTTCAACGGCTAGTTATCCGTTAGTTTGTTGCGGATAAGATCAACAAAATACAACTCGTTTATTTACAATATAACTCCTTATATTTTGGGGGCAATTGTTAGGGGTGGATTTCTAAATGACCCGTGATCCTCAATTATTATCCTGCTTGGTGATCCTTACTTCTGTGACAGTTAGTGATCCTCAGAAGTGCTTCAGGATCAGGATCATGGATCATCCTAAGGATCCTTATACTAATGATTGTCTGCTTTGAATTCGTAATTGTTTTGCAGGAGTATCAATTGGACTTGGTCTTGGCGATATTCCTGGAGTATATTCCTTGAAGTATTCCGCACGTGCTTGGCTGAAAATGGACGTTGTGGAGTCGTGGAGGACTTGCACCATTTGCGGACAATTAGTTACTTAGATATTTCCTAATTTAAAAGGGGTAGCGAGCTAATTAGACAACACTTTTGGCTATTTTTGGCTACACACACACTCGTACAACTGCTCTCATCAATTTCGCTAACACACTTGGCGATTACACACATTTCTACACGATACACTATAGTGATCCTTGTACTTAGCTCGCTATCATCCGAAGTTGTAACAGATTGTTTGTTTAATTTAAGGTGGTGATCGGTAGTTTCCATCACCCGGGGTTTTTTGTGCCGGAGATCAACTCTTGATCAAGGGCTTTTTCCCCGTATAAATCTTCGTGTCATTTGTTCATCATATTTCATAGTGATCCTTATTATTGTTCGTCAATTCAAGCATCATACCCCGTAACAAAGAGTTTGGTTGCATTATCCTCGTCTGATTTTTGACCAAAACAATGGTCTTGTTATTACCTTATTTATATCTAACCATTTTCTTCACAGGATCTTGATAGATGAAGGAAGCTCTGTAAACATCATTCAGCTTGATGTCCTCAAGAAAATGAACATCCCTGAATCGGATATTGTCCCAAGATCCTCAGTTCTTGTGGGATTCAGCGGAGAAACCAAGAATACATTGGGGGACATTAAACTTCCCATCTACATTGAAGGACTTCATTCTTATCAAAAATTTTGTGTTATAGATTGCTTATCCTGTTGCAATGTTATCCTTGGCAGGCCATGGATACATGACATGAAGGCAGTTGTGTCTACATATCATCAATGTGTGAAGCTTCCTAGTCCATGGGGGTGATAAAGATTGAGAGTGACCAACAAGAAGCAAAGAATTGTTGTACCTCATCAATGAAGCCAGCCTCAAGACCAAGGGAGCAATAGCCACTAAAGTATCCTCCAAGAGACGTCTTGGAGGCAAGAGAACAGGATGTGAAAGATATCCTTATGGATCCTCTTGATCCTGAATCCAAAATCTTCATAGGATCAGGGATCCTTAGCAACATCGAACAGGATTTGGTATCCTTCCTTAAGAGGAGGAAAACTACCTTTGCCTGGAAGCATGAAGACATGACAAGTATCTCTAAAGATATAATTACTCATAAACTTGGCATTGACAGGTCATTCAAACCCATACATCAGAAGAGAAGGAAGTTTGCACCTGAGAGGAATGCTATTATCCAGGAGGAGGTAGATAAACTACTCCGGGCAGGTATGATAAGAGAGGTCAAGTATCCGAGGTGGTTAGCCAATGTGGTTGTTGTTCCAAAGAAGAATGGAAAGTGGAGGGTATGTGTTTATTTTACTGATTTAAACAAGGCATGTCCCAAGGATCCTTTCCCATTACCCCACATTGACTCCATGGTGGATGCTACCGCGGGTTATGAGTTGTTGACTTTTATGGATGCTTCATCTGGATTCCAACAAATTCAGATGGAACCATCTGACCAAGAGGATACAGCCTTTATGACCCCAACTGGTATCTATTGTTATATTGCTATGCCATTTGGACTAAGGAATGCAGGTGCTACTTATCAAAGGCTAGTAAATATGATGTTTAAGGAACAAATAGGACACACTATGGAAGTCTATATAGATGACATGGTGGTTAAGTCCAAGAAAGCTGAGGATCACCTTAGAGACCTGAAAGCAGCGTTCAATATCCTTGACAAATTCAATATGAAGTTGAATCCTTCAAAGTGTCACTTTGGTGTTAAAGCAGGGAAGTTCCTAGGCTATATGGTAACAAAAAGAGGCATTGAAGCAAGTCCAGATCAAATCAAGGCAATCGTGAATATAAAATCTCCTGCCAATGCCAAGGATGTGCAAAGGTTGACAGGGAGGATCGCAGCCTTGAACAGGTTTATATCCAAGTCATCAGAAAAGTGCAAAGAATTCTATGACATTTTGAGAAAGAACAAGAAATTTGAGTGGACTGATAAGCATGAAAATGCTCTCAAAGCCCTTAAGGATTACCTATCCTCAGCTCCTTCCTTGATGAAACCAGAAAAAGGAGATATATTATCCTTATATCTAGCGGTATCCTCTAAAGCAGTAAGTGCAGTCCTTGTTAAGGATCACAAAGGTACACAACATCCTGTTTATTATGTAAGTAAGAGTTTGCTTGATGCTGAATCCAGGTATTCACATTTAGAAAAACTTATCCTTGCTTTGATTATGGCATCTACAAAACTAAGACATTATTTTGAAACTCATGCCATTATTGTTAAGACTAACTTTCCAATTAAGAATGTTCTCAGGAAACCTGAAATGTCAGGGAGGATGGCTAAATGGGCAGTGAAGCTTAGTGCTTATGATATAAGATATGAACCAAGGACTGCCATTAAATCCCAAGCCTTAGCTGACTTTGTGGCAGATTTCAGTAGTGACTTGCAAAGGGAAGCTGAGTTAGAAGTCCAACAGCTTGAAGAGACTAAGGATCCTTGGATACTCTTCACAGATGGAGCCTCTAACATCAAGGGAACTGGACTTGGAATACTACTAAAATCGCCACAGGGGGACATAATACCCCACTCCATAGCTTGTGAGTTTCAAACTACTAATAATGAGGCTGAATATGAAGCCTTGATAGCTGGTTTGCAAATTGCCAAGCATATGAGGATCAGGTATCTTGAGATACATGTAGATTCATTGCTAATTACTAATCACTTTAATGGATCCTATGCTGTTAAAGGTGAAAAGCTAATCAGATATTTAGAGATAGTCAAAGAATTGGCAGTCTCTTTTGTTTCCTTTAGTTTGACACAGGTAAACAGAGAAGAAAATGCAGAAGCTGATGCATTGGCCAACCTAGGATCATCCTTGAAGATTCCAGAAGATATCAAAATCCCTATTATCCATATCCTAACTCCTGCTATTGAGGATCATGTAGCTATGGAGATAGGGGAGGATTCTGAAATCATCCCTAGTAATGATACACAATCTCGTTCAGGATCATGGACCCTTCCAATCATGAGATATATACAGCATGGAGAGATCCCTACAGGAGAAAACCCCAGAGCTTTCAAAGCCAAGGTATCTCAATTTACAATATTAAATAACATGTTATATAAACGATCCCTTGCAGGTCCATATCTAAGATGCATAGAGGATCCTGAAATTCAAGAAGTCCTAAAGGATTTTCATGAAGGAGATTGTGGAAACCACACTGGGGGTAGGGCATTGTTCTCAAGGATCCTGAGGACAGGATACTATTGGCCTACAATAAAGAAGGATGCTGTGGATTATGCCAAGAAATGTGATCCTTGTCAGAGACATAGTAATATCCTTCACCAACCAGCAGAACTCCTGCATCCTATATCCTCTTCTTGGCTATTCATGAGATGGGGAATGGATATAGTTGGGAAACTTCCCAAGGTACCTGGTGGAAAAGTATTCATGCTTGCTATGACTGATTACTTCTCCAAGTAGATAGAAGCTGAAGCTTTTGCTCAAGTCAGAGAAAAAGAAGTGATATCCTTTATTAAAAGAAATATTATCACTAGATTTGGTATCCCTTCTGAAATTGTTTGTGATAATGGATCCCAATTTATTGGGAGTAGAACTACTAACTTTTGTGACAGCTGGGGGATTAAGATAATAACATCAACACCAGTCCACCCACAAGCTAATGCTCAAGCAGAATCATCCAACAAGATCATCATCAAAAACTTGAAGAAAAAGCTTGGATCCAAGAAAGGAAAATGGGCAGAAGAACTACCTTATGTGTTATGGGCTGATAGAACAACCCCCAAGAATGCTACTGGCCAGACTCCATTTTCTTTAGTGTTTGGAGCAGAATCAGTGATCCCTACAGAGATGGTGGTTCCTACTGCAAGAACAAGCATCCGTGATCCTAAAGGAAATGCTGAGAACTTGGTTCAAGACTTGGATACCATAGAAAAACTTGTTATGGGTCATTTTCTGAACATATATCCTGACTAATATTCTGGCTTTGATTGTTTATTTGTGATCAGGATACCGGATCAGGATATTGGTAACATCCTGGTATGATATCATGGTAGTAACTGATTTAACCACGTGCAGATTAGAAGGTGCAAGTCTCCAACGTTCAAGTAGACTTCTTCCCCCGCAAGACTCGGGCAAATCAGTTAGCTTATAGACGTTCGACCCGGAAGACCAGGACTGCAACGTTCATGTGGGGAATATCCGCTGAATCCCGGAATAATAGGATATTTAGTTAGTTTCCTTTTGCTATAAATAGATTGATCGGATCAGATTAAGGCACACACTCTTACGCACACTTTTTCTCTCTAGTTGCAAACAATCACTACACACAAACACTTGTACTCGAATTACATTGTAACACCAAGTTGATCCGCATCATATCCTGCACTGTATCCTGATATTTGAAGTAATAGAAGAACATGGCAGCTGCGATTGTCAGCTTCTGAGGTTTTGTGCCGGCGATCTAGATTGATCAAGGGCTTTCCTCGTACATCATGTGTCACACTTTACATTTTCACTCATTGTTTGATCAAAGATACAGCTCTATATCCTGAGCCGTATCCTGAAACAGTTTTTGCAAATAACTTAACTAGCATATTTTCGACACACATTTCAAGCACACTACCTCACTTAACTAATTTGATCACTAAATTGCTTCGGTAATTTTTGACCAAAACAATTTGGCGCCCACCGTGGGGCAAGTGGTGCTACTTCTACTAATAGTTTTTTTGCAAAATCGTTACTTGGTTTCCTATTTTCAAAACTTTTTACTACATTATTTTCAATGGCCTCGAGATCAAACATGAGCTCTTCCACCGTGTCTGCTACAACCTCTGCAACAATTGGTTCGGTGCTTCCACCACCTCCTCCGAGAATCTAAGCCTCTTCACAGGGAACTGAAAGTCATGTGGCTCGGGATGTTATCCCCGCTCGCAATATCCAGAGATCTGCTCCTGTTTTGGCTTCTAACGAAGAAATTCTAAATTTGTTTGGTAGTGTACAGGAACAGATGAGGCAGCAGCAGGAAACTAATCAAATGCTGATGAGAGAGATACAACTCTTGAAGTCCGGCCCAAGTAGGCCTGCTGAGGATACTGTCACTCCCTTGCAACCCAGGGCTCTGAACTTCAGTTCTGCAGTTTGCACTGAGGATAACCGGGGGAATATTGTGCCTAGCCATTCCCAGAATCATACTCCTGAGATACCCTCTTCAGTAAGAGTATCAACTGTGAGAAGCTCAGGATATGCTTCAGGATATGGCCAAAATCTCCAGACTGGTAATGTATCTAATAATAATATTACTCTCGCTACTAATGGTGTTGGATCTTTGCAGGATGCAGGTATGACATCAGCATTTTCTAGAGAGCTTCAAAAACTGAAAGACATGATATCCAGTGTGTCTGGGGTGGTCCAGCCAATTCCAGAAGTATCCCAGGACAGCCACATGATATCACGGTTTGCATATCCTATTTGTGATGCTGAAATCCCAAAAAGATTTCAAACCCCCAACATGAAACTCTATGACGGAACTACGAATCCTGAAGAGCATATTGCCTAGTATAGGGAAAGGATGGAAATCAACCCTATCCCTCCAGATCTCAAGGAAGCATGCCTGTGCAAGGGTTTTGGTTCTACCTTAACAGGATCAGCCTTAAAATGGCTATTAAACGTTCCTCCTCACTCAATTACTTCATTTGCTCATTTAGTTAATTTATTTAATAGTTAATTTTCTTGCAGCCGGAGTTTTGAGAAACTAACCAGTGATCTTTACAGGATAACTCAAGGACCTCAGGAATCCTTGAGAGATTATGTGAACAAGTTTAGTCGGGAATCCTTGGATATCCCGCATCTTAATGTTGCAACAGCTGTGCAGGCTTTTAAGATGGGGTTACAAAAAGATTCTCAGTTTTATCAGGATCTTGTAATGAATCCCTGTAGGAATATGGACGAAGCTCGTAACAGGGCTTTAAGATACATTCGCCTGGAGGATGACAAAAAGATGCAAGAAAGGATGAATTCATCCACAACCTATGAGTCAACCAACAGGAAATCAGAATCCTCGTATAAACCATATCGCTCTAAACCGTATGGCAGAAATGATGGCAAAAAAGTGAATGCTGTTGAAGACGAGGATCCTGAGGAGTATCCTGAGTTATCTGAATATTGTTTTTCTGTTAACATACCTGAACTGATGTATGCTATGCAGGGTTTAGGACACAAAGCAAGATGGCCCTGAAAGAATCAACAAAAGGCTGATTGGAAATACAAATCTAAATGGTGTGCTTTCCATGAGGATTTCGGACATGTTACTGAGGATTGCATCGCTTTGAGAAAATAAATAAGCTATCTCTTAAGTAAGGGATATCTGAAGGACCTCTTGGGAAGAAAGAAGAATAAGGGTCAGGATCCTGAGAAGGATCCTGAACGTGCAGCATCACCTCCTGCGGATGCAAAAATAATTAACTTTATTTCAGGAGGATCTGACATCTGCGGCACATCATATTCTGCGGTAAAAAGACACGCGAAGGAGGCCAAAGCAGAGAGGGGAGATAAGCCAACAAGGATGTCGACCCTCACGACTGACAAAGTCATCACGTTCGATAATGATGACAGGGATACTGTCCAGGATCCCCACCATGATGCTTTAGTAATAACGTTATATTTTGCTAACCATTTTGTACGCAGGATATTAGTGGATAATGGCAGCTCAGTCAACATAATTCAGCTGGAAACGTTGAAGAGGATGAATGTATCCCCGATGGATATTACTTTCAAGTCCACTGTGCTCGTTGGTTTCAGTGGAGAAGCTAGGAATACCGTGGGAGAGATTAAGTTGCCCGTATATATTCAAGGGGTCAACTCAATGCAGCGCTTTTATGTCATGGACTCTCTATCTTGCTATAATATTATATTAGGTAGGCCTTGGATCCATGATATGAAAGCTGTTCCATCAACCTACCATCAATGTATCAAGATCCCTACTCCTTGGGGAGTTGTCAAGGTGGAAAGTGATCAACAGGAAGCAAAGGAGTGTTATTCTTCTTCAATGAAATCCTCAACAAAACCTAGTGCAGCATAGCAATTAAAGATGCGAGGCCAGGATATCATGGAGGCTTCAGAACAGGATGTAAAGAAAATTATCCTGGATCAGGATAATCCGGATATCTCGGTGCTCGTGGGAACCAATATCCCTCAGGATATTGAAGAGCGATTTACTAATTTTTTGAAATGCAGGATGTCAACATTCGCGTGGAAGCACGAGGATATGACAGGTATTTCCAAGGATATTATAACACATAAGCTCGGTATTGACAGGTCATTCAAGCCTGTCCAACAAAAGAGAAGGAAGTTTGCTTCGGAGTGAAATGTGATTATTCAGGAAGAAGTAGAGAGGCTATTGAAGTCCAAAATGATCAGAGAAGTCAAGTTTCCAAGATGGCTAGCAAATATAGTAGTGGTGCAGAAGAAGAATGGGAAATGGAGAGTTTGTGTGGATTACACTGACTTGAATAAAGCCTGTCCCAAAGACCCATTTCCCCTGCCTCATATCGACTCAATGGTGGATGCTACTGCCGGCCATGAGATGTTAACCTTTATGGATGCATCCTCAGGATTCCAGCAGATCCAAATGGAACCTTCTGACCAGGAGGATACTGCTTTCATGACACCAACATGTATTTATTGTTACACTGCTATGCCTTTTGGTTTGAAAAATGCAGGTGCAACGTATCAAAGATTGGTGAACATGATGTTCAAAGACAAGCTGGGGGACACTATGGAGGTGTACATCGACGACATGGTAGTAAAATCCAAGAAGGCTGAGGTTCATCTCCAGGATATTAAAGGAGCATTTGATATCCTGGACCAGTACAACATGAAGTTAAATCCTGCTAAATGCCATTTTGGAGTGGGGGCAGGAAAGTTTCTAGGTTACATGGTGACAAAAAGAGGGATAGAAGCAAGCCCAGAACAGATCAAAGCCGTCTTGGATATCAAATCACCTTCTAACATGAAAGATGTTCAAAGACTGACAGGACGAGTAGCAGCATTAAACAGATTTATTTCAAGATCCTCGGAAAAATGCAAGGAATTTTATGATATCCTGAAGAAGAACAAGAAGTTTGAATGGGGAGTAAAGCATGAAGCAGCCTTGCAGGATTTGAAGCGGTATCTTTCAACCGCACCTCTATTGATGAAGCCTAAGGATGGTGAACCATTATCCCTGTATTTTGCGGTATCGGGGAATGCAGTAAGTGCTGTCCTTGTAAAGGATCATGAAGGTCAGCAGTATCCTGTTTATTTTGTTAGTAAAAGTTTATTAGATGCTGAAACTAGGTATTCTCATTTAGAGAAATTAATATTAGCCCTAGTTATGGCGTCAACGAAACTTAGACATTATTTTGAAACACACAGGATTCATGTTAAAACCAACTATCCTGTAAAAAGCGTGCTTAAGAAACCAGAAATGTCAGGTAGGATGGCTAAATGGTCAGTGAAATTAAGTGCATATGATCTAGTGTATGAACCTAGAAATTCCATAAAGTCTCAGGCTTTAGCTGACTTTGTGGCTGATTTCAGTAGTGATATTCAAAGTGAAGTAGACCTAGAAGTCCAACAGCTAGGAGAAAGCTTAGAATCCTGGACGTTATATACTGATGGTGCATCTAATGTAAGAGGTGTAGGTTTGGGTATACTACTAAAATCGCCACAGGGGGACATATTACCCCAGGCTATTAGATGTGAGTTTCCTGCCACTAATAATGAAGCAGAATATGAAGTTTTAATTGCAGGATTAGAATTGGCTAAAAGTATGAATATCAAGAGTTTGCAAGTATATGTTGATTCTTTGTTAATTACTAATCATTTTAATGGATCCTATGCAGTTAAAGGTGAGAAGTTAATCGAGTATCTCTAAATTTTCAAAAAATTAGCAGGGTATTTCGATATTTTTACACTTGAACAGGTACCAAGAGAGGATAATGCTGAGGCTGATGCCTTGGCAAATCTGGGATCATCAGTCAAGATACCGGAAGGGACCCGAATACCAATATTACATATCCTGTATCTTGCGACGGATCCTCAGGATAAGGAAGTAGTAAGTATTCAGGATCCTGATAATGAGTATCCTGATGAGGATACTAAGTCCTGGACGGCTCCAATCATGAGATATCTCAAGGAAGGACACATCCCAAAGGATGAGAATCCTAAGGCCTTTAGAATGAAGGTATCACGATTCACTATTATAAATAATGTTTTGTATAAGAAATCTCTTGCAGGACCATAGCTGAGGTGCTTGGAGGATCCCGAAACCAAAGAAGTGCTTCAGGATATACACGAAGGGGATTGTGGTAACCATACTGGGGGCAGGTCGTTATTCTCAAAGGTATTAAGAACAAGATATTATTGGCCGACGATGAGAAAAGATGCTGCGGAATACGCTCGAAGATGTGATGCATGTCAAAGACACAATAATATATTACATCAGCCGGCTGAGCCACTTTATCCTATAGCTTCCCCTTGGCCATTCATGAAGTGGGGAATGGATATAGTAGGAAAATTGCCAAAGGCTCCAGGAGGAAAGGTCTTTATGTTGGCAATGACTGATTATTTCTCTAAGTGGGTCGAAGCTGAAGCATTTGTTCAAGTTAGAGATCAAGAAGTGGTATCCTTCATAAAAAGGAATATCCTGACTAGGTTTGGAGTACCAGCTGAGATAATCTGTGACAACGGATCTCAGTTTATAAGTAAGAGGACTACTGACTTTTGCAAGAGTTGGGGAATCAAAATGATCACATCCACACCGGTACATCCTCAAGCAAATGGACAAGCAGAATCCTCAAACAAGATAATTGTCAACAACCTGAAAAAGAGACTAGGAGCTAAAAAAGGAAGATGGGCAGAAGAACTACCCTTTGTTTTATGGGCCGATAGTTCGACGGTGAAAAGTGCAACTGGTCAAACCCCGTTTTCCTTAGTATTTGGGGCAGAAGCGGTAATCCCAACGGAAATGGTGATACCAACAGCAAGATCCAACCTCCGGGATCCTGAGCAGAATCCTGAAGTCCTTTGCCAGGAATTGGATATGGTTGATGAGACAAGGAACGCAGCAAGGCTAAGGATAGCAGCATATCAACAGAGGATATCTAAAGCATATAACAAGAATATAAGGACTAGAAGGTTCCAGGTTGGAGATTGGGTATTGAGAAAGGCTTTTCAGAATACTACTAATCCTGCTGATGGAAAGTTGGCTCCAAAATGGGAAGGACCCTATGAGATTGAATCAGAATCCGGAAAAGGAGCATATCGACTTAAGAATATGGAGGGGGATATGCTACCAAGATCCTGGAATGCTATACATCTAAAGCTCTATTTCAAGTGAGTTTGGAATTTAAATTCTCACTCAGGATGGTATGAATTCTATCTCTATTAATATATTTTAATATTATTTATTGTTATGAACCCATTACTGACTTAAGCATCAGAGGGGTGTTAGCCAGGCTAACACCCACCTTGGCTTACAATTGTTTTGAAGTATATGCTTCGGGATATAGCTCCAGGATACATGTTCAGGATACTTCGAAAGATTAGAGGATTGGCCCCCTCTCTCACATTTAAGGGATCCTGATCCCTTCACAGGTTTAAAGGTATTCACCTTTCTCTCGAATTGGGTTTAAACACCCCGCCTGGAGCGCAAGTTATCCAGGGATAGTTCAAGATAGTGGGACCAGTCCATGTAAAAGTGGCTGACAATTTCGTTATTGTTGGCTATATCCTGGATCCTAAAGGTATATGAGGATTGATCACCCTCTCTCACTGAAGGGTATTTTCATACTCTCTAAGGTTTAAAGGTTATCACCTTTCTAAGTCTTGGAGTTTATACACTCCCGCCTGTAGCGCATGAAAATATGGGATTTTCCCCAGGATACTTATGGGATTTTCCCCAGGATATTAAGGATTTATCTCCAATATATTTTTGGGTTTTACCCTGTAACACCTCGTAAAATCACGTCCAATGATGTATTGACACGTGTAATAAACCCTATGAAGTCAAACAGTAAATTTGAGGGACTATTTTTTTCGAAAAATCGAAAACTTTGATTATGAAAGGACTGGAAGTGTTAACATACCTAAAATAAGTTTCTTACGATGTTTATATTCACAAATGTGCCACTTGATGATTAAGTGTAGCCGTTTGCATAATTAATTGGAAGTTTACGTAATAAAGGGTTAAAAGTGTCAACATGTTAATTCTTACCTCTGAGTGACCATTTAAAAAACCGGGAGCTTCATGATATTTAATTATACTCTCGGGAATGCCAAATAATGGCCGTCTAAGGTTTTCATGCCTATAAGTAAAGTTACGCGCAACTTTGCAAGTTAGAGGGACTAAAAGTGTCAATATGTTTAATTATACCTCTGAATGACCTTTTAGCAAACCCGAAGTATCGTGATGTTTAATAATACTTTCAAGAATGCCTAATATGGATTAGATGAGGCTTCAATGCTACTAAATGATGAGATGCGCAAGTTTGCGCAATAGAGGGACCTAAAGCGTCAACTTTTGAATCTATGCCTTTCGGTGACCATCTAAGCGAACGAGAGCGTACTAATATTTAAGTATATTCTTGGGAAGGATAAATATGGGCCATGGAAGGCTTGGATAACATTAAACGGCATCTCGCGCTACTTTGCGCAATTTAAGGACTATTTGCGTCAAACTGTAAAAGTATGTCGATTCGTATGGTAACGGACCTTCCGGAAATTGTCCATGAGTTAAACATGCCCTAATTATCATTTCTATATCTTATATATAGGCTTAGAGGTGTTTGGTGCGCAAAAATAAACTTTAAGGTCATGCAGGGACTAAAAGTGTCAAAAAGTGCACAAGTTTGCACTTTCGCGCATATCTCACATTCTGAATATCCCCGGACACCCAAAAATTTATGTAAGCACTAAAATATTTTATTTTAGTGATCGCCTTGATAAAATTCCTTTCGTCGCGTCGTTTGGATCGTTTTTCGCGTCCGTTCGTGTTTCGTCGTAATTCGACGCACAACGTGACCGTACGGCCAAACGAACCGACATCTGACATATTTTTTAGCATGTTTCATGTCCTCTATGTTTAAACATCATGGTGGGGCCTTAAAATGTGGTTAACGGGCCTTGAACGTGCCTAAAGTGACCATAAAAGCTCGCAGGGGCCATTTCTGCCATAATTGAAACTGCTGTTGCTGAGATAGACTGTCAGGCGGGCCGCGTAACTTCCTGGTGTTCCTCACACGGGCCGCGTGGCCTGATCAGATGCAGAAACAGCTGTTAACGGAGTTAATCTCCAAAACTATAATTATCACTGCTGAGAAGGGCTATGAGAAAAGCCATGAAGAGCCGAACGTTGTTCGCTCTAAAACACATGACACTGCTCATGAGAAGAGCTTTATTCGTACTTCAAATGCGAAAAAAAAAACCAAACAAAATAATATATGGCAAGGAGCACATTCCTTTTAGGATGTACTTAAAAAGTACTTCGTCTCTTGGAGGTCAAGAGACTTCAATAGTTTAAAAGGGGCCATTGATTGCAAGGAATTGTTGAAAGAAGTAGAAACCATTAGGTATATCAGTGGTTATGCTGGAAAGCACACGGTAAGGTGTGCGTCACAATCATTCGGTGGAAATACCCTTGATTAGTGAGGACACTAATGGAGTCCACAAGAAAGATCCCCTTATACAGTATGGGATGGTCCAAATTTTAAGGACCTTATTAGAAAAACCTGGTATCCGCTTTGCGAAATGGAAAAGATGGAATAAGAAATTTTTCCGACTCCCCCATAAGAGCTATAAACTATCGGCAGTAGGTTGCAAACCTTGGTTCATTGGTTGAAATAGTGCTCTTATTCGGTTAACCTAGAACTTAAGCTAATGCACTATATATATCGATGTTTTAGCATCGGCTATAAAAGGGAACTTTAGGGTTTCAAAACCTGCTCATTATAAATCCATTATGGACCTAACTCAGCTACTCATGTTATATAGATTAAGGAATAACCAGTCAAAGTTGAGACTGCCCTAAAAGTTTGTCAAAAATTTTGTAGCTAAGTTTAAAAGGATTAAGAATGGAGGCGTTTAACCCTCCTGATGAATAATTAGAGGCAGTTCACATTAATAATAACGCCAGATAAACCCTTATTGTGATTTTTGGCTAAGAGTTACGTTTGGATTCAGGTACTGCTAAGTCTCTCATAAGATTTTACGCTTAGCAAACTTTTAGAAATTTTCCCGTAAGAACCCCAGATATTAAGTGTAAGGTAAAACTTACAGGCGGAATCATAAGAACCATTTCTTCTATTCCTGTTAGAAATCTCTAATTATGAAATTCTAGAAGTATCCTCTCTCTAGAAGAAGTGCGTCAGCATATATAGTTGATATCTCTTTGATCTCTATCGATTGCGAACACCAAATGGTATGACAAAAGCGCCACATGAGGATTGATGTATCTTAATAAGTCCCATAGATTGCTTCCATGCCTGATCAGTATGGAGGTTTAATGCATGGGACCACAAAGATATTCCGATGGTCATATGGTACTAGAGTCAACTAATGGTATTCAAAGAAGATATCCAAAATGGAGTTGTCCAAGTAAGTGTCTTCGATTAAGAAATTCGTGGACTCGTAACATATATGTGTCACTCATTTGACACCAACAGGGATGGATGAACTGGAGCCTGAGATTTTGAAAATCTCTGTAACCTCCTTATGACTTGATTATCTTCTCCTAAGATTACCCTGTTTACCCCTGAAAGACAGGTAGAATTAAGATTTATATCCCATTTAGGGCTGTATCATTATGAAATCTCCAAAACGGCTAGTGCCATTATTGGAAGAATCAAAACCCTAATTAAATAAGTTTGGAAATAAAGAATTCATATAGCCTAACCCTATATTCTAAGAATTCGGTATTGTTAATTAAGAAAGACGGTTCATTTTGCTTATGCATTGATTACCGCAACCCAAATTAGGCAACAATTAAGAATTGTCATCAGCTGCCCAGGATCGTCGATTTGTTCGACTAACGGCAAGGATTAGCTAATTCCTTAAGATTAGTTTTAAGCAATGGTTGGAATAACCATCTCATCTTAAATTAAGCTTTTCTATAATAGTTGATATATAAGTATCAAGGCTGCTCTTTTGGAGACCTTGTATAGATGGAATGTTAAACATCTATTGTTAGACAGAAGATTGGAAAGTCCAAATATCAGGATCTGAAAGTTTCCCTGGAAACAACGAATAAGATCATACAAATCCATAATCATCTGTTAGATGCCAGTATTTGGCAGAAAATCAAGATTAATGGAAATAGCAAACCTCCTAAGTTCTTGTTAAGGAATAAGGTTTAACAAAGATATCGCCCTGGAAGGGTGTACCAATTTGTTAATTATCAGGCTAGTTGAGCTCTGAATATGTAGAATCATTCGAAGGAATCAAATATAACAAGATCAAATAGCTTATAAGCTAAAACCTATTTAAGGAACTTGGCAGAGCAAGCAATGCAATATACACTAATGATTTGAGGATGTGTTTCACCAATAAGTCAAGAAGCATTATCACATATTGATATGCAGATTTATGATATGATGAGCAACCTATATCGATTAAGGATCGACAGGTTAAGAAGCTCCAAAAGGATACATGTACCAAATATAAAGGTCACTTTGGGAGCTTGGAGAGACTCCAGATATGCTATAGAAGTTAAGTCCGACATGTGACAAAAAGTACTTCCAGCATTTTAGCAAATCTCGAGGTCGAGATTTCTTTTAAGGGGGTGAGGATGTAACACCTCGTAAAATCACGTCCAATGATGTATTGACACGTGTAATAAACCCTATGAAGTCAAACAGTAAATTTGAGGGACTAATTTTTTCGAAAAATCAAAAACTTTGATTATGAAAGGACTGGAAGTGTTAACATACCTAAAATAAGTTTCTTACGATGTTTATATTCACAAATGTGCCACTTGATGATTAAGTGTAGCCGTTTGCATAATTAATTGGAAGTTTACGCAATAAAGGGTTAAAAGTGTCAACATGTTAATTCTTACCTCTGAGTGACCATTTAAAAAACCGGGAGCTTCATGATATTTAATTATACTCTCGGGAATGCCAAATAATGGCCGTCTAAGGTTTTCATGCCTATAAGTAAAGTTACGCGCAACTTTGCAAGTTAGAGGGACTAAAAGTGTCAATATGTTTAATTATACCTCTGAATGACCTTTTAGCAAACCCAAAGTATCGTGATGTTTAATAATACTTTCAAGAATGCCTAATATGGATTAGATGAGGCTTCAATGCTACTAAATGATGAGATGCGCAAGTTTGCGCAATAGAGGGACCTAAAGCGTCAACTTTTGAATCTATGCCTTTCGGTGACCATCTAAGCGAACGAGAGCGTACTAATATTTAAGTATATGCTTGGGAAGGATAAATATGGGCCATGGAAGGCTTGGATAACATTAAACGGCATCTCGCGCTACTTTGCGCAATTTAAGGACTATTTGCGTCAAACTGTAAAAGTATGTCGATTCGTATGGTAACGGACCTTCCGGAAATTGTCCATGAGTTAAACATGCCCTAATTATCATTTCTATATCTTATATATAGGCTTAGAGGTGTTTGGTGCGCAAAAATAAACTTTAAGGTCATGCAGGGACTAAAAGTGTCAAAAAGTGCACAAGTTTGCACTTTCGCGCATATCTCACATTCTGAATATCCCCGGACACCCAAAAATTTATGTAAGCACTAAAATATTTTATTTTAGTGATCGCCTTGATAAAATTCCTTTCGTCGCGTCGTTTGGATCGTTTTTCGCGTCCGTTCGTGTTTCGTCGTAATTCGACGCACAACGTGACCGTACGGCCAAACGAACCGACATCTGACATATTTTTGAGCATGTTTCGTGTCCTCTATGTTTAAACATCATGGTGGGGCCTTAAAATGTGGTTAACGGGCCTTGAACGTGCCTAAAGTGACCATAAAAGCTCGCAGGGGCCATTTCTGCCATAATTGAAACTGCTGTTGCTGAGATAGACTGTCAGAAGGGCCGCGTAACTTCCTGGTGTTCCTCACACGGGCCGTGTGGCCTGATCAGATGCAGAAACAGCTATTAACAGCCTGTTTCTTGCTGGATGTTGTTCAAAACTGGTTCCTAGCTCACAAAACCGACTCTAGGGGCAGCCCACAGGTTCCAAAAATGGTTTTACACCTGGCCTAATCTGGTTATGACCTCCCGACACTTGTCGCAATCTCGTGAGGTCCCGAAAAGTATAAAAAGTTGATGGGTTCATTTGTTTCTCCACACCTTTCCCTTCTAATCTGATTATTTTCTGAATTCTTGGAGGATCTTGAGTTCTTGAGAACCTCCTTCAGCCCTTTGGACCTATTGTAAGTGTTCAATCGTGCTTAAGTTTATTTATTTAGCGTTTAAACCGAAAAGTCAAGCGTTATCGGTGAACGCCTTGACTTTTAAACGAATTGAACCATGGTTCGCAACGAACATGGCTACGTGACCGTAATTAGGCAGGTATTAAACCCTCCAAAGGGGCACCTCCTAATTACCACGTTACTTAGTTTAATTGTCGGTCAAATAAAAGTCAAACGGGTAGTTTTTAAATAAAATTCATATCTAATAATATAAAAAGCTATATAATCAGTTTTCTCACTTTAATAACTTGATAAATATTAGTTGAACATGTCTAAGCATGTTCAACCCGACAATTCTAAGTATGGGCTCGGTTCGGAACCGAAAGTCGCAAAAGTTGACTTTTGCTTTGACTTTCAGTTCTGATCCGATTTGGTTTAGTTTAGATATGCCTTAGGATTCCTTTAGGACCAGGTTATAAGTTAGTGTAACCCTCTGAGGTTATACAACTTGGATCCTTAGTTATCCGATTCATTACATGTTTCCGTTAAATGCCTAAATGTTGACCGTCATGCCCTTTTGACCCTAAAACGAGAAATTTGAAAATGTGAGAGGACAATAATCTTTATTACTGATATATAAACTTGTCCCTAAAATTTGACATCAATTTGAGGTCTAGATTAGGAGTTATGCTCATTAGCGTAAATGAAAAGCTTTTTATTAATTAAACGGCATAATTAGCGTATATCCTATCTAAACCCGATTTTTGATACCAAACTTTTTACCTACTGATATAAAATAATATTTTGGGATTTTTGAAGATTTTTATTTAGTTTTAGGCTGAGCATAACATAGGGTTCTAGGCTTGATTCGGTAATTGCCGGTTTTGCCCTTTTGGCCTATAAAATGAGTTTTACAAATCATTTTGGTGTCAAACCTTTTTCTACTGATCTAATATGATAAATAAAATATTTTGAGCCTTCTGGAATTATAAAAATATCAGCTTTCCTTTGAAAACCCGGAAATGGCTCCAAATCGCCTTTTTAGGCATTTTTAACGCATAGTATGTATTAAAATTATTTTGTACACATAAGGTTTGATACCTACTGATATTTGAAGTAAATTATCATATTTTTACAGTAAGCTAAAGTCTTACACCCAGGTTTCCAGTTTTGACCTTTTAAGCCTATGTGAAATTACCAAAATGCCCTTAAGATGCATAGTTTGGTTATAAAGGATAGATTTCACATATATATGATACCCTACTGATATAACCTAGTAAATTAAGTATTTTTACTGATTTAATCAGACCTGTAACTCAGAATGATATTTAAACTCTTTTATAATCTTTAAAATGACCAAAATACCCCTGCGGGGCATAAATTGGTCTTAAACTCGTTTTGGGCATAATGAAAGATATCCTACTGATATCACAACATATTTAGGGCATATTAACTTAGGAAACTGGTATGTGACTCATTTGGTTACTCGTTACGCACTTCTCGCGTTCAGATCGGCATATGTAACTAGTTTGCATATATTAGCCGAAACGGGTCAAACCATATCGTTTTAGTCTCAAAATTCAGAATATGTTTAAGTTACCCATATTAAAAAAGCATACAAGCTTGACGGGTCAAAACCACATTCTGAACCGGTCTTCGCTTTACCATGCGTTTGAACCATGTCTTCCTTTTGAAAGTTATCCGGTCTAAGCTTAGGCTTAATTAAAGACCCGTTAGGAATCTAATAGGTTATTAAAAACCTTCGTTCCAGATTTAGGAGCCCAGTAAAAGCTATCTGTACTTGCTTGGTGGTATACGGCTGGGATTGAATTTATATTTAGCGCAGGTAAATACTTTTAACTTATTTTCCCTATACGGGCTTGGGGTACGGTATATAAAATACCGCTTGGTCCGGCATTGAATTCTTTAATCGAATAGAGGTTAAATTTATTGATATGCTATGTTTTGAATGTGTTTTGTTTGCTTAAAGCCTTTGGGGGTTAATGACCATGTCTCGGACATCCTTGGCATTATCTTACGAGATGGCCACGACCTGAGCACGGGGTGTAGGCGTACACCTGTCAGTGTATAACTCAATAATGTGGTGTGTCTATTAATCTTTAACCCGGTCTACGGATCGGGCTACTGAACGCATAAGTAACATGTAATTCCCTTACAAGATTATATTACATAATTATCCCAAGTTATAAAATATTTTGTGCCACGTGCATTCAAATCAATTTTCATTTTTTTTTAAAATGAGTCAGTTAAATTGTATGCTGACGTATTTTCCAAAAAGGTTAAGTGCAGGTACTACTCGTAATAGGCTGGCCTCTCCTTAGCATCAATAAGAGTCTCGCAAGCTGGATGCCTTAAAGTCTGTTGAACAATGTTTCCTTAATTTTTGATCCGCCTGTGGATCCTTTACATTCCGTTTGTAATACTTGATATTACTTTATATCGGTTTGTAATATATTTTATCTTTTGCTTCCGCTGTGCATTTATATATTGTGTTGTTTGACTATGATGATGTCAACTACGTCACGATACTCCCCACCGGGCCCACCGGTGACACGTGGAAATTCGGGGTGTGACATACCCCTGTGACACAAGAACTGTTCGGACAGTTGGAACTGATGTTCAAAAAATTTTCTAAGTATTCAAAGACTTCATGTACAGGGGGCATTCCTTCTGAGGCAATTGTGTAGAGCTCAAAAGATCAAATTTGGGCCTAGTGTACTAAGTATCTCGGACTGGGGACATCTTAGTGCGAGAAGTTGCAAAAGGGTTGAAGTTCGATACTGGGGTTACACTCTATTCCTGGTATGATCTTTCCTTTGTGAACCTTACTTAAGTCATTTGAATTCTTGAAACTATGCTTGGAAAAGGTTTAAATATCCTGATTAAGGATATATTCTCGAAATATGCTTTCGGAATATGTTCCAGGATATTTAGTTGGAATATTTGGGATATAATGCTTGGGTTAAAAACTAATACTCTGGTCAAACAAGTATTATCAAAATGAATTTTGAAGAATAAACTATCCTTTTTTCTTTAAAGACTTTATCTGGATTGTTTGAATTTTGGAAAACCCTATTTGACGAAAGTCTTTGTAAGATATCGCTGAGTATGTTGATCAGGATATTTTTAAAAACAATTGCACTGATTTTGCAAAGTTGAAATCTAAACTAAGCAACGCATGACAAAAGATTGAGAAAGAACAGCAAATAAGGTGGTATTGTATAAAATAAGCGATACTAGTTGATAACCAAAGGCTTCATCCTAAAACCTAGGACCCATCCACCTTTGGTTATCAAATCGTTTTAATGTAGGAAAAGAAATTGTTCAAGGACAAGAAATAAAATTGTTCAAACAAACATAATCATCAAATTTAAAAGAAATGAGTTTTAGGGGGCAACGCCTTCTTCAACCATCGCATCTTCACCAGCATCCGCCTCAGGATTAGCTTGAACCTCCTTCTCAGCCTCGTCGCCAGCAACCGTTAATTTTCCCATCGCTTTTGAAGACCCTGCAGCCGCAGACTTGACGGGATGCTCCATGGGATTACCTCCGAGAGTTTTTAGCTTGGACTCCCAGGCCTCGACGTTCCAAGAAGGGCATTCGAAGCCCAGGGCTTTGGCCTCGTGAGCCATTTTTAGCCGAGCCTGCAAAAGGGAGATGACAACGGAGCCTTTGAGGCCTTCCCGGTAAGTGACCATATCCTGCTCGTGTTGGGCGTGTACAGCGTCCAGATGGGCTTGGGCTTCATGAGTGGCTTTTTTGAGAGCGGCCTGATGCTCCTGAGTCATGGTCCTGAACTTGTCTTCGTAGTGTCGAGTTTTGGCAGCAGCTATCATACCTTGGTCGGAAATGGTAACCTCAGCTTTCTTCAACTTGGACTCGAGCGTCTTGTTGAGCCCACAGGATTCTTGATACAAGTGAACCAAACGTTCAAGGCCCTACACCCAATAACACAGGTATTATGATAACCAGGATATTGGTTTGACATATATGTGCAGGATGTGGAATAGGAATTTATACCTGGTTAAGAAAGGAAGTCATGAACCCGCTTGCCTCAATGAACCCGTGATTCTCATAGGGGAACATATCGGAGATGGTAGGTGAATCAGTCTCTTTCCTTTTGCGAGAACTTGAACTCCGGGGCTTCGTGGCTGGGGAAGGCTTAGGTATGATGATGGCTTTGGAACTGCTGGGCTTGGATGAGGCCGTAGCCTTGGGACTGGGCTCCTTCTTGACCTGGAAGTGGTCGAAGTAACTATCCAGCTCCTCAAGGTCGAAAACTTCTGGGATCTTGGCTGGTGCTGCATAAGGGGGAATTCTAAATCCTTATTACTCTTTCATTATATTGCGTTAATCGATTATTTACAAAATAATTCTTACCAGACATTTCAGATGATGAATATTGACTGGAACTTGGGATGTGAATGGAAAAACTCCTGTCACCTTCCGGTAACTGATAAATTGCTTCAATTCTTTTTTCAGATTCTGCAGTAGGAGGGGCTACTTCCTTAACGTTCACTGCATAAAGGCCAAAAAAGAAATATTAGTTCAAGATAAAGGCCTGGAAAAATCTGAGGATATTCTTAAAACCTTAAACCCTACCGGTGGTTAACCACTCCACCGGAAGGCTAGCACCCTCATGAATGGAGTCTCGCTTGACAAAGAAGAATTTACGTTGCCATCCATCCTCGTTCTTGGTGGCTTTAAGTATAAGGGGTTTGCTGGAAGTTGAAAAAAGCAAGAACCGACTGGAACCGTGTGATCGGAGGCGGTAAGCAATCGAGATATCCTCGATGCAGAGGTCAAGACAATGAAGATTTTTGATTTGGTTGAGCACAATCAGTACTCTCCAAACCATAGGCATGGTTTGGGCAAAGGAAATACCAGTGGTTCGGAAGAATGGCATCATGAATTCAGGAAATGGATACCGAAGACCTAGCGAGAAAGGGTATGCCAGAAAACAGACCCAATCGGTAGAAGAAACATCTGATCGAATTGATCGATCGAATGGTCTAAAAACCGTGCCATCGGGGAAAGCGCCGGAGGCTCTCAACGCTGTAATGTCTGCGTTATCAAAAGCACAGATCTCCTTCTCGGGATTTTTGAGAAGGTTTTGCTGGACGAAGGTCTCCGACGATTCACCGTTTTGAGAGAAGGTTCTAGCGGCCATTGGAAGTAAAGTAAAGAGGTTAACAGGAAATGAGGAAGGGATGAGTAATTACCTGGAGACTCTGTTGATGATATTTGATTTTTTAACAAAAAGTGAGAAGATATAGGGGCGTAATGGATATCCATCGAGTGAAAACCGCATAGGGAGTTGCATAGTGTTATCTTGACCGTCGTTCCAATTTAATAACCTCAATTTGAGGGATAAAGTTTAAAATATATCTGTTGGATTGGTATACCAACAGATATATTTGGGGACAATTGTTATGGGTTATTTTCTGAACATATATCCTGACTAATATTCTGGCTTTGATTGTTTATTTGTGATCAGGATAACGGATCAGGATATTTGTAACATCCTTGTATGATATCCTGGTAGTAACTGATTTAACCACATGCAGATTAGAAGGTGCAAGTCTCCAACGTTCAAGTAGACTTCTTCCCCTCAAGACTCGGGCAAATCAGTTAGCTTATAGACGTTGGACCCGGAAGACCAGGACTGCAACGTTCATGTGGGGAATATCCGCTGAATCCCGGAATAATAGGATATTTAATTAGTTTCCTTTTGCTATAAATAGATTGATCAGATCAGATTAAGGCACACACTCTTACGCACACTTTTTCTCTCTATTTGCAAACAATCACTACACACAAACACTTGTACTCGAATTACATTGTAACACCTAGTTGATCCGCATCATATCCTGCACTGTATCCTAATATTTGAAGTAATAGAAGAACAAGGCAGCTGCGATTGTCAGCTCCCGAGGTTTTGTGCCGGCGATCTAGATTGATCAAGGGCTTTCCTCGTACATCCTGTGTCACACTTTACATTTTCGCTCATTGTTTGATCAAAGATACAGCTCTATATCCTGAGCCGTATCCTGAAACTGTTTTTGCAAATAACTTAACTAGCATATTTTCGACACACATTTCAAGCACACTACCTCACTTAACTAATTTGATCACTAAATTGCTTCGGTAATTTTTGACCAAAACAGAACTCAGGGATTTGGCAAGGATAAGAATGGCCAGTTATCAACAAAGGATGGCTGGAGCTTATAACAAGAATGTCAGGATCAGGAAGTTTCAAGTTGGTGATATGGTGTTGAGGAAAGCATTCCAAAATACCACCAATCCTGCTGATGGCAAGTTAGCACCTAAATGGGAAGGTCCCTATCTTATTGAAGCTGAGGCAGGAAAGGGGGCATATCGATTGTTAACAATGGAAGGAGATTTGCTACCAAGAGCTTGGAATGCTGTCCATTTGAAGAGATACTTCATGTAATAAGGATCCAACATCCTTAGCTATATTCATGATCGGTATCCTTGAAGGATCCTTAGAGGATAGATGATCCTCACTCTGGTAATGATCTAAGTTCAATCTATTTAATTCTTTAATTAACATGTTTAAAAGGAGAAGGATCCTGTATCCTTTATCCTTCCTTCACTTAATTTTGAGTTTTGCAGAAGGTTGATATATCCTTAGCGAAGGATTGAGTATCCACAGAAGTCTCCAAAGTTATATGGGCTTGTCCCTAGTTTTTTGGGCTTATCCACAGTATTTGGGCTTGTCCCCAGTTTTTGGGCTAGTCCCCAGTTTTTTGGGCCTGTCCCCAATATCGCCAGTAGCGCACGATGATCCTGGTGCAGTTCAAGGCAATGGGACCAGTACTCGCTTTAGGGGCTGACAATTTCATTGTACTGGCTGTATTCAGGATCCTACGTATAATGGTAGACGTACCATACATCCATTCTTAAGGTTTCTAACGTTTTCACGTTAGCTAAGTGTTAAGGGTGGATTTTCTAAGCCTAAGGATCACGGATCCTCAAGTGCAGCCAGGATCACGGATCCTCAGTTCTGTTTGAATTAAGGATATCCTCAGAAGACGTTGCAGAATTAAGGATCCAGGATCCTCATTGTTATCCTAACACTAACGGTTGTTTCCATTGTATGTGAGCTTGTTTTGCAGGAGTATATGCATGGACTTGGTCTTGCCGATATTCTTGGGGAATATGCTCTCTATATTCCGCACGTGCATAGCTTGGTGACCGTTTTAGAAGTCGTGGGTAGCTTGCACATTTAGCGGATAGTTAGTTAGCTAGTTTATTTCTATTTTTATAAGGGGATAACAGCTTGAATTAGAACAAGTTCGGAAACACACACACACTCTCGCAAGCTCTAAACAGTTCATTGGCGATTTCATACACATTACACTCTAGTGATCCTTGTAACAAGCTTGTTATCATCCCGAGTTGTAATCATCATTTGTTTAATTGTAGTTGGTGATCGGTAGTTTCCACCACCCGAAGTTTTTTATGCCGGAGATCATCTCTTGATCAAGGGCTTTTTCCTCGTATAAATCATTGTGTCACTGGTTCATTTCATTTGAAGTTTGTTCATACATTCACTAATCAATTCAAGCATCACACCTCACAAAAGAAGATTTGGTTGCATTATCCTAGTCTGATTTTTGACCAAAACATTTTGGCGCCCACCGTGGGGCAATTGGTGCTTCATTTCTGAAAAATTTTAGTCATTGTGATCATTTCGGTTCGACCAGATGGCTTCTTCAGCAAAGAACACTTCAAGTTCCATGCCGGAAGTCACTTCTTCACAGAGCGTTCCACCTTTGCCTCCACCACCTTTTGGATCCCAGAAGAGTGCTGAAAATGTTGCGAAGAGACAAAGGCCCATTTTCCCAAAACCACCAACTTCTACTATTTCTTTTTACTTTGATTTTGCAGATGAGGGGTCACATACAAGAGCAGGATAAAACCAACGAAAAGATCTTCCGGGAGATTGGTGACATCAAGAAACAGAAGAAATCAGTGGAGGATCACTCTCCTCTGATGCCAAGGTCGTTGAATTTCGACACTCCGGTTATAACTGCCCAGCAATCTGCAGCTCCAGATATCCAATACCGGCGTGGATCAATAGGAATGCGCTCTGGATCATCGGCAATGACTCAAGCTCTAGGATCCTACTTTCAACCTTCAGGATCATTCTTCCAGCATCAGGGATCCTCTCAGGTTCAGGGATCCTCTCAGGTTCAAGGATCCTCCCAGGTTCAGGGATCCTCTCAGGTTCAAGGATCCTCTCAGGTTCAAGGATCCTCCTTTCAGATTCAAGGATCCAACATCTTCCAGGATCAAGGATTCTTAAGGAATGTGCAACCCGGAAGTACAGATGTTAATCAAGGAGACTTCATTCCAATGCAGACCATTGCTTCTTCTGGTCCTTCAGTCATACCAGAATCTCGTCAATATGGATTCACATCTGGAATTCCAAACTTGAATCCTCCGGGAGGTAACACTTTGAATAATTCTTATAACACTAACCATGGCTTTGTGCAGGATACAGGTATCAATCAAGCTATGGCTAGAGAATTACAGAAATTGAAGGATATGATATCCAGCATTCCAGGAGTGGTTAAGCCCATTCCTGAAATTGCAGATGGAAGCCATAGGATATCTCGCTTTGCACCACCCATTTGTGATGCAGAAATCCCAAAGAGGTTTCAAATACCAACCATGAAGCTATATGATGGCTCGACAGATCCAGAAGAACATGTAGCTCAATACAGAGAAAGGATGGAGATCAATCCCATCCCGGAGAGGTTAAAAGAAGCATGTCTATGCAAGGGTTTCGGATCCACATTAACATGATCAGCTCTTAAATGGCTGCTAAGTCTTCCCCCTTATTCTATTACTTCATTTGCTAATTTAGTTAATTTGTTTAATAGTCAATTTTCATGTAGTAGAAAATTTGAACGATTAACTAGTGATCTATATCGGGTAACACAAGGTCAAAATGAATCGCTTAGAGATTATATCACTAAGTTTAGTAAAGAATCCTTAGATATCCCTAATCTGGATATAGCTACGGCTGTGGAAGCCTTTAAAATGGGTTTACTTAGGGATTCACTGTTCTATGATGATCTTGTAATGACCCCCTGCAGGAATCTTGATGAAGTAAGAACCAGGGCCCTTAGATTCATCCGATTAGAGGATGATAAAAGGATCCAAGAAAGACTGGCAGGATCCTTGAAACAGGAGAAACAAGGATCCTACTTCAGGAACTGTTTTGGTCAAAAATTACCGAAGCAATTTAGTGATTAAATTAGTTAAGTGAGGTAGTGTGCTAAAATTATGTGTGAAAAATATGTTAACCAAGTTAGTTATAAAAACAGTTTCAGGATACGGCTCAAGATATAGAGTTGTATCTATGATCAAACAATGAGCAGAAAAGTAAAGGTTGACACGTGATGTACGAGGAAAGCCCTTGATCAATCTAGATCGCCGGCACAAAACCTCGGGAGCTGACAATCGCAGCTGCCTTGTTCTTCTATTGCTTCAAATATCAGGATACAGTGCAGGATGTGGTGCGGATCAACTAGGTGTTACAATGTAATACGATTACAAGTGTTTGTGTGTAGTGACTGCTGAAAGCTAGAGAGCAAAAGTGTTCGAGAGTGTGTGAAAGTTTCGTTGTGCCTTAATCTGATCCGCCCCCATCTATTTATAGTAAATCAAATGTAACAAACTATCCTAAATAACCAGGATCCAGCGAATATTCCTCAGTCGAACGTTGTAGACCTAGTCTTTCGGGTTCAACGTCTCTCCCATAACAAATACGCCCGAGTCTTGAGGAGATGAAGTCCATTTGACCGTTGGCAAGTCCCAGTCTTTAACCTGCACGTGATTAATTCGATCAACCTCAGGATATCGCCCAAGATGTTAGCAATATCCTCGTCCAGCATCCTGGTCACAAATAAACAATAAAAGGCAGGATATTGGTCAAGATATGTATGTTTAGAAAATGACCCATAACAATTGTCCCCAAATATATCGGTTGGTATACCAATCCAACGGATATATTTTAAAAGTTTTATCTCATAAATTAAAGCAATTAAATCTAGACGACGGTCAAAATCACATCATAACTCCAACGCGCTTTTAACTCGATGGAGATCCACAATGCCCCTATATCTTCTCTCTTCTTGTTTGAAAAGCAGATATCTTCAACAGAGTCTCTAGGTAATTCCCCACTTCTTGTTCATCTTTTATCAATCTTTCTTTCTTCACCTGCCATGGCCACCAGGACTCATTCCCAAACCGGTGAATCATCCGAGACTTTTACCCAGCAGAATCTTCTCAAAAATCCTGAGAAAGAAGTCTGTGCCTTTGATAATGCAGACATCGCGGCTTTGAGAGCTTCCGGTGCTTTTCCTGATAACACAGTCTTTAGACCGTTCGATCGGTCAATTCGATCGGATGTATCTTCCACAGATTGGGTTTGCTTTCCAGCATACCCTTTCTCGCTAGGTCTCCGATACCCTTTTCCCGAATTTATGATGCAATTTTTCCGTACCACAGGCATTTCTTTTGCTCAGACCATGCCCATGGTCTAGAGGGTATTAATTGTTCTAAACCAAATTAAAAACCTTCACTGTCCTGACCTTTGTATTGAAGATCTGCCCATCGCTTACCGCCTTCGATCTCATGGTTCTAGCCGTTTTGTGCTTTTTTCGACTTCCAACAAACCCCTTATTCTTAAAGCCACCAAAAACGAAGATGGATGGCAACGCAAGTTCTTTTTCGTCAAACGAGACTCCATTGCTGAGGGTGCTAGCCTTCCGGTGGAGTGGTTAACCACCGGTAGAGTTATTAATACTCCCATGTACCTTTAGATTTTTATCTTTTGCTAATATCCTTCTTTTTGATTCTTTTGCAGTAAATTTCAAGGAAGTAGCTCCTCCTACCGCTGAATCAGAAGAAAGAATCAACACTGTTTACCAATTACCTGCAATAGACAGGAGTTTCACCACACACATCCCGAGTTCCAGTCAATACTCGTCATCTGAAATGTCTGGTAAGGATTACTTTTAAAATAGTTAGTTAGTATAGCATAATAGAATGAAAAGTAACAATAATGTAAAACTTTTTCCTTTATGCAGCACCGGCCAAGATCCCTGAAGTCTTTGACCTCGACGAGTTGGACAGCTATTCTGATCAGGTTCAGATCAAGAAGGAACCTAGTCCTAAGGCCACAGCCTCATCCAAACCCAGTGGTTCCAAGGCCATTGCCATTATCAAGCCCTCGCCAGCTACCAAGCCCCGGAGTTCAAGCTCCCGTAAAAGGAAAGAACCCGATTCCCCCGTTATTTCTGACACATTTCCCTATGAGAACTATGGGTTCACCGAAGCTAGCAAGTTTATGACCTCCTTTCTCAACCAGGTTAATATTCTCAAACCATATTTTGCGGCTTATGCCATTCACACGGATTTATCAATACCTTTCTTCTTATTTTTGCAGGGTCTTGAACGTCTGGTTCATCTGTATCAGGAATCCTGCAGGCTCAACAAGACACTTGAATCTAAATTAAAGAAAGCTGAAGTCACGATCTCCGATCAAGGCATGATTGCAGCCGCCAAATCTCGTCATTACAAGGAGAAGTTCAAGGCTATGATTCAAGAACACCATACTGCTCTCAACAAAGCTACTCTTAAAGCCCAAGCCGATCTTGAAGCTGCCCATGCGCAACATGAACGGGATATGATCAGCTACCGGGACAGCCTTAAGAGTTCCGTCGTCACTTCTCTTCTCTAAACCAAGCTGAAGATGGCCCATGAAGCCAAAACACTAGGTTTTGAATGCCCTTCTTGGGACGTTGGTGCCTGGGAAACGAAGCTAAAGAATCTTGGAGGCATTTCCACCACACCAGCTGCCGAAGGATCTTCTAAAGTAGCAGAAAAGCTAACGATGCTGAAAGGGATACTGAGGGGGATCCTGAGACGGATGCTGCTGAAACTACCGCAAACAAAGATGGCACTACCCCCTAAAACTTATTTCCTGTTGTTTGAACAATTTTATGTCTTATGAACAATTTTTATTTCCGTATCAAAACAATTTAATAGCCGAAGGCGGATGGATCCTGGGTTTCAGGATGAAGCCTTCGGTTATCAGCTAGTACCGTTTATTTCCAATAATTTCATCTTTCATTTTTCTTGCTATCACTTTTTGTCTTTCTCATTACAGACCTTAGGTTTAAAAAATATATTCAGTGATACATCATGAAAAAAAATTTATTAAGTAGGATTTCTAAAAATTCAATCACCTTTAGAAAAAATTAAAAGATAGTCCATTTTAAAACTTGTTATGACGATACTTGCTTAATTAAAGTTTCAAACTAATACCAGTTTCATATATCTTAATCAAATATCCTGACAAGTATCTTGAAAATATATTTTGAGAATATATCCCGAGAATTTATCCTAATCAGGATGTTTAACCTTTTACCAAACATAGTATTGTCAAAAACTTAAAGGATGTTTACAAAGGAAAGATCAAACCAGGAATAGGGTATAACCCTATTATCAAACCTCAATCCCTTTGCAACTCTTCCAATGAAGATGTCCCCTGTCTGAGACACTTAGTGTATTAGGTCCGAGCTTTATCCTTTGAGCTTTACACAATTGCCTCAGTAGGGATGTCCCCTGTGCACAGTGTCTTCGAATACTTAGAAATCTTTTGGTCATCAATTCCAATTGTACAGACATTTTTTCATGTTACAGGGGTAAAACCCAAAAATGTACTGGAGATAAATCCCTCGTATCCTGGGGGAAATCCCAAATTTTCGTGCGCTACAGGCGGGAGTGTATAAACTCCAAGACTTAGAAAGGTGGAAACCTTTAAACCTTAGAGAGTATGAAATACCCTTTCGTGAGAGAGGGTGATCAATCCTCATATACCTTTAGGATTCAGGATATAGCCAATAGTAACGAAATTGTCAGCCACTTTTACATGGACTGGTCCCGCCACCTTGAACTATTCCCGAATAACTTGCGCTCCAGGCGGGGTGTTTAAACCCAATTCGGAAGAAAGGTGAATACCTTTAAACCTGTGAAGGGATCAGGATCCCTTATACGTGAGAGAGGGGGCCAATCCTCTAATCTTCCGAAGTATCCTGAGTAAGCATCCTGGAGCTATATCTTGGAGCATATACTGCAAAACATCCTTAAACTAAGGTGGGTGTTAGCTTGGCTAACACCCCTCTGATGCTTAAGTCAGTATTGGGTTCTAGATAATAAACAAATATATTTAAAAGAGATAGAATACATACCATTCTGAGATAGAAATTAAATTCTATTCTTACTTGAAATAGAGCTTTAAGTGTATTGCATTCCAGGATCTTGGTAGCATATCCCCCTCCATATCCTTGAGTCGGTATGCACCATTTCCTGATTCTGATTCAATCTCATATGGTCCTTCCCATTTCGGAGCCAGCTTTCCATCAGCAGGATTGGTAGTATTCTGAAAAGCTTTTCTTAACACCCAATCTCCAACTCTGAACCTTCTAATCCTTATATTCTTGTTGTATGTTCTGGATATCCTTTGTTGATATGCCGCCATTCTTAGCCGTGCTGCATCTCTTGTCTCATCAATAGTATCCAGCTCCTGGCATAGGACTTCAGGATTCTGCTCAGGATTCCAGAGGTTGGATCTTGCTGTGGGTATCACCATTTCTGTCAGGATCACTGCTTCTGCTCCAAATACTAAGGAAAACGGGGTTTGACCAGTTGCATTTTTTACCGTCGTTCTATCAGCCCACAAAACAAAGGGTAATTCTTCTGCCCATCTCCCTTTCTTGGCCCCTAATCTTTTCTTCAAGTTGTTGACAATTATCTTGTTTGAAGATTCAGCTTGTCCATTTGCTTGAGGATGTACAGGAGTAGATGTAATCATTTTGATTCCCCAACTCTTGCAAAAGTCAGTAGTCCTCTTACTTATAAACTGAGAACCATTGTCACAGATTATCTCGGTTGGTACTCCGAATCTGGTCAGGATATTTCTCTTTATGAAGGATACCACTTCTTGATCCCTAACTTGGACAAATGCCTCGGCTTCAACCCATTTGGAGAAATAATCTGTCATTGCCAACATAAAAACCTTCCCTCCTGGAGCCTTTGGAAGCTTTCCCACTATATCCATCCCCCACTTCATAAATGGCCAAGGGGAAACAATAGGATATAATGGTTCAGCAGGCTGATGCAGTATGTTACTATGTCTTTGACATGCATCACATCTTCGAACATATTCTGTGGCATCTTTCCTCATTGTCGGCCAATAATATCCTGTCCTTAATACTTTTGAGAATAATGATCTGCCCCCAGTATGGTTACCACAATCCCCTTCATGTATATCTTGAAGTACTTCTTTTGCTTCAGGATCCTCCAAGCACCTCAAATACGGTCCTGCAAGAGATTTCTTGTATAAAACATTATTTATAATAGTGAATCGTGATACCTTCATCCTAAATGCCTTAGGATTTTCATTTCCGGGGATGTGTCCTTCCTTGAGATATCTCATGATTGGAGTCGTCCAGGATTTAGGATCCTCTTCAGGATACCCTGCTCTAGGATCCTGAATACCCACTACTTCTTTATCCTGAGGATTCGTTGCAGGATACAAGATATGTAATATTGGTATTTGGGTTCCTTCCGGTATCCTTATCGATGATCCCAGATTTGCTAAGGCATCTGCTTCAGCATTATCCTCTCTTGGTACCTGTTCAAGTGTAAAAATATCGAAATATCCTGCTAATTTTTTGAGAACATCGAGGTATTCGATTAATTTCTCACCCTTAACTGCATAGGATCCATTAAAATGGTTAGTGATTAACAAGGAGTCAACATACACTTGCAAATTCTTGATACTCATATTCCTAGCCAATTCTAATCCTGCAATTAAAGCCTCATATTCTGCTTCATTATTAGTAGCAAGAAATTCACATCTAATAGCCTGGGGTAATATGTCCCCCTGTGGCGATTTTAGTAGTATACCTAATCCTACTCCTCTTACATTAGATGCACCATCAGTATATAACGTCTAGGATCCTGAGGATTCTCCTAACTGTTGGACTTCTAGGTCTACCTCATCCTGAATGTCACTACTGAAATCAGCCACAAAGTCAGCTAAAGCTTGAGACTTTATGGCATTTCTAGGTTCATATACTAAATCATAAGCACTTAACTTTACTGACCACTTAGCCATCCTGCCTGACATTTCTGGTTTCCTAAGCATATTTTTGACAGGATAATTTGTTTTAACATGAATTCTATGTGTCTCAAAGTAATGTCTAAGCTTCGTTGATGCCATAACTAATGCTAGTATCAATTTTTCTAAATAAGAATATCTAGTTTCAGCATCTAACAAACTTTTACTAACATAATAGACAGGATATTGCTGACCTTCATGGTCTTTTATAAGAACGGCACTTACAGCATTCCCTGATACAGCGAGGTATAGGGATAGTGGTTCACCATTTTCAGGCTTCATCAATAGAGGTGCAGTCGAGAGATATCGCTTCAAATCCTGCAAGGCTGCTTCATGCTTTGCTCCCCATTCGAACTTCTTATTCTTCTTGAGGATATCATAGAATTCCTTGCATTTTTCCGAGGATCTTGAAATAAATCTGTTCAATGCTGCTACTCGGCCTGTTAACCGTTGAACGTCCTTCATATTCGAGGGTGATTTTATATCCAGGATAGCTTTAATTTGCTCCGGGCTTGCCTCTATCCCCCTTTTCGTCACCATATATCCTAGAAACTTTCCTGCCCCCACTCCGAAATGGCACTTAGCAGGATTTAGCTTCATGTTGTATTGATCCAGGATATCAAATGCTCCCTTGATATCCTGGAGGTGATCCTCAGCCTTTCTAGATTTTACTACCATATCATCAATATATACCTCCATGGTGTCCCCCAGCTTATCTTTGAACATCATATTCACCAATCTCTGGTATGTTGCACCTGCATTTTTCAAACCGAAAGGCATAGCAGTATAGCAATAAATACCTGTTGGTGTCATGAAAGCAGTATCCTCCTGGTCCGAAGGCTCCATTTGAATCTGCTGAAATCCTGAGGATGCGTCCATGAACGTTAACATCTCATGCCCAGCAGTAGCATCCACCATTGCATCGATATGAGGAAGGGGGAACGGATCTTTAGGACAAGCCTTATTCAAGTCTGTGTAATCTACACAGACTCTCCATTTCCCATTTTTCTTCTGCACTACGACCACATTTGCCAACCATCTTGGAAACTTGACTTCTCTGATCATTTTGGACTTTAACAATCTTTCAACTTCCTCTTGGATGATTATATTTCGCTCAGGAGCAAACTTCCTTCTTTTTTGCTGAACAGGCTTGAATGACCTGTCAATTCCAAGCTTGTGAGTAATAATGTATTTGGATATACCTGTCATATCCTCATGCTTCCATGCAAACGTTGACATCCTGCATTTCAAAAAGTTAGTTAATTGTTCTTCAATATCCTGAGGGATATTGGTTCCTACGAGCACCGAGATATCAGGATTATCCTGATCCAGGATAACTTTCTTCATATCCTGCTCTGAAGCCTCCACAATATCCCAGGCCCGCATCTTTAATTGCTATGCTGGATCAGGCTTGGTTGAGGATTTCATTGAGGATGAGTAGCATTCCTTCGCCTCCTGCTGATCACTATCAACTTTGACGACCCCCCAAGGAGTTGGAATCTTGATGCATTGGTGATAAGTCGAAGGCACAGCCTTCATGTCATGGATCCACGGCCTGCCCAGTATGATGTTATAGCAGGATAAGGAGTCCATTACACAGAAGCGTTGTATCGAGTTGACCCCTTCAACATATACTGGTAATTTTATCTCTCCTACAGTATTTCTAGCTTCTCCACTGAAACCAACGAGCACAGTGGACTTTGAAGTAATGTCCATCGGAGATACATTCATCCTTTTCAATGTTTCCAGCTGAATTATATTGACAGAACAACCATTGTCCACCAATATCCTGCGTACAAAATGGTTAGCCACATATAATGTTATTACCAAAGCATCATGGTGAGGATCCTGAACAGTATCCCTGTCATCACTATCGAAAGTGATCACTTTATCAGTTGTGAGGGTAGTCATCCTGACTGGTTTGTCTCCCCTTTCACTCTTAGCTTCCTTTGCATGTCTCTTAGCCGCCGAACACGAAGTCCCACAAATGTCGGATCCTCTTGAAATAAAGTTAATTATCTTGGCATCTGCTGGGGGTGACGCTGCTCGTTCAGGATCCTTCTCGGGATCCTCCCCTTTATTCTTCTTTCTTCCCAGCAAATCCTTCAGATACCCTTTGCTTAATAGGTAACTTATTTCTTTCCTTAAAGCAATGCAATCCTCGGTCATATGTCTGAAGTCTTCATGGAAGGCACACCATTTGGATTTATCCTTCCAATCAGTTTTCTGCTGGTTCTTTCGAGGCCACCTAGCTATGTCCCCTAAACCCTGCATAGCATACATTAACTCAGGTATATTAACAGAAAAGCAGTATTTAGATAAGTCAGGATATTCTTCATGATCCTCGTCTTCAACAGCATTCACTTTCTTGTTATCATTTCTGCCATATGGCTTGGAGCGATATGGCTTATACGAGGATTCTGATTTCCTGTTGGTTGATTCGTAGGTTGAGGTAGAATTCATCCTCTCTTGCATCTTCTTGTCATCTTCCAAACAGATACATCTCAAAGCCCTGTTACGAGCTTCGTCGAGATTCCTGCAGGGATTCATTACAAGATCCTGATAAAATTGAGAATCCTTTTGTAACCCCATCTTAAAAGCTTGCACAGCTGTTGCAACATCAAGATGCGGGATATCCAAGGATTCTCGACTGAACTTGTTCACATAATCCCTCAAGGATTCCTGAGATCCTTGAGTTATCCTGTAAAGGTCACTGGTTAGTTTCTCAAAACTCCGACTACAAGAAAATTGACTGTTAAATAAATTAACCAAATGAGCAAACGAAATAATTGAGTGAGGAGGAACATTTAATAGCCATTTTAAGGCTGGTCCTGTCAGGGTAGATCCAAAACCCTTGCACAAGCATGCTTCCTTGAGCTCCGGAGGGTTAGGGTTAATCTCCATTCTTTCCCTATACTGGGCAATATGCTCTTCAGGATCCGTAGTCCCGTCATACAGTTTCATGTTGGGAGTCTGAAATCTTTTTGGGATTTCAGCATCACAGATGGTATACACAAAGCGGGATATCCTGTGGCTGTCTTGGGATACTTTCGGAATTGGCTGGACCACTCCAGGTACACTGGATATCATGTCCATCAATTTCTGGAGCTCCCTGGTAAATGTTGACGTCATACCTGCATCCTGCAAAGACCCATTGTTGTTAGTAGCAAGAATATTATTATTTGACACATTACCAGTCTGAGGATTTTGGCCATATCCTGAAGCATATCCTGAACTCCTCACAATCGACATTCTGACCGAGGAGGGTATCTCAGGAGTATGATTCTGAGAATGGCTTGGGACGATATTCCCCCTGTTATCCTCAGTGTAAACTGCGGAACTGGAGTTCAAAGCCCTGGGCTGTATAGGAGTGATAGTTTCTTCAGCAGGTCTACTCGAGCTAGCTTTTAAGAGTTGTATTTCTCTTAACAACATTTGGTTAGTTTCCTATTGCTGCCTCATTTGTTCCTGCACACTTCCAAATAAAGTTAGAATTTCATCATTAGAGGCTAAAACGGGAGCAGATCCCTGAACACTCCGAGTAGGGATAACATCTTGAGGTTGTGAAGAAAATGGCATCCTTGGAGGAGGTGGTGGAAGCACCGAACCGGTAGTAGCAGAGGTTGCAGCAGACATAGTGGAAGAGCTCATGTTTGATCTTGAGGCCATTGTAAACAATGTGGCAAAAAGTTTCGAAAACAGAAAACCGATTAATGATTTCACAAAGATTTTTAGTAAAGAGAGCACCACTTGCCCCACGGTGGGCGCCAAATTGTTTTGGTCAAATTATGTGTGAAAAATATGTTAACCAAGTTAGTTATAAAAACAGTTTCAGGATACGGCTCAAGATATAGAGCTGTATCTATGATCAAACAATGAGCAGAAAAGTAAAGGTTGACACGTTATGTACGAGGAAAGCCCTTGATCAATCTAGATCGCCGGCACAAAAACTCGGGAACTGACAATCGCAGCTGCCTTGTTCTTCTATTGCTTCAAATATCAGGATACAGTGCAGGATGTGGTGCGGATCAACTAGGTGTTACAATGTAATTCGATTACAAGTGTTTGTGTGTAGTGACTGCTGAAAGCTAGAGAGCAAAAGTGTTCGAGAGTGTGTGAAAGTTTCGTTGTGCCTTAATCTGATCCGCCCCCATCTATTTATAGTAAAACAAATGTAACAAACTATCCTAAATAACCGGGATCTAGCGAATATTCCTCAGTCGAACATTGTAGACCTAGTCTTTCGGGTTCAACGTCTCTCCCATAACAAATACGCCCGAGTCTTGAGGAGATGAAGTCCATTTGACCGTTGGCAAGTCCCAGTCTTTAACCTGCACGTGATTAATTCGATCAACCTCAAGATATCGCCCAAGATGTTAGCAATATCCTCGTCCAGCATCCTGGTCACAAATAAACAATAAAAGGCAGGATATTGGTCAAGATATGTATGTTTAGAAAATGACCCATAACAGGAACAACAAGTCCAAATCTTGCAACAAGTCTGATAACCAGAATGTGCATGCAGTAGAACAGGAAGAGGACGATGAGGATTATCCTCCAATTTCTGAATATTGTTTTTCAATTGATAACAATGAACTGATCCTTGCAATGCAGAATTTAGGTGAAAAAGCAAGGTGGCCCAGGAAAAGTGATAAGCCAGCTGCAACAAAAGACAAATCCAAATGGTGTGCATATCATGAGGATTTCAGGCATCTCACTGAAGAATGTATTGCACTGAGAAAAGAGATTGGTTACTTGTTAAGCAAGGGGAACTTGAAGGAGCTTTTGGGAAGAAAAAAGTCAAGGATCCAGGATCCTGAAAAGGTTCCAGAAAGAGCTCCTGCTCCTCTGGCAGATGCACAAGTTATAAACTTTATATCTGGTGGATCAGACATTTGTGGTACTTCCTTTTCAGCAGCCAAGAGACATGCCAAGGAAACCTAGATGGATAATAGGGATAGACCCATCTGAACCTCTACTGTCACACAGGAGAAAGTTATAACTTTTGATGAGGATCCTTGGACACTCTTCACTGATGGAGCCTCTAATGTCAAAGGAACAGGACTTGGAATACTACTAAAATCGCCACAGGGGGACATAATACCCCACTCAATAGCTTGTGAATTTCAAACTACTAATAATGAGGCTGAATATGAGGCCTTGATAGCTGGTTTGCAAATTGCCAAGCATATGAGGATCAGGTATCTTGAGGTACATGTAGATTCATTGTTAATTACTAATCACTTTAATGGATCCTATGCTATTAAAGGTGAAAAGCTAATCAGATATTTAGAGATAGTCAAAGAATTGGCACTCTCTTTTGTTTCCTTTAGTTTGACACAGGTACCCAGAGAAGAAAATGCAGAAGCTGATGCATTGGCCAACCTAGGATCATCCTTGAAGATTCCAGAAGATATTAAAATCCCTATTATTCATATCCTAACTCCTGCTATTGAGGATCATGCAGCTATGGAGATAGGAGAGGATTCTGCAATCATCCCTAGTAATGATACACAATCTCATTCAGGATCATGGATCCTTCCAATCATGAGATATATACAGCATGGAGATATTCCAACAGGAGAAAACCCCAGGGCTTTCAAAATCAAGGTATCTCAATTTACAATATTGAATAAGATGTTATATAAATGATCTCTTGCAGGACCATACCTAAGATGCATTGAGGACCCTGAAATCCAAGAAGTCCTAAAGGATTTTCATGAAGGAGATTGTGGAAACCACACTGGGGGCAGGGCACTGTTCTCAAGGATCCTTAGAACAGGATACTATTGGCCTACAATGAAGAAGGATGATGTTGATTATGCCAAGAGTTGTGATTCTTGTCAGAGACATAGTAATATCCTTCACCAACCAGCGGAGCTCCTGCATCCTATATCCTCTTCTTGGCCATTCATGAGATGATGAATGGATATAGTTGGCAAACTTCCCAAGGCACCTGGTGGAAAAGTGTTCATGCTTGCTATGACTGATTACTTCTCCAAGTGGATAGAAGCTAAAGCTTTTGCTCAAGTCAGAGAAAAATAAGTGATATCCTTTATTAAAAGAAACATTATTACCAGATATGGTATCCCTTCTGAAATTGTTTGTGATAATGGATCCCAATTTATTGGGAGTAGAACTACTAACTTTTGTGATAGCTGGGGGATTAGGATGATAACATCAACACCAGTCCACCCACAAGCCAATGGTCAGGCAGAATCATCCAACAAGATCATCATCAACAACTTGAAGAAGAAGCTTGGATCCAAGAAAGGAAAATGGGCAGAAGAACTACCTTATGTGTTATGGGCTAATAGGACAACTCCTAAGAATGCAACTAGTCAGACTCCATTTTCTTTAGTGTTTGGGGCAGAATCAGTGATCCCTACAGAGATGGTGGTTCCTACTGCAAGAACAAGCATCCGTGATCCTGAAGGAAATGTTGAAAACTTGGTTCAAGACTTGGATACCATAGAAGAACTCAGGGATTTGGCAAGGATAAGAATGGCCAGTTATCAACAAAGGATGGCTGGAGCTTATAACAAGAATGTCAGGATCAGGAAGTTTCAAGTTGGTGATATGGTGTTGAGAGAAGCATTCCAAAATACCACCAATCCTGCTGATGATAAGTTAGCACCTAAATGGGAAGCTCCCTATCTTATTGAAGCTGAGGCAGGAAAGGGGGCATATCGATTGTTATCAATGAAGGAGATTTGCTACCAAGAGCTTTGAATGTTGTTCATTTGAAGAGATACTTCATGTAATAAGGATCCAGCATCTCTAGCTATATTCATGATCGGTATCCTTGAAGGATCCTTAGAGGATAGATGATCCTCACTCTGGTAATGATCTAAGTTCAGTCTATTTAATTCTTTAATTAACATGTTTAAAAGGAGAAGGATCCTGTATCCTTTATCCTTCCTTCACTTAATTTTGAGTTTTGCAGAAGGTTGATAAATCCTTAGCGAAGGATTGAGTATCCACAGAAGTCTCCAAAGTTATATGGGCTTGTCCCCAGTTTTTTGGCTTGTCCCCAGTTTTTTGGGCTTGTCCCCAGTATTTGGGCTAGTCCCCAGTTTTTTTGGGCCAGTCCCCAGTATCGCCAGTAGCGCACGATGATCCTGGTGCAGTTCAAGGCAATGGGACCAGTACCCGCTTTAGGGGCTGACAATTTCATTGTACTGGCTGTATTCAGGATCCTACGTATAATGGTAGACGTACCATACATCCGTTCCTAAGGTTTCTAACGTTTTCACGTTAGCTAAGGTTTTGGCATTTTCATGTCACTAAGTTTGGATAGTCGCTACTGAGGGCCATACTCCAGTTTACACAAGATCCTTTGGGCTAGTCCCCAGTTTTTGGGCTTGTCCCCAGTTTTTTGGGCTTGTCCCCCGTATATTGGGCTTATCCCCAGAATTGTTGGGCTTGTCCCCAGTTGCTAACTCTTATATTGGCTTAGTCCCAAGTTATGTTCCATTTCAGGTTTTTGAAGTTAAACAGCTAAGGATCCTTGATCCTAACCTTTTATTAAGGTTTGTCTTTTGGTTATCCTGATTGTAAATATTAAAGGTTTAGGATGCTAACTTGGATTCTCAGGTATGATCCTTGATCACTTTAATTTTATTCTTTATTTGTCTAAGTGACCCTTATTCTTTGACAACAGGATACATGATCCTTAAGTTACATCACTCTTTTGAATTTTTCGATTATAGGATATTTGATCCTTGATCATATCCTAAACTTTTTGACATAATTTACTAAACTTTTATTCTTAACTTAAGAATTCAAACAAAGTGTATCATAGCAACTGAAATGTAAAGTATTCACAAATGTAACAACACATGAGATAGTTAAAAGATTAAGCTTTTATTTACCAAAAGTTAAACCCTTAAAAGGTTGTCAAAATTGCCAACCCAGGTTTCTACCAGCAAAACGTGGCCCGTCCACTTGGGTTGGCAAAGGGTGTCCATATTTACAAGGTCTAAGTGCAGGAAATAAAGGCGGCAGGATAACAAGTGGTTTCATCCCCCAAACAGAGGATCCATCCACCACCCATTATCCTACCTATTGTCCAAGGATCCATGATCCTCAACCCTAAAAACTATTGTTTAAGTACAGACCAGCATTGTTCAGAAAACATCAACAACCAAAAAACATTAAAACCATAAAAAATGGGCTCCGGCCTCGTCTAGATAAATCCATCATCGCCCATTTTTGCAGCTCACACCTTCGCTGCATCTCCATCACCTCCAGCCTCTGCATCACCAGCCTGATCCTTCGCCCCGCTGCCACTAGCCTCAATTGCCAGAACCTCTTCAGTCTCCTCTTCATCGTCCAGCTCAGCTAGCTTGGCCTTCCAGCCTTCTTGGTCCCAGGAAGTCCTGTCGAAGCTAGGATCCTCAGCCTCCTGTGCCATCTGCAATTTGATTTTGAGCATAGCAATGGCGGCAGATAGCTTAGCACCCTCCATCACTTCAGCCTTCTCATGATCTGCATTGATGTGGGCCATGACCAGCTGCTTCTTCGCCAAGTTGAGCTCCTTCTCGAGGGTAGAGATGGTTTGATCCTTAGCCTCTTCAGTGTACGCATCCAAGAGCATCTGGATCTCAGCAAATTTTTGTGAAAAAGAAAAGATACAATTCAGGATCCGTTATCCTCAAATGGGCAGGATAGAATTAAGGATCACGGATCCTTACCTCAGAGAAGTATTCTTCAAACTGATGCCGGATGAGGGGCAGGCCTTCCAGATCGTCAGCGGTCTTCCGCTTCTTTCCTCCCTTGCCCTTGGAGGTGACAGGCTTGGGGATTGGGACGCTAGGGCTGGTAGCAATTCGTTTCTTGCCGGACCGGGCAGTGACAGCATCAAGATCACTGACGCTGAAGCGAGAAGCTGATTTCGAGGACTTTCCAGCACCTACAAACGGCAAACAACAGATAAGTATCCTTAATTTATATCTATTTAATCATGTATGAATGTAAACACTTACTTGATATGGTCACTGAACCGGAGGATACTTCTTGTGAATCCTTTGTGTTTGCCTGGAATGTTCTAACTGTAGGATCAAGGCTCCAAAAGGCAGCAATCCTTTCTTTTATTGCAGGTGACTGAATGAGATGAGAGACCGAGATAGATGCAAAACAGAAAAGGATCAGTTATCCTCAAAAGAAACAGGCTTATCCTATGATCCTTCTATAAGGATCATATGTCCTACCATGGGTGGTCCACTTTTTGGGGAGATCTTTCCCGTCCGGGATAGAGTCCCTCCTAACGAAGAAAAAACGCTTTTTCCAGTTGTTATCATTTTTTGTGGTCTTGAGGATAGGGTGAGGATCACCAGGTTTATGTTTGAATAAGAAGCAATGTGAACCATGGCTCACAAGGTTATACAATTCAGCCAGTTCCGTCATTCCCAATTATATGCCTTCCTGCTCAATGATGTTCTCTAAAGTGTATAATACTCTCCACATCATCGGCATGGCCTGGATATAGCACATACCGGTGAGTGCAAAGAAGGATTGGGTAAAGGCAGGGAAAGGATAGGAGAATCCTATCAGGAATGGGGTGGCCGGAAAGCAACCCAAGTGTCAGAGACGGAGTCACTTCTGGCAGTAGGGTCAAAAGGCTTGAAAACGGTATCCACCGGAAAACAGTGGCGAATCCGGTCAATCTCCGGGTCAGTGAAGCAGCAGAGTTCCTTTGAAGGATTTTGGATAATGCCTTGGCTTTTCAAGGGACTATCCTTCTTTGGATCCTTAGCCGGTGAGGATCTAAGAACCATCTTCGTCATGGATGTTCAGAAAAAAGAAAAACAGAGTAAGAAGATGAAGAGAGAAGGAGAAGAGAGATACCTGATCGATCTTTGAATGAGGATTTAAAGGGAAGTAAAGCACGAATTTAAATGCCTATCGATCCTTATCTCTAATCTCAAATTTATAATGATGGTTTTGCAGGATGTCATATCGCTGACGAATGATCTGCAACGGCTAGTTCAAGTTTAACGGCTATATATCCGTTAGTTAGTTCATTAGAGATAAGATCAAAAATATGACTCATCAAGTTATATTTTATTCCTCATATTTTGGGGGCAATTATTAGGGGTGGATTTTCTAAGCCTAAGGATCACGGATCCTCAAGTGCAGCAAGGATCACGGATCCTCAGTTCCGTTTGAATTAAGGATCCTCAGAAGACGTTGCAGTATTAAGGATCCAAGATCCTCATTGTTATCCTAACACTAACGGTTGTTTCCATTGTATGTGAGCTTGTTTTGCAGGAGTATACGCATGGACTTGGTCTTGCCGATATTCTTGTGGAATATGCTCTCTATATTCCGCACGTGCATAGCTTGGTGACCGTTTTAGAAGTCGTGGGTAGCTTGCACATTTAGCGGATAGTTAGTTAGCTAGTTTATTTCTATTTTTATAAGGGGATAACAGCTTGAATTAGAACAAGTTAGCAAACACACACACTCTCGCAAGCTCTCAACAGTTCATTGGCGATTTCATACACATTACACTCTAGTGATCCTTGTAACAAGCTTCTTATCATCCTGAGTTGTAATAATCATTTGTTTAATTGTAGTTGGTGATCGGTAGTTTCCACCACCAGAGGTGTTTTATGCCGGAGATCATCTCTTGATCAAGGGCTTTTTCCTCGTATAAATCATTGTGTCACTTGTTCATTTCATTTGAAGTTTGTTCATACATTCACTATTCAATTCAAGCATCACACCTCACAAAAGAAGATTTGGTTGCATTATCCTAGTCTGATTTTTGACCAAAACACTAAGGTTTTGGCATTTTCATGTCACTAAGTTTGGATAGTCGCCAGTGAGGGCCATACTCCAGATTACATAAGATCCTTTGGGCTTGTCCCCAGTTTTTTGGGCTTGTCCCCAGTATATTGGGCTTGTCCCCAGTTGCTAACTCTTCTCTTATATTGGCTTAGTCCCAAGTTATGTTCCATTTCAGGTTTTTGAAGCTAAACAGCAAAGGATCCTTGATCCTAACCTTTTGTTAAGGTTTGTCTTTTGGTTATTCTGATTGTAAATATTAAAGGTTTAGGATTCTAACTTGGATTCTCAGGTATGATCCTTTATCACTTTAATTTTATACTTTATTTACCTAAGTGACCCTTATTTTTTGACAACAGGATACATGATCCTTAAGTTACACCACTTTTTTGAGTTTTTCGATTATAGGATATTTGATCCTTGATCATATCCTAAACTTTTTAGTATAATCTACTAAACTTTTGTTCTTGACTCATGAATTCAAACAAAATGTATCATAACAATTGAAAGGTAAAGTGTTCACAAATATAACAACACATGAGATAGTCAAAAGATTAAGCTTTTATTTACCAAAAGTTAAACCCTTAAAAGGTTGTCAAAATTGCCAACCCAAGTTTCTACCAGCAAAACGTGGCCCGTCCACCTGGGTTGGCAAATGGTGTCCATATTAACAAGGTCTAAGTGCAGGAAATAAAGGCGGCAGGATAACAAGTGGTTTCAGCCCCCAAACAGAGGATCCATCCACCACCCATTATCCTACCTATTGTCCAAGGATCCATGATCCTCAACCCTAAGAACTATTGTTTAAGTACAGACCAACCATTGTTCAAGAAAAACATCAACATTCAAAAAACTACCAAACTATAAAAAATGGGCTCCGGCCGCGTCTAGATAAATCCATCATCGCCCATTTTTGCAGCCTACACCTTCGCTGTATCACCATCACCTCCAGCCTCTGCATCACCAGCCTGATCCTTCAACCCGCTGCCACTAGCCTTAATTGCCAGGACCTCTTCAGTCTCCTCTTCATCGTCCAGCTCAGCTAGCTTGGCCTTCCAGCCTTCTTGGTCCCAGGCAGTCCTATCGAAGCTAGGATCCTCAGCCTCTTGTGCCATCTGCAATTTGATCTTGAGCATAGAAATGGCGGCAGAAAGCTTAGCACCCTCCATCACTTCAACCTTCTCATGATCAGCATTGATGTGGGCCATGACCAGCTGCTTTTTCGCCAATTTGAGCTCCTTCTCGAGGGTAGAGATGGCTTGATCCTTAGCCAGGAATAGCTTTTGGAAGTCCAGCTCCTTCTGCTCAGCCTCTTCAACATACGCATCAAAGAGCATCTGGATCTCAGCAAATTTCTGCAAAAAAGGAAAGATACAATTCAGGATCCTTTATCCTCAAATGGGCAGGATAGAATTAAGGATCAAGGATCCTTACCTCAGAGAAGTATTCTTCAAACTGATGTCGGATGAGGGGCAGGCCTTCAAGGTCGTCAGTGGTCTTCCTCTTCTTTCCTCCCTTGCCCTTGGAGGTGACAGGCTTAGGGATTGGAACGCTAGGGCTGGCAGCAAGTCGTTTCTTGCCGGACCGGGCAGTGACAGCATCAAGATCACTGACACTAAAGCGAGAAGCTGATTTTAAGGACTTTCCAGCACCTACGAACGGCAAACAACAGATAAGTATCCTTAATCTATATCTATTTAATCATACATAAATATAAACACTTACTTGACATGGTAACTGAACCAGAGGATACTTCCTGAGAATCCTTTGTGTTGGCCTGGAATGTTCTAACTGCAGGATCAAGGTTCCAAAAGGCAGCGAGCCTTTCTTTTGTTGCAGGTGACTGAATGAGATGAGAGACCGAGATAGCTGCAAAACAGAAAAGGATCAGTTATCCTCAACAGAAACAGGGTTATCCTATGATCCTTCTATAAGGATCCTATGTCCTACCATGGGTGGTCCACTTTTTGGGGAGATCTTTCTCGTCCGGGATAGAGTCCCTCCTAACAAAGAAGAAACGCTTCTTCCAGTTGGTATCATTCTTTGTGGTCTTAAGGATTGAATGAGGATCACCAGGCTTATGTTTGAACAAGTAACGGTGTGAACCGTGGCTCACAAGATTATATAGCTCAGCCAGTTCCGACATTCCTATCTCTATGCGTTCCTGCTCTATGATGTTTTCTAAGGTATGCAGAACCCTCCACATCATCGGCATGGCTTGGATATAGCACATATCGGTGAGTGCAAAGAAAGATTGGGTGAAGGAAGGGAAAGGATAGGAGAATCCTATCAAGAATGGGGTGGCCAGAAAAGCAACCCAAGTATCGGAGACAGAATCGCTTTTGGCAGTAGGGTCAAAAGGTTTAAAGATGGTGTCCGCCGGAAAACAATGGCGAATCCGGTCAATCTCCGGATCGGTGAAGAAGCAGAGTTCCTTTGAAGGGTTTTGGATAATGCCTTGGCTTTTCAAGGGACTATCCTTCTTTGGGTCCTTAGCCGGTGAGGATCGAAGAACCATCTTTGCCATGGCTGGTGATAAAAAAGAAGAACAGAGTAAAAGGATGAAGAGAGAAGGAGAAGAGAGATACCTGATCGATCTTTGAATGAGGATTTAAAGGGAAGTATCGCTCGAATTTAAATGAAAATCGATCCTTATCTCTAACCTATATATAATGATGATTCTGCAGGTTGTCACTTCGCTGACGCAAGATGTGTAACGGCTAGTTCGATTCTAACGACTATAATTCCGTTGGCTAGTTCGTAGCAGATAATATTGAAAAATATGACTCATTTAAGTGATATTTTATTCCTCATATTTTGGGGGCAATTGTTAGGGATAGATTTTCTAAACCTAAGGATCACGGATCCTCAAATACTGCCAGGATCACGGATCCTCAATTCTGTTTGAATTAAGGATCCTAAGAAGACGTTGCAGAATTGGATCCAGGATCCTCATTGTTATCCTAACACTAACGGTTTTTTCCATTGTATATGAGCTTGTTTTGCAGGAGTATACGCATGGACTTGGTCTTGCCGATATTCTTGGGGAATATGCTCTTTATATTCCGCACGTGCATAGCTTGGTGACCGTTTTAGAAGTCGTGGGTAGCTTGCACATTTAGCGGTTAGCTAGTTTATTTCTATTTTTATAAGGGGATAACAGCTTGAATGAGAACAAGTTAGCAAACACACACACTCTCGCAAGCTCTCAACAGTTCATTGGCGATTACATACACATTACACTCTAGTGATCCTTGTAACAAGCTTGTTATCATCCCGAGTTGTAACGATTATTTGTTTAATTATAGTTGGTGATCGGTAGTTTCCATCACCCGAGGTTTTTTATGCCGGAGATCATCTATTGATCAAGGGCTTTTTCCTCGTATAAATCAATGTGTCACTTGTTCATTTCATTTGAAGTTTGTTCATACATTCACTATACAATTCAAGCATCACACCTCACAAAAGAAGATTTGGTTGCATTATCCTAGTCTGATTTTTGACCAAAACAATATATATATATAGGGTCGGGATTTAGAGAAAACGGTAGAAAGTGTGAGAACAGTGAGAACGCTTATGGATCGTCCGATCAAAACAATGTATGGACTAGATTAGCGCGGTGGCGTTTTCGTAAATAACATCAATTTTATTACCTAGACGCGCTTCATTAAGGGTAAAAGGGTCTTTTGACTTCTACACACAAAACGCCATCTCATGAAATAAAACGCCAAAACAATAATCACACACCATTCTAAGTAAAAACGCCATTAGATATTGTTTTGGTCAAAAATCAGGCTAGGATAATGTAACCAAATCTTTGTTGTGAGGAATGATGCTTGAAACAATGAACAAATGTATGAACAAACTTGCAAATGAAATGAACAAGTGACACAAGGATTTATACGAGGAAAAAGCCCTTGATCAAGAGTTGATCTCCGGCATAAAAAACCTCGGGTGATGGAAACTACCGATCACCAACTATAATTAAACAAATGATTGTTACAACTCGGGATGATAACAAGCTTGTTACAAGGATCACTAGAGTGTAATAGGTATGAAATCGCCAAATGAACTGTTGAGAGCTTGCGAGTGTGTGAGTGTTAGCTAACTTAGCCAATTCGTACTAATTCAAGCTTGTTATCCCCTTTAAAAATAGAAATAACTTAAACAACTAACTATCCGCAATTCGTGCTAGCCTCCCACTACTTCCATAACGGTTATTCCAGCTGAACACGTGCGGAATCTTGAGAGCATATTCCCCTGGAATATCGGCAAGACTTGGTCCATGCGTATACTCCTGCAAAACAAGCTCAAACATAGCGAAGGCAATCGTTAGTGTAAGGATAACAATAAGGATCCTGGATCCTGATCCTGCAATGACTTCTGAGGATCCTTAATTCAAACAGAATTGAGGACCCGTGATCCTAGCAGTACTTGAGGATCCGTGATCCTTAGGTATAGAAAATCTATCCCTAACAATTGCCCCCAAAATATGAGGAGTAAAATGTAAATTAATGAGTTATATTTTTCGATCTTATCTGCAACTGACTAACGGATATATAGCCGTTAGAATCTAACTAGCCGTTGCTGGTCTCACGTCAGCGATATGACATCCTGCAGAATCATCATTATAACTTTGAGATTAGAGATAAGGATCGACAGGCATTTAAATTCGTGTGTTACATCCTTTAAATCTTCATTCAAAGATCAATCAGGTATCTCTCTCCTCCTTCTCTCTTCATCTTTTTAGTCTGTTTTTCTTCAAAACCTTTAGATCATAATGAAGTTACGATCATCCCCCGCCAAGGATCACCAAAAAGATAGTCCTTTGAAAAGCCAAGGGATTATCAAAAATCTTTCGAAGGAACTCTGCAGTGTCATTGATCCGGAGATTGACCGGATTCGCCATTGTTTTCCGGCGTATACCGTCTTCAAGTCCTTTGACCCTACCGCCAAAAGCGACTTCGTCTCTGAAACTTGGGTTGCTTTTTTGGCCACCCCATTCCTGATAGGATACTCCTATCCTTTCCCTGTCTTCACTGAATCCTTCTTTTCTCTTACCGGCATGTGCTACATTCAGGCCATGCCAATGATGTGGAGGGTTTTATATACCCTAGAGAAAATCATTGAGCAGGAAGGCATAGAGTTGGGGATGTCGGAACTGGCTGAGTTGTATAACCTTGTGAGCCATGGTTTACACCGTTACTTGTTCAAACATAAACCCGACGATGCACACCCAATCCTCAAGACCACAAAGAATGACACCAACTGGAAGAAACGTTTCTTCTTTGTTAGGAGGGATTCTATCCCGGATGGGAAGGTTCTCCCTAGAAAGTGGACCACCCATGGTAGATAGAGGATCCTTATAGAAGGATCATAGGATAACCCTGTTCCTGTTCCTGTTGAAGATAACTGATCCTTTTCTGTTTTGCAGCTATCTCTGTCTCTCATATCATTCCATCACCTGCAACAAAAGAGAGGATCGCTGTTTTTTGGAACCTTGATCCTGCAATCAGAACATTCCAAGCAAACACAAAGGATTCTCAAGAAGTATCCTCCGGCTCAGTCACTATGTCAAGTAAGTATCCAAGTTTGTATATGATTAAATGTTTAAATGAAAATAAAACAAGAATACTTATCTGTTGTTTTGCATTGGTAGGCGCTAGAAAATCCTCAAAGTCAGCCACCCGATTCAGCGTCACTGATCTTGATGCTATCTCTGGCCGGTCTGGAAAGAAGAAATATGTTGCTAGCCCAAGTGTTCAAATCCCTAAGCCTGTCACCTCCAAGGGCAAGGGAGGAAAGAAGAGGAAGTCCACTGAAGCCGATAACCTTGAAGGCCTGCCCCTCATCCGTCATCAATTTGAAGAATACTTCAATGATGTAAGGATCCCTGATCCTTAATTCTATCCTGCCCGTTTGAGGATAAGTGATCCTGAAATGAATCCTTCTTTCTTTGCAGAAATTCGCTGAGATCCAGATGCTCTTTGATGCGTATGTTGAACAGGCTGAGATGAAGGAGCTGGACTTCCAGAAGATCTTCCTGGCTAATGATCAAACAATCTCCAACCTCGAGAAAGAGCTCAATGTAGCAAAGAAGCAGGTGGTCATGGCCCAAATAACTGCTGATCATGAGAAGAGAGAGGTGATGGAGGATGCCAAGGTCTCTACTGCCATTGCTATGTACAAGACCAAACTGCAGATGGCCCAGGAAGCTCAGGATCCTGGCTTTGACAGGATCAACTGGGACCAGGAGGGCTGGAAGGCTAGGCTGGCCGAGCTGGATGATGAAGAGGAGGCTACAGAGGTCTTGATGCTTGAGGCAAGCGGCAGCGGGGCTAAGGATCAGGCTGGTGATGCTGGAATTGGAGGTGATGGTGATGCAGCGAAGGTGTGAGCTGCAGAAATGGGCGATGATGGATTTATCTAGACGCGGCCGGAGCCCATTTTTATGGTTTGATAGTGGTTTTTGTTTTGATGGTGTTTTTCTGAACAATGGTTGGTCTGTAATAACTTAGACAATAGTTTTTAGGGTTTAGGATCATGGATCCTTGGACAATAGGTAGGATAATGGGTGGTGGATGGATCCTCTGTTTGGGGGATGAAACCACTTGTTATCCTTCCGCCTTTATTTCCTGCACTTAGACCTTGTTAAATATGGACACCCTTTGCCAACCCAAGTGGACGGGCCACGTTTTGCTGGTAGAATCTTGGGTTGGCAATTTTGACAACCTTTAAAGGGTTTAACTTTTGGTAAATAAAATCTTAATCTTTTGACTATCTCGTGTGTTGTTACATTTGTGAATACTTTACCTTTCAGTTGCTATTATACACTTTGTTTGAATTCATAAGTTAAGAATAAAAGGTTGGAAAATTATGTCAAAAAATTTAGGATATGATCAAGGATCAAATATCCTATAATCGAAGAATTCAAAAACCGATCTGACTTAAGGATCATGTAAGCTGTTGTCAAAGAATAAGGGTCACTTAGACAAATAAAGTATAAAACTAAAGTGATTAAGGATCATACCTGAGAATCCAAGTTAGGATCCTAAACCTTTAATACTTACAATCAGGGTAACCAAAAGACAAACCTTAATAAAAGGTTAGGATCAAGGATCCTTAACTGTTTAGCTTCAAAAACCTGAAATGGAACATAACTTGGGACTAAGCCAATTATAAGAGAAGAGTTAGCAACTGGGGACAAGCCCAAAAATTCTGGGGACAAGCCCAATATACTGGGGACAAGCCCAAAAAACTGGGGACAAGCCCAAAGGATCTTGTGTAAACTGGAGTATGGCCCTCACTGGCGACTATCCAAACTTAGTGACATGAAAATGCCAAAACCTTAGCTAACGTGAAAACGTTAGAAAGCTTAGGAACGGATGTATGGTACGTATACCATTTTACGTAGGATCCTGAATACAGCCAGTACAATGAAATTGTCAGCCCCTAAAGCGAGTACTGGTCCCATTGCCTTGAACTGCATCAGGATCATTGTGCGCTACTGGAGATACTGGGGACAGGCCCAAATAACTGGGGTCAAGCCCAAATAACTGGGGTCAAGCCCAAAAAACTGGGGTCAAGCCCAAATAACTGGGGTCAAGCCCAAATAACTGGAAACTTCTGTGGATATGCAATCCTTTGTCAAGGATATATCAACCTTCTGCAAAACTCAGAATTAAGTGAAAGAAGGATAAAGGATCCAGGATCCTTCTCCTTATATATAGGATAATTTAAAGAATTAAATAGATTGGAATTAGTACCAGAATGAGGATCATCTATCCTCTAAGGATCCTTCGAGGATATCGGTCATGAATATGGCTAAGGATCACGGATCCTTATTACATGAAGTATCTTTTCAAGTGGACAGCATTCCAAGCTCTTGGTAGTAAATCACCTTCCATTGTTAGCAATCAATATGCCCCTTTTCCTGCCTCAGCTTCAATCAGGTAGGGGTCTTCCCACTTTGGTGCTAACTTTCCATCAGCAGGATTTGTGGTATTCTGAAATGCTTTCCTCAATACCAAATCACCAACTTGGAACTTCCTGATCCTGACATTCTTATTGTAGGCTCCAGCCATCCTTTGTTGATAACTAGCCATTCTTATTCTTGCCAAATCCCTGAGTTCTTCTATTGTATCAAAGTCTTGAACCAAGTTTTCAGCATTTCCTTCAGGATCACGGATGCTTGTTCTAGCAGTAGGAACCACCATCTATGTAGGGATCACTGATTCTGCTCCAAATACCAAAGAAAATGGAGTTTGGCAGTAGCATTCTTGGGGGTTGTCCTATCGGCCCATAGTACATAAGGTAGTTCGTCTGCCCACTTTCCTTTCTTGGATCTAAGCTTCTTCTTTAAGTTGTTGATGATGATCTTGTTGGATGATTCTGCTTGACCATTAGCTTGTGGGTGGACTGGTGTTGATGTTATCATCTTAATCCCCCAGCTGTCACAAAAGTTAGTAGTTCTACTCCTAATAAATTGGGATCCATTATCACAAACAATTTCAGAAGGGATACCAAATCTAGTAATAATGTTTCTTTTAATAAAGGATGTCACTTCTTTTTCTCTGACTTGAGCAAAGGCTTCAGCCTCTATCCACTTAGAGAAGTAATCAGTCATGGCAAGCATGAACACCTTTCCTCCTGGTGCTTTGGGAAGTTTACCAACTATATCCATTCCCCATCTCATGAATGGCTAAGAAGAGGATATAGGATGCAAGAGCTCTGCTGGTTGATGAAGGATATTACTATGTCTCTGACAAGGATCACACTTCTTAGCATAATCCACAGCATCCTTCTTCATTGTAGGCCAATAGTATCCTGTCCTAAGGATCCTTGAGAACAGTGCCATGCCCCCAGTGTGGTTTCCACAATCTCCTTCATGAAAATCCTTTAGGACTTCTTGAATTTCAGGATCCTCTATGCACCTTAGGTATGGACCTGCAAGAGATCGTTTATATAACATGTTATTCAATATTGTAAATTGAGATACCTTGATTTTGAAAGCCCTGGGGTTTTCTCCTGTAGGAATCTCTCCATGTTGTATATATCTCATGATTGGAAGGATCCATGATCCTAAACGAGACTGTGCACCATCACTAGGAACCATTGCAGAATCATCTTCTATCTCCATAGTTATGTGATCCTCAATAGCAGGAGCCAAAATATGGATGATAGGGATCTTGATATCCTCTGGAATTTTTAAGGATGATCCTAGGTTGGCCAATGCATCAGCTTCTGCATTTTCTTCCCTGGGTACCTGTGTCAAACTAAAAGAAACATAAGAGAGTGCCAATTCCTTGACTATCTCTAGGTATTTGATTAGCTTTTCACCTTTAATAGCATAGGACCCATTAAAGTGATTAGTAATTAATAATGAATCTACATGTACCTCAAGATACCTGATCCTCATATGTTTGGCAATTTGCAAACCAGCTATCAAGGCCTTATATTCAGCCTCATTATTAGTAGTTTGAAACTCACAAGCTATGGAGTGGGGTATTATGTCCCCCTGTGGCGATTTTAGTAGTATTCCAAGTCCTGTTCCTTTGACATTAGATGCTCCATCAGTGAAGAGTATCCAAGGATCCTTAGTCTCTTCAAGCTGCTGAACTTCTAACTCAGCTTCTCTTTGTAGATCACTACTAAAATCTGCCACAAAGTCAGCTAAGGCTTGAGATTTGATGGCAGTTCTTGGTTCATATCTTATATCATAAGCACTAAGCTTCACTGCCCATTTAGCCATCCTTCCTGACATTTCAGGTTTCCTGAGAACATTCTTAACTGGAAAGTTAGTTTTAACAATAATGGCATGAGTTTCAAAATAATGTCTTAATTTAGTAGATGCCATAATCAAAGCAAGGATAAGTTTTTCTAAATGTGAATACCTGGATTCAGCATCAAGCAAACTCTTACTTACATAATAGACAGGATGTTGTGTACCTTCGTGATCCTTAACAAGGACCGCACTTACTGCTTTAGAGGATACCGCTAGATATAAGGATAATACATCCCCTTTTTATGGTTTCATCAAGGCAGGAGCTGAGGATAGGTAATCCTTAAGGGCTTTGAGAGCATTTTTATGCTTTTCAGTCCATTCAAATTTCTTGTTCTTTCTCAAAATGTCATAGAATTCCTTACACTTTTCTGATGACTTGGATATGAACCTGTTCAAGGCTGCGATCCTCCCTGTCAACCTTTGCACATTTTTGGCATTGGCAGGAGATTTAATGTTCACGATTGCATTAATTTGCTCTGGACTTGCTTCAATGCCTCTTTTTGTTACCATATAACCTAGGAACTTGCCTGCTTTAACACCAAAGTGACACTTTGAAGGATTCAACTTCATATTGAATTTGTCAAGGATATTGAATGCTTCTTCCAGGTCTCTAAGGTGATCCTCATCTTTCTTGGACTTAACCACCATGTCATCTATATAGACTTCCATAGTGTGTCCTATCTGCTCCTTAAACATCATATTGACTAGCCTTTGATAGGTAGCACCTGCATTCCTTAGTCCAAATGGCATAGCAATATAACAATAGATACCAGTTGGGGTCATAAAGGCTGTATCCTCTTGATCAGATGGTTCCATCTGAATTTGCTGAAATCCAGATGAAGCATCCATAAAAGTCAACAACTCATGACCCGCGGTAGCATCCACCATGGAGTCAATGTGGGGTAATGGGAAAGGATCCTTGGGACATGCCTTGTTTAAATCAGTGAAATCGACACATACCCTCCACTTTCCATTTTTCTTTTGAACAACAACCACATTGGCTAACCATCTTGGATACTTAACCTCTCTAATCATACCTGCTCGGAGTAATTTGTCTACCTCCTCCTGGATAATGGCATTCCTCTCAGGTGCAAACTTCCTCCTCTTCTGATGTATGGGCTTGAATGACCTGTCAATACCAAGTTTATGAGTAATTATATCTTTAGAGATACCTGTCATGTCTTCATGCTTCCAGGCAAAGGTAGTTTTTGTCCTTTTAAGGAAGGATACTAGATCCTGTTCAATGTCGTTGAGGATCCCCGATCCTATGAAGACTTTGGATTCAGGATCATGAGGATCCATAAGGATTTCTTTCACATCCTGTTCTCTTGCCTCCAAGACGTCTCTTGGAGGGTACTTTAGTTGCTATTGCTCCCTTGGTCTTGAGGCTGGCTTCATTGATGAGGTATATCAATTTTTTGCTTCTTGTTGATCACGCTCAATCTTTATCACCCCCCATGGACTAGGAAGCTTTACACACTGATGGTAGGTAGATGCAACCGCCTTCATGTCATGTATCCATGGTCTGCCAAGGATAACATTGCAACAGGATAAGCAATCTATAACACAAAATTTTTTATAAGAATGAAGTCCTTCAATGTAGATGGGAAGTTTAATGTCCCCCAACGTATTCTTGGTTTCTCCGCTGAATCCCACAAGAACTGAGGATCTTGGGATAATATCTGATTCAGGGATGTTCATCTTCTTGAGGACATCAAGCTGAATGATGTTCACTGAGCTTCCTCCATCGATTAGGATCCTGCGAACAAAATGGTTAGAAATGAAAAAAGTAATGACAAGACCATCATGATGAGGATCCTGGACATCAACACGATCATCCTCATCAAAAGTTATAACTTTCTCCTGTGTAACAGTAGAGGTCCGGATGGGTCTATCTCCATTATCCATCTTGGTTTCCTTGGCATGTCTCTTGGCTGCTGAAAAGGAAGTACCACAAATGTCTGATCCACCGGATATGAAGTTTATAACTTGTGCATCTGCCGGAGGAGCAGGAGCTCTTTCTGGAACCTTTTCAGGATCCTGGATCCTTGACTTTTTTCTTCCCAAAAGCTCCTTCAAGTGCCATTTGCTTAACAGGTAACCGATTTCTTTTCTAAGTGCAATACATTCTTCAGTGAGATGTCCAAAATCCTCATGATATGCATACCATTTAGACTTGTCTTTTGCCGCAGCTGGTTTATCACTTTTTCTAGGCCACCTTGCTTTCTCACCTAAATTCTGCATTGCAAGAATTAGTTCATTGTTATCAACAGAAAAACAATATTCAGAAATGGGAGGATAATCCTCATCATCCTCTTCCTGTTCTACTGCATGCACGTTCTGGTTGTCAGACTTGTTATAAAATTTGGACTTGTTGTTCCTGAAGTAGGATCCTTGCTTTTCCTGCTTCGAGGATCCTGCCAGTCTTTCCTGGATCCTTTTATCATCCTCTAATCGGATGAATCTAAGGGCCCTGGTTCTTACTTCATCAAGATTCCTGCATGGGGTCATAACAAGATCATCATAGAATAATGAATCCCTAAGCAAACCCATTTTAAAGGCTTCCACACCCGTAGCTATATCCAGATTAGGAATGTCTAAGGATTCTTTACTAAACTTAGTGATATAATCTCTAAGTGATTCATTTTGACCTTGTGTTACCCTATATAGATCACTAGTTAAACGTTCAAATTTTCTACTACATGAGAATTGGCTATTAAACAGATTAACTAGATTAGCAAATGAAGTAATAGAGTAAGGGGGAAGACTTAGCAGCCATTTAAGAGCTGATCCTGTGAGTGTGGATCCAAAACCCTTGCATAGACATGCTTCTTTTAACCTCTCAGGAATTGGATTGATCTCCATCCTTTCTCTGTACTGAGCTACATGCTCCTCTGGATCCGTTGAGCCGTCGTACAACTTCATGGTTGGTATTTGGAACCTCTTGGGTATCTCAGCATCACAAATAGGTGGTGCAAAACGAGATATCCTGTGGCTCCCATCTGCAATTTCAGGAATGGGCTTAACCACTCCTGGAACGCTGGATATCATATCCTTCAGTTTCTGTAATTCCCTAGCCATAGCTTGATTGATACCTGTATCCTGCATAAAGCCATGGTTAGTGTTATAAGAATTATTCAAAATGTTACCTCCCGGAGGATTCAAGTTTGGAATTCCAGATGTGAATCCATATTGACGAGATTCTGGTATGACTGAGGGACCAGAAGAAGCAACGGTCTGCATTGGAATGAAGTCTCCTTGATGGACATCTGAACTTAGGGCTGCATACTCCTTAAGAATCCCTGATCCTGAAAGATGTTGGATCCTTGGTGTGCTGTGACTGGGGGTCTTGGAGGATAATCCATGGATCCGTAAACCTGAGATGAGGATCCTTGAACCTGAAATGATCCTTGAACCTGAGAGGATCCTTGAACCTGCGAGGATCCTTGAACCGGAAAGGATCCTTGATGCTGGAAGAAGGGTCCTTGAGGCTGAACGGTTGATCCTTGAACCTGAGAGGATCCCTGATGTTGGAAGAAGGATCCTGAAGGTTGAAAGTAGGATCCTGAAGGTTGAAAGTAGGATCCTAAAGCTTGAGTCATTGCCGATGATCCAGAGCGCATTCCCGTTGATCCACCCCGGTATTGGATATCTGGAGCTGTAGATTGCTGGGCAGTTATAGTTGGAGTGTCGAAATCCAGTGATCTAGGTATTAGAGGAGAGTGATCCTCCCCTGATTTCTTCTGTTTCTTAATGTCACCAATCTCCCGGAGGATCCTTTCATTGGTTTTATCCTGCTCTTGTATGTGATCCCTCATCTGCAAAATCAAAGTAAAAAGATCACTATTAGTAGGGTTAGAAGAAACAACAGAAGTTGGTGGTTTTGGGAAAATGGGGCTTTGTCTCTTTGCAGCATTTTCAGCATTCTTCTGGGATCCAAAAGGTGGTGGAGGCAAAGGTGGAACGCCCTGTGAAGAAGTGACTGCCGGCATGGAACTTGAAGTGTTCTTTGCTGAAGAAGCCATATGGTTGAAGATAGTGAACCGAAATAAACACAACGAACGAAATTTTTTTCAGAAATGAAGCACCAATTGCCCCACGGTGGGCGCCAAACTGTTTTGGTCAAAAATCAGGCTAGGATAATGTAACCAAATCTTTGTTGTGAGGAATGATGCTTGAAACAATGAATAAATGTATGAACAAACTTGCAAATTAATGAACAAGTGACACAAGGATTTATACGAGGAAAAAGCCCTTGATCAAGAGTTGATCTCCGGCATAAAAAACCTCGGGTGATGGAAACTACCGATCACCAACTATAATTAAACAAATGATTGTTACAACTCGGGATGATAACAAGCTTGTTACAAGGATCACTAGAGTGTAATTGGTATGAAATCGCCAAATGAACTGTTGAGAGCTTGCGAGTGTGTGAGTGTTAGCTAACTTAGCCAATTCGTACTAATTCAAGCTTGTTATCCCCTTTAAAAATAGAAATAACTTAAACAACTAACTATCCGCAATTCGTGCTAGCCTCCCACTACTTCTATAACGGTTATTCCAGCTGAACACGTGCGGAATATTGAGAGCATATTCCCCTGGAATATCGGCAAGACTTGGTCCATGCGTATACTCCTGCAAAAGAAGCTCAAACATAGCGAAGGCAATCGTTAGTGTAAGGATAACAATAAGGATCCTGGATCCTGATCCTGCAATGACTTCTGAGTATCCTTAATTCAAACAGAATTGAGCACCCGTGATCCTGGCAGTACTTGAGGATCCGTGATCCTTAGGTATAGAAAATCTATCCCTAACAGATATAAAACGCCAAACTTAATTATAGTAAAATCCCGCCTAAAAAAACCGCCAAAAAATCCTATATATACAACATCTCTGACCTTCAATTAAAAACACACACAAAAACCCAAACGCCATATTTAATATATCTCATTCGCCTTAGAAACGCCAAAAAACCTAAACATCAAATATCTTCTAACCCAAAAACGTTTTTTGAAATTCAGTTTTGTTGTCTGTAAGATTTCGCTCAATGAAATGGACAAAATCCTTAAGTGAGGATGTTGTCCATTTCATTGAGTAAAATCTTATTGACTTATCCTCAACTTCCATCCAATTTATAACGCCAAAACATTCAAAAACATTATTGACGTTTGTTGTCAATAAGTTTAGCTGTATGGGGCGGACAACATTGCCAGTTATCTTTCTTAACCGAGGATTAACAATGTTGTCCATCTCATACAGCAAAACATTATTGATTTTAGCATGATCAAATTTTGAGGTCTAAGGTGCTTTTATTTGGTGGCGTTCTTTTTATCGGTAAAATGCCAAAAAAGTTAAAAAATCAAACATCATTCATTGGATAATTCAAGATTGTTGGCTGGAGGGTCTAAACTCAATAACATTTTGCTGCATGAGATGGACAAATCTTCAAGAAAAACAAGCTGATGTCAGACTTTATTCTTCCAAACGGAGACAAAAAAACTACTTGAAAAACAAAAAAAAATTAATCATACGAAAGTCGAACCAGCCAGTTAAGATGATTCAAAAAAGAAGAAAAAGACTGGTGACAGTGAAGATTTGGAAGATCAATTGTTTATATATTCTTTTTTTTATTTTCTTTTTCAGTTGATTGTTATATAATAAAAACGCCATATATAATAAAAACGCCAAAACAGCCAAAATGCTTGTTTAAACGCTATCATCCCGAAAAACGCCCCCAAAACTCTCACAAACTATAATAAAATTACTTTGAAAATTTATTATAAAAAACCCAAAAAATAAAAAAAAAATAAAAAGCAAACTTGAAAATGTAACTAGAAACAGTAATTACAAAACAGTAAAAATGAAGAGACGGAAAATTTATTATATTAGAATCTAAAACGCCAAACTTGAAAGACGGGACGTGTTACAGACTTCAGAGAAAAAAGCTTATCAAAAACAATAATTACAAACAGTAACTGAAACGACGAATACTTTATTATAATAATGCACCGCCTAACCTACGCCGCCAAAAGAAATCCTATAAAATAATAACTCTCAGCAACTACCATTTACTCAAACAAAAAAAAAACAAACGCCAAAATGCTACTAAATACCACTGACTGCAAAACGCCAAAAAATCAAATATGGCTAATATGCTATCTTGGATATTCAGTATTGTTCTTCGTGAAGCTTCACTGAATGGATTGTTAGCTGAGAGGAGTAACTCAGAAATATTTTGCTGCATGAGATGGACAATTCTACAAGAAAAAGATACTGATGACAATCGAATGTCATTTTGTGTTCTTTGTTCTTGAATAAGGTTTGGATGAGGAAAAGAGATCAATGACACTAAAGAGTGCCATGATTATAAAGATGAAGATGACGATGAAGAAAAAGCGAAAAACCCACCTACACGACATAGATCTATGAACCCAAACATCCACAAAAAGCCACTTCAACAGACGAGCAGGCAAAATAATCAAACCGGTGGGTTTGTTAAGTTTTACATAAAACGCCATATAATTGGAGAAAGTTCTTGTACTATTAAAGAAGAGAGAGACTGATGACAGTGAAGTTTGTGAAGAGAGATCCGATTATGATTTTTAATTTATTTTCTTCGCTTCTATTTTTTCCCCTGTGGTTGTGATATAATCTTACAATTGTAAAACACCAAGTTACCACAAACGCCAAAATGTATATAAAAAATAATAGAACAATGGGCCATCTTGTTTAAAACGCCTTGAAAAAACGCCATTCAGATAGATTCCTGACCACCCTGGGGTTCCAATGGCGTACTGTTATGGGCCATTTTCTGAACACATATCCTGACTAATATTCTGCTTTTGATTGTTTGCTTGTAATCAGGATACCGGATCAGGATATTGGTAACATCCTGGTACGATATCCTGGTATTGACCGAATTAATCACGTGCAGATTAGGAGGTGCAAGTCTCCAACGTTCAAGAAGACTTCTTCCCCCCGAGACTCGGGCTAATCAGTTAATTAAAGACGTTGAACCCGAAAGACCAGGACTGCAACATTAACTAGAGGAATATTCGAAGCATCCCGGTTTAATAGGATAGTTAGTTGATTTCGTTTAACTATAAATAGTATGATCGGATCAAGTTAAGGGGCACACTTTTCATTCGTACACTTTGCTCTCTAGTTACTAGCAATCACTACACACAAACACTTGTACTCAGATTACATTGTAACACCTAGTTGATCCGCATCATATCCTGCACTGTATCCTGATATTTGAAGTAATAGAAGAACAAGGCAGCTGCGATTGTCAGCTCCCGAGGTTTTATTCCGGCGATCTAGATTGATCAAGGGCTTTCCTCGTATATCCTGTGTCACCCTTTACATTTTTGCTCATTGTTTGATCATAGATACAGCTCTATATCCTGAGCCGTATCCTGAAACCATTTTTGCAAATAACTTGATTAACATATTTTCAACACACATTTCTAGCACACTACCTCACTTAACTAATTTGATCACTTAATTGCTTCGGTAATTTTTGACCAAAACAATTTGGCGCCCACCGTGGGGCAAGTGGTGCTATCTTTACTAAAAACTTTTGTGAAATCATTACTTGGTTTTCTATTCTCGAAACTTTTTGCCACACTATTTACAATGGCCTCGAGATCAAACATGAGCTCTTCCACCGTGTCTGCTACAACCTCTGCAACAGTTGGTTCCATGCTTCCACCACCTCCTCCAAGAATGCAAGCCTCTTCGCAAGGAACTGAAAGTCATATGGCTCGGGATGTTATCCCTGCTCGCAGTGTCCAGGGATCCGCTCCTATTTTAGCTTCTAATGAAGAAATTTTAAATTTGTTTGGTAGTGTACAGGAACAGATGAGGCAGCAACATGAGACCAACCAGATGCTGATGAGGGAAATACAACTCTTGAAGTCTGGCCCGAGTCGGCCTGCTGAGGAGATTGTCACTCCTTTACAACCCAGAACTTTGAACTTCAGTTCAGCTGTATACACTGAGGATAACAGGGGAAATATTGTGCCTAGCCATTCCCAGAATCATACTCCTGAAATACCCTTCTCGCTCAGGATGTCAACAGTGAGGAGCTTAGGATATGCTTCGGGATATGGCCAAAATCCTCAGACTGGTAACGTGTCAAATAATAATAATACTCTTGCTACTAACAATAGTGGATCTTTGCAGGATGCAGGTATGACGTCAGCATTTACCAGGGAGCTCCAGAAATTGAAGGACATGATATCCAGTGTACCTGGGGTGGTCCAACCAATTCCGGAAGTGTCCCAAGACAGCCACATGATATCTCGGTTTGCACATCCTATTTGTGACGCTGAAATCCCAAAAAGATTTCAAACTCCCAATATGAAACTCTATGATGGAACTACGGATCCTGAAGAGCATATTGCCCAGTATAGGGAAAGGATGGAGATTAACCCCATCCCTCCGGAGCTCAAGGAGGCATGCCTATGCAAGGGTTTCGGTTCTACCTTAACGGGATCAGCCTTGAAATGGTTGTTAAACGTTCCTCCTCACTCGATTACTTCTTTCGCTCATTTAGTTAATTTATTTAACAGTCAATTTTCTTGCAGCCGGAGTTTTGAGAAATTAACCAGTGACCTTTACAGGATAACTCAAGGACCTCAGGAATCCTTGAGGGATTATGTGAACAAGTTTAGTCGAGAATCCTTGGATATCCCACATCTTGATGTTGCAACGGCCGTGCAAGCGTTCAAGATGGGGTTGCAGAAAGATTCTCAATTTTATCAGGATCTTGTAATGAATCCCTGCAGGAATCTCGACGAGGCTCGTAACAGGGCCTTGAGATACATTCGGCTGGAGGATGATAAAAAGATGCAAGAGAGAATGAATTCATCCACAACCTATGAGTCAACCAACAGGAAATCAGAATCCTCTTATAAACCGTATCGCTCAAAGCCTTATGGCAGAAATGACAGCAAGAAAGTGAATGTTGTTGAAGACGAGGATCCTGAAGAGTATCCTGAATTATCTGAATATTGTTTTTCTGTTAACATACCTGAACTAATGTATGCTATGCAGGGTTTAGGAGACAAAGCAAGGTGGCCCCGAAAGAATCAACAAAAAGCTTATTGGAAGGACAAGTCCAAGTGGTGTGCCTTCCATGAGGATTTCGGGCATGTTACTGAAGATTGTATCGCTTTGAGAAAGGAAATAAGCTATCTCTTGAGTAAGGGATATTTGAAGGACCTCTTGGGAAGGAAGAAGAATAAGGGCCAGGATCCTGAGAAGGATCCTGAACGAGCAGCATCACCTCCTGCGGATGCAAAAATAATTAATTTTATTTCAGGAGGATCCAACATTTGTGGCACATCGTATTCTGCAGCAAAGAGACACGCGAAGGAAGCTAAGGCAGAGAGGGGGATAAGCCGACGAGAGTGTCAACCCTCACGACTGAAAAAGTCAATACCTTCGACAATGATGACAGGGATACTGTCCAGGATCCCCATCATGATGCTTTAGTGATAACCTTATATGTTGCTAACCATTTTGTACGCAGGATATTGGTGGATAATGGCAGCTCAGTCAACATAATTCAGCTGGAAACATTGAAGAGGATGAATGTATCCCCGATGGATATCACTTCAAAGTCCACTGTGCTTGTTGGTTTCAACGGAGAAGCTAAGAATACCGTGGGAGAAATAAAATTGCCCGTGTATGTTCAAGGGGTCAACTCAATGCAGCGCTTTTGTGTCATGGACTCTCTATCTTGCTATAATATTATACTGGGTAGGCCTTGGATCCATGATATGAAGGCTGTTCTGTCAACCTACCATCAATGCATCAAGATCCCTACTCCTTGGGGGGTTGTCAAGGTGGAAAGTGATCAACAGGAAGCAAAGGAGTGCTATTCTTCTTCGATGAAATCCTCAACAAAACCTAGTGCAGCATAGCAATTAAAGATGCGAGGCCAGGATATCATGGAGGCTTCAGAGCAGGATGTAAAGAAAGTGATCCTGGATCAGAATAATCCAGATATCTCGGTGCTCGTGGGAACCAATATCCCTCAGGATATTGAAAATCAATTAACTAATTTTTTGAAATGCAGGATGTCAATGATCGCGTGGAAGCACGAGGATATGACAGGTATTTCCAAGGATATTATAACACATAAGCCCGGAGCAGATTAAAGCTATCTTGGATATCAAGTCACCTTCAAATATGAAGGATGTTCAACGGTTAACAGGCCGAGTAGCAGCATTGAACAGATGTATTTCAAGATCCTCGGAAAAGTGCAAGGAATTTTATGATATCCTCAAGAAGAATAAGAAGTTCGAATGGGGAGCAAAGCATGAAGCAGCCTTGCAGGATTTGAAGCAGTATCATTCAACCGCACCCTTATTGATGAAGCCTGAGGATGGCGAACCATTATCCCTGTATCTTGCAGTATTAGGGAATGCAGTAAGTGCTGTCCTTGTAAAGGATCATGAAGGTCAGCAGTATCCTGTTTATTATGTTAGTAAAAGTTTATTAGATGCTGAAACTAGGTATTCCCACTTAGAGAAACTGATTTTAGCCCTAGTTATGGCGTCAACAAAACTTAGACATTATTTTGAAACACATAGGATTCATGTTAAAACCAACTATCCTGTTAAAAACGTGCTGAGGAAACCTGAGATGTCTGGTAGGATGGCTAAATGGTCAGTGAAATTAAGTGCCTTTGATCTAGTATATGAACCTAGAAATACCATAAAGTCTCAGGCTTTAGCTGACTTTGTGGCTGATTTCAGTAGTGATATTCAAAGTGAAGTAGACCTGGAAGTACAGCAGCTAGGAGAAAACTTAGAATCCTGGACGTTGTATACTGATGGTGCATCTAATGTAAGAGGTGTAGGCTTGGGTATACTACTAAAATCGCCACAGGGGGACATATTACCCCAGGCTATAAGATGTGAGTTTCCTACCACTAATAATGAGGCAGAATATGAAGCTTTAATTGTAGGATTAGAATTGGCTAAAAGTATGAATGTCAGGAGTTTGCAAGTATATGTTGATTCTTTGTTAATCACTAATCATTTTAATGGAACCTATGCAGTTAAAGGTGAGAAGTTAATCGAGTATCTCGAAACTCTCAAAAAATTAGCAGGATATTTCGATATTTTTACACTTGAACAGGTACCAAGAGAGGATAATGCTGAAGCCGATGCCTTGGCAAATCTAGGATCATCAGTCAGGATACCGAAAGGGACCCGAATACCAATATTACATATCCTATATCCTACGATGGATCCTCAGGATAAGGAAGTACTAAGTATTTAGGATCCTGATGAGCATCTTGAGAAGAATCCTAAGTCTTGGATGGCTCCGATCATAAGATATCTCAAGGGAGGTTACATCCCAAAGGATGAGAATCCTAAGGCCTTTAGAATGAAGGTATCACGATTCACTATTATAAATAATGTCTTGTATAAAAAAATCCCTTGCAGGACCATATCTGAGGTGCTTAGAGGATCCCGAAACCAAGGAAGTACTTCAGGATATACACGAAGGGGATTGTGGTAACCATACTGGGGGCAGGTCGTTGTTCTCAAAGGCATTAAGAACAAGATATTATTGGCCTACCATGAGAAAAGATGTTGCAGAATATGCTCGAAGGTGTGATGCATGTCAAAGGCATAGCAACATACTACATTAGCCTGCAGAGCCATTATATCCTATTGTATCCCCTTGGCTGTTCATGAAATGGGGAATGGATATAGTGGGAAAACTGCCAAAAGCTCCAGGAGGAAAAGTCTTCATGTTAGCAATGACTGATTATTTCTTTAAGTGGGTTGAAGCTGAAGCATTTGTTCAAGTCAGAGATTAGGAAGTGGTATCCTTCATAAAAAGGAATATCCTGACTAGGTTTGGTGTACCAGCTGAAATAATTTGTGACAATGGATCTCAATTCATAAGTAAGAGGACTACTGACTTTTGCAAGAGTTGGGGAATCAAAATGATCACATCCACACCAGTACATCCTCAAGCAAATGGACAAGCAGAATCCTCAAACAAGATAATTATCAGCAACCTCAAAAAGAGACTAGGAGCCAAAAAAGGAAGATGGGCAGAAGAGCTACCCTTTGTTTTGTGGACTGATAGGACGACGGTGAAAAATGCAACTGGCCAAACCCCGTTTTCCTTGGTATTTGGAGCAGAAGCGGTGATCCTGACAGAAATGGTAATACCTACAGCAAGATCCAACCTCCGGGATCCTGAGCAGAATCCTGAAATCCTATGCCAGGAATTGGATACTATTGATGAGACAAGAGATGCAGCAAGGCTAAGGATGGCAGCATATCAACAAAGGATATTCAAGGCATATAACAAGAATATAAGGACTAGAAGGTTCCATGTTGGAGATTGGGTATTAAGAAAAGCCTTTCAGAATACTACTAATCCTGCTGACGGAAAGCTGGCCCCAAAATGGGAAGGACCCTATGAGATTGAATCAGAATCAGGGAAAGGAGCATACCGACTCAAGAATGCGGAAGGGGGTATGCTACCAAGATCCTGGAATGCTATACATCTGAAGCTCTATTTCAAGTGAGTTAGGAATTTAATTTCTAACTCAGGATGGTATGAATTTTATCTCTTTTAGTATGTTTAATATTATTTATTATTTTGAACCCATTACTGACTTAAGCATCGGAGGGGTGTTAGCCAGGCTAACGCCCACCTTAGCTTAGGATTGTTTTGCAGTATATGCTTCGGGATATAGCTCCAGGATGCACACTCAGGATGCTTCGAAAGATTAGAGGATTGGCCCCCTCTCTCACGTTTAAGGGATCCTGATCCCTTCAAAGGTTTAAAGGTATTCACCTTTCTCACGAATTGGGTTTGAACACCCCGCCTGGAGCGCAAGTTGTCCAGGGATAGTTCAAGGTGGCGGGACCAGTTCATGTAAAAGTGGCTGACAATTTCGTCACTGTTGGCTATGTCCTGGACCCTTAAGGTATATGAGGATTGATCACCCTCTCTCGCGAAAGGGTATTTTCATACTCTCTAAGGTTTAAAGGTTTTCACCTTTCTAAGTCTTGGAGTTTATACACTCCCGCCTGTGGCGCATGAAAATTTGGGATTTTCCCCAGGATACCTATGGGATTTTCCCCAAGATACTAAGGATTTATCTCCAGAATGCTTTCGGGTTTTACCCCGGTAACACAAGAATTGTCCATACAGTCAAAACTTGAATTCAAAAATTTTCTAAGTGTTGGAAGATTTCGTGTACAGGGGACATTCCTCCTAAGGCAATTGTGTGGAGCTCAGAAAATCAGATTGGGACTTAAGATACTAAGTATCTCGAACTGGGGACATCTTTGCGGCAAAAAGTTGTAAAAGGAGTAAAGTCCAATATCAGAGTTGTACTCTGTTCCTGGTATGATCTTTCCTTTGTGAATCTTACACAACTTGTTTGAACTTTTAAGTTTAAGTATCCTGATTAGGATATATTCTCGAAATATATTCTCGAAGTATGATTAAGGATGTTCGGTTGGAATATTTTGATACAATACTTGGGTTTAAAAATCAGAGTTGAATTTGTTTATAAATGCTAAGTGAACCGTCTTTCTCCTTTGAAAACTATATTTAAATTATTTGAGATTTTGAAGAATAAACTATTTTTAGAAACTTTGTCTAAATTGTGTGGATTTTGAGAAGTCCTATTTGACAGAAGTCTTCGTAGGATACCAATGAGTGTATTGGTTAGGATATTTTCAATAAATAATTGTACAAATTTTGCAAAGCCAAAATTTAAACTAAGTGGAACATAAGGAAGTAATATTATAAGCAATACTAGGTGACAACCGAAGGCTTCATCCTAGAACCTAGGACCCATCCACCTTTGGTTATCTGACTATTGAAATTTAAACGAAAATTGTTCAAAGACGTGAAAAGTAAATTGTTTAACAAACCATAACAATCAAAATTAAGGAAAAGAAAGGGGTAAGTTTTAAGAGGCAGCGCCCTCTTCGTTCATCACAGCATCCGTCTCAGGATTAGCTTGAACATCCGTCTCAGCTTCGTCGTTGACACTAGTTGGTTTTTTAACCGCTTCTGAAGGCCTTTCAGCTGCAGGTTTGACAGGATCACCGCCGAGACTCCTTAGTTTGGTCTCCCAAGCGTCGACATCCCAGGAAGGGCATTCGAACCCCAGGGCTTTGGCTTCATTGGCCATCTTAAGCCTAGCCTGAAGAAGGGAAGTAACAACGGAGCTCTTAAGGCCCTCCGGATAAGTGATCATGTCCCGTTCATGTTGAGAATGGGCGGCGTCAAGATGAGCTTGGGCCTCGAGAGTAGCTTTATTAAGCGCAGCCTGGTGTTCCTGGCTCATAGCCTTGAACTTATCCTCATAATGCCGGGATTTGGCAGCAACAATCATGCCTTGGTCGGAAATGGTGACCTCAGCCTTCTTCAATTTGGACTCAAGTCTCTTGTTGAGTTCACAGGATTCTTGATATAGATGAACCAGACGTTCAAGGCCCTACATCCAAAAGTACAGGTATTATAATCACCGGGATATTGATTTGACATATATGTGCAGGATAAGGAATAAGACTATATACCTGGTTGAGAAAAGAGGTCATGAACCCGCTCGCTTCGATAAACCCATGATTTTCATAGGGAAACGTATCAGAAATCAAAGGTGAGTCGGTCTCTTTCCTTCTGCGGGAATTTGAGCTCCGAGGTTTAGTAGCTGGTGATGGCTTGGGAATGATGATGGCTTTGGAACTGCTGGGCTTAGATGTAGTTGTATCTTTGGGACTAGGCTCCTTCTTGATCTAGACCTGATCGGAGTAACTGTCTAACTCCTCGAGGTCGAAAACTTCAGGGATTTTTGCTGGTGCTGTATAAAAGGAGAATTCTAAACTTTAATTCCTCTTTCGTTATATTATCAATTGTTTGTAAAATAACTCTTACCAGACATCTCCGATGATGAGTATTGGCTAGAACTTGGGAGGTGTGTGGAAAAACTCCTGTCACCTTCTGCTAGTTGGTAAATTGCTTTGATCCTTTTTTCAGATTCTGCAGTAGGGGGAGCTACTTCCTTGAAATTCACTGCAAGAAAGACCGAATAAGAAAATATTAGCACAAGACAGAGGCCTGAAAGTGTCTTCGGATATTATTGAAACCCTAAACCCTACCGGTGGTTAACCACTCCACCGGAAGGCTAGCACCCTCGTCGATGGAATCTCGCTTAACGAAAAAGAATTTACGAGGCCATCCATCCTCGTTTTTGGTGGCTTTAAGAATGAGAGGTTTGCTGGAAGTTGAAAAAAGTAAGAATCGGCTGGAACCGTGTGATCGGAGGTGGTAAGCGATTGGGATATCTTCGATGCGGAGATCAGGACAGTGAAGATGTTTGATTTGGTTAAGCACGATTAGTACCCTCCAAACCATGGGCATTGTTTGGGCAAAGGAGATACCGGTGGTTCGAAAAAATTGCATTATGAATTCAGGAAATGGGTATCGAAGACCTAACGAGAAAGGGTATGCTGGAAAACAAACCCATTCAGCAGAAGAAACATCCGACCGAATTGATCGGTCAAATGGCCTGAAAATCGTGCCATCAGGGAAAGCGTCGGAGGCCCTCAGCGCGGAAATATCCGCGTTGTCGAAAGCACAGATCTCTCTCTCGGGATTTTTGAGAAGATTTTGCTGAACAAAGGTGCCCGATGATTCACCGGTTTGGGAATGGGTCCTGGTGGCCATTGGAAGAAGGATGAGAAAATCAACAGGAAATGAAGGAGGAATAAGCGATTACCTGGAGACTCTGTTGATGATATCTGATTTTCAAACAAGAAGAGAGAAGATATAGGGGCATAGTGGATATCCATTGAGTAAAAACCGCGTTGGAAGTTGTATAGAGCTACCTCAAACGTCGCCTGATTTTAATTACCTCGGTTTGTGAGATAAAGTTTTAAAATATATCCGTTGGATTGGTATACCAACAGATATATTTTGGGGACAATTGTTATGGGCCATTTTCTGAACACATATCCTGACTAATATTCTGCTTTTGATTGTTTTCTTGTAATCAGGATACCGGATCAGGATATTGGTAACATCCTGGTACGATATCCTGGTATTGACCGAATTAATCACGTGCAGATTAGGAGGTGCAAGTCTCCAACGTTCAAGAAGACTTCTTCCCCCCGAGACTCGGGCTAATCAGTTAATTAAAGATGTTGAACCCGAAAGACCAGGACTGCAACGTTAACTAGAGGAATATTCGAAGTATCCCGGTTTAATAGGATAGTTAGTTGATTTCGTTTAACTATAAATAGTATGATCGGATCAAGTTAAGGGGCACACTTTTCATTCGTACACTTTGCTCTCTAGTTACTAGCAATCACTACACACAAACACTTGTACTCAGATTACATTGTAACACCTAGTTGATCTGCATCATATCCTGCACTGTATCCTGATATTTGAAGTAATCGAAGAACAAGGCAGCTGCGATTGTCAGCTCCCGAGGTTTTATGCCGGCGATCTAGATTGATCAAGGGCTTTCCTCGTATATCCTGTGTCACCCTTTACATTTTTGCTCATTGTTTGATCATAGATACAGCTCTATATCCTGAGCCGTATCCTGAAACCATTTTTGCAAATAACTTGATTAACATATTTTCAACACACATTTCTAGCACACTACCTCACTTAACTAATTTGATCACTTAATTGCTTCGGTAATTTTTGACCAAAACACGTACGATTTGAAAACCGCCATAAACGCCAAAATTTTAATACGATGAAACCATTAAACGCCATTAATTATTGAATTTGGTTAACGCCAAAAAATCTTAAACCACAAAAAATAAAACAAATATTGGGAAAAGCGGAACTAGAAAATAAGACGATAAAAGGACAAAAAAGCCCCTCCGCCCTTCTCTAAGCCGCGTGACACGTGTTGGGCCAGGATGTGTTCTCACCATTCTCACACTTTTAAGCGTTTTCTCCTTAACCCGTTTCTATATATATATATATATATATATATATATATATATATATATATAGGGGGAGGTTCATTTGAGAAGAAAATTTAATTGAGAAGAAAAAAACCAAGGGTATAATTGTAAAATATCAAATAGTTATTCTTTCATCTCATTTATTACAATCTTTAAGTAATTAATTACTCATAAAAACTATTATTCTCTACACTAATTTTCATTGCCTACACACATAAAAAGTTATCCTACACATTTCGAAAACTATCCTACACATACGTAAATTTATCCTACACAACTCGTAATTTATCCTACACACCTAGTAATTTGTCCTACACTGTAAACTAATTTTTATTTTTATTTTTTGAAAGTATATATATTTTGAAAATAAGTTACAAATTTAATGTAGTTAGCTATTAAAAAGGAATACTAGAAATTAATGATCTATGTAAGTTTACAAATATACCCTTACATTAAAATTAAATGCAAATATTAAATGATGTAAAATGATACATTCTTATTGGTTGAAACTTATTCTTTTTTCTTCTTACAAAAACTTTCTTCTCATTTGAGCTTTCCACTATATATATATATCCGCCAAAACATGAAGAGTCCGCCGAGCAATGGGAAGAGTCCGTCGAGCAATGGGAGGAGTCCGTCGAGCAATAGGAGGAGCCAGCCAAAATGGGAGGAGTCAGCCAACCTTTATGTCAGACACGTGTCAGCTCCTCATACATGGACTCTTCAAGCATATAAATGGACTCCTCCCATGGTGCAAGAGTCCGTCCAAGGGGGCTTGAGGGTGACAATTTGGTAATTTTTCCATATATAAAACACAACCAGACTGGGTTTAGAGTTATACCTTGACGAATACCAAGAACTCACACAATGGATGCGACAAACAACTCCGCTAGTAAGCTTAATCACAAGTTCCAAAGCACCACAATATCTACAAGCGAAAAACGAATCAAATCGGTTTAAACGAAATGCGAGACGGTGGCGTGTTGCAGCGACAGAGCGGAAAACCGGATAAGGTGACAGTGGTGCGGTGGCTGATGGCAGTCGGAGGCGAGTGGTGGCTGACGGTCGCGAGGAGAGAGGGGGGAGAGAAAGTGATAGAGAGGAGAGATGGTTTCAGGTTTATTGTGTATTTTTAGGTTTCTATCAAAACTATAATTAGGGTTTTGGTCTAACATTCTATTTAAAGAACCCCTGATTACACATTGGTCTATGCACAAGTAACTTTCCTGCCAAGTAGTTAGCCCTTGACTAATTACTTATTATTAGAGAATAATGTTACACCCGAATGCCTAATAGAGAATAATGTTACACCCGAATGCCTAATATGATAATTATATAACTACTTGAACACATTGTAACAACCCTCGAAAACGACCCTAAACGTTGTTAAATGCACCCCGTATGTGAGAAACGGACCCGAATAACATTAATATTAACAAAAATCAAATAAAACAAAGAAAACCAGTCGCTCGCGGGCCGCGACAAACGAAGGGGGACTCCTTCGCGGGGCACGAGGACCCATTACTTGCGGAGCACCTGTGCTGCCACGTGTCCTGACACGTGTCAGACCTACGTCGTGACTAATCAAACCTATCGCCGCCTATAGGACTCTCGCGGGGCACGAAAGATGAAGATGAGGATGTCACGGGGCGCGACCCGCCCCTGATCAGGCTATAAAAGGGGCCGAGATCATCATTTCAACTTGTTCAATTTTCTTTATTTCTCTCTCAACTTCTGTGGGGTAAAGCTCTAGCCTAATACCCCCTAATAAGCGAAGCTCTGCCTCGTTGTAAGTATTATAACCCTGCTATTACCCTACACGATCGATCTAGGACTCCGTAACGCATGGCAAGGTTCTGCCTGACTCAGCCGTTGGAGTTTTGTCTCATGTTACACCTGATTGATCTAGGACTCCATAATGCATGTCAAGGCTCTTCCTGACTCAGTCATTGGAGTTCTGTCTCGAGTTGTACGGTTAATGTGATTTGGGTTATCTTACTAACGCGTGTGCATTGTTTAATTTTAATAAATAATATTACCAGAAAGCTATAATACTACCTGGAAGCTATAATATCACCAGGAAGCCTGTAGAAATACCTAAGTCTACAAGTGTGAGTCCATTCTCTTTTCTCACGGTTTGTGAGCCCTTATTTCAAATATTTTCCAAAACTATAAATATGTATCAGTTATAACTACAGTGATTAAGTCTTTGTAAGTCTTCAATTGTTGCCAGTATTATGGGGTATGTATACAATACTTGATAACCTTCACAATTGGGCACGTATATCCAATGTGTGATATGACCATAGTCACAGATCCATCGAGTGACACGTACTAAAAGAGTAATTGTGTAGATATAAACATTGTAATCGCCTTTAATACTGTAATGTTATAACAACTGATGTTTTATAAATTGGGATGTACTCGCCAGTATTTCTTGCTGATAAAATCTTTTTATAAGACGCATTTCAGGTAACACAATGTGTGAAGCCAATAAAAGCCAGCTAGAGAGCACTGAAAGCTTAGAAAAGTGGCTATAAAAGTTACCTAAATAAAAAAAGGAGACTTGTTTTCAATAATTAGGGTATATCCCTATGAATGTATTATTAGCAAAACTCGGGTTTTATCCCATTTATCTATTTTAAACCTTTTGGTGTTTAACTCTGATAAAAATATTTCCTAACTACGTTCCTGATGAAAGTTTTCCGCTGCCAAATTAATAAACACCGATACCATCTGACTGGTTCACGGTTCTCACTCCCAGGGTGGGGTTGGGGGCTGTGACACACATAGCAACTAAAGATGTAAAATTCATTACAGAAATCAACAACAATTCTAACTTTCCATATCAATCAATTTTTCACAAAATAACTCAAATTACATAAAGAATAGCTCAAAATTACACATGTAACATAATCCACAGCTCGCAATCGTAAAGAATACAAATCGACATCAATATAACAAAAATCGAGAACAAAAACAAATTGAAAATGAAATCGGAATGAAGACTTACGCGATGAGAAGATTGAGTTCTTGAGAACCCGTGAAATTGCCGACGCATGATTGAGTGACATTCATTGGCTTATGCGTTGTATCGACGTAATTATACACACTCATCTTCCTCTAGGGTTCTTTCGTTAGCACATGCAACGATTTTTTTCCAAGACGAGAAACATGAAGCATGAATCTTTAAACCCTACTTATTCAATGCTTTACCCTAAACCTTTCAATGACCACTTCTTAATACGTGGGATTGCTAGAAACAGGCAGGGCATTAAATTAGAAACGATTGGACTGCATATATTGATGATCGCATTTAATAGAGAAGGGCTGGATTGCTCCAAGAAACCAAAGGAAACATTGAAGAATCATTGAAGAGTGGCAAATTTGCGAGCACGGGATGAAAATTTGGGAAATAAGCCATGACCTTTGATATGGCATCTTAAAATTTTGAAGGAAATTATAATTATATCCATGGGAAATGTTTTATATGGTAATATAGATTAGCCTTAATTATATTTTTTTAATATAATAAATAGTAATAGAGCCTCGGTTATGCATTAAACAATCAAACAATCAGGATCTATGAGCTAGTATGATGTCCAATAAAACTATTAACCGTTATAATCTAATGTTTTTAAGTATCTTTAAATAGGAAGTAATGTTAAATGAAAATTTCAAAACTTTTTAATTATTTCTGTCTAATGTTTTGTAAATATTTTGAGAATTTATCGTTATAAACAATACCTTTATATAGAAGTTTACTATATATTGGTAAACGAAAACCGATGGTTTTGTAGAAGATAAACCACAATTTTAAGAACAACTATACTTTCTATAATTCAAACAATCATACTTTCCACAAAGATACCTTTATATAGATTGTTGGTAGTATTTATCGAGTCCTTTAGACCATGTGATTATTTGGTATAGTTAGTGTCCACGTGAATTTGTCTTTTTGGTGGTTAATGATGTGACTCCCATGATGTATTGACCATCATCTAAGACTTTATTTTAACATGTTATTTAAACCAATTCAAACCAACCTTTTCAGTACATATAGTACTTAAGATTTGTAAGTCTCTCAAACCCAACTTTTAATACAGAACATTCAATATATTCAAACCAATTCAAACCAACCTTTTTAGTACATAGTAATTAAGATTTGTAAGTCTCTCAAACCCAACTTTTTTTAATACAGAACATTCAATATGTCTACCTCGAGCAATGTGAAGAAAACCGGCTCGAGCCGAAAGAGTCGTAAAGATCAATTCCAAAAACAACCCGTACAACATCCATACTTTCCATAGTTCTAAGGCTAGTGGGTATGGTGATGGTCCTCCAAGGGAGGATGATCCGCCACGTAGGCGCCACATCATAGTCCTCCCAAGGATGGTCAATCCCCCAAAAGTAGAGGGTATGGGAGGATGGTCCTAGTCATAGTCCTCCCCACCACTTTTATGTTTTTTTTTTAATCTTCTACTTTTTTTTAATCTTCTAACTTTTTTTAACATTTAACAAATAAACTAACCAAAAAATTATCATTAATATTAAAAGACATTACATAAAAAAAAAACATACACTTAATAAAAAAAACATAAACTTAATAAAAAAAACATAGAGTTAAATAATTTGATGTTTTTTCATGATGTCGTCTTGTAGTTTTTTCAACATCGAACGTTTCGGCTCGGGATACTCATCGACATCCATCGATATTATTTCCCATTCCTTGAGCCGAATTTTTTCATCGGAAATTCGGATTTTCTCATTCGACAATCGGACCTCGCGTAACTTTTCTTCCGCTACACGACTTTTTTCTTCGACGGCCCGCTCCTTCACCTTCGTCTTTTGGGCCGAGACGTCGTTGTACATTTTTAAGTGTTCCATAAACTCTTCCATCTTCGGGTCCACCTTTTCCTTTTCTTTCCCCTTGGCCCGCTCCTTCTTTGATTTGTCTCGGCCCGGTGGACACTCCGCTTCATGTACGGCGTACTTCTCTTCGTCAAAGTCGGCGTCATCATTTAAGTTTATGTGACACCTCGCGTCCGATCCACCGGCGCTAAAACTACCCGTTTCCGATGTTTTTTGGCGGTTTGGTGTAGCCCGCGTCGCCGGACCAGGACGGGTGGGGGGACGGACCCATACCGTATAGCCTAAGAATAACCATATTTTCTACAATTCCAACAAAAACCATACTTTCCACAATTCTAACAACGGCAACATTATTATAGATACTTGAAAAGGGTTCTAATACCTTTTCATTTACTTCTATACTTACTATTACCTTAACTTATTATTATTTATTTTAATAATTACAATAATATTAACCTACTATTTAGTTTTATAGGTACTTGATCAATTTCGTTCACAAATGGAAAGATATGAATACTAGAGTCTAGACATTCAATGGAACCTACAACAATATAAGTGTGAACAGAAAAGGCAGTCAATCATACTGGGATCTAGGATGTACTCAAGGCAGCAATGAAAGAATATAAGAGAACTGTTGGCCCGAAAAGATTTCCTCACTTCTAGGCTTGGGGAGTTGTCCGTAATCATTCAAAGTGGGGTCCCGTTCCTTCAAAGGGTGCCCCTACCAAAAGAACAAGGACGACATAATTACAACAGTACACCATGTCGCAATCAGATGCCCAATTTTCCAACATAAACATTAACACCTAAGAAAACAAAAATCCCCATCTTTGAAGAACCGAAAAGACCAACAAGAACGCCGTATTAGATAGCCTTGAGTGAATATCTCCAATGTTAACATAACTTGAGACAACTTGCAGTTGTGAACATAGCTTAACTTTGAACGCTATTGATTTATGTGTAAATTATTAAACGGGGTATAACATAGCGTCCGTAGGCATGGGTATAACTTTTGTGAACTTTATTTATTTTATTGCATTATATATGTAGCATGCAAGCACAAATACAACATTATCTTTACAACTTTTTAACAGTTTTAGCGTACGAAACTATAAACTTGCGTCTCGCCAACTTCTTAATTGACCTTTTAGCATGTTTTTCAGGTAACGGGCACAACTGAGCTTAGTTGGACTTTTGCCTTAGCCGAGACCGCATTATCTTTCAAGACATTACATTTACTATTTTTAGACATTTACTTTTGCATTGTTTGATGGTTTAATACATGTTTGACATATATGGGTTATTTGTTGTGAATTGTCGTATGTCGAGACACTTTCGGTCAGAATGTAGAGAATAATAAGCACGTCTTAACATAATATTTGTAATTTTGTAAATCGTTATATTTTAAAAATTATAAAAGAAAAGCAAATTAAGCAACTGAATTAATTATAATTATAATATATAATAAAATAAATCAAAACTTACGATTTGAAACATATGATCCCACATCGACATACTAAAGGAAACTACGTATCTCCTCCATCTTCTAAATAGAACCTTCAGTGCCTCACTTATGTATACAAAATTTTACGGGAACATTCTAGTATAGAGAATCCCAAGTACGCAATACCTTTTTTGGGTGTTACATAATCACCCAAGTTACGGGTGGGGTGTTACAAATGCATTTCAATATTTCTCTTAAAACGTATTGTATGGTGATATATGATCGTCCTATCCCGGTGTTTCTGCCTTGGCAGGGGTGTGACAGTATTATTTTTAGAAAATGTTTAATAGTCATCATCAATTCACATTTTAACATCAATTATCACATCAACTTCAATCATAATATAAATATCAAAATTGTGAAGCGAACTTCACCATCAACTGCTTGTCACAAATTCAAAAAGGCTTTTACCGGCATAAGACTCCATCACAACATATAACATCAATCATAAATTGTATTGTCAAACAAAAGCACGTAATGGCTAACTGTTTCAAGAGATGATTCCATTCATGAACATTCCAGGTAACATGTACATCGGCCTAAAATAGTAAAAATGGGCATCTAGAACTCACGGAGTAGATAGCTTCTTTACTACTTATAACGTACGACCTGACCTTTAAACACTTAGTCAATCAAATATTCATATAAAACCATATAAGCCTTTTTGCATTAGTATAGCCTAGTGAAATGCGGGTTTTTTCGCTCCAAGTATCCCCACTGGAAAAGCTACATTACACATGGACGTAGTATTTGCCCCACCTCAACATTACATTAACTACTTACCACATTTCGCCCATCATACATTTCACGTAACTTATCCCACAAAAGGCATTCTTTTCATGCTAGTCTATCACGTGAAATCTATTTAAACGAAATCTACTTTTTCAAGTCATCAATTATACACGAAAAGTGACGCGAAACGTACTTGTGAACCCTAAAAAGGCTTCAATGGCGGCTGAGTTCTAATCTAAGTTCATTAAGACCGTGGGGTATGGTGGGGCTTGGGTTGGGCATTGGTTGACACCTGGAATTTCAAAACTCAAGTCTTCAACTCACTTTTGAAGGGGGTATGGTGGGCGTGGCTTGGCTGGCGTGGCCAAGCCACATCAGCTTTTTTTTTTAATATATATATATATATATATATATATATATATATATATATATTTATAACCAAAAACTACATAAACATACAACATAATTATTAAAATAAACATACAAAATAATTATCAAAATAAAAACCTATCATTCTTCGTCGTCTTCGTCGGTTTCGAACCCAGGAATCGTTGAAACATGTTTCACCAAATCAGATCGAAGGTTGTGATGTATATCCCTTGACTTTATAAAAAATTTATTTGCCGCTTTATCTTCGTCTATTACGTTACCTGGTTGGGGGTCATCATCATCGTAGTAGGTTACGACCGCTCTACCTTCATCTTCCAAAATCATGTTGTGAAGAATGATACATGTGTACATCACGTTTCCAATCTGATCCTTGTCCCATAGTCGACAAGGCATTGCCAATATTCGCCACCTTTTCTTCAAAACACCGAATGCTCGCTCGACGTCTTTACGTGCAGCCATCTGGACCCTGTTAAACTTTAATCTCTTTGGATCTGCGGTACCGTGTCTTGTGAACGATTTTACGAAAAACCCCCACTCTGGGTAAATCCCATCAACTAGGTAGTACCCGTACACATACTCAACCCCGTTACAAAGAAAGTTCCTTTGGGTCCTATACCATTTACCCGATCATTGAAAAGAGGCGAGTGGTTTATGATGGTAATGTCATTATGTGAACCTGGCATACCGAAGAATGCATGCCATATCCAAAGATCTTGGGACGCAACCGCTTTAAGCATGATGGCTGGCATCCCGTGAAATCCACTAGTGTGAGCGCCTTGCCATTCGGTAGGACAAAGTTCCCAAGGCCATTTCATACAATCTAAACTACCTAGCATCCCGGGTAGCCCATGATAATCTGCGTGATATTCCAATATTTGTTGCATGTCACTGAAGGAGGGCTTTCTCAAATATCTTTTCCTATAAAGTTCTAGAATACACGAACAAAAGTTGTGAAGAGTTTCTCTAGCTACACGTGCAGACATTTTTAAATAGTCATACATAATGTCCGAACTATTGCCGTACGCTAACTGCCTTAGTGCGGCCGTGACCTTTTGCCACGTACTAAATCCTAATTGCCCGGTTACATCGGGTTTTTGTTGGAAATAAACATATTTCTCCTCAAGATCTCTAGATATCCTTAAAAATAAGTTTCTACTCATACGAAAACGACGCCTAAACATTTTTTCATCATACTTAGGTTCCGCTGAGAAGTAATCGCTTACCAACAAATCGTTAGCGGTGTGCCGTTCACGAGCGATGTACCTTCTCCTCCGTTTAGGTTGTTGAGTCTCTTCCTCATCGTCTTCGTCTTCCACGATAGCTTTCACCACCGCCGCGATCGTTTGTAGAAATATTTTCGCACCATCGTCAGATGATGATGACGATTAACTATAACTTGAAGAACTCATGGCAATATTGTGTTTTATGTGTTTGATATTGTGTGAGAAAAATGTTAAATGTGGTAAGTATTTATAAAGAAAAAAATAATTTTTTTTTAAATAGCCCCCAACGGCTAGTTTGAATGGGCCATTCACAACCCGCCATGTCAGCTTGCTCCCCCGCCCCACGCCCGGCTTGAAACCCAAGCCCCAAGGGCCACGCCCCAACCCAAGCCCACCCGGGGTGGTGGCTTGGGCGTTTTCCCCCAACCCACGCCCCAACCCAAGCCCCATAGCCCATGACCTAAAGTCAAGATCCTAACATTTTGATAAGAAATGCATAAGGATCAATCCATGACATTGTTCTTTGCTTCAAACATCAATAACATATACACATTTATGTGATTAAACTTTAATGGTCGTATGATAACTCTATTAAAGTTTGGGGGTCAAAACGTAAATTGTTTAACGAAAAAAGAATTATTATTAACTTCCGTATGATAAATCTATTAAAGTTCAGAGGTATACGTAAATCGTTTATAAAAAAACTATTAGAGTTCAGGGATCATATGATAAATCTATTAAAGTTTAGAGTTAGAAATGTAAATTAATTATAAAAAACAATATTATTATAGTCTTATAATTATTAATTATTAAACTATTAAAGAAAAAAAAAACAAATAATACATATAGTACTATACACATTTGCTTTTTTATTATATAGAACTAGTAAAATACCCCGTGCGTTGCGGCGGGTATTTGGTCAATATGGGTTTGGTTCATTACGAAAGTGGTATGATACCTGTACTTGGTATAACATTTTTAAAGAGATATGTCCAAAAGAATATTGACACACATTTTACATCAATCGAAAACATAAAAACGAACATCTGTATCAGTTCGTAATAACGATATCGTTACCTGTTTGGATAATTATTTAGTCAGAATCATTTTGTTCATCACAGCATCCTTAGGAACGCGTCGAGAAAATCATATAAACAAATACCAGTACCGGTATTGATGACAGTTCGATTCGTCATGGTAAAGAACAAAAAGTTCAACTATATTTGACCCATTCGATTTTAAACAAATCTTTTATCAAAACGTAATAAATATAAGCATGTCACAACTGTATACTCATAACTTTATGATACATCCTATCTTAAAAATTATAAAAGAAAAAAAAACATGTCTATAATTAAATATTATAATAGAAAAACCAAAAAATAATGATTAAAACTAACATTTTCACGTAAATAAAAGAATAAAAAAAATAAAAACCATAAACATGACACTATTCTAATGGGAATTAGGAATGGGAACCCACCAAACTTTAATGACAAAAGTCAAAAAAAAAAAAAAAAAAACTTTGGCTACTGTTCGTACAATCGTAGTAGTACCTAAGCCTTTCAGGAATTTATATAATAAAATAATATAATATAATAATTCATACAAAATAAACAAGTTAAAAGAATTCTTTTTTTTTTTTTTTACCTTTTTCTAAAGACGGGACCGTATCTTCCATTTTGGGTTTATTTTACACATAATGGCCCAATTTGTTCATGAGCCTACCTAACCAAGTAATCACGCATACGAGCCCATTGGGTATTTCGAGACGCAGAGTGGCTCAACTTTTTCATGGGCCTTATTTATCTTCGATATAGAAGTGAAAGAAAAACAAAACTGGTGTCTGGTACTATAATTGGAACCAGTGGTACATTAGGAGCCATTTTATGTTAAAATTACTGCAGGTTAAAAACTAGTTTGGAGATCTTTTAGAACAAGAACCAGTTAGTAATCGGTTTTTTTAAATAAAAATAGCTGGTTAACCGGTTATTTTCGTTAGGGAAAAAAACTAGCCGTTTCTATATAGCGTTTTTCGAGTTTTTTTGGACCATTTTGCTATTTTGCTCTTGTATGTTGATATAAACTAGTATTAGGTATATTGATTTGATCACCACACATTTCAACTCTATTTTTATTTATGTATGTACATATAGTTAGTTTTGTAACAACTCATGTTTTGCTGATTTTAAAGTTTCCAAAATAAATAAAAAAAAGACCTTTATTGAGTTTATCTCATATATTTAGTACTTAACTGATTTTTATTTTAAATTAACCGGTTCGTTAATAACTCAATCGGTTATATAGGTTAAGTTTTTAAGCATGCTCAAACCGGTTATTGGTCTAACCGGCTTTAACCAAGTTGACTAATAACCACTGGTTAACCAGCATGTGAACCTCTAGATATAAATAAAGGGTAGTACTGTCGGCCCTAAGAATTTGTGTACCATGTTCGAGCTCGAAAAAATATGTCCTTAGGCCTTAACGAAATTGGGTATTGGGCTCACTAAAGGTCTAAACATAATGCCAAAGGGGTTGAAAAAAAAATATTTATTTATTTCAAGATTTAGTTAAATAATAAATTTGGTCGATATTTTGTCATATTCTTGTTAAGAAAAATGTGAGTGATAAAAATATGAAAAAATATATATGTTATCTCAACATGCCAGATATATATGGTGGTGGAAAACTTAAAAGTAACCAGTGTGTGAGTTTGAGTGTATGGGGTGGGGTATATTTCATTATACATTAATACGACAATAGAAGTCATAATCAATGCATATGTGCCGTTCATTTTAGCTTAGTCAATGTTCTTTAACTTTTACTTTTTATTTTCCCTTCAATTTAATATTTAAATTCTATCGACTTGCTTTTTTTTTTTTTTTAACAGCCAAACGGAGCAACACCTTAGAGTTTAACGCACCCGCGCGAGTTCGATCCCTCCAACCGCAACGTTTGCCGGCCCGCATAAATATGCGTTTTGCGGGACTCGAACCCGTGACCACCCCGGGCAGGAAACCCCAAATCAAAGCCCTTGCGAGCCGGGCAGGTTGATTGTCCCCAATGGGGATCGAACCTGTGACCTGTGGAAAACCTTCCCACCTGAAGCTTAATTTGATCAGGTGTTATCCCCGGCTAAAATTTTTTGTAACCCTCGATGAGTTTAGAGCCAAAATAATTTTTTTTTAATGGCAAAGAAATCTCACGTGTAAACTCATCCTGCTCGGAACAACTCTTCGACCACCATGAGACCGTGTCCTCTGATGCACGGGAACCAAATGAAATCCGTAAACCCTCACCCTCCGTTAGGTTCGAACTCGGGATTAAAGCCCCGATTCATCCCTTTACCCAGATGTCTCTTGAAAATGACTCAAATGGGAATCAAACATGCGTCTCCACTAAGAAAGAGAGACTTTTTAACCTCTGGACCAACATCTGAGGAGAACATAGAGCCAAAATACTACTTCTAGAAAATGTATTAAATAGGGTCTCATTTTTATCCAAGTCAAATTAGTTATTACCAATTTTAGGCATAGTTCTCCGACAAATACCATTGTTTTTCAACTACCATATTAAACATGATATTTGAAGTCATATGAACATATGAGAATAAACGAAAAAACAAAAAAATAATTAACTTAATATCAAGAACCTACAAAAATAGGGACTAACATTTATAAAACAGCATGTGTATATATAGTTTAATCCTATTTAATGGTGCACTATATTTGACTTTTAAACATTGCTTTGTTGTTCTTTAATATTAATTAAAATAATAAATAAGTTCAATAAATTAATAACTACAGTGATGTACATGTTTAGTAATTTGTGGTTAGGGAGTAACCATAATTTTTTTAAGTTATATAATCTGCACGTATGATTACCATATAAAAGTTTCATCCTAGGTTGTACCTTTTTATAAGAAGAAAAATCTACCAACAAATTATAAAATAGTATTTAATATTAAAATAACAACAATCATTTAAACTAGAACCAACATTATATCCATAGAAGTATTAGTTTATACTTTTATTTTTTTATAGAAAAATACGCAGAGTAATTAAATAAAAAGGACTTTACTGTTTATAGGTGTTCATGTTTTTAACAAGTAAACAATAAACAATGGATAATTCGATTCTTAACAATTCCTTTTTATATAACAAAATAAAAAACATGTTATCGTGCCACTTATTTAATTGTTTAAGTGAAAAAAGGCCAACTCTTTTGGATTCATTTAGAGTTCCATTTTAGGTTTTTATAACCAATAAATTATCAAGATTTATCAACTATATTTTAACTGTTAAATTTAGGATTTTAATTTCAGTATAATACCAATAGGAATATTCATTTTGACACGCCCACACACATATATATATAATTTTTATAGTTAATATATTTAACAAAATATATTATACATATATAATTATATATACTGGATTTCAATCAATTTTAATAGGGTCGTATTATTGGCACACCTTGGCTTATTAAATCGACACCCTCAATACGCATCGTATAGGCCTATACGATGCGTATTACTTTTTTTAGAAAGTACGATCAGCTTTCTGTCACTGTTGAGTGACGTAAAGTGATTGACGTAAGCCCTATACGCCGATTTGAATTCTGAATTTGAATTCTTCCTCCCCTATTTAAACGACGAAGAAGACGATATATATATATATATATATATATATATATATATATATATATATATATATATTGTCTTCGTTATATATTCACATTTACTAACAAACATGTCTTGGTACAACTATGTTTTCGGTGAGCCGTCTGACGCAAACACGAGCACGTTTATTTCGAATAGCAGTGTGGTATATCATTTTTTAACTTATTTCGGATTTTTTTTTTTTTGTTTATGAAATACTTAGCACACCGTTTGTATTAGGCGGGGTCTAATGTGCCTGATTCTTACGATTGGAGTGGAAATGATGATCACATGCACGAGGTCGTGTCCGGCTATCGTCCCCATCATAATGAATCGTTGTTGCCAGACCTCAACGAGGTAAGTATATATATTTACTTTTTTATATTCGCCGTTAAACTTACCACTACCTTATACCCGTTGGTTTGTTTTAGTCTGCTATGCTCCGCCAATCGTTGTTACCAGATTTGAACGCGTGTAAGCATGATCAAGGTTATGGGTCTCCGTATTACGAACCCGGTTACGTTCCCTCGTACGGACAGGAAGAATATGGCAATAACGTTTTCGTTAGTGGTGCCTCGGGAGTACAAGAAGACGTTGGTCAGCCTTCTTGCGTGCAAGAGTCATTGGGTGACGATCCACCCGTGCAAGTGTCATTGGGTGACGAGCCACCCGTGCAAGAGTCATTGGGTGACGAGACACCCGCTTACCCTGAAGTTTCGTACAAAACTGATCAGGTACGAATGATAGATATTTTTGTTAAATGTTATATTTTTTTCAGTTAAAAAATTATTATAGAATTGTTAATACAAAATACATTAAAATTGTTATATTTTTCAAATAGGATAAAAATTAATTAATAAATGTTATATGAAATATTTTTATAAAATTAATTAAACCTGTTATATTTTTTTAACTATTATAAAAAAATACATTAAAAATTGTTATTTTTTTAAATATTCGTTGAAGAGTTGAAGACACTCGTATTATACAAACGAGATGATTTCACCAAAATAGGTGTGAAACCCATAATTTGGTGAATGACTCTCAATACACTTATTCAATTTTGCACGAAAATACGCCATCAAGTTAGAAGTAAGATCCACATCTTGACGGTAAGTTTCCAATTCAAACTCTAGTGGACCCTCGTCAAAGTGTCGGAATTAACTTTCTTGACCCAACGAATACCAACCACACTTATGGTACGAAATCTTCAAGTTAGGGGTGAAACCCGCATCTTATCGACTAGTCCTGTTCCTCGATTTTCAATCCCGCCAAAGTTTTGATTTTTCAATCGATTAGGGACGTGTAGTAACTGGAAGGGTAAAGTATCGTTAATCGCTTCTCGACGAGAGTATTTTACCTATAGGCCAAAGCACGTTTCCCTAATTTGAAAAGACTTTCGATTCACTTTGGAATAGTCGAAGTTTCTAAACCCGAAACAATCTGATGTTTTATCAAGCCTCTCTTTTACGTTATCTCAATTATAGCTCAATTTCGATTCACGTTTCCCTAATTTAAGATACATGAAATTATGTTAAAATACCTTAAAATAGGATATAATGCTCTAAAGTACGCTAAAATGTTCGAAAATACGCTAAAATACGTCAAAATACATTAAAATACGCCGAAATACGCTAAAATGCGCTAAAATACCTTAAAATACCCTAAGATACATGAAAATATGTTAAAATACCTTAAAACAGGATATAATGCTCTAAAGTACGCTAAAATGTTTGAAAATACGGTAAAATACGTCAAAATACGTTAAAATACGCCGAAATACGCTAAAATACCTTAAAATACCCTAAGATACATGAAAATATGTTAAAATACCTTAAAATACGATATAATTCTCTAAAGTACGCTAAAATGTTCGAAAATACGTCAAAATACAATTAAATACGCTAAAATATGCTAAAATACGCTAAAATGCGCTAAAATACCCTAAGATACATGAAAATATGTTAAAATACCTTAAAATACGATATAATGCTCTAAAGTACGCTAAAATGTTTGAAAATACGGTAAAATGCGTCAAAATACAATTAAATACGCTAAAATATGCTAAAATACGCTAAAATACGCTAAAATGCGCTAAAATACCTTAAAATACCCTAAGATACATGAAAATATGTTAAAATACCTTAAAATATGCTATAATGCTCTAAAATACGCAAAAATACGCGACTAATGATATTTCCATGAGCGTATACATATAACACGGCACTCTGGGGTACAAGTGGACTTCAAACAAAACTGTACGTAATCATAAAATACGATATTCGCACGCAACCGAACGTCACCGAAACGACGTATGTTGAAGTCATACGTCATAAAACGACAAAATATGCGAAAGTTCGTCAAAAAACGACTCGTATACGCGTCGAACTGAGGAAAGCACGAAAAACCAAATTTTCAAACTATGGCATATACGATCGTATAGGCCAAAGTTGTATCGTATTACCCCTTAAACACGCATCGTATAGATCTATACGACACGTATTATCCCCTGGATTTATTTAAAAAACAGGGGTATATTGGTAATTTCCTACCCATCGTATAGATCTATACGATTCGTATTAAATGAAAAAACAATATAACCCCTTAAAACATAGGGGGTTGATACGATCCAAAAACAAACAAAACTCAAAATATACCCAAATACACACACATACGATGGTATACATACGGTGAAGATACGGTCGAGATTTCAAGATCGAAGACTAGTACGGTATTCATCTCCAAACCCTCATCATTTACACGTTTTCAATTTTGCATTTTAGCCGTAGGTTTGTGTGATTTTTGGGTTGAAAACTGGGGTTTTTTGGGGGGGTTTTCAAGAACTTTTGAATCGATACGATGCGTATCGGCCTATACGCATCGTATGGTTTCAAAATTTCAAATTTTTTTTCCGGAACACATGAGTTGATACGATGCGTATCGGCCTATACGCATCGTATCGATTCATAATTTCAGAGTTTTTTCAAGAACATTTGAACTGATATGATACGTATGAGCCTACGTATACGCAGCATTGTATTGATTCTAAATTCATGTTTTTTTTCCTTTTCTGTTTTATAAAGTATAAACAAATGTTTTATATCTTAGTTTTTTTAATGTTTTACTAATAAGTAGAATTTTTTTATTTTTATTCGAAGTTGTCCGTATCGCGCGTAGGTCGGTAACGAGCGTCGAAACCTAAGACGTTGTAAATATATAGTTTTTTTTATTTTTTAGTCGAAACATCCGTATCGCGCCTAGGTCTGTAACAAGCCTCGAAACCTAATACGTCGTAGATAGATAATAATTATAATATATAGTCGGGGTCGTCCGTAACACGATTAGGTCCATTTCGAGCGTCGAAACCAAAGACGTCGTAAATATATAGTTTTTTTTTTTTAGTCGAAACGTCCGTATCGCGCGTAGGTCCGTAACGAGCCTCGAAACCTAATACGTCGTAGATAGATAATAATTATAATATACCGTTCGGGTCGTCCGTAACGCGATTAGGTCCATTTCAAGCATCGAAACCTAAGACGTCGTAAATATATAGTTTTATTTTTTTATTTTTTAGTCGAAACGTCCGTATCGCGCGTAGGTCCGTAACGAGCTCGAAACCTAATACGTCGTAGATAGATAATAATTATAATATACCGTTCGGGTCGTCCGTAACGCGATTAGGTCCATTTCGAGCGTCGAAACCTAAGACGTCGTAAATATATAGTTTTTTTTAATTTTTTAGTCGAAACGTCCGTATCGCGCGTAGATCCGTAACGAGCCTCGAAACCTAATACGTCGTAGATAGATAATAATTATAATATATAGTCGGGGTCGTCCGGGGACGAGGCGGTGTTATATTTTTTTAAAATTAAATAAAAATTGTTATATTTTGACAGAAAAAAATGATTAAAATTGTTTAATCATGCAGATATCGAAGTCGCTATTGGTAGAGGGAGAGGCCGGGGAGGTGGCGGTGGAGGTGGCGGTGGTGGTGGGCGTGGCCGCGCACATGGAGCGGCGGGGGCGTTGATCGCGGTGGCGGTGCCTGGTGGGGGGAGCTGCTTTTGTTACTGTTTTTTCTTTGTTTTGTATACGACATGCATACTAACCACACTGTGTGACAGGTTGTTCGATATTGCATACACGCCGTTTTACAGGGTCATGGCGTGCGAGTTTTTGTCAAGTTTCGACTTCGCTCCCAGGCCTGCAGACCATCCGGAGGAGGATGATGACGAGGACGACCCGTGGATAGAGGTCAACTTTCGTCTAGCGGGGCAGTCGCATTTGATGCCACTCAGACAGTTTGCCGAGCACTGCGGCCTTTACAGGGTGGAGGAGTTAGACACCCCCATTTACACCGATGACATATGGATGGCCCCCCGTACGACTCTGATGAGGTTCTGGCAGGTGATCAGCACGCATCACTTCGGCACGGCGTCGAAGCAGAGGGCTTCCTTTATCACTGGTCCCCTCCACCACTACCTGCACAAGCTTATTGCCACATCTATAGCACCACGCGAGTAGAGTCGAGAGTGGTGCACTCAGGGGGATCTCTTTTACATGTACTGTCTTATATGGGGGGAGAGGTTCGCCCTCCATCGCTGCCTGCCCAGTGGTTCGCGACGGCGTTCCATAGGCAGGACAGGTCAGTGCTGTACGGGGGGGGGGGGGGGGGGGGGGTACATCACACGTATCGCCGTCTCCTTGGGCCTTGTTCCCCAGCAGGACCAATTATTCTCGAAGGGGGGCGTGGTGGAGGCGAGCTTTTTAACCCGTGCTGCCCTGATCGGCATGCACATGACGTGTGACTTACCTGGACTCGGTCTGCGACTTATAGGAGGGAACGGGCAGGTGTTCGCCCCCGCCGCTCTCCCAGACGAGCTAACAGAGTTGCTTTCGGAGTCGGCATAGGGTGAGGGTCAGCCGACAGATGGCGACGCCGCAGAGGGCGACGACGACGACGACGATGGTGACCACGTTGAGCCACCACCACCTCCGTCGCCGCCTCCATTTCCGTTAGGTGCTCCGGCACAGCAGCCGCAGCCACATGGGGTGCCTCAGTACCCCCAACATCTATTCAACGACGAGCTCGATCCAGCTGTGGCACGTGCGTTACATGAGTTGGAGGACCGGATGCAGGCACGGATGGACGCCGCTCACGGCCGTATAGAGCGTCTTCTCATGGAGGCGATCCAGGCATTCCGGCATGGTGAGCAGTCCGGTTCGGATCAGGGGGCGGGGACCTCAGGCACTGCGGGGGCGGGGCCCTCAGGCACCACTCAGGATCTATAGGTTTAGGATCGTTGTACTTTTGTTGTATTTTGACGGTTTATGTATTTTGAACAATTGCCTGTGTATGTACAAACTTATTATGTAATTAAATTTGCAGTTTCAGTTTATTTGTATTTGTGATTGTTTATTTTAACTGTTTAGATTGGTATGCTTGGTTACGTACAATCGATAATAAGATATTAAGTTAAAAATGTGATACGGTACGATATAAAAATAATATGATACTTAACGATATAAAAATAATAAAGATTTTAAAACTTATTAAAATAAAAATAACTAATAATAAACACCAATAACAAACCCAAAACACCAAAATCCCAACACAACACACAAAAAATAAACTTCAAAAATTCAGGGTGTCAATAAGCATCGTATATGCCTATACGATGCGTATGATGCCAGCCGCCAGACAACACCAGCACCTGTCAGTCTCTAATGTTTTTTAACTTTTTCAATACGCATCGTATAGACCTATACGATGCGTATTGAAAATCCAGTGTGCAAATAGATAACGAGGTGTGGGAATAGAATTCCCCTTTTAATATGAGACACGTTCAAGGTAATGGATAGATAATAGCATGTGGTCGTCATGGCTAATTTCTTATTCTAAAATAGATTTTGAGTTGTACTATTTTAACTTTTGAAATTTTGTTTTCAAAGATCAAACGTCGATGTAATTTCTAATCAAGTTATATTCAACTACAAATTTAAGATCAAACGAAATGAATCTATTATACAAGGGTATTAATTATTTGAATCAAACTTCAAAAAAGCGAAATTTGAACATAATCAAATTCTAAGTAGATCGGATTTTGAGGTTTCGAATCGTGTTAGTATGAATCGAATTCCAATATGTGATTTTCAAATTTTGGTTTAGATTTAAATTTACTATCCAAAAATCAAATTATAAATAATCTAAACAACCTAAAAACCGATATGATGAATACTCCTAACATTGTTCAAAAACCATTTCACTATAAATTTATTATATTTATATGTGGTAACATAGAAAATTCTTTCTAGAAAGAATCCAATTACTACGTCATTTATTTTGGCTCAAGCTCTTCACACACCTTTTGACACATTGACATGTATACGACCTGTTTAGGTGTATATAAAGATGTCAGTGAATGTATTATACGGCCCATATACACTTATATGAGTTGTGTTTTTTAGGGAATGTCAGCTATACGACATAAACACACTTATACGGAGCATACATGTCACCGAATATCAGTTTTGTCGTGTGATGTGAATGTATACTTGTATACGATATGTACACAAGTTGTACATATAGTAAGCCCCCTTATCTTTCATTGGAAGAATCCTGACAGATTTAGGAAGTCATATGATGGGGAGTCGATCATGAGGCATGCATTGTGACGGCTCAATATGACTTGTATGTGTTGCGAGTACGTAGCATGTATGTGTAAATTGTGTGTACCAGTATCTTGACCAAAGAGATAAATTTTGACTTTAGGGTTGGGAAGCCAATTACTGTCTCCTGGCAGTGCTATTTTTAATCACAAAATTGCTTAAAAAAGAAGCTAAAATTCTATTCGAATTTTTAATGAACTACCCTATGCCCCTTGAACTCTACTACTAGGGGTGTTGCCCCGGGGGAACCACCATTGCATAGGGTTTTCAACCATAAGACCACCCGTAGTGGTTGCTCTTTTGGGCGTTTTTTGTGCTTAATCACGCCCCATATCGCCCACATGCCACTACGCATGGGCGTGTTTGGCTTTTTTTTTTTTTGTTATGGCGTTTTATAAATCACGCCAAATGGGGGAGTTTCTTGGCCAATCACATTTGAGCTTTAATTTTTTGTCCAATAAGATTTTTAAATGTTTTATTTTATTTTATTACAAACATAATGTCTCACAATCCCCACATCCCCACTACACCCCTTTTGTAAAAACGCCAAATAATGCCCCATTGCTGACTGGGCTGCCACATGGCGCAAAACGCCATAGGGTGGGGCATTATTCACCCCAACGGCTACGCATGGTCTAAGAACCAAATAGTTTTTAAGGGTTAGGATATAATAGGAAGTTTATTTGGCTAAGAAAGCTAGGAAGTAATCTTGACCATCCATTTAGTTAATCAAGGGCTAAGTTTAAATGAGGGAAATTGAAGGGAAGAAAAGAGGCGCGTGAGTTTGTTTAGGGGCATTCTAGTCAATCCAAGTCAATAGTTTCTCTCTCCTCCAATTCCCCCCCCCCCCCTCATTTTTTAAACGTTAATAATTCTTTCATACGACATTATTTTTTTATAAAAATTGCACCAAAAAAACGAACGTTTTTTTATCTTTAAAACGAGCATACTATTGCTATATTTTCGAAAAAAAAATTCTAAAACCCATTTGCGTAAAACGCAATGAAAAAAACCCAGTTGCGTAAAACGCAATGAAAAAAAAAACCTAAAAATGACATTTTTCTAAAACGCAATGCACCAAAAACACAAAAGAAATTTCTTATTTGTAAAACGCAATGGCCAAAAAACACAAAGAAATGTCTTATTTCTAAAACGCAATAGCCTAAAAATACAAAAGAAAGTGTACTTTCTAAAACGCAATGGACTGAAAACACATAAAAATGTGTTTTTACCTAAAACGCAATGCACCAAAAACACAAAGAAATGTTTTATTTCTAAAACGCAATGGCCAGAAAACACTTAAAATGTCTGTTTTCTAAAACGCAATGGACTGAAAACACGTAAAAATGTGTTTTACCTAAAACACAATGCACCAAAAACACAAAGAAATGTCTTATTTATAAAACGCAATGGCCAGAAAACACTTAAAAATGTCTCATTTCTAAAACGCAATGGCCTAAAAAAACAAAAGAAAGTGTTCTCTCTAAAACGCAATGGACTGAAAACACCTAAAAATGTGTTTTACCTAAAACGCAATGACTAAAAACACTTCAAAAATGTGTTTTACCTAAAACGCAATGACTAAAAACAGTTAAAAATGTGTTTTTTCTAAAATGCAATGGCCAGAAAACACATAAAACTCTCTTATTTCTAAAACGCAATGGACCAATTTCTGAAAAATTATCTGAATTGTCTACGAATTACTGTCTTCGAAATGAGCCAATTTACAGAAAAAAAAATTCTCAACACCAGCCAGGGGCTCTGCCCCTTGGACCCCGCCAGGGGCGCTACCCCCGGACCCCGCCAAGATCGTAAAACGCAATGACTAAATCAAAACCCAGATCGTAAAAATGAAATTAAAGAATTTATTACATAGATCGAAGCCGATTTCTTCAACGATTGACGAAATTTGAATGATTGAAATAATTATCAGCGATCGAATCGAATGGATCAAGTGATTATCTTCAAAATCACCGGAAAAAAACGAGGTTTTGTATGAAATTAAACTGGGTTTTCTTCAAAAAAGGCTGAAGAACACGTTGATCGGGTGTTTGAATCATTGATTGGTGACGAAAATCGCACTATAATGTAGTGATTATTGAGATAGAAAGTGAAGAAATTGTTGAAGATGGTGGGTTTTGAAAATGGTGGGTTTTAATGTTACTGGGAAGAAGAAGGAAGAAGAAAAGGATAAGATTGGCTAAAATACCCTTTCTCTTTATTTTAAATTTTGCCACATGTCCTAATCTTATTGCTTCCTATCCTTCCTAGCCAAAATAAACTTCCTATTTGATCCTCACCCTAGTTTTTAAAGCACGTAAAATCATAATAAACTCAACCAAATGTGCACTTTGCACTCTTATAACTTGTTTGATGTATTATCAACTTACTACTAAATTGAATGCTTTGTAACTTAATGTCAACAAAGTAAATCCATGGTCAACAAAGTAAATCCAATTGCACTAAAATATCTATAAAACAAACATCTGTATCAACTTACTACTAGATTGAATGTTTTGTAAACTTAATGCAATAATGTTATATCTGATTTATAAGATTAATGTGTTGATCAGTTCTGTTTTAAGCATAATGGAAAACATGAAAACATACCTTTGATTGCAGCAGTACAGGCCAGCAGAGAATCCAGATGGAGACGCAGCAACAGTGTTTGACATGATTGTCAGCTTGATCTGGTTCCTCCTTAGGGTGCAATCTAATGATGGTGATGAAGAAAACCGAAAGGGTATTGGTTATGGAGAGAGAGGTCGATTGATGTTATGAACTAATAAGGTTATGTGTCTAACCCTAAAACCTCCACATAAGTCTCCTTATATATGCACCCAAGAGGAAACCATAATTAGTTAATAAGGGTAATTATGCCCATCAACCATTACCAACTAATTATTTAATAGGTTGTTATATATTTTGATCTGTATAATGTAAATGATTATAATGGCTACTAGATTAAATATAACATAAAATCTATTTAATCTTACATAATGACAGAAAAAAGAAACATATTTTATATGTTTGTTGGTCTATCAGTTATTTAAGATGAAAAATGCTTAGAAATATTGTTTTAAGTAAATTATGTTTTTGAACCATGTGGTTATATCACTTTTACTATATTAGCTCAAAATACGATTTTTTAACATATGTGCCCCCATGGTCTTTATAACTAACTATTTTGGCCCCTGAATCTAACTCAACCCCCAAACCTGGTTAATTATTAGTCACATGATGGGTAAATTGGTAATTGCCCCTCCTCTTTACTTTTATTGACTTTATAAAAAATAAAACAATAATTATCATCTGCAAATCATCATCTTCTGACCCAAATCTTCAAGAACACATCATCATCTTCAAACCCAGATCTTCAAGGACATGACCCCCTTCAACCATCATCATCATCCTCTAACCAAAACCCACATTTCAGTTTCAGATCTTCATGAACAAAAACAAATTAAAAAAACCCAAATTCAAGGACATAACATCAATTATCATAACTTCACTTCAATCAGAACTGAATCAAACATTAACAGATTCTAAATTCAGTGTTTGTGTGTTCGAATGAAACTCACCAAATCCGATTCGAATCAAACATTAACAGATCTGGGTGATTCAGATTCAGTGATTCAGATTCGTTAAACCACCACCATACATCCCCAAATCCGACTTACCCACCAAATCTGATAACCATCGCGCCACACACACCTGACCTGACCACCATCATCGCCCATCGGTGTGTCAATCGTCGTAGGATGTTTGAACGGAATCGATCATCGTTATGTCAATCGTCGCCGGATGTTTGAACGGAGTCGATATCCACCAGCCGTTCTTCTCCGGTGACTTCTCGGTCGATATCCACCGACCGTTCTTCTCCGGTGACTTCTCGGTGTTGAAGTATAACCGGAGTTCTTTCCTTTTCTGCTCGATCTCATCACCGGTTTTACAAACATGTTGAAGATACGAACTTAATAGAGGAGGAGAAATTACCAGGTGTTAGTCTTGAAAAAGCGAAGAAGAAGTGATAAGGTAGCCAGGGTTTTTTTTCTTTATAAAATAATTAAAAGGGGAGGGGAAATTACTAATTTACCCATAATGTGCATGTCATGTGACTAATAATTAACCGGGGTTTGGGGTTGAGTTAGACTCAGGGGTCAAAATAGTTTGTTATGGAGACCATGAGGGTACATATGTTAAAAAATCTTATTTTGGGCTAATATAGTAAAACTGATATAACCACAGGGGCTAAAAACGTAATTTACTCTATTGTTTTTAACGAAGCTTGTATGGATTTACGTATTATGATTGATTATAGATAAGTCACCTGTGAATTAATGCTTTGAAGTGGTTGAATGATAGAAATGGTCTTGGATGACAAAACAATGACATTGACATTATATTTTAAAAATCTTAAGTATCTAAATCTTAATAACAATTAGTATTTTAAAATGAAGATATACGAATAATGATAGCGTGTGGGGTCACGGACTTATGTCTATATTAGTGATAATTAATAAGTGAATAAGGTCCGAAGACAAAGTTAATGATATAAAAAATTCATGATGTTGTCATTGAGATTATCAATAAGATATTTTTAATTATTTTAATGGAAGATAGAAAATGACATCGAAACTAGAAATAGTGGGAAACACATAATTACACAGGTGAAGGAGCGTGTGTGTTATATAAAGGACCCATTAGAATAAAATAAAAATATATAATCTATATTATCTTAAAATATAACTCTACTAGGTTATAACCCCGTGTATTACACGGGTTGAATAAATAAATTTTATATACTAAATAATAAAACAATATATTTTTAAAAACCTTATTTATTGCACGAATTAAATAAATGTAATTTTATTTATTAAATAATAAAAAGTTATATCTATAAGAACAATATTGTACGGGTTGAATAAATGTAATTGTATATACCAAATAAAAAAGTTATATCTTTAAAACCACGTGTATTACATGGGTTGAATAAATAAATTTTATATACTAAATAATAAAACAATATATCTTTAAAAACCTCATTTATTGCACGGGTTGAATAAATGTAATTATATATACAAATAATAAAAAAATTACATCTATAAAAATATGTGTATTACACGGTTTGAATAAATATAATTTTCTATACTAAATAAAAAATATATATATATATCCTTAAAAAAAACACCGTGTATTGTACGAATTGAATAAATCTAATTTTATACATCAAATAATAAAAAGTTATATCTTAAGAAACCTCCTGTATTACATGGGTCGAGTAAATGTAATTTAGTATAGTGAAAATAAAAATATTTAATATATTAACATAAAGTTTGGTTTTCGTGATAATAATAGATTATTCTGTTGTTGCAAAATTTGTTAACGAAGTCTCAATAAATTTAACCCTTTATTTAAAACTCCGTAAATGTATAAATGATAAATAATATTAGTTAATTTTATTTTAAGTTTCGTAAAATCTATTTGATACCAAACTAAACAAAATGTTCAAATATATAATTAAGATCAAATTAGATAATTAAGTTTGAATTTGAAGTAAATAGATAAATATAAAAGTAATAATTAATTCAAATAAATAATATTATAAATGAGAAAAAGATTAAACTAAATAATAATTATCCATAAGATATTAAACTAAATAATATTTAGTAGGAGGGTTATCTATAATTAATTTGAAGAGATTAAACTAAAATAATAATTATCTATAAGATATGCCCTAATATGATGACAAGTGTCTCTAAAGTTGTTTCTTTTATTATATAGTAAAGATACAACAAAAAGAGTTTAGTATGTTAAATTGAGGATGAAATTACCCTTCTATTTTTCTATTAATATTAGAACTTTTAAAACTTTTTTTGCTAATCACATCTCGGGTGAGAGAGAGAAAGAAATGTCTGTAAAATGGCTCTCTCCTTTTCTAAAGAATTCATCTATTACATTGTTACTTTGTCCCACGTTGATAAAGAAACAAAGTGAATAGATCATCTACTATATAAGAGTAAATTACAAAAATCGTCTTTTATGTATGTCACTTATTGCAAACTATGTCCTTTGTCTTCAATAATTACAGAAAACGTACTCGATATTTGCAAACTCTTGCAAGTTATGTCCTTTAGCCATAACTCAGTTAATTTTTGTGGTTAAATCTGATCAAAAGGACCCCACATGAGGGTATTTTTTTGGTTAAATCTGACCAAATGGACCTCACATGAGAGTAAAATAACCAAAATACCCTCATGTGGGGTCCATTTGGTCAGATTTAACCACAAAAATTTAACTGAGTTAGGGCTAAAGGACATAACTTGCAATGGTTTGCAAACATCGAGTATGTTTTCTGTAATTATTGAAGATAAAGGACACAGTTTGCAATAAGTGACATACATAAAGGACGATTATTATAATTTACTCACATTATACATGTTACATGCTGGTTATGCGTAAACTCTTTTTCGCTATCTATTATACTATTAAACTGGTATGCTCACCTTTACACTATGTGTATTGACCTCCATTTTAACGTATGTGACAGGTGTTTGAGATGCTAGGAGGCTTGCTATGTGGAACCAAGCTAGGAGCGTGTAGAAATAAACCAAATAAAAATCTGAGTTGTCGGAACAATGTTTGTTTTTTAGAACAATATCTGTAATAACTGTTTTTATCTTATATGTTTATGGTATGGTACGTGAACGCTAAATATTTGGTAACATAATAGTTGTTTATGGATTCTCTTGGACAATTTGTTTCACTCAGTGTCGCGCCCCGATGTTTCCGCCATCGGTTGGGGTGTGACACACCACAATGGCAAGGCTAGGGCCGTTCAAACCGTTCGCCGCTCATCGCTCGCTCGACACTTGTTCGGAAATTGCTTGAAAAATTCTCGTTCAATTTGACGCCCGATTGTAAACGAGCCGCTCTGCTCGGTTCGGTTTGTAAATGAGCCAAGCATGAGCAAAGGTCTGCTTGGCTCGATTCGGTTCGGCTCGAATTATTATTTTTAGTTAGTATATATTTACATATATATATACACATACATATATAAACATGTATATGCACGTATATATACACAAATATAAAGTATACATATATACACACACATACATATATACTTAAATATAAATTAAATTTATAGTTTTATATATACAACTCTATTAGATTTTGGTCCACTATATACAAATTTACAACTATATTTATACGTACTAGCTCAATCACGCCAATAAAAAAAATTAATATTAAATCTAAAAGTTAAACCCAAAACTGATAAACGACAATCTACTCATCGCATCAACGTTTCATGTTGTCACCCTTAGTTGATCGTCTGCTGCTCTGAACATCATTGTTCGTGCAATATGATCATCGCCTCGTCGGCCACAACATTGTTATTCATAAGAAAAATATTATGTCATGAAATGCGCATGTTTTTAAAGACATAAAAATGGAAGTGTATAAGGTGGTGGGGTTGTCCGAAAAAGCTAAGGATGTTTTTTTAGGCATTGTGAGGGTGGGATGTTGGTGTATTTAGAGGGCGCGAATCAATTTAAGGTTCGACAACAAGCAAGTTAAGGTGGCCGATATAGTTAGTGATATCATGTCACAACCCCCGATCCCTAGTTCCCGGGAACGGGCGGCCGTGAGCCAGTTTCGGTGGTATCGTGTATTGTCTAATTTGGCAGCGGAATTTTCATCAGGACCGTAGTTAGGAAATATTTTATCAGAGTAAACCACCATATTTTATAAATACAAATACATGGGAAAAACCCAAGTTTGCAGTACACACATTTTTATAGGAATAAATCCTATTTTATTTAATAAAAACATCTATGATGTGTTCAAATATTAACATATAAATTTCATCAAATGAGGCATAAAACTAACCCTTTTTTAGTACTAATGTTGGAAAAAGTGTGCTTTTGTCTTCCTTTTGTATTTTCAGGATTAAATGAGCTCAAATTAACAAAAGAAGCAAAAAGACACCAAAATCTAACATAAATACAAGAAAAGGAGCAAGACATGGCGTGCCCGACCCCACAACAGCATCTTCCCAAGCAAAACAAGAGATCAGAGGCCTGAACACGCCCCGTGCTCAGCCAGCACGGGGGCGTGCCCAAGTGTCAGCAGAAAAGACAAAGTGGTAGAAGCTTCTATTTCCCACCACGGGGCCGTGCTCAGCGGACACGGGGCCGTGGTCAACTATAAGATTCGCACAATCCAGGCAAATCTTCATAGTACAAAGATTCTTCTGCACACGGGGTCGTGCTCAGCGGACACGGGGGCGTGGTCAACTAATAAGACAAAGCTGCATTTAATGAAGAAAGAGAGGATGTGGACACGGGGCCGTGCCCACTGGACACGGGGCCGTGCCCGAGCTTCTGTTCATCCTATAAATAGAAGTGCTTGGCTCAAGCTCAAACCATCCCTTGGCACACCACCTCTCTCACACTTCACCCACCACCCACCACCACCATAACACCATCATCCACCACCATCATCCGTTGTCCATCGTAGAGTGTGTGAGTCGTCTCGGGATCCAAGATTGATCGTAAGAGTTCTTGACAATCAAGGCCATGTTTGCCTAAGTCTCTTACATCACTTGGTGAAGGCAAAGTGTCTAGTGTAATACTTTTTATTTCTAATCTTTTGCACTTTTTATTTGGTTTTGTATTAATGACTTTAATAACTAGTTGCTTATGTTGAAGGTGATCTTTCCTTATCGTTTGTCCGTGGTGTCTTGGCATTATTTTACTGTCTATATAAAATAAAAGATTTTCACCATTCATATCTCCACGGTCTATATGGAGGTATGTTGGCTACCTGGTCGGGGGTTAAGGGAACGGTTTGGTAAAGGTCTTGCCATTGTTCAGCGTTTAGAGGTCCTGCAATGGACCTGGGTCAAATTTAGTAGGACCTCCTTCAATACTTAACGGTATTGGATGGCGGGGGTCCAAACTCTTTGATCCCCTCATAAGTTAACTACTATTAATACTATAACCCGGCTATTTAGGATTGTATCCCTGCTGACTCAGACTACTTAGTCGAGGGTAACGTCACCTCCAAAAGAGGGGCCTACCATAATATTACATTAATAACTTAATTAATTATCTTCCAATAATCCACCCTTTTAGGATTGTATCATTGCTGACTCAAACTACTGGGGTGAGGGTAACGTCACCTTCAAAAGAGGGGCCTACTACAATAACTAAGATAATCTCTTAATTATGTGCAAAAGTGCGGAAATAATCAAAGGTTACACTAGATACGAGTCGGAACCAAGTGATTCATCTTGTCTATCTGTTTTCTTTTTATTTTACTTTTCAGCATTTTAGTTAGTTTTTATTTTTCTTAGTTTAAAAACCTTTTTCTAAACTTTTTATTTTGATTAGACGTTGAGGATAAACCGGTATTAAAAGCTCTTGTGTCCTTGGACGACCTCGGTATCTTGCCAACACTATACTACGCTCACGATGGGTGCACTTGCCCATATGTGTGTTTAGTGTTAGTAAAATATCGTGTTTTATAAATTTAAAACTTGGCTAAAATAAGTGTTAAAGGGGCTTAAAATATACACCTAATATATATAACACTTCACACGCATCAATCTATTTTATTTTAGGTAACTTTATTGCCACTTTTCCAAGCCTTCAGTGCTCTCCAGCTGGCTTTTATTGGCTTCACACTAAGTTACCTGAAACACGTGTTTAAAACATTTTATCAGCAAGAAATACTGGTGAATGAATCCCAGTTTAATCAATAAATATTTTATCGATTAAAGCAGTATCGAGGACGATTACAATGTTTATGTCTACACAATTACTCCATTTGGTACTATCAATCCCCTGACTTGTGGGTCATATTACACATTGGCTAACTCATTGTCCAATGGTAACGTACTGTCATACTCGATTTACTACTCGCAGGTAGTACAAATTTTGTATACAAAACCCCAACATACCGGCAGTAATTGAAGAACTACAAAGACTCAATCACCGCTTAATCACATTGTAAAACATTAAGGTTTTGTAAATTATTCCAAAAACATTAACAAAAAGAGGATAAACTCACATTGCTAATATAGGTCTTTCCTTTGTGGCTTCCTAGTTATAATCTAGTTAAATAAATAATGTACACGTGTTAGTATAATAACCCATTTTAACATTAGTAATACTCTCCCCGAGACGACATTCCAATGACTACGTCGAGCAGAACCACGACAGTCGTTACGGAATCCTAGATCAATCGGGCAGCGTATCTAATACGTATCCAGGGGTTATAATACTTACAACGGAGCAGAACCTCGCTAATTAAGGGTATAATACCCGAGTATATGTAACACCTCGAAAATTTCGGGTTTAATATTAAAACGACACGTGTCATGTCAAACAAAAACGCGTTGAAAACCCGGATTTAATAAAGATGTTTTCGGTAGGATTTAAAGTGGCGTCATGTTAAATTATTACCTCTGAACACCTCAATTATAAATCCCAAGACCCGATTTAATATTTTACACATCTATTATACCCTCAATTCAGGGAATTATTGCCAATAATGGAATTGGAAATGTATGATAGGATTCTACAAAGAAAAGAATGGAAACCCGTTGTTTTCGGGTCTTGTTATTGGATCCAATTGAAACAATGGATAATGGTAGGGTATGAGACTATTCTAGACACATTATGAAGGGCCCTAAGTGATAATTGATGCCCCAAAGTCAGAAGTTACGGCTGCCCTTTCGAAACACCAACAAAGAAAATCAAAAATCTGATTTATATGTCTAAGGCGGCCCGCCTTAGATTCGGTTAATCAGAAAGCGGGCCGCTTCCGGTCTGCAGAACCTGAAAAACAGGCAGCAGCCTGTTTAATGCAATTTTGACCTACCAAGCCGGTTTTTCTTGCATGTAAACAACCCCTAGGCACCCCCTACATGCTAGAGACATGTGTTTATCATTTGTGGTCGATCATAGACTTTGTTGTCATAAATTCATGGTGCCAAGAACACTATAAAACCCACCTAAGTTGCAACCCTTTGATCATTCTATCCTCATTTCACTTCTGCTCATTTGTGGAACCTCCAAGCTGATCAAAGGCCTTCCTAAGCAACCATTAATCATCTAGTAAGTTGCTAATCCCTTCTAAATTAATTCTAGCTTTATAATTAGCTTAAAAGTCAATATATCGCGCTTAACGTTTGACTTTGTGATTTAGTATCGATATCTCAGTCGTATGTCGAATTAAACGTACCGTTAGATAGGTAATTATATGGGTATTAAACCCTTATAAGGGCGCGTACCAATTCCAGACCTAACTAGGTCGTTTGTCAGGTCAAACGTTGACCGAAAAAGTCAACAGAAATACAAAATGCGATTTAATGCACAATTAATGATCCGAAAGGTGTGTAACCTGTTTTAACCTTAATATAACATGATAATAAGTATAAAAACTTGTCTACGCTTGCCCGACTCGACAAATTTCTGTTAAAACCCGGTTCGGAACCGAAAGGCGCAAAACCTTGACTTTTGCTTTGACTTCGGTTCTGACCCGTTTTAGTTTGAATTAGACATGCCTTAAAGTCTCATTAGGGTTGGGTTACATGCTAGTATAAGTCTCTGTACTTGTTTCATTGATTATCCGATGCATGCACACGTTTCCGTTAATCGCTTAAATTGGACCATAACGCCCTTATGACCATACAACGAGAATTTTGAAAATGTGGAAGTACAATAATCTTAATTACTGATTATTAAACATGTACGTAAATTTTCACGTCAATCGGAGGTCTAGATTAGGAGATATGCGCATTAGCGTAAATAATAAGCTTTTTATTAATTAAACGGCGCGATTAGCGCATAGCCTATCTAAACCCAATTTTCGGTACCAAAAATTTTACCCACTGATGTTAAATAATATTTTGGGATTTTTGAAGATTTTTAATTATTTTTAAACTGATCTTAAGCTAGGCTTATCGCATTGATTCGGTTAATACCGAATATGCCCTTTTAGGCCATAAAACGAGTTTTACGAATCCGTTTGATACCAATCCAATTGCCACTGATTTAAAATAATAAATAGAGTGTTTTGAGCCTGTTTTGCTGATCAGAAAACTCAGAATGGTATTTTAAACCGTACGTCGCTTAAAACGGCTTCATACGCGTATTAAACGCATAATTTGGGTTTAAAACCATTTTGGGAAATGAGACTCTTCACCAACTGTTGTGGTCTGTTAAAATTAATAATTTTGCTGATTAAATCAGACCCGTATCTCAGAAGTATTATAAATCTCTTTTATAACCCTTAAAATGACCGAAATACCCCTACGGGGCGTATTTAGGGATTAAACTCGTTATGGGCATTATGGAAGATATCATGATGATATCACAACATATTTAAAGCGTATTAACTTAGGAAACCTGTTCGCGACCCTTTCGGCTACCCGTTATGCATTATACGCGTTCGGTTCGGTTTATGTAACTAGTTTGCATAAACTAGCCGAAACGGGTCAAACGATATCATTTTTATCTCAAAATCCAGAATGTGAATAGTAAACCCATATTAAACAAGTCCTCAAACTTGTCGGGTCTAAATCACATTCTATCCGGTCTTCGCTTAATCGTGCGTACGAACCGTATCATTAAAACTGACCGGTCTAAGCTTAAGCTTAATTAAAGGCCCGTTAGTATTCTAATAGGTTATATTAAACCTTCATTCCAGATTAGGAGAACCAGTAAAAGCTATCTGCAATTTATTCAATTAAGGATTATACTTTGCAAAGGTAAATACTTTTAACTTATTTTCCCTATACGGGCTTGGGTTACGGTACATAGCGTACCGCTTGATCGAGCATCAAATCTTCCACGCTTAGTGGTTAATTGAATAATTTGATCGGCTCGTTTTAAACAGATGTGTTTACTTTACAGCCTTTGGGGGGTTAATGACCATGTCCCGGATATCCTCGGCATTATCTTACGAGATAGCCACGACCTGAGCACGGGGTGTAGGCGTACTCCCGTGTATAACTCACTTAAAGTGGTGTGTCTATTGATCTTTAACCCGGATACGTCCGGGCTACTGAACGCATAAGTAACATGTAAATCGTTCACAAGATTATAATATTAAATAATTCTCCCAAGTTAATAAAAATGTTTATGCCATGTGCATCCAAACCAATTTTCAATCATTTTATAAAATGAGTCAGTTGAATGTATTTACCAGTGTAAACTGACGTATTTTCCCAAAAAGATTAAATGCAGGTACTAGGCGAAATAGGCTGGGATTCTCTTAAGCATCAGTAGAAGTCTCGCAAGCTTTAGATGCCGAAGTCTGTTGAACCATAAACAATGTTTTTAATTTGATCCTACTGTGGATAAACACCGAATGATTGTGACTTTATTTACAATAAATAAATTCGGTTGTATCTTATTTTAAATTTGCTTCCGCTGTGCATTATTATATTGTGTTGTTTGACTATTACGTTGCCAACCACGTCACGATACTCCCCCACCGGGCCCACCGGTGACACGTGGAAATCGGGGTGTGACAGGTTGGTATCAGAGCCAACACTGAGTGAATTAAACACTAGTCTTTTGTGTTTAATCTCAGTTACACAATTGCACATATCTAAACTTTTGAGTCTAGACTTATAACATAGGACAAATTCCACCTTATTCGGTTTTTGTTTTGTCCTTTAAGCTTTATATTTTTGTTATTGTTATCTTATGTTTCATTGACAGGAATAACAAAGATGCCTCCAAGATTCTTGCGTACGCGAGGACGCGGAAAGGGGCCGGTAGCCGCCCCCAACGATCACGAAGCAGGACCTTCGAATACACGAGGTCCTATCCCCGCCGAGAGTGATGGTACTCGACGGAACCAGAGAGGTCTCTTTCAACCGGCAAGACGGTCGGTTTCGAACAGCTCGACAACTCCCGCTCAAGACTCCTACGGGCCACAATCAAAAAATGAGCCTGGAGACTCACACCATTCGTACAGACCGTTACAGCGATCAATGTCGCACCGCCCTTTTGGAGACCCCACTCCATTCTTTCAAGGCCAGTTTAACCCGGCGAATTATATACAAGAACCAGTGGGTTTTAACCCATTGGGACCGGAGGACCATTTTTCTGGAGGAAATGATATGGACGAGGAAGACGACCCCGTAGAACCCGCATCAGGAACTCCCAACCACCCAATCGAGGTCTCGGATAGTTCCATTTATCACGGGCCACCCTATAATGGTCCAGATAGCTTCCAGGCTATCTTTACTCGGCACGAATGGTATTATACACCTCCTCACCATTCGTCGCCGCATGAGCAGCAGCAGCCTCACCATTCGTCGCCGCATGAGCAGCAGCAGCCTCACTATTCTTCGCCGCATGAGCAGCAGCAGCAGCATCATCAAGATTCCTCTGGGAATCACCAGTTTGTGGCAGTTACGCCACCGCCTCCACCGCCACCAGTTCAGCCGGCGCCTCCTCAACCGCAAAGACGTATGAGATCTGGAGCCCGGATGTCCACACGAAGAGAAGAGTTTCATTTCAGCTCTCCCCTACAATCAAGTGGCAGAAATTATCAGCCGCTTCAAGAAGATCCACAAATGGGTGGACCATCAAACCCATTCGCGCAGTAACCGCCACCAATGGGTTTCGATAATCAAATACCAGCGTACACGGGTCCTTCGATGTATAACCCGTTTGAGCCACCGACTCACACTAACCCCGGTTACGCTGAAGCCGACCCATACCTGGTAGCTGCTAATTACAACGCTCTTAACCCTGATGGACCGTATGGAGGTCCTTGGGGAGTAGGGTACCCAGTCCAGGGGTACCAGATACCTACACAACCCCCGTTTTACCAACAACCCCCGCCGTCTCTACAAATGTCGCCACCACTGCATCAGGAGATCCTGCAAAGTATTAGAGAGGTACGACATGAGGCACGGGAAGATCGACGGCGCAACCAGGGAATGTTTAAGACCTTGACGAACTTAATCAAGGGAAAGAGCAAGAAGGATCAGTAAATCCTTTATGAGTATATGTCTACTTTAAAATTAAGTCCCTGCGTGGACATTTATGTGTGTATGTAGTCCCTGCGTGGACATTTATCTTTGTACCTAGTCCCTGCGAGGACATCTATTTAAGTAATCAGTCCCTGCGAGGACTTATGTTTTAAATTTAACCCCTACGCGGGTAAGTACTTGTTTGACCCCTACGTGAGAAATGGTTTGTTTGAAAAGACCCGTTTAGGGCAACATGTAACCTATGTATAAATAATGGAATGTTGTTTTATAAATTTCATGTTTGCCATTATGTGCATATATAAATTATAAATGAAATAAATAAATTAAAATCATTCCTTTTAAATAAATCTGCCTATGAAATTTACTTAATTAAGGATCTTAAAGTGTGAAACCAGCCACGTGTCAAATATAAGACCGGGCCAAAATGGTAAGACCTGTTTAAAAGATTCAATTCCCAGTTAACATCTTAAAACATGTTAACACTCCTGGCAGAAGTGATTCGTTAAAATCACATACGTCATTATTATAAAGGAATTCTTTAAGAAGATTCCTAACCCAGTTTAATGATCTCTGAATCCTGGGTACATCATCAATTAAGATGATCATATTTTACCATACGTGGTAATATAATGCCTACGGGCCCTGCTCATTTCCATATGAGCCAAAAGACAGTGGTAGCTTTGACTCCCTGTCTAATAAAGGTAATGAACTAGGTTCAAACCTTAAAAGTCTTGATTCTCTGAAATCATAGCTTAAAAAATTTAAATTGTCCATGTGACCAAGCCTTATGTGCTAATATATATTGTTATTGTTTATGTTTAGGATAAATTTTAATTGAAATCCTAAATTAATACGATTAATAAGTTAACCAAATATGGTCTCTGTTACCATGGTTAACGAGTTACCCTAAGGGGTAATTCCATAATAAACTCCCAAATAAATTATTGTCCTTGTTTTCTGCAATAGTTCAATACAAATGGCTAACTCTAATGAAGTCAATAGCCATCCTGTGGAGCCGAATGAGAACGCCCAGATTACATTAACGGGTGCCGAGTTAAAAGCAATAATAGACGGTGCTGTTACTCAAGCTTTGGATAGACAGTATGAAGAATACAGTAGTACCCGAAGTAGGACTCACTCTGTATCCCATTCAAAGCCAAGGACACATTCAGAGGCTCATAACAAGCCTCCTCCCAAAAAGGATGTGCCAAAGAAAAACGGTGATGATCGCCAGTCCACCAACCACCAAAGTAATCCATCTCAGCAGTTGGTACTGCATCAGGGACACCGTAACAAGGGTTGCACATATAAGTACTTTGTGTCTTGCAAACCCAGGGATTTTACGGGGGAGAAAGGAGCCGTAGACTGCATGACGTGGCTAGATGAAATGGACACGGTCGTGGACATCAGCGGATGCGCTGAAGGTGATGTGGTTAAATTTGTCTCACAGTCCTTTAAGGGTGAGGCGTTAGCTTGGTGGAGATCTCTGATGGAGGCCTCCGGAAAGATCCCGTTGTATAGCATGACGTGGGATCAATTCATTGCCCTGATCAAAGAAAATTTCTGCCCTCAACATGAGGTGGAAAAGATAGAATATGACTTCCTATCACTGGTTATGAAGAACCTCGATTGTCAAGCTTATCTGACAAGCTTCAATACACTATCCCGGTTGGTACCTTATCTAGTAACCCCGGAGCCTAAAAGGATCGCTCGTTTTATTGGTGGGTTAGAACCAGAGATCAAGGCCAGTGTAAAAGCTTCTCGGCCAGTTACCTTCAGGTCAGTAACTGACCTTTCCTTATCCCTCACACTGGATGCGGTCCGGCAGAGATCGCTGAGGAATAAGAATGCCGAGAAGAGGAAGCATGAAGATGATGGTTCGCGTAGGTCGAATAAGAAACACCGTGGGAACGGTGATCACAAGAAGGGATCGGAATCAAAGAAAGATGGGCATCGTTCTGGAGAGAAGCCTACATGCAAAACTTGCAAGAAACAGCACTTTGGAAAGTGCAGACTCGAATCAAACTCGAATAACGAGTCAAGGTCTTTTGCTTGCGGTTTGTGCAAGTCCAAGGAACACAAAACCTTGGATTGCAAGAAAATGAAAGATGCAACGTGCTACCGTTGCAATGAAAAGGGCCACATAAAGACTAACTGCCCTAAGTACAACAAGAAGCCTGAGGAGGCTAAGAAGACTAACGCCAGAGTCTTCAGGATGGATGCGAAAGAAGCTGTGCAGGATGATAACGTCATAACAGGTACTTTCCTTGTAAATGATGTCTTTGCAAGAGTACTTTTTGATTCAGGCGCAGATAAGTCTTTCGTAGATCATAAGTTTTGTAAATTATTGAATTTACCTGTCAAAACCCTAAAAGTGAACTATGAGGTAGAGTTAGCAGATGGTACCGTAGAAACCGTCTCTACTGTGTTAGATGGATGTGTTATATCCATTAAGAACCATTCGTTTCCTCTGTCTCTACTTCCGTTTAAATTAGCTGGTTTTGACATAGTTCTGGGTATGGACTGGTTATCTCATAACCAGGCCCAAATCGTCTGTAACCAGAAACAGGTGGTAATAAAGACTCCGTCTGGTGAATCACTTACCATTCGGGGAGATACCCAGTACGGACTGCCTGAGCACGTGACTATGCTCAAGGCTTCAAAGTGTTTGAAGAAGGGGTGTGTCATCTACATGGCACAGGTGATTATCGATGAGCCCAAACCGAAGTTAGAAGACATCCCTGTCATCTCTGAATACCCAGAAGTGTTTCCTGAAGATCTACCTGGTTTGCCACCAGATAGACAAGTTGAATTCAGGATCGACATCATCCCCGGAGCGGCACCAGTTGCTAGAACACCATACAGATTGGCACCCACCGAAATGAAGGAGTTGCGGACGCAGCTAGATGAATTGCTGGCTAAGGGTTTCATTCGACCCAGTTCATCTCCTTGGGGAGCGCCAATCCTGTTTGTCAAGAAGAAGGATGGGTCGATGCGTCTGTGCATCGACTATCGCGAGCTTAATAAAGTCACGATCAAGAATAGATATCCATTGCCCAGGATCGACGATTTGTTCGATCAGCTTCAAGGGGCAAGTTACTTCTCAAAGATTGATCTGAGGTCAGGATACCATCAGTTGAAGGTTATGGATGAAGACGTTCACAAGACTGCATTCAGGACTCGCTACGGTCATTACGAGTTCCTAGTGATGCCTTTTGGGCTCACTAATGCACCAGCCGCGTTCATGGATCTCATGAATCGTGTCTGCAAGCCTTACTTAGATAAATTTGTTATCGTCTTCATTGATGACATCCTTATTTATTCTAAGAACCAAGCTGACCACGAGAAACACCTTCGTTGTATTCTCAAACTTCTATGTCAGGAGAAGCTCTACGCCAAATTCTCTAAGTGTGAATTTTGGCTACGAGAAGTCCAATTCCTTGGACATGTGGTCAGTGAGCGTGGTATCCAGGTGGATCCCGCTAAAGTCGAAGCTGTTATGAATTGGCAAGAGCCAAAGACACCTACGGAGATTCGTAGTTTCCTAGGATTGGCAGGATATTACAGGCGCTTCATTGAAAATTTTTCAAGGATTGCTGCACCCCTAACTTCCTTGACCAAGAAGAAAGTAAAATTCGTTTGGGGCCCTAAGCAGCAAGAGTCCTTCGATGTTTTGAAACAAAAGTTGAGCAACGCTCCTGTGCTTACCTTACCTGAAGGCGCTGAAGAATTTGTAGTTTATTGTGATGCATCACACACTGGCATGGGGTGTGTGCTTATGCAGAAAGGCAAAGTGATTGCCTATGCATCACGACAGTTAAAGGTGCACGAAAAGAATTACACCACCCATGACTTGGAATTGGGTGCCGTTGTGTTCGCACTAAAACTATGGAGGCATTATCTTTATGGAATCAAGTTTGTGATCTTTTCTGATCACAAGAGCCTCCAGCATCTGTTTAGCCAGAAAGAATTAAACATGAGGCAACGCCGTTGGATGGAAACTTTAAATGATTATGATTGTGAAATCAAATACCATCCCGGCAAAGCGAATGTAGTCGCTGATGCCTTGAGCAGAAAGGAAAGGGTTAAACCCATTCGAATTAACGCCAAGCGTATGGAGATAAAGAACAGTTTGATAGAAAGGGTGTTAGCCGGACAGAAGGAAGCTGTGTTGGAAGCTAACTATTCTAATGAAAAGTTAGGAGTAACTGAGGAGCAGTTAACTCTTAGCAAGGACGGAATTTTACGGTTAAACGGACGAATATGGGTTCCAATTTTTGGAGGACTTCGTGATGTCATCCTCCAAGAAGCCCACAGTTCCAAATACTCCGTTCATCCTGGAGCTGATAAGATGTACCAGGATTTAAAGGCAAATTATTGGTGGATAGGCTTGAAAAAGTCTGTAGCCGCCCATGTAGCAAAATGCTTGACGTGTGCGCAAGTCAAAGCCGAGCATCAGAAACCGTCAGGTTTGCTACAACAGCCTGAACTTCCTACGTGGAAGTGGGAAATGGTAACTATGGATTTTATTACCAAGTTACCCAAGACGAGGAAAGGAAATGATACAATATGGGTTATAGTTGACCGACTGACTAAGTCAGCTCATTTCTTACCCATCAAGGAGACTTATAGCTCCGATATGTTAGCCCAGTTATACGTTGACAAGATTGTAGCCCTACACGGCATACCTGTAGCTATTATCTCTGACCGGGATACTAGGTACACGTCACACTTTTGGAAGAGTTTCCAGCAATCTTTGGGCACACGTTTGAACTTTAGTACGGCTTACCATCCTCAGACAGACGGTCAGAGTGAGCGTACTATTCAAACGTTGGAAGACATGCTACGCGCGTGTGCGATCGATTTGGGAGGTAGCTGGGATAAGAACCTACCATTGATCGAATTCTCCTACAACAATAGCTACCACACCAGCATAAAGGCTGCGCCGTTTGAGGCATTATACGGTAGAAAGTGTAGATCGCCAGTTTGTTGGGCGGAAGTTGGAGAAGTCCAGTTATCAGGACCAGAGATCGTGTTCGAAACAACGGACAAGATTGTCCAGATTCGTAACAATCTCCAAGCTGCCCGGAATAGGCAGAAGAGTTACGCGGATCCAAGTCGTAAGGACTTCCACTTCGAAGTAGGTGACAAAGTCCTACTTAAAGTGTCACCATGGAAAGGGGTGATGCGATTTGGTAAGAAAGGCAAACTAAGCCCGAGATACATAGGACCTTTCGAGGTTATCGAACGTGTCGGGTCAGTTGCCTACAAGTTGAACTTACCAGAAGAGCTCAGTGGAATTCACAATGTGTTCCACATCTGCAATCTAAAGAAGTGTTCCGCTGACGATTCACATGTCATGCCACATACAGATGTGCAAATAGATAAGAGCTTAACGTTTGTGGAAAAACCTTTGTCGATTGAAGATCGACAGGTAAGGAAGCTTCGAAGAAAGCATATACCTTTTGTCAAGGTCAAATGGGATGCCCGAAGAGGTCCCGAGTTTACGTGGGAGTTAGAATCCACCATGAAAGAAAAATACCCTTATTTGTTTCAGTAAATCTCGGGTCGAGATTTATTTTAAGGGGGTGAGGATGTAACACCTCGCAAATTTCGGGTTTAATATTAAAACGACACGTGTCATGTCAAACAAAAACGCGTTGAAAACCCGGATTTAATAAAGATGTTTTCGGTAGGATTTAAAGTGGCGTCATGTTAAATTATTACCTCTGAACACCTCAATTATAAATCCCAAGACCCGATTTAATATTTTACACATCTATTATACCCTCAATTCAGGGAATTATTGCCAATAATGGAATTGGAAATGTATGATAGGATTCTACAAAGAAAAGAATGGAAACCCGTTGTTTTCGGGTCTTGTTATTGGATCCAATTGAAACAATGGATAATGGTAGGGTATGAGACTATTCTAGACACATTATGAAGGGCCCTAAGTGATAATTGATGCCCCAAAGTCAGAAGTTACGGCTGCCCTTTCGAAACACCAACAAAGAAAATCAAAAATCTGATTTATATGTCTAAGGCGGCCCGCCTTAGATTCGGTTAATCAGAAAGCGGGCCGCTTCCGGTCTGCAGAACCTGAAAAACAGGCAGCAGCCTGTTTAATGCAATTTTGACCTACCAAGCCGGTTTTTCTTGCATGTAAACAACCCCTAGGCACCCCCTACATGCTAGAGACATGTGTTTATCATTTGTGGTCGATCATAGACTTTGTTGTCATAAATTCATGGTGCCAAGAACACTATAAAACCCACCTAAGTTGCAACCCTTTGATCATTCTATCCTCATTTCACTTCTGCTCATTTGTGGAACCTCCAAGCTGATCAAAGGCCTTCCTAAGCAACCATTAATCATCTAGTAAGTTGCTAATCCCTTCTAAATTAATTCTAGCTTTATAATTAGCTTAAAAGTCAATATATCGCGCTTAACGTTTGACTTTGTGATTTAGTATCGATATCTCAGTCGTATGTCGAATTAAACGTACCGTTAGATAGGTAATTATATGGGTATTAAACCCTTATAAGGGCGCGTACCAATTCCAGACCTAACTAGGTCGTTTGTCGGGTCAAACGTTGACCGAAAAAGTCAACAGAAATACAAAATGCGATTTAATGCACAATTAATGATCCGAAAGGTGTGTAACCTGTTTTAACCTTAATATAACATGATAATAAGTATAAAAACTTGTCTACGCTTGCCCGACTCGACAAATTTCTGTTAAAACCCGGTTCGGAACCGAAAGGCGCAAAACCTTGACTTTTGCTTTGACTTCGGTTCTGACCCGTTTTAGTTTGAATTAGACATGCCTTAAAGTCTCATTAGGGTTGGGTTACATGCTAGTATAAGTCTCTGTACTTGTTTCATTGATTATCCGATGCATGCACACGTTTCCGTTAATCGCTTAAATTGGACCATAACGCCCTTATGACCATACAACGAGAATTTTGAAAATGTGGAAGTACAATAATCTTAATTACTGATTATTAAACATGTACGTAAATTTTCACGTCAATCGGAGGTCTAGATTAGGAGATATGCGCATTAGCGTAAATAATAAGCTTTTTATTAATTAAACGGCGCGATTAGCGCATAGCCTATCTAAACCCGATTTTCGGTACCAAAAATTTTACCCACTGATGTTAAATAATATTTTGGGATTTTTGAAGATTTTTAATTATTTTTAAACTGATCTTAAGCTAGGCTTATCGCATTGATTCGGTTAATACCGAATATGCCCTTTTAGGCCATAAAACGAGTTTTACGAATCCGTTTGATACCAATCCAATTGCCACTGATTTAAAATAATAAATAGAGTGTTTTGAGCCTGTTTTGCTGATCAGAAAACTCAGAATGGTATTTTAAACCGTACGTCGCTTAAAACGGCTTCATACGCGTATTAAACGCATAATTTGGGTTTAAAACCATTTTGGGAAATGAGACTCTTCACCAACTGTTGTGGTCTGTTAAAATTAATAATTTTGCTGATTAAATCAGACCCGTATCTCAGAAGTATTATAAATCTCTTTTATAACCCTTAAAATGACCGAAATACCCCTACGGGGCGTATTTAGGGATTAAACTCGTTATGGGCATTATGGAAGATATCATGATGATATCACAACATATTTAAAGCGTATTAACTTAGGAAACCTGTTCGCGACCCTTTCGGCTACCCGTTATGCATTATACGCGTTCGGTTCGGTTTATGTAACTAGTTTGCATAAACTAGCCGAAACGGGTCAAACGATATCATTTTTATCTCAAAATCCAGAATGTGAATAGTAAACCCATATTAAACAAGTCCTCAAACTTGTCGGGTCTAAATCACATTCTATCCGGTCTTCGCTTAATCGTGCGTACGAACCGTATCATTAAAACTGACCGGTCTAAGCTTAAGCTTAATTAAAGGCCCGTTAGTATTCTAATAGGTTATATTAAACCTTCGTTCCAGATTAGGAGAACCAGTAAAAGCTATCTGCAATTTATTCAATTAAGGATTATACTTTGCAAAGGTAAATACTTTTAACTTATTTTCCCTATACGGGCTTGGGTTACGGTACATAGCGTACCGCTTGATCGAGCATCAAATCTTCCACGCTTAGTGGTTAATTGAATAATTTGATCGGCTCGTTTTAAACAGATGTGTTTACTTTACAGCCTTTGGGGGGTTAATGACCATGTCCCGGATATCCTCGGCATTATCTTACGAGATAGCCACGACCTGAGCACGGGGTGTAGGCGTACTCCCGTGTATAACTCACTTAAAGTGGTGTGTCTATTGATCTTTAACCCGGATACGTCCGGGCTACTGAACGCATAAGTAACATGTAAATCGTTCACAAGATTATAATATTAAATAATTCTCCCAAGTTAATAAAAATGTTTATGCCATGTGCATCCAAACCAATTTTCAATCATTTTATAAAATGAGTCAGTTGAATGTATTTACCAGTGTAAACTGACGTATTTTCCCAAAAAGATTAAATGCAGGTACTAGGCGAAATAGGCTGGGATTCTCTTAAGCATCAGTAGAAGTCTCGCAAGCTTTAGATGCCGAAGTCTGTTGAACCATAAACAATGTTTTTAATTCGATCCTACTGTGGATAAACACCGAATGATTGTGACTTTGTTTACAATAAATAAATTCGGTTGTATCTTATTTTAAATTTGCTTCCGCTGTGCATTATTATATTGTGTTGTTTGACTATTACGTTGCCAACCACGTCACGATACTCCCCCACCGGGCCCACCGGTGACACGTGGAAATCGGGGTGTGACAGTATAATAACTCTACTACAGAATTTTGAGAGTGAGAATGAATTGTGAACGAATTGAAATGGACAGCCGATGCCTCCTTTATATAGTGCTGATACTGGACTCTCTCGCGGCCCGCGTAATATGAGAGCAGGGCTTACGCGGCCCGCGTTGACTCCGGGTCAACGTGTAGCTTGGCTGAGTCGATGTGTAGGCTTGACGGGTGTTGGGACACGTGGCCGCACCGGGCTGCGCCACCTTTTTAGTCCCTCGCGGCCCGCGTTAACTTAACGAGTAGCTTACGCGGCCCGCTTGAACTTAAGAAAATCCAAGGAATCAGGTATCAATCTTCATACCGCCCGCGTAAAGGTTGGGGTGGGTCTACGCGGCCCGCCTCAACTTACTATTTCTTATTTTTCATTTAATTTTAATACTATATTGTATTTCGGGCTTAGTTTTCACATACGGGGTGTATTTTTAGAAAGTGTAGGGTGTCAGGGGTGTTTTTAGGAGGGTTGATATATCTTGGGTAAAATTCCTGGGTTATTTAAAATATATAGTATACTCACATTAAGTATAGTAACCCAATTCCACATTATCCCTACGTCACGAGACAGAACCCCAACGAATTTAGGCAGAGCCTTGACATACGTTACGGGCCCTACGTCACTTGGACAGGGTATTGGTGATCAAGGGCTACAATACTTAAAATGGGACAGGGCGTTGTAGGATTTTAGGGTGTAATATTTAAAGGAAATGGGTATATAAAAAAAATGGCGAGAGGGAAAGAAAGAAGGTGAACAACTTTTCTTGACTGCCATAGGCTCTATATATATAGTTAGATAACTTAGTTGTTAAGTTGCCTTTATGTTCAATTTGATCACAAGGATACACGTATCCTTATTATCATTCATTATTTTAATTCAACAATTGAAACTTGTCCTTACACATGCATATGCCACGAAAACATTGAATTAGATTCAATGTATATTTTGATATCATTTATTTAGTTTTATATTTATTATTATTATTATTATTATTATTATTATTATTATTATTATTATTATATTTCTCACACAAGCACGTGCACTTTATAGATATATTTTTCAAATATTTTGATTTAACTATTTTAATTAATTATATATTATAATTAATTTAACCGCTTCACTCATTTGGTGCTTATAACTTTTAAAGTACGACGTTTCATAAAATAATAAATATGGCATTAGAATGAGAATAATTTTATCTACATTTTGAACCAAGTTTTATTAAAAACAGAGTAGGTTCAAATTTAATTATTAAAAGGTTCCTACGCTTGCTCAAAATATCTCATATTTTCATTGGTCAATTTACTCATGATGCATCCTTTAAATAACATAAGTTTTTATATATTTTATATAAATAAAATTTTTGGGAATGTTACATCCTCCCCACCTTGTTTTAAATCTCGTCATCGAGATTCCCTGAAATATAGATAATTATTTTTAGGTAGTCTAGTTTCTAGGTATATTCTGGTCCTTGTTTTGAACTTCACTTTGACCAGAACTATTCTCTATGTTTTGAGATTTTTATCTTCTCAAGAATTTTGAATAAAGGTAAACTTACTATTAGCGTAAGTTTTAGACATTTTGTGTCTTAGCACAACTTTTAGTTATAGGTTTCCTAATGCATCAATAATCGCAAAGGAAATTCTTATACTTCTGATGGCGTCCCAACTTAAAAGAGTTCCTGTCGTTCATTTTGTCGTACGAATTTCGAGACGGATAATCAAACGAAATAGTGTTTGATATCGGAATTTAGAGACGTATACGAAAGATTTCTAATAAATCTAAAATTATCATTTACACACTTGTTCGTGATTTATTCCTACTTGTCAATCAATATAGTCTTTGGATTTCCTCATAGACATACACGTCTATATAATATTTCATATACTGTATTATGCACATTATCCATAATGTAAACAGACTCACAAGTCAGATATCAGGTCATGGTATTATCTAGGGAATTCCATTATTATAACACATACCCCATCTTACCCGGTCTTGCCGGAGAGGTAACCCCATCTCACCCGGTCTCGCCGGAGAGGTATCCCCATCTTACCCGGACAAGCTGGAGAGTCTACCGCACCATGCCCAGTTTTACCGGAGAGGCAATTATCATAGTATTTCCCATAAATAGACTTCTCTTAAATTAGGATTTTGAAAGCACATCGTTTATCATAGTTTGCATCAAGAAACAAGGAATTCAGTATTCTCATGATGGATCATATTCTAGAACCGAGTAGTACTAATAAATAAGAAATAACAGTGGCCAGTTGTTATCGCTTATTTATCATACAGGCACTGTTCTAGTCATCATCCTCACAGGATACCAATAACCATCATATTTTATCTATACAAGTAATTGGCTTATCTCAAAGCTTTATACTAAGGCATTCTTCTTAGGTTCAAGTCTAAATACTGTCCTGGTTGTTACCAGTGAATATCAATATCCCAACTCTTTCATTTAAGCATAGATATTATTATGGTTGTGGTTTTCTTTTGGTTAGAAAATGAAGTTTTAAATATCTCATTGTCTCCATTGATATTATAGCTAGGTTCAATGTAATAAGTAAGCTTACAGCTAACTTTATTTATGCATATATAACCTGAGATTCCGTTACAAGGAATATTTTATTGAGACAGATGGCATTCAACATAGTAGATTTCATGGTTTATTCTTATAATAACTTCATATGAATTTCTAATGACATTTTCTCTTATGTTTATCTCACAGAAGATAATATATTGGGTATAGGCATATATGTGTATAAAATTTCAAATCTCTAGTTAATATTAACTTACGGAATATATACACACATATATAAAATAATAACTATACATCAGATGGCACCAATCATCAAGCTTATTTTCATGACTTTACTTTATCCTTTTATAAAGGTAGTATATTGAAATAAATTTCTATCCAATATAATATTTTGGAATTTAAGGATAAATAAAATAAATTAGTCCAAATATAAACTTTCTGGACTCATAAGAATAATTAATGGGTTAAACTATACAAGACTCACTATTTATATTACCTTAATAATTTTTCCTCAAATAACCATCTATATATTTATTCCAATTATCACATTCCTACCTTTTCCTTTATAAGAATCAATTATAATATACATGTATTAGAATATGTATGTATATCCCATACAATAATAATTTATTTAAAGATATTACAATATTAAAATTGTAATATGATTTTTAAATAAAGTTTTATAAAGGACAAACGTACTAAACACACATTTGATTCAAATATTTTTATGTGGGACATCCATTTTAAATTCTAGTTTGAAAAATGAATGTTTAGGAACATTTTATCGTACAAGAATAAAAAATATATAGTATATTATTTTCGTATAGTATAATATACTTATACTTATGAGAAGATATGATTTGTATACATATTCTAGTAAAAAGATCTAACAGCCTTGTTATATTTTAATAAACCCGCGACGGACGTATAACATAAGTGCATATACTATTCTATATATTACACTTATTAGAATTTATTACACCATGATATTTTATTAAAATTTTAGATATAAAATATATCTTTTACTTACTGTACTATCTTATAGTAAAATATACTATTCATATATCATTGTAAAATGTTTTATCATTATACTAATAATATAAAAGGTACGGGTGAACTCAAATATTATGAGTTATATAAAAAAATGTATTTGACTTACTGTACGAGTCGAATATTGGAAAATTTATATTAGATTTTAGATATCAAATTATTTTCCAACCGAAAACCGTGTAGGATAGATACCCATATGTACTAGTGGATTTCTATTTTTTTGGTCAAACTTTAACACCTGTTTGAAATATTTCCTTCAAATATTTCGTTAAAGATACTCCAAAGATGTACTACAAAATTAATTTAAGTTTAAACTAATAAATTATTTTGAGAAAGAACATCTTAATAAAAATAATTAATTTATGGTTTTAGGCAAACCAACAAACCATGTGCTAACATACAAACCAAAATCATTTTTTTTAAGTATGAGAACTTCGCAATTACTTAAGGTAAGTTTAACATCCAATTTATCAATTCCACTCATTTACTAATATTGTATTATTTAACTATTATACTTCAGCCAGCTGACTTGAATATTTTTCTTTATAATTTAGGATACACAATCCTGTAACTAATATGACTGGTTAATCTTATAATTAATTATTCTCAAGCATAAGGCCTATCTTGGACATACCTTAAAGATTTGTAGAAATGTTTTCAACATTTAGTTAGGCCTTTCTACATAGTCCAACCAACCCAGATCTCTAAAAATTTTAAATGATTTTATTAAATTATAAATACCCATCATATTCATTTAACCATTTATTTTATCACTAAGTATTTCAAATATAAACTTTTACAAGTAATCCCAATATCAGTTATTTCATAAAACTATGAAAGTATGAAGTCTTATGGTCAACTAGTTATAAACCAGAAATGATAAAATCGAGTGAGAAATTGGTACACCTGGGTTTCAAAACTTGCTTTGGCTAGATCTACTAAAGAAATCTTTTAAAGATTTTATTGTTTCTTAAAATCCTTTCGGTTAATTTAATAGCTTCGGTTTTATTTATTGGAATATAAATTATTTTGAAACAATATTATTAAAACTACAAAGTTTTAAAGCTTTATACCATATATTTCAATATGTATTTTAAACCAAAGTAAATGGTTGGTTCCAAAAGAAAGTCATGAGCTTTGTTAACAACTAACTTAGTTTGATATTAATTGAGTAGGTGGTATTAATCATCACAGACAAATTTCTAGCACAAACATTTGGGTACAATCATAAAATAGATTGATTAAAAACGGCAAACATTGCGACTCATATATATATATATATATATATATATGTATTTATTACAAACTACAACTGGAATTCAAAAATAAACTAGGGATTATGCATCCGTAACTTATTTTAATCTATATATGTTATAGGAGTATTATGCTCAACATACTTTTATGTAAGGTTTATTCCATCTCTTGTTTCTACTAAGTTATTATCTAAAGGGGCAAAGTTCCTTTAAAGTTTCTAGCTCATAGGTGGCCTGGGTGCTGGTACTGGTTTGGCCGTTCGACCATTTTAATATAAGTTAGCATTTACTGCTGTAGTGGCTAACATATGGAGATTTACCCATTGTTCATCTAATTCATCTTTTCCTAGTGGGTTATTGCCTATTTCCAGAGTTTGTGCATTTATTTCCCGATTGATTATCACTCCCTTCGGTTGTGACTTCTTTATTTTCTCTCGACTTTTGCTAATAATCCAACTTCTCTTCTTAATGGTGAATGGTTTCTCAGACTGTGCCTTACGAATAAATATCCCTTCCTTAATATCTGTTGAGTATCCTGAGGGATTTGGTTGAAATGAGGTTCCCTTATCTTTTGGTGAACTATCTAGTTGACGATAGATGTCCGAAATTCTTTGCTTACCTATACTGTAGACTAATAAATAGTCAAATAATATAGAACACATAATCACATAAGTTATTTCCTAACACAGAATTAAAATTTAAGTGTCAGCAGAACACTTCTTTGGCTTGAACCAGTGGCTAGGCTCTGATACCACCTTCTGTCACAACCCCCGATCCCTAGTTCTCGGGAACGGGCGGCCGTGAGCCAGTTTCGGTGGTATCGTGTATTGTCTAATTTGGCAGCGGAATTTTCATCAGGACCGTAGTTAGGAAATATTTTATCAGAGTAAACCACCATATTTTATAAATACAAATACATGGGAAAAACCCAAGTTTGCAGTACACACATTTTTATAGGAATAAATCATATTTTATTTAATAAAAACATCTATTTTATTTTAGGTAACTTTATTGCCACTTTTCCAAGCCTTCAGTGCTCTCCAGCTGGCTTTTATTGGCTTCACACTAAGTTACCTGAAACACGTGTTTAAAACATTTTATCAGCAAGAAATACTGGTGAGTGAATCCCAGTTTAATCAAGAAATATTTTATCGATTAAAGCAGTATCGAGGACGATTACAATGTTTATGTCTACACAATTACTCCATTTGGTACTATCAATCCCTTGACTTGTGGGTCATATTACACATTGGCTAACTCATTATCCAATGGTAACGTACTGTCATACTCGACTTACTACTCGCAGGTAGTACAAATTTTGTATACAAAACCCCAACATACCGGCAGTAATTGAAGAACTACAAAGACTCAATCACCGCTTAATCACATTGTAAAACATTAAGGTTTTGTAAATTATTCCAAAAACATTAACAAAAAGAGGATAAACTCACATTGCTAATATAGGTCTTTCCTTTGTGGCTTCCTGGTTATAATCTAGTTAAATAAATAATGTACACGTGTTAGTATAATAACCCATTTTAACATTAGTAATACTCTCCCCGAGACGGCATTCCAATGACTACGTCGGGCAGAACCACGACAGTCATTACGGAATCCTAGATCAATCGGGCAGCTTATCTAATACGTATCCAGGGGTTATAATACTTACAACGGAGCAGAACCTCGCTAATTAGGGGTATAATACCCGAGTATAATAACTCTACTACAGAATTTTGAGAGTGAGAATGAATTGTGAACGAATTGAAATGGACAGCCGATGCCTCCTTTATATAGTGCTGATAATGGACTCTCTCGTGGCCCGCGTAATATGAGAGCAGGGCTTACGCGGCCCGCGTTGACTCCGGGTCAACGTGTAGCTTGGCTGAGTCGATGTGTAGGCTTGACGGGTGTTGGGACACGTGGCCGCACCGGGCTGCGCCACCTTTTTAGTCCCTCGCGGCCCGCGTTAACTTAACGGGTAGCTTACGCGGCCCGCTTGAACTTAAGAAAATCCAAGGAATCAGGTATCAATCTTCATACCGCCCGCGTAAAGGTTGGGGTGGGTCTACGCGACCCGCCTCAACTTACTATTTCTTATTTTTCATTTAATTTTAATACTATATTGTATTTCGGGCTTAGTTTTCACATACGGGGTGTATTTTTAGAAAGTGTAGGGTGTCAGGGGTGTTTTTAGGAGGGTTGATATATCTTGGGTAAAATTCCTGGGTTATTTAAAATATATAGTATACTCACATTAAGTATAGTAACCCAATTCCACATTATCCCTACGTCACGAGACAGAACCCCAACGAATTTAGGCAGAGCCTTGACATACGTTACAGGGCCCTACGTCACTTGGACAGGGTATTGGTGATCAAGGGCCACAATACTTAAAATGGGACAGGGCGTTGTAGGATTTTAGGGTGTAATATTTAAAGGAAATGGGTATATAAAAAAATGGCGAGAGGGAAAGAAGAAGGTGAACAATTTTTCTTGACTGCCATAGGCTCTATATATATAGTTAGATAACTTAGTTGTTAAGTTGCCTTTATGTTCAATTTGATCACAAGGATACACGTATCCTTATTATCATTCATTATTTTAATTCAACAATTGAAACTTGTCCTTACACATGCATATGCCACGAAAACATTGAATTAGATTCAATGTATATTTTGATATCATTTATTTAGTTTTATATTTAGGGTTATTGGATTTTATCACCCGTAACTATCGGCCTTTGGCCGTTGACACCCGCAACTAACACTTTGACACCCGGCACCCCTAACTTGACTTTTTGTTTACACTGGCACCACTCAGTTAAATCTGCTCTAACTTGGTTAGTCTTTTATCCGACGTGGCACCATTTCGCAGATGTGTACATGATTACGTGGCTGATGATGTGTTATATTTCACTTCCTTTCTCTCGTTTATAACACAGACACCCCAAAAAACCCTAATCTCCTCCATTCATCCCTAAAATCATTCACTAAAGAAGATGCAGATTAGGTAGTTATTCAAGAAGAGTCATCCGAATCGTTGTTTTCTTTGTCGGTTAATCCAAGGAGGCAATTGATTAATCCACCTGTTGACGTCGATGATAAAGAGGTCAACAGTCCCATAAAAACTAGTTCTTCACCCAAAATGATTGCGAAAACAATCAAGTCTTGCCCTAATGAGGATGCTGATTCTTTGTTGAACCCAATTGAGAATCTTGCTCAATGGAAAACACTAAAGTCTTTCTAGCTGGTTGTTTGACCCTGTGAAGTCAAAGTCAATAACAGTAAGCAACCAGGAAGAAAGTCAATATTCTACTGGGAATTCATATGCATACTCTGATGAGGCAGTAACCTTCCTGATCCACCAGCCATCGCGATCATAGGCATCAACGACCACCGACAAATGAAAGGCAGCGGCCATGGCTGGTCTCGTCCTCACCTCCGGGTAGAAACGTTAAATGATTCCACCGGAGTGAGAAGATCGGAGCTCTCTGCGATCAAGATTGGAGGCTAGTGCGGCGAACTGGAACCTAGGTGCTAGCAACGTCGGCGGCGACGACATCCGATCTGTAACAGGAATCGATGTTGTGGGTGTTGTTATGTGGTGTTTGGGAATTTGATGATGAATGGTTGAAGATAAAGAACTGATGATGATTTGATTTTGTATATTGAAGATGAAGAGCCGACGCAGTAGAAGATGATTTGATTTTGTAAATTGATAAGGGTTGTTTGATTTGGGGATAATTTGTTGGTTCTGTATATTGTTATATATAATTAGCCACCTTATCATAACACCTCATAAAAAATAAGCCACATAATGATGTCCAGGTAAGCAAGTTGGTGCCACATAGGATTAAAAATTAACAGAGTTAGTGATTTGTTAACTGAGTGGTGCCAGTGCAAACAAAAAGTCAAGTTGGGGGTGTCGGGTGTCAAAGTGTTAGTTGCGGGTGTCAACGGCCAAAGGCCGATAGTTGCGGGTGATAAAATCTAATAACCCTTATATTTATTATTATTATTATTATTATTATTATTATTATTATTATTATTATTATATTTCTCACACATGCACGTGCACTTTATAGATATATTTTTCAAATATTTTGATTTAACTATTTTAATTAATTATATATTATAATTAATTTAACTGTTTCACTCATTTGGTGCTTATAACTTTTAAAGTACGACGTTTCATAAAATAATAAATATGGCATTAGAATTAGAATAATTTTATCTACATTTTGAACCAAGTTTTATTAAAAACAGAGTAGGTTCAAATTTAATTATTAAAAGGTTCCTACGCTTGCTCAAAATATCTCATATTTCCATTGGTCAATTTACTCATGATGCATCCTTTAAATAACATAAGTTTTTATATATTTTATATAAATAAAAATTTTGGGAATGTTACATATCAAGTCGTTAGGATACTTGTGGATTAGTAATAGAAGTAAAGATAGACCCATCTCTTGGGTCGATTGGTGTAACTTTGTGTCACACCCCTTTCTGAGGCGGAAGCACGAGGTGTGATCCTGAAAGGTTCTCATTGCATACGAATGGTAAACATACTATATGCTCGTAAAATAACTCCAAATGCCTTTAACATTACATCATTAAAAACATAACATAAGTTAAGTGTCTACATCACAAGTTAACATATTGTCTGAAAAAGTTTACAACTTTATTTAAAAGACGACCAATAGGGTTTTTAATCATTATATCACCATACGAGATGGGATATAACAATCAAATCCCGCAAAATGGGCATAGGAGTCTTGACACATAGTAACTAAAAACATAAACGACATCCAGGAGCAAGGGTAAGACCGCACGCACATCCACTTTAGTTACCTGAAATACATGTAAGTTTTGGAAAATCGTCAACATAATGTTGTTGTGAGTTCATGCAGTTGTTGTAATAAATGTTGAATACTTGTATGAAAACATGGTATGTGATTTGTAAAGACGTATCTGAGACTGAGTTTCTGTAAATGTAAGGAATACGAGATCGCTAGTGGTTTGCAAGGCCACTAATAAGTGTCACGACATAGGAAGCATCCAAACCATAGGCATTTTACTTGTCGGTTAACGACTAGAGACACAAAAAGCACTCCAGGTAGCACGTGGCCCAGAGTGTGCTTGCCTGAAACCCATTAGATCTAACATCTTGCTCTGCGCTCTAGGTATATTGTTGATTAATGGTGCTTATGGCACCCTATTCGTCACATGATCTATGTGTCATTCCTTAGTTTTGTATTCTACATACAACTTTGCGTATCCTGCGCCGTAAACTTCACCAGCTGGTTTCGTAGCATCGTGACATATACGTGTTCTATTAATGTTAGTCACTAGACTTGTATCACACAAGTACAAGTCACCAACTTTAGCTTATGTATTTGTTCTTTATACGTTCATGTAGACTTTTCGAGGTAATAAGTTGTTAAAAATAATTTATATTTTTAACTTTTCAAGTGAGTTACTTATATTATTTTCCCAAAAATGCATATAAGTATTTTGTGAAATAATATTTTCAATATTATTTTTGTATAAGTATACTTAGGAAAGTCTACTTGTATTTTATGTAAATACTTGTGTATTTTGTATTCTTCACCAAAAATCAACACTTTGCTTCTTATTACTTTCCGGAATTATATTTCTTAAAAATAATATATTTTTAAGACTTGTATGAAATATATATTTTGTCATGCTATAAAATATATATATGGTTATTCTTGTTATACACCCGATTTTTGTATAAATTCCAATACTTGGTATAGGTTATATATTTTTGTCCAAAAATACATTTTTAAATTCATAACTTGTCCAAGTTAGATAATATGTCAAGAAATGTATTTTCATTAATATATATTTTCTTGTATTCGTCCATGTATTTCCTTGTCAGGAATTTTTGTATACTTGTATACTTATGTATTCTCATGTATTTGTATGTGTATTTTTGTATTCACACTCCTTGGGAGTATTTAGTGTATTTTCAAGTTCCTAATACACTAATATATATAATACACATAACATACACTTAGCACAAAATTTGGTGATTACTAAATATATATCTTTTCCCTAAAAATATACATACTTAATATTAATTTTAAACTTGAAGAAATCACCATTTCTTGACTTGTAATTTTACACAAAAATTAGGGAAACCTTGGTAAATATTTTTAGGTGAATTTTTAGGGAATAAGTTTCACCAAACTTATATTTTTCTAAGTGTCAAAATTTCATAAAAATTTTGACATAGTTTCCCCTAAAAATGGAGGTTTCCCATGTTTTCAAAACATGTGTTTATTTTCTTTTCAACACCAAAACAATTTCCAACAACAATCATCAACGACATACACTAATTTTTCCATATGAAACATCATGGTGAACTTGATTCTTGTTAAAAATGTGTAGTCTTTTAGATCTACACTTTACATATTATGATCTTTCCAAAAATAAGTGTTCTTGAGTATTTTAAACAAACTTTTATGAAACTCTATTTTATTAACCAACTCATCCATGTGTTTAATGGTCTTTAAAGTTTGTAAATCATGTTCTAAGTCCACTTTTATGTTTATTAGAAAGATCATCATTTTTAACATCAAATTTAATCATGGATCTTTCAAGATCCATGCTTAATATCTTTAGATCTTTGAAAAACAAGCTTTATGTTAAATTTTTAACAAACTTTCCATGAGTTTTACTTTCAAAAATTAGTTCTACACACACTTTATTACTTCAAGATTACAAGTTTATGCATAAAAATTCATATTTCAAGTTCACATTATGCTTCATATGTTCATCTTCAAGTTTAACCATAGATCCATCAAGATCCATGCTTAAACTTGGTAGATCTAAGCTTTAACATACTTGATCTAATCATAAACACAAGATATAACACCAACAACATCATTACATACACCAAAAATCCATGTAATCACTTATTTTCTTCATGATTATGTTAGATCTTTTCATTTTTAACATTAGAAGTTAAGTTGTTTAGATGGTGAAACTTGTACATAACATAAACATGACTTAAATTAGTGATCAAGAAGCTTACTACTAGCTCTAATGGCTAGGGAAATGGCACAAAAATGGAGATGATGATCAAGGAAGAAAATGAGAGGTTAAAAGCTCCAAAGTGAGGTCCTTCCACTTCTAGCACCAAACACCTTCTTAGATGGCCTCCATACACCTTCTAGTAAGCTTGGATGGTGAGGTTGAAGTTTGAAAATGGTGGGGTGTGTGTGTGTGAAGTGAGCCGAGACCAAGAGGTGAAGGGAGGAAGAAGATGAAGGTTCTTATGAGATGTAGGACATAGTGTTCTTCTTATGGTTCTTTATAAAGAAAAAATCCAACATCAAATCTTTCTAAGAGATCATGTGTACATAAATTAGGGGACAAGATCAATAAAAAAAATCAAAAGCATGTGGGGCCCTTAGGGGCCGGCCTCTGTGAAAAGGGGGTAAAGTGTAAGTTTTGGGAAGTTGGGGGTTTAAAGTGCAAACGAGGGGGTTTCACTTAGTTTAGGTGTGTTTAGGTGTTTTTATGATTTTTAAGGTGTTCTAGCATCAATACTAGTTTAATATCATAAAAACATTACTTCTAGTCAAATTTTGATGTCCCGGATGTTCGGTTCGTTATGGTTCGTTAAAGTGCTGAATTGCGCAGTTTCACTAAGTATGAAGCACTTTTTGTGGCAGATTTAATTCCCGACACTTTGTAAGTTATTTTGGACAATAAAACATAAATTTTGCATGATAGTATTGTGTTAAATAGCTGAATTGTGCTGATTTATGTTGAATTCTGCATTTAAAGTGCGTTTCGGGTGTCTTTTAGTGAATAGTTTAGCTTCCGGAAAGTTTATATGCTAACCCTCGTATCCACACTTGGGTTTTAATGTATTTTAGAGGTTGGACCTATTCCTAGGCCCTAATTATAACAACCCTCCTGAATTTTTCTGACACCCTAAAATATATTAAAATATCCCTATATGTCTTAAAATACACCCCATACGCGAAAACAGGGCCCGAATACCTTTAATATAATAAAAATTAATTAAAAACAAGAAAAATAAGGCTCTCGCGGGGCGCGTAGCCTTTGGCTACTGCCTACGCGGGCCGCGACAACAAAGGATCAGGACGACACCCGGTGCTGCCACGTGTCGTGCAACGTGTCGAAGCTAGGGCTGAGTCGGACGAGCTATGGCCTACCCTAGGGAGCCTCGCGGGCCACTTAGCCCCTTACTACGTCTTACGCGGGCCGCATAAAACTCGAAATCTGGCCCTATAAAGTGGGAGCTCGGGCCTTCAGTCGAAATCGCTCACGAACTCTTTCTCTCTCAAATTTCTGAAGAATTAATATAATTTTCGGGTATAGTACCCCATAATTAACGAAGTTCTGCCCCGATGTAAGTATCATAACCCCGGTTACGTATTAGATACGCTGCCCGATTGATTCAGGGTTCCGTAACGACTGTCGTGGTTCTGCCCGACGTAGTCGTTGGAATGCCGTCTCGGGGAGGGTATAACTAATGTAAATATAAAGGGTTATTATACTAACACGTGTGCATTGTGTAAATTATAGATAATCACCAGGAAACCTTAGAAGAAACCTAAGTCAGCAATGTGAGTAATCTCCTTTTTGTAAATTGTTTTTACAAAACCTTAAATGTTTTACAATGTGATTAAGCAGTGATTGAGTCTTTGTAGTTCTTCAATTACTGCCGGTATGTTAGGGTTTTGTATACAAAATGTGAAACACGTTACCATTGGACAACGAGTTAGCCAATGTGTAATATGACCCACCAGTCAGGATTGACAATACTGAATGAGTAATTGTGTAGAAATAAACAATGTGATAGCTCTCAATACTGTTAAAGGATAAAACTCTTCTTGATTAAACTGGGATTCACTCACCGGTATTTCCCACTGACAAAATGTTTTTAAACGCGTTTCAGGTAACAAAATGTGAAAGCCAACTAGAAGCCAGCTGGACAGCACTGAAGGCTTGGAAAAGTGGCTATAAAAGTTACCTAAATAAAAGAAGATGTTTTATTCAATAAAATAGGGATTTTCCCTATGAAAATGTTTGTAATGAAAACTTGGGTTTTATCCCAATATGTCTAATATTATAAAAGTGTGGTATTTACTCTGATAAACATTTCCTAACTACGGTCCTGATGAAATTTCCGCTGCCAAATTGATAAACAAAATGATACCACCAAAACTGGTCTCACGGCTGCCCATTCCCGGGACAGATAGGGGGTGGGGGTTGCGACACTAATTCTACTATCTGACTGCTTTCTGCAGAATTGCTGACACAACGTGTCTTACCGGTGAGTTTACTAGTCTTTCTGACACAACGGTTATAGTAATGCATAAAGCAATATTTGAAGTATAAAACGTGCATGAATTCACATGTATAGCAAGTAATCAGACAATGTTGACATTTAAGCACATAATTGCAGATAATAAATAATAATTAGACTGTACGGAAATTACCGGTTTTGTGTCAATTGTCACACTTTGTGTATATGTAGTTTGGTTGTCTGTCTTGGGTTGCCCAGATACGAGGGTTTTCGGTCGGTTTTCTAATGAAGTTTACTTAAAAAAAACACTACACTCCTATCCGTACATAAAATAAAATAAAATTAAATTAAAATTGACACATCAAATTTTATTCTCCAATTTTCTACACTACTCTAAAAGATATTAAGCAAATTCAAGTTTCTTTAGTTATTGTGATATCATCCCTCTGACTTGGATTCATATTAATTATATATATTTATTTGTGTTTTGTAGTATTTTAAAATATATTAAGTGAACTTAAGTGTTTTTTTTCATGTTATTTGTATTATTTTGAATAAAGTGCAATTTACATCCCAGTGGTTTGGTGACGGGATCAACTTGAGTCCCCCAACTTTTTTTGCCACCCATGTACTTGTGTTTTTCAAATATAACAATCTGTATCCCAACCTCTAACAACGTCAACATATTTTGTCTGATACTTAACGGCATAAGGCATTTTTGGTATTTTCACCCCGTTTAAAACCCTAATCCCGCAATATATTAAGTTTATAACATAATGAATTAATGAGTCCCTAAGCTTTACAAAATACTCTTCAAATCCACTCTTCCACCAACCACTACTCTCCACCGAACACTACCGCTCCACCACCACCAATCTCCTACCGGAACACCACAACACCTCCCACCAAAACACATGCACGCTCCACCACCTACACACCTGCACCCACTCCGATTGTTAACCACCGAACACCTGCACCCACTTCGATTGTAAACTAACCACCACTCTGATAGTTAATCACCCACTCTGATCCGTAACCCGACATCCACCTCCATCTTCACCCAACTACTCTGATATTACCTCGAAACCCATCAACCTCTGATCCACCTCCGATCATGGTTTCTACGGTTGAAGCAGTAATGGATACACAAGCGATCAAAGGTAAGCATAAGAATAATTGTTTTTTTTTTATTTCAATTTTATTTGATTTTGGTTAGTGTAGTTTACTTCAAAATTAAAATAGAACATGATACAAGTTTACTTGAACACTTGTAGCCGACATTAGGATTTAATGTATGTATAGATGAATGTAACTTGCAAACGTATACATAGGATTTAAACACGTGAATGTAATCTAAAGATGCTAACCGTGTTCTCACCAAAAAAGGAATGAAAGTGAAGGCTAATTAACATTGGTCCCTTAAAGGTTCAACACTGGAGTCCAATGATCAAATATGGGGAGATAACCGGATGGATCAGTACATTGGTCGTTAAGTATATAAGTTTAATTCACGTATGATTATCACCACTTACTAATGTTATGGATTAATGTGGTGAGTGCAGGTTACATGGGTCATCCTCATGAAGTGCAGAGTGGTTGAAGATCGAGTCGGGATGCAGATAGTACAAGAGCATGATCATATAGTTTTGTAAACGTATGCCACATTTGATGTAATATATTAGTTGAAGGATGTAATTCTCATAAAAGCGTCGTTCAAAAAATGGTTTCCAAGTAAGATAGAACGTTTATAAAGTAAAGAATTTTATGGTTCTTATTTTCGCTGTGCGTTTTCTGTTAAATTAGTTTAGGGTCTTACATATCATCACTTGCCACCACCACCACCACCACCACCACAACCACCCCATGTTATCACCAACCCCATCAACCCTACAAATTTGAAGCTATCAGATAGGATAAGGTCCATTTCTTAGTTTCCAAATGGGCTAATGGCAAACCTCAAAACCCTACTAATTTCCTTTTTTTTTTGGGATCTAGGGTTTTCTTCAAAGATGGGGGATGGTGGTTGTTTGAAGTGGTTCTACGTAGGTTAGGGTTTCGATTGGTAGCAGCAAGTAATGCTTTAGGTGATGTTGTGGAGGTGATGGTGACGGGGGATTTTGCAGCGGTGGAGGTTCTCAAAGTAGTGGTGGTTGTACGAATGATGTAAAAGTGGGTCCCCACGACACGTGGGGGAGGAGTGAAGGACTCCGGCACATGTGGGGTTTAATTACCAAACTGTTCTTTATTGTGTCTCCACGCCACGCGACAGGTGAAGAAAAGTCCCCTACGACACGCGGTGGAGTAAAAAGTCGGGAAACTAGTTTTTTTATCTAATTAAGCTTGGAGGCTAAGCTATTATCATATAATTGATTCCAGACGAAGCAGAGGCTTTCCATAGGCGATTTCCAGGTTCCAAACTCAAGTTCTTTCGATTCCTTCATGCAAGATTGATTAAACTTGAAGATTGAGGCTGTGATGACGAATATACGCGGCTAAACATCTTGTGTTTTACCCCAGGTGAACAGTTGTTATGTTTTACACACTGAACTTTGTTTGATTACTTTATGACTAGTATTATCTTGATTACTTGTGTTTCAATTGGTTAAACGTTTGTTTATGTTTGAATTACTTGTCTTTTATCTAACGTATATACAATTTCTTTCATCGTTAGTGGGTTGGTAATTAGGTGGGTAGTTGATATATTCAAGTGGACAATTAGATCATACAATTATTATTAAAAAATGTCTTTAATTGTTATTCTAGTTTAGAAATCACAGGGCCATGTCTATGTGGTGTTTTAGTATTTAAACTAAGTTTTGTGTGAAATCGATAACCTGAATCCCAGGTGGGAGTTGCTTTTCCTCAATCTGATAACACTTTTCTCAATTAATTTTCGAGTTTCTTCAAATCAATCAAAACCCCAAAACATAAATAACCCTTAACAAATTTAATAATTTGGATATACACTAACCACGTATTCCCTGTGGAGATGACCTTACTTACCCGTACTCATATAGGTATTTAAGTCTTTAAAATACTTGTTTTTTATTAACCCATGGCAGTTACATCAACTCTCGCGTTATGTCGTCATTCTCTTCATCTTCAATTTGCAATTCTAAAACATCTTCTTTCAAATTATTTTCAACTTGCGTTTCTGGCACAAAATCTGGACCATCAAGACTTAAAAAATCGAGAGTGTTTATTCCACATTGCCACACGAGGACTGATGAGATGGCCTCCTATATACAAAAGGGTCAAGTATGTTTTGAGCTTCTTGAGATAATTCAAGTCGACTGTATGCAACTATAGTTGGAGCTTGTTCTTTTGTAAAAAAAAATGTGGTGGAAATTGTTGGTCAAAATCATTTTGTTGTGTACGGTTGTCATTTTATATAAAAAGGTTGCGGTGTATACCCTTGAGCACTTGCGCTCAAACAACTTCATCGAGATTTTTTAGAACCACCTCCTCGGGATTTTGTGATTTTTTAATTAAACCAACATTTGATTTTTGTTTATTCATGGATGATGTAAATTTGGAGAATATTAGTTTGTGTGTGTGTGATGAATATTGTTTGTAAATTTTGGTGGTGAAAAATGGTTAAAATGGTTTGTATTTGTAGTATATTGTTTGAAATAATTTTTTTATAATAGTGGTATTCAACGATCATGATGTGTGCAAAATGCAACATATAAATTACATCAAATGGGGCATAAAACTAACCATTTTTTAGTACTAATGTTGGAAAAAGTGTGCTTTTGTCTTCCTTTTGTATTTTCGGGGTTAAATGAGCTTAAATGAACAAAAGAAGCAAAAATGCAGCCAAATCTAACAACAATACAAGAAAATGAGTAAACGTGGCATGCCCGACCCCTCGACAACATCTTCCCAAGCAAAAACAAGACATCAGAAGGCTGAACACGCCCCGTGCTCAATGAGCACGGGGGCGTGCCCAAGTGTCTACAGAAAAGACAAAGTTGTAGAAGCTTCTATTTCTCAACACGGGGGCGTGGCCAGCGGACACGGGGCCGTGGTTAACGCTAAGATTCGCAGAATCTAGGCAAATCTTGATAGTACAGATCCGCTTCTGCACACGGGGGTGTCCCCAGCGGACACGGGGGCGAGGTCAACTAATGCAGACAAACTGCAATTAATGAAGAAAGAGAAGATGGGTGGACACGGGGTCGTGCCTAATGGACACGGGGCCGTGTCCGGGCTTCTGTGCAGGCTATAAATAGGGGTGCTTGGCTCACTTGCAAATCATCCCTTGGCAAACCACATCTCTCACAGGTCACCCACCCACTACCACCATCACAACCCACATCCACCACCATCATCCATCATCCATCATAGAGTGTGTGAGTAGTCTCGGGATCCAAGATTGATCGTAAGAGTTCTTGACAATCAAAGGCCATGTTTGCCTAAGTCTCTTATATCACTTGGTGAAGACAAGCATTTAGTGTAATACTTTTTATTTTTAATCTTTTCGCACTTTTTATTTGGTTATGTATTAATGACTTTAATAACTAGTTTCTTATGTTGAAGGTGAAACTTCCTTATCATTTGTCCGTGGTGTCTTGGCGTTATTTTATTGTCTATATAAAATAAAAGATTTACACCATTCATATCTCCACGATCTATATGGAGATATGTTGGCTACCTGGTCGGGGGTTAAGGGAATGGTTTGGTAAGCGTCTTGCCTTGTTCAGTGTATAGATCCTGCAAGGACCTGGGTCAAGTTTAGTAGGACCTCCTTCAATACCCACTGGTATTGGATGGCGGGGGTCCGAACTCCTTGATCCCCTCATATGTAAACTAATATTAAAACTTTAACCCGGCTATTTAGGATTGTATCCCTGCTGACTCAAACTACTTAGCCGAGGGTAACGTCACCTTCAAAAGAGGGGCCTACCACATTACGCATTAATAACTTAATTAATTATCTTTCAATAATCCAACCCTTTAGGATTGTATCCTTGCTGACTCAAACTACTGGGTTGAGGGTAACGTCACCTTCAAAAGAGGGGCCTACTACTATAACTAAGATAATCTCTTAAAAAGTGCAAAAGTGCGGAAATAATCAAAGGTTACACTAAAGGCGAGTCGGATCCAAATGATTCATCTTGTCTATCTGTTTTTATTTTTATTTTTCAACATTTTTAGTTAGTTTTATTTTCTTGTTTAAAAACCTTTTTTCTAAAATTTTGATTTGATTAGACGTTGAGGATAAACCGGTACTAAAAGCTCTTGTGTTGGACGACCTCGGTATCTTACCAACGCTATACTACGCTCACAATGGGTGCACTTGCCCATATGTGTGTTTAGTGTTAGTAAAATATCGTGTTTTATAAATTTAAAACTTGACTAAAGTGTAAAAAGGGCTAAAAATATACATAAAAATATATACGACACTCACACGCATCAAGTTTTTGGCGCCGTTGCCGGGGACACAAGGATTTTAAGAAAGTTAGGAATCAACGGCCTAATCGTTTTTTCTTATTTTTCTGTTTTTTTTTAGGATTTTTCTTAATTTTCAGTTTCTGAAGAGCTTAGCACGGGCCGTGCCTGGTCGGACATGGGCCGTGCTCAGCATTGTTACTGGCAGTTTTTATTTTCCGAGTTACAGAGAGTTGAGCACGGGTCCGTGTCGGTGCAACACGGGGCCGTGTCGAGATCCCCAGTAACAGGGATCCGGAAAACAATTACTGTATCTCCGACCACGGGCCGTGTTCATCTGAGCACGGGGCCGTGGTGAAATTTCTGACCAACGTTTTTATTTTATTTTATTGCAGGACTTGGAACCCAGGCGCCATATCTGAACTTTCTACGCAGTGTATGAGCTCCAGTTCTAGTAGAGACATAAAAGAACCTCTAGACGAACCCGAACGCTTTCTAAGAAAAAGACTTAAAGCTAAAAACCAAGAGAAAGTTTCGGGGGACCCACTTCCAATGGCGGATCAACGTACCCTCATGGATTACCTACGACCCACCGTAGGTAATCTCAGCACCTCTATCAATGCACTGAATGTCGAGGCCAACAACTTCGAACTTCGGCCGCATTTGATACAAATGCTCCAAAACTCCGCAACCTTCCATGGGCTTGCGGACGAAGATCCCCATTTACATATTACTAACTTCTTGGAAATATGTGATACTTTTCGGATCAATGGAGCATCAAATGATGCCATCGGCCTTCGAATGTTTCCATTTTCACTAAAAGACCGAGCTAAGGCTTGGCTTAATACCCTCCCAGTTGGATCGGTCAACACCTGGGATGAACTAACCCAAAAGTTTTTATATAAGTATTTCCCTCCTGCTAAAACGGCTAAATTAATGACTGAAATTAACACATATTCACAAGAGGACGGGGAATCCTTATATGAAATTTGGGAAAGGTTCAAGGAGCTACTAAGAAAGTGTCCTCATCATGGTCTTGCGGTATGGCAACAAGTATCCATTTTCTATAATGGGTTGTTGCCACACACAAGACAAACACTTGACTCTAGCTCCGGGGGACTTTTAGGTAATCGTTGCCCAAATGAAATTTATAATCATATTGAGAAAATTGCTCAAACCAATTTTCAGTGGCACACTCCCCGAGGCACAAAATCTATTGTCCCGGGCGCCCATAAGGTTGATGAGAGCACCTCCTTGCAAGCCCAAATCGAGGCCCTTTCTTCAAAGATTAAAAAGTTAGAAATGGCAAAAACGGCCTCGGTTATGTCTTGCGAGGGGTGTGGTGGGCCACATGAAAATTGGAGTTGTATGAAAGAAATGGATAATCAAACAGAATCGGTAAACTACATTGATAATAGACCTAGGCCGTCGGGTCCTCCAACGGGTACCTATAACCAAGGATGGCGTAACCACCCTAACCTTGGTTGGAGAGAACCCGGCAATGGTAGTAACCAACAAAATCTAAACCAACGAACAAACTTTCAACAACCAAGAAACGAGTCACAAAATTTCTCTTAACAACAACAAGGGGGATGAGAGAGGCTTGAAGATACCGTATCTCGCCTCATCTCCGACACCGAAAAGAAAAGCTCGGATCGATTTCAACAACTGGAATCGAACTTTAGAAATCAACAAGCTAGTATTCAAAACATTGAAAAACAATTAAATCAACTAGCTCAAAATTTCTCCGAGAGACCACAAGCCGCGTTACCAAGCAATACCGAAACCAACCCAAAGGCGCAAGTACATCTCATCACATTGAGAAACCGTACCGTGGGTCCCGAGGAGGCTCCGTCACCTCCAAGTGAAAAGAGCCGATCTAGCCAAACCACAACTCCACCAACACCCCAACAAGAGACGACTCATCCACCAAATCAAGAGCCCACCAAGAATCCTCCGGTTCCATACCCCGGTCGGTTAATTCGCCAAAAGACCGATGAGCAATTCACAAAGTTCGTAAATTTACTAAAACAATTGCATGTTAATATTCCATTCGTTGAAGTCCTAACCCAAATGCCTAAATATTCAAAATTTATGAGGGACTTCCTCACTCACAAAAGGAAAATTGAATCATTTCAATTAGTTAATTTACGTGAAGAAGGCTCCGCCTTGCTACTCAACAAACTCCCGCAAAAGAAGATCGATCCCGGAAGCTTCACCATCCTTTGTTCGATTGGGGAATCACCCATACGCAATGCACTAGCCGATCTTGGGGCCAGCATCAACCTCATGCCCGCATCAATGTTCGACCGACTCGGCCTAGGAAAAACAAGCCCTACAAAAATGAGCATACAACTCGCCGATAGGTCCGTTAAATATCCACAAGGTGTCGCTGAAAATCTATTGGTTAAATTCGGAGAATTTGTCTTCCCAGCCGACTTTGCCATACTAGATATGGAGGAAGATACCGAAGTGCCACTCATCTTAGGAAGGCCATTCCTAGCTACGGCCCACACAGTGGTAGAGATAAATGGTGGAATACTAACATTGAGGGTTGGGGACAAGGAAATGAAGTTCAGAGTCGGTAAGAGAGTAGAAGACGATGACCCGGTCAATTACATGAAAGTCATAGACTCAAGTTTGGATGATGCTCTCCGACGGTGCAACATGGGATGCAAAACATCCCACTTGGGTAACATATGACTGGCTTTGGGTCTAGCCAAGGACCCTTATAAACATGGCGCACCACGGAGGCATTCCGCGGAACTATCCTTAATTTAGTTTAGATTAATTTTTATGTTTTCTAGTTTAGTTTTTAATTTTCAGGAATAAAACACACTCGGGATGGTGAAGGATACTAAGGGAAACTTGAACCAGCACCCCATGCATAAAAACAGAGCCTCCCAACAATTCTTCTTCATTACAGCAAGTTCGGCACGGGCCGTGCCCAGCCAACACGGCCCCGTGTTGAAGAGTCTGCAGAAAATCGCCCAGTTCAGGTAACTGGACACGGGGCGTGTTCGCTGAACACGCCCCCGTGCCCAGGCTTCTGTTACTTTCTGATGATTTCTGTTACTGGCAACCTGAACACAGGGCCGTGCCCGGACACCACGGGCTCGTGTCCAGATGCCTAGTAACATAAAATTTTGCTTTTAACACACCTTTTACACATTCAATCAACCTAAAAACTTATTTTTGGGACACTTTGAGGACAATGTGTAATTTAAGTGTGGGGGGATGCTAAAACCTTGAATTTTGCAAGTCCTAATTACAAGTTTTACACAAAACTCTATTGGAACCGCTAAACACCCCAATTTTTTTCAAAAACTTTTCATTTTTTTTTTACTTGTCTTGGTTTAATTTGGGAATAACAAGTTCTAAAAAGGTCATATTTTTACAAATTTACAACCGATAGTGTCGTGATAAAAAGAACCAACATAAGAAAAGTATGAAACAACATGACAAATCTAGTTAAAATTTGATTATATATACTTGATCACATAAAAACCCATTCCCACAAAAAGTGAGTTTTGAGGCTTTATTGAGCATAAGAATACACATCTTTAAATTAAATGCTCATTTTTCGTTTCTTGTGTGAATAGCCGCTTGATTTCTTACGACTCTAGAACTTGCCATGACGATACATTCCCGGTCCTTACCAACTTAAACCCAAGTAAGTAAATGATGGAGGCATTAGGACTAACTCTTTTTCTTTCAACACCATTATTTTTTTTTTTACCACCTACCCAAAATCCCCATAGTTAACCCCTTTGAGCCTAAACCTTTTCATTTCTTAACCCACAAAACAAACACCCTTTACCCACCAAAACCCTTTTCATTTTAAACCCTTTATTTTAGTAACAAAGCTCGGTTTTCTTGTGACTTCCTTATAAAAAAAAATTATAGCGAAGAAAAGAAAAATGAAGTTTGCAATAAACAAACAAAGCTCATCAAAAGAAAGCTTGTTTGAATAATGCTTCATTAGAATAAGAAGTCACAAAAAACAAAATGTTTTACGAAAACCAAAGCTTTTTACGCCTTTCGCCCTTTTCCACTAACCACTAACCCAACCACCTACCTTTAATCCAAGCCTAACCCTTCCCCAAAAGTCCTCTTGATACTTGCAAAGGTTTATAGTTAAAAAAGAGGCGGATTGATTGCTTGGCAAGCATATGGTAGAAGTAAGTTCCATGCCGCTCTCGAGTGTTTCACAAAAATACATCTTCGGCCGAGTGTTGAGTGATCCCCCGGGAGGTATGTGAACTTGTATATAAATGGAATTTTAAAGAGGCATGTTATGCCCAAATAAATAATTTCTCTTATGAAATGTTTTGAATAAATCATAACAAATAGGATTGTAAGTAAAATAAAAATAAAACCTAATAAAGAATCTTTGAATCCCGACACTCTATGACAAGCCCAAAACCTTCTCTTCTACCCATTCCATTTGGGTGTGTAAGCCACAAAATATAGAGTTTTGCTTGAGGACAAGCAAACATTCAAGTGTGGGGGTATTTGATGTGTGCAAAATACAACATATAAATTACATCAAACGAGGCATAAAACTAACCCTTTTTAGTATTAATGTTGGAAAAAGTGTGCTTTTGTCTTCCTTTTTATTTACAGGGTTAAATTAGCTTAAATGATCAAAAGAAGCAAAAATGCAGCCAAATCTAACAATAATACAAGAAAAGGAGTAAACGTGGCATGCCCGACCCCTCGACAGCATCTTCCTAAGCAAAAACAAGACATCAGAAGGCTGAACACGCCCCGTGCTCAATGAGCACGGGGGCGTGCCCAAGTGTCTGCAGAAAAGACAAAGCTGTAAAAGCTTCTATTTCCCTACACGGGTCCGAACTCCTTGATCCCATCATATGTAAACTACTATTAAAACTTTAACCCGGCTATTTAGGATTGTATCCCTGCTGACTCAAACTACTTAGCCGAGGGTAACGTCACTTTCAAAAGAGGGGTCTACCACATTACGCATTAATAACTTAATTAATTATCTTTCAATAATCCAACCATTTAGGATTGTATCCTTGCTGACTCAAACTACTGGGTTGAGGGTAACGTCACCTTCAAAAGAGGGGCCTACTACTATAACTAAGATAATCTCTTAAAAAGTGCAAAAGTGCGGAAATAATCAAAGGTTACACTAAAGGCGAGTCGGATCCAAGTGATTCATCTTGTCTATCTGTTTTTATTTTATTTTTATTTTTCAGCATTTTTAGTTAGTTTTATTTTCTTGTTTAAAAACTTTTTTCTAAAATTTTGATTTGATTAGACGTTGAGGATAAACCGGTACTAAAAGCTCTTGTGTCCTTGGACGACCTCGGTATCTTACCAACGCTATACTACGCTCACGATGGGTGCACTTGTGCATATGTGTGTCTAGTGTTAGTAAAATATCGTGTTTTATAAATTTAAAACTTGACCAAAGTGTAAAACGGGCTAAAAATATACATAAAAATATATACGACACTCACACGCATCAATCATATGACCCGAAATGAAACCCGGAAAGATTTTTTTTATAATAGTGGTGTTCAACGATCAACGCGATGAATCAAACCTGGAATCGGTACCCGTCTAGCTTACCCAAATGGGTGGCGACAGTGTTACCGATTCAGGGGCCGGCTCAGGGCCAAAAACGAAAGGGTCTGTTAATTTTGTTTTGTAAAGCCTTATAATTAAAGAGAAAAATAGAGATGTTTAAATGTTTTCCGGTCGGCAAGCGACGGTCCGGCAGGCCATGAGCGTTGTTGCGATAGCGGCAAGCAAACACCCAGTGGCCTTGCATATAAGAAAGAGTGGAGATAAAATATTAGTTAGAACAAGAAGAAGCTAAAACCCTACAAATCTAAGGTTTATGAAAGGGGATATATAGAAACCCTAAGAAAGCCACCACAAGGGTTTCAAGAAAGAGGATTTGAACTGTTTCAGATCTGTGATTCTGTTAGGAGACAAAAGTATAAGGGTCAATATCGTAATTGTTGAAAGATACTTCAGGGGCTATTATGAAATAGTTATAATAAGAGGGGGTTAACTGTAAAAGGGGGTGGTTAGTTGTTAACAGGTTAGTTAGAAGGGTTGTTAGTAGTGGTTAAACAGTTGTATAAGTAGGATTAGTCATTGTTAATGAAAGTAGCTTGATTGATCGTATTTCTTCTTCTCTTTGGTTCTGTTCGTTCTATCAAGTGGTATCAGAGCTCTCCGATCCTCGGAAGCTCTTAATCTGGAACCCTAATTCACTCAGTTTGCCCAAATTCGTTTGGATTCTCAATTGATCATTGTTCGATCAATTCACCGCTAGGTCACTTTCAATTGTTCGATTCATTACAGAATTTGATCATTGTTCGATCAAATTAATTCCGTTATTCAACTCAGAATTGATCATTGATTCGGTTAATTCATTTTAATCCATTAATCATGACAACTCGAAATCAAACATTAGAACAAAGGGTACAAGATCATGACGCAGCAGTCATTAGGTTGGAATCCATTACCGGCAAGAATTTGACGGAACTCGAAGCAATTAAGGCAGCAACAACTCAAAATTCATCTGATATGGCGGAAATGAAGTTTCAAATGGCAGAGATTTTGAAGAATTTGCAACCAAATCGTCAAGGTTCACCAAGCACAAATAGTGATGACAGGGAAGACCAATTATATCAGAGGCATTTCCACAAGATGACTAAGATGGATTTCCCAAAGTTCAATGGTAGTAATGTAGAGGGATGGTTATGTAAAGTGGAATACTATTTTGCTGTAGATGAAACTCCAGAAAGATTAAAGGTTAAATGTGTCATAATTCATTTGGAAGATGTTACCCTCTTGTGGCATCAATCATTTGTAAAATCCAGAGGAGGTTCAATTGAAGGGATGTTGTGGCCTGAGTACAAGAATTTTATTGCAATCAGATTTGCAGAGGTATTGATACAAGATGCGATGGGGGCATTGGCTGCCTTAAAACAAACAGGATCATTACAGGACTTCTGTCAACAGTTTGATCTGGCCCTAACCAAGGTAACTATGTGTGATGAATATGCAGTCAGTCTATTCTTGAGGGCTGTCAAGCCTAAGATTGGTTATCCAGTAAGATTGTTAAGGCCAAGAAATATTCCTGAGGCCTATATGTTAGCTAGGTTACAAGATGAGGCCAATGATGCTATACAAAGGTCTAACATTACTAAGAATAGTAAGTCTTACAATTCTGGTAATTACCAACAGAGGAACAACAGTTACACGAATTATACCGATAAAACAATCACTGGGAATACATCTTCCAATTTACCAATATTAACTGGTCCACCTCTTAAAGCTAAACCCATTACCACTAGAAGATTAAGTCCAAAAGAAATAGCTGATAAGAGATCTATGGGTGAATGTTTTGGATGTAATGAGAAGTATAGTGCTACTCATCAATGTAAGAACAAACAACTATTTTCTATAGAAGTTATTGAAGAAGAGGGGGAAGATGAATTGGAAGATGTGGGTATAAATGATATAACATTAGATGTTCAAGAACCACAAATTTCTTTGAATGCCATAATGGGAATTCCTTCTTATTCCACAATGAGGGTTAAAGGTTCACTTGGAACTAAACCATTACACATCTTGATAGACTCTGGATCTACACATAATTTTTTAGATGAAAAGTTAGCACTACGGTTGGGTATTGATGCTAAGAATATTAAACCAATGGATATCATTGTAGCTGATGGGGATCAAATGAAGTGTGGAAAGATGAGTGAAAATTTGCAATGGACAATGCAAGGAAATTGGTTTAAGGCTGATGTTTTCCTCATTCCTTTGTCCAATTATGATATGGTGCTGGGTATCCAGTGGTTGCACAGTCTTAATGATATCACCTGGAATTTTAAAGAATTGACAATGAAATTTCAGCTAAATGGGGTCAGTTTTGAATTGAAGGGAATCAAGAATAAGGGTCCTACATTCTGTTCTATGGAGAAAATGCAGGAGTTATTATCTACCACCAATCAAGTAACTCAGGGTCAATTGTTTAGTATGTCTTCCGAGAATCATTCTCCACAAGTTCGTGAGTCCAACCATGGGAAGTTACTTGAAGAATTGTTAGGAAGTTATGAGGATATATTTGCCATTCCAACCAGCTTACCTCCTGCAAGGTATTGTGATCACAAGATTGTTCTTAAAGAAGGTACCCAACCTATAACTCAGAAGCCATACAGATATCAAGCTGCACAGAAGGATGTCATAGAGCAAATGACCCAAGAACTGTTAGACAGTGGTGTTATTAGGGAAAGTACAAGTTCTTTTGCTGCACCAGTTGTACTTGTAAAAAAGAAAGATGGGAGTTGGAGAATGTGTATTGACTATAGACGGCTTAATGATGCAACTGTGAAGAATAGCTTTCCAATTCCACTAATTGATGAGTTACTTGATGAATTGGGGGGTAGTTCTGTCTTTTCAAAGCTGGATTTGAGATCTGGTTATCATCAAATCAGAATGTGGGAAGATGACATCTACAAAACAGCTTTTCGAACTCACCAGGGACATTTTGAGTTCCTTGTTCTACCCTTTGGATTAACAAATGCACCTGCAACCTTCCAGTCATTAATGAACAATACTTTTAAGCCATTATTGAGGAAATGTGTTTTAGTTTTCTTTGATGACATTTTGGTCTACAGTTCTTCAATGGAGCAGCATATGAAGGATCTTGAATTGGTTTTCAAACTGTTACGAGAGCACACCTTAATGGCCAAGAAATCTAAGTGTTCGTTTGCAGGAGCTCAAATTGAATATTTGGGGCACATTATTAATAAAGAGGGAGTGGCTACTGACCCAACAAAAATTACTGCTATCACTAATTGGCCTATTCCTTCTACACTAAAACAGTTGAGGGGGTTCTTAGGATTAGCAGGCTATTATAGGAGGTTTATACGATCTTTTGGGGGTTTTGCTAAACCACTCACTAATTTGCTTAAAAAAGAAGGGTTTATATGGTCTACAGAAGCACAAATGGCATTTGATCAATTAAAACAAGCATTGTCTACTTCGCCTGTGTTGGCATTACCTGATTTTTCTAAGGTGTTCATTGTAGAAACTGATGCTTCCGCAAGAGGATTGGGAGCTGTGTTGATGCAGGAGAGTCATCCACTTGCCTTCATTAGTAAGGGTATTTCAGTCAATCAAATGGCTATGTCAGTTTATGAGAAGGAATTGTTGGCCATCTTAATGGCAGTTAAACATTGGCACCACTATTTGATAGGCAAGCACTTTGTGATCAGAACTGATCAAAAAAGTTTGAAGTATTTGTTGGAACAAAAAGTAAACACTCCTCTACAACAGAAATGGTTGTCTAAGCTTATAGGCTATGACTATGAAATTATCTACAAGAAAGGCAGTGAAAACTCTGCAGCTGATGCATTATCTCGAGTTGAGGGATTGACATTATTTCAAATAAGTATCAGTTCTGTGAAGCCCTTGTTATGGAATAAAATTCAAGATAGTTGGATTCAAGACCTGCAATTACAGGATACTATACAATTACTGAAGTCTGGAGTGATTGTTAAGAACATGACTTGGACCAATGAAGTTTTAAGGAGGAAGGGCAAAATAGTCATTGGTAATGATGCAGAGTTAAGAAAAGAAATACTGGAGTTTTGTCATTCTTCAGCACTAGGAGGCCATGCTGGTTATACTCCTACATTGCATAGATTAAAAAGCATGTTTTACTGGAGGAAATGCGATAGAGATGTGAAAGCTTATGTGAAAGAGTGTATTAACTGTCAAAGGGCGAAATATGAAAGGATTGCTACCCCTGGATTACTGCAGCCTTTACCAACTCCTACATCAGTCTTTTCTGATATTTCTATGGATTTTATTAGTGGTTTACCTAAATCTTTTGGTAAAGATACTATATTAGTGGTGGTGGACAGATTTACAAAGTATGCCCATTTTATGAGTTTGGCTCATCCTTTCACAGCAGCTCAAGTGGCTCAGCTTTTGTTTGATAATGTGTTCAAATTACATGGTTGCCCTTCAACCATTGTCTCTGACAGGGATCCTGTTTTCTTGAGCCAATTTTGGAAAGATTTTATGAAGTTGCAAGGGGTAGAACTGTCTTTTTCATCAGCATATCACCCTCAGTCTGATGGACAAACTGAGGTCCTCAATAGGTGTTTGGAATCTTATCTGAGGTGTACGATAATGGATACTCCTTTACAGTGGCCTAAATGGCTAACTTTGGCAGAATGGTGGTATAATTCTAATTGGCATTCTGCAATTAAAATGTCTCCATTTGAGGCATTATATGGAATTCATCCTCCTATCCACATTCCATTTATTCCTAATGATTCTAAGCTGGAGTCTATTGAGCAGTTGTTTACAGCGAGGGAATTAAAGATTGTGAATTTGAAGAAGGCTTTAGACAGGGCTAAGAACCAAATGAAACAGTATGCTGATAAAAAGAGGTCAGAACGGTGCTTCAAAGCTGGGGATTGGGTTTATGTGAAGTTACAAGCCTATGTGCAGAAAACGTTAAAAGATCATTATCATCAGAAGTTGGGTCCCAAATACTATGGTCCATTCATGATCATAGAGAAGATAGGCTCTGTAGCATATAAATTGGATCTTCCTGTTGCATCCAAGTTACACCCTACGTTTCATGTTTCCTTGTTAAAACCAGCTTATGGCACTCATTCGCAGGTTGTTCCCTTGCCTACTGAGCCGAGGTTCACTTTGCAGCCAAGAGCCATTATTGACAGGAAATTGACTAAAAAGAATAATCGAATGGCAACAAGCATTTTGGTTCATTGGGAAGACCTGCCTATCACTGAAGCTACATGGGAGGATTTGGAAGAGTTTCAGTTGAGATTCCCTCATTTCAATTCTTGAGACAAGAATTTTGTTAGGGGGGAAGTATTGTTAGGAGACAAAAGTATAAGGGTCAATATCGTAATTGTTGAAAGATACTTCAGGGGCTATTGTGAAATAGTTATAATAAGAGGGGGTTAACTGTAAAAGGGGGTGGTTAGTTGTTAACAGGTTAGTTAGAAGGGTTGTTAGTAGTGGTTAAACAGTTGTATAAGTAGGATTAGTCATTGTTAATGAAAGTAGCTTGATTGATCGTATTTCTTCTTCTCTTTGGTTCTGTTCGTTCTATCAGATTCAAATAGCATCACACACTTTGCACGTGGATTTGCACTTTGGATCCCTATGGTTTTTTCGAATTGATGGTTTTGGTTCTTTGGTTTTGATTACCGGAGTATGTAGTCGATTTTGAGTCTTTGCCGCGTGTTTGGTTGTAAGTGGTTGAGTTGCGTCATTCGTTGTAAGATCGGTGAGTATAATTTGGTCGGTGATTAGGTTATGTTAAGTTTTTTTTTTTTTGAACAACAATTTTTTAATACCTTAATTTCACCTTTACTTTGCACTTGCAAGGATTTGAAACTACAACCTCATATTTGTAATAGAGGGGCCACCATACCACTTGATCAATAGGTTAACTTTGCTTTTTTTTTATGATTTAAAAATATAATATTGTGTTAAATAATACTAATTTAGATGTTAAAAATTTAAGTGTTATTGTGTGAATGTTTAAAAGTTAAACTTAATATGTTTTTTTTACTAATTTAGATGTTTAAACTTAATTAATTAATTACTTTATATATTTAGCCTTTATAGTTATTAGTTTTATAGTTTATATAAGCTAGATGAATTGACGAAACTTGGTATAATATTGAATTGAAACTTTGATGAAACTTAGGTGCTGTTTGTTTTTTCAGAGGTAAAAGGTCTGCACTTTGTGGACCACATTTGCAGGCATCTGCAGGAGAAGGGTGGACCAAATGTCTGTAGTCTGCAAGGAGAAGAGGGTTTGTTTTTTTTTCTACAAAAACCACTTCACACAACACACACAACAGTTCTCTCTCTCTGCCTTGAACTCTCTCTATCTCTCTACAAACTCTCTCTCTCTACAATCTGTCACCACCACCGCCCATAGCACCACCACCACCACCGCACCACCTCCGCCATCACACCACCGCCTCTCTCTCTCTCTCTACGGTCTCTCTCTCACACCGATCTCTCTCTCCCTATCTCTCACCGATCTCTCTCTGCACGGTCTCTCTCTCACCGATCTCTCTCTCTCTACGGTCTCTCTCTCACCGATCTGGGTTTTGTTTTAAATGATGGGTTTGGTGGTGGTGGTGGGTTTTGACGATGGTGGTGGTGGAGGTGGTGGCTGATATGTGGTGGTGGAGGTGGTGGCGGAGATGTGGTGGCAGGTGGAGGTGGTGTTGGAGGTGGAGGTGGTGTCGGGAAGTGGAGGTGGTGTCGGAGGTGGAGGTGGTGTCGGCAGGTGGAGGTGGAGCTAGGGTTTTGGAGCAGATGGATGTTTTGAAGAGGGAGAGAGGGAGAAGAGGTTGGCAAAGGTTTGAAGACATGGGGAATGATCTGCTTGGGGAAGAGGTGAGGCAGAGGTAAAAGCTCTGCAGATCTTCAAGAAAACAAACAAGCTGCAGGACCCTTATGTCTGCGCGCATCTGCGCGACGCAGACATAAGTGCTCAGAAGAGCTTTTGGCCCAAAAACAAACACCACCTTAGTATAATAGGGTAGATAGGGCCCAGTTTTTGTATCTCGCTGAGGGTCTGTTTTTTTTTTAGTATTCTCGAAGACGGTCCTGAATATCTGTAAGCCATACTTGTGACAACTCGTATTTCAGAACCTATTGTTGTGCTTAATGTAACGTATGTGAACGTGAAGTGATTGTATGAACTTAATTGATTAAATGAATGTTATGTTGATATGTGCTTTGTGTAACGTATGTATGTATATAAACAACTTGGATCGCACAACACTATTCGAACGCACAAGCCTTTGGGCTTTACTACTCACGGCCCACTTCTCTTGAAACCGAACCGAATGGACAGCTCATGTAGAGGGTTCGGCCCACCCACCCCTTGTGTCGCATAATATTAGGAGAAAGGGGTATATTCCTCATTTGGTTGCTAAACACTTTACACACAAACCCTAGTTCTCTATTTCTCTTGTTCGACGGCAACTCTCTTAGCAGAAGCATCACCTCGTGAAGTTCTCTTAATCGAACCACCTTGTGTTATCTTCTAACTGGTTAGTGTCTATCTATTGATTATATGTTATGTGATTATACATGTTTCATTCGATGATTGTAAATGACATATGATTGGTGATGATGTAAACTGTTAATATTGATGTCTCTAGAATCGGCTCACATGTGTATGATTTCATGTATTACTAGTTGGTGGGTAATGATGTGAGCCTATGATTGAATCGATGTGTATGTAATGTGTGGTCGAATGGTTTTCAAGTAAATCACATGAATGTCAGTACATGTCATCAGGCTTTTAATCGGCCCAGTCATGCTATTGTATTCAATAAAATTATAATAGGTTGCCAGATCCACTATCTCGGATCCATACATAGTATTTCATGTTGGGATTTTATGAATGGATATTGATTGGACCGAACCCCTGCTCCTTCATGTGATCATGTAGTAAATGGCTGCTATCAAGTTAATAGAATTGAAGATAAGTAATTTAATTAAGTGGATAGCTTTGACTAAAGTAAATGGCAGCCATGTGCTTTCTGAATCAAACCGTGTAGACATCTTTAATAATGTTGTCACTATGAATGTTAGGTGCATTAAAGGGTGAGATGATGAATAATTTTTGAACCGTTTGACTATGTTGCCTGATTTGATTTATCTGAATGAATGTTAAATGCTGATCATGATTTAACCTAGGCGTAGAATCCAAAGATGTCCAAAGAAGTTAAATGATTGTGTTGATGATCGAACTAGTAAATGATTATGATGGATATTTATGTTTTGATTCATATGAATTGTTGATGATTTACTTGGTTTGATCGAACAATTGTTAGGATGGAAACTGTTAAGTGATAATTGTAAATAAAGAAACAATTGAATGATTGTAACTGTTTAACATAAATATCGGATGTTGTAAACTGTTCGCACAAGGAACCTAGTCGCACAAGTCTTGTCAGTCGCACATTATACCTCCAGTCGCACAAGGCTTGCTGGATCGCACTAGATGAAATACGTTTAACTGTTGGGCCTCAAAGCCCAAGTGAGTCGCACAATATGATCTGAGTCGCACAAGATAGTTTGTTGTTTTGGGCCGTAGACTTGGGCTGGGTATTAAAACTGATCGCACAAGATGTATGAACATATAGCTGATTGGGCTGGTTGGTTATGTTTGGGCCGAATTAACACAACCGTACTAGAATACTTAAGTCGCACAAGGTTATTATTTATTTGTTATGTGGGCCGTAGGCTATATGTGTTGGGCTGGGAAACACTACTAGTCGCACAAGATGGATTATTGAATGATATGTTGGGCCATGTGTTAGTACATCAATGAATTTGGGCTTCAACGAGTGGATCGCACAAGTTGTCACACTTGTGCGAGCCCAATAGTTAATATGTTGAACGTGATGATTTCATGTTACCATGATCCGTATGTTAAACTGATAACATTTAAAACATTCTATGTGTGTACTATGTTGCCATGCTCGATACGTGTTAGCAATATGTTAAACTATGTGTAATCATACGTGCTTTAATTGAACCTAAACCTGACATGTGTGATAACCATGTTAGGACGTGGTTGACCACTAGCTTTTAGACGTGACCTTTCTGTGTAATCTGCCGAGCAAACCAAGGTGAGTTCACACTCCGTTACAAAGCATGGGGTTCCCAGGGGTTGGGAATGGGTTAAGGAATAGGGATTCCTCGTCCTGTTGAGACGTAACCAGGAACATAGATTCCTCGTCCGGTTAAGACGTATTAAACTATACTAGACTAGAACTCTATCAACGAAGTCCCTCCATTTTATATCGACTTAATCGCCGAGGCCAATGGCGAACGGGTCATTAGTTAAATAGCGCTATTAGGTTTAACAAACCTCACACCGTGCCGCAGAGGACGGGCGTGGACTAATGGACTATGGCACGTCAGTGATGATAGACACAGACGTTAGGGCACTTAAACATGACGAACGTTAGTAGTCGATATGGTAACGAGTCTGGTGAACAAAACATGGGGTAGCCCCCACGGCCATAGAGCCGGGCTGGAATAGCCAACGTAAGAACGGGTAACTAATAAACGTTTTTCGAACTATGGGGTAACCCCCACGGCTGGATAGCTGGTAAAGATCAAACTGTGTTTTCGGAATAACTATAAACTGGACAACCAAACGTGAACTCACTCAACTAGTTGTTGACTCGTTACTACATGCTTTGCAGGTCTATAGGTACTTAGCTGGAGCTTGCACAAGGGAGAGTCGTTGTGGGACATGGACAGCTGTGTGCCATGTTAAACCTTTGGATATTTAAACTACGTTTTGGTTTTACACATTATGCTTCCGCTCATAACTTAACTAGGTTTGTTTTGGATATTAATCGTGTTGGTTGAACTTTTACATTAAACATTTACTTGTTCAATATGATTAGTGGTTTGATCCTGGTCAGTCACGCCTCCAAGCGGTGATACTCCGCATGTGGATTTTGGGGGTGTGACAGATTGGTATCAGAGCCAGGTTATAGAGAACTTGGTTTTAATAAAGGAAAATGTTTTTGTTAAAACCAGACTATAACCTGTACAGTGCTCTACGATCCACAACGACGCTTCACTCCACGTGCAAGGCTCGACATTCTAGGTGATATGGTTTGTGTTTTATTGCCTACTTGCTAGATTGCATAGAACTTTGCTCATGGTATGCTTAGATAAACGTAGCAACTATAGTTTGAAAACACATTTGTGCTTGCTCCCTACTGTCACTCCACACTTACACACATTTGCGACACCTTTCCTATTTGTGTTTCCTTCGATGTGAGATCATGAGGGAACGTGTGAACCTAACTCAAGCCAGCTGACGGCTCTTATCAACAAACAAGTTACGGCAGCACTCGCGGCCGCTAAGACAGGAGGTATAACCTGCTGTTACGAACCTATCCTAGGATGTTAGATCCTACTCTCATGACTCAACTCTCGCGCTTAACCCTGTCTCTCTCGTCCTCGCGTAACAAGGTCAGAACGCTCAGCCGCCTGTATGCACATTTAAGACGTTCATGGACTGTTGTCCTAGTACTTTCAGTGGCACTAAAGGAGCTGTTGGACTCCTCCATTGGTTTGAAAAACTCGAGTTTGTCTTAGAGACGTGTGAATGCCCTGAGGCTCATAGGGTGAATTACACCACTGGTACTCTCGAAGGCACTACACTAACTCGGCGGAACGCGCGAGTTCAGATGCTGGGACTGGCGGCTGCTAATGCCACCCCATGGAATGATTTTGAGGAACTGATCAAACGCGAATACTGTAGTCGTGATGACATCCACAAACTAGATATGGAGTCCTTTAACATGAAGATGACGGGGTCAGAGATAGAAGCGTACACGAAGCGATCCTACGAACTGGCAACTTTGTGCCCTACTATGGTGGATCCTCCCATAAAGAGCTTTGGGCTGTACCTCAAAGGCTTAGTACCAGAAATTCAAAGCCATGTGAAGACGACTAAACTTGCTACTATTCAAGATGTTACTCATCTTGCTCATCGTCTCACAGACCAGGCAGTGGGACAGAACAAGCTGCCTCAACGTATCAGCGCTACTGCTTCAACTACTTTTGCTACCCTCAGTGACAACCAAAGTCCTGGACAACAACCTATTAATAGTCAAGGGCAGGGTGAATACAAGGGAAACCACCCTAAGTGCAAACGATGTAACTTGCACGACAGCGGGCAGTGCAACCGAAATCAATGTCAATGATGCGACAAGCTTGGTCATGGAGCCAAAGATGGTAGAAACTCACGTTCTGCAAGCCAGAACCAATAACAACAGACACAAGATCTTTAAGAATCAGCAACAACAAGCAGAGATCCTATGCAAGGAAAAGATCATTCGCATTCCTCGTTCTGGTAGGGAACCTCTCGAAGTTCAAGGCGACAAGAGTGGTGTCGTGAGCGGCATCAGTACTTTCTTGAAGGCTCAGAAGTGTTTACGAAAGGGCCACACAGTTGTTTTAGCACCCGTTACAGATACATCGAGGAAAGAGAAGAAGATTGAAGATATTCCTGTAGTACGCGATTTTCCTCAAGTGTTTCCCGAGGAATTACCTGGGTTACCGCCTCATCGTCAAGTTGAATTTCAGACCGAGCTCGCTCCAGGAGCAGCACCTATAGCTCGAGCACCTTATCGTTTAGCTCCAACTGAATTGGAAGAACTGTCAAAGCAGCTACAAGAACTCTTGGAAAAGGGTTTTATACGTCCTAGCTCTTCGCCTTGGGGAGCTCCAGTGTTATTCGTAAAGAAGAAAGACGGTACGTTCAGAATGTGTATAGACTACCGTGAACTCAACAAGGTGACGATCAAGAATCGTTATCCTCTTCCGCGCATAGATGATTTATTCGACCAGCTGCAAGGGTCGAGCTACTACTCCAAGATAGGCTTAAGGTCAGGATATCACCAGCTGAGAGTCCGGGATGAGGACGTCTCCAAAACAGCATTTAGAACTCGCTACGGCCACTACGAGTTTATGGTCATGCCATTCGGGCTAACGAACGCGCCTGCCGTATTTATGGATCTTATGAACAGGGTGTGCAAACCCTATCTCGACAAGTTCGTTATTGTTTTCATAGACGACATCCTGATTTATTCGAAGAGTCAGGAGGAACACGAGCAGCACTTACGACTTATACTGGAACTTCTAAGAACGGAACAGCTATACGCCAAGTTTTCCAAATGTGACTTCTGGCTTCGTGAAGTCCACTTTTTAGGCCACGTGGTGAACAAAGATGGGATCCATGTCGATCCATCCAAGGTAGATTCGATCAAGAATTGGCCTGCGCCTCGTACACCAACAGAAATACGCCAATTCTTGGGTTTGGCGGGTTATTACAGACGTTTCATCAAAGACTTCTCAAAGATTGCTCAGCCGCTTACACTACTGACGCAGAAGGGTGTTGTTTACCGTTGGGGTAATGCACAGAAAACCGCGTTCCAACATTTAAAAGATAGACTCTGTAGCGCACCTATCCTCTCTTTGCCTGAAGGCACGGACGATTTTGTAGTCTATTGCGATGCATCTATCCAGGGTCTCGGTTGTGTTTTGATGCAGCGGGATAAAGTTATAGCATACGCTTCACGCCAACTCAAGGTTCATGAGAAGAACTACACTACACACGATCTAGAGCTGGGAGCGGTTGTTTTTGCACTTAAGATATGGCGACACTACTTGTATGGCACCAAATGTGCTATCTACACTGACCACAGGAGCCTCGAACATATATTCAAACCGAAAGAGCTGAATATGCGACAGCGACGATGGGTCGAACTGCTAAATGCCTACGAATGCTCAATCAGGTACCACCCAGACAAAGCCAATGTTGTGGCTGACGCTCTCAGTCGAAAAGACACTGCGCCTAAGCGCGTGCGAGCTTTACAACTCACCATACAGTCTAGCCTTCCTTCCCAGATACGAGATGCTCAGATAGAAGCATTGAAACCAGAAAATGTCAGGGCTGAAGCCCTACGCGGCTCAAGGCAACGCTTAGAACAGAAGGAAGACGGTGCTTACTACGTTACAGGACGCATCTGGGACCCACTTTATATACTGGTGGCCTAGCATGAAGGCACACATAGCAACATAAGTTAGCAAGTGCTTGACTTGTGCAAGAGTCAAGGCGGAATGCCAGAAACCTTCAGGGCCCCTTCAACAACCAGAAATACCACAATGGAAATGGGAGCAAATTTCCATGGATTTTGCTACTGGCCTGCCTAGATCTTAACGTGTTAACGATACTATTTGGGTGATCGTGGATCGACTCACAAAGTCTGCTCACTTCTTGGCTATCAAAGAAACGGATAAGTTCTCCACACTAGCAGACGTATATCTTAAGGAAGTTGTATCGAGGCACGGAGTGCCCACCTCTATTATCTCAGATCGAGATGCACGTGTTACATCAGAACTGTGGCAAGCAATGCACAAGTCCTTTGGCTCACGATTAGATACGAGCACAGCTTATCACCCGCAAACGGATGGGCAATCGGAACGCACCATCCAGACCCTCGAAGACATGCTTAGGGCATGTGTATTTGACTTTGGCAACGGCTGGGAAAAGCATCTGCCACTTGTGAAATTTTCGTACAACAATAGCTACCACACCAGCATTAAAGCTGCTCCCTTTGAGGCATTGTACGGGCATAAATGCCGGTCACCTCTTTGTTGGGCAGAGGTGGGGGATAGTCAGATTTCTGGTCCAGAACTTGTGGTAGACACAACAGAACGAATTGCTCAGATACGACAACGAACGGCGGCAGCTCGTGACCGTCAGAAAGTTTACGCCGATAAGGGCAGGAAACCACTCGAGCTCCAGGTTGGGGAGCGTGTACTACTCAAAGTTTCACCCTGGAAGGGTGTGGTTCGTTTTGGCAAACGGGACAAACTTAACCCACGATACGTTGGACCTTTCGAAGTCATTGAGAAAATAGGCAAGGTGGCCTACAGACTGAACTTACCAGCAGAACTCAGTGCAGTTCACGATGTTTTCCATGTGTCAAATCTGAAGAAATGTCTGTCAGGGGAGACCCACGTAGTTCCTTTGAAGGAGCTCACGATCGACGAGCAGTTACGATTCGTCGAGGAACCTGTTGAAATCACGGACCGGGATGTTAAGGTCCTCAAGCATACCAGAATACCTCTCGTTCGAGTTCGATGGAACTCACGTCGCGGCCCAGAGTTCACCTGGGAACGCGAAGATCAGATGAAACAAAAGTATCCCCAACTGTTCGCAACCGGTACAACCACTACTGAGGCAGAAGCTACGGAATTTCGGGACGAAATTCCAGATCAACGGGGGGAGGATGTGACACCCCAGGAAAACCATACAACTTAACTAGCTTCCTCAGTGAGTACGTGCTAAATTTCGGGACGAAATTTCTTTCAACTTGGGGATAATGTGACAACTCGTATTTCAGAACCTATTGTTGTGCTTAATGTAACGTATGTGAACGTGAAGTGATTGTATGAACTTAATTGATTAAATGAATGTTATGTTGATATGTGCTTTGTGTAACGTATGTATGTATATAAACAACTTGGATCGCACAACACTATTCGAACGCACAAGCCTTTGGGCTTTACTACTCACGGCCCACTTCTCTTGAAACCGAACCGAATGGACAGCTCATGTAGAGGGTTCGGCCCACCCACCCCTTGTGTCGCATAATATTAGGAGAAAGGGGTATATTCCTCATTTGGTTGCTAAACACTTTACACACAAACCCTAGTTCTCTATTTCTCTTGTTCGACGGCAACTCTCTTAGCAGAAGCATCACCTCGTGAAGTTCTCTTAATCGAACCACCTTGTGTTATCTTCTAACTGGTTAGTGTCTATCTATTGATTATATGTTATGTGATTATACATGTTTCATTCGATGATTGTAAATGACATATGATTGGTGATGATGTAAACTGTTAATATTGATGTCTCTAGAATCGGCTCACATGTGTATGATTTCATGTATTACTAGTTGGTGGGTAATGATGTGAGCCTATGATTGAATCGATGTGTATGTAATGTGTGGTCGAATGGTTTTCAAGTAAATCACATGAATGTCAGTACATGTCATCAGGCTTTTAATCGGCCCAGTCATGCTATTGTATTCAATAAAATTATAATAGGTTTCCAGATCCACTATCTCGGATCCATACATAGTATTTCATGTTGGGATTTTATGAATGGATATTGATTGGACCGAACCCCTGCTCCTTCATGTGATCATGTAGTAAATGGCTGCTATCAAGTTAATAGAATTGAAGATAAGTAATTTAATTAAGTGGATAGCTTTGACTAAAGTAAATGGCAGCCATGTGCTTTCTGAATCAAACCGTGTAGACATCTTTAATAATGTTGTCACTATGAATGTTAGGTGCATTAAAGGGTGAGATGATGAATAATTTTTGAACCGTTTGACTATGTTGCCTGATTTGATTTATCTGAATGAATGTTAAATGCTGATCATGATTTAACCTAGGCGTAGAATCCAAAGATGTCCAAAGAAGTTAAATGATTGTGTTGATGATCGAACTAGTAAATGATTATGATGGATATTTATGTTTTGATTCATATGAATTGTTGATGATTTACTTGGTTTGATCGAACAATTGTTAGGATGGAAACTGTTAAGTGATAATTGTAAATAAAGAAACAATTGAATGATTGTAACTGTTTAACATAAATATCGGATGTTGTAAACTGTTCGCACAAGGAACCTAGTCGCACAAGTCTTGTCAGTCGCACATTATACCTCCAGTCGCACAAGGCTTGCTGGATCGCACTAGATGAAATACGTTTAACTGTTGGGCCTCAAAGCCCAAGTGAGTCGCACAATATGATCTGAGTCGCACAAGATAGTTTGTTGTTTTGGGCCGTAGACTTGGGCTGGGTATTAAAACTGATCGCACAAGATGTATGAACATATAGCTGATTGGGCTGGTTGGTTATGTTTGGGCCGAATTAACACAACCGTACTAGAATACTTAAGTCGCACAAGGTTATTATTTATTTGTTATGTGGGCCGTAGGCTATATGTGTTGGGCTGGGAAACACTACTAGTCGCACAAGATGGATTATTGAATGATATGTTGGGCCATGTGTTAGTACATCAATGAATTTGGGCTTCAACGAGTGGATCGCACAAGTTGTCACACTTGTGCGAGCCCAATAGTTAATATGTTGAACGTGATGATTTCATGTTACCATGATCCGTATGTTAAACTGATAACATTTAAAACATTCTATGTGTGTACTATGTTGCCATGCTCGATACGTGTTAGCAATATGTTAAATTATGTGTAATCATACGTGCTTTAATTGAACCTAAACCTGACATGTGTGATAACCATGTTAGGACGTGGTTGACCACTAGCTTTTAGACGTGACCTTTCTGTGTAATCTGCCGAGCAAACCAAGGTGAGTTCACACTCCGTTACAAAGCATGGGGTTCCCAGGGGTTGGGAATGGGTTAAGGAATAGGGATTCCTCGTCCTGTTGAGACGTAACCAGGAACATAGATTCCTCGTCCGGTTGAGACGTATTAAACTATACTAGACTAGAACTCTATCAACGAAGTCCCTCCATTTTATATCGACTTAATCGCCGAGGCCAATGGCGAACGGGTCATTAGTTAAATAGCGCTATTAGGTTTAACAAACCTCACACCGTGCCGCAGAGGACGGGCGTGGACTAATGGACTATGGCACGTCAGTGATGATAGACACAGACGTTAGGGCACTTAAACATGACGAACGTTAGTAGTCGATATGGTAACGAGTCTGGTGAACAAAACATGGGGTAGCCCCCACGGCCATAGAGCCGGGCTGGAATAGCCAACGTAAGAACGGGTAACTAATAAACGTTTTTCGAACTATGGGGTAACCCCCACGGCTGGATAGCTGGTAAAGATCAAACTGTGTTTTCGGAATAACTATAAACTGGACAACCAAACGTGAACTCACTCAACTAGTTGTTGACTCGTTACTACATGCTTTGCAGGTCTATAGGTACTTAGCTGGAGCTTGCACAAGGGAGAGTCGTTGTGGGACATGGACAGCTGTGTGCCATGTTAAACCTTTGGATATTTAAACTACGTTTTGGTTTTACACATTATGCTTCCGCTCATAACTTAACTAGGTTTGTTTTGGATATTAATCGTGTTGGTTGAACTTTTACATTAAACATTTACTTGTTCAATATGATTAGTGGTTTGATCCTGGTCAGTCACGCCTCCAAGCGGTGATACTCCGCATGTGGATTTTGGGGGTGTGACAATACTCGCATAGTGCCCCTCCTCGCTAAAGAAAGTTAGGTGTTGTTTGTTTTTTCAGAAGTAAAACGTCAGCAGTCTGCGGACCACATCTGCAGACATCAGTAGCAGAAGAGGTGGACCAAACCTTTGCAGTCTGCAAGAAGAAGACTGTTTTTTTTACCATAATCTCTTGTCTCTCTTCTACCTCTCTCTCTCTCCCTCTACCATCTTTCCTGTTCTAACCTAAATTTCATCCTAACCCTTTGCCAGTCCACCACTCCACCACCCAAAAAATCATGAACCCAAATCAAACAAATAGAACCCTACTCTGTCTTATCTTTTATATTTCACACCATATCAAAGCCATGAATCAGATTAAACAGAGTAATCTAACAGATCAAAATAGAAAGTAGTACTGAACAAGACATCATCACGTACCTGAAGGTGGAGATGAGGGCTTCGTCGGAGATGAAGATGGAGATAGACGGCGATGGAGGTGGATATCGATATGTCGGAGATGAAGATGGGGATCGACGGCGATGGAGGTGGAGATCGATGTGTCGGAGATGAAGATGGAGATCGACGGCAATGTAGGTGGAGCTCGATGTGTCGGAGATGAAGATGGAGATCGACGGCGATGGAGGTGGAGATCGATGTGTCGGCTGAATTGCTAGGGTTATGAGATTTGTTTTGTTTTCAAAGAGCAGAGAAGAGAAGAGAAGAAGAGGATAGAAGATCCTTGAAGACTCTGGTCCACATCTGCCTGAGGAAGTGGTGTTGAAGACCTTTTTTAGTGAAAGCATTTCAAGAAAACAAACACACTGCAGACTTAAACGTCTACGCGTGATCTGTGTGGAGCAGACATAAGAGGTTCTGAAGTGCTTTTGACAAAAAACAAACACCACCTTAATAGCAAGGTACTTCTGTAAAATATTAGTTTACACGCACATATTGCTTTACCTAATTGGTGACTTGACAAGCTGTTTCGATAAGAATCCAATTCCCATGACCTTCGCTAATCCCCACTAATTCCACGCCCACTCAATTATTATATTTATCATAAGCCTACAACTCAATTAGTATACTTATCATAAGCCTATAATATTAAAATGAAATATAATAAATAATAGTTAACATTAATATTAAACTGAAATATAATCTAACTTATAATAAAAGACTTCAAATAATGACACATGGCATTATCTCCTTTAACCTCATAAATTGTATTTATATTTGTTTAATAAATTTCTTTTAATATTAATATTAATTAATAACCAATACATAGATATCACTTATTTTTATCCTTATCTTTATCTAAAATTAATAAATAACTTCAATTTTGTAATTTAGACCCTTTGTTTTTTTACTTTTAACCCAAAGTTTTTCATTTTTTTCAATTTAATCCCAACACTTTTTTATTTTTAATTTTGGTCCACCATACTTTTCATTTTTCCCAAGTTTTTTGTTCCGTTCTAAATTTTGTGAGTTAACGCGCCGCAACGTGCGTGTGGTGTTCAACATTTTTTCGTATATTTTTTTCCCGTTTGACTGGCTCGTCGCGTCACATCTATTTTTCTGCGTTTGATAAGTTCGTCCAACACGCGGGTCCTGGATGAACTTAGTTATTTTTTTTTCTATGTTTTACGTTTCGGTTTAATTTCTCAGCTTTATTTTTTTTTTCCCATTTTTATTTATTTTCTTTTTCCGAGCTTTTCCGGTGTTGATGGTCGCTGGCAATGGTATAGTATTGCTACTACTTAACACAGCTTTATAACAACCGCTGCAACGCAGGGGCTTAATACTAGTAAATAATATAGTTAACATTAAGAGAATGCCATTAGTTTATTCGTAAATGTGATAATAAAGTATAGTCGGTTGTCACCTAAAAACTATTAATCAACGAAACAGAACAAACAAAATACTTCTGCCTTTTAAAAAAATAACTATGATTAAATACAGAACAAAAATAGGAAGTTTAATCCTTACAAGTTCGAGTTCGTGTGTAGTGGTCTGTGAAGTGAGCATCTTTTTGCCCGAACACGCCTCATTACACCCCAACCACCATCCTCGGGGAGTTTTCTTCCAAAAAAATGGATTGGGCCTTTCCTTTAAAACGCCGGAAACTTACAAGGATTTCGAAATTGTGCCGTTGGTTAACGGTAATAAATAAAAATAATAAATTTTCAAAATTTTTAATTCACCTTTAAAGCCCTTTCCTTTAACATTCTTGCAATGGTTTAAAGCCTCCATTATCATTACCTAATTATTTTTTATTTAAATTTAAACATTATTTAATTTAGATATATTAATTTAAATTTAAATAACATGAATAAAATATAAAAAACATAATTTAAATAAAAAAAATACAATGTCACTTACGAGGGCGGTGACGTAGGCGTGAAGGGGCGTTTTTGGGGAAAAAAACGCCCAAAATCCCTTCCACTACGAGTGGTCTAATATATTTTCTATAAGACCATGTGTAGTGGTGAACAAACATAATGCCCCTACCATGGGGCATTATCCGACACGTGGCATCCTAGTCATCGTTGGACATTATAGCAAAAGTGGCGTAGTGGGAATAATGCCCCTTCCAATCATTAAAAAGAATAATAAAAAAAAAAACAAAAAAAACAAACTATTTATTATTGGCCATGCCCCCACCTTGGACCCACTCCCATTTGCCACATGCATAGGGCCGTTCAAATCGCTCGCCGCTCGCTCGACGCTCGTTCGGAAACTGCTCGGAAAATGCTCGTTCGATTTGACGCTCGGTTATAAACGAGCCGCTCTGCTCGGTTCGGTTTGTAAACGAGCCAAGCATGAGCAAAGGTCCGCTCGGCTCGATTCGGCTCGAATTATTATTTTAATTAGTATACATATCCATATACCTATACACATACATATATAAACATGTATACACACACACACATATATATATATATACACACAAATATAAATTATACATAATACACACACACCTATATATATATACACACTTACACATACATATGTAAACATGTATATACACACAAATATAAATTATACATAATACACACACACCTATATATATATATATATACACACTTACACATACATATATATACTTAAATATAAATTAAATTTATAGTTTTATGTGTACCACTCTATTAGATTTTGGTCAACGATATACAAATTTACAACAATATCTATACATACTAGCCCAACCACACCAATAAAGAAATTAATATTAAAACTAAAAGTTAAATCCTAAACCGATAAAAGATAGTTTGTTCATCTCCTCAATGTTTCATGTCGTTACCCTAAGTCGATCTTCTCCTACTCTCAACGTAATTGTTCGTGCAATATGATCATCGCCTCGTCGGCCACAACATTGTTATTAATAAGAAAAATACCGTGCCATTAAATGTGCATATTTTTAAAGACATGAAAACTTGAGACCCAACACTGTCACTATCTCTCTCAACAAATTTAAATCGGGCGACACAGTTGTCTAAATCGCTCGAATTTCGCTCGGCGCTCGCTCGGAATTTTTATTGCTCGAAAAATGCTCGATTGATTTGAGGCTCAGTTTTAAATGAGCCGCTCCGCTCGGTTCGGTTTGTAAACGAGCCAAGCACGAGCAAAGGTCCGCTCGGTTCGGCTCGGCTCGTGAACAGCCCTACACATGCACTCCCAGTCAAACCTCAGTCAAACCCCATTCAGCGTTATGATAAAAACGCCAACTTCAAGTTTTTGAAATTTTTTTTTTAAAACGCCCAATGTAATTGGGGGGGGGGGGGGGGGGGGGGCGTTTTAGGGCGTTTTTTTTCAATTTTTTTTAAAAATCACGCCCCACTACGGGTGGTCTAAGCATCTTAACAAGTACAAATATATTTACTTACGATACAATACATAATGCATATATTAGTTACTTTTTAGGGGTAAATACATCTTTAAAACAATACTTTCATCTTTACCCCTCAATGTATTTACTTATGGTAAAATACATATATAATGCATATGTTAATTACTTTTTAAGGGTCAATACGTCTTTAAAACAATACTTACACATTTACTCTTCAATACTTACAGTTTACCCCTTTACTTTTACCCATGTATTGCTCAATTTTATTTTATTTTTGTTTTTCTCGTATATCTTTGAATATACTATGTTTTAAAAATTTCCAAACATGCCGTTACGACGTACTCATTTTTGTCAATGTGTCGATATAAATTTTATTCAATATCGAGATATGGATTATAATGTACAAGTCATGCATGCATTAATGTATAAGTTTTTTTTGTATAAGACTATTTGACTTTTAGAATAACTAGAAAACCATAAGGGTGTTTATGAAAATTAAAGAGTAGTTATGACTTCCCCTTACCCACTAACATTATTTTATTCTTTTCATTTAGTATAGTATAAACGCCATTGATTTATTTATATGATGTTATACAAACATCATTGCTTTATTTTATTATAAAAATAGCAAAATATATAAACTTTAATTAGGTGGTGAATAATAAAGCATCACTTAAAAATTTACAACAATTTATAATTTTTATTAAATGATAATCGATCATTTATTATTTAACTTATGTAAGTAGTTACTTTCATTAAAAGATTTTTCAGGGCAAATGAATTTTATTACCACCAAATAAAGATAAATTAGAGAATTTAAACCAAAAGAATTAGTTGACAGCCACCTCACAAAAGAAATTGTTTTTTTTAATTATGTTTAATGTTTAATAAGGTAACCAGAGTATGATTGTCATGGAACGGAATTGTGATTGGTGTGGTTATAGTCAAAACTCGTTAATATTATAGTACTAGTAGGGTGTCCGTGTGATGCGGCGGAGGCGACACTTTGCATTACGGCACTCATTTCTGGTAGTTTCTTATTCATATAGTATTTATAATAATATTATTGTGGTGGATATATGTCATAAGTGTTATACATATGTAAATTTTTTATTAATTAATAATCAAAAGACAAAAGATAAGTTGTTATAATTGTAAAGTATGTTTATTTTATGAGTTAAATTATAGAGTATAATTTTATTCTTTAAAGTTCATAACTTTTTTTAAATATCCACATAGTACTTATCCAATAAACTTTAAGTTTAAAATTTTGTTTTTATAAAATTAAAAAAATAGTATTTGACTCGTAAGTACATTTTAGATCTTTTTGTTAAATTTCATTTTTCACAGATACTCATAAGTACGTTTTAGACCTTTTTGTTAAATTTCGTTTTTTTACAAATATAAAAAAAATTATATTTTTACAAAATTTCAAGAACTGTTAAGAGTTTATATCTTTATTAACTTTATATTATACTAGATTAGAACCCCGTGTATTACACGGGCTGAATAAATATAAATTTATATACTAAATAATAAAATAATATATCTTTAAAAACTTTGTTTATTACACGGATTAAATACATATAATTTTATATACTAAAAAATAAAAAAATATATCTTTAAAAACCTCGTGTATTGTTGTACAAGTTGAATAAATATAATTTTATACATCAAATAATGAAAAAAATACCAAATAATAAATCATTTATATATTTACAAAACCCCGTGTATTGTACGGGTTGAATAAATCTAATTTTATATATAAAATAATAAAAAAAGTTATATTTTTAAAAACCTCATGTATTACACGGGTTGGATAAATGTAATTTTGTATAGCAATTTATAAAAAAAGTTATATCTTTTAAAAACCCGGTGTATTACACGAGTTGAATTTATATATCAAATAATAAAAAAGTTATATTTTTAAATACCTCATGTATTACACGGGTTGGATAAATATAATTTTACACGGGTTGGATAAATGTAATTTTGTATAGTAAATAATAAAAAAAGTTATATTTTTAAAAAACCTTTTGTATTACACGGGTTGAATAAATGTAATTTTATATAGTAAATAATAAAAAGTTATATCTTTAAAAAAGCTCGTGTAATACACGAGTTGAGTTCTGATTAACTTTAGATTTTGATTTCCTGCATTTTCTCTCCTATTAAATAATATTTTTAGTTCCTAACTAATCTTATCTATGTAAGTCTACTTTTAACTTATAATCCTTAATTATATGCAACACAATCTACATGTATCTAGTCAAGTTGGAATAGAATTCTTTTAAAACTGGTTAATATTATCTATAACAATATAGTTGAACTTGTAATTCCTAAAATTTTGCAACATAATTTAGTATTTATCTAGTAAAGATTGCAAATTACTGGAGTATTTTATTTATATTACTTGTTACAAAAAATGTTTATAAAAGAATTATTTTTTTTATAAAAACAAAATGTTTTGTTGATAAATAAAGTAAAAAAATTGTTTTACACATGTAAAGTTTCGTTTTTTAATAAAAAAATAATAATCAAATGACAAAAAATAAAAGATAAGTTGTTATAGTTGTAAAGTAAGTTTATTTTGTTTGTTAAATGATAAAGTTTATAATTTTATTCTTTAAAGATCATAACTTTTTTAAATATCCACATGGTACTCATCCAATAAACTTTAAGTTTAAAATTTTTGTTTTTATGTAAATAAAAAATAAAAAATAGTAGTTGACTCGTAAATACGTTTTACACTTTTAACTTTAATTGTTTAACTTTGTTTTCATATATATAAAAAATTTCATATTTTATAAAATTTTAAAAACAGTTTTTAGAAAAAAATACGATGTTAAGAGTTAATATCTTTATTAACTTTGTATCATAGTAAGTTCAGACTTTTAGTTTAGCTTTAAAGTTTATTACTTTATTATTTTTTAACTAAGAAATACAAATTATTAGATTATCCAAGAATAATTGCAATATTTTATAATTTCAGCTTGACTATATTTAATTGCAATATCTATTTATTGCAACTTTAGGATATTAACTTATATAAGTTCAGTTCACTTGTAAATTTAGGATACTAACTTTATTTTCAACTTTACTAATATGGTCAATAACTGCATTATATTAACACCAAAAATAAAGTTCAAATGTAAAATAAACTTCATTCGTACGTCTAGATCAAACATAACAACTGGAAATGAAAAAAAAACATAAAAACACTTATAGATTTCATATTAGAGTGCAAGAAATTTGTTTCGCTTCTGAATTGACACTCGAGGTATTTTTAATCGGGTTTTCTGGTTTGTACTTGAATCGACAATATATTCTAATTCCTTTTCTTTGTCATTGTCCTCGGAATCGTCTAAATTAATAACCTCACTCCATTTCCATTCAAAGAGTCTCTTGGATCTCTTCATTTGAGTCTCAAACTTCTGATCCATAAAAAGGACAAAAGTTGAATACAAAAGTTAAAAAAAAGATTAAATAAATCTTAAAATTACATCTTCACTAAATTCACGTTGAAGATTAGACTTGTATGAACTAAACACTGCACCATAAGAAATAATATCGACACTTTTATTACCATCATCCTGCAATAAAACACACATATAATAAAATAACGAACATGTTAATATGAAAGATATACGCAAAAATAATACTTAAAAACCAGTAAAATCAATATCTTAGAAGCTTGTTCGACAAATGGATTGTTTAAATTGGCATGTTTATCCTGCAACTGAATCTAAAAAGTCAAATAAGTTAACATTCACATAAAGTAAATACAAGAAAACGATTATTCACTGTTGCAATATAACAGAACTGACCTTAGAATTTTCAATCTTACATGCTTGGTTTTTCGCAACAATTGAATTCAGAAGTGGATCCATTTTTTAACTTTGTTTAGCAATAGATATAGGGGTGTCCTGCTATGTATTTATAGTAGTAACTATAGAAGTGCATTAGGGTTTAATTTCAGATTTGCCACCCCTTTATTTAGGAAGTTTGTTGTGGTTAGTTTTTAGTTTTTATAAGATATATCTAAGTATAGATATTAGGCAATTTTAATAAAATAAAATGTGACACATAATATCTTCATTTTATGTTATGGTACTTTTAATTTTTTTTGTTTGCATAGATGGAGCCCATCTTTGTAGATTAGGCGCACTAGATCACAAGTATTAATTACTTGTACGTTAAAACATTATCGACTTGTATCTTTTAATCCGTGCGTCGATATTGAACAAGACAACTACCGAAACGTCGACAAAAATGTGTAGGTCGTCATGCTATCTTTCGAATTTTTTAAACAATATAGTTTATAAGATATGTCAATAATACGTACAAAAATTATAAGTTTGTTGTGGAGTGATGAATTGTAAATAATTATCTATAATTTTGTTAAAACCTTAGGGATTTAAGTGGAATAAGTTTAGGAGCTAAAAAATAAATAGAGTTTAAAAGACCAAACTACCATCATTTTAGGTGTCTTTCCCTAAATAAAGCAGGGAAGGGGGGTTCTTATTTTTTAGGTATCTTAAATTACCACTCGCTCAAATAGATCTAAGTTCGCTAGGCTAGAGTGGAAAGAATGGTCAAGTAATCCTTTGTATATGATGTAAGCGTTTTTTTGTGGCAGTCCTTGTTTTGAGGTCTGTCCGTGTTTCTAATGAAGTTAACTGTTAAAAAAAAGTATAGTTGTGGTGTAATTAGAAAAAAACCCTTAAATAAAACAATTCAACAAACTTTCCTATGTTAGGTGGAGTTAATTTATACACATGGCACCTAAACTTTAGGTAACTTTTTTATTTCTTGAGTCATATTAATTTGCATAATGGCTACCCGATAATCTTTTTTATGGGTTTTTCATATTATCACTTATCCATGGGTATGTATTTCTTATTGTTTTCTAATTAATATGTTGCAATCGTCCAAATATTTACTATCGAAGGAACTCATCAGGAGAACAGGGGCGAAGCATAATGTGTTCCCGGGGGTGCATCCGCCCACCCCAATGTTTCGGCTAGAAGTGTATAAGTTCCAATTTTTCGTCCGAAAATTTTAAAATTATATAGGATCGCCCCCCGATTATTTTTCCTAAATTGTATATCCTAAATATTTATAAACTGTTTATATAATTGATTGGTAGTTTGGTAAATATACACTTCGTTTTATTTGGAACTATTATTATTTGACCCGACTTGAATCGAATAGCCAACCCGACCCGACCCGAAACATAACGATAGGAAAACAATTTTTGGGTCCCATCACTTTACGCCCCCTCGAAACTTTTGGTCAAGCTCCGTCACTGCAGGAGAAGGATACCGGTTATAAACCAGTCATGCCTAAGATGTCAAACACAAGAGGAAACTATAGATCACATATTATGTGGATGCTCATCATCGAAAGCAGTTTGGGAAAAGGTACTCGTTTGGCTAAAGTTGCCGGCGGCCACGGATCTTCAAGGGTGTAAGGAAGCGCTAGAGTATGCTAATGGATTAACAGGATCAAATGAGTGGAAGAAAATTATAAGCGTTGTGGTTCAAACAACCATGTGGAATATATGGAAATCTCGGAATGAAAAGGAGTTCGAAGGCATCACTCGTAACAGTAATGATATAGTAGAAAAGATAATGGTGGAGAGCTTTATTTGGTTAAAAAGTAGATCTAAATTCAGAGACGTGGTATGGGAGCGATGGGCGGATTTTAATATTCGAGATATAGTAAGATAGTAGAATTTTGTTGGGTGTGTTAGACTTTGTATTCTGTTTTGTTTGTTTGTTTTTGTACTATACTTCGGGTTTTTACAGCATATGCTGGCCCTGTTCTATTAATCATAGAATTTTACCGTTCAAAAAAAAAAAAAAAAAAATTTACTATCGAAACACATCCTAATGTTTGCCTATTATTGAAGGATGATAAGGGTGTGGAGATGATAGAGTTTTAACAAACATTAATTTCAAGAATTAATCTTAATATACAAGGTACATACTTGCCGATTTTGTAATTACATACTTGATCTTCTGTTCAAAATACGATAAGCAGACAAAAACACAAAAGAGGAATCACCGTTTCAAAAGTATTCTAATTACCCGATATGAACGAACTGCCCGGACCGAATAGTAAAATACCAGTTGCTTTCGATTCAGCTCTTTGAAATCAATCGATGTGAAAATATTAATTAACTTAAGGTTAATGGGTGGTTGCGGCCGCTATTGAGTTATTTTTTATATGTGTTTTTTATCTTTGTCAATTAACTAGAGAACAATTATGATTTTGCTTTTTTTTTACCAATTGATCATTAGCATGATGTAGTGGAGTTAAAAGTTATTTACTTTTGTCACTTGTTTTAAATTATGTTATTTTCAAGATAGTTTATTATATATTTTATGTTATTAAGATCTGAATCTGAATTGTAAGTATTTAATTTTTAATATATTAACATATTACATCTTTATAAAGGAGGAGGAATTGATTTTCAAGTGTTTTATAAAAATGATTTTTCTTGTAAAATTTTAAAAGAACCACTTTTTACGTTACGTTAAGATAATATTTGTACGGGTAAATTACAATTTTCGTCCTTTAGTACTAACCAAATTACAGTCACAATCATTTATTTGCAAAACCCGTTACACTCTACGTCCTTTAGTACTAACCAAATTAAAATTTTCAGGTAAGTTTATTCACTCAAGGGTATTTTGGTCAATTCGTGTTTTTATTTAAATGTTTAATAAATAAATAAAAACAATGCATATACACTTCATCTTCCCCAATTTCCTAACCCTAAAATCCTAACCACCACATCTTGCCGCCACCACCTCATCCTGCCGCCACCATTCCGGCCACACTCACCGCCCCTAACACACCAGGGATATTGTGAATAATAAAGAATATAACTGATAGTTTGAACTCAAAAGTCAAACTGTTCTTTGCTATCAGACTTTTAAGGTCAAAACTATCACTTTTCATACTGAAACTCATATGGGTATTTATCAAATTTCCAAACCAAGATTATCTCACATATTTGTATCTATTAGATAATCAAATAGTGAATTTTCTACCTTCTGGTTTGTCCTTAAAATTCAAAGTGTTTCTTTTAACAGCTTTATGTTATACTTGACCTTAAGTCAATTTTATTTGTAAATAAATAAACAATGACCAACACAATTCTTTCGGATTTAAACAGTTATACAGCCAGCCAGTATTTGCATCTGTTGAGAGATGGTTAACGTAAAAATTTTGAAAGATTCCATGAATTGAAGTTGCCATTATTGTCGGTTTTTCGGTTCAACATGTTCAGGTTATGTTTCAGAACAGCGTACGTTGCAACGACAACCGCAATTGCGTTGTTGTTACCATGCTTCAATGAGATTCTGGGTGTGTTAGGGGCCCTGAATCTATGGCCATTATCGATATTTTAGGGGTGGTGGGTGTGGCCGGAGTGGTGGCGGTAGGATGTGGTGGTTAGGGTTTTAGGATTAGGAAATTCGTGAAGACGAAGTGTATATACAATTTTTGTTGGTTTTATTTATTAAACATTTAAATAAAAACATGAATTGACCAAAATATCCTTAAGTGAATAAATTTAACTGAAAATTTTAACCTGGTTAGTACTAAAGGACGTAAAGTGTAACGAGTTTTGCAAATAAACACTAGTACATAATTGATCAAAAGATGCTATGGGTGTTTTCAAAAGATGTGGTTCCCCTCTCTAACTGCATCTTATGGGTGTTTTGAAAATGATTTATGTATGTTTCAAAAAAAACATGAGCCAAAAGATGCGGTTCTTATGCAACCGCATCTTATAGGAGTTTTGAAAAAAAAATCAAAAGCTTAAAGATACGGTTCTAAAACCGCATCTCTTGATATAACGGTAATAAACAAAAACTAATAATAAAAAATAAGTATATATTAGTTGTATACGTATGATTGAATATTTTTTAATAATGATACTAAATAACAAATATAAAGAAAAATATTTTCATATATAGTATTTTTATATATAACATTTTTATATATAACAATTGACGTTGAAGCTTGTAAACAGTGCAATAATTGTCTAAAATTTAAAGCTTATTTACATTATTGCCATTATTTCATTCGGTCACAACTCACACGATTTTTTTTGTTTCTCAAATAACTTTTCCTTTTTTTATTTTTCTTTTTTCTCAATAACTTTTCCTTTTTTCTTAGATTCTTCATAGTTCATTCTCACACATACAATATACTACTTAATTATTGACTTTCAGTTTGTGCTTTTGTTTTTTAACTAGTTTTTGCCCCGCCCGCGTTGCGGGGCAATAAGCTGAATATTTCTCTCTCATAACATGTATGCATGTACAGAGGACAAAATCGTAATTATATTTTGAACTGGAGGCGAAATTATAATTTTAAACTGAGAGCAAAATCATAATTTTAAGCTATGGGGGAAACATAATTTTATTTTGAACTGTGGGCAAAAACGTAATTTTGAGCTGAGGGCAGAATCGTAATTTTGAGCTAGAGGAAAAAACAACATTTTATTTTGAACTGGGGGCAAAAACGTAATTTTAAACGGAGGGCGAAACCGTAATTTTAAACTGGGAACAAAATTAAAAATGAGTTTTTGAACCGAGGGCAAAAGTGTAATTTTGAGCCAGGGGCAAAATTATAATTTTATTTTGAGCTGGGGGCAAAAACGAAATTTTAAACGAAAGACGAAAGCGCAATTTTAAACTGAGAATAAAATTAAATAAAAAATGGGTTGGTCCAATAGGGAAGTGCCAGGCAAGCTGCCTGGCACTATTCCTTCAACTTGAAAATATTTGAACTGTGAGCAATAACGTAATTTTGAGATGAGGGCAGAATCATAATTTTGAGCTAGAGGGAAAAACGACATTTTATTTTGAACTGTGGGTAAAAACGTAATTTTAAACGGACGGCGAAACCGTAATTTTAAACTGGGAACAAAATAAAAAATGAGTTTTTGACCCGAGGGCAAAAGCGTAATTTTGAGCTAGGGGCAAAATTATAATTTTAATTTGAGCTAGGGGTAAAAACGTAATTTTAAACGAATAATGAAAGCGTAATTTTAAACTGGGAATAAAATTAAATTAAAAATAGGTTGGTCCAATAGGGAAGTGCCAGGCAAGCTGCCTGGCACTATTCCCTCAACTTATAAATGTATATGTAGTAAATTTGAGCTGGGCTAAAAACGTAATTTTAAACAAAGGATGAAAGCGTAATTTTAAACTGGGAATAAAATTAAATTAAAAATAGGTTAGTCCAATAGAGAAGTGTCAGGCAAGCTACCTAGCACTATTCCCTAAACTTATAAATGTATACGTAGTAAATTCCTTCACTCGCACACACAAACACTTGGTTTTTTTAATTATTTATATTATTATTTCAATCTTTAATATTGCACATATGTTGTGTTTACATTATGACTTTAGAGATTTGCACACTTCAAATGCTACGACATACTTACTGATATCAACGTCTCAGTAAGTGAGTCAATCTACGTTTCGACGTAAATTATAATCATAACTGAGTTCATGGTATATTTTTATTTCATTTTTTAAATACACTTCCATTTTTAACACTTATTTTTACGACGTGACATTTTTCTTGATCTTCGAATGTACGTAATACCTTTTGTATCTAAGTTTCAATCGCTTTCATTTTCGAGTTGTCTATATTTCGATGTAAATTTTAATCAAAGCTGAGTCGGGTCATATATGTTATATTTTTTTAATAAGTGATGTGTGCAAAATGCAACATATAAATTACATCAATTGTGGCATAAAACTAACCCTTTTTAGTACTAATGTTGGAAAAAATATGCTTTTGTCTTCCTTTTGTATTTTCAGGATTAAATGAGCTCAAATTAACAAAAGAAGCAAAAAGACAGCAAAATCTAACATAAATACAAGAAAAGGAACAAACGTGACATGCCCGACCCCACGACAGCATCTTCCTAAGCAAAACAAGAAGACAGAAGACTGAACACGCCCCGTGCTCAGCCAGCACGGGGGCGTGCCCAAGCGTCAGCAGAAAAGACAAAGTGGTAGAAGCTTCTATTGCCCACCACGGGGCCGTGCTCAGCGAACACGGGGCCGTGGTCAACTATAAGATTCGCACAATCTAGGCAAATCTTCATAGTACAAAGATTCTTCTGCACACGAGGTCGTGCTCAGCGGACACGGGGACGTGGTCAACTAATAAGACAAGCTGCATTAAATGAAGAAAGAGAAGGATGTGGACACGGGGCCGTGCCCGAGCTTCTGTTCAGCCTATAAATAGGAATGCTTGGCTCAAGCTCAAACCATCCCTTGGCACACCACCTCTCTCACACTTCACCCACCACCCACCACCACCATAACACCATCATCCACCACCATCATCCATTGTCCATCATAGAGTGTGTGAGTCGTCTTGGGATCCAAGATTGATCGTAAGAGTTCTTGACAATCAAGGCCATGTTTGCCTAAGTCTCTTACATCATTTGGTGAAGACAAGTGTCTAGTGTAATACTTTTTATTTCTAATCTTTTCGCACTTTTTACTTGGTTTTGTATTAATGACTTTAATAACTAGTTTCTTATGTTGAAGGTGATTCTTCCTTATCGTTTGTCCGTGGTGTCTTAACATTATTTTACTGTCTATATAAAATAAAAGATTTTCACCATTCATATCTCCACGGTCTATATGGAGGTATGTTGGCTACCTGGTCGGGGGTTAAGGGAACGGTTTGGTAAGAGTCTTGCCATTGTTCAGCGTTTAGAGGTCCTGCAATGGACCTGGGTCAAATTTAGTAGGACCTCCTTCAATACTTAACGGTATTGGATGGCGGGGGTCCAAACTCTTTGATCCCCTCATAAGTTAAACTACTATTAATACTATAACCCGGCTATTTAGGACTGTATCCCTGCTGACTCAGACTACTTAGTCGAGGGTAACGTCACCTCCAAAAGAGGGGCCCACCATAATTTGCATTAATAACTTAATTCATTATCTTTCAATAATCCGACCCTTTAGGATTGTATCCTTGCTGACTCAAACTACTGGGTTGAGGGTAACGTCACCTTCAAAAGAGGGGCCTACTACAATAACTAAGATAATCTCTTAAATAAGTGCAAAAGTGCGGAAATAATCAAAGGTTACACTAAACACGAGTCGGAACCAAGTGATTCATCTTGTCTATCTGTTTTTATTTTTATTTTTATTTTCAGCATTTTAATTAGTTTTTATTTTTCTTAGTTTAAAACATTTTTCTAAACTTTTTGATTTGATTAGACGTTGAGGATAAACCGGTACTAAAAGCTCTTGTGTCCTTGGACGACCTCGGTATCTTACCAACACTATACTACGCTCACGATGGGTGCACTTGCCCATATGTGTGTTTAGTGTTAGTAAATATCGTGTTTTATAAATTTAAAACTTGGCTAAAGAAAGTGTAAAAGGGGCTTAAAATATACCTAAATTCATATACACACTTCACACGCATCAAGTTTTTGGCGCCGTTGCCGGGGACACAAGGCTTTTAAGAAAGCTTAAAATCGACGGCCTAATCAGTTTTCCAAAACCTTTTTAAAACGCGCGCACATTTTTCTGCATTTTAGTTTAGTTTTGCATTTACAGTAACCTGTACACAGGGCCGTGCTCACTGAACACGGGGCCGTGCTGCACATTTTTCATAAAACACCCAGTAACAGAAGCTTGAACATGGGCCGTGCTCACTGAACACGCCCCGTGCTCAACGAAATCAGTAAATTTAATTAAAACGCCCAGATACAGATCCTGAACACGGGGCCGTGCTCACTGAACACGGGGCCATGTCCAGCCTCTGTTTCCGTTTTTATTTTTGTTTTCTGATCTCGAGACTTGGTTGTGGTCTGCTGAGTGATCCTTATGGATCAATACTCAGGAGATTACAACTACACCTATGAGGAGGATGATTATAGGAGTAATTATTGCACTAATTGTAGTAACACACACTCGGTTCAATATCGTCACTCATATCAACCATCCACTTCATACACATACTATGAGGAACCCAGGTACGAGCCATCAACTTCATACACATCCTATGAAGACCAAAGGTATGAACCTCCTCCCTCATACTCATATTTTGATGAACCAAGGTATGAGCCTTCTTACTCATACTTTGATGAACCAAGGTATGAGCCACCACCTTCGTATGCTTATTATGAGGAACCATGGCGTGAACAACCCACCTCATATGAGTATTATGAAGAACAAAATTATGACCCTTATCCATCATATGCTTACAATGAAGAACAATGGTGTGAACCATCTACTTCATATGGGTATTATGAGGAACAAAGGATCGAACAACCGGATTCAAGCTTTGAAAATCCCGATTCTTTTTCTATAACCGAAGTGACCGATAGGATATTAGAACACCTTAGAGTTATCGATCGCTATATAAAAGAATCTCGCGCAAGGGAATAGGAGTCCCGCACAAGAGAAGAATTAAAAAAGGATGAAATAACCGAAAGTGAAAAAATGAAAGAACAAATAAGTGAAGAGCCCACACATGAGTTAAACAACGAAAAAGGTGAGTCCAACAACGTTAAAATTCAAGAAGAGCCTAATTTTGAAGAAATTAATCTCTTGTCACCTTCTTTCGAAAATCATTGTTTAGTACCCACTCATGCTAAGTTTTTAAAAGAGTTAAACACTAACACTAAAATTGACGAAACGGTAAGTGTTAAGTTAACTAATGATCAAACCTCACTAATAAAAGAAGACCCATTTGAAATTAACATTACACCGGTTCCATGTTTCTTTCAAAATTCGTTTATTAGTAATGTCACAATTGATAAAGATCTTTGTGTTAACATAATGCCTAACTACATTTTCGAAAAATTAAGCATTAGTGATTTTTCTCCATTTCAAATATCCATTTTTCTATCCAATCGGAAAGTAATAAAATCAATCGGTATAGTTGAAGATGTCTTGGTTCAAACAAATCAAATGGTAATCCCGACCGACTTTGTCATCCTCGATGACGCTCCTCTAGTGTTGGGGCGACCATTTATAAAAACTCACGAAGCTTTGAGAAACCGGAAGTTCAACAATCTACCTCTTCAATTAGGGGCATTTAAAAGAAGTGTCGATCTTGAACGGTCAATGAAATATCCATTCGGCAATAATGACCCCCTAATTGAAGATGAAGATGAACCACCCGATACAAGTGAAAAGATTGACCACTTTGTTGAAGAAGAGGTCGCCATAGAACAAACTTTTAAAGTTCTTGATCGAAATGAGCAACCGAATAAGGAGTCTCCTAAAGACCCACCATTTGAGCTCAAAGAACTTCCAAAAGGTTTGGAATATGCTTTTCTAGACAAAGATGGTAATTTACCTGTAATTATTTCGTCTAAATTAGGTAGCTTAGAAAAAAAAATTAATTAGTCTTTTGAAAAAACATAAAAACGCGATCGCTTGGAAACTTGTAGACATAAAAGGAATTAGCCATTCCATGTGTACGCACAAAATTTTAATGAATGATGACTACAAATCGGTAATACAACCACAACGTCGAGTAAATCCAAATGTTCAAGAAGTGGTTAAAAACGAAGTCATCAAATTACTTGACGCCGGACTTATCTATCCTATCTCCGATAGTCCTTGGGTGAGTCCCGTCCAAGTAGTTCCAAAGAAAGGAGGTATGACGATGATAACTAATGAAAAGAATGAACTAATACCAACGAGAACCGTCACAGGATGGAGAGTATGTATAGATTATAGACGATTAAATGAAGCAACAAGAAAATATCACTTTCCTTTACCCTTCATTGATCAAATGTTAGAAAGATTATCCGGTCATAAATTTTATTTTTTCTTGGATGGTTTTTCAGGTAACTTTCAAATCCCGATAGCACCCGAAGACCAAGAAAAGACAACCTTCACATGTCCCTATGGAACTTTTGCTTATCGACGCATGCCGTTTGGTCTATGTAATGCCCCCGCAATATTCCAACGTTGCATGGTAGCCATCTTCCATGACATGATAGAAAAGACAATGGAAGTCTTCATGGACGACTTTTCTATCTTTGGGGATTCATATGACCAATGCCTCGATAACCTTGAGCGAATGCTATCCCGATGTGAGGAAACTAACCTCGCCCTTAATTGGGAAAAATGCCATTTCATGGTAACGGAGGGAATAGTACTTGGCCACAAAATCTCAAGCGAAGGAATGGAGGTGGATCGAGCCAAAATAGATACCATTTCTAGACTACCACCTCCATCCTCCGTAAGAGCTATCAGAAGTTTCCTAGGGCATGCCGGATTTTATAGGCGGTTTATCAAAGACTTTTCTAAAATTTCAAGGCCTCTAACAAAATTACTTGAAAAAGATGCTCCTTTCATCTTTGACAAGGATTGCAATCAAGCATTTCTAACCCTAAAGGAAATGTTAGTCAATGCACCTATCATGATAGCGCCTGATTGGAAATTTCCTTTCGAAATCATGTGTGATGCTAGTGACTTTGCAGTTGGAGCTGTCTTGGGACAAAGAAAAGAAAAGCATTTCCACCCCATTTATTATGCTAGTAAAACACTAAATGATGCACAAGAAAATTACACAACAACTGAAAAAGAATTACTAGCTGTGGTATTTGCTTTTGATAAATTTCGTTCTTATCTTGTTCTTTCTAAAACTATAGTCTATACATATCATGCAGCCATTCGATATCTCTTCAAAAAGCAGGACGCAAAACCACGTTTGATTCGGTGGATTCTACTCCTCCAGGAATTTGATATTGAAATCAAAGATAAAAGAGGAACAGAAAATACCGCAGCAGATCATCTTTCGCGCTTAGAAGACCCAGCTTTGGAGGCAACCAGGGACGAGCAAATCAACGAAAAATTTCCAACTGAGTCCCTAGAAATGGTGGAATATAAAGAAGAACCATGGTACGCCGACTATGCTAACTACCTAGCTAGCGGTATAGTCGCTAAGGGTTGGCCACATCATCAAAGAAAAAAATTCTTTGCCAATGTGAAACACTATTTTTGGGAAGACCCATATCTTTTCAAAATGTGTGCCGACCAACTCATCCTCCGATGCGTACATGGTAGCGAAGCACGAAGAATTCTCCGCCATTGTCATGAAGGTCCATATGGAGGGCATCATGGTGCCGTTAGTACCGCACAAAAGGTATTTGATTCAGGATTTTATTGGCCAACCATTTACAAAGACGCCCAAAGTCTTGTCAAAACATGTGATGCTTGCCAAAGAACAGGTAATATTTCTTCCAAAAACGAAATGCCACAAAATGGCATTCTTGTTTGTGAAATTTTTTATGTGTGGGGACTCGACTTTATGGGACCTTTCCCACCATCGAAAGGAAACAAATATATACTTGTGGCAGTAGACTACTTGTCTAAATGGGCCGAGGCCGAAGCACTTCCAACAAATGATGGAAGAGTCGTGGTAAGATTTCTGAAAAAACTATTCTCTCGTTTTGGCACACCTAAAGCATTAATAAGTGATAGAGGTACCCATTTTTGCAACCATCAACTTGAAATTTTTTTAACAAGATATGGGGTCTATCACTAGGTCTCAACAGCATATCACCCTCAAACAAACGGACAAGCCGAAGTGACTAATAGAGGTTTAAAACGAATACTTGAAAAAACCGTAGGGTTAAATAAAAAGGAATGGGCAGATAAATTAGATGATGCTTTATGGGCTTTTCGAACTGCTTATAAAACAACAATAGGTACAACCCCATATAAGCTAGTCTATGGAAAAAGTTGTCACTTGCCAGTAGAAATTGCACACAAAGCCTACTGTGCAATTAAAAATGTGAACTTAGATTTAGAATTTGCTGGTAAAAATCGATTTTGTCAATTAAATGAATTAGACGAACTTAGAAATTATGCATACTCAAACTCCGAAATTTATAAGGAAAGAATGAAAATTTTGCATGACAAACATATTAAACCTAATGAATTTCGAGTAGGAGATCCAGTTCTTTTGTTTAATTCACGACTTCGATTGTTTCCTGGTAAATTAAAGTCTAGGTGGTCAGGACCTTTTTCCATCACCCATATTTTCCCACACGGTGCAGTAGAAATTAAATCTCGAAATGGGCCTCCATTCAAAGTAAATGGCCAACGGCTAAAACTCTATCAAGGATTCATTGAGGATGAAGAGGAGGAAATCTCGCTTCAAACGGTGGAAGAATGAAAACATCAACATCATACCTAGTAAGTTACGAACGATAAGGACGACATCTAAATTGGTAAGTCTTCTAACCAATTTTTTTTGGGAAACAAAGGGACACTCACACGAGCACTAAAAAAAAAATTTCAAAACTTTGCTCGGCATGAGGCCGTGTCCGCGCTGCAGTCGGGATATATCCCCTTTTTCATAACAGTTACACCATTCCACACGCCCCGTTTCCCCGAAAAAGCTCTGGTTCCAGGCAATTTTCCGCAGATTTTCAACGTGTCCTATCATTCTAACAACATCAAGGTATGATTCTATCACTATTCTTAGTTAGATTAGTTACTTGCATGTAGTTAAAACACCAAAAATTTGGGGAAAAATCTAGGGTTCTTGAAGTTCATCCGGATCAAACCTTAAATTTTTGTTTAGATCTGTTTGCATTTAGTTAGATTAGTGTTAAAAGAAGTAAATACACTTGTATTGTTCATAGATTCGCCCGATTTCTCACAAAAAAACCCCAAACCCTTGTTCTTGAACCGAAAAAGATAAAATTGAATGGGTAAACGGGTCGTTTTGGGAAAAACGGCACTTAGGGTTTCATTTTCGGGGAAAACCGCACCTATTGGACCAAAAATTTTCAAGTTTTCGAAACCGGGTCGAAAAATGGATTTTTTTTGTAACAGACGCCTGGACACGGGGCCGTGTCCGCTGAACACGGGGTCGTGTCCAGCCCACTGTTTGCATGTTTTGTCCGAAAATCCTAATGTTTCGTGCTAACTTTTGGTGTATTCTTTCAGATGGCAAGGAAGTTCACGAGGTTTAAGGCAAACGAGCTCGATGCTAGGGCTAGATACGAAGTGCTTCAAACAAGACTGGAAGAATACCCGAGGCAAGCATGCACGGATCTGTTAGCATTGGTCAACCAACTCGACCGTTTCAACAATCTTGTCACGGGACCACTAAGAGTCGCTTTAACAACTCGACTCCGTTCCGTCCACGAATGCACTTTGGAATTCTATAACACCTTCACATTCAACTCAAGGTGCGACCCATTCGACAATGATGGGGTAGCATTCCGATGTGGAGGAACCAAGTATTCGATCTCCATGGCACAATTTGGATCGATTGTCGGGTTGTATGCGGAAGAAGATGCAGGCAACGAGGAAAATACTGGAGGAATGCGAGAGATAGGTGAGAACGAACGCCAAGCCATTTGGGCTCAGATTGGTGAAGGGTACTACAATCCGAGCAGCACTAAGAGTACGAAGTTGAGGGATCCGCTCTACAGATACATCCATAGGCTCCTCGGCTACTCTCTTAGCCAAAGGCATGATAGCAGTGGCGTCGTTGGGTTAAGAGATTTAGTTGTCCTCCACTGCATCCACACCCGCAGGCCCCTTGATGTTCCGTTCCTCATGCTCCGAAACATGCATCATAACCGCCTTGCTACTGCACCAACCCCCATCTTCTTTGGAGGATGGGTGTACCGTCTCTTCAAGCACTTCACCAACATACCTAGGTCATTCGGAAGGAGCCCATGGTCGGATAGGGTAGATATACACATCTGCCGCTCAATGAACCTAATTTATGAGGCTGAAGACGGGACGGTGAGCTTCCAAAGAATGCAAGGGCATGCATGGAACCCGCAGGAGGCACTTGTCCTTCATGCTCCACAACATCATCAGTACCAGTACCAGCCCCATGGTGATCCAGGCCAATCCTCCTCCGGAGGCGGTTTTCCTAACTTTCAAAGTTTACATGATTTATTGCAGGAAAACCTCATGTGCACCAGGAACACCTACAATATGGCAAGCAACACGTACAACCGGGTTGGGGCGATCGAGAGAAACATATCCGATATCCAAGATGATATTGGAAATATCCGGGAGTACATTGCTGGGCATGGTGGAGATGATGATGATGAAGACGAGGACATGGATTAGGCGGGATGAGCGGAGGAAGAAGCGGTTGGTTGATGATTCCCCAGGTTAACCTTTTCTAATCTTGAACAATTTAAGGCTTGCGTGCCAAGTGTTGAACAATTTACTTTCCCTAACTTCTTTTATTTTCTGCATTTATTTTTCTTTTAACTTTGTTGACATGGATGTTGAACAATGGTAATCTAGGATGTTTGCTATGTTTTGGTGGAGTGTTTATTGATAAAGCAGGTACATACGAGGCTTAGAGTACTAAGCATTAGTGCTACTAAAGCCGGGACAGGAAAACCGAAGAAAGAAACCTGTTTTTCAACCTTGCAGATTGACCACACGGGGCCGTGTCCAGCCGACACGCCCCCGTGCCCACTCCCCTGAACCTGCTGTTTGTTTTAAATTCTGCAGACCTTGACAGACACGGGGCCGTGACCAGCCAACACGCCCCCGTGCCCACCTTCTGTAAGTTTTCGTTACTGGCACCTGAACACGGGGTCGTGCCCACCAGGCATGGGGCCGTGTTCAGCGCCCAGTAACACAAATTTTTTTGCTTAAATCACACATTTTACACATTCAATCAACCTAAAAACTTATTTTTGGGACACATTGAGGACAATGTGTAATTTAAGTGTGGGGGGGAAGCTAAAACCTTGAATCTTGCAAGTCCTAAATACAAGCCTTACACAAAACTCTATTGGAACCGCTAATCACCCCAATTTTTTTTCAAAAATTTTCATTTTTTTACTTGTCTAGGTTTAATTTGGGAATTTCAAAGTTCTAAAAAGGTTATATTTTTACAAATTTACAACCGATAGCGTCATGATAAAAAGAACCAACATAAGAAAATTATGAAAAGACATGACAAGCTTAGTTAAAATTTAATTATATATACTTGATCACATAAAAAACCCATTCCCACAAAAGTGAGTTTTGAGCCTTTATTGAGCATACAAATACATATCTTTAAACTAAATGCTCATTTTTCGTTTCTTGTGTGAATAGCCGCTTGGTTCTTACGACTCTAGAACTTGTCATGACGATACATTCCCGGTCCTTACCAACTTAAACCCGAGTAAGTAAATGATGGAGGCATTAGGACTAACCCTTTTAATTTCTACACCATTATATATATATATATATATATATATATATATATTTTACCACCTACCCAAAATCCCCCTAGTTAGCCCCTTTGAGCCTAAACCTTTTCATTTCATAACCCAAACAAACACCCTTTCACCCACCAAAACCTTTTTCATTTTTACCCCTTTGTTTTAGTAACTAGCTCGGTTTTTCGTATGACTTTTCAAAAAAAAAAAATATGTGTTGATGATGAAGCAAAAACAAATAAACAAGCAAGTTCACCAAAAATAACTTTGTTTGGAATAATGGCTTCATCAAAATAATAAAAAGTTGAAAAATAGAAAGTCTTACGAAAACCAATGCTTTTTACGCTTTTTCGCCCTTTTCTACTAACCACTAACCCAACCACCTACCTTTAACCCAAGCCTAACCCTTCACCCAAAAAGTCCTCTTGATATTTACAAAGTTATAAAGTTAAAAAGGATGAGGATTGATTGCTTGGCAAGCCTATGGTAGGAGTAAGTTCCATGACGCTCTCGAGTGATCCACTAAAATACATCTTCGGCCGAGTGTTGAGTGATCCCCGTGAGGTATGTGAACTTGTATATAAATAAAATTTTAAAGAGGCATGTTATGCCCTAATAAGTAATTTATCTTATGAAAAGTTTTAAATAAATCATGACGAATAGGATTGTAAATAAATAAAAATAAAACTAAATAAAGAATCTTGGAAATCCCGACACTCTATGACAAGCCCAAAAAAAAAAAAAAAAAAAAAAAAAAAACCTTCTTCTCTCCCCATTCCATTTGGGAGTGTAAAGCCACATTTTAAAGAGTTTTGCTTGAGGACAAACAAAGATTCAAGTGTGGGGGTATTTGATATGTGCAAAATGCAACATATAAATTACATCAATTGTGGCATAAAACTAACACTTTTTTAGTACTAATGTTGGAAAAAGTGTGCTTTTGTCTTCCTTTTGTATTTTCAGGATTAAATGAGCTCAAATTAACAAAAGAAGCAAAAAGACAGCAAAATCTAACAAAAATACAAGAAAAGGAACAAACGTGACATGCCCGACCCCACGACAGCATCTTCCCAAGCAAAACAAGAAGACAGAAGACTGAACACGCCCCATGCTCAGCCAGCACGGGGGCGTGCCCAAGCGTCTACAGAAAAGACAAAGTGGTAGAAGCTTCTATTGCCCACCACGGGGCCGTGGTCAACTATAAGATTCGCACAATCCAGGCAAATCTTCATAGTACAAAGATTCTTCTGCACACGAGGTCGTGCTCAGCGGACACGGGGACGTGGTCAACTAATAAGACAAGCTGCATTAAATGAAGAAAGAGAAGGATGTGGACACGGGGCCGTGCCCGAGCTTCTGTTCAGCCTATAAATAGGAATGTTTGACTCAAGCTCAAACCATCCCTTGGCACACCACCTCTCTCACACTTCACCCACCACCCACCACCACCATAACACCATCATCCACCACCATCATCCATTGTCCATCATAGAGTGTGTGAGTCGTCTCGGGATCCAATATTGATCGTAAGAGTTCTTGACAATCAAGGCCATGTTTGCCTAAGTCTCTTACATCACTTGGTGAAGACAAGTGTCTAGTGTAATACTTTTTATTTCTAATCTTTTCGCACTTTTTACTTGGTTTTGTATTAATGACTTTAATAACTAGTTTCTTATGTTGAAGGTGATTCTTCCTTATCGTTTGTCCGTGGTGTCTTGACATTATTTTACTGTCTATATAAAATAAAAGATTTTCACCATTCATATCTCCACGGTCTATATGGAGGTATGTTGGCTACCTGGTCGGGGGTTAAGGGAACGGTTTGGTAAGAGTCTTGCCATTGTTCAGGGTTTAGAGGTCCTGCAATGGACCTGGGTCAAATTTAGTAGGACCTCCTTCAATACTTAACGGTATTGGATGGCGGGGGTCCAAACTCTTTGATCCCCTCATAAGTTAAACTACTATTAATACTATAATCCGGCTATTTAGGACTGTATCCCTGCTGACTCAGACTACTTAGTCGAGGGTAACGTCACCTCCAAAAGAGGGGCCTACCATAATTTGCATTAATAACTTAATTCATTATCTTTCAATAATCCGACCCTTTAGGATTGTATCCTTGCTGACTCAAACTACTGGGTTGAGGGTAATGTCACCTTCAAAAGAGGGGCCTACTACAATAACTAAGATAATCTCTTAAATAAGTGCAAAAGTGCGGAAATAATAAATGTTACACTAAACACGAGTCGGAACCAAGTGATTCATCTTGTCTATCTGTTTTTATTTTTATTTTTATTTTCAGCATTTTAATTAGTTTTTATTTTTCTTAGTTTAAAACATTTTTCTAAACGTTTTGATTTGATTAGACGTTGAGGATAAACCGGTACTAAAAGCTCTTGTGTCCTTGGACGACCTCGGTATCTTACCAACACTATACTACGCTCACGATGGGTGCACTTGCCCATATGTGTGTTTAGTGTTAGTAAATATCGTGTTTTATAAATTTAAAACTTGGCTAAAGAAAGTGTAAAATGGGCTTAAAATATACCTAAATTCATATACACACTTCACACGCATCAATAAGCTTTCATTCCTAAGACATGACATTTTTCTTGATTTATGAACTTTTACGTTATTTAAGAAGCAATTTGTTTTTTCTATTTACATTTGAATGATCATCTACATTTCGATATAAATTTTAATCAAAACTGAGTAGGGTTATATATGATATAATTTTACATTTGTTTTTCAAAATACGCTTTCATTTTTTAGACACATTTTTCTCGATTTTCGAATTTTTTTATTATCTCAGTAGCAACTTGATTTTTTTATCTGCTTTTCGATATTCAAAACAGAACCACCGCAACGCGCGGTACATTTCACTAGTTATTTTTATATGTTGCGTAATTATTTATTATCATGCATAACTACTTATGTTGTGTAATTATTTTACTTCGTGCATAATTGTGAAGCGTATTATGATACTTTATGCTTAATTAACTTCGTACACTTCGCACTTTAATTCTCCTTTGTACATTAATCTGCCACACACACATGCTAAATTCCAACTACCTAATAGATAAAAAAACTAGTAGGATTTTTCAACGCCATGCGGTGGGAAATCGGTCAGTATCGCTTCTGTTCGTTATAGTACCGATACTCGATATGGAAACCGGAAAAGAGAACCCAAAAAAAGTAAAGTCGTGATATGCCAAAAATGGTATACCGACACATACTTTACATCAGCCAAAAACCCTAAAACAAATATTGGTCTTGATAATACTGATTCCAATACCGACGTTGTTTGATCGGAGTTGGTTTGGTTTTTGACGATACCGACACTCATATAGTTTATAATACAAAAGGTACTCATATAGTTTATAATACAAAAGTGAAAGTGCACTAATTTTAACGTTATTTTACTAATTTAGTGAAAATAACGTTAAAAGAGGGGGATGGTTAATCATGCATCATGTGGTGGCTTTGATAGCATAAAGACAAGATGGTACATGCACTAATCGGCGTTTGTCTCAATTGCTGAGTGTTATGTGCCTTATGTCTAAGGCTTGATGCAAAACTACAATTGAGCTGGGGGGTCTCATTGGAAGCAACATCTCTATTCCTATGGGGTAAAGGTAAGGTTGTTTACATCTCAACCTCCTCAGACCCTACCTTAGTTTTGCTATTAGTGGGATATTGTAGCTAATTTTTCATTAAGGGCTTTCATAAAAAGGAACGCTAGTTTGGTATTAATACCAAACAAATAGGCAGGCAGCCATGAGGAAAACACGAGTAAAATGGATTTTATATAGATAAGTAATACTGTACGGGTTCTGCTGTTTAAAAAAAGTAACATTGTATTGGACCTCACAAAAAGAAGAAAAATAGAGACAATAAGTGTGTATTTCCTATATCATCCTTACAATTAAAATGTACAAAAAGATGGAAACATCAAATCTATATATAAACCCATCATTGAATAGCAAGCAACAAATACATTTTATAAAGTTGCTTAGAACATCACCTAAAATGTTATTCTCCATGAATCTTTTTGCCTATTTTGTTGTTCCATCATTTATCCCTATATTACTTACAATAATATATCTTAAATGGCTTTCATCTTCTTCTTCCAAAACACACAAAAACCTACCACCATCTCCTTGGAAGCTTCCAATAATCGGAAACCTTCATCTCGTTGGCAAGAATTACCACCGGTCCTTGAGGAAATTGGCTAGAAAACATATGAATTTATTTATTGATTTTTTCTTATGATAAACTAATTACTTTTTTAATACATGAATAATTTTCTTATGATAAACTAATTACTTTTTTAATGATTACAAATATTTATTTATTTTATTTATTGATTTATTGTGTATGCATGTAAGTACTTATATAATAATATGTATGTGTTAATGTATGTGTATGTGTACATATCGATGTATCGTTAAATGATTAATAAAATGGGGTTTAAACATATATCGACAATCGTGTGTATGTTGTTTAAACATATAGCGACGATGGTCAACTAAGGTTCTTCGTGCTACATTTTTATCAATAAAGACCGTTTAGAATGATTAATGGTCCATTAAGATGACTGTTATGTCAAGTAGGGACAATGGTGTTCAACTAGAGTTGTTCATGCTCCGATTTTGTCAATAAAGGGCTTTAAGGGTCATCAATTGTCTATTAGGGAGATTAATGGACCAATTAGGCTAGTAATGGTCAACTAGGGTTGTTTATGCTACATTGGTGTTAATGAAGCTTGTTTAGGATAATTAATGGTATATTAGGATGATCGATATATCAATTAGAACAAAGGTGATTAACTAGGTTTGTTCATGCTACATTTTTGTTAATGAAGGATGTCTAGGATGATTAGTAGTCCATTAGGATGAATGATAGGTTAATTAGGGCCAGTGGTTGTTAACTAGGGTTGTTCATGTTCCATTTATTGTCAATAAAGGGCGTTTAAAATGATCAATGGTCTATTAGAATGATTGATGGGCTAATTAGGGCCAGTAGTGGTCAACTAGGGTTATTCATGCTACATTAGTGTCGATGAAGGTTGTTTAGGATTATTAATGGTCCATTAGGATGATTGATAGATCAATTAGGGACAGTGCTGGTCAACTAGGGTTATTCATGCTACATTTTTGTTAATGAAGGAAGTTTAAGATGATTAATGTTCCATTATGATGATTGATATGTCAATTAGGGCCACTTGTGGTTAACTAGGGTTGTTCAAGTTCCATTATTGTCAACGAAGGGTGTTTAGGATGATTAATGGTCCATTAGAATGCTTGATGGGCCAATTAGGGACACTGATAGTCAACTAAGGTTGTTCATGTTCCATTATTTTCAATGAATGGCGTTTAAGATGATCAATGGTCCATTAGGATGATTGACGGGCTAATTAGGGCTAGCGATGGTCAAGTAGGATTGTTCATGCTAAAGGAGTTAAGAATGATCAATGGTCCATTAGAATGATTGATGAACCAATTAGAGCTAGTAACGGTCAACTAGGGTTGTTCATGCTACGTTAGTGTCAATAAAGGTTGTTTATGATGATTAATGGTCCATTAGAATGATTGATAAATCAATTAGGGATAGTGGTGGTTAATGAGGGTTGTTAATGCTAAATTTTTCTTAATGAGGTTGTTTAGGATGATTAGTGGTCTATGAGGATGATTGATAGGTCAATTAGGGCCAATGGTGGTCAACCAGGGTTGTTCATGTTCCATTATTGTTTCATCCAATCATCAAACAATACATTCTAGTCATCACTCTCTCATTCTTCCCTATCTCCCTGACTCTCCACCCTTCTCTCTTAGAATTGCCACCATCACCCTATCATAGAACCACTACCTCACCGGAACCCAACCAACATTCAAGCGAAGCTCGAAACCTAAACCACCAACACCGCCATCAGCATTGAATCGAAACTCGAAATGTAAACCACCAACGCCGCCATCACCTTATGCATTGCACTTACACATTTAAAACGCTTAAAACCGACAAAACGCGCGTAACCAACAAACTTGAATTTCGAACAAAAGGGGAAAGCCCCTCTCGTGCGAAAGGCCCCCTCGCACGAGAGACCCCTCTCGTCCATATTCCCTCTCGTCCCAAACTCCGTGTCAGCCTATAAATACCAACCCACTACTTCATTTTTGCACTTCCACAACTCCGAAATTCTCTTTAAATTTCTGATTTCGCACTTTCCAGCTGAGCTTGTTCCAGCAACACTCTAAGTGAGTTTTCAACTCGGAAACACTCTACTTTCCTTTACAATCTTCTACATTTCTATCTTTCTGCAAGAACTCTATATCAAATCAGCTGGTACATCAGATTTGTCTTGGCAATCTGATAATAACTCTCACTATGTGGAGGACCAAGCTAAGATTGGAGTTTAAGTTTCAAACCTTTTTTTTTATAAAAACAACTTTCTGATATTGAACTTGGCCGAATTAGAGACTCTCTATAACAACCCTCCTAGAACCCTTAACGTGACCCTAACACATTCCTTACGTACCCCGTACGTGAGAAACGGACCCGAAATACCTTTGTACTTGTAAAAATCAAGAAAAACAAAATCTGTAAGGTTGTCGCGGGCCGCGACCCAGACACCTTGGTTCTTCGCGGGCCGCGAGGCCCAGTGACTTGCCGGTTAAACAAAGCCGACACGTGTCGCCACGTGTCAAGCCTATACTCGGTGACCCATCAACCCTAAACCCTAGTCTACATTCTCGCGGGCTGCGAGAGAGTAAGCTAAAGCTTACGTGGGCCGCGAGCCGCCTTAAATCTGGCCTATAAATAGGATCGACGAGCTCATTTGACAATTCGTTCAGAAATCAATTCTCTCTCAACCTTTGTAGGCAATTACTATACCCGGGCATAATACCCACTTTAAAGCGAAGCTTTGCCTCGTTGTAAGTACTATAACCCTGCTATTACCCTACATGATCGATTTAGGATTCCGTAATGCATGTCGGCTCCCGACTCAGTCATTGGAATTCGGTCTCGTGTGTACACCCGATTGATTTAGGATTCCGTAATGCATGTCGGCTCTGCCCGACTCAGTCATTGGAATTCTGTCTCGAGTTGTACGGTTAATTTGAATTGGGTTATTTTACTAACACGTGTGCATTATTTAATTTTAATAGATAATAACCAAGAGATACAATAAGAAGCTTTAGTATTACCTAAGTAAACAAAGTGAGTACATCTGCTTTTTGCCATCTTTTTGTAAATATATTTTTATGAGTCAAAATGTTTTACCAAAACCTCAAATGTTTTAAATTACACTTAACAGTAATTGAGTATTTGTGATTCTACAATTACCGCCGGTATGTTGGGGTTTTGTATACAAAATGTGGAAAACGTTACCATTGGACAAAGAGTTAGCCAATGGGTAATATGACCCACAAGCCAGGTGTTGACAGTACTGAATGAGTAATTGAGTAGATATAAACAAATGTAATTGCGGATGCCCTCAATTATGTAAAGTGATAAAACTGTTTTGATTAAACTAGGATGCACTTGCCAGTATTTCTTGCTGATAAAATGTTTTTAAAACGCGTTTCAGGTAACACAATGTGAAAGCCAAATAGAAACCAGCTAGAGAGCACTGAAGGCTTGGAAAAGTGGCTATAAAAGTTACCTAAATAAACAAGAAATTTCTGTTTTCAATAATTAGGGTTTATCCCTACAAATGTATTGTCAAATGAACTTGGGTTTTATCCCAAAGCTTTAGGTAGTGTTTGGTATGCAGGAATGGGAGGTGGAATGGAATGAACTATTTCGAGGGAATGAAAAAAAAATGTGTTTGGTTGGTCAACGTAATGGAATCACCCATTACATAAGTCATTCCATTCCCTCAAATTCATTCCATCCACTCCCCCTGTTTTTTTTCCATTCCCTCTCTCAGCCTACGTCACAAATACCACCCATCACCTCCACCATTTACCACCACCTGTCGTCGTCACCACCCGCCACCAACCTCCATCGACCACCACCACCGTCCTCCGGCGACACCGCCGCCCGTCGCCACCGCCATCGACAACCATCGCTTCCACCCGCCATCGCAAACCACCGCCACCTTGACCACTATCGCCATCCTCCGCCGACCACCACCACCACCATCCTCGATGCCACCACCTGCTACCATCGACCACCACCACCACCCATCGTTGCCGCCACCACCACCCGTCGCCACCACCATCGACCATCATCGCCGCCACCCGCCACCACCGACTACCGCCACCCCGCCCACTACCACCACCCTCCGCCAGCCACCACCACCATCCTCCGCGGCCACCTCCCGCTACCGTCGACCACCACCACCCCCCGTCGTCGTCGCCACCAGCATCGACCACCATCGCCGGCACCCGCAACCACCGACAACCGCCACCCCAACCACTACCGCCACCCGCCGCCGACCACCACCACCATCCTCCGCGGCCACCACCCGCTACCGTCGACCACCACCACCCACCGTCGTCGCCGCCACCGCTAACAACCGTCACCTACCCACCACCGCTATCACCAACCACCGTCACCCATCGTTGCCACCGCCACTAGCCACCACCACCCATCGCCGATTTAATTCATTCCTCTTTTCTTACCTACCAAACAACACAAGGTAATGATTTATTCCTTTCTTGCATGGTAACCAAACAAGACTATGGAATGTAATGATACATTTCATTCCTTTGTCCATTCCATTACCTCGTCCATTCCATTCCCTCATCTATTCCATTACGCCATACCAAACATACCCTTATTATTATAAAAATTGGTGGTTTACTCTGATAAAAATATTTCCTAACTACGGTCCTGATGTATTATGCTGCCAAATTAATAAACACTGATACCACCCATCTGGATGCTCGTGGCGCCCGCTCCCGGGGTAGGGGTCGGGGGCTGCGACACTCTCTGAGCTCACAAGCTAAGTTCATAGCCGAGAAGATGAACAGTTCAACCAAAACCGAACTGATTTTATCTCGAAACAGTGGTCGTCGCCCGAAAGGCAACCCTCTCGTACGAAAGGTTAACCCTTTTGCGCGTTAGGAGCCTTCCTCTCGCATTCAAATGGATACGTAATTGACTGAAAACTAATACATGTGGCGGATTCACCTGAATGGAGAACCATTGGTAACAAGTATCCTGAATTCGGGAAGGAGACGAGAAACATACGATTTGGGCTAAATTCAGACGGGAATATTCTATAATTGATGACGTAAAACTCTTTGGAATTCAGGTGTAGATGTATCAAGCCAATAAGACTAAAGGGAGTGGGGCGTCCTTTTGAGAGGGCGTCTTGCGACACGTGGCGCCACGTCAGCTGAGAGGATTTTGAGCAAAAAAGGGGGAATGGTGTGTGGGGCGGCCTTAGGCGTCTTGGAGGGGGGAATTCTTGAAATTTTGTGCACCAAAAATTGATTTGTGTGAGGAGATGGCGACGAGAAGAGGACGCCGATGGGGGGCGGTGTGCGAGGCGGCTTGGGGCGGCTTGGGTAGGGGAGACGCCCCACTCCCTTCAGTCTAAGAAAGAACTCTTTAGGATTTGGGTGTAGATGTATATAATAAAAATACAAGTTAGTTTTTTTAAGTTAATATATAACGAAAACTAAAATACTAAAATGTAATTCTGAAATATAATATAAAGAATTATTATTTTAAATAATCAAAATTTAATTTTGTTCTCTCACCTAAACTCAAATCTCCCATGATTACCCATATTTTTTTATTTCCCTCTCTAATTTACTCCAAATTTAAAATTTCCCGCCTAAAACTTTCATCAAATCCTTTTTGATTCTCACATTTGTTCACACACATACACAACTAGGGTTCAATAGAGAAGAATCGAAAGAAAACGAAGAAGAATGAGAGAATCCTAGAGCATGCTCATTTCAAACGAGTTGATCTTCCATCATCGACGAAAAATGGAGTTAACTTCGGGCCACCGTGCCGCTGCTGTAGTTTCAGACGAACAAAACAAACCCAAACGACGAAACTATACGATTTTTGATGTCCTGTTGAATTTTTTTGGTTCATTCCGTTTCATCGAATCGCTTTCTCTCTGAACGCACTTTAACCACCAGGAATATTTCATCATTTCAGACGAAAGTGAGCTGGCAAACGAAAAGATTACCGGTTATAGTGAAAGACATGCGTGTATCACTTGTAAGTACAGTTTTGTTTCACTTCATAACCAGCGGTCTCCCTTCAATTCCGATTTTCATTGATTCAATGTAAATTTAGTTAACCTAACTGTATTTAATTTGATTATTTGTTGTTCATCGAGTATTACTGGTCTTTCTTTATGATATAGCTATTTAATATGTACCAGCCAGTTTATTGGTTTAATTTAGATATATATGTGTGTGTATTTGTTTTAGAACTCCATTTGATCCTCCAAAATGCAGGAATAGTGTCAAGTTCTCTTCTTTTCTTCTTAGTTTTTATGCCTTTAATTGAATGCATGAATGGCATAAAGTTCTGGAAACTCCATTCGGGCTTTTTGTGCTTGCCTAATTCTTCAATTATCTAATTAATTTTGACCTGATGTTATAATGTACAATCTCTCACTGTAATTTTTGATCTGATGTTCTAATTTTTTATCTGAATTAATCCCAAATGGTTTAGCAAGCATTTATGTGTCTCTTCAATCTCCCACTGTAGGCATATGTGTATGTTTATGTTTTGGACTTAATTGAATTGTTTAAATTTAATGTTGACTTATTCTTTTTTTACCAGGATGGTGATGGTGATCTGATCAAATGGGACAAGGCAAAAATTGGATACCATGTAGGCATTGATATAGCAGAGGGCTCGGTAAATTTGCTTTAAATATATTTATCATTTGTATTAGTTATGAAAGTTTTAAGCATATATATCGAAAACTTGTGACCTTAACTCTTTTGACATTTCAACATGGTCAATTTCTTATGACAAGTACCACCAATTTAAGTTAAACACTTGCACTTGGGAATTCAGTTTGGTCAATTGATAAGTAAACAAAACAACCTATTTGTGGAGCATATTCATTGTCAAAAAATTACATAGCCATGAATTAAAATATAGTGGATTTTAGTTCTGTGGTGATTTTCATATTCACAGTCACATTGAAATATGCAAATAGAAGATTGTCGCACTTGTTAAAATACAGTGGATTTTGATTATCACATAAGACATAAGACATGTATGTTTTTGCATTAGACTAAAGGGTATGGGGCCGGCTAGGCCCGGCTAGGACCGGCGCCGGTCCCCCACACCGCCCCCCTGAGGGTCGGCTCGGCCCAATCGACTCCCCTCAGACGAATTAGACGGGGCCCCACTTCAAAAAACTAGCCGTTTCCAACGGCACTTTTCTTTAAAAAAAAAAATCATTTTTCAATTTAAATACCCTATATCTCATCCATTTTTATACAATTCTATCCCATTCTACTCCCATTCTTCTCCAATTCTCTTCCTTTTTTATAAAAAAACACTCCATATTTTTTATACTTTTTTCTCTAAATCATGAATCCTTTCAACCCAAACAACCCCAACCCGAATAATCACAACCCGAACCAACCTAACTTTTTTTCGACCCCCGCTTACACTCCGAGTATGGATCAATCGTGGGGGGCTCCGCAATTTCCTTTTTCGGGTTTCCAACAAACACCCAACGCATTCTCACAAATCATGCAACGCAACTCGTTTGAACAACTCCAACAATACCAAGCGCTACAACAAATCATGCAAAGCAACTCGTTTGAACAACTCCAATCGCAACCGCCAACTTCCCAATCGGTTCACCTTGACGATGATGATGATGATGATGAAGTCGTCCCCGAATCGCCACCGCAAGAGCTCATCCGAAAAAAAAACAAGGGGAAGGGGAAGAAGGTTGAAAACGTACCCGAAACCGCACCAAAAAACGGTTCGAGAAAACCGGGGAGACCTTGGACGAAAGTAGAGGAGGAGGCGCTAGCAATAGCGTTTACTAAGTCCTCTACTAACCCGATAGTCGGTATGAACCAAAGTTTAAATTTTTAATTTAAATTTTAAAAGTTTTAAATTTTTTATTTTTACTAATGCATTATTTTTTAAAATTTAGGAAACAATCAAACGGGTGATAGTTTTTGGAAGAAGGCAACGGCTAAATTTCATGAGATTATGGAGCATAGCTCGGATCGTGATGTAGAAGCCGTCTCGGGCAAGTGGCGTAAAATGAGCAAGATCATCAATAACTTTAACGCAATTTATAACCAAATTTACATGAATCCTCCTAGCGGGAATAACGAGACGGACATTCTTAACCTTGCTATCGCTAAGTGGGACTCTCAAAATGCAAAGCCTTTCCCGCACTTCCGAGCATGGAACGTAGTAAGCAAACAACAAAAATGGACGCCGATTCCAAATGAGGTAGCAACCGCCAAACGGACTAAAATTTCCGAGTCCGGAAGTTATAGTGCGGGAGGCTCCACCGGTCGTTGTCAAATCGACATAAACGACGACCCGGAAGATGACGAGGACGTGTTGCCCATTCACGAGGCGGAACGTCCCACCGGGAGGGATAAAGCAAAAAAAGAGGCGGCCGCAAAGCGCAAAGCGGCCGGCTCGAGTGGAGGGGGCGGCCCGAAGGCATCGGCGAAAATGGACGAGTTGATAAACGAATTCCGTTCGTTCAAAGAGTTCGCGGCCGAAAAATACACTCACAAGAAAACCGTGTCGGCCGACTATTCTCGAGCGGAGGATTTTAGGATTATGAGGTTGGATCTCGACTCGGTTCCGGAGGATGAGCGCGAGGTTTATCGAAGGATGAAAGAAGAGGTGAAGAAAAAATGGACGTCGTAGGTTGTTTTTTTATTTTTAGGAAATGTAATTTTTTTTTTCGGTAATGTTTTTTTTTTTTTTTTTCGGTAATGGTTTATTTTTTTTTTTAGGAAATGTAATTTTTTTTTATGTTATGAAGTTTTTTTTTTTTTTTTTTATTAAATAAATTTTAATATATAAGGTCAAACAAATTACACCAAGATAGCCGGTAAGCGGGCAACAAGCTGCGCCGCTACCCCCTTTTGAATAGCGAAACCTAACCTAGTAAAAACGAAACCCCGATCTCTAGGAGACGAAATGTTGCTGTGAACAACCCGTTGGACCCGTTCAAGAAATCGGGTGGCTTCTGGGGCTAGCGCGCCAAAGGTATCAAAGGCAAAAGGGATAAAGGAATGTTGATTATCCTCGCAGGCTTTTGCGTGTTTGTCCATTTTCTTTGCTGCCGCTCTTGCAATCGCCTGACCAGGGACAAAACCTGTATCCCGTAAGCCTACAAGGGGGGACACTCCAGTAAGATCAACACAAGCGTGTTTACCTGCATCCCACCCGAAAACTAAAACGTCCGTGGGGCGCAATGTAGATCTTCCTTCCCTCGGATCTGTCAAAAAGTTTACGGGGGCTTCTTTCTTCACCGAGATCCCCGCTCGTTTGAGGATGTCCCCCAAGACATCCCGCACCCAGTCGTGCCTATACTTAAAACCTGGCAGTTCTTTACAGTGCAGAGCATGCTCCCCAAATTGGTCTAAGCAAGCTTTCTGGCAAATCGGGCATTGCTCATCATCAGGGAACATAGGAATCATGAGCCGATATTTTAAGATAGCACGATATTCAACAGCTGACATCTTTTGGCCTAACCCCTCGATGGGGATGACCGATAGAAAATCTTGGGCGTGGGGGCCCCGCAAGCATTCTAGGACGGCGTTCTGACGGGGGGTCGTACAGAAATCTGATCCAATATTCTGGGCGATACGACAAAACAGAGCACTCGCCAAAGTCTTCTGGGTCTTCGGTGGGGCGGTGTCCCTGTTAGCGAAACCGCCAATATCCAAATCCGGGAGGTGTCTATGCAACCCCCCCAGAGCCATGTCATAATCCCCATCCATTCCAACAACTCAACTCTCGCGCAGGATGTGATCTTGTAGCCCCCATGATTGAGCTCGCGAGGCAACAAAACCGTAAATGGAGACATCCATGGCCGATAAAAGCCCCAACCCCCCATCTTACAGGGTAGAGACGCAACCCGCCACTGAAAATCCCCAAAAAACGGACCCCCACACACCACAATGTCCTCTATAGCCCCCCGTAGCCCTTTATCGAATATGGATACCGCCTCCTTTACAAACACAGGTTGACAAGTTCGCAGACCAAAAAGGAGCTTGGCGACACCCATGCAAGAGCGCAGCAGGAGAAGCTCACTTTGCGGGTCTCGGAGTTGCGAAAGGCTACTCATGAGGTCCACTGCCCGGGAAGCTCACCGCGCAGCCAAAGCACTAATGAAACTGGGGTCCCGGCTCACAGCCCCCCCAAGGAGTCTCACGCCCCCCGTTGGTCTACCAATCTCCTTCGGGAATAAACTAGCCTCCAATTTTTCTCCATTGCAAGACGGCCAAAATACCTCTGTTTTTTTTAAATTAAGCCGAAGCCCCAAAGGTGGCCCCTCAGATCCCCCCATCAGGTTTCAGCAAGGGGGTCAGAGGAGCGGAGGCAACGAACTCAGCAAGAGACCTGGGGCATAACCCCCCCAAGAAGACATTGACTACCCCGGTGATGGCTAAAACTAAACCCGAGGAGGTTGAGGACCCCTCCCCACAAAAGCTATCCAGTAAGTGTTGCGCCCTGAGCCCATCTCTCCCGCACGAAGTTCCTTTGGGGAAAGACTTAATGCACCCCAAAACGCACTCTGCATCAACAGTCAGGGGGGCCTGAGGGATTGGGTCTGCTGGCACAACCGGAGGGGGTGTAACCGGGTGTTTCTCCGCGAGGGCCTCCAAAGTGGAGGGCCCGAGGGGGGCAACGCCAGACGAGGACAACACCTTGACCGCAGCTGTGAAATGACCATCTGCCACTTTACGAAGGCACTGCTTAACATTGGTACAACCCTCCCGACGGTCGGACCCAGTTACCGCCCCTTTCTCCTTTACATCCTGAAAGAGGGAAGCAACTAGCTCGCTGATCCCTTCCCCGTCTTTCCAGATAGAAAGAGCCCGTTGGATGCTAGAGCACTGTAACGTTTTCCTGTTCCCGGACCGACGTTCCTGCCTATAAGCAGGGCGCACAACTTTTAAAGTACAACGAGGCAACAAGAGAAGCTTAACCCAATATTCAACCGACCCAGGGGTAGCAACCACCTTCCGCATAGCCGATGTTAAAGCTTGCGCGAACGCCATTCGACAACTAGGAGGAATGCTCTTGACTGTCGTGATGGGAAGAGAAAAAACCCGCTCTAGAAGGGAGCCATCCACACCGACAGAGGCAATGTCTTCCCCTGAAACCCCCCCTCCCGAACCTAGTGGTTTGGGAATCCCCACAATAAAGTCCTCAGTCCCCCTCGAGCTAGGGACGAATTTAACAAGGTCATCAACATGATAACACCCTCGGCTAAGAGCATGCACAACCATGCACTCCCCGCACAGCCAGTTGTTAAGCGCTTTCAAATTTTCTCCCACGTCCTCGTATAAGTCGGGATCCTTAGCAATCGCATCCCGTAAAGCATCTTTCCTGTTATCTGACTTGAGATGGTCCCGTTGGAAGTGAGAGAGCAGTCTCACGTACCCTTTGGACCCAACAAAACCATCTTTGCAAGAGTGGAAATTCCTGAAGGGGCAAGGCCTAACACCCCCAGGGCCTCCCCCTTGCACAACACCTTTCACCATACACCTAAGAACAATAACCCAACTCGAGCGAAGTAGGGGGGATGTGCCAAAAAAACTAAAACTCCCTACCAGGGAGGAAGGAGGGGGGACCAACCACGAGTTGCCTGCCCCCCTTACGGGGTTAGGACCCCACGCTTTAAAACATGGACAAAAGGTGCGACTAGATTTATTTATAATTTTTTTTTTTTTAACCTTGAATATAAACTTCCGATGAAAACACTAACCAACCACCCTAACTTTTAAGTTGTTTTATGTTGTATTTTTTAACTTTTATAAATTTTTTATTAAGTTAATAAATTAAAAGTTAGAAAATTATAAAATAATAAGGTGGGGTAGCCTCATCCTCCATCCCCCTCAAATATGAAGGAGGCCCATCCCACACGAGCCGGTGACGTGGCGCTGACGTGGCGGCTCATCCCCTCCAAGCCCATCCTCTCCATACCCTTTAGTCTTAGATGAATGCTTTTTGCATTGTTTGATAAATGCTTTTTGTATAGTTTGTGATTTATGATTTGGTAGACTTATGTGTATAAAAAGGGTATAAAAAGTGGTTGTGAGTAGAGGAGAGAGAAAATGTTACTGTTCATCTGTATATTTGGGGGGACACTGTTCACCCGTTATAATTTTTTAATATATTTTGAAAGTGGTTGTGAGTGGAAGTGAGAGAAAAATGTAATGATAATATTATTTAATTGAAAGGAGAGAGAAAAAGTATTTGTTTTTAGTGGAAATATATTGATATAGGAGTTGTTTTTTAGTGGAATGTATGTATAATTTGATGGATTGGATGTGAATGCTCTTATTGGTTTTGTAATATTGTCTGACTTGTAGGTCATGGATTTCAATCTTCATGTAGGGTAGATTTGGAACTACATGTCTTATGTGTATGCATGTATGATGGTATTTAACGTTTGAATTTAAAGATTGCATTTTATACATATGTACACTTGCGTATACATTTTAATCTTCATTATATTAATGTAATGTTATGTTTTGTTAGAGAATTTCTACTGTTCCGATTGCATGTATGGATTGAAGACGTTGGTTTGGGTTGAAAGTATGAAGACATCGGTTCTAGAAGTTATTGCATATGTATTTTGTTACTTTAAAACTTTTGTAATATTGTGTTACTTTGAAACCTTTGTATTTTATATTCTTGGGTTATATTATATTGGTTCTAATTTAATTTTGTTGTTTTTCTATATTTTATTTAATTTTAGGCAATTTGTTAATCATAGGAATTTATTTGAATTTTTTCATAAAATTTCATGGAAATTAACAATATATATGTATATAATTTTACCCTAAACACCAAGAGATGTGGTTTTAGAACCGCCTTTCTTAAGTACATTAGGAAACATTAGTTTTTTTGTTAATATATCAAAAGATGCGGTTCTAGAACCCCATCTCTTGAGTATATTAGAAAAAAATAGTTTTTTGTTAATATATCAAAATATGCGGTTCTAAAACCGCATCTCTTGGACCCGCATTATTTGGCATATAGCCAAAAGATGTCTTGCCATAAGATGCGGGTCTAAAATCGCATCGTATAGCCAATTTAACCGCATCTTTTGATCAAATCTGTATAAAAATCACTTACAGTGTATTCAGCAAGCATCAAGAGTTAGAAGACTTGCTATGTGTTTTTGCAGTCCGAATTGGATATTATACGTCATACAAATACTATTGGATGTATAGAGTGGTTATTGATTGTACAACTAACGAATGCTTTTTGTTAGGTTTGTTTCAAGATGATGTTAAGGAGAAGGAGGCAATCTGAAGTGTTTAGTGCAGTTGTTATGATTTGAATAATTGTTTTTTGTTGAGTGGTGTGGTGGATTAGGGTTTATTTGTTGAAGAAAAAAAGAGGAGGAAGAAAAAGATTGTGAGGACGCAAATGGAGATTAGATTTGTTAGGGTTTGTGGGTTTCTTCTTGAATCTGTTGGTTCTCAACTTGTAATAACAATAAGGATCAATAGTAAAATAGTCTTTTCACAATAGGTTTAGGGGTAAAGTATTTTTTTCACCAATTTTCAAACGGTCAAACTGACGCCAACATACCTCAGGTACTCTCTGTGTAGTGTTTTTCAAACCACACGTATTCAAGTTTCCACAATTTCATCGAGGGACTCATGTTGATGCCGTCCCTAAACCTCAGGGACACCAATGGCACTTTACTCAGATAAAAATCTTAAGGGACACATGACACAATTCTATGCAACCTTAATTTTTGTTTTTCCCCTGGACGGTATACTCATTTAACTTACATGCGGATTCTTACCCATATTAAATTTATCCGATTTCCTTTTCAATATGACTTTTAATGCATTACTTATTTCGTTTTTATCAACCTCATACGTTGTCATTATTCAAACTTTACCATTTGTATAAATATAAATTTTAATTCACCTTTATTTTTTTTTCCCTCTTTTACCCTTAGTGATCTCATTTATTTAAATTTAGGAAAACAAAACTAAATTGTATTAATTCAAACCGTATAATACACGATATTTTAACTTAGTATACAATAAACAAACTATATATGTGATGCGTCACAATATAACTATTATTACAAAACTATAAATTAGCAACAAATTTATGCTTTATGTGGTTGTAACTTTGGTATTGGGAGTTTTTCAAAAAAAAATTGTATTTTTCACTTTTAACCCAAAGATTTTAATCTTTTGCATTTTAACCCCTTTGACTTTTTACTTTTAACAAAAAGTTTTTCATCTTTTGTAATTTCACCCCAGCGCTTTTTTATTTCAACTTTGGTCCCCCATACTTTTCATCTTTCGCAAGTTTTTCGTTTTAAGTTTCGTTGTAAATTTTTCGAGTCAACACGCCACAACGTGCGTGTAGGATTCAACGTTTTTTCGTCTGTTTTTCCCATTTGACAGGCAGTCGCAACACTTCTATTTTTTTTCGTTTGACAAGTTCATCGCAACACGCGGGTCCTGGATCGACTTAGTTATTTTTTTCTACGTTTTACATTTATGTCTAATTTTTTCGTATTAACACGCTGCAACGGGCGTGCGTGGTTCAATGATTTTACGTCTGTTTTTCGTTCGATATTATTTTTTACTTTTTTATTTATTTTATTTTTACGAGCTCTTCTGATGTTGGTGGTCGCTGGCACTGCTATGGCCTTAGTGCTACTTGGCACGATTTTTTACGAACATATTTAACCTATTAAGTTATCTACAATAATTTGTTTCGAGTTTACAACTATATCTTCTTTACTTAAGAAAAACTAATTTTTTATGTGCATTTTTTTATGTATGTGTCGATATAAATTTGATTTGCTCTACGTTTCGACGTGAACTTTTTATGGAAACGAGTCTAGTTAAATATAAGGGTTAATGGATTTAAACACCCCCAACTATGGCCATTTGGCCGATGGCACTCTCAACTTTCACTTTGGCTCAGACCACTCCCAACTTAACACATCGATTGTCATGGCACCCCCTCATTAAATATTCACTAACCAGGTTACTAAAATTAGCCTATGTGGCAATTTAATCTGATGTGGCATTCATACGTGTCATACATGGCAGATGTGGATAATTCCTCATTCGTTGAAGTTTATAATCCCCAAAACACAGTATCACTTCACTCAAACCAAGATAAAAACATATCAGGAGCTCTCAAGTTCATCAATGGCGATCAAACCCTAATCGATCAGAGGTACGTTTTCTCTCAATATATTGGTATTGTTCACTGATTGCACTGATGGAGGTTATCGATGTGATGCTATGGTATGGTGGAACATTGGATTTTAGTTTTGATCAACCTCAATATATTGGAGGTGAATCAAAGTTGATACGTATGGATGTTGATCACATTGCATACTTTGAGTTGTTAGAGTATGCAATGGATTCTGGGTGTTATGAAAGTAGGGATTTTTACATGTATGGATTAAATGCTGATACTGTTGAATTCAAGTTTTTTGGGGATGATAATGATGTTATGGAGATTGCATTAAAGGCTAGAACATGGTCTGAACCATTCATGGAGGTCTTTATTCAATTCGCTCCAATTACCCATGAACAAGAAGTCCAATTCATGTCCCAGCCCAGTAAATCCAAAGCCCAATCTTATTCACCACCCAGTAAACCACAAGCCCAATCCAGTTCCCAACCCATTAAACGAAGAGGCCGGCCCAAAAAAACTTGTAATCCAGTTAAAAAAGAAAGTAGTCCATGTCAGTAGAGTGAGTAGGGCATCTGACAAAAGTGGTAACCCTCCTGTACTTGAAGTCCCTAGATCTGGATCCACTGCCTCAGGAAAGGAGGCTGTTGCTGATAAACCAGTTGGTTTGAATAATCAGCTTAGTGTACAAGAGGCTACATGGGCATTTGATTTGGATGAAGAGTCTATTGTTCAAGAGGGTGTATCGAAAGAAACAGATGGTTTGCAAAAGAAGCCTATTGGAGAAGAGGTTTTAGTGGAAGAAAGGAGTGGTTTTGATAAGCAGTGTTCAGATGAAGATGACAGTGAAGACAGTGACTATAAAGCTGACTTAAATGGGACAGAAGAGTCAAGTTCAGATGAAGATGAAGGTTTTCTTGATAATAGTAATGAAGATGAGGTTCATGATGAAATAGCTTTCTCAGATTCAGACAGAGAAGATGCTGAATGGAGACAGTCACAAGATGCCATTAAACGAGTTAATAAGGATGAGCTTGAAGCTAAAAAGAAGTTAGTTGAACAGTGTACTAAACCTTATGAAAAAGAAGGTAAGTTGAGTGAGTCTAATGATGCAGGGTGTGCACATGTAGAGGGTTACAGTAGTTACGAGGAATCTGATGGTGATGTTGCTACTCCTGGTGAGAGTGAGGATGATGATATAAGAGGTAAGAAGTACAAAGAAACTGCTCAAAGTGTAAATGAACACACCAACTAGAAAAAGTTTACATGGAAAGTTGGAATAAGGTTTGCATCAAGGGATCGTTTTAAGGAGGCAGTGAGAAGGTATGCTGTGACTAACGGCAGGAATCTGATCATTGCAAAGAGTGATAATAAGGAAGAAGGTCGTTTAGCTGTGAAGTGTGTACCAGGGTGTCCCTTCTATCTATATTGTTCACTAAACAAAGCCAAAGAGTGTTACATGATTAAAAGTGTGAAGAACAAACACAACTGCCAGAGAAACATGATCAAGAATAGACAGCTAACTGCCAAGTTCTTAGGGGATGAGTTCCTTCCTTTGTTTAAGGCCAAGCCAGATTGGTCTGCTAAGGAGATTCAAGCAGCATTTAACAGAAGTTTAAGGTAATTATAACTAAGTGGTTAGCTTACAAGGCTAAATCAAGTGCACACAAGAAGCTTCATGGTTCAATGAGAGATCATTACAGTAAAATTGGTTCTTACCTGGAAGTTCTAAAGAAAGCAAATCCATCATCAACCTTTAGGTTAGAAACTGCTCCACCAGGTTTCATTAACCTAGATCCAGAGGCCACATGTGAAACATTCTTTAGACTGTTTGTTTGTTTTGATGGAGTCAAAAAAGGTTTTTTTAGCAGGATGTAGGAAGGTATTGTGCTTAGATGGGTGTTTTCTTAAAACATTCCTTGGAGGGATGTTGTTAACAGCTGTGGGAAGGGATGGTAATGACCAAATGTTTCCTTTGGCATGGGCAGTAGTTGAAGGGGAAAATAATGAGAGTTGGGAATGGTTTATGGATGAGCTTAGGCAGTGTTTGGGAGTAACTGATGATGGTGAATCATGGACATTTATATCTGACCAGCAAAAGGTAGATCTCCCTAACCAATAATTAGCTTGTAACACCCTTAATATTTTGACGGAAATTAACTAATAATTATATGAACTTTATAAAATATCAGAGTTTACAAAAAGAATTCGTGTTTAAACCATACACACTTGAGATAGTACCAAACACATCCCAAGATAATCCATAACAAGTTTAAAAGTTAACCCTTGTTAGTAAACTAACCACTAGTTTAAGGGATTTAAAACATGATTAACAAAAGTGTTTACAACATAATTATGTCTAGACAAGATTAAGATTATCGCGGAAGCTTTAAAATGTGTGTTCGGTTTTTGACATTGTACTTGATCACCATCCGGGAGGGCTTCATACATACCTAGGGTCAAACACTAAAATATTAGTTTTGACATTAATACATTACGTATAAACGAATTTTAACAACGCAAAACATCAAACAAAATATAAATTTTCTGGGTTCCACCGTAACTTACGGTGTCACCGTAAGTTACGGTGAACCTGGATTGTCCCTGGTTCTACCGTAAAACAGGGGCTTCATACCGTACACTTTTGATGTCCACCGTAACTTACGGTGGGACCGTAAGTTACGGTGGGTTCTGCATCCTTGCCTTTTAACTATTTTTCAACTTTAAAAGTTCATAACTTTTTACTCATTAGTCCGATTTAGTCGATTCTTTTACCTACGAGTCTGTAATAAGATTACGGATCCAACCATATAATTTAAACATCACGGAAACCGAGATACCGACGTTCGGCTCACAATTTCTTTATCTCAAAAGTTCCAACCCATTAACAAAGTACATGATTCCATATTTCCATCCTAATGACACATTAGACATAGTTACCCAACTTCCCGGGCTTATGACCTTGGAGTATACGCGCCATACCATGGCTTCGCGTTTTCTTCGAACTAAACACTTGTTTTCTCGGAATTTAAGCATCCCATTTCAAACGACACCTTCTATTAACTTCTATTGTTTGACCCGATATACCGGGTTCGTAGACTTAAATTATCATAACCAATTTATTGGTGTATTACCATCTATCACCTAGCAAGATATGAGACTTTTAAGTCTCTACTCATGTGATTCGTTTTCAAGCAACATTTTGACCCGTTTGGCTATTTAGTGAAGACCATCACTTTATTAACATACCAAACCAAATTTCTAATGTTTATTTTGACCCGTTTGATGATCTAGTGAACTTCGCCACTTTAACGATACATCAAACGCATCAATTACAATCCGACATCGTTTGTACACTAAAACCAAACATTATTACATAATACAACGAGACTAAAGTCACGTACCTTTAAAGCACACCTTTTCCGCGGGTATCACTTCCGGCGTGTCCACTTGACGTTCCGGATTCCTTGCCTAAAGAGTTCAATTCATAACAAGATTAGAACTCTCTTTCATAAGCTTTAACGCATTCATTCATAACATATGCAAATCTGCGTTTTTAGCAATCTTTAACATTTTAACCCTCATTTAGGCGTTTTATCAAACACCTTGCGGGTCAGATTTCTACATGATCTAAACCAAGTTCATGACTTGAATTTATCACTCAAATTAACTTCAATTAGACAATATACACATATTTTAACATCAACAATTTCAGTTTTCACTAGAACAAGAGTCTTAATCCTAGTGTTTATCAAGTTCTACTAACTTATTAATCACCCACTATAGTGATTTTGATCCTTACAACTAACATGCAAGATTTTGACAAGAAATCATCTAGGGTTTGTCCCTAGACTTCACATTACTTCCAATTTCATGTTTTACAACACATAATCAAGCTCAACCTTCGATTTCAATCACATGCAAGAATTTGAGTTGTATCAAAACAACCTAATTTGACATACCTTATGACCTCCTTGACGAGGAGATCACGATTCTATGCTCAGATTTCGATTATGACATGATTTGAGCCTTCAATTTGAGATTTTAGTAGAATTTAGGGTTGTGAAGGAGTGGGTGTCGCCCCCTGTGTTCCTTGATCGACCAGACCCCCTTCAAATGGGGTGTTTGGTTTATTTTAGATGTAAACTAATAACACTAGTTTCAATTTTAACAATATTGGCCCTTCTACTTTTATTTAACTTATAGTTTGGTTATTCTAACCTTAATTCTAGTTATTCATAGACCCATAGTTAACTAGGTTATAATTTCCTAGTTAGACAAATTCTTGTTTATTTAAACTTTATAATTTTAATATAAAGTTTTGTATTTTCGGGATGTTACATAGCTTATTCATCACTTATCTGTGACGCTGTTGTATTGGTTTTGCAGGGTCTGTTGAATGCTGTTGCAATGGTATGGCCAAAGGCAGAGCATAGAAACTGTGCAAGACACATCTATGCTAACTGGCACAAGACATACAAAGATGAAGAGTTGAAGGAGCTATTTTGGAAATCAACTAGGGCCTATTGTGAAGCTGATTACTTGCAAGCCATTGAAGAGATGAGGAGCATAAACCCTGATGCAGTAGAGGCCTTACTGAAGCAAAATCCCAATTGGTTCAACAGGTGCTATTTGAACACTCACACAAAATGTGATGTTATAGTAAACAACATGGCTGAAACTTTTAATGGCTTTATCATCAATGCAAGGTCAAAACACATTATACACATGTTAGAGGACATAAGGATTCAGGTCATGAGTAGGTTGGTTACTAAAAGAACAGAAATGAGTGCCAGGGATGTTGTTATATGCCCTAAAATCCAAGAAAAGCTTGATTTTTCAAAACAGGCTGCATATAGATGTGAGGTGTATCCCTCATCATACCATGTGTTTCAAGTCAGGGATTTTGATGATGTTTCAGTTGATCTAGATAATAGAACATGCATATGTAGGAAATGGGATTTGAGGGGGTATCCATGTAAACATGTTTGTGCAGTAGCTGGGTTTTTGCATAAAAATGCAGAAGAGTATGTTGATGTGTGTTACCACAAAGACACATACATGAAGGCTTATGAATTCTCAATCCCTCCAATACCTAGTGAAAGGTATTGGCCCAAGATTCACCACCCTATGGATCCACCACCAATAAGATCTCAACCTGGGAGGCCTAAGAAGAATAGAAAGAGGGATCCTCATGAGGATCCAAAGAGACCAGGGAAACTTACCAAGCATGGGGTGATAATGAATTATGGTAATTGTGGGGGTAGAGGTCACAACAAGAGAAAATGTACTGAACAGGGAAATCAGCAATCTACTGCAGGTGAATTACTTGTTTTAGTGACAGTTGTCTGTGTATATTGTAGGCTTTAACTACTTTTGTTTTGTATGTTGTAGGGTCTGCTAAAAAGAGACGGAAGGGAACAAAAAAGTCAAGCCAGAAGTCAACTCAGCAATCTGCTCCAGTACCTTCACAAGGAACAACTCAGCAATCTACTCCAGTACCTTCACAAGGAACAACTCAGCAATCTACCCAGGAGGGAAGCAAAATTTCCAGCCAGAAGTCAGCTAAAAGTCAACTATCAAGTCAACTGTCAAATGGAAAAGGAACATACAAGGCAGCAGTTAAAAAGTCATAGGTTGACTTTTTGTGATAAATGGACATGTTTGACTTTTTTGTGGTCTTTATGACCTTTTTGTGTTGTTGGTTGTTTGGAAAACTTTAAGTTATGTAATAACTCTCTAGGATAAGTTGTGGTGATGTTATAACTCTTTAGGGTAACTTTTGGTAATGTTATAACTCTTTAGGGTAACTTTTGGTAATGTTATAACTATTGGTTATGTAATGGTATAAGTCTTGCTTATGGTCTTTATGCATTTTGGTTGATTGGTCATTATACTATGCAGTTTTGGTCATTACATAGTGCAGATTTGGTCATTACAGCTTGGACAACATACACAGATCTGGACACTTGCAGTTTTGACCCATATGCATTGTGCAGACCCATTATGCATTGTGCAGTTTGGACACTTGCAGTTTTGACCCATATGTGCAGACCCATTATGCAATGCAGATGTGCAGCTATATGTGCAGACCCATTAGAGGTATGTTTCTTGTTATATCATGACCTTTGACATTTGTTGGTCAAAATACAGTTTGGATATGTTGACTAATCTGGTAATATCAATACATGTGCAGATATATACAATCAAGGACAAGGATTTTGCATTAAATTTCATCAAAAGTGTACAATTACAACAAGAACACAGTTCATACTACCTAAACATATACAACACTATGCTAATGCCAATAAACAAGGTTAACACATATTGCTTGTTCCATTTCGACTCGGTTCCAGATATCTTTGCTTTCAACCACGTATTCTCTTCTACTAAGACCATGTTTTCATATTTCAAGTCTTCTGAACTGAACCTGCACTGGGATGCATGTTGGTTGAACATTTTGTCGACATCTTCTTTCCATAAGAAGAAATTGCAGTCTGATCTCTGCAAAAGCCAACAACACCTTAGTTAATCAATCAATTCAATTCAAGAAAAATACTTGGAGTTAAGGTGGAACATACCGGCCAATGAGAGCATCCATAGAATTGTTGACCTTGCCGCACACTTTTCCGTCCAACAACTCGAACAACTGCTACAACATCATGATGGCAGTACACATTACCCTCTAAATCAACCTTAAACAATTTAGGGTTTTTGGATACTGTGGATGAAGACGTAGAAGAGGAGCTCATTTTGATTCAAGATTAGGGCTTGTTCTTCACGAAAATCGACCAGATTGTATGTTGATGATGGATTTGCTCCAAGGTGCGTCTGATTTGCTCTATGAGTTAGGATTAGGGTTTACAGAATGAGTGTGTTAGGGATTGGGGGTTTTAAAGAAGGTGAATGAGTATACTTGACACGTATGAAATGCCACATCAGATTAAATTGCCACATAGGCTAATTTTAGTAACCTGGTTAGTGAATATTTAACGAGGGGGTGCCATGACAATCGATGTGTTAAGTTGGGAGTAGTCTGAGCCAAAGTGAAAGTTGAGAGTGCCATCGACCAAATGGCCATAGTTGGGGGTGTTTAAATCCATTAACCCTAAATATAATACGTTTTCGTTTAAAAAAACAAATTTTACGTACATATTTTTCTGTACGTTTCGGTACAAATTCAAGTAGGTGTATGATACGCCGTAAACTTTTTGGGAAACAAGTCAGGTCAAATGTAATATGTTTTCATGATTTTTAAGAATGTTTTGTAAATTTTGTTTTGATCTAAGTGGAGTCAAATTGCGGTTTCTTTTTTTTCCCCTTTTTTAAAGCTCCAATTAATCTCTTTTGATTATACGTGTTAGCATTTCCATTATAACCGTTACATTTTCTATGTATGACTCGGGCCATATATAATATGTTACAGTATTATTGAAAGGTATAAATTTGATTTCTTTATGTTTTGATCCAATCGCAATGATAATATAGGTTGCATTGAGTTCAATAAGTTACGTCGAGCACGTGTTTTCATATGATTAACGCATCACATAACGTTTGAACTAATCCATTCGATGTTTGTGATGTATCCGCGCCACAACGCGCGCGGGTCTTGTTCATAGTTAACTAATCATTTTGACTAATTTTATTAATCATTTATGCGATAATTTAAAGTTATGATAATGAGCCTTAGATACACGAACCAATGATTTATTACATCTAAAACAAATAAAAGAAACATATTATATAAAACTCCATTATTAGGGGTCGGGGCGTCCCGTGATCACCCATCTTTCACGCGTTTTACCACGTGAAACACCGCCGCCGCCCCCATTTTCAACGCGTGGAGTTTAAAACGTGTTACCATGATCACGCGTTGATTTTGTTACCTTTGGTGATGAGAGCCGTTGTGTATGTGACCGTTGGGAGGAGTTTCATAAAAATTGTTACAGTTGTGGATTTGAGAGATAGATGTGGATGAATCTGGGTTTAATTTGATGTTTATCGATGGAGATTTAGTGGGTGATGTATGAGATTTGAAAAGGAAATGAACAAGGTGGAAGATTCAGGATTTACAGGGATGATGACGTGGGGATATGTTGTATATACAAAAAGTTTTTATGATTTTTTTTTGTGAATTTGGAATAATTAATTAAATAAATAAATAAATATATAGCTATTAAGCTGGTAAGGCGGTTGGTTCGATGCTTTGTTTGGTTAAATAAACATTCGCCGGTGTAATGTTTAGTTTTTTTTTTTTTTTACTTTGTAATTTAGGATTTTTTTTAATGTAATTTTTATTCAAAATGAAATTGTTATTGTTAATTTATAATTAAAAACAAACCATCCCTAGTGATGGGCATCCCTAGTAAAATCTATCACTAGTGATGCAATCAAGCTCAATGACGTGACGGACAATGATTAGGTGTTGTGAGTGATGAAAAACAATCACTAGTGAAGTGTCCCTGTCCCTTTTTTTATTAAACATTTACATGTTTACTTTGCGATGCATTATTAAATTTGATGGTACAAGTGTGGGTATTTTTAATTCTAGGTTGTGAGGTATGACTGCATTTGTCCCCCTTGTCTCTCTCCCCCATCCCTCCCCCTTTTCCTGTACTCATAATATCCTTTTTTTCTAATCTAGGGTTCAACTTCCAGAGCTTTGTTTTGTTTAGTTTTTCTTCCAAGTTTTTCTTTCAATAAAAAATCCCTACTTTTATATCATTTCTTGCACCCTTTAACCTTTTTTTATAATTTTATTGTTAGTTTTCTGTTTGCTTGATGTTTGTATAATCATATTTCCATATGGCTGGTTTGGATTTAGGCGCTGCTTCTCGTTACATCCATCATCATCAACAACAACAACATCTTTCCGACTTGCAACTTCATTCAACTCACTCGGAAAACAATCACCTTTTCTCCCACCAGAATCAAGACCATGATGATCAAGATCAAGATCAAGATCAAGACCATGAACTTGTGTCACCTAACTCCGGTGGTGCTGGTGGTTCTGGGTCAGGTGACATCATAGGCAGGCGGCCTAGAGGCCGTCCAGCCGGATCGAAAAACAAACCAAAACCACCAGTTATTATCACTAGAGAAAGTGCCAACACACTAAGAGCACACATATTGGAAATAGGAAACGGTTGTGATGTGTTTGACTGCATAGCAACTTATGCAAGAAGAAGGCAAAGAGGGATTTGTATACTCTCCGGTAGCGGTATTGTTACTAATGTAAGCCTCAGGCAACCAGCTGCTGCTGGGTCTGTCATGGCCCTTCATGGCCGGTTTGAGATTTTATCTCTTACCGGTTCTTTTTTACCACCACCTGCACCACCAGGAGCCACTAGTTTGACTATATTTCTGGCTGGTGGACAAGGGCAGGTGGTTGGTGGTAACGTGGCGGGAGAGTTGACTGCGGCTGGGCCGGTTATTGTTATTGCTTCATCTTTCACTAATGTTGCATATGAAAGACTTCCTTTGGAAGATGATGATCCTGAAGTTGAAGGGCTGCAGATGCAACCACCGGCTAACGGTGGCAGTGGCGGCGGCGGTGGTGGTGGTGGTGGAGGGATAACTAGTAGCAACCCGTTACCGGATCCGTCTTCTGGACTACCATTTTTTAACCTACCGGTTAATATGGGTCCGAATCATGTTCAGTTGCCTGCGGATTATTCACGGAGTAATAATGGTAATCCGTTTTAATATCGATGTTTGTTTGGATCGGGTTAGTTAGTTTAATTTCTTTTGGATCATAAACAATGTTTACTTGAACTTACTGCATCAAACTATCTTGTTATCTTTGGTTTCTTTCATCTTTTTTTCTTGAGATTTCTTTGTGTTTTTGTAACTTAATATGTTATGTGAAAATAGGTTCTTTTTTAACAAATTTGTGTTCCATTTTAATGATCAAGATTTTAGGAGTTTCAGGATTAATGTGTCACTGCTGATTATAATGACACTAAGAGTTGATGTTTCCTGATTTAATAATTTTTTTTTTTTTTTTTTGTTGCATTGTTTTCAGTAAGAAGAGTAAATATAGCAGCAGAAAGTAAAAGAATATTTAAAATGAATTCAGTTAAGCAATTTTTGAGGTTTTTGTAACACTTAATGGGAACAATAAGTTATTGCAAATATACAACTTATAATTTATGGTTAATCTGCTCTATTATAAGTTTGTTGTCATTGCTAAACCTATAATTCACTATTTTCTATCTTCTTTTATATTTAAATTAAATGCACACCGGCTCCCTCGTTTTTTTTTATTTTAAGTGTCTTTTCTTTGTCTATATGAACCCATGCGGCCATGCTTGATTGTCTAACCATCTCTCTCTCACACATACACACCTGACACACACCACACTTGCTTGCATTTGTATTCAGATAGGAGATTTGATGAAAGACTAGCAGCTTCCATGCAATGAGAATAATTAGAAAGCTACTATGGGCTAACAAAATGTCAGCTCAATCACAGTTATGAACAAATTATTATTATTGAACTTTGACTAGGTGTTGGTATTCAAAATGTTGGTTTTTAGACTAAAGTAATCTTTCTGATCATGTGGGTAACATGCATGTTCATTTATGAACTACACTTGATGTTTAATTATTAAGTACTTCATTAATTGTGTCCGTGTAAAGTGGCAATTTAAATCTTTTTTGCGGCGCAGCTTGTTGTCTGTTTACCTGTCATCCTTACATAATTTTTCTATCGTTAATGAATATTTTACATATCATAGCTCAATGGATAAGATGTTTCTTTTGTGAAGTGTTTAATTTGGTCATAGCTGCTAGGGTTTAGTTGTCTACAATTCACAAGGAAAAATCACCATATTTAATTTCTAGTGATATGAAGATGAATTGAACTATAGCTAGTTTTATTCTTTATGAACAAATACTATAGGTTGATCAAATACAAACTGCTTTATTCTCCACTGCATTTCATATTACAATGATGTATTATAATTGGCTTTGCATATGTTGATCACATATATCATCACTAAGTTGAAAGAAACTAGCGAAGTCCCATAGTTTGTTGGATATTTTAGTGTAATCGGGATTGACTTGGTGATTAAAGTGAGTGCACGCTTGTTTGAGTTGTTGTAATTCAAAATCCTCTTTGATCACAAACACTCTGGTTCATATGAATTACACAACACGGACATACTAGGTTCTAATTCTTAACCTGAGTAGTATCCGATTGGATATATCGGAAGAACCACCGATATTATTCGATCTGAAAGTGATTACACGTCTCTCACATCATTTGTTACATTCTAAACTCCTCAACATAGTTAGCGTGCGTATAGGTTGCTTTATATTACTTACAACAATATAAAAAAGCATATACGTGGGTTATGGTAATCTTTATTTAGCTTAAAGTTTGTGGTTACCAAGAATAAGTTTGGATGAAGTAATGTATAGCTTTGAGCCTCGAGAAAAAGAAAAAGCTTTGTTCTTTGTATATTTTAATATTTAATTCTCTTTACATTTCTTTTGTAGTTTATAAATTATGTACTAATAAATTGATAATTGATCGTATAAACTATTCAAAAGCCATATTAGCCCAATCTGGCAATGAAGTGGCATTTGCAAGAGAGGTTAGAACATGATTCCTTGAATTAAAGGAGTGGTTGGTGCAAAGCTACCAACTCATTTTGGGATATAATTACAAACTTCTCATGATGATAATCCAAGATGAAATACTTACTTATAAATGATACAAACGATAGCGCACTTTAGCACCGGATGAAAGGAACACTTGTATATCTCCTTCGACTATCACTATTTAGACACGCAAACGTAGACATATTAACGAAAAAAGTTGGTTGAGGCATAGTATATATCCTCTCTTAATATGTCTTGGAGATTATAATGAGATGAGAACAAGTTCGAACTATCAGTCACCAGTTCTTGTCCAATGGGCCTTTGTGATCTTCCTTAGGGATCACAATTTGCCAATTCATCTTGTCCTAAGAAAGGGAAGTTAGGATGACTCCAGATTAAGCAAAATTAACCACACTCATACTTGTATCAAGCCAGTTTGTTGATAAATGACCCAATGCTCACTTATTAGCTAGTTGTAGAGAATCTATAAACATTGTGCTCTAAGTTTCAATAGCTAAGTGATTGACGTTGGGTTGTAAACATACGATTTAATTAGTACTGTTGTTTTAATCTATTAAAATAAAACGATAGGTTGTAAAAGATGTAATATATGATTGACGTTGGGTTGTAAATATATGTAATATGTGATCGACGTTGGGTTGTAAATATACAATTTAATTAGTACTGTTGTTTTCATCTATTAAAATAAAACGATGGGTTGTAAAAGATGTAATTAATAAACCGGTGGATTTACACCGGTGTAAATTGTTAGGTTTTATATAACGGTGTTTTCCAAAGGGTTTTAAAAGATGTATTAAAATATATGATTTAATTAGCAACGCTATTTTACTCTACTAAATAAAATAGTTCATAGCGAATTTCAAGTCAAGTATTATCTATAGTGGTATTTAAGTGTTTTCTTATACCGGTGTTGTATTAAACCGCTATAGTTAACTTTACACTGTTGCAATGAATGTTTTTGTAGTACTGTGAAGAACATGCATCATATTTATTCAAACACTTGGGCCGATATAGATTTTTAACCATCCATAAATCTAGCAATATCATTCAATAATAAGCTCGATCAAGAAGTTAAAATGGTCACAAACGTATAAAGAAACTCCACATCATGTTTGTAAATATCTAGGCTCAAGGAAGTAAAAGCCGATGCGGATCTTGCAGAAGACAAAACCAAAAGTGGTACGTCTAAGATCTTGCAGAAGACAAAATCTCAAGACAAAGAGAATAGAATCTCATTAGTGAAAGAAATCTTGGTGGAAAATATTAACTCAAAGATCTTAAGCAACTTAAGGGAATATGATATTTCCCTCATATAGGGTTATCCATTAACTGATTGTGTATTCAAAACAGTTGTCTAACTACACTTTAACTTTTTTGAATTCTAGAGGAGAAAAAAAAGCTTTACAATAGAAGTCCAGTTCAGAATAGACTTTAAAAAGGTCTTTTGACTCCCTCAAATGGGTAGTCTTGGATTCGATCATGACCCAAATGGACTTTTAAGTGTGCAATGGAGAAAATGGATCCATGGTTGTCTCCACTTGGCTTATGGAATTGAAAAACAACAAATTAAGGTCATAGGCAAGGTGACCCATTCACCATTCACCATTCTTATTTGTTTTAGCTATGGAAGCACTTCATGTGATCCTTCTAGAATCCCAAGCTAAACATATCTTACAGGTCATCTAGATTGGAAAAGATAAAATCAAGATTTCGCGCCTTCAAGTCGCTGATGATGCTGTCATCCAACTATTTGGGGTGATCGAGATTTACATATATACCAAATGAGAAATCATAATAAACATGTTGCCAAAAGCAACACATATAATGTTTCATTAATGATTTGCAAATTTAATAGAGGGAGCTAAATAATGCTAGTTACATCATTGACATGGCATGAAAATGACTGATGACATACATATAATGTTTAATAATTTTTTTTTTGTTCTTGGCTATGTTGTTATGGTTTAAAAAATGATACCATTTTTCTTAATCGTGTTAAGTTACAAGCAATTGATGTGAATAGGTGGTCGACCAATGCGGAGCTAACACGTTCGAATAGAGAATACAGAAGACTTTTAGTAAAAATGTCCGCCATTTGAAGCTTGGTATAAATGAACTTATTACACAACTGGCTGGAAGAAACAAGCTCATGAAAGAAATGATCATCAATGTCAACATGTGTGGAGATTGGATTTTGACAGAGAAAAGTGGCACTGGATTGTCAAACAAGAGTGTTAGATGATCAAGTAGCACTGCATGAAGTTCTCAAAGAAGTTACGTGATTCGCACAATTTTAGCAGCAGTGTTAGTCGTGACACGAGACACCATTTGCTGTTTTTTTGGCAAACGAGATTACCGACTGGAAAAATGAAATAACCATATATGGCGCGGCGTGATTTGATACATTGAGCCCAATCCGGTACCGTACGGTTCGGTACCAGTACTGAAAACGCCAAAACTCGGGTACCGAATCAGTACCAAAAATATTTCGGTTCGGGAAATTCGGTACCGGTACCAGTTCGGTACTAGTTCTAAACCGGTACCCGATACCATTTGTGCATCCCTATCTACAAGAATGACCCCAGATTAATTCTTGGAGTACACTCGGATCTTGATTCCTTATTTAAAGTTTCGCGGAGATGCTTTCCTAATATGTAGATCAATATCTTAAGCTAATTAACTAGCCATGTTATCAAGAAGATTAAGGAAACAAGTTAAAATTTTCCAAAAAAAAAAAAAAATTTTAAGCATAATTGCGGTTAGCATATGTGAATATACTCGATGCTACAAGCACCATGGTCATCATCTTCACCCTACCACCACGATCATCATCACGATGTCAGCTTTATTTTAACGAAACTTTGCATTTGCGGTCAATTCGGTAGCATGTTCATGGTGGAGCTAGGCCATCCCATGTTTGCATACATCTGCAGATTCTGCATGGTTGACGGCTGCTCCTGCGACTGCTGGTGGTGTTGGTGTTCAGTAGCGTTTTTATAGAAATCAGGGAACATATGATCAGGGCTGCCGCCACTTTCATCAGACGGTTCACCTGACGGCCCGTCAGATTGAGGACTTGTACCAGGAACCGCCCCTCCATCGCCACCGAAGCTCAACATGTTTGACGGTGCCGCTGGTGATGCTTCGATGCTAGACTTTGCTTTCTTCCCATCTGTAACGAAGCTACCGACGATAACCTGCTACACAACCAAAGTTAATAACTTAATATACACTACTACGCGTATAATATTTAGACCAAACATTGTGTGTGTGTGTGTGTGGAGAGAGAAGGGGGGGGGACCTGTACGGGCGATGCTGCAACCAACACTCCGGCAACACCACCACCCAAAACACGCCCGTCCGAACCGGCAAGAGAAACGCTTAATCCACTAGCTTTGCTGTGGTTACCGTTATCATCACTTTCTGAGTAAACAAAGGAGCCGGATAGCGATATTATCTCAAATCGGCCCTGAAAATTGCATCATGAAACACACTCAGATTTAACAAGCGATAGATATAAGTGTTTATGCGGTTCTTGCAGATAGCTACTTCAAATTGCTTTTGTATCGTGTGTGTGTATAATAAACTAAAGAGCTTACGTAAGTTAAAGAAAATGAAGCTTCGGCCGGAGAACATATTGTCGACATGAGTCGTTTAGAGAAATTGTAGGCAACAATGTATGAAGTAGGTAACTTTGGAGTTTTATTAGGAATGATTAATTGGCATGATATAATGTTTGAACATAAATTTTAATCAAAGAAGTTTACGAGCAAAAAATATTTTTATTCATGATGCTATAGAACAATTTAAAGGTAAAAGCATAGTGAACATGAATATGAAAATGCTATAATTTATGCAAAGGAAATTTATGAAAAAATGAATGTATAACATATACTTAACAGACGCTAGAGTAAAAGGGCAAACCTCATATGTTACAGTGCCACCCGATATTGCAGACTGTTGAAGAGTCACATTGCTGATGGCACCATTGGCAGATAAAATACAGATTGTACGAGGTCCTTCTTTTGAAAATGACACCATCGTTGAGGCTATATCCTGTTAAAATAATTAATACAACAATCAAGATTCCCTAAATACGTTCCATATAAGAAATAAATATAACCTGTAATCTCACCGAAAGATAACCAAACCAAGTAAAAAACTGATATGATTACAGTTACATGTATGGTCTATATATTATAGTTATTACGGCATTAAACGGCAAAATATGATCGAAATTACCTGTTGGGGAACATAATTTTCACTTGGAGATAAAGCCATAAAGTTCGATATACATACATAAACGCACTTTAGCTATTCTGAAGATAACATTAAATTATTTTGAGGAAAAGGTAAACCTTTTTTAAATAAACAATACCACATAACATTGTTATAAAGCCACAGCCGTTAAAAAATCGATGGTGGCCTGAAACACTACAAAAAGTAAGTGGTCAAAGTGGTCAAACATAGCAGACACTCAGCCGATGCTGCACGTAATAAACTATGCATATTTACCATAGATAGTGCCGTCTACCTAAACTTTCTATGTGCATCGATCTACCATGCATTAGATATGTGTCATCCAAACTATAGAACTAACAAATAACATACAACAAAAGGAAAACATTGAAGCTGTAAAACGGAAACACTTAATAGACACTGCATTTTGATCATATTAGATGCCACATCAACAAATAACAAATGTACGCGTCTCGCTACTAATCATATGCGTAGGATATAATTTTCAAAAATATAATTATCCAATAGATGCACCACCAATTATCAAAACTAGAAAGAAATGTGTTAATTTACTTAACTACATTTGCACGGGATGGAGAAATGTACGTCCTTTGAGCTTAAAAACGGCACAAAAAAGGGACAAAAAAACTCAAAAAATAGAAAACCTCCCAGACAGAGAAAATTACGTGTGCAGTAGTGAAAATTGAAACAAAAGTTGTAAATGCAAGGCAGGTGCGTGATACACGATTAATCAGATAGCCAGTAAATTAACCAAATCACACGCCCCAATATCATCAAGACGAAATCTCAATCTTTCTTTCAAGAGACTGCAATTAAAACTCGCAACAAACCCAAACGATAAGCGATCAAGCTACTTAGATGCTTATGATTATGACATTATGTACACTCACATTATTCTTAAACTAAACATGTAATTGTTAACGAAAGTCGTAATGCTTATCTTCGACTGAAACCGACAAAGACATATTAATCCGAATTTCAAACCAAGATCATAAATTTCACAAACCAATGAGAAAAAATAAAAACAGAGCATTACCTCTCCTTCTTTAACAACAATAACATGAGGAGTAAAGCCACTTCCAGCCACACCTATCCATCACACAAAAACCACTATAACATTCACCAAAACATAAACTTGAATATTCATTATCAAAACCATAAAACTAAACATCAAAAACACATACCCAAAGCATCCAACTGCCTCTTCAAAATCCCTGCAGGCCTCCCTCTCTGTCTCTTACCAGATGAATCCACATTAACACTTCCACTTCCACCATTCCCATCAAAACACTCCAAATCCCCCCCACCATCAACCGGAGCCAACCCGATCGCAATGTCGCCATCGGGCGACCCCTTATGCTTCCTGGGCCTCCCCCTTTTCTTCTTCTCCGGCTCATTTCCATACCCACCAGCCCCAAACCCGCCGGACTGACCCGATCCGTCAACAAAATGGTCAGAACTGTTGAAGGGGTTGATCAAGTTTGAATCTTTATCGTTGTAGTATGAATTTGGTGGCATCATCAGACCGGAAAACTGCTGGTGGTGCTGGTGCTGGTGGTGATCCATTGAAATTTAAGTGGTGATTGTTGATGATCTTGAAATGTGGGTGTGAGAATCCGGTTGAATTGAGAGGATTTTGAGGCGAAAGATGAGGTTGAATGGGTGTAAAGAAAAGGGGAATTAGGGTTTTGAGTTGATGAAATTTTTGGGGTTTGATTGATTGACTAGTTGGTTGTGTTGTGTGCTTCAGAGTTTACATGTGTTTGCTTGCTACAAGTTTGAAGTTTCTTTCGATCACGGAATCCACCGTTACAGAATTATGTATATTATTATATTGTGTTTTTAGATTTAGATTTAATTAATAAATAAACTTAAGTTATAGTTTCCGTTTCATATGGTGGTTATTAGGCTATAGGGTGTGGTCATGACCTTCATGATCACCTTGACCCTCCACATCAGCGTCATGTCACCTACTTCTAATTCATCATCCAAAACCACTATCCTAAGGGTGTGGTCATGACTCAAACCACTATTATATTACTTTAATTTATTTTTGTGAAAAGGAAAGAAAATATTAAATATGGAAAGTAGGCTCATGGTTGCCATGGTTTAATCCATGAGAATCATGGTGGATGAGACAAGGGGGTGGTGTAGCAATTCATTAATGATCATACGTGGCGATTAATGACCCAACCATGTCCCTCACACCGTATAGCCTTATTACTTTAGTTTAAGTAATCAAAGTATTTATATCTAGATTGTTTATACTAGATTTGAGTCTTTGAATACAATATATGTTGAATTATAAGGATTTTCTTTTATTTATTTATTTTTTATTTTTTTACCAAACAGAACTTTTATATCATATGAAACAAATTACATCAAGATAGCCGGTAAGCGGGCAACAAGCTGTGCCGCTACCCCCTTTTGAATAGCGAAACCTAACCTAGTAAAAACGAAACCCCGATCTCTAGGAGACGAAATGTTGCTGTGAACAACCCGTTTGACCCGTTCAAGAAATCTGATGGCTTCTGGGGCTAGCGAGCCAAAGGTATCAAAGGCAAAAGGGATAAAGGAATGTTGATTATCCTCGCAGGCTTTTGCATGTTTGTCCATTTTCTTCGCTGTCGCCCTTGCAATCGCCTGACCAGGGACAAAACCTGTATCCCGAAAGCCTACAAGGGGGAAACCCCGGTAAGATCAACACAAGCGTGTTTACCTGCATCCCACCCGAAAACTAAAACGTCCGCGGGGCGCAATGTGGATCTTCCTTCCCTCGGATCTGTCAAAAAGTTTACGGGTGCTTCTTTCTTCACCGAGATCCCCGCCCGTTTGAGGATGTCCCCCAAGACATCTCGCACCCAGTCGTGCCTATACTTAAAACCTGGCAGTTCTTTACAATGCAGAGCATGCTCCCCAAATTGGTCTAAGCAAGCTTTCCGGCAAATCGGGCATTGCTCATCATCAGGGAACATAGGAATCATGAGCCGATATTTTAAGATAGCACGGTATTCAACGGCTGACATCTTTTGGCCTAAGCCCTCGATGGGGATGACCGATAAAAAATCTTGGGCGTGGGGGCCCCGCAAGCATTCTAGGACGGCGTTCTGACGAGGAGTCGTACAGAAATTTGATCCAATATTTTATTTATTTGTTTTTTTAAATGATAAAACCGACTTGTATACCTCTCGTTAAATCGGTATTACAAAGTCTACCGTTTTATTATTTTTCTCTTTATTCAGCGCCTAAGAAGATTATTAGCGACTTGGAACGATTGATGAAGAATTTCTTATGGGGAGGTACTGATGATGTAAGAAAACTTCATTGGGTTGTCTGGGAGAAAATAACAATGCCGAAGAATAAAGGTGGTTCGGGTATAACGAGGCTTGAAGATTGCAATGACGCTTTGATCCTTAAATGGTTGTGGCGTTATAGATCGGAGGGTGATGTTTTATGGAAAAAAAGTCATCGATGCAATTCATTTTAAAGCAAGGAATTGGGAGTTGTATCCCATTGTGCGTGGGGGAGGGGGTGTGTGGCTGAACATTGTTATGCGAGGAAATAGAGTAAGTGTGGACGGGTCAAATTTTACAGCTTTAATGCAAAGCAAAATAGGGAATGGTAAAATTACCCGTTTTTGGCTCGATCCTTGGGTAGGCGATACGCCTCTTAGACTTAAATTTCCAAGTTTATATAGACTTGAGAGTGATAAGTTGTGTAAAGTTACGGATCGTCTTCTTAATCAAGGTGGTATCACTGAATTCGCGTGGAATTGGAAGAAAGTCCCGATTACGCAGGATGAAACTATCGAATTGACCGGTCTGAGAAACCAAACTACAGCGACTATTCTGGCAGAACACGCAGACGGCTGGAACTGGAATGGCTGCAGTGATTTGGGCTTTGTTGCAGCTGTGAAGCGGTGGTTGTACAGAAGATACAGCAGCAGCCCCGAATTGACTTTTCTGTGGTGCAAATGGTTACCGTCGAAGTGAAGTATTTTCTTTTGGAGAGCGATTTCAAAAAGAATACCAACTAAGGTCGCTTTGGCTCACATGAACATACATGTTACGCCCGTCTAGTTGTATTAATATTTTAATAATAAGATACACATTTTTATGCTAAAATGTGACTTTACAAAAACTTGTTATACCAACATTCCCAAATGTTTACAACATTTCAAAAACAATTTATAAGTGTTTACATAATTCACTTATAACGACACAAATCAAGATTTGACGCGGAAGCTTCGTTTAATGTAATACCCTAACACGCATTTAGTAAAACGTCGCAGCGGAAATTCGTACCATAAAATTTCTTTCGTTACAAGCGTCTTGACGTTCTTTAAATTCTTTTTTTTAAGATAACTCTTTTAAATTAAATGCATCAATTGAACTCATTCACAAATTAATAACATAACTTATCTTCAATATATTACATAATCCAACCTCTCCCGTACAATCCGTCCCGCGACTCGGTCTTCGATCTTTACTCCTCGTGATGAGATTCCGTGATTGGTAACGCCTGCACTCACCAAATACAATCATATCATTAGTACACATCATAAATAAAGACAAGATTCATCCTCGTATATTCTTCATTCTGTTATCTCTTTACATTTAAGCATGTCATCTGACCATCAATTCCTGGTGAGACTTCAGCATCATACCTGCATTACATCTTATACCCGAGGTACATTATTAATAACATCAGTATTCAATCATATTGAAAACCTGCATACATACCTACAAATATACAGTCGTACATACATACATACATACATACATACGTGCATCCCTACTTGCATACATGCCTACCCACATACCTACATACGTATTTACCCTCGTACATACTTACATACCAACATACCTATCTACATACATGCATAAGTTCATACATACCTACTTACATACATAAAAACATATATATACATACACACAAACATATCCACATACGCACATAGGTTCATACATACCTACCTACATACATATAAACATACATACTCATAAAATGTAAGTTAAATTAGTCATACGTAGCTTAAAACGCATTTAAACGAGTTCCCAAGACAAAACGAGACCAATAAACAACTTTGGCCAAATTATGCACCCGTCGCGTCGCGCGACGGCCACATGGTAACAATCGGCGCCACTAGGCGCTGATTTCAGCGCACCACAGAAGGAAAATAACAATTGGCGCACTAGGCGTTGTTTTTGGCGCACTGGGCGCTGAATTCCAGGTCTGACTCGCGAATTTCATATTTTTCGCCTAAACGTTCATAACTTACTCAATTTTGATCCGATTTACACGATTATTTTTCCTACGTGATCGTAATTTGATCCTCCATCACATGGGGTAAAAATCCCATATTTGGACTACCAAAATTTGGGACTTTTAGCCTTCGGCTTGATGCCCTTTTTACCAAATTTTGACCCGTTCATGCATTTATCAACATAACTTGTTGGTTTGACCTTAACTTCATATGAACTTAATAATTTCAAGGTCATCTATCATAAAATATTCATTCCCGGATACCTTATACTTTTTTCCACCCATTTTCGCTCAAAAGCTTATTTTGACCCGTTAAGGGTATTTGCGCATTAAATGGTCTATGACTTACAAAACCATACTCCCCACTTTCATACTTGACCAAAACATTACACTAAATAAATAGCTTGTTTCTAAACTACTTTTAAGATCGTTTGCCCAATATACCCATCATGGGCGTTTAATCAACTTTAATCCCATCATCCACGACGAAAGACTTCAACACATGTTTGACCTCAAACATCATGTTTAATTAATTAAAACACTATATTACTTAAACAAACTAAGAAGTGATTACGGAAATCACTTACCTTATGCATCCGCGTTCCTATCCGCTTCCTTGCCTTCTCTTGACCCGTTAGCCTTTCATGCTTGAGTCCGCCTCGATATGATTCCTATACTTTCATATCACCAACATCGCATTCTCGTTAGCTTACATCATTGTACATGTTAACGATCATATTAATCACATGTTTCACATTTGACTTTCATTAGTCGATTCTAGCTAACATAAAACATATAACCAATTTCATATCCCGTTAAACGCATGTAATTCATCATGTCATTCCATTTAATACGTATCGACATAACAGGTACCATACCACTTCCTATAATCCTACCTTTACGGCAGCTAGTCAAATCGTACTTCATATGCGTAGTTGACTTTCTGAAAGTCAACAGTTCATTAATTTAACTTTCGACTTATCATCATATACTCGTAACATCATAATAGACTATACGGACGACACTATATACATTTCATCATACGCTTGATGTGTATACTACCCTCTAAGCATAATGTACAACTAGTTTATGCATAATCTCCTAAACTCCTACATAATTCACCAAATCTTCCTACTAATCAACATGTATCATTCACACATAAACATCAAACATATCAACATCTAATTTCTTTCTATTCCTCTAACAAGAATCCATCATACATATCATAATACATCAATAGTAAACAAGAATTTGGACATGGGTGATCATACAATTCATCATCCTCACCATAACTAACGGGTTTCATCTCTAAACATCGAATTAACCCAAACCACGCATAATCCATGTTCTATATGATGATTCTAACACCTATACATGATCAATTTCATATTAACTCACGGATTAAGACATAAACCACTTCATACAAGATCACCAACCTTAGATTTTAGACATACCTTATGATCCCCTTGTGGTGGTGATCATTAATCCATGTTCATTCATGAATTTAAGCCTTGATTCATCCTTCAATTTGAAGCTTTTTGAAGAACTAGGGTTTGGCTCCTTTGGAGCCCTCCTGATCGTTCCAGAACACACGAGATGTGTGTGTTTGTGTGTGTGTGGTTTGTTAATTAAAACATAACTTTCCCCTTGTTCATCTTTGGTCCCTCTAGTTTGTTCCCTTGTTTGTTTTGCTAAACATTTGACTAGGTATAATAACCTAGTTATTACACTCCATTTTATTAAACATGGGGTCACACTAACAAATTTAGTAATTCGAGTTTTGGGGCGTTACAAGTCTACCCCCCTTAAAATAGGTTTCGTCCCCGAAACCTTTCTCACTTTCATTTAACACACATTATATTTTCTTCCAGTCCATCAACACGACCGCTAGCCCATCCTAATGACAATCTTCTATCTTCAAGAACCCGTTCCGGAGTTCTTATTAGTGTCGCTTTCACTAATAGCAGTAATTCCTAACAGCCTTCATAGCTACTGGTTCATTCATCATTCTAATACTCGTATATCATATGCATTATATATCTTTTGTTTACTTGGAAACCATTCCAACATCCCATTACTAACATTCCTTTTTGTTTATTTATACATACACATATATGTTTAACTTTTACTGGTACCTCATCATAATAGGTAACTATCCATTCGCGATTCATATAATTGACTTCTTCCTAAATAGTCCATGCCTTCCCTACTTTACTTTCACATATCATTTTCATTTCCTTGACCTATCAATAACGGGCCAATACACATACTCCTTCAACCTGTAATCATACATACATTCGTATGATTCGTTCTTAACGGATCTAATATCTTCATCTCATCTCTTAAAAATTACATTCTCTACATGCACTGTATAACATTTAACTTTTGTTTTGTTACCACAACAAAACTACTATTACATAATCACACCTACGTGCTTAACTCTAACGTTAACCTCATTCTACGTTTTCTACAGTTACTTGTACCTTGCATTCCTTTACGTTTCCTTTAAATCATTTCGTTCATTTCACATTACTATTGCTTTCACTTCATGCATTACTTAATTTACACATATACATGTGTCATACTAGTTCATATCTATCCAATCATGAGTTAAACATTTTACTAACCTTTTTTCATTTCACAAACCAACGATCCGTAACCCAGATCGATCATCTTCTCCTCAAGTACTAGCCATAACAGGCCAGGTTTCATTCATCCGTGTAATGAGCTTCCGCTCGTGCACATCCTTTCACCAATACGATTGGTTTCATCACATCAATAGTTCTAACATTATCATCAACAAATTGGCGGTTAGCACATTTCATTCAAACATTCATTATACTAGGTGATTACCCACCTATAACTCTTCTACAATTTCCTACGTACATACTATAACATATCACACATTCCATTTCTTATACGCAATTCTTTCATTCTATTAATCCTTTCGCTAACTTGCTACAATTTGACTTTTCAAGGCCAAATGGCATTTCTTTACTTATCGTAAATGTATTGAAGCACATGCTCGTACTTGTTTCCTCAAATGCTTTCTTGCAAAATTTTCATTGCATCATTTCAGTATTTCTTGCCAATCTTACCCTTCCCGCCCATACTCAAGTTATTGTCCGGGTCATAGCCCGTCATCATTCCGACTCCCAAGAGTCGATTACTAACACATCTAACATGTAACTATACCAAACTTCTTCTATTATACTATCTCATTTTACTTTATACTTACTTATATGACCCGTTCGACTCAATCATGGTCAAACTGTCGACATCTTCTTATGTGGATTAGTTTCATCCTTCTTTTTTTTATATTAAATCCGTCTCACGGATTCAGACGCATCATTCATACTTTTCAGTCCTTGAATCCTCCTTGCGGATTCAAACATTTCTTCATTTTGAATCTGTCTCGCAGATTCAAACATTACATTCATGCCTTTCATCCCTTGAATCCGTCTAGCGGATTCAAACATTGCATTCATACCTTTTATTCCTTGAATCCGTCTCGCGGATTCAAACACTTTATTCACATCTTGTTGATCCGTACTTACTTACAAATTCAATATTCTTCATTCTTATCGGGCATGCTTTTCATTCTTACATAGTACTCTCAATTTCCTAAGAGTCTTACTTCTCCCTTCACCCACGCATCCACCTACTACCCCAATTCTATCGGACATACCTGCAACAATTATCACGGTCTCATGAACGTCATATGTTTCTTGTGTACTGGCCAGGTACACAATCCACATACTAGTTTCATGCTTTCATGTAATCATCGCCTTATGTCCGAAGAATTAAGTTTCGGTGCGCGTAACATTTTCAAGACTTCATTACTATACCATCATTGTCCTTCATTTAAAATTCTCCCTCCCTTAATGAGTTTTACCACTACATATACCCACATATTAAATTTACATACCAGGGGCTCATTTGCCTATTTGCCTCTTGACTGTTTTAGTATTCATCCTAAACTGCATTCACGGATCATCCTCTTCAAACACTTATGCTTACCTTGCACACACAAAACCGTCAGTTTCTTTATATGTATACATAAGTACATACTTACATTCGCTTCTACCTTTGGATCTTGATCGAGCCTTAGATTGTACGGGTTTCTTATCACAAGAGCACACAAGTTTGAGTTCAAGTACTTACTTTCTCGTACTTGATTCTCTCAAACCAGGGCTCTGATACCAACTTGTAATACCCTAACACGCATTTAGTAAAACGTCGCAGCGGAAATTCGTACCATAAAATTTCTTTCGTTACAAGCGTCTTGACGTTCTTTAAATTCTTTTTTTTAAGATAACTCTTTTAAATTAAATACATCAATTGAACTCATTCACAAATTAATAACATAACTTATCTTCAATATATTACATAATCCAACCTCTCCCGTACAATCCGTCACGCGACTCGGTCTTCGATCTTTACTCCTCGTGATGAGATTCCGTGATTGGTAACGCCTGCACTCACCAAATACAATCATATCATTAGTACACATCATAAATAAAGACAAGATTCATCCTCGTATATTCTTCATTCTGTTATCTCTTTACATTTAAGCATGTCATCTGACCATCAATTCCTGGTGAGACTTCAGCATCATACCTGCATTACATCTTATACCCGAGGTACATTATTAATAACATCAGTATTCAATCATATTGAAAACCTGCATACATACCTACAAATATACAGTCGTACATACATACATACATACATACATACATACATACATACGTGCATCCCTACTTACATACATGCCTACCCACATACCTACATACGTATTTACCCTCGTACATACTTACATACCAACATACCTATCTACATACATGCATAAGTTCATACATACCTACTTACATACATAAAAACATATATATACATACACACAAACATATCCACATACGTACATAGGTTCATACATACCTACCTACATACATATAAACATACATACTCATAAAATGTAAGTTAAATTAGTCATACGTAGCTTAAAACGCATTTAAACGAGTTCCCAAGACAAAACGAGACCAATAAACAACTTTGGCCAAATTATGCACCCGTCGCGTCGCGCGACGGCCACATGGTAACAATCGGCGCCACTAGGCGCTGATTTCAGCGCACCACAGAAGGAAAATAACAATTGGCGCACTAGGCGTTGTTTTTGGCGCACTGGGCGCTGAATTCCAGGTCTGACTCGCGAATTTCATATTTTTCGCCTAAACGTTCATAACTTACTCAATTTTGATCCGATTTACACGATTATTTTTCCTACGTGATCGTAATTTGATCCTCCATCACATGGGGTAAAAATCCCATATTTGGACTACCAAAATTTGGGACTTTTAGCCTTCGGCTTGATGCCCTTTTTACCAAATTTTGACCCGTTCATGCATTTATCAACATAACTTGTTGGTTTGACCTTAACTTCATATGAACTTAATAATTTCAAGGTCATCTATCATAAAAGATTCATTCCCGGATACCTTATACCTTTTTCCACCCATTTTCGCTCAAAAGCTTATTTTGACCCGTTAAGGGTATTTGCGCATTAAATGGTCTATGACTTACAAAACCATACTCCCCACTTTCATACTTGACCAAAACATTACACTAAATAAATAGCTTGTTTCTAAACTACTTTTAAGATCGTTTGCCCAATATACCCATCATGGGCGTTTAATCAACTTTAATCCCATCATCCACGACGAAAGACTTCAACACATGTTTGACCTCAAACATCATGTTTAATTAATTAAAACACTATATTACTTAAACAAACTAAGAAGTGATTACGGAAATCACTTACCTTATGCATCCGCGTTCCTATCCGCTTCCTTGCCTTCTCTTGACCCGTTAGCCTTTCATGCTTGAGTCCGCCTCGATATGATTCCTATACTTTCATATCACCAACATCGCATTCTCGTTAGCTTACATCATTGTACATGTTAACGATCATATTAATCACATGTTTCACATTTGACTTTCATTAGTCGATTCTAGCTAACATAAAACATATAACCAATTTCATATCCCGTTAAACGCATGTAATTCATCATGTCATTCCATTTAATACGTATCGACATAACAGGTACCATACCACTTCCTATAATCCTACCTTTACGGCAGCTAGTCAAATCGTACTTCATATGCGTAGTTGACTTTCTGAAAGTCAACAGTTCATTAATTTAACTTTCGACTTATCATCATATACTCGTAACATCATAATAGACTATACGGACGACACTATATACATTTCATCATACGCTTGATGTGTATACTACCCTCTAAGCATAATGTACAACTAGTTTATGCATAATCTCCTAAACTCCTACATAATTCACCAAATCTTCCTACTAATCAACATGTATCATTCACACATAAACATCAAACATATCAACATCTAATTTCTTTCTATTCCTCTAACAAGAATCCATCATACATATCATAATACATCAATAGTAAACAAGAATTTGGACATGGGTGATCATACAATTCATCATCCTCACCATAACTAACGGGTTTCATCTCTAAACATCGAATTAACCCAAACCACGCATAATCCATGTTCTATATGATGATTCTAACACCTATACATGATCAATTTCATATTAACTCACGGATTAAGACATAACCCACTTCATACAAGATCACCAACCTTAGATTTTAGACATACCTTATGATCCCCTTGTGATGGTGATCATTAATCCATGTTCATTCATGAATTTAAGCCTTGATCCATCCTTCAATTTGAAGCTTTTTGAAGAACTAGGGTTTGGCTCCTTTGGAGCCCTCCTGATCGTTCCAGAACACACGAGATGTGTGTGTTTGTGTGTGTGTGGTTTGTTAATTAAAACATAACTTTCCCCTTGTTCATCTTTGGTCCCTCTAGTTTGTTCCCTTGTTTGTTTTGCTAAACATTTGACTAGGTATAATAACCTAGTTATTACACTCCATTTTATTAAACATGGGGTCACACTAACAAATTTAGTAATTCGAGTTTTGGGGCGTTACATTTAGCGTGTGTTCGGTTCTTGCACGCCGCTTGATCTTCATCCGGATTTGGTCCGTCTTCACCTATGGTCAAAACCATGTAAATAATTAGTTTTGACACTTTAATAATCGAATATAATCAAGTTCCGAGCTTAAACGTAACAATACAAGAAAAATCCACACTGTTGGGCGGTGGCGCTACGCCACGGGGGTGCTCGTGTGACGCCACCACCCGTCGCGTTGCGCGACGGGTTTCATGCCTAGCCGTGGCGCTATGCCACGGTCTTGTTTTGACAGACTGTTGATTGCTGGTGCTGCATATTCCCAGCATAACCCGATTTCACGGAAACGAGCATAACTCTCTCGTTTTTAATCCGTTTTACCCGATTCTTTTTCCTACGCGTCCGTAATTTAATTCTCCATCTTATGTAGTTAAAATCCAACATCCGGCATTACAAAATTTCAGACCCTTAAGTCTTCGACTTAATACCTTTTTACAAAGTTTTGACCCGTTCATGCGTTTATCAAACAAACATGTTTGTTTGATCCCAAATTTACATGAATCTTATTATTTCATTGTTGTCTATCATATTAGGTTCAATTCACGAGTTTATGTATATTCTTAAACCCGTTTGTACTTAAATGCTTATTTTGACCCGTTAAGGGCATTTAAGCACTTTTCCGCATAATTCATACTCGTTTATTTCTAGCATCTTATTTTCGCAATATTTATCAAATGATCTTCCACCACAACTATATGTGTGGAGGATTTAATGTGGAGATATATTTATTCCGAGTCTTACTCCTCGGATTATCATTTTACGGCAAAGACTCATATAGGGTCATTTAACCAAAGAATTACCTCTTTCGCTTTTTGTACTTATTCTAAGTATCTATTTGCTTGTAACACTCATTTCCAAACAACCTTTAAGGGTCGTTAGCTCGATTTAGCTTACAAGGGCGTTTTGGTCAATTATAGTCTTTCTTTTACGACTAGGGACTTTTAAATACTTATTTGACTTAAAATCTGACCCTTTTAACTATGATTTTGTTTAGAAACCATTATGTTTCTAAAACACCATGTTTATGGCTCAAATTATTCGGTTTACCTAAAAGATAACCGAATATTCATTTTGACCTTGTCTAACACTTATAGAATCTCGAGTTCTAAACAATGAGCTGAATTATTATACACACCTGACTCGGATCATTATATTGACCAGTTTTAATACCTTGCTTTAATACTCGCTACTTAATAGCGATACAAGTTATCCTTCCTTATTTACTCCTGTGAACACACAACTCGACAATATTCATTAGTCGATATTTTCAAATGGTGATATTTTCACCATTCGACCCGTTTGGTCTAAGTGACCGTTTATCTTTGCGAGATGTTATTTAGTACCATCTCGTCTACAAGACTCGATTCGGCTTATACCGTATAGTCTTTTTTTACTTATAAATCATTTATTGATTCTTTTGACTCATTATAACTTACGCTATAAAGTGTCTTTCACGAGTAACGGTTATTATCAACAAGTGACCAAAATACCGTTTTACCCTTATTATTTGCAATGGTTTACCTTATAAGGTAACCATTTAAAACTCATTACCATTTAGTCATTGCATGACCAATTAATCGTTTTAGCTCTTTTTAACCATTATACATGGTTTATTACCCTTGTCTTTTGTTCCGAACCGCACATGTCGTGTCGGAACATCATAATTCAAACATGACTTTCTATGATTCATAACCTATAAAACAAAAAGGTATTAAATAAAAGGTGTAAGTTTTTAACTTACCTCGCATCCTAAATGCGCTTTCCTTCATACTTGACTCGTTTGACCCGCTTCCTTCCCAAGCTTCCATCTAGCTTGTCAAGCGTCAAACTATTATCATAATCCGTAATACGATTAGATTAATCATCATTACTTATGACTATTTCATTTTACGGATTTCATGCCGAAACTACTATTCGACTTCATCATTGGTTAGTTTGACTTTTAGAAGTCAACTACCTTTAATCATATCGTAGGCATAATTAAGTTAAATCATCGTTATGATTAGAATCCGTTTTAACCCATATTTTATGTAATTAGTCAAACTAGCCAATTACGCATGTCTCTCATAAAATCTTCTTTTCAATATTCATTTGGGCATTTTAACAAACATCTTGTAGGCGCGATTTTGTACACATATTTTATCTAATTATGGTCATCATTTTAACCAAGTTTTAGTACCAAAATCATGCCTCTATGTCTAGTGTACATGAACTACACCTAGAACTAGCATCACTACTTCAATGTTCATCCATTTAACACCTTAATTCAAGTGTTCATCATATTTTTACAAAAACCCATTTAACACATAAATGGATGGTTATGAACTTCATATCTATGAACACTAATTCAACAAATTATTGACTAGGGTTTGCTCCTAGACATGATTTCATCCTAATTTCATCCAAACTTCAATCATGCAAGCCAAATTTTCGATTTCATATGTTCACCAAGAATTCAAGATGGAACTAAATAATGAAATTTGGCATACCTTATGATCCCTTCATCGAGGTGATCACGAATTCGTGCTTGGATTTCGATTTGGGTTGGATTTACCCCTTCAATTTGTTGATTTTATGCTTTTTAGGGTTTGAGCTTGAGAGCCCTTCTTGGCTCCTGTGTTTTGTGCGACCAGTGTGTGTTTTAGTGTTTTTAGTTTTAATTAATAAAAACTCATTTTCTCATTTTAACCATTTTAGTCCCTCAACTTTACCCAGGTTTATAAAGGTTACTACATCAAGTTCCCTCATTATTTTAAAACACTAGACTAACTAGGTTGATATTCCTAGTTATTTAGTGAGTTCCGGGAGTTATAACCTGTTTTATTTTAAGTCCCGTTAACTCGGACTTCTTATAAACTTACTCCCTTAAAAGCTTTTATTCACGCTATATTTAATATTAGGATTATTCGTTTAAATCCTAATATTTTCGAGTTAATCTTTACCGCTAAAGGTATTTTACCTGTCTTTTAGTATTAACGGGGTTTGATTACCAAACCCGTTTTCGGGGTGTTACAATACACGTGTCAGATTTGGATTGTCCTTTATGCAGGGAAGGTGTGGAAACGGCAAGTTATTTACTCACAGGTTGCGGATTATCTTGTAGCGTTTGGCAAGCGGTTGCGCAGTGGTGTCGGCTTCCAGTTATATATGCGTTCAATACTAAAGACTTGTTGAGTATTTCCATTAACTCCGGCCGGGCTCCAGTATATCAAGAAGCTATTCAAGGTATAATCATTATTACTTGCTGGCGAATTTGGAAGGCTAATAACGATTTCATTTTCAAAGCAAAGGAGGTTAATAGGGCGGAAATCTTTTCAGATGTAAAATCGTTTGGTTTTTTGTGGTACAAACATAGGCGTAAGGATAGTGAGTGTGATTGGGATTCTTGGTGTAGATTTGCTTTGATGTAAGGTTCTGTTGTGGCGGCTCGCTCTCCTCCTTGGAGACGAGTTTTTAGCCGCTTTGAATGAAGTTTAATTTAAAAAAAAAACAAATCTAAGCAAGTAACTAGAAGAGGCAAACAGAAAAACATTACAAAGTAAGATTAAATTTACACCAATAACGTCAATTTAACTTACTAAATCTAGCTTTATTCTCAAGCTAAACAAAAGAATTAGCCTTTATCTCTCCTACTATCTTATCTGGCGATCGATTCGCGTTATTAAAACACCTATCATTTTTGGCTTTCTAAATTAACTATCAAAAAGATATCAGGGGGTGTTTGGGATTCCTTTTAAAAGTGACTTTTGGAGCTCATAAGGACTTTTGAGAAGGAAAAGGAAACCCAAACATCGTCTGAGAAGAACTTTTGAAGCATAAGGAATTCCAAACACCATGAAAAAAAGGACTTTCAGTACTAATTATGTCTTCAAAAAGGAGTTTTTGAGAAGTAAGGATTTCTCACTTCTGGATTTGAGAAGAACTTTTTGAAAATGAGAAGTTGAAAAGGAATCACAAACACCCCCAAATAATGCTTTGCCCCAATTTCTAAGAAACTTTACTTCCCTGGATTGACTTGCTAGTATTGCAGCCTCGCTTTAACCGATCACCTTTGTTAACCAGAATCAAGCATCAATCTTGAACCTCCTTTCAAACCCTCTCTACTAGCGAACAAGAAATAAGCAAGTGATGTGAAGACCCTAGTGCACAACCACAAGCATCACAAATTGTTGAAGAGACAAAAATATTTATTTTTGCGAGCGCCACCTTGGATGGGATTCTATCAAGCCGGCTCTCCAGCCAAAAAAGCTAACTGTTTTTTTAGAAGCTATTTAGACCAAGCAAATAGTTGATTATCCTGCAGAAATGATTGTTATAGGTAAATTTAAAAAAAAAAGTAAAATAGTTAATCTCCGTGTTACATTTAGTATAAAAAGTGATATTCGAACACTAAAAGTAAGAATGAGAAATTTCATATCGAATACCGGTACCGTACTAGTAGGCCAAACTTGTAGCAAAAGGATATTCACAAAATTATAGCATCGATTATGAGGAGATATTTGCCCTAGCGGAAAAAATGACTACAATTCGTACTATCATAGTTGTTGCATATGTTTGTCAGTGGAAAATCTGTCAAATGGATGTCAAGAATGCCTTTCTGAATGGTGATCTCCATGAGGAGATTTTCATGATTCTTCCCATGGGAATTGCTCACCAGCCTGGTGAAGTCTGTTAACTTCGGAAAGCTCTATATGGCCCGAATATAGCCCATGTTGTTCATGTGGTTAGTCAATTTGTTATTGCCCCTACCTTTATTCATTGGGGAGTTGTTCTTCGTATTTTGAGATATCTCTGTGGCACTCCGTTTCAGAGTCTCTTGTTTCCTTCGACGTCTTCTCTTGAGTTGCGTACCTGATGCTGAATGGGATAGCGATCCATATGATCGTAAATCCACCGCTAGTTTTTGTGTTTTCTTTGGAAATTCGTTAATCTCATGGAAAAGTAAGAAACGAGATGTTGTATCTAGATCTTCTACTGAGGCTGAGTATCATGCTATGGTTTACATGTGAGATTGTTTGGTTACGTTGGCTTTTTGCAGATATGGGAGTTAACATTTCTTAGCCTACGCCTCTACATTGTTATAACAAAAGTATTATGCATATTGCAAACAATTCAGTTTTTCATGAGCGGACAAAGCATTTTGAGATTGATTGTCACCTCACTCTTCATCATTTATAGCGTGGGACCATCTCGCCTTGCAGATTGCCGATATTTTTACCAAGGCTCAGTCGGCGTCATGGTTTCGTTTCTTGTGTGACAAACTCTCAATGCTTATTACGGTTGCATTGTGAGTTTGAGGGGGAGGTGTTAGCATAATAAAGTATGGGTTCGTTTGTATTGGGCTTTTCTCTTAGGTCTTAGCTCATTTACCTAGTTAACCTATATTGTTTTCCTATATATTATGTTTATTTCTTTGTACTGGCATATCTCTTAGCTCATTTAACTAGTTAACCTACATTGTTAAATGAAACGAAAGTTTTGGAGATCATTTAGGTACTTTGAAACAATCAACAATAATGAATCTAAAGTTACATCATCATGAGTATTACAATTAACAAATCTATTAAATCAAACCCAACAAATCTGTATTCAAACCACCCTAAGATTTTAACTAAAATCACCATTTTGTGTGTTCCTATGTATTTGAATGTTCACAAGCACTATAGACCACTATATATGACTGGGCTTATAACGCGTTTTGGAAACATTATGTAAAGTCAAATGTTGACGTTTCCACAGGGCGATGACAACATGAATCAAAACATCAACGAAGTCAACTCAAGGGTGAATTACGCTCATTACATTTGATCGGTTCGTGTAAATACAATATTTCCTCACTCTGCAAGTTTTCCAGCATGTCAAAAGAGTTCTAATCAAACAGCATGCCTTTATAACACCAAGAAAAATCAAATTCTCAATCCGATTATTTCTATAAACCTCAAGATAGCACACGCCACACAACTTCAAGACACATCTCTAAATCGCCGTTTGATTTAGCATCGGATCTCATATGAACCGGCTTTGGTAATATACCTGACCCACTCAACCGTGTTGTACCCGCTCTTCTCCCATACCTTGAGAAACCTGACTCTTAATCCAGATGCTGTAAACATTGGAACCTACCAAAACACAACATTGAAACCGTTTTACTTCTGAAATTTAAACAATTTAATAGTATGAGGGTCATAAACTATTTTTAAATGATTTATTTGAGTAAAATGTCATTTCGTCCCTGAGGTTTGGCTAGTTTTGCGACTTTCGTCAAAAGGTTTGTCTTTCCGCTTCCGCTTCCGGGTCCAAAAGGTTTGAAATCTTGCCATTTTCATCCGGCTCGTTAACTTCATCTATATTTCTCCGTTAAGTCAGGGTTATTTTCATTTTTTTTTTTTTTTGTTAACTTAAAGGGCAATTCGGTCTTTTTCACTTTATGTACAGACATTTAGCATAATGTACAAGCGAGTCCTTAAGTGAAAAGGACTGGATTGTCCTTTAAGTTTACAAAAAAGACGAAAATACCCCTGACTTAACGGAGAAATATGGATGGAGTTAACGAGCCAGATGAAAATGGCAAGATTTTACACCTTTTGGGTCCAGATGCTAAAAACAAACCTTTGGACAAAAGTCGCAAAACTGGTCAAACCTCAAGGAAGAAAATGGCATTTTACTCAATTTATTTTAATGGAAACTTTGAGGTGATGTTAAAAAGTTATCACCTGAAACTCCATCTGTATCGGCGGTCTAGTCCATGACTTCTTTTCTACGATCGTTGAAATCAACTCCACTTCTGCGCTCAAAGTTGCTTCTGTTTGGCCTGGAAATTTTCGTATCCTGCAAATTAATTATAACAAGCACATGTTACAAACCACTACCTAACTAAAGGGTATGCAAAAATACAGTATAACTCACTTCCACATCAAACAGTCCATAGAAGCATTGTACTTTGCTCGCCCTGATGTCACTTGAACACTCGTTTTTGCCGTCTGTTTGGGTACTGGAACCTTAATCACAACTCCAAGTGCAAACATTTTTGCACCAAAAACGCTCTTTACCTGAAAGCCATTAATATTGATAATTTTATAGAAGATAGTAAATTAGGTCATAATTTAGTGGTTTACTACAGGTGTCAATTTCAGCTGATTTACTCATGAATGGATTAATTCGGTTTATGTTTTATCTCTAATAAATGAATCCAAAGTTGCTTAAATTATATTTTAATGCATTAACATTTTAGATCTTTTTATTCAAAAAGTTGGATTATTGTTAGAAATGATCTTATTTTATAACCATATTTGACACGCTGATCATCTATTAAAATAAAATAAATTTTGAACAAGAAGTGTTTTTGACACTTCTTGTTTTACAAACCTTAACGTTAACTTCCATGCGCGTCCTGCCTAATTCTTTGATGGTGGGCAATACCCGGAATGGAAGATTTACACCTTCGGTAATACGATATCTGTTGAATAAAAAATCAACTTATCAACAATAATGTTACAATATGTTGATTTAAGATTAAAATATTAATTATTAAGAAAGGAATAAAAAAAGACAAATATAGTTACTTCATTAGCTCGAATTCACCATCTGGTGGCACAAAGCTGACGGTTTTTTCTGAATTAAATCTGGTCAGGTTCACACACTGATGGAACGTAACATCATCCAGCTCAATGGTTTTCCCACTGCATTATATAGTAAGGTTAAGTGTAATTAAACTGAAACAGTTATGAAACATTTAAAATTAATATATGTGAATTCAGAAATTACCTCTTCGTAGGGCGTGACTTTAGTTCAGATTCTTTTTCGAGTCCAATTTTGTCATTTAACCCCAATTTCAAATCAGGCATTCCAGAAAGAAAACACTTCATAAGAATCTTTCCCGTTACATCACAACGTAATACACTACCTTTAAGCATTATTATTGTTAATTAATCAGGGAATCAAGTATTCAACATATAAGTATATAACACATTAAAACTGTACCTTTTGAAGACATAAGAAGATTAACACTTTCCACAATATCCAAAAACACTTCGTTCTTTTTATAAACGAGACCTTCCCTGCGCCACCCGACAGCGCCCGTTACTTGTAAAGTAGCATTCGGAACAGGTTTATCTGTAGGCTGTTAACATTCATTAAAAAAAAGAGCTACAGTTTAGAAAAAAAATAATGAAATTCTACCAAGAAGATGATTGAAAAAGATAATTGTTGGCATATAACCTTGGATGAAAATGGTGAGCGTACGCCTTCTTGAGTAATGTAAAGCTTTAATATTTCTGGTGAAAGATTTTGCGGATAACCGAAGTCCATAATCTCTGCAAATAAAACAAGATACAGAGCAGAGTGAAACATGGTATGGTAAGAAGAAAACTAAAGAAATGTGATTTATGCAAAGCACCTCATACCATCTAATAACTCGTATATCAAAACAAAGTTGTTACGGATGGCATCCTCATCAAAAGCACCACCAAAATATGATTTAAATAAATTAACCGCCTGCATGGGAAAAAAATAGCTATATGACACTAATGTTGAATTAAGTGGTTAAAAGGTTCTAAATACCACATTCACAAGTCGTGCACTTTCTTTTGTGAAACAAATATCAATTAAATAGAAAATGGAAAAATAAAAAAATTACCTCAACAACAAACTTGAAAGCACATGCTACATTGGCATTACTGCTGACAACAATGACAATGTAGACATTGCTAATTTTCATATAGAAAAAAGAGCAACCACCGATCTGGCGAACAGGGCATGTGCCTAGTTCTTTCGTTTGCATTATGTGTAGTCTAAAGGCATCAACCATATTTCCCCTAAAAGATGTGACAGTAAACAACAATAAACATAGTGAGATAAATTAACACATTTACACGTATGCATTTGCAACAACTGATTAATATTACCTTGTAATACCATTACTCGATGAAATCAACAGATAATTTATTGCAAAAACAAATTTGACAACATAAGATGAAAATAAAAATGAAACTGTGATAAGTCATCAAAGTTCGTAATTATTTCCATACACAACAGTGCAACTTTAATAACATCAACAAGGACAAAAATACAGACAGCATTTTAATCTCTAAACCTAGTTGATTATAGGTGACACGCAAGAGGCACAAATGTGAAAACATCGATAGTACAAATAAAAAAAGGAACGCAGAACTTAGTACTGAACTACTAATCATGCCAATAAGAGATTAGGTAATAACCCGAATCGTACTAGAGAACAATCCAAAAAACGCTTTCAAAAGCAAATTCCATCTCTTATATAGTTGTAAGTAAGTATTCTAGATACACGAATTGTAAGTAAGAACCAATTTTAAGTAGATAAGAACAAGAGCCGCATAAATACACTTACTTATTGCTTTAACTGTGATACAACAACCATCAACAACAACCATACCCAGTAAATCCCACAAATAGCAAAACTAGTTATAGGGTCTGGGGAGGGTGGGATGTAGACAGTCCTTGCCTCTATCCATAGGGATAGAGAGGCTGCTTCCAGAGAGACCCTCAGCTCGAAAACGAATAGCAAACCAACACACCAAGTCAAAGAGTATAGAAAGAATATAGAAATAAGAAGTCGCCCATACCAAGAAGGTGAACAGAGTGGCACAATATATTGTAAATCATGTAAAATAGCATACACCATCATTTATGCATAAACACAAGCGGGCAATCACCGGAAAAGTCACTTAAAGAATAAGAGAAACCTACGTCCCTGAAATACACCTAAGAGCTTACTGCCATATCCTCTATAGGTCCTTAACCCTAATCCTACGCCTCCACGAAGTCCTATCTTGGACCATGTCCTCAGAAAGATGCAACTCTAGTAAATCATGCCTGATCTGCTCATCCCATGTCAGTTTGGGTCTGCCTCTACCTCTCTTCCCCCAGTAAGAGTTTCCACTACTCTAACTGGTGCCGTCGTTTCCCTCCGCTTCACATGCCCAAACCATCTCAATCTCCCCTCCTTAATCTTCTCCGATATACTAGTTACTCCTAATCTTTCCCTAAAAACCACATTTCTAATCCGATCTAACCTCGTGTGTCCACACAACCACCTCAGCATCCTCATCTCTGCTACCTCTATCCTGCGCGCTTGTGTCTTCTTGATAGCCCAACAGTCTGTTCCATAAAGCATAGCTGGCCTAACTGCTACCCTGTAAAATTTCCCTTTTAGTTTAGTTGGGAACCTCCTATCGCATAATACCCCACTGACTGCCCTCCATCTACACCAGCCAGCCTGTATGCGATGGGTTACATCACTATCTATGTCACCATCTCTTTGTACAAACGACCCCAGATACTTAAATCTAGTTACCTGCGGGACCAATTGATCCTCAATGGTGATTTGGGTGTCATCGTCATCGGCTTCACCGCTGAAATCACAGTGTAGATACTCAGTCTTAGATCGGCTAATCCTTAGGCCCTTGCCCTCTAAAGCTACTCGCCACTCCTCTACCCTCTCGTTCAGGCACCGTTTAGTCTCTGCAATCAACACAATATCGTCTGCAAAAAGCATGCACCACGGAACTGTCTCCTGAATCAACTTGGACAACTCATCCAAGACAACCGCAAAAAGAAAAGGGCTCAACGCTGACCCCTGGTGGAGTCCTACCTCCACAGGAAAGAAGTTTGTATCTCCTACAGGCGCGCGGACACTAGTTGTCGTTCTATCATACGTATCCTTAATTACGTCTATATACTTCCCCGGTATCCCTCGATCCTCCAAACTATCCCAAATCAGTTGGCGTGGGACCGTGTCATATGCCTTTTCCAGGTCGATAAACACCATATGTAAATCTTGCTTCTTCGCTCTAACTGTGATACATAAAACAATTATGTATCACAGTTAGAGCGATACATAAAACAATTATGTAACCGCGTAACCCCCTTTCTTTCCCTTTCACCCGATATATTATGTTAGCAACATGTATATATCTGCTTATGCGGTTTCCTACTTCAAATTAGTGTGTGTGTGTGTGTGTATATATACTTTATCTTACAAAAATCAATGGCTTACTTTACTAACTCAAAATATGACCTGGATTCTAAACTTTTTATATATTAATTAACTTGTTAGTGAGAAAGTAGCAACATAATTCATGTTAATCTTCTACCAGGGGAAACAAGATTTCAAATCAGGAAAATCTATAAACTATTATCCAAAATTATTCTACAGAAGTCTCTCTAGTTTGCTTAAGTTCTGGTAACCATCACCAAACTGAAGGCATCATAACTAATGTTCTTAGGAATTTTCATCTAATCGGCCCATTATTCGCTAGGCGGTCAACGGCGGTCCTAATCGGCCAAAAATCGGTGGCAGCCCAGCGATTCTGTCCAAACCCTGTAAACTCCGGTGATTAATCATGTCTACTTAATAAAAATATAAAATTACATAAAAAATGTGTATATATGTATAAAACTGAAAATTATATCTAGAAATCCCAATCCGATTAATCACTAATCGGTACCCCACCGGCCCGACTAGTGCCTAGCGGTTCTTACAACGCTGGATACAAAAGATGGTTATCATCATTATACTCAGTAACTCCACCAATAGCAAAGCTAAGGTAGGGTCTGAGGAGGGTAGATGTAGACAGCCTTACCTCTACCCCGTAGGAATAGAGAGGCTGCTTCCAATGAGACCCACGGCTCGATTGTAGTTTTGTATCAAGCCTTGGACCTAAAACACATAACACTCAAACAATCGGGACAGAGACTGATTGGTGCATGTACCCCCGTGTCTTTCAGCTATCAACGTCACCACATGATGCATGATTAACCATCCACCGCTTTTAACGTTATTTTCACGAGATTAGTAAAATAACGTTAAAGTTGGTACCATTTCACTTTTGCCCCCCGAGCGCCCACACGTATATACATTATATGTGCACACCGCAAGCAAGGCATATACAAAAGATGGTTATGTAATCGCATAATCCACTCTCTATCTCCCCCTCTCCCACTATATCCAGTTAGCAATATGTACATGTACTTATGCGATTCTCTACTTCAAATCCATGTGTGTATGTATATACTTTAGTCTTTAGTAGGGTTGTAAACAAACCGAACGTTCAGCGAACAATTCGTGAACCGTTGGGCAGGAAGTTCGTTTATGTTCGTTCGATTAGCTTAACGAACGAACACGAACAAAAAATTCCGTTCGGTTAGCTTAGCGAACGAACACGAACAAAGGTCTCATTCGTTCGACTGCGTTCGTGAACGTTCGGTAACATTCGTTCATGTTCGTTCGTTAGCTAAAATTTGGACATTCAAGAAATTTTATAGGATAATTATGTCTTAGTTAAACTTTGAATAATTATGTTTAAGTTGGTTAAACTTGATTCATCGTTTGGTGGTTGTATTTAACTACTTATGTCCAATGTTTAAGGTGTTTGGCTAAGCTTTTCCAACCAACTTATTGACTTAATCAAAAAGCCAATAAGGAGTTTTTAGTGTTTGGCAAACATAAAAGTCCTTTTTAAAATGACTTTTTGAAAGGAAGGAAAAGGAGTTTTTGAGAAGTTAAGATGTTGTGACTTCTTGATCAGCTTATAACTTTTCAAACATCAAATTACCAAATTACCCCTTATTTAACACTCCCTTATATTTGAGAAGTTAAGATGTTGTCCATTTTAGTCATTTTACATCAATAAGCAAAGCCAAACACTTTTTAAAAAACAACTTATTGACTTATTGGCTTTTCCTACCCCATAAGCTGCTAATCCAAACACTTTTTTTAAAAACTACTTTTCAAAAAGTCAATAAGTCCTTTTTAACTTAAATAAGCTTAGCCAAACATGCCCTAAATATGTTTTCATTTTTAATTTTCAACTTAAAGGTTCGTTTACTTTCGTTTTTCTGTTGGCGAACAACTGAATTTCCTTAACGAACACGTTCGGTATGCGTTCGTGAAGGGTTCGCAAACATGTTAATTTCCTTAACGACGTTGGGTTCGATTACAGCCCTAGTCTTTAGCCTTAAAAAATCAGTGGCTTACTTTACTAACTCAATCAAAAAATGACCTAGATTCAAAACATTCTCTACTACAAACTAATAAGTTGTATAAAATGTATGTTAATCTTCTTCTACTGGAGGAAAACAAGATCTCAAACCACTAAAATCTATAATGCAAAGTAATCTACAGAAGAAACAAGCACATAACAATTATTATTCTTCAAAATTAATGGAATAAAATCATAAAACAAAATTATATCCCTAAATAAATAGAGGAACATAGAGAGGTGGCTGACCCGACGTCATCGCGATATAGACGGTTGATGAGAACATCACCGCGAAGATTTAGAAAGTAGATAGCAGAAGCAGCCACCGGCATCTCTGAAGCAGGCAGCCGGTGAAGTCAGCAATCGTCAACGATGAGTGCAGATCAGATCAGATCAGAACAGATCTAGAATGTTCTGAAATTGGGATTTCAGATTTGTTCTTCAATGGCAGCTGTCGAAGACTAACGGACGAATTGGGGGCAGCTTCCGTTTGAGCACAAACGCCGCTTCTTCGTCTTTTTTTTATTTAATAATAGCGAAGTGGAGGGTGACTGACTAGCGACGGTGTTAAATTTGTAACGCTCGGACTAAAAGGCGAAATACGAAAAATAAATAACATATTTAAGTTGGGGAAAAACGAAACACAAAAAATGGAGGAAAAGTTCTAGTCCATAGTAATTACACTAAGATCGTACATAGTGAGCGTAGATTTGTGGCGTGGTGAGCAGCGTGAGGCTGAAGGCGGTAGGATTTCCACCAGCGTGGGGGACGAATGTGGAGCGACGTGGCACGTTATGGTTGGTGTGGCTTATCGTCGTTGCCCCCAACGATTAATTTTTTTATTAAATATAAAAATAACATTTCCTATGTAATCCAACCAATTCTATCATTTTTACCTTACAAAAACTATCATTTCTCACAACTATCTCTCAACTTTCATCTCATTTTCTCTTCGAAAATTTAGAAAAAATGGCAACAATTCCATGAACCGAATAAGAGGACATTGCGTTGTGTGAATCTTGGGTCGAAGCGCTTACCACTATACGCCTCGTGATCGCCCAGATCCGTTTTGGGTACGTACTTTCCAACAATTTTGTATTTATAGGGGTGACACCATCCGAACCTTGGATGCACTTTCTTTGCATTTCAAGACTATTCGTTTGGATAGTTTAAGATTTAAGACAGTGCACAACGTTGTGCAAAATAACGGTAGTGACCTTGTTTTCATTTTCCTATTTTACCTTTTTTTCCCCACTTGTTCCCTTGTTTTCAGTTATGTGAATTCTATGTTTAGGGACCACTTAATCTCAACCACTGATCTTGCAAATCAATGGCCAAATTTCTCTACTACACTTCGTACACTTATTTCCTCTTGTACAATAACCTTTCTCCAAACTACAAACTAAAATTTTAGAAAGTATTTGGTGCCTAAAACACATATAACAATAGTTAGGTGCTCAATTCGAGTAAGTTGTATTCTTAAAGGGTCATATTATCGTTTTAAGATTTTAACAATACCAAGATCCTATATGTTCATCCATTTAAATAGCAGCAAGTGTATTTGTTGTGTCCTCCATGTTGTATACTCCATGCTATGTGTATGACTGTTTGTAGGAAAATCGTTACCAAAATTCTTCGTATCAGATCCTGTAAGTGTGCACGATTTACACAGTTTTCATATGCTTGTTGGAATCCCGTAAGTAGCGGGCTGCAAGGTTCTACGTTTTGTATTGCATATCAACTGTTTGATGAAATGCCTGACCCAAGTGAGTCTACTAAAAGTTGAAGAAATCTATAATCTTTCAACTCCAAACATTCCTTTTAACTGTGAAATGTTTTATGTTATTGCTAATTAGCCTTTGTTGTTGTTCTTTTGGGTTAATGGTTGATGTAGGTATAAATAAGGGATCCGAATACAGGGTGATAAGAAAGTGTCGGGGTTGATCTTCGTCCTCGTTTCTTTTTTCCGTTCCCTAGGGTTTGCTTCTGGATGTCGGACCTATTTTGTTGTCCTTTCGGGTTAAGGGTTAATAGATAAGTTTATATTTGAGGGACCATTTTTTCTACTCGTATAAGGCCCGCAATGTAACATTTGCAAAATTTCAACCGTTGTACATTTTCGATCGTTTCTATATTTAATAAAATTTTATATTTTATTTACGAATTACGTAATCGTACCATCGAGCGAAACAATATTCACGACATTTCCAGAACAAAATCCAAGTTACATATGCCTTTATACCCTTTATCTATAATATATTAAAAAGGAAAAGTGATGGACAAAGAAGTAATTTTACCACTTATACAAGTTTTGATACATTATGTACAATTAAGTCCAATTAAGTCCAAGCAGATACAATAGGAAATGGAAGAACTTTTTAAGACGCTGTAGGGGTAAACTTGAGAAATCCTCCTCCTGCATTTAAGACAAGAATCCCAATAGTTAAAACCGACGGAGTGTAAAAGAGGATGCTTGGTGTTCCCGGAATGTTGATTCATCATGGCAGTCCTTCAATCGCATGACCTACCCCTTCAAGAAACCATCACTCTCCGGTTTGTATTTGTTTTTTTCTTCAATCCCACAATTGAAACGGCCGATTGAATATCCCACAGTGGTTTGCGACAGCAACAGTGACTGCCTGCGGTGGAGGCGAACTTCAGCCGCCAAACAACAGTGGTCTATGGTGGTGGTTGTATACTTCGGCTGCCAAAATTGTTTTGTGTTGAAGTGGAGTAAAAATCTCTGAACTCTAAGGTTACAGGTAGCTTCCCACCTTACGAAACTCAGTATAGTTATTTCTTGTTTACATTTTATTTGTATTTGTTCACGTCTAATATATGAATTTGCCTGGCAATCTTTGTTTTGTGTAGGGCCCTAAACTGCCAAACAAATTTCAATGCTCGTGATTAGATAGATAGGTTTCAAAACGAAAGGGGGGAACCCGATAGAAATCGAAGTGTGAGCATATGCTAAATGTTCAATCGAAATGCAAACAATTTTACAATGTCTTAGTGTTTTTTATTGCGAAAGGTAAATTGTTTTCCGGTTTGTTAAATGTCACCACCTGTTGGTTTTTATATACTATTTTTAAGTGTGTTTGGTTAATTGAATAGACTGGATTTAGAGTTTGGGCAAAGGGGTTGTTTTGTGATCTTTTTTATTATGTGATGTTATAATATGATTTGAAGTTGCTAAGTTCAATGCGAATTTTGAGGTGTAAATTAGCTAAATTGTCATTTGGAGTGGTCTATTTGGCGATTGCTTATTCGGATTGGTTATATGCTTATTGTGTTTTGTTGCAGCAATAACATGTTATGAGGGCGTCTGGATTGGTTAATTTAAACTTTTTTATGTAATTAGTTGTGTAGTGAAACCATAGCTGAGGAAAGATATACTTGTTTATCGTTCTTTAGAACCCTGACTGTCAGCACATGTTTGTTTGTTTCAGATGGTGTGGTGTCTGATGCGAGCAAAGAGAAGAAGGCAGCCGCCTCTGCCAAGAAAGGAAGTAAAGCCTCCGCCTCCGCTACTTCATCTAAGGTAGCTAAGGTGGTCCAGATGTAATTACATTCTATCCCCTTTAACATTATTCTAGACTTATCACTTATGCACACCCAATTAAATATTCTCAAATCTAATTGTAGCAGAATGTGGTCCATCAAAGAAAGCAGCCTCTTGAAACATGCAAACATCAAAAAATGGGATGCTTTGTAACTTCACATATGGTCAAGGGTATTATGTTAATTACATTCTTTGACGGTTATTTGCATTATGTCACTCAATATATGTTATTAAGGCAGTTGTTATATAGGGGATGGGGAAATTACCTTGTTATTGTTGATTATTTTAGTCAATAATCGAGTAATATAGGATAACAATATAACTGTTTATAAGCTTCAGCGAGTTATTAGGTCTTAATGGGTTAAAACAAAACTGAACTAAAGTGGAGTGTAAATAACCTGAGTCATTAAAGATTGACTAAAGCCTATCTTAAACTAAGCTAGAGCTTATATTAGAGTTCATTTAACGAATTCGATTCCAACTGAGATTGGTTAGGTTCACGAGTCTAAACGACGCTATTATTTATTAAAATTCAAGTCTTTTTGTTTAATTTCTAATGAACATATAATTAAATAGTATATATAATTATAATTATAAATACGTATAAAAAATTAAATATGAATATAAAAAAATTATTGAACTCATTAATTAAACAATGATAAACGAGCCAAGATCAAGTTTGTGAAACTATTTGGCTTGTTTACTAAAAAGGAAATGGGTCAAAAAGTTATAAAATATATTGTAAATTAACCAACCTACTTAATCTCTTTATTCAAAATATTATACTACTTTTCTAACAACATTTTTTTGATCATGTTTAACATGAAATTTGAATAAAATTCAATTCAATTTGGATGCAGGAGGACGGGGATTGTGGAATTAAGGAAGCACCTGGTGCAAAGCAATGTGGGGAGCAACTGCAGGGTTAAATCTTGATGGGTATGGTTTTAAATGGGTCGTTGAGCTGCTAACGGGTCATGGGTAAGAGCCTGGTCCAGGTTGACCGAGTTTTGGAGTTGGGGAACAAATGAACGTTGGATTGGTTCTGAGAATCAGCAAGTGGTGGGCGCTATCTTTTGGTTTGGGCTGGAGATATAAGGGAGTGGCAGGTAGTTGACCCGTATAGAATTTCTGCTTGTTTTTTGGTGGTTCGTTCTTCTTATCTTCTTATTTGGTAGCTACATTTTTGGTCCTTCAACCCTTTTTAATTCTTTTTAGCAGGTTCAAAATGACACACGACCACATTTTAGTCTTTAGAAGCTGTGATCTTTATTTCTTGTTTTAGAGTGCTTATGTGTAATGTTAATATTTTAACTTGAAATTTTAAATCAGTGGTACTGTTTCATTTGGTTCAGGTTGCTGGTGAAGAGCCAAATCCTTGCTGGTGGAAGGGGCCTAGGGAAGTGTTTAAATCAGTGGTACTTTCTTTACTCTATGGTTTAAAGCACGTGTTTAACGTAACTTCTTGTTACTCTAAATATTCGAATACATATCATTTTCCTCCGTGTAGATAAGACATCCCTACATATATGCTGGGGAGAACATGGATTGGCAATGAGTTAACCTCCTCATGATACATTATTTCTCCTGGTATGTTATCTATTTGCTGCTCATTAGTTAGGTTAGTGATACTGGTGGACTAGACGATTGAATGACTATATTGAGATGAAAGAAGAACTACCATGGGTGATAGTGTCTTCATAATTTATTCATATATAAAATGATGATAATTGATGATATTTATAAATGTTTTCCAGTATATGTTTGCGTATATAAAGGTCTTATTTATGATATTTTGTCGGTTGAGACGTGTAGGCCAGTGTTATTTACACTGGGGCAGTGATGAACACCCATGAAATTTGGTACCCTTCATACTATCACATGTTATTGTACTTAACAAAGAACCTCAATAATACAAAAGCTACACAGGTTGGTGCATGGGAGAGCATGGAAGGCTGGCTAGAGGGCGCATCGGGAATTAGAGAAGAGCTATGTGGTAGAGGGCAAGGTTGGCTATGATGTTTTGTGGATCGATTCAAAGGTTCGAACTCTACATAGTTTCGGCAGTCTGACCGGTTTTGGTATGATTTTCGGATTCCCTTCGCCATCGTACCTCGATTTTGCCTTGTAATAATTTGTTTTGATTATTGTATGTTTGTTCGAGTTACACCATGTTTGATTATTGTATGTTTGTTCGAGTTACACCTTGTTTTGCAGCCTATAGTGACCAAACCACACAGTCAACAACAACAAGGAAATCATGATATTAGACCATAACACATGAAACTGACTGAGCTTGAAATATTGATAAGTTGTGACCTGTACTAATACTTTTGTGGAATTGGGTGCTATTGTGGAGACTGGAGAAGACAACTTAAAAGTTTGGTTTCATTTGGGAAGCCATAGCCACACTTTAGAACGGTATCATTTTTTTTATGTCAGTTCTCATCTTACTAAATTAAGCCCAGTTATTTTATAATCACTAAGTTTTTTCTTAATTTTCTTCATCATGTTGTTTGATTCCTAATTGTTGATGTAATTGTGATGCATTTTAAATTTTAGTTTTTTAGAACAAATGAGGGCTAACAATTATAAACTGACCACATCTTAAAACACATTGATCCTAGCCTCCTACGTTTCCCCGAACCTTTGCGTTTCAATTTTAGTGAGAAGGTAGAAACACACCAATCCCAGTCTTCCCCAGATGCTTACTCACCTGCCTTTTATTTATTTAATTAATATGTTCTTTTACATATTTGAAGTGTTTTTTATTTTTCTTCAGCTGGGCGACACATGATTTTTAAGGGATAATAAAGAGTTCATCAACTAGGCATTGGTGGAATGTTATTAGAAATGTTCATCAGGACTTTGAAGAATTCGGTGCTAATGTCGTATTATTGCATTATATTTTATGGGTGAGTGAAGATATAATGTGAAATTGTAAGTTGTTTGGATCTTTAAGTACCTTCATATGTAAGGAAAAATTAAAAGTTATAATTGAAAGCAAAAATTAAAAGTCATAATGGTTCATTGTATATTTTATGAAATAGAGTTTGCCTATTTTATCAGATGTATAATTTGAACATCAACATTTAGGAAGAAATGTGGAAGAGGAGGAAGCAAAGCAAATTGAACTTAAAGAAACACATAAAGGTTTTGTGTTGTTTTCGCTATAAAGTTTCGGGTATACTAATGTTTTCGGCGCCGCAACGCGCGCGGGTTTCCCACTAGTATAGCTTAAATAACAAGTTAGAAGGGTTAAAATGGCAAAAATGTGATAATACAAGACCAGGGACTGAAACTGTCAAAAAACACTTTGTCCGCCAGGGGTCCTTGTGGACCGCAAGACCTGAGCCTTACGATCGTAAGGCACGCCCAGATGCAGAATTTATGCTTGTTCACCAAGTATGCCACCTTTCATCCAATTTTGTCACACTTAATCTTGTTTTGACACCTCATGGGACACTAGTCAACATCCTAGAACCTCTTGGACACATGACCTCCTTAATCACCCTTGACTATAAATACCCTTTGATCATCTCAAATTCTTCACACCACTTCAAAACACTTCAAAGTAAAGTGTGAAGTTCTTCTTTCTACTCTCTTGGAGCTTGCTTCAGCAATTGAGGCCTCCTACCTGAGTTCTAATCTTCCCCTTCTAACACTAGTAAGTGTTCTTCCTAGTCTATTTCAATTTAATAGCCAGTTATGAACTAAAAGTCAAACAAATTGACTTTTGCTTTGACTTTCGGTTCTGACAATTTTGGTCAAGTCAAAGTTCAAATTGAACTTTGCTACATGATCGTAATAATGAAGGTGTTAATCCCTTGCGATTACACTCTCTGATCATCACGTGTCACACCCCAACCGATGGCGGAAACATCGGGGCGCGGCACTAGGCGAACCAGATTGCTCAAGAGAATCCATAACAACTATTAAATGGCAATATTTAAAAGGTTCATTGTCCCATACCAATAAACAAACATTCCACAAATAGTTATCACAGAGTCACATCTCTTAAACAAAATAAGTCCGACAACCTAGATTTCTATTAGATGAGTTCCTAGACTGCCTATCTTGATTTCAGCATAACATTCCATCAACCTGCCACATACGTTAAAATAAAAGTCAATACATAAAGTAAAGGTGAGTACACAAGTTTGTATAGTAATAGTACAAAAAGCGTTTACGTATAATCAGCATGTAACACGTAACGGTCGAAGCATGTAACTATCAACAATGATACAACCTAACCACGAGACTGTGTTGTAGATTATGCGCGACACATGTTCACCGAAGCGAACACGTGAAGTAAAGTAATGTGATCCCTAGCAACCCCTGTCACACAGGTGCTGAGTCCAAACTATAGTACTATCGTTGCTATTGTAACACTGTATAAGCATAGTACAGGCATTCAACAAATCACGTATAGCATGCGGGAGCGGTTAGCGTTTATAAAGTGTTTGCGTTGTGTGTTGTGTTTTGATATAGAACGTATGTAACACCCAAAAGTGCGTTTAGCAAGTAAACACAATCTAGATTGGATTGAAGGGAGCGCGTCGGGTCAGCCTGTGCATGGAAACAGAAGCATAAGTCTTCCTGGGGGCTGAATGGTTGTAAACAGAATGTCGGACGGGATAAGTGTTCAACAGTCTATCCGAACGGATGGGTCCCATCCGGAAGGATGGTCATCCGGGATGATGGCCATTCGAACAGATGGTCATTCGAACAGGCTGTGGTTGTTTATGAACCGTTAAAATTCAAAGTTTAGCTAAAAGCGTTTAAACAATGAGAATTGTCAAGAGACAGGTCATCCAAACGGATGGTCATCCGGACGGATGGCCATTCGGACGAATGATCTGCGTTTGAAGTTTTTGTAAAACTTTCTAAGTAAAAGTTTTGAGTTAACGGAGACGGTGTGATGACGTGTCAAACAACGGAATCACCAAATCCAGTCCATTCGGCCGGACGGGCCCAGCCCATTCGGACAGACGTGTCGTTCTTGATGAAAATTCATGTTTGTCCCGTTAATCGGTCCTTCTCTCCGGTGGAAATCCGTTTTCAAGCCGGCTCTCGACTAAGGAACGAGTCAAGAGTCTAATTGAGTCCAGATTCCATCAATATTGTGTAAAAACTGAAGAAAATTCAAAATAAGTTGTAAAAGTGCTGAATCTTTCATAACTCAGTTGAAAAGCTTGGAAATCCTTTAGATCTTGAGCTAATCTCGAATGAACGATGTTCCATAACAGGTTGCCTAAGCAAAATATAACACCTCGTAAAATCACGACCAATATAATAAAGACACGTGTCATGGACTTTAAACGTGTAATGGATTTATCTTGAGGGACTAAAGTTTTCAAACAATGTAAATATGCAAGTAAAAGGATCAAACATGTCATCATGCCAGACTCGTGCCTCTGAATGACCTCATGGGATGTTCGTATTCTTTGATGAATAAAATTATCGGACATTGAAAGCCGTTTGCGCTTAAACTCAAAACTTTATGAAGCATAGTGGTTAAAAGTGTCAACATGTTAAAAGTTACCTCTGAATGACCTTTAACGAACCCAAAAACATTGTAATAATTATATATTTTGCTCTCAAGAATATTGGATATTAATTTTGTGGAGTTTCGAAGAAAACAAGACTTTTCGGGTGATCGTACAACTAACCGGGAGCTTAACGGAGTTAGTTTATGACCTAAGGCCCTTAAAAGTTAACTTTGGGGGGTCAAAAGTGCAATAAACGAAAGTTATTTTAATTAAATATGGACCAGGGACCAAAACTGCAATTAATGAAAGTTGTTTTCCCGGTCATAGGGGAGTGTCGTGGCCCGCGTAGACTCTTTCTGAGTCTTACGCGGCCCGCGTGAAAGTGCCAGTATCAGAAAACAATGACAGCTGCATGTTCAGCCAGTTCCACCGCCTTTGCATGCCTGAATTCGATACCAGGGACTGTGCCAATGGTTTTTCATGCACTAGGGACACCTGGAATCATCAGGAATCAATATAGGGGCATGTGGAATGATCTTGTGAAGAAGAAATTGCTATATAAAGGCCCTTTGTTTGCACTTAGAACTTGCACACTTTCAAATTTCACTCAAAACTCATTCTCTGGAGTCCCTTGGAGCTCTAGGAAGCTTTCCTCAGTTCATGTTTCGTGCTAAGAGTTATTGTAAGCATTCTTAGCCCCCTAAGTTCAAGTTTTATTAGTTTAATGACCAAAAGTCAAAGCCATCGTAATTAAGCTTTGACTTAGTGATTAATCACTAATGGTCCAGCCATTATTCGAATTGAAAGTGGCTATGAGTTGGTAATTATGTGGGTAATAAACCCTTAAAAGGGCACCCACTGGTTATCACTCTAACTTGGTCAATTGTCGGGCCAAACCTGTTATTCATAACTGATAATGTAGAAGTTACGGAACATGTTTAAACACTAAAATAACTTGGTAAATATTATAAGAACATGTTTAGGCATGTTCAACCCGACAATTCTGAGTTTAGGCTCGGTTAGCAACCGAAAGTCGCAAAAGTAGACTTTTGCTTTGACTTTCAGTTCTGACCCGATTTAGCTTAGTTTAGATATGCCTTAGGGTTCCTTTAGGACCATATTTCATGTTAGTATAACCCTCTGAGATTATACTATATGGTTCCTATTAAATTTGATTCATTGCATGTTTCCGTTAAATGCTTAAATGTTGACCATTATGCCCTTTTTATATAAAAACGAGATTTTTGAAAATGTGAGAGGACAAAAACCTTTATTACTAATTTATAAACATGTCCTCAAAATTTGACATCAGCTCATGGTCTAAAATGAGAGTTATGCACAATATCGTAAATGAAAGCTTTTTTATTAATAAAACGGCATTTTTGACATAAATCCTATTTAAACCCGAATTTTGACACCAAAACTTTTACCTACTGATGTAATATAATATTTAGGGATTTTTGGAAATTTTTATTTAATTTTAAACTGATCATAACATAGAGTTCTTGCATAGGTTCGGTAATTGACGATAATACTCTTTTCGCTAATAAAATGAGTTTTACACATCCTTTACATATCAAACCTTTTTCTACTGGTTTTATATAATAAATAAGTTATTTTAAACTGTAAAGGCTGGTCAAAATCTCAGATTTCTTTAATCAACCCGAATATCGTCAAATACCGACTTTTATGCGATTTAGGCGCATAGTATGGGTTAAAACCATATTAGGCACCTAAGGCTTGTTACCTACTGATGTTATGAATCATTTTTTATACTTTAATAGTAAATAAAAGTTTTGAACTCAGATTTCCAAATTTGACCCTTAAAGCTTATGTGAAATGACCAAAATGCCCCTACGGTGCATAGTTTGGCCATAAATGATAAATTTCACATATATACAAAATCTTACTGATATGACTTGCAAAAATAAATTTTTTTACTGATCATTTTAGACCAGAACCTCAGTTTTTGTCATTTAACCACTTTTATAACCTTTAAAATGACCAAAATACCCCTACGGGGCTTAAATTGATTTTAAATTTGATTTGGGCATAATGGAAGGTATCCTACTGATATCACAACATATTTAAGGCATATTAACTTGTGAAACCTGTACATGACTCATTTGGTTACCCGTTATGCATTTTTCGCGTTCGGTGCGATTTATGTGACTAGTTGCATAAATTGACCGAAACGGGTCAAACCTTATCATTTTCACTTCAAAATCCAGAATGCGTTTAGTTTGCCTATATTAAACAAGTCTTCATACTTGTCGGGTCTAAATCACATTCTAATCCGGTCTTCGCTTAATCTAGCATTTTGAACCGTATACCTTTCTTTAAAACTAACCGGTCTAAGTTATAGCATAAATAAGACCCGTTAGGAATATAATAGGTTATTAAAACCTTCGTTCCAGATTTAGGAGCCCAGTAAAAGCTATTTGCACTTGCTGATTGTTATACGGCTGGGATAAAAATTATATTTTTGCTCAGGTAAATACTTCTAACTTATTTTCCGTTATACGGGCTTGGGATACGGTATTATAATAATACCTCTTGGTCGGCTATGTAGTTATTTAAATCGGATTGTGATTAATATAATTACATAACCTGTTTTAATTTGTTTTGTTTGATGCAATGCCTTTGGGGGGGGGGGGTTAATGACCATGTCCTGGATATCCTCGGCACATTTATTAGAAATGGCCACGGCTTAAGCACGGGGTGTAGGCATACACCTGACAGTTGCATATACTTGTGGTGTGTCAATTAATCTAATCTGGATCTTCTAACCGGGGTCCTGAATGGACAACAAACATATAAATATGTATACAAGATTATTTTTAAATAATTGTCCCAAGTTATAAAAGATTATTTATGGCTTGTGCATTTAAACCAATTTTCTTAAATATTTTCAAAAGAGTCGGTTAATTGTATTTACCAGTGTAAACTGACTTATTTTCCAAAAAGGTTAAGTGCAGGTACTAAGCGAAATGGGCTGGCTACTCCTAGTATCGAATGAAGAGTCTTGCAAGCTTTTGAGATGCTTAAATCTGTTGAACAGTATTTCTTTTATCTTTAGATCCGCCTGTGGATCTTTTTACAACCCGTTGTGTAATACTTTATGTTACTTTCGAATCGGTTTGTAAGATTTTTACTTTAGACTTCTGTTGTGCATTGGACTGAGATTAATTGACTGTGATGATATCAACTACGTCACGATACTCCCCACCAGGCCCACCGGTAATACGTGGAAATACCAGGGTGTGACACAAAACGAGTGGAAACCACCTTCGAGCGGTCCAAAATCAGTGATTCCGAGAAAAAGTTAGTGCGTGTGTGATTTTGATGAAGAAAATGGAGTAGAAGTGATTAGAGATGAAGATTAACAAAGATTTGAGAGAAAAAGCTTACAAAATGGCCTTAAATCGCAGCTGAATCTTGGGGAGCGGATGAGAATTTTAAAGTGTTGAAATGAGGGTGTACGGCTAGTATTTATAGGGGGGCGGGATTTAAGGCGGTGCGTGAGGGGCAGTGTTCGGATGGCTTCATCCGATCGAATGGTCATCCGGTCGGATGGTCATCCGGTCGGATGGTCATCCGGTCGGATGGTCATCCGGGCGGATGGCCATTCGGACAACCGGGTTTGCGTTTGTTAGTTTTCCAACTTTGGTTCGTTTGTTTAGCGTTGCGTTGCGTTTAATCGAGTTGCTAGCGAGCGTTGAGCGTATAAGCGTATAAGCATTGCGTTGATAACCACATAACATTCTAAACAAGTAATCACACAAATAACACGTGTAACATAAGTAAATCTGCGTTTCGAGTCTGCGTTAAGTTTGCGTTGCGATAAGCGTTTAGTATAAGCGTAAATAAACAAGCGATGTAAGTTGCGATAAAATGCGTTTAAATAGTAAGCGTTATAATAAGCGTGGTAATATGCGTTTTAAATGCATTGAAAATATAGTTTAACTAATGAGTTTCTAAGTATTAACACATAAAGTTTTGACACAAAATCAGTTTTTATAATATTATTAGACATGATTTAACATATCTAGCTCGTCGTTTCTAGTTTAGTGCTTATTCCTTAGTCGAAAGTCGAGCGGCTTGACTTCTACTTTGACTTTCGAATCTGACCCGTTTGGTCAACCTTAGGATCCGAACAACCCCATTTATATGACCATAATAATATAGGGAATAACCCTCTGAGGTTATACCTTATGGTCATGTCGTTTGATAGGTTAAGTGACGAGTCAACTTTAGATACTTTTAAACGGTCAAAAATACCCTTTTTACGTAAAATGGTTTTAAACGTATATGGACAATATTTTTGACATATAAACTGATTATACAACTTTATTAAACGTGTTTTGACATATCGGACTCGTCATAGGTCTCATTCAACCATCTGGACCCGTATTTGCGCAAACGACCCGTTAAAGTGGCGCAAACCATTTTAACAAGTCGTAACGGGTCAAAACACCTAGAAACCTTTTCCAATCAGAATGTAAGGCTTTATAAACCATATTTAACGAGATCCTTCGCTCGTTTGGTTAACAAACCACATTCAATCTGATCTTCCATTTAAGTCGCAATATACACTAACTAATAATTATCCGAATTATTAGGAAACACTTGAACCCCTTGAGCTTTGCTAAACACGATTAAGCGAGTCATCCACAATCCAAGTGAGTACATGGTTTCCCTCTTTTACGTTTTCCAAATATTTTGGAGTGATTCATATGTGCTAAATTATTTTCCATATTTACAAAACTTATTTACATATGGTTTATATACACAACATGCTTACATTGTACGAAACTTGATAGTGTGTTGAACATGACAATGATACATTCATTAACTTTGGCCAAGACGACCGGTAGTATATTATGGTACCATAGGATTGACGAACCCATTCCCGCTTCCTACAGATTCTGTGTAACACAATTGATAAACCTTTATTTTTAAGGGTTTGTCCAACAGTCAACAAGGCTTGAATGTATTCGCCGACAAACCATACTTGTTTTATACAAAAGACAATTGTTTTATACAAGACAAAACATTTTGATTAAACAAGCCATTTTGTTTACTCAATACATTTGGTTTATACAAAACATTTGATTATTTTTGGATGGTTTATACAAGAGAGGTCGTTTGGCTGGTTTATACAAGACAAAACATTTGGCTGGTTTATACAAGACAAGTCATTTGGTTGGTTTATATAATACAAGACATTTGGTGGGTTATTACAAAGTCACATATGGTTTCTAAGTTAACTATACACTATTGTTTTGGTCAAAAATTACCGAAGCAATTAAGTGATCAAATTAGTTAAATGAGGTAGTGTGCTAAGAATGTGTATCGAAAATATGCTGATTTAGTTGTTTGCAAAAACAATTTTCAGGATACGGCTCAGGATATCGAGTTGTATCTACAATCAAACAACGAGCAAAAAAGGTAAAGGGTGACACGGGATGTAAGAGGAAAGCCCTTGATCAATCTAGATCGCCGGCACAAAACCTCGGGAGCTGACAATCGCAGCTGCCTTGTTCTTCTTATTACTTCAAATACCAGGATACAGTGCAGGATATGATGTGGATCGACTACGTGTTACAATGCGATTTGAATATAAGTGTAAGTGTATTGTGAGTGTTTGCAGCTAGAGAGCGAAAGTGTGCGAGAGATTGTGTGTGTTCTTATATGATCCGATCAATCCAATTTATAGTAAAGTAAAACTAACTAACTAGCCTACAAATCCGGGATATAAAGAATATTCCCTTTGTGAACGTTGTAGTCCACGTCTTCCGGCTTCAACGTTCATAATCCAACAGATTTGCCCGAGTCTTTGGGAGAAGAAGTCCACTTGAACGTTATAGACTTGCACCATTAATCTGCACGTGAATTAATTAGTCATTACCAGGATACTGTATCAGGATGTTACCAATATCCTGATCCGGTATCCTAATCCCTATAAGAGAAACATACTGGAGGTTTTGACCTTTCGGTGAAGTGGTTAACTTCTGGTAGGATTTAGGGTTTTAGGAATATTCCCAAACGTATCCTGAAGTTATATCCTGAACTGATATCTTTGTTTCTTGTGCAGCAAATTTCAAAGAACTAGCCCCTCCAAGCGCTGAATCGGAACAGAGGATCAAAAGCATTTACCAACTCCCGGAGAGTGAGAGAACTTTTTCTCTGTCCTTTGCAAGTTCAAGCCAAAGATCCAGCTCCGATATGTCTGGTAAGTACATCAGTATATATGAAACAAATATATTAGTTTATAAATATTCAAGAGTTAAGTGTTTCTCCCTTTTATGCAGCACCAGTCAAAGGTCCAGAGGTCTTCGATCTCGATGAATTGGACAGCTATTCTGCCCCTATCTCGGTGAAGAAAGAACCAATCCCTAAAGCCATCACGTCTTCCAAGCCCACCGGTTCGAAAGCTGCTGCCACCCCCAAGCCTCCTCCAGCCACCAAGACTCGTGCCTCCAGTGCCCGGAAGAGGAAGGAAATGGACTCTCCGGCTACCTCTGAGACCTTCCCTTACGAGAACCACAGATTCAATGAAGCCAGCGGGTTCATGACTTCATTCCTCAATCAGGTAAAAACTCTTATCTGGTATCCTGCACATATATGTTGAACTACTATCCTGGACAGCCTATATATGTTGATACATGTACTTTTGATTGCAGGGCCTCGAGCGTCTCATGCACTTATATGAAGAAGCTTGTGGGATCAACAAAATGCTGGAGGGCAAGCTCAAGAAAGCCGAAGTCACCATTGCTGATCAAGGGATGATTGTCGCCGCCAAGTCTCAGCATTATGAAGACAAATTCAAGATGATGACCCAGGAGCATCAAGCTACCATTCACAAGGCCAATGAAGACGCCCAAGCCAAACTGGATCCTGCCCATCTTCAATACCAGCAGGATATGAATTCTTACCGGGATGGCCTCAAAGGATCTGTTATAATTTCCCTTTTCCAAGCCAGGTTAAGGATGGCCTATGAGGCCAAAGCCTTGGGCTTTGAATGCCCCTCCTGGAACGTCAACGCTTGGGAGGTGAAATTAAAAGATCTCGGAGGCAGTCCCGTGGAACATCCTGCGAAGCCTACCGGTGAGGAGCCTTCCAAGGCGGCAGAAGAGGTGGCTGATGATGGTGGTGATGCCAAGAAGAATCCTGAGGGTGATGCTGATGCGGGCGCTGGAGGAGACGTTGCTAGTCAAGAAGGTGCTGCTCCTTGAAAGCAGCGAAGTGGGCAATGATGGATGTTTGTGCCTAGGCCGGAGCCCACTTTTCTAAGTTTGTTGGTTGTTGAACAATTTCAATTTCCTGTCTTTCAAACAATTTATATTTCCTGCACTTAGACAATATGGTGACCAAAAGTGGAGGGATCCTGAGTTTCAGGATGAAGCCTTTGGTCATCAGTTAGTATCGTTTATTTTGAACAATATAACAGTTGGAGGCGGATGGGTCTCGGTTTGAGATGAAACCTTCAACTGTTAAGTGAATATGGTAGAAAACTAACTGTGCTTTTGGTGGTTGGGTCTCAGTTTGAGATGAAACCAAAAGCACAATCTTTTGATATGTTAATAATATAACCTTTTTATGACCTTATCTATCATTGTCCTTTTTCAATTCTTGTTATGCATTGCTTAGTTTGAATATAATTTCAATGTTCTAAACTTAGTGCAATATTTCAAATGTCCTATCATGAAAATATCTTGATCAGTGTTTTGGTCAAAAATCAGACGATGATAATACAACCAAACTCTCTGTTACGGGGTATGATGCTTGAATTGGCGATGAAGGACATTTCTAGACGTAGCCGGAGCCCATTTTTTTTTAGTTTGGTTATGGTTTTTGTTTTGATGAACAATGGTTGGTCTGTACTTAAACAATAGTAATTAGGGTTGAGGATCATGGATGATCCTTTGAACAATAGGTAGGATAATGGGTGGTGGATGGATCCTCTGTTTGGGGGATGAAGCCACTCGTTATCCTTCCGTCTTTAATTTCCTGCACTTGTTAGACCTATGAACAATGGACACCCTTTACCTACCCTAGCGGACGGGCCACGTATTGCTGGTAGATGCTCGGGGTAGGTAATTTTGACAACTTAGAAGGGTTTAATCTTTTGTGAATAAAACAACTTTAACTTTTTGGCTTATCCTGTGTTGATATTTTACTTTCCAACTGTTGTGATGTTTATTTTGTTTAAACTTATCAAGTAGAGAAAAAATTTAAGAAATGTCCCAAAAAGTTTAGGATATGATCAAAGATCACATAACCCATAATTGATAAGTTCTGAAAAGTAACATAGTTTAAGGATCATAAGTTCAATTGTCAAAGGATAAGGGTCAATCACATAAATGATGAATAAAATCAAAATAGTTAAGGATCATACCTGAGAATCCAAGTTAGGATCCTAACCTTTAACATTTATAATCAGGATAACCAAAATACAAACCTTAGTTGAAAGTAAGGATCAAGAATCCTTGGTCATTTATCTTCACAAACCTGAAATAAGATATAACTTGGGACTAAACCAATATAAAATGAAAGTTAGTAACTGGGGACAAGCCCAACAATTCTGGGGACAAGCCCAATATACTGGGGACAAGCCCAAAGGATAACTAGGGACAAGCCCAAAAGATAACTGGGGACAAGCCCAAAGGATAACTGGGGACAAGCCCAAAGAATAACTGGGGACAAGCCCAAAGATCGTGTGTAAACTGGAGTACGGCCCTTACTGGAAACTATCCAAACTTAGTGACATGAAAATGCCAAAACCTTAGCTAACGTGAAAACGTTAGAAACCTTAGGAACGGATGTATGGTACGTCTACCATTATACGTAGGATCCTGAATATAGCCAATACAATGAAATTGTCAGCCCCTAAAGCGAGTACTGGTCCCATTGACATGAACTATACCAGGATCATCGTGCGCTACTGGCGAAGCTGGGGACAGGCCCAAACTGGGGACTAGCCCAAATGACTGGGGTCAAGCCCAAATAACTGGGGTCAAGCCCAAATAACTGGGGTCAAGCCCAAATAACTGGATACTTCTCTTGATACTCAATCTTTAGTTAAGGATACCTGAACCTTCAAAACTCAGAATCAAGTGAAAGGAGGATAAAGGATGCAGGGTCCTTATCCTTGTAAGAGAATAAAAGAATGAAATAGTTTGAGATTGGAATGTTACCAGAAAGAGGATCATCTGTGCTTTAAGGATCCTTCAAGGATACTTATCATGTGAGGATCATAGGTCCTTATCATATGAAGTATTTCTTCAAATGAACAGCATTCCAGGCCCTGGGTATCAAATCACCTTCCATTGTTAGCAATCGATATGCCCCCTTTCCTGCCTCAGCTTCAATCAAGTAAGGGCCTTCCCATTTTGGTGCCAACTTTCCATCAGCAGGATTGGTGGTATTTTGAAATGCTTTCCTCAACACCATATCACCAACTTGGAACTTCCTGATCCTGACATTTTTGTTGTAAGCACCAGCCATCCTTTGCTGATAACTGGCCATCCTTATCCTTGCCAAATCCCTGATTTCTTCTATAGTATCCAGGTCTTGAACCAAGTTCTCATCATTTTCCACAGGATCACGAATACTTGTTCTAGCAGTTGGAACCACCATTTCTGTAGGGATCACTGATTCTGCCCCGAATACCAAAGAGAATGGAGTTTGGCCTGTAGCATTCTTAGGAGTTGTCCTGTCAGCCCAAAGCACATAAGGTAGTTCTTCTGCCCATTTCCCTTTCTTGGATCCAAGCTTCTTCTTCAAATTGTTGATGATGATCTTATTGGATGATTCTGCCTGACCATTAGCTTATGGGTGGACTGGTGTTGATGTTATCATCTTAATCCCCCAGCTGTCACAAAAGTTAGTAGTTCTGCCCCCAATGAATTGGGAACCATTATCACATATAATTTCAGAAGGAATACCAAATCTAGTTATAATATTTCTTTTAATGAAGGATATAACTTCCTTTTCTCTGACTTGGGCAAAAGCTTCAGCCTCTATCCACTTGGAGAAGTAATCAGTCATAGCAAGCATGAACACTTTTTCGCCAGGTGCCTTAGGGAGCTTAACAACTATATCCATACCCCATCTCATAAATGGCCAAGAGGAGGATATAGGATGCAAAAATTCAGCTGGTTGATGAAGGATATTGCTGTGTCTCTGACAAGGATCACATTTCTTAGCATACTCCATAGCATCTCTCTTCATAGTTGGCCAATAGTATCCTGTCCTCAGGATCCTTGAGAATAATGCTCTACCCCCAGTGTGGTTTCCACAATCTCCTTCATGGAAGTCTTTTAAAACTTCTTGGATTTCAGGATCCTCAATGCATCTTAAATATGGTCCTACAAGAGATCGTTTATACAACATATTATTTAAAATTGTGAATTGAGATACCTTAATTTTGAAAGCCCTAGGGTTTTCTCCTGTAGGAATCTCTCCATGTTGTAAGTATCTCATGATTGGGAGGATCCATGATCCTGAATGAGATTGAGTATCCTCACTAGGGATAATTGTAGAATCCTCTCCTATTTCCATAGCCACATGATCCTCGATGGCAGGAGCCAGGATATGGATAATGGGGATACTTATTGTTTTGGTCAAAAATCAAGCAATGACAATGTAACCAAACTTTCTGTTGTGAGGTATGATGCTTGAATTGATGAACAACAATAAGGATCACTATGAAGTGTAATGAACAAATCACGAAGATTTATACGGGGAAAAAGCCCTTGATCAAGAGTTGATCTCCGGCACAAAAAACCCCAGGTGATGGAAACTACCGATCACCAACTTAAATTAAACAAACAATCTGTTACAACTTCGGATGATAGCGAGCTAAGTACAAGGATCACTATAGTGTATCGTGTAGAAATGTATGGAAAATGCTAAGTGTTTTGTCGAGAGCTGGTCAGAGCGGTTGTACGAGTGTGTGTGTAGCTAAAAATAGCCAAGTGTCTCTAAAATAGCTCGCTACCCCTTTAAAAATAGAAAATATCAAGCCTAACTAACATTCCGCAAATCGTGCAAGTCCCCCACGACTCCACAACGTCCATTTCTGACCAAGCACGTGCGGAATAGACTGAGAATATTCTCCAGGAATGTCGCCAAGACTAAGTCCAAGTTGATATTCCTGCAAAACATTTACGAATTCAAAGTAGACAATCGTTAGTACAGGGATCCTTATAGTGATCCATGATCCTGATCCTGCAACACTTCTGAGGATCACTACTTCAGACAGAATTGAGGATCACTAAATCCAACAGTAAATAAGGATCACTGGTCATTTAGAAATCCACCCCTAACAATTGCCCCCAAAATATAAGGAGTAAATATGTAAATAAATGAGTTATATTTTGTCGATCTTATCCGCATTTAACCAACGGATAACTAGCCGTTATAAGCGGACTAGCCGTTACGATCATGACGTCAGTGAGATGACTACCCTGCAGAATCATCATTATAAATAAGAGTTAGAGATAGGGATCATTTCACATTTAAGTTCAAGAGAACTCCCTTTAAATTCTGCTTCGACGATCAAACAGGTAACTCTTTTCCTTTCTCCTTTCTCATATTCTGCTCTTCTTTCTTTATCATCATCTCGTTCAAAAATGATGCTTCGAAGCTCACCGGGCAAGGATCATAAGAAGAACAGCCCCTTAAAAAGTCAAGGGATCATCAAAGATTCCATAAAAGAACGCTGTTGTTTCACCGATGCACAAATTGATAAAATTCGCCATTGTTTCCCGGCGAACACCGTTATCAAATCCTTTGATCCCACTACTTTGAGTGACTATACCTCTGAAACTTGGATTGCCTTTCCTGCTACACCTTTCACCATAGGATACACCTATCCTTTTCCAGACTTTACCCAATCCTTTTTCTCCCTTACCGGCATCTGCTACATCCAAGCTATGCCGATGATCTGGAGGGTCCTATATACCCTTGAAAGGATCATCGAGCAGGAAGGAATTGACCTAGGAATGTCGGAGTTGGCTGAGATGTATGATCTCACAACGTTTGGATCCCACCGATATTTGTTCAAACGTAAACCCGGAGAAGAACATCCCATCTTTAAGGCTACTAAAAACGATACCAACTGGAAACGGCGGTTCTTCTTCGTCAGAAGGGATTCTATCGGATATGAATAACGGAACACTAACATTGAAGTTTGGGGACGAGGAAGTGAAGTTTGGATTGGAAAGAGAGTAGAAGACGAAGACCCGGTCAACTACATGAAGGTCATAGACTCAAGCTTGGATGACGCTCTCCGACGGTGTGGCATGGGATGCAAAACATCCCACTTGAGTGACATGTGACCAGGCTTTGGGTCTAGCCAATGACCCTTATAAACGTGGCGCACCACGGAGGCATTCCGCGGAACTATCCTTAATTTAGATAAATTTTTATATTTTCTAGTTAGTTTTAATTTTCAGGAATAAAACACGCTCGCGATGGCAAAGGATAACAAGGGAAACTTGAACCAGCACCCCATGCAGGAAAACAGGGCCATCCGACAAAACTTTCTTCTTTACAGCAAGTTCAGCACGGGCTGTGTCCGCCCAACACGGCCCCGTGCTGCACAGTCTGCAGAAAATGCCCAGTTCAGGTAAACTAGACACGGGTCGTGTTCACCCAACACATCCCCATGTCCAGGCTTCTGTTTCTCTTTTTCAATTTTGTTACTGGCGACTAAACACGGGACCGTGCCCGGACAACACGGGGCCGTGTCCAGACCCCCAGTAACACAATTTTTGCTTTTTAACACCCTTTTACACATTCAATCAACCTAAAAACTTATTTTGGGGACACATTGAGGACAATGTGTAATTTAAGTGTGGGGAGATGCTAAAACCTTGAATCTTGCAAGTCCTAATAACAAGCCTTACACAAAACTCTATTGGAACCGCTAATCACCCCAAATTTTTTTCAAAATTTTTTTTTTCATTTTTTTTACTTGTCTAGGTTTAACTCGGGAAATTCAAGTTCTAAAAAGCTTATATTTTTACAAATTTACAACCGATAGCGTCGTGATAAAAAGAACCAACATAAGAAAATTATGAAACGGCATGACAAGCTTAGTTAAAATTTGATTATATATACTTGATCACATAAAAACCCATTCCCACAAAAGTGAGTTTTGAGCCTTTATTGAGCATATAAATACATATCTTTAAACTAAATGCTCATTTTTCGTTTCTTGTGTGAATAGCCGCTTGGTTCTTACGACTCTAGAACTTGCCACGATGATACATTCCCGTTCCTTACCAACTTAAACCCAAGTAAGTAAATGATGGAGGCATTAGGACTAACCCTTTTTATTTCAACACCATTATTTTTCTTTTTTTTACCACCTACCCAAAATCCCCCTAGTTAGCCCCCTTGAGCCTAAACCTTTTTCTTTCATAACCCAAACCAAACACCCATTTCACCCACCAAAACCTTTTTTATTTTTAACCTTTTGTTTTAGTAAAAAGCTCGGTTTTTCGCATGACTTTCAAAAAAAAAATATGTGTGTTGATGATGAAGCAAAAGAAATAAACAAGCAAGTTCATTTAAAAATAACTTTGTTTGAATCATGGCTTCATCAAAATAAAAAAAAAGTCTTTCGAAAACCGACGCTTTTTACGCTTTTCGCCCTTTTTTCTACTAACCACTAACCTAACCACCTACCTTTAACCCATGCCTAACCCTTCACCCAAAAGTCCTCTTGATATTTACAAAGGTATAGAGTTAAAAAGGAGGAGGATTGATTGCTTGGCAAGCCTATGGTAGGAGTAAGTTTCACGCCGCTCTCGAGTGATTCACTAAAATACATCTTCGGCCGAGTGTTGAGTGATCCCCCGTGAGGTATGTGAACTTGTATATAAATAGAATTTTAAAGAGGCATGTTATGCCCTAATAAGTAATTTATCTTATGAAAAGTTTTAAATAAATCATGACGAATAGGATTGTAAATAAATAAAAATAAAACTTAATAAAGAATCTTGGAAATCCCGACACTCTATGACAAGCCCAAAAACCTTCTCTTCTACCCATTCCATTTGGGAGTGTAAAGCCACATTATAAAGAGTTTTGCTTGAGGACAAGCAAATATTCAAGTGTGGGGGTATTTGATGTGTGCAAAATGCAACATATAAATTACATCAATTGTGGCATAAAACTAACCCTTTTTTTAGTACTAATGTTGGAAAAAGTGTGCTTTTGTCTTCCTTTTGTATTTTACGGATTAAATGAGCTCAAATTAACAAAAGAAGCAAAAAAGACAGCTAAATCTAACATAAATACAAGAAAAGGAATAAAAGAGACATGCCCGACCCCACGACAGCATCTTCCCAAGCAAAACAAGAGAACAGAAGGCTGAACACGCCCCGTGCTCAGTGAACACGGGGGCGTGCCCAAGTGCCAGCATAAAAGACAAAGCTATAGAAGCTTCTATCGCCCACCACGGGGCCGTGCTCAGCGGACACGGGGTCGTGGTCAACTATAAGATTCGCAGAATCCAGGCAAATCTTGATAGTACAGATATGCTTCTGCACACGGCCCCGTGCTCAGTGAACATGGGGGCGTGGTCAACTAATGCAGACAAACTGCAATTAATGAAGACAGCGAAGAGGATGGACACGGGGCCGTGCCCAATGGACACGGGGCCGTGCCCGAGCTTCTGTTCAGCCTATAAATAGGAGTGCTTGGCTCAAGTTCAAACCATCCCTTGGCACACCACCTCTCTCACACTTCACCCACCACCCACCACCACCATAACACCATCATCCACCACCATCATCCATTGTCCATCATAGAGTGTGCGAGTCGTCTCGGGATCCAAGATTGATCGTAAGAGTTATTGACAATCAAGGCCATGTTTGCCTAAGTTTCTTACATCACTTGGTGAAGACAAAGTGTCTAGTGTAATACTTTTTATTTTTAATCTTTTCGCACTTTTTACTTGGTTATGTATTAATGACTTTAATAACTAGTTTCTTATGTTGAAGGTGATTTTTCCTTATCGTTTGTCCGTGGTGTCTTGGCATTATTTTACTGTCTATATAAAATAAAAGATTTTCACCATTCATATCTCCACGGTCTATATGGAGGTATGTTGGCTACCTGGTCGGGGGTTAAGGGAACGGTTTGGTAAGAGTCTTGCCTTGTTCAGTGTATAGATCCTGCAAGGACCTGGGTCAAATTTAGTAGGACCTCCTTCAATACTTAACGGTATTGGATGGCGGGGGTCCAAACTCATTGATCCCCTCATATGTAAGCTACTATTAATACTTTAACCCGGCTACTTAGGACTGTATCCCTGCTGACTCAGACTACTTAGCCGAGGGTAACGTCACCTTCAAAAGAGGGGCCTACCATAATATGCATTAATAACTTAATTAATTATCTTTCAATAATCCGACCCTTTAGGATTGTATCCTTGCTGACTCAAACTACTGGGTTGAGGGTAACGTCACCTTCAAAAGAGGGGCCTACTACAATAACTAAGATAATCTCTTAAAAAGTGCAAAAGTGCGGAAATAATCAAAGGTTACACTATACACGAGTCGGAGCCAAGTGATTCATCTTGTCTATCTGTTTTTACTTTTATTTTATTTTCAGCATTTTAGTTAGTTTTTGTTTTTTTTAGTTTAAAACCTTTTTCTAACTTTTTGATTTGATTAGACGTTGAGGATAAACCGGTACTAAAAGCTCTTGTGTCCTTGGACGACCTCGGTATCTTACCAACACTATACTACGCTCACGATGGGTGCACTTTCCCATATGTGTGTCTGGTGTTAGTAAATATTGTGTTTTATAAATTTAAAACTTGGCTAAAGAAAGTGTAAAAGGGCTTAAAATAAACATTAAAACCATAACACACTTAACGCACATCAAGCATGAAATAATCAACTTACCTATATGATATAAACCTAAACGAACTGAGTATGAGTGGGGAACATATCAGTGGTGTATGGTTTAATGACCTTAAATCTTGCGTTGATAGATTGCCAAAATATGAGGTTTTGGGTCTTTATACTGTTATTTCATCTGGGGATATCAGGGTTGTCCTTCTGCTGCATCTAGATACATGCTGACCTAGGCACAACCAGGATATCTTAAAAGAGCTAAATATGCCAAAACCCTGAAAAATGAAGAAGCTCTCCTAGAGAGTCATTCAAAAAGTGCAAAAAGCATAAATCGTACCAAATATGGTATTTGTCTAAGCCCTCATTAGATAAATTGGTCTCTTTGTTGTACGGAAGTACTGACCTGATCACCAATTATCTATCGTTGAAAAACAAAACGGATGAATTCAGTATACTCACCTACTACGATGAATCTTTGTGCATACCTTGATCGCGGGGGTATATCCTGAAGTGGGACACACTAGTATATCAGTAATAATATTACCTTAACGTATCATACGGTAATGGTACTTGAAATGTTCATGCATTTTGTTTAAGTGGACAAACATACTGGTAATCGTCTTGGACTGCTTTTCATGAAAAAATAAATTAAGAATTATCCAAGAGTGTGAAAACAGTTTGATTTGGCTGATATGATCTTCTTGCACATGATTCTCACAAAAAGATGAAATTGTAAATATTTTTGAGTTTAGTTTAGTTTAGTTTAGTTTGTTTGTTTTGAAAAAAAAATCAAAAATACCAAAAAGATTTCTTTTTAAAAGACTTCCATTTTGAACTGAAAGATTGTTGTTTTTGCATGATAAGATAAAATATTGGTTTATCTTGAAATGTGAAAAAGACTAATGGTTTTTCGAGATACTTGCTTGTGTTGCTAAACAGATTGATGCAGTTATCAAAATGAAGTGCGGAATACAAGTAAAGTACAGATTGACAGTGAAGTGAAGAACGTGTGAAGATGCATGGTAGGATCCTTCTACTACATTGCAGAGAGAAAGTGATATGAAGAGTTAGAGCTTACTTGCTTAACCAAAGATTGCTAGCTAACTGATCTACAAGGAATGAAGGTTTTGGAGATTGGAAGAATCAGCTAAGGGGGAGTCTGTTGATGTCAGAAACTGTGTAGCTGACGCTATCCAAAGACCAAAAGAACACAAGATGTTTGAAGACAAAGTTACACTATAAAGCTATTGTCAAGGGGGAGTCTGTTGGTGCATATTCGGTGACAACAGCTTAATAGTTTGAGTATTTAGTCTTTGGATATTTTGTATTGGGCTTAGCTTATTGGTTAGGGAGTTATTGTTGTAATGGGCTTGGAAAATGGCCTAGCCCAGTAGGAAGCCCAGTTCACAGACATGTGATGTAACACCCTTAGTATTATTTAACGGTTTTCGTTAAATTTACGAAAGTGAACATGTAACTAAGATTTCGTATCCGTAGAAAATACGGATAATTTAAATCTTTTACAAATTTAAATAAAAATACAACGAAATGTAATATAGTTCGTCGATTAAAATGTGGACGAAACAATATGCGGAAGCTTATTTCTTTGATCGTGTTCGGTCCTTCCTAGAGCTTGATCTTCATCCGGGAACACTTGGTATTATCTGTGATCAAAACCAACCCAAGAGTTAGTTTTGATGCTTAAATAATAGATTAAACAAGTTCTAAACATCAAACCATGAAATAAGAAGCAAATTTGCATAATCGAAACTATGCTAAAAAAACGGATTCGATTAAGAAAGATATGCAAAATTCAGCAAAGTGACTGGGCTCTACCGTAACTTACGGTAGCCACCGTAAGTTACGGTAGCCACTGGGCAACATTGGTCTGCCGTAAAGCAGTAGAAAGCTGCCGTAACAATTTATTGGCTACCGTAAGTTACGGTAGCTACCGTAACTTACGGTAGCTTTCAAACTCCCGTGTTAAATTTTCAGATTTCAAACTTAAATCACGCTTCGTTTTAGTCTACATCCTATCTCCAATTTTTATACATATCACAAGGACTCGATTTAACAAAACGCTTATTTCTAAACAACTCTTAAAGGGTCGTTTGCCCGGTTTTCCCATCAAGGGCTTTTTGGTCAATTTTTAGTCCTTCAATTTACGACGAAGGACTTTCACTAATAGTTGACCCAAAATGTCGCTTCTAACTATAATACAAAATATGCGTACCTGGCTCGGGTCAACATATTGACCCGTTTTAAGACCTTGTCTCTATAATATGCTAATTCATAGCCTCGCTAATTCATAAACCAATTATCCTGCGAGCATGAGACTCGGCATACACTTGTTAGTCGTTAATTGTCAAATGGTATAAATATTACCATTTGACCCGTTTGGTCTAGACTACCAAATATTTTGTGCTTAATATTAAATGGTGTTTATCCACCATTTCATTAAGTAACTAACTTTGGATTTATAATCATGTAGTTATGTCGCCCTAACCCATTTCTTACGCGTTTAATCCAACATAGTTTATGTCATATGGTGTCGTTTTAAACTTCAACTCTTTTTCGTCTACACATGACTAATTCGTCGTTTTACTCTTTTTATTCGTTTAGGCTTACCTTAATAAGTAGCCATTCAAAAACTCATTTTATATATATGTCATCTTGTGACCAATTACCATTTCGCCAATTTTACCATTAAACATGGTTTATCATTATTTTATATGTCCCGACCCGTTTCATTTCGTGTCGGAACCATATTTCAAATATAGCTTTTGTCGTATTTACAACCTATGAATAAGCACATAACTTACAAAAGAGGGCGTAAGCTTTACTTACCTCGCATCCAAATTACGCTTTCCTTTTCGTACTTGCTCCGTTTGACCCGCTTCATTCCAAGCCTCCATCTAGCTTGTCAAGAGTCAAACTATCATCATAATTCACAAGGTGGTTAGATTAGTCATTATAACCACGACTATTCCACCTTACGTGTTTTCTATGTCAAAACTACTATTCGACTCCGTCCATGGTTAGTTTAACTCTTCAAAAGTTAACTACCCTTAAATATATGATATGTGCATATAAGCTAAATCGACTTCATAATTAAAATTTGTATTACCCCACATCACACGTAATTAGTCGAACTAGGAAATTACGCGTTTGATTCATAATTTCAACATATGAACATTGTGGGCATAATTTATAATATCAACAATCAAGTTTCGTATCACTGAAAATAGGCTGTTTTTGGTGACCTGTTTAACCTGTTTACAAGTCTTCAAAAATTATGATTTTTTATGTGGCGTACCTCTCGGAGGGTTAGACCTTGTGTTAAAATTTCAAGATCTAACTCTTTACCAAAAACTTGTAAAAATTCATTTACTAAGCTGCAATCAGATTCGTCACTTCTGACTGCAGCTTACGGAAAAATTCATTTAAAATTCCTCGTTTATCCGATTGACGAAATTCCAATTGGCAATTCTTTTAATCACTTAAAACTTTCTACAGTAAGAATTTGAGATCATAACTCAATTCCTAAATTGAGTTATGACATTCGTAATGGGCTGCAAATTCTGCCAGAAAACGCAGCTTGAACCTTTGATACGGAAAAATTCATAAAACGCTCAATTCTCATCGAAAAAATGCGATTCCAGTGGGGTTTTAAAGATATTTCCTGGAATTACATTTTAGACTCAAGAAACACATGTTTTTATCACGTTTTGTCCAGGTTACAGCCGATACAAGTCGGCTGTAAATTCTGATCAAGAGCCGTTTGAATTCAGCTTTCAATTTAAGCAAGTTCTTGACATGATAACACCATTTTAGCAATCAAAAACCCTAACAACAATCACCTTCAATGGTGTTCATGGATTTTTTACTAAAATTAGGCACGATTTCAACATATCTTGTCTAGGGTTTACTCCTAAACACCATATCAACCCTATTCTACCCAAATAGCAAACATGCAACATCAATATTCAGATTTCCCAATTTGATGAGAATTTCAAACAGAGAATTAACACCAAATTTTACATACCTTGTAACCCCCTTGTGATGAGGATCACTAATCTATGCTCAATTTTCGATTTTGGGCTGAATTAAACCTTCAATTGATCAATTTTTTGTGAGAGTTAGGGTTTGGTGAAGAACCCTTGTCGCCCTCCTGCTTCTTGTACGACCAGAGCCTCATTTGAGGTGTTTGGTTTTATTATATTTTTTTTTTGTTTAAAACTAATAATAATAGTTTCAAGTTTAACAACATTGGTCCCTCCCTTTTTGTTTAACATTAAATTTTGGTTATTCTAACCTTATTTCAAGTTATTTCTAGACTTGTAGTTAACTAGGTTATAATTTTCCTAGTTATTCATCTTGCTCAAAAACCCGTTTTATTTTAAGTCCCGTTAAATCTCGGGCCTTTTTATATACTTTGCTTTCTCAAAGTATTTCCCTTCCTTTTAATAAATATTAGACTTATTTATTTAAATCCTAATATTCACCGGGTAAATTTTACTACTAGTGGTATTTTACCCGTCTTTTAGTATTAACGGGGTTTGATTACCAAACCCGTTTTCGGGGTGTTACAAGTCTACCCCCCTTAAAGAGGTTTCGTCCTCGAAACCTTTTCTTACATAATTCATTAAGTTTAAACTCAATGTATTTGATCCGAGAAATCTTTCAAACATTACTTACACTTTTAACCAATTGTTAGTATTACCAGATAAGTATGGTAACATCTTTTTGGTCACTAATTGTCTACGTATTTCATATGACATAGTGCAACTTGAAATAACGTAATCTCGTTATTTCCACTAGTTTAGTTAACTTAGCGATATCCATCGCTTTCATATACTATCGAATTTCCTTATGAATCCGTTACTTTGACCCGTTTAAAGGTCTTTAGTGAAATCTTTCACTTTTAGCAACAATTTCTTTTGTTTTCAAATTCATTTATTCGGTTCAGTTATACCGAATCCACCGCTTACAAGCAACCAAATTACTTAAATGACCTTAACCGGTCTCACTAACTAGACTTATTAGTCCAGTTGCTTTTTACCGCTCACTTGGTTATAATGTGATTCCACTTCACATTGCATTTCTTGACCGTGATCGTGTCACGTCATGTTTAATTTATATCAACCTTTCATTTTCGAAAATACCAATTTTTCGAATATATCGTCTTGCACGTATCGATGTTAAGACCCATACTCTTTGATATTTGTTATTTCCAAATTCGTCTTATAGTATTCATATTTGTTAAAACGTTGTTTCTTACTAAAACTGAATTTTAGTTTAACGTTTTTCCTTTTAACTATGTCAATTACTCATATTAAGGAAATTGACAACCCATAATTTATTCTTTTCCGTTCTCATTTTACGCGGGGAATCATAACTAGTTCCCTCGCTATGTCTAGATAACCCATAGGTTCATTCACTTAGCCTCGTAGGCTATTTCTTTAGGCTCTCACCTCTTTAAGGCGAGTCCTTTATGATCCTTTTTCCTTTTTATTCATGACCCGTAGGTCGTTTTGGTCCCGTAGACCTTTACACTGTTTATAACCCGAAGGTTATGATGATCTCGTAGATCATTCTTTTTACTCGTGTCTTTATTAAAATATATATTTGGTGTCAAAGCACTCTTTTTATGTTTGAAAATCATTTGTTTTCATGCTTGAAATCCGTTAACTTTGACTGTAGTTCGTGTCTACAATCGTTTTCTTTCGGATAATTCTTCCGACTCTATGACTTCTCATGTCAATTAAGCATCGGTTTGTCTCAAGCTTACCGTTATCCGGCTTGCGCTTACTTATGCCATTAAGCATTATACTTTATTCAACCCGTTCAACCTCAAAATAGTTGAATATAATTATCAAAATTTATGTTTGCGAAATTTTATGGTCTTTCAGTCATAACTCATAATTCGAGTCTTTTGACTTTAAATTCGTGCTCCCGTTTCTCGGTTTACGCATGTGTTTAAATCCTTACCCATCAACCGGGTACTTTACCGAAGTCATTATTAGTGCAAGCATTTCGGTATACATTAAGATTTTGTTTTAATTTGTTTGGTTGTCTTAGCGAAATCCATCGCTTTTATTCAACCAAACCTTTATTCTTTATTTGACCATCCTTGACAGTCTTATAAACTATGAATGATGATTATCATCATCATCATTTCTTTACTACGACCAAAGTCAACGACTTTGATCGTTTTTCCCATGTGGGCAATACCTTTGTTTCTATGACCCCGCGGGTCATTTATACTTTGGTTTTACAATGCCCTTTTTGTCTACCATGGTTTTTGATCGTTTTTCCCATGTGGGCAATACCTTTGTTTCTATGACCCCGCGGGTCATTTATACTTTGGTTTTACAATGCCCTTTTTGTCTACCATGGTTGTTTTGTCCAAAATGACTTATGTCACGAATTTCCTTGGGTCATTTATTTCTATGTGCGCCATACATCGTTTTTATGGTTCTCGCGAAAACCATTTATACGAGTATGCCCATAAGATTTCTTGACCCTAAGGATCCTTTAAATTTTCATTCATCTTGACCTTACTACATCGGACATAACTGCGCTCATTATAAGAAGCTCATGCTATCATGTGTTCACTACTTACTTGGCCAGAGTAAGCGATCAACACATGGTACGCGTGACCTTATTATAATTACCACATCACGTCCCATGTAAGTAACTCCTCAAATTATTTCCATATTTATGATTTCATTTGGTAAAACTTTATTTAATTGTTAGTTAACAATTATTAGTTTTAGTCGTTTATCCTTGAACATGTAAAATGTCCCTTTTTATAAACATTTAGTCACATTCGTTGATGTGATCATTACTTTTCTCAATAGGATTTATATTGAGAATACTTACCTGGATGATCACTCTCGTCCAAGTTTCTATATAAACTGAATTCTGTTATTGTCTTGTTATTCACAATTTGTGAATAATACATATTCTCTACTGAATTTCTCTTGGAAACGTCATCCTGGATAGGTAACCTATCCAGGTTTTCCAAGTTTCATATTCTATATGCAACTGTCATTCACTATGTATTTGTTGCATATTACTGTTTGTACTATAAGTTTAAAATGTGCACCTGGTAATGCTTGCCCCGACGGGCATTCCTTGCCATTACTCATTTGCGATCGTTACGCGATTTAGGTCCTTGATGAGTATGCTCTTCTTATCACATCTCGGACCGTTCCATCATCATATCCGCAATTTGTTAAACTCTCGCTATCTTCAGATGCGAGTGTCCTTCAATTAAAACATTTACAAGAATTAGTAATATCAACTTCAATAATCGCCCGTATTATAATACAAGGCTTTTCTACTATACGCGTCAACGCGCGCAATTTTGTCAACTATATTTATCATTTAATTGAGGTAACGTGTATCACACGATAACCCTATGTGTTGTTCACAACATTTCAACACATACCAAACCATTAATATACATGTACTTACCGGATTTGCGATCAAGCCTCGAACCGAACACACTTTACTCTTTAACCATGAGCTCTGATTACCAACTTGTAACACCCTTAGTATTATTTAACGGTTTTCGTTAAATTTACGAAAGTGAACATGTAACTAAGATTTCGTATCCGTAGAAAATACGGATAATTTAAATCTTTTACAAATTTAAATAAAAATACAACGAAATGTAATATAGTTCGTCGATTAAAATGTGGACGAAACAATATGCGGAAGCTTATTTCTTTGATCGTGTTCGGTCCTTCCTAGAGCTTGATCTTCATCCGGGAACACTTGGTATTATCTGTGATCAAAACCAACCCAAGCGTTAGTTTTGATGCTTAAATAATAGATTAAACAAGTTCTAAACATCAAACCATGAAATAAGAAGCAAATTTGCATAATCGAAACTATGCTAAAAAAACGGATTCGATTAACAAAGATATGCAAAATTCAGCAAAGTGACTGGGATCTACCGTAACTTACGGTAGCCACCGTAAGTTACGGTAGCCACTGGGCAACATTGGTCTGCCGTAAGGCAGTAGAAAGCTGCCGTAACAATTTATTGGCTACCGTAAGTTACGGTAGCTACCGTAACTTACGGTAGCTTTCAAACTCCCGTGTTAAATTTTCAGATTTCAAACTTAAATCACGCTTCGTTTTAGTCTACATCCTATCTCCAATTTTTATACATATCACAAGGACTCGATTTAACAAAACGCTTATTTCTAAACAACTCTTAAAGGGTCGTTTGCCCGGTTTTCCCATCAAGGGCTTTTTGGTCAATTTTTAGTCCTTCAATTTACGACGAAGGACTTTCAGTAATAGTTGACCCAAAATATCGCTTCTAACTATAATACAAAATATGCGTACCTGGCTCGGGTCAACATATTGACCCGTTTTAAGACCTTGTCTCTATAATATGCTAATTCATAGCCTCGCTAATTCATAAACCAATTATCCTGCGAGCATGAGACTCGGCATACACTTGTTAGTCGTTAATTGTCAAATGGTATAAATATTACCATTTGACCCGTTTGGTCTAGACTACCAAATATTTTGTGCTTAATATTAAATGGTGTTTATCCACCATTTCATTAAGTAACTAACTTTGGATTTATAATCATGTAGTTATGTCGCCCTAACCCATTTCTTACGCGTTTAATCCAACATAGTTTATGTCATATGGTGTCGTTTTAAACTTCAACTCTTTTTCGTCTACACATGACTAATTCGTCGTTTTACTCTTTTTATTCGTTTAGGCTTACCTTAATAAGTAGCCATTCAAAACTCATTTTATATATATGTCATCTTGTGACCAATTACCATTTTGCCCATTTTACCATTAAACATGGTTTATCATTATTTTATATGTCCCGACCCGTTTCATTTCGTGTCGGAACCATATTTCAAATATAGCTTTTTTCGTATTTACAACCTATGAATAAGCACATAACTTACAAAAGAGGGCGTAAGCTTTACTTACCTCGCATCCAAATTACGCTTTCCTTTTCGTACTTGCTCCGTTTGACCCGCTTCATTCCAAGCCTCCATCTAGCTTGTCAAGAGTCAAACTATCATCATAATTCACAAGGTGGTTAGATTAGTCATTATAACCACGACTATTCCACCTTACGTGTTTTCTATGTCAAAACTACTATTCGACTCCGTCCATGGTTAGTTTAACTCTTCAAAAGTTAACTACCCTTAAATATATGATATGTGCATATAAGCTAAATCGACTTCATAATTAAAATTTGTATTACCCCACATCACACGTAATTAGTTGAACTAGGAAATTACGCGTTTGATTCATAATTTCAACATATGAACATTGTGGGCATAATTTATAATATCAACAATCAAGTTTCGTATCACTGAAAATAGGCTATTTTTGGTGACCTGTTTAACCTGTTTACAAGTCTTCAAAAATTATGATTTTTTTATGTGGCGTACCTCTCGGAGGGTTAGACCTTGTGTTAAAATTTCAAGATCTAACTCTTTACCAAAAACTTGTAAAAATTCATTTACTAAGCTGCAATCAGATTCGTCACTTCTGACTGCAGCTTACGGAATAATTCATTTAAAATTCCTCGTTTATCCGATTGACGAAATTCCAATTGGCAATTCTTTTAATCACTTAAAACTTTCTACAGTAAGAATTTGAGATCATAACTCAATTCCTAAATTGAGTTATGACATTCGTAATGGGCTGCAAATTCTGCCAGAAAACGCAGCTTTAACCTTTGATACGGAAAAATTCATAAAACGCTCAATTCTCATCGAAAAAATGCGATTCCAGTGGGGTTTTAAAGATATTTCCTGGAATTACATTTTAGACTCAAGAAACACATGTTTTTATCACGTTTTGTCCAGGTTACAGCCGATACAAGTCGGCTGTAAATTCTGATCAAGAGCCGTTTGAATTCAGCTTTCAATTTAAGCAAGTTCTTGACATGATAACACCATTTTAGCAATCAAAAACCCTAACAACAATCACCTTCAATGGTGTTCATGGATTTTTTACTAAAATTAGGCACGATTTCAACATATCTTGTCTAGGGTTTACTCCTAAACACCATATCAACCCTATTCTACCCAAATAGCAAACATGCAACATCAATATTCAGATTTCCCAATTTGATGAGAATTTCAAACAGAGAATTAACACCAAATTTTACATACCTTGTAACCCCCTTGTGATGAGGATCACTAATCTATGCTCAATTTTCGATTTTGGGCTGAATTGAACCTTCAATTGATCAATTTTTTGTGAGAGTTAGGGTTTGGTGAAGAACCCTTGTCGCCCTCCTGCTTCTTGTACGACCAGAGCCTCATTTGAGGTGTTTGGTTTTATTATATTTTTTTTGTTTAAAACTAATAATAATAGTTTCAAGTTTAACAACATTGGTCCCTCCCTTTTTGTTTAACATTAAATTTTGGTTATTCTAACCTTATTTCAAGTTATTTCTAGACTTGTAGTTAACTAGGTTATAATTTTCCTAGTTATTCATCTTGCTCAAAAACCCGTTTTATTTTAAGTCCCGTTAAATCTCGGGCCTTTTTATATACTTTGCTTTCTCAAAGTATTTCCCTTCCTTTTAATAAATATTAGACTTATTTATTTAAATCCTAATATTCACCGGGTAAATTTTACTACTAGTGGTATTTTACCCGTCTTTTAGTATTAACGGGGTTTGATTACCAAACCCGTTTTCGGGGTGTTACATGTGATATATAAACATGTTTTGCGATTAGGGTTTGTAGAACACTAAGAGAATTTTAGAGAGAGAAAACGTAGAGAGAGAGAGAGAGAGAATTCGAAATTGAGAGTAGCAAGATCACAGAGAGAGGCTGTGAGGTTGTGAGGTCTTGAATTGATTGTAAAATGCAAGTTGGATAATCAAAAGAAGACCTGTTTGATTGTGAATTTCTGTTTCTACTCGTTTCTGTGCTAATCTGATCTAGAGAATTCCACACTCTAGGTTAGATATACAATTCTGTGACGATCTGTACGAACAGGGGATCTACAGATGGCCTGGTCCCAATCAACACCCTGCTGATTAATCAAGGGTGTTGTAGTGTTATATTTGGCCGGAAGGCCGCGAACCAGCTGAAGAACAAGTCTGGATTCGGAGACAGGCTGATCAACATCGGCCAATTGACTTGCTAAATCGGACATCTGTTGACAGTAGTCGTCAACCGACGAGCAAGCTGTGAGTGTAAGATTGCAGAATTTCGTCTCGAGCGCCGCAGCGCGAGCCTTTTTGTTGCTCAAGAAAAAATTTTCGAGCTTCGTCCAAGCCGTTCTGGCTACAGTCGTATCCATGAGCCATTTCAGAAGATCATCTGAAACGGTGCTGTAGATCCACTGAAGGACCAATGCATCCAGTTCCTTCCATTCGTCGTATTCTGGCGATGTAGTGGCTGGAGCGGCTGAATCATCGATGTGATTTGACACCTTATACGCAACAGCATGAAGGCGAAACAGTTTAACCCAGGCCGAATACGTAACCTTTGATCCGTCCAAAGTTCGGATCTTGGATTGAATATTCGACACTGAGTATGCGGGGTGGATGGAATTGGGTTTGTTCGATGGTTCAGCAATGTCTTCCTTCGGCGACATGATGACGAGGCCGGACGTATCCGGTTAGGGTTTAGGGATCGGAAAAAAAAACGGAAAGGAAGAAATGAGAGAAGGCAATAAGAAGCAGGTTATGGCTCTGATACCATAAAGGCAATTGTGGCTGTAAATAACAAAGGCCCTATATATAGGGAAGAGTACAACCAAATAAAAAGGAAATGATATATACAATAAATACAAAAGATTATCTCTATATGACCACAACAATCTATTCCTAAATTATTTCTAATAATCGGCTGGCTAAGAGTTTGTTCCATCCAAAAAGACTTTTTGGTGGATTTAAGTCCTTTTGATTTGCGTTTTATTGTCATTCTCATCCAATTCGCTAATGTTGTTTATTTTTCTCTTAACTCAGGGGTAATTCGGTCATTTTACCATTTTCATAATTGTTTGTTCCATCAAAAAATGCCTCTCACCTTAACAGAAAAAATAAACTACGTTAGTTCTTTGGATGGAAATGGCATTAAAACGCAAACATGAACGACTAAAATGCACAAAAATGTCATTTTAGATGGAACAAACAAATATGACCAAACCTCAGGGACGATTTTGACATTTTACTCTTAAGGATTTGATATACTATGCATGCTAGTATGCTAATATTAAATAGGTCATGTTCGCAACATGACAAGTGGAACCCAAACACAACATGAATCTAAAAGTCGTGTTAGACCTTAAACACGATACAAGTTTTCACGGGTTGACACCAGCACTACCCTTTTGAACATAAATCTTAGTTTATTTTATTTGCATATTAATACTTTGAAATTACAAATTTACGACGAATAATACAAATGGGTATTAAAATATTTTTGATTAAAGTATAAAACTTGATGCCTATTTTTCATCTTTAAAATTCACATGAAATACTTGATGTGTTTAACTTATGACATGAAATATCTTTTTTTAAGTTTTTTAGGAACTACTGGGTTAATAGTTGAATACGCAAACCCCTCATATCAACCTGAAGATAATCGGTTTAGCTAAATATGTACTTTGATTTGACTGGAAATTGGCTCAAACATATTTCAACTAAACCCAAACCTACAAATATCGGGTTAGATTGTTAGAATCAATTTACAAACCCTATTAACCGCCTCTTTTACTTTTTCTATAATACAACACACCTAGGGCAGAACATAGACAAGGTGCAAGCCACATCTATGTCGACTATAAGAGTTCGATGGCGTTTATTTGAAAAACTCATTTAGGGTTGCAATTAGTTACGAGTGTACACCCATGTCTACAAAAACCTGTCTAGAACCAAATTAGATTAGCCTAAAGAAACTAATCTACCCAATTATATATGGTTAACTTGTAAACACACGTTATATATGTGATGAAACAAATCAATCAATACCTTATCATCAAACATTATTCTCAAAATAAATTTATTCAAGGGTTGACTAAATACATTCTTTAATTGGTAAATATTACCTCTGTTGATTGATATTGACTCTATACAACCGTATAGCTTCAGTATACGCCCCTTTAACCTCCTCGAATTTCGTTTAAAGACGCATTCCATCTATTAAACATTTTTAACAACCTCTACACCTATTTAATCGTTCGTTGCAAGGGTTGTTCAACTTTTTACGTGTCTGACACTGTCTGTGATCACGAGCGTACGTGAGTGATCAGACTTTGTTGAACGTTAAAGAAAAATATAGGTATGATGAGCATAATCATAGGTAGGGTAGCACAACCATATTTTTTTTAAGAAGTGGATCAACAGATTACCTTGGCCGCCTCTAGGCGTACCCGCTCAAGTTCGAATCCGCCGGCCCGCAATGCGGTATCTCCCGGTCGGTCTGACCTAAGGCCCGTGCAGGAACCCCACTGGTCCGGGATGAAACCCGTGACCTGTGGGTAAACCTTCACACCTCTTACCAACTGAGCTGGTATATATATCAAAACTTTTTGAAATAATAAAAAAAAAAAATAAGCTTTTGAATATACAATTATTATAAGAAAACAAATATTTTGGTAAAAAATAAGGATCCCACTATCCAAAGTTGCCACATTGTGACGAATCTTAGGTGTTGGTTTGCTTTTCGACAGCTACAATTGCGCTAAAATACAGTATTCTGGTGGGATAGGAGATTCACCAGCCAATCTTGTCCTCAATTCCTCTCTGGTATCCTCTCACACTCACAGGTTCTTCAAGATTTCAATTTACACAAACCCTTTTCAACCCTCCCCTTTCTTTCTTTCTTTCTTTCTTTCTTTCTTTATTTATCACAAAAAGATTCTATTTTTAAAAGATTCATATATTGGATGATAATGGAAGTTCACATTTAACCCATACCCATTTGGTATTTTTCGTTATTTTTATGTTTTTTTAGGTTGGATACTTCTAGTTATTGAGCAAGATTTACTCAGGGTGTCATTTCCTTGATCAATCTCTAGCGGCTTTATCAGATTATTTGCAAAGGTATGGTTGTTTAAATTTTAAAGAAATTTTTTTTTTCTGTTTGTTTAAAAAACTGTTTTAATCACTTCATTTTTTCTTGATGAATACAACTTCTTGCTGCATTACAACATTTGTAGTTTTCTGACTAAATCTTTTAAAGTAGTTAATGTTTTCAAGATAAATATGATCTTATTTAGGTTGATGGACCAAGTTTTAACTTCAGATCATTTGGGCCTAATGATTTAAATTAGTTATATACATTTGGCTTTATGCATTTGGCTTTTGAGCATAAGATGATTTAGAAATCAATAGTTGTTTAATTTTGTAAAGAAGTTGATAAATACATTGAACTTGGACAAAAGGTTATCACCAAAGTAATTAGTGATGAATACAATGAACCAAACAAAAGGTTATCACTTTAAAAAGATGTATCCGAACAACTACGAGCATCTTCGATTTTAATATTCCTAAAATCAAGATCTGGAAAAGAATTCTTGTCAATTCTGATTTTCGATTAGTTTTACAGATGGGTGATGTAGCGAAAGACTTGGCCGCCGGAACTGTAGGAGGGGTGGCTCAATTGGTAGTTGGACACCCTTTTGATACTATCAAAGTCAAACTCCAAAGTCAACCTACTCCTTTACCGGGTCAACTCCCTAAATACTCTGGTGCAATTGATGCGGTTAAAAAGACATTAGCAGCCGAAGGTGCAAGCGGCCTATACAAAGGTATGGGGGCCCCACTTGCCACGGTGGCAGCCTTCAACGCTCTTTTGTTCACGGTCAGGGGTCAAATGGAGACCCTTCTGAGGTCTGCACCTGGTGCACCCTTGACCGTGAACCAGCAGTTTGTTGCTGGAGCCGGTGCGGGAGTCGCGGTCTCCTTCTTGGCAACCCCAACTGAGCTGATCAAATGCAGGTCAGTGGTTTTTTAACTGCAATATAGTATGACAGTTTGACTTTTTAGGTCAAATACATGTGAAATATAAGCTTGACCATAAACGTCGAAGGATATGAGTAAAAATATAAGGGAAAATCACGAAACTAAACATTGACCAAAGCGAATTGGGAAAATAAAGATGTGATGCGTCTACGGTAGACGCATCACTGAAATAAATGCACCTGATGCGTCTAAGGTAGACTCTTCTGGTAAGCCAATCAAAATTCGACATGTGTAAAAGGATGCGTCTGAAAATGTAGAGGATGCGTCTAAGATGAACACCTGATTCCGCCCCTCCTTTTTTTCTTTTCCACCACGATTGTTAAACGAGCATAACTCTTCCATACGATAGTATTTTTTTATTTCTTAAAATACACCAATTATAAATAATAAAATTCTCTTTAATTTGGTTTAAACCTTTTTTTAAATATTAACGTATGAAAGAGTTATGCCGGTTTGAAAATCGTGGTGGAAAAGTAAAAAAAATGCAAGGTTGATGACACGTGTCAACTTCTTATTTGCTTGTACTGATGCGTCTATCGTAGACGTTTCAGTAGCCTCGTTTTCAGTGACGCATCTACCGTAGACACATCCTATGTTTATTTTCGCAAATGGCTTTGGTCAACATTTAGTTTCGTGATTTATGGTGCAATTTATTTCTTGGAAATTAGATTGCAGGCACAAGGTTCAGGTGCAGCCGTAGTGGCAGAAGCCGGTGCAGCCGCCACAGCAGCAGTGAAATACGGTGGTCCAATAGACGTGGCAAAGCAGGTCCTGAGATCTGAAGGCGGCATTAGAGGTCTATACAAAGGATTATTTCCCACATTGGCTCGTGAAGTCCCAGGAAACGCCGCAATGTTTGGCGTCTACGAGGCCCTAAAGCAGTATATGGCTGGTGGGACCGACACTTCAGGGTTAGGCCGTGGTTCACTTATGTTGGCAGGTGGTTTAGCCGGTGGTGCGTTTTGGGTTTCGGTTTACCCAACTGATGTGGTCAAGAGTGTTATCCAGATTGATGATTATAAGAACCCGAAGTATACTGGGTCGATTGATGCTTTTAAAAAGATTGTTAAAGCCGAAGGAATTGGTGGTTTATATAAAGGTTTTGGACCCGCAATGGCTCGAAGTGTCCCCGCTAATGCTGCTTGCTTTCTAGCGTATGAAATCACTAGGTCCAGTTTGGGCTAGTTGTAACGCGGTTGTGATTTATAACATTCTTTGTACCGAATAAATTAATTACTTTTTACCATTGAAATTGTTTTATAATTGTTTGATTCATTCTTTTGACTGAGTAAAAACTTTGCACTAAAAACTCCATACCTTTAGTTCAGTCAACAGAGAAAAAAATGTGTGCGCGCGTGTGTATATATATATGCACACGCATATATGTAAAACAAAAAAACAACACTGTAAAAAAGTTGTTAAAATGGATGATCAATTACAATCTAAGTCTTCACTGCCACTTCTTTCAAAACCAGATCGCGTTGAGTCCCTTGAAGATCGTCTTATTCAGGTACAATTTTTTAAATTTTGAAAAAGATTACTCATTGTAAACTATGTTTGGTACAAAATTTTGCGTGGTTCATGATGGAACATTTCTTCTAAATTTCAGCTTTCATTAGAAACTGAAACTCGAAGAGCGTCACGCGCTTCGACCAAACCATCGACACTTTCTGGTGCACGAGAATTATCGGTTTCTTCATACCCGGTTTTCAACAATCCTAAGCCAAAATGCAAGCATGCATCTTCTTCAGACATTCTTCCACTCAGTACAGGTGGTGAATCACAGGTAAATTATAAGGGTATGATCTAGAAGTCAGGGTACTCATTTTGTAATTTTATAAAGTATAAGGGTATAAATAGCAATTTTCATATATGACCTCAGTGGCGGACCCAGGAAACATTTTCAATCGGTGCGGATGAGGCATTCAACCATATTTTCAAGGGGTGCGATCGGGTTTTATGCCTAAGATATACACTAATTTTTTGATGTGGTGTTGTAATGTAAAACATATAACTTATATAGTTTTCTTATTATTGTTGTCCAACCGAACTCATCAACTAAGTTGATGAGTTTGTGCTTTGGTGAATCATACAAATTGGTTTAATGAATGGAAATTATCTCACCTCCATGCTTGACTTACATGACAATAATTGATGGACGAAATTATAACTTATACTATATCATATATAATATATACTTAATAACCGAATTCTTGATACTAACCGAGTTTATGGTTGGATGTCAAGGACTTAGGTTAGATTATCTTCGTTTCTGGACTCCTCGTTTGTGATTCTAATGGGCAAGTTAGGACCCATGAAAACACATGAAAACTTAGTGTCCAAACGAGTATCTAGACAAGATATACTTTCATGCACATATACTTTTCATATTAATTCTGAATCCGAACTCTCTACGAACTCCATATACTCACACACCTTTGTTTCCCCAATGTAGGATAACTTTGGTGTTCCACCCTCAATGACTCGTCAACTCACGTTTACTTTGGAAAGCTTTGCAAACCGTGAATGTACATGCCCCCCCCCCCCCCCCCCCCGCGACACTTTTGGGTGCAATACTTATGACTTATTAAACTCACACAATCACATTCAAACACGCTTGACACAAACAAACAAACAATCCATTATACATGCTTAATACGTGATGCTTAGAAATTCATACATGCTAGAATCCTTACTTGCACTATACTTTGTCATTAACTTCGTACAAGTCTCCCTTAACATGTATAGCGCTATAGGAGTAACACACCGCCCGTATTCTTGAGGTCATGTTAAGTCATACAAAAATGGTCTCGTCGTTGCGATGGCAAGATTACGCTAGTGGGAAACTTTGGGTTGACAAATGCGAGATGCATGCTAGTAATGTAATGATATGTCTTAGTTTACGATTATGCCATGTGGATTCGTTTAAACCGTTTTTTATACTTATGAGTTATGATAGTAATTCAAACTTGTATGCTCGTCAATACTTTATGTGTTGACATGTACTTTAATATGTATTGCTGGAACTTGATGATGATACGTTGAAAGAAATATGGTAGGACGACTAAAAACGCACCTTAATTCTATCAACGCCTTAGAACGAGGGTGAAACACCCAACACTCTTACAAACCTCGGCTATACTCACAAACCAAGAAACCTGGTAAGAACCATACCTAGGGAATCTCCCAATACCCATGACCGCTAACTCACTCGTACACTGTACCGTTGTGCACCAAGTGTCGCGCCTATAGACAGTTAGTCGGAACCCGACGCCTTTACATCAAACTACCATTCAATCAACCTACCACAACCATCTCACCGGTCAACCTAACTCCCCATACATACTATAGACATAGTAACCCTAAACATGCACGCCACTACCAATGAAGCTTGACTATCTATAAGTCTTTTTTGCTAAAAAAAAATACTTTTCAAAACCAAGTTTTCCACGAAAATTTTCAAGCACAACTTTTCTCGTTTTGATGTAAAATACTTTCAATAGAGCAAGCTCACTACCTAAAACCCTTCTCAAAATCACTAATACGTAATTCTAAATCTAAACACGTGGGCATGAAAATTTTATAAGATCGGACAACCTACGACGTATGCGAATCCAAATTTTAAACGAATATAGCATTCCTTTACAAACTATTATCTTTCGTCGTAAATTGCTACTTTCTCCCAATACCCTCTCGACATTCACGAGTTTGATTCTCCATTCCCAACGGACCCGATCTACTTGGTTCGACAAACTCAATGATTTGTTCCAACAACCATAAAAGCATGCATACACGTTTCAACTCATACAATCAATATTTCATGACAATCTAACACATAGCAGTATTCACACTTCGATTTATACACTCAAAACTGTATACTAAACTACGTGTGCTTAACCTCATTTATACTTCAACTTATACGCTCATTATTACATGTTAATCTTATACGTGTTTGTCATCAATCATACTCAAATTCATACATTCTTACTACGCGGTAGTCATACTTGAATCCATACATAGGCATAACCCGAGTGGTTTTACCTACGTTCGAAACACACACATACTTAAATACAATCATATATACATGTTTAATTCTTCATACGCTATCATACGTGTACCCCCACTTTTAATACTAAGATTTACCTTTGACCCATACACTACTGGTACAAACTATGCGGATCATGCAATGACCAAGATAATCACGGGTGCACACGAGATTATAATGGTAGAAGCATGAAAACCATAGTAGGTTCTACCGTATCTCGCAACACAGAACGTAACATGACACCGAATAGCGAAACAAACGTAACATGGTTAGAACATGGTGGATGCGCCGCTGGTACTTCCTATATATTAGTGTTCATACCATGTTAACAAACTTTCGTAAAACGTGCCATGTGAAATTCGGTGTTATTCGGACCTTATTAAATACTATCATTTAACAAACAAACTATAGTGCCTCACAAGCTTTTCCTTGGTTATACCCAAACTCACTTTGAAACGCGTAATACTCTATAACAAAATCTCATACCCAAAATTGTTAGCCACAACAGCTACAGCTATCACTACCATCCTTCAACGCTTTACGTTCACATTTCATGTGGTACTTTGGTTATTTTTACCTCTCGCGTATAGCTATTAAATCGCTCATTCACTCCTAGGCTAGAATCATCCCCAACTATTCACTCAACGTTCCGTCTAAATCTTATCTATAGTAATTCAGCCTAAACGCTCAATCCATTTTAGCACATATCCTCACAAACTCGATTCAGCCAAGAATTTTTGGAAATTTTATTCATCCTTTATTACACTCAAACACCAACTAGTCGGCCCATTTACCACCAAAACCTTTTGAAAACCATGAATATTTACCATCCTATTTTCTCACCAATAAACACTTTCCTATGACTCGTGATTTTACTATTACGCCTTATGACCGATAAGACTTTTCTTACAAACTACGGTGCAGGCCAACCAAACTCATCAACTAAGTTGATGAGTTTGTGCTTTGGTGAATCATACAAAGTGGTTTAATGGATGGAAATCATCCCACCTCCATGCTTGACTTACATGACAATACTTGATGGACGAAATTATAACTTATACAACATAATATATACCTAATAACCGAATTCTTAAAACAAACCAATTTTATGGTTAGATGTCAAGGACTTAGGTTAGGTTATCTTCGTTTCTAGACTCCTCATTTGTAATTCTAATGGGCAAGTTAGGACCCATAAAAATACATGAAAACTTAGTGTCCAAACGAGTATCTAGACAAGATATACTTTCATACACATATACTTTTCATATTAATTCCGAATCCAAACTCTCTACGAACTCAATATACTCACACACCTTCGTTTCCCCAATGTAAGGTAACTTTGGTGCTCCACCCTCAACGACTCGTCAACTCACATTCACTTTGGAAAGCTTTGCAAACCGTGAGTGTACATGATCTCCTTTTTTTATTTTTCGACACTTTTGGGTGCAATACTTATGACTTATTAAACTCACACAATCACATGCAAACACGCTTGATACAAAAAAAAATCTATTATACATGCTTAATACGTGATGCTTAGAAATTCATACATGCTAGAATCCTTACTTGCATTATACTTTGTCATTAACTTCGTACAAGTCTCACTTAACATGTATAGCGCTATAGGAGTAACACACCACCCGTATTCTTGAGGTCATGTTAAGTCATACAAAAACGGTCTTGTCGTTGCGACGACAAGATTATGCTAGTGGGAAACTTTGGGTTGACAAATATGATATGCATGCTAGTAATGTAATGTAATGATATATCTTAGTTTACGATTATGCCATGTGGATTCGTTTAAACCGTGTTTTATACTTATGATAGTAATTCAAACTTGTATGCTCGCCAATATTTTATGTGTTGACATGTAGTGTAATATGTATTGCAGGAACTTGATGAAGATACGTTGAAAGAAATCTAGTATGACGACTAGAAACACACGTTAAATTTTGTTTATGTATTGTACTTTGTTTCCTTGTTACATGATGTTGTACTTTGATTCCAAACTTTGTATTTCCGATTTAAAAATGAAATGAAATTTTGATTATTAAATACTTGTCACAAATAGTAGTTATGAAGTTTCTTGCAATCTCGTTTTCGTCTCACTTTGATGTTTCCGCCATTGGTTGGGGTGTTACAAGTAGAGGGACTGGAGATGTGTATTAGTAAAGTTAAAGTAGAGGGACTAAGCATGTATATTACCAAATTTAATTAATGGGGAAAAAACTTTACTAAAGTGTAGTGACTAAACATGTATATTAGCAAAGTTAAAGTAGAATGACTAAACACATATATTTACAAAGTAAAAGAGGTAAAAGTGGTATTAGCAAAGTTAAAGTAGAATGACTAAACACATATATTTACAAAGTAAAAGGGGTAAAATCATTATGGACCAATTATCTTGCAACACTTGGCTACGTCAGATTGGCTCACTGACATAGCCTTTTAAGTAGTAGTAATAATAATAATAATAATAATAATAATAATAATAATAAGTTACGTTTCTCTAACTTGCATGGGCGGACCTAGCCTTTGGCCAGGGTGGGCGGCCGCACCCATTGAAAAAAAAAACATTTAGTGTATGTTATAGGCAAAAAACCCGATCGCACCCCTTGAAAATATGGTTGAACACCTCATCTGCACCCCCAACAAAAAATTTATGGGTCCACCACTACTAACTTGGATAATAAATAGACATCAGACAAAACATGTTGGAAATCAGGCCCTTGATCGAACACACAAACGCACGAGATTGAACGAACTGGTTCGACTCTTTTATTAATTTATCAATGAGAGCACACTAATAACAATAGACCTAACCATCTATTTATACTAAACTCCTAACCCAACTCGAACTCTATAAATACAAATAAATAAACCAACTTGATAAACTTATCTAATTCGAACCAACAATTATCCCTATAATGACTCAATAAATAATTCAACACAATTATCTATAACCCATCTTTATCCTTATCTCTTTAATTCAAGATTAACGTCTTCAAAACAGAATTTGCCTAAAGCAGGTGGAACATTTTGGTTTAGTCATAGAGTAGAATGTGGTGTGATCTTGAAGTCGTGGGACTCATTGTGTGGTTTTATGATGTATAAGGGTTTAGATAGTAGTTCTCCACTTCTCGTTCCTTCAAGAAACTTCTTGAACTCAAAACCTTAAAATAATCTACACCTTTCAGTTAAGTTTTAACTTATAACTAGGAATAACATCCGCGCGCGTTGCGGCGCGGGTACGTTGCAAACATCGAATGGATTAGTCTAAACGTTATGTGATGCGTTAACCATATGAAAACGTGCATTTTGACATATCTGATCGAACTCAATGTAACCTATAAAAGCATTGCGATTAGATCAAAACATAAAGTAAATCAAATTTATATCATACAATCATAACGTATTATACAGGATCCGACTTATACATAGAAAACGTAACGGGTATAACGGAAAAGATGATACCTATAATCAAAAGAGATTAATTAGAACTTTTGAAAAAAAGAAACCACAATTTGACTCCACTCGATTCGAAACAAAATTAACGAAACATTAAAATAAGCACGGAAACAGATTATATTTGACCTTACTCATTTCCCAAAAAAGTTTAGGTTGAAACATACGTCAACTCGAATTTATACCGAAACGTACATAAAATATGCACATAAAAGATGTTTTTTTGAAACAAAAAGTATTATATTTGATCTGACTCGTTTCCAGAAGAAAAAAAATTTACGTCAAAACGTAGAGCAAATCGAATTCATACCGACACATACATAAAAATATGCACGTAAAAATAGGTTTTTTTTTAAGGAGGTATAAGGGTGAACTCGAAACAAATTTTTTTTAGTAAAAAAATTAATAGGTTAAATACGTTTGTAAAATCATGCCAAGTATCCCCAATGCCACACAACCAACAACAAAAGAGCTCGTAAAATAAAAAAAAATAAAAAACGCTGAACGAAAAACATACGTAAAATCGTTGAATCACACACACCGGTTGCGGTGTGTTAATGCAAAAAAATTAGACCGAAATGTAAAACGTAGAAAGAAAAAACTAAGTTGATTTAGGGGCCCACACATTGGAACGAACTTGTCAAACGTAGAATAATAGACATGTTGCAACGGGCCTGTCAAACGGGAAAAACAGACAAAAAAACGTTGACCCACAGAGACACACAGTTGCGACATGTTAACTCGCGAAATTTTAAACGAAACGTAAAACGCAAAACTTGTAAAAGATGAAAAGTATAGTGGATCAAAGTTGAAAATAAAAAAGTGTTGGGATTAAACTGAAAATAATGAAAAACTTTGAGTTAAAAGTTATAAACTTAAAGGAAAAAAAATAAAAAGATAAAAACTTTAGATTAAAAATGAAAAATCAATTTTTTTTTTGAAACAATCCCAATGCCTATAGTACAACAACAAAAGCAACAAAATGTTGCTTATTTATATGTGGTAATAATATTTTGTTAAACCAATAATTAGCTTCAATACGTTGTTAAATTTCGTAAATAATATATTCTTAAGACAAAAAGAAAAAAATAATACATTAATAAAATATTTATGTAAATCTGATTGATGCTTCTAAGTACTTATAGAAGCTGTTTATATAAAAACATATTTTGTAAAGAATAATATTTTTACTTTGATCTCAACTTTTTTAAAACAAAAATCATTTTTTGTTATTTTTTTAAATTTTTATTAAAATGGCTTCTACATGTTTTTATATGTAAAAACTCCAAAAAAATTATAATAATTAATTTTTTGTGACATTTTTTACATGTTTTAGCATGATTTCTCATTTTTTATGATTCCCCAATAAATTCACCCTTATAAGAGGTATGGTCTATTGGCAAAGGCAAAGTCTAGGTTATGAGGGTGAAGTCTTTGATTCAAATCCAACGTACGATAAAAATTAAAAAGAAATTTGTTGTTAAAAAATGGGTTGAGGTTAGTCTATAAGTGCATTTTCTTAAAATGCATGAAAAGTCTATGTAGATTTTGTTTTAAATTCAGACATGATGTTTTAAGTTTTTTGTTGCATGATGTTATATAGAAAAATACTAAACGTAACAATCTAAAACACAATCAATTGTGTTTTAGGCATAAAAGTTAAAAGACACTAATAAACTTTCTACGTGTGGTGTTTTAAATTTTATGCATAGATTATATTTGACTATGTTTTAAATTGTTACGTTTAATGTTTTTCTATATAATACCACACAAGAAAAATCTAAAACATCATGTCTAAATTTCAAAACGCAGTAGCTATATATACTTCTTCCGCATTTTAGAAAAAAATGTTGTTGGTAAATAAAGCCTTACCATATATCTACCAAAATCGAGAATTAATAAAAGTATACTTAATAATATACCAAAGTATATAGAATCAATATTTTCATCCTTTAATAGTATTTTCAAAATATGTTTAAAATAACATAATCAAGGTTGAAGAAACCTACAACAGATAATTATTTTGGAGTGTCATGGCCGACATCATACTACTTTCTCAATGCCCGTAAATATATAATAAAATATACATAAATAAAGGGAAAGTGGATTAGTAAAATATGAAGTAATCTTAATAATGTTAGGGGTCATTTTCTTAACATGCGTATCCTGACCAATATCCTGCCTTTGTTTGTTTATTTGTGACCAGGATGCTGGAAGAGGATATTGCTAACATCTTGGGCGATATCCTGAGGTTTATTGAATTAACCACGTGCAGGTTAAGGGCTGGGACTTGCTAACGGTCAAGAGGACTTCTTCTCCTCAAGACTCGGACGAGTTTGTTGAAGGAAAGACGTTGAGCCCGAAAGACCAGGTCTACAACGTTCGATGAAGGAATATTCGGTGGATCCCGGAAGTTTAGGATAGTTAGTTATCTTATCTTTACTATAAATAGATGGGGGCGGATCAGTTTAAGGCACACAATTTTCACTAACACTCTCGAACACTTTCACTCTAGCTCATTGCAAACACCACATTTGTATTCAAATTTCGTTGTAACACTTAGTCGATCCGTACCACATCCTGCACTGTATCCTGATATTTGAAGCAATAGAAGAACACGGCAGCTGCGATTGTCAGCTCCCGAGGTTTTATGTCGGCGATCTAGATTGATCAAGGGCTTTCCTCGTACATCTCGTGTCGTTTACTTTACTTTTGCTCATTGTTTGATCATAGATACAGCTCTATATCCTGAGCCGTATCCTGAAACTGTTTTTACAATTAACTTGATTAACATATTTTCGACGCTCATTTCTAGCACACTACCTCACTAAACTAATTTGATCACTTAATTACTTCGGTAATTTTTGACCAAAACAATTTGGCGCCCACCGTGGGGCAAGTGGTGCTCTCTTTACTAAAAATTTTTGTCAAATCGCTAATTGGTTTTCTATTTTCAAAACTTTTTGCCACATTGTCCGTAATGGCCTCAAGATCAAACATGAGTTCCTCTACTGTGTCTGCTGTGACTTCTGCTACTACTGGTCCGGTGCTTCCACCACCTCCTCCAAGGATGCCAGCCTCTTCACGACCTCAAGACATTACCCCTACTCGCAGTGTTCAGGAATCTGCTCCTGTTTTAGCTTCCAACGATGAAATTTTAACCTTATTTGGAAGTGTGCAGGAACAAATGAGGCAGCAACAGGAAACGAACCAAATGCTTTTAAGGGAAATACAACTCCTGAAGTCTGGCTCGAGCAGATCTGCTGAGGATATTGTCACTCCATTACATCCCAGAACGTTGAACTTTAGTTCAGCTGTGTATACTGAGGATAACAGGGGGAATATTGTGCCCAGCCTTCCTCAGAATCATACTCCTGAAATACCCTCCTCGGTCAGGATATCAACCATGAGGAGCTCAGGATATGCTTCAGGATATGGGCAAAATCCTCCAACGGGTAACGTGTCAAATAATAATAATACTCATGCTACTAACAATAGTGGATCTTTGCAGGATACAGGTGTAACATCAGCACTTACTAGGGAACTTCAGAAGTTGAAGGACATGATATCTAGTGTGCCTGGGGTGGTCCAGCCGATCCCGGAAGTGTCCCAGGACAGCCACAAGATATCTCGTTTTGCATATCCTATCTGTGATGCTGAGATCCCAAAGAGATTCCAAACCCCCAACATGAAGCTTTATGATGGGACTACGGATCCTGAGGAGCATATTGCTCAGTATAGGGAAAGAATGGAGATTAACCCTATCCCTCCGGAGCTCAAGGAAGCGTGCTTGTGTAAGGGATTTGGTTCTACTCTAACAGGATCAGCCTTAAAATGGCTGTTAAACGTTCCTCCTCACTCAATTACTTCGTTTGCTCATTTGGTTAATTTATTTAACAGTCAATTTTCTTGTAGTCGGAGTTTTGAGAAACTAACCAGTGATCTTTACAGGATAACTCAAGGGCCTCAGGAATCCTTGAGGGATTATGTGAACAAATTCAGTCGAGAATCCTTAGATATCCCACATCTTGATGTTGCAACAGCTGTGCAAGCTTTTAAGATGGGATTACAAAAGGATTCTCAGTTTTATCAGGATCTTGTAATGAATCCCTGCAGGAATCTCGATGAAGCTCGTAACAGGGCTTTGACATATATCCGTCTGGAAGATGACAGGAAAATGCAAGAAAGGATGAACTCATCTAACACTTATGAGTCAACTAACAGGAAGTCAGAATCCTCATTTAAGTCATATCGGCCCAAGCCATATGGTAGAAATGAAAACAAGAGAGTGAATGCTGTCGAAGATGAGGATCCTGAAGAGTATCCTGAGTTGTCTGAATATTGCTTTTCTGTTAATATTCCTGAATTGATGTATGCTATGCAGGGTCTAGGAGACAAGGCTAGGTGGCCTCGAAAGAATCAGCAAAAGGCTGACTGGAAAGATAAGTCAAAATGGTGTGCTTTCCACGAAGATTTCGGACATGTAACTGAGGATTGCATTGCTCTAAGGAAAGAAATAAGCTATCTTCTAAGCAAGGGATATCTGAAAGATCTCTTAGGAAGAAAGAAGAATAAGAGTCAGGATACTGAGAAGGATCCTGAGAGAGCAGCATCACCTCCCGCGGATGCCAAGATAATCAACTTCATTTCGGGAGGATCCGACATTTGTGGAACTTCGTATTCGGCAGCAAAGAGACATGCAAAGGAAGCCAAGGCCGAAAGGGGAGACAAACCTGTCAGAATGACTACTCTCACAACTGACAAAGTGATCACTTTTGATGCTGATGACAGGGATACTGTCCAGGATCCTCACCATGATGCTCTGGTAATAACGTTATATGTGGCTAACCATTTTGTACGCAAGATACTGGTTTATAATGGCAGCTCCGTCAACATAATCCAACTAGAAACTCTGAAGAGAATGAATGTATCTCCAATGGATATCACTTCGAAGTCTACTGTGCTTGTTGGATTCAGTGGAGAGGCTAGAAATACGGTGGGAGAGATAAAGTTGCCAGTATACGTTGAAGGAGTCAACTCGATAAAACGTTTCTGTGTGATGGATTCTCTATCCTGCTATAACATCATACTGGGAAGACCGTGGATTCACGATATGAAGGCCGTGCCATCAACATATCACCAATGCATCAAGATACCTACCCCTTGGGGAGTGGTCAAAGTTGATAGTGATCAGCAGGAGGCGAAAGAATGCTACTCATCCTCGATGAAATCCTCAACCAAACCTAGTGCTGCATAGCAATTAAAGACGCGGGCCCAGGATATCGTGGAGGATCCGGAGTAGGATGTGAAGAAGATTATCCTGGACCAGGATAATCCCGATATTTCGGTGCTCGTAGGGACCAATATTCCTCAGGATATTGAAGAACAATTAATTAACTTTTTGAAATGCAGGATGTTAACGTTTGCATGGAAGCATGAGGATATGACAGGCATATCCAAAGATTTATCACTCACAAGCTTGGAATTGATAAATCATTCAAGCCTGTGCAACAAAAAAGAAGGAAGTTTGCTCCCGAGCGGAACACTATTATCCAGGAGGAAGTTGAAAGACTATTAAAGTCCAGAATGATCAGAGAGGTTAAGTTCCCAAAATGGCTAGCAAACGTGATTGTAGTACAAAAGAAAAATGGGAAATGGAGAGTTTGTGTAGACTACACAGACTTGAACAAAGCCTGTCCTAAAGACCCATTTCCTCTTCCCCACATTGATGCAATGGTAGATGCCACTGCCGGGCATGAAATGCTGACCTTCATGGACGCATCTTCAGGATTTCAACAGATCCAAATGGAGCCTTCTGACCAGGAGGATACTGCCTTCATGACGCCAACAGGTATTTATTGTTATACAGCTATGCCTTTTGGTTTGAAAAATGCAGGTGCAACATACCAAAGATTGGTAAACATGATGTTCAAAGACAAACTGGGGGACACCATGGAGGTATATATCGATGATATGGTGGTGAAATCTAAAAAGGCTGAGGATCACCTCCAGGATATCAAGGGAGCATTTGATATCCTGGATCAATACAACATGAAGCTGAATCCTGCTAAATGCCATTTCGGAGTGGGGGCAGGAAAGTTCCTTGGATATATGGTGACAAAAAGGGGGATAGAAGCAAGCCCAGAGTAGATCAAAGCTATCCTGGATATAAAATCACCCTCAAATATGAAGGACGTACAAAGATTGACAGGCCGAGTAGCAGCTTTAAACAGGTTTATCTCGAGATCCTCAGAGAAATGCAAAGACTTTTATGATATCCTAAAGAAGAACAAAAGATTCGAATGGGGGGAGAAGCATGAAGCAGCATTGCAGGATTTGAAACGATATCTATCAACTGCACCTCTATTGATGAAGCCTGAAAATGGTGAACCACTATCCATGTACCTTGCCGTATCAGGGAATGCTGTAAGTGCCGTTCTCATAAAGGATCATGAAGGTCAGCAATATCCTGTTTATTATGTTAGTAAAAGTTTGCTAGATGCTGAAACTAGGTATTCTCATTTAGAAAATTTGATACTAGCATTAGTCATGGCATCAACGAAACTTAGGCATTATTTCGAGACACATAGGATACATGTTAAGACAAATTATCCTGTCAAAAATGTGCTTAGGAAACCAGAGATGTCAGGCAGGATGGCCAAGTGGTCAGTAAAGTTAAGTGCTTATGATTTAGTATATGAACCTAGAAATGCCATAAAATCTCAGGCTTTAGCTGACTTTGTGGCTGACTTTAGTAGTGACATTCAGGACGAGGTAGACCTAGAAGTTCAACAGTTAGGTGAATCCTCAAAAGCCTGGACATTATATACTGACGGTGCATCTAATGTAAGAGGAGTAGGATTAGGAATACTACTAAAATCGCCACAGGGGGACATATTACCCCAGGCTATTAGGTCTGAATTTCCTGCTACTAATAATGAAGCAGAGTATGAGGCTTTAATTGCAGGATTAGAATTGGCTAAGAGCATGAGTATAAAAAAATTGCAAGTATATGTTGACTCTTTGTTAATTACTAACCATTTTAATGGATCCTATGCAGTTAAGGGCGAGAAATTAATCGAATATCTCGATATTCTCAAAAAATTAGCAGGATATTTTGATGTTTTTGTACTTGAACAGGTACCAAGGGAGGATAATGCTAAAGCGGATACCTTAGCAAATTTGGGATCATCAATCAGGATACCTGAAGGGACGCAAATACCAATATTACATGTCTTATATCCTGCAACGAATCCTCAGGATAAAGAAGTAGCTGGTATTCAGGATCCTGGAGCAGAACATCCTGAAGAGGATCCTAAATCCTGGACGGCTCCAATCATGAGATATCTCAAAGAAGGACACATCCCTGGAAATGAAAATCCTAAGGCATTTAGGATGAAGGTATCACGATTCACTATTATAAATAATATTTTATACAAGAAATCTCTTGCAGGACCGTTTTTGAGATGCTTGGAGGATCCTGAAGCCAAAGAAGTACTTCAGGATATACATGAAGGGGATTGTGGTAACCATGCTGGGGGCAGGTCGTTATTCTCAAAAGTATTAAGGACAGGATATTATTGGCCAACGATGAGAAAAGATGCCGCAGAATATGTTCGAAGATGTGACGCATGTCAAAGACATAGTAACATACTGCATCAGCCGGCTGAACCATTATATCCTATTGTTTCCCCTTGGCCATTTATGAAGTGGGGTATGGATATAGTGGGAAAGCTACCAAAAGCTCCGGGAGGAAAAGTCTTTATGCTAGCAATGACGGATTATTTCTCTAAGTGGGTTGAAGCAGAAGCATTTGTTCAAGTTAGAGACCAAGAAGTAGTATCCTTCATCAAAAGAAATATCCTGACCAGATTCGGAGTACCAGCCGAGATAATTTGTGACAATGGTTCTCAGTTCATAAGTAAGAGGACTACTGACTTTTGCAAGAGTTGGGGAATCAGAATGATTACGTCTACTCCGGTACATCCTCAAGCAAATGGACAAGCAGAATCCTCAAACAAGATAATTGTCAATAACTTAAAGAAAAGGCTTGGAGCCAAAAAAGGAAGATGGGCAGAAGAACTACCCTTTGTTTTATGGGCTGATAGGACAACGGTAAAAAATGCAACAGGCCAAACCCCATTTTCCTTGGTGTTTGGAGCAGAAGCAATGATTCCAACGGAAATGACAATACCTACTGCAAGATCTATCTTAAGTGATACTGAGCAGAATCCTGAAGCCTTGAGTCAGGATTTAGACACTATAGATGAGAAGAGAGATGCGGCAAGGCTAAGGATGGCAGCATATCAACAGAGAATATCCAGGGCATATAACAAGAATATTAGGACCAGAAGATTTAAGATTGGAGATTGGGTGTTAAGAAAGGATTTTCAGAATACTACTAATCCTGCTGATGGCAAATTAGCCCCAAAATGGGAAGGACCATACGAAGTTGAATCAGAAGCAGGGAAAGGAGCATACAGACTCAAGAATATGGAGGGGGATATGCTACCGAGATCTTGGAATGCTATACACCTTAAGCTCTATTTCAAGTGAGTTTAGAATTTAATTTCTAACTCAGGATGGTATGAATTCTACCTTTTTTAAATATGTTTGGTTTAATTTGTTCTTTGTAACCCAATACTGACTTAAGCATCGGAGGGGTGTTAGCTTTAGTTTACAATTGTTTTGCAAGATATGTTTCAGGATATAGCTCCAGGATATGTACTCAGGATAACTCGAAAGATTAGAGGATTGGCCCCCTCTCTCACGTTTAAGGGATACTGATCCCTTCACAGGTTTAAAGGTATTCACCTTTCTTCCGAATTGGGTTTAAACACCCCGCCTGGAGCGCAAGTTATTCAGGGATAGTTCAAGGTGGCGGGACCAGTCCATGTAAAAGTGGCTGACAATTTCGTTACTGTTGGCTATATCCTGAATCCTAACGGTATATGAGGATTGATCACCCTCTCTCACGAAAGGGTATTTTCATACTCTCTAAGGTTTAAAGGTTTTCACCTTTCTAAGTCTTGGAGTTTATACACTCCCGCCTGTAGCGCATGAAAATTTGGGATTTTCCCCAGGATACAAGGGATTTATCTCCAGTACATCCTTGGGTTTTACCCTTGGGACGTAAAAAATTGCTTATGCAATGGAAACTGACATTAAGTAGATTTCTAAAATACTTGAAGACATTGTACACAGGGGACATCCCTGCCAAGATGGTGATGTAAAACTAAAAGAATGAGGCTCAGAACTAATGCACTAAGTACCTTGCACAGGGGACACCTTCATTGGAAGAGTTGCAAAGGGATTGAAGTTTGGTAATAGGTTTATACCCTATTTCTGGTATGATCTTTCCTTTGTAAACATCGTCTAAGTTTTTAGTAACATTATTTTAAGTATCCTGATATATTCTCGAAGTCCTTTTCAGGATATTTGATTAGGGTGTTTGAAACTAGTATTAGTTTGGAACTCTGATCATTTAAATATTATCAAAACTTGGTTTTGAAAAGATAGACTATTTTTCACTTTCTAAAGAAATTTTTACAAAGTTGAAGGAACGTTTGGAAGTTCTATCTAATAAAAGGTTTTTACAGTATATTGCTGAGTATACTGATCAGGATATTTTATAAGATAACAGTATGAATTTTTTTGCAAAGCTAAGATTTATACTTAGAAATATAGAAAGATGAAATTATTCTTAAAGCAATCAATACTGGTTGATAACCGAAGGTTTCATCCTGAAACCTAGGACCCATCCACCTTTGGCTATCAAATTGTTTAGATACAGAAATAAAAATTGTTCATAAAAACATAAAATTGTTCGAATGATTTAAAGAAAATAAGCTCTAGGGGGTAGTGCCTTCTTGGTCCATAGCGGTTTCAGCAACATCCATCTTGGGATCCGCCTCAGCATCCTTCTCAGCATCGGTTGCCTTTTCGACTGCTTTAGAAGGTTCATCGACAGTTGATTTGGAAGAGGTACCGCCAAGATTCTTCAGCTTGGTCTCCCAAGCACCAACATCCCAAGAAGGGCATTCGAAACCTAATGTTTTGGCTTCATGAGCCATCTTCAACCTGGCCTGGAGGAGAGAAATGACGACGGAACTTTTGAGGCTTTCCCGGTAACTGACCATATCCCGTTCGTACTGCACATGGGCAACTTCCAGATCGGCCTGGGCTTGAATAGTAGCTTTGTTGAGAGCAACTTGGTGTTCTTGGGTCATAGCTTTGTATTTCTCCTCGTAATGACGAGATTTAGCGGCCGCAATCATACCTTGGTCGGAGATTGTGATTTCTGCTTCCTTTAACTTAGATTCAAGTGTTTTGTTAAGCTTGCAGGATTCTTGATATAAATGAACTAAACGCTCAAGACCCTACAAAGGTAAGAGGACAGGGATTAATATTGCTAAATCTTTGAAAATAATCTAAATTGCAGGATATGATATGAGGATACTAACCTGGTTAAGAAAAGAAGTCATAAACCCGCTGGCTTCAATGAACCCGTGCTTCTCATAAGGAAAGGTGTCAGAAATGACAGGGGAATCGGGTTCTTTCCTTTTGCGGGAACTTGAAATCCGGGGCTTGGTAGCCGGTGAAGGTTTAGGAATGATGATGGCTTTGGAGCTGCTGGGTTTGGATGTAGCTGTGGTCTTGGGGCTAGGTTCTTTCTTGACCTGGATCTGGTCAGAATAGCTATCCAATTCGTCAAGGTCAAAGACTTCAGGGATCTTAGCTGGTGCTGCATAAAGGGAAAAGTTTTACTCTTTAATTTATCATTATATTGTTTTGACTAATTATTTTGAAAGAAATTCTTACCAGACATCTCGGATGATGAGTATTGACTTGAACTCGGGACGTGTGTGGTGAAAGTCCTGTCTATTGCAGGTAGCTGATAAACAGTATTGATTCTCTCTTCTGAGTCAGCGGTAGGGGGAGCAACTTCCTTGAAGTTCACTGCTTAAAGATAAAAAAGGAAGAGTATTAATAGAAGATAACAATCAAATGGTCTATGAGGATATTTATGATCCTACCGGTGGTTAACCACTCCACCGGAAGGTTGGCACCCTCAGCAATGGAATCTCGTTTGACGAAGAAGAATTTGCGTTGCCATCCGTCTTCGTTTTTGGTGGCTTTGAGAATCAGGGGTTTGCTGGAGGTCGAGAAGAGCAAGAACCGGCTAGAGCCATGGGATCGGAGGCGATAAGCAATAGGTAAATCCTCGATGCAGAGGTCGGAGCAATGGAGGTTTTTGATTTGGTTGAGTACAATTAGTACTCTCCAAACCATGGACATGGTTTGAGCAAAAGAGATGCCGGTAATTCGAAAGAATTGCATCATGAATTCAGGAAAAGGGTATCGAAGACCTAATGAAAAAGGATATGCTGGGAAACAGACCCATTCGGTGGAAGAAACATCCGATCGGATTGACCGATCGAATGGTCTAAAGACCGTGCTGTCAGGGAAAGTGCCGGAGGCTCTTAAAGCTGCAATGTCTGCGTTGTCGAAAGCGCAGATCTCCTTTTCGGGATTTTTAAGAAGATTCTGCTGGGTGAAGGTCTCGGCGTCCATTGCAAGTAAAGTGAAGTAAATTGACAGGAAGAAGATCGGAAATGGAGAATTACCTGAAGGTTCTGTTGAAGATATCTGCTTTTCAAACAAGAAAAGAGAAGATATAGGGGCATCGTGGATCTCCATTGAGTAAAAAACGCGTTGGAAGTTACGATGTGATCTTGACCGTCGCTTCGTTTTAAATGCCTTGAGTTATGGGATAAGATTTTTGAAATATATCCGTTGGATTGGTATACCAACCGATATATTTGGGGACAATTGTTAGGGGTCATTTTCTTAACATACGTATCCTGACCAATATCCTGCCTTTGTTTGTTTATTTGTGACCAGGATGCTGGAAGAGGATATTGCTAACATCTTGGGCGATATCCTGAGGTTTATTGAATTAACCACGTGCAGGTTAAGGGCTGGGACTTGCTAACGGTCAAGAGGACTTCTTCTCCTCAAGACTCGGACGAGTTTGTTGAAGGAAAGACGTTGAGCCCGAAAGACCAGGTCTACAACGTTCGATGAAGGAATATTCGGTGGATCCCAGAAGTTTAGGATAGTTAGTTATCTTATCTTTACTATAAATAGATGGGGGCGGATCAGTTTAAGGCACACAATTTTCACTAACACTCTCGAACACTTTCACTCTAGCTCATTGCAAACACCACACTTGTATTCAAATTTCGTTGTAACACTTAGTCGATCCGTACCACATCCTGCACTGTATCCTGATATTTGAAGCAATAGAAGAACAAGGCAGCTGCGATTGTCAGCTCCCGAGGTTTTATGCCGGCGATCTAGATTGATTAAGGGCTTTCCTCGTACATCTCGTGTCGTTTACTTTACTTTTGCTCATTGTTTGATCATAGATACAGCTCTATATCCTGAGCCGTATCCTGAAACTGTTTTTACAATTAACTTGATTAACATATTTTCGACGCTCATTTCTAGCACACTACCTCACTAAACTAATTTGATCACTTAATTACTTCGGTAATTTTTTGACCAAAACAAATAAAATAACAACTTGCATATTAATGGATGACTAAATACTCCATTCATGTATTGTTTTTTGTGCTTTCATGTCCACAATAGGGGTGTTCATGAGCCGATCCGATCCGAGCGAGGGTCTGCTCGAGATCGGATCGAATTAAAACCGATCGGATCGGTTCGGTTCGAATTTGTAAAACCGATCATAAAAGTGCTGCTCATGATCGGTTCGAATTTAAATCGATCGGATCGGTTCGGATCGATTTCGATCGGTTTCGCAGCACCTTTTAGGCTGCATTATGACTTAATAAATGTGCAGCAACAACAACAAAAAACTGAAATCATGACTTAATAAAACATGCCCAGCAGCACCTTTTAGGCTGCATTAAACTAAAACAAAAGCAATACATAATTGAAATCACGATCCTAATAATGTTCTTAACAATATCGAATCCAAAGCATAAAAATATAGTGCGAAATACAAATTGAAATCTAGCTCAAAAGCCATAAACATCTTCTTAAAGCTTGGTCATCTCCATTCTCCATCCACAAAATTCCACTTCAAATCAACATACATATAACCTATTACCACAAGCGTTAAACAAAACCATTAAGTTCTACACATTTGACATTACATGACAGTTTTATGGTTTGTTAATTATAAAAATACCTTTCATTTGTTATTCGACCCGTCTGGAGTCAACACATCAATTTCCAATTTTTCTTCATCTCTTGCAGCTTGCTACACATTAAAAAAACAAAATATAAATGTTAATGCATAAACTACAAAAGTATAAATAGACTATAAATGTAATAAAATCTTACTTTCAATGTTTTTAAGGTTGTTTTTGAGCTCGCCTTTAACCAATCACTTCCACAAACAAGAAGTTCCACCATATCCTTTGAAAGAGAGCTTCGGTAGTCATCCAATATACGCCCCCAGCACTAAAGGCTGATTCGGAAGCCACGGTAGTGATCGGGATGCCAAAAATGTCTTTCGCCATTTTACTCAAAACCGGAAACTTGTTACAATGTTGACTCCACCACTTCAACACATCAAACTTTGGATCCATACATTTTAGGTTTTGCTCATCCAAATACTCATCAAGTTCATATTTTCTTTCAATCGACATGGTTCTTGAATTGAGGCAAGCATAAAAATCATTCGTGTGTGAACTTGATTCATTATAAGATGTTTTTGAGCTATTCATGGCAGCCTCAGAATTCTTATATGCATTACAATACTTGTCAAAAGTGGATGCACATCCGAATAATTTTTTCTCTTTTTTGAACAAGCACCTCCGGTTGCTGTATCAGCCATATCGGCATCACCCGATTCATCAATTACTGGGTCGTCCTCTCCATCAGTCAAGTCAACATGAGCAGCCGGATTCTCGTTGGATTCTTTACAAGAAGACATTCTACAAAAACAGAAACGAAACAATATAAAGAAACAATATGGTTAACAGAAGCAGATTTAACGATATGTTGCAAACAGATATGCAGAAACAGAAACAGATATGCAGAAACAGATATTGAACAACCATGAATACCTCTGCTTCTAATTATGCAGCGACCAGAAACAGATTATGCAGCGAACAGAAACAGATTTATGCAGCGAACAGAAACAGATTATGCAGCGAACAAAAACAGATTTATCGCTTAAACAGAAACAGAAACAGATTATCGCAGCGAACTATCTTTAACGATTAACAAACAGATTTAGAGTTAACACAAGCTGGAAACATACCGATTAACAAACAGATTTAGGCAATAACTTTAACGATTAACAAACAGATTATAGTTTGTTAATAAGCAATTCCAAACGACCCCTTTGGCAGCGAACAGAAACAGATTAACAAACCGATTAACAAACAGATTATAGAGTTAACACAAGCTTGAAACATACCGATTAACAAACAGATTTAGGCAATAACTTGAGCCGACGATGAATTGTCCGATGACTTGAGCCGACGGCGAATGTCCGATGTCCGATGACTTGAGAGTTGAGAGCGGACTTGAGAGTTGAGAGTTGAGAGCGGCGATGAATGAGGGAATAGATTTAGGGTTTGAATTTTTAGCAGGGATTGGGCGCTAATATTATTTGGGGGTTGTAATTATTTTGGGCTAATATTATTGGGCTTGTAATTATTTGGGCTACTTTTTTGGGTTTTAATCTATAAAATATATAATATACATATATATATATATATTAATTATTAATAAAAAATAATTCGAGCGAAACCGAGCGATCGTCGAGCGAGCGGAGCCTTGCTCATGCTCGGATTGAATTTGAATCGAACCGATCCGATCGGCTCATTTACAAACTGAGCGGGAATCGAACGAGCATTATTCGAGCGATCGTCGAGCGATCTTCGATCGTCGAGCAGTTTGGACAGCCCTAATCGTGGAGAGTCCCATATTACAAGATTTGATTATTATAACTTACGGCTATCACTTAGAGGTAGGCGTTTAAGTATTTTTAACAAATGTGTTTACAAACCTTACAAAGATCACCGGCATGCATAGTGTAAGGTGTATTTTAGTTGATTATGTTGGTTAAGATAGTATTGATCGGATCTTGTGAGTTTTCCAATAACAGGTGTTTTGAAAAAAAAAAAAAAAAAACTTCCATTACTATTTATATCATATCTTTTATAGAAGAATTATATTATGGCATGCATTTTTGTATTAAATTATTACTAGTTGAAATGTCTCACGTGTTGCGGCGAAAACTTTGTCAGTATTGGTTTCATTCATTACAGTTCGCACTTGTTATAACAACCAAAAAGAAAAGCCCAATAAAATTTTGATATGCTCAAAAGGATATCACATGTGTTTTGCATTAATTGAAATGTTAAGAAATGAAAATGATTTAGTTATATAGAAAAAACTTAACATAGCATAGAAACAAATAAGTGAGTTTACAAAATCAAATGCAAACGAAGTTAATTTTTATCTATATAATCATTATCTTTTTTATGAAAAGTATTATATCTGACTTATTACTTATATATTGTTTTTGTTATAATTTCTTTTCAATTAGTCATAGTTATTGGGTACCATTATGCATCTTGGAAAACAAACAATCTAATATTAAACGGTTCTTTTTGTCGTGGAGTTAAAACAGTAGCAAAATCATTGCTTTATAGTTGTGTTGGAGCCTTGGAGAGAGGGTAATTTGAAGATGAATCTAAAAACTTGAAGATATGTAAGGGGTATCTTTACAACCTATATAACTTTAGTAGCAAACTTTTTAACATATAAAAAATTCTTGTAGTTAACAAGTTGTAATTTATAATATATATAACAATAATTTGTATCCTATACTTTTTCTGTTGTGTTGAAAGTTGAAAAGGTGTTTGGCCCTTTCGATATATAATGTAGGTTAATACTCACTCATAGATCTCATGAATTTTGGAGGTTGGAAAGGAAATAAATTATAAATACAATATTAAAATATGATATGCAGAGCAAAACTATATAAAAGCTTTGGCTGGTTGTCTAGCTGGACCAGCCATGGAATGAGGTGGACTCACCAACTTTTTATAGTTACACAACTCACTCCCTGCTATACTGGTTAATTTCCTATACACACCTGTATTTCTTCAATTAACACAAAAAAGGGTCGCAACGCACGTATCTAAAATCGACTTAGTTATCCTTTTGAAAGGCAACAATGTAAGAGTGTCATGAATGAGCCTTAGGACACAATTGTACGAGGAGAGAACTACTAGCGGATTATGTGTCATGTATGACGGTAATTAAGCTACGTGGAATTGGAACGAGGTGATTATTAGTACGTGTCTTATTTATGTGATAATTGACTAATGAAAGTCAAGTATAGTATGGTCCGAAAACAAGATGAATGAATGTATGGATGCTCATGTATGCTAATCATGTTGTGATGAATGTGACGACATGTACGGATAGGAGCCATCTCAACATGGACACAAGCATGGAAGGGCAACGGGTCAAGGGTAAACACGGAAGCTATGCATGAACTCGGACGCACGAGGTAAGTGATTCCGACGCACTTCTTAGTATGTATAAAGAATTTTGATATTTATGAATATGGGGAAATCATGTAAGGTTATGTAATGAATGAGAGTACTGAGATAAGTATTGATTTTAGTGAGACGAAAGTAGTTATCTAAGGCGAAGGTAAATTGGTGGAATTAAACGGGTCGAATAAATGTGCATAGGTATTGTAACGATAATGAACTTCATAAAGATTAAGGACCCGAGGTAAGGATTCTTAGTCAATTATGTAGGGGAAATGTTTTACAGACAATTAGAAATAAGTTTCAAGTGAAACGGATGCAAAATGAAAAAGTTATGAGAGTTTTGGTAATAAAATGGAAGGCTAAACTGGACACCACCGTAGCTTACGGTGCCCACCGTAGGCTATGGTGGGTGTTGAAGCTTTTCTTCCACCGTAGGGCAGTCCCTTCTCACCGTAGCCACTTTAAGGGCCACCGTAGGCTACGGCAGCCACCGTAGCTTACGGTGGAGGTCAGGTGCAAAATGTAAAGTTATGCATTTCTTCGTTTTTCTTTAATTTCGGACCCCGTGAACCCATCCCAAGCCTCGATAAGCTTCTATAATATACCTCAGCCCTACCAAATGGCTTGGTAAGTTACGGGTGAGTATGGAACTCATTTTTAAGATCCGAAATGTACCCGAAAGTCACTTAAAAGTGTTAATGAAGCGTGAGTAAGAATGGGATGTGTAAGCGAGTATACGGGGATATGAATTAAGTACGTGGGCCAGTATGTATAGATTTAATTTCATTTCAATGGCTTAAGCTTATAAGTAATCATGAATGGGAGTGAGTACATGTATAAGTTTAAATGTACGTGTTCTATTATATGGAGATTTGTGATAAAGATAAGTCAGTAAATCATCTAGTATTACGTTTGTATGTATGTATGTGAGTATGTATGTACGTAAGTAAGTATGTAAGTATGTATGTAGGTAGGTATGAAATGTGTATGAACGTACGTGTGTAGATACTCATACATGAAGTAGGATTTATTATGTATGAAAGAAACAATCTTGTATTTGTGCTTATATATATATAGCTCTAACATGTTTGAACAGTCAAGTTACTAATGATGTGCCTTGAGAATGGAACAGGAATGCATATATGTTAGTATTGGGCTTTCAACGATTTGATGCTCGGTGTAAAGAATGAACCCAAGGGAATATCATGTTGGGGTTATATATAAAATGATAGATTGCTAAGTGGTTATGTATATTTTATGTCTTTATACTAAAGTATAATATGTCACTAATTATTAACGTGTCGGTTGTGAATGATGACCGCAGGTTCCATGGATATTATTATCATCACAAAGATTTAGCAGGTGAAGATCGAGATAAAGAGCTCATATTGTACGGAAGGGTAGTCATGCAAATAGTATTCGCACGTTATTATAGTCACGCCAATTAAGTATGAATGATGTAATTGTCTTTAAGAGTGACGTCTTAAATGCTTTTTAAGTATGCTAAGTTGTTTTTAAGAAAGAAATTTAAGGCCCGTATTTCCGCTGCGTTGATTTGGGTTAAAACGTATTAGGGCCTTACAATAACCTTGGGAGATGAAGCTTATTAGTACACTCATGGCGTGTAACAACCCATATACTAATAAGGGAAATCCGAACTTGGCCGATCAAGAGTATTATTATGTAGACTTCTGGTATTGAACCAGATTCGGGTGACAAGCTAACGAACCAGATCTTGGGGTAATAAAAGGTTTCTGATATTACATCGAGATCCTTTGGGAAGGATTCAGGTAATGCACCAAGATCCTATTAGGGGTAAAAGTTAAGATAAAAAGTTAATGGGGGAATAAGGCAATCCGATGGAATAGAAGATAACCAGTGAAATGAGATCTATTTTGCTTATTCGGTAACTTAATTAATTTGATGATTAGATCGCTTCAGTAATTAAAAGATCCATAAACATGATCCCATTTGTTAAGCTTGAAATAAAGCACTTACTAATTGAAGATATAAAAAGATAATGGTGGTGGAGGTGGAGGTGGAGGTGGAGGTGGAGAAGAGAGAATCAGAGAAGAGAGAGTTTGTGTGTGTGTGTGTAAATATGTGATGTATATAGGGTAGAGTTAATCTGGGTGTTTTTCCTAAGAAATCTTATAAACCATTAAATTGTAATTTTGGATGGATGAGATTGATTAGTGGCATTTTTGAAAAATATTTTTGAATTTTAATGATTAATTTAATGACAGAGAAATAAAAATTTAAATTCGGCATGTCTGAAATTCAGAAATCCATATGCAACCTCCCCCATAAATTTAAACATCAATAACTTTTTATGCATCATTGGTTTTTTTTTAAGTTACATCATAATAATGAGCGTTTTTAATCTTTAATATAAGTACCATATGTTTCTGACGTGGTGCGAGCGTGGTATAATTTTTAGTACATTTTTAAGCACTTTTACTCGTTTATCAAGCTTTAAATTTATAAAACACAATATAACACAATCACTCTCTACAACACGTGCACACATTGTTTGTGTAGTATAGCGATGGTAAGATACCGAGGTCGTCCAAGTACACAAGAGCTTTTAATACCGGAATATCGTCAACGTCTAATCTAATCAAATTTTTAGGAAAAAGATGTTTAGTAAATAAAAATGAAGAAAGAAACTAGAATAATAAAAGGAAACAAATAAACAAAATAGAATCACTTATTTTTGACTCTTCTTTTACATATCCTTTGATGATTTCCGCATTTTAGATTTTTAAGAGATTATCTTAATTATAGTGGCATGTCCCTCTTTTAGAGGTAACGCGATTTTTATTTTTATTTTTTTGCTTCGTGGGGACAAACAATTATTTTGTGGTTTCTGAAGAGGACTTCACAGGGTTTCCAATGTAATTATGCTACAATCTAGAGGAACTAAATGCACAAATCTTTATTCACGAGATATATGCCAATGATCTTTTTAGTTTTATAAATTTGGGTATGTATATTCATTGGGCAGCTTGGTAGTTGACTAGTTGGTTACCAAACCGCTGAGGTGTAAAGAAAGGCTTATTTAGCCTCACATTATATTTTATATAGTTTTGCTAAACTAAAAGTAAATAATGTTATACACATACACAAAAACAAAAAAATCTCAAGACTTATAAATTTTTCATACCATTTCGATATAAATTTTATTGACATTTTTTCTAATAACTTGTGTTCTTTAACTTATCTAAAAAATCTAAATCCACAACTATGTTTAATTTTTTATCTAACATTCGGATATAAATTGTATTGAAACATATACCATGGTCCATGCCGCTACTATAACGAACAAAATAACATCGATATCAGTATTCATTTTTATGGTTTACGGTTTCGATAATGATTCATTTTTACAACATCATTTGTGACAATAAATGAACACTGATACTAACCAATGTCGTTCGAACAATATCGCTACCGGTCCCAGTATTCGTTTATATTGTTTTCAATCAATGTAAAACACATGTTGAATGTTATGCTAAGTGCCTGTATCGTACAAAATTGTAACGAACCGAGCCAGTATAAACTGAAATCCCGCTACGTATCACGGGGAATCCCACTAGTAAAAATAAAAGCTAGAAGTCCCTTACCGTGATATCAAGAATAGGTGTCTAACTACTTATTACCCATTAGAGTTGGTTCTTGCATATAGACTTATGTGGTTAAAATTATCACGAGTAAAGAGACCCTTTTGAATCATTACTAGTAGGCACGTAAACCAGCCGAACCAAGCATGAGCTCGCCCAGGGTCGAACTAGGCTCTTTCAATATACGAGAACTCGGGCTTAAAGTTGACTCGTTTGGAGTTCTATGTCTAAAGCTCTAGCTTGTCTCGACTTGTTTACCATCATCAAAATCAAATATATTAATACATCAAAAACTCAAAAAAAAAATATATTAAACAATATGTTTAATTTGTTAGAATCTTAAAAACATTATAATTATAAATTGTTAAAAATGTAGTTGAGTATTTAATATGTATATATTTCTAGTTGTTTTTAGGTTGTTTTAGAAATATATAAGACCACTAGTCTAAGTACCCGTGTAATACACGGGTGGCTACACAACAAAAAATTTATACTTTAATACGTAAATAATTTATTACATGTACATTCAAATATAAACATAAATCATAGAAAGTACGTGAAATAACGAAAATACATGAAAACCATAAATATTTCACAACTCATTGAAGATCTCTTTATATACAACATTCATTGTTCGTAAATAATTTATTTATTTTGATGGCTTTTCTTTTCTTTAGAAGGTTGTAAGACCCAGCGAGTTTCGCGGGTGGTTTAACACACAAATATATAACTTAAAATTGTTGAAATATACTGTCCAGTCTAACAGATAGATAAACAATCACTATCTAATATAACTTTGATTTCACTTGAAGAATAAAAGGGGGGAAATATTTTAAAGATAGATACAGAACAACCGAAATAAAGTATGTGAATCATAACATAAGAATATAAATACAAAACGTCCAACCTTTAACCGTACCTTTGACTCGTAATTAGTAAATTATTTGATATTAACATATCACCTTAGAGTGCGCCATTATTCCATTGTGAAAGAAATAAATATTGTTAATAGATACAGAGTGCATGCCTACATTGTTATTGTTGAATGCTGATGATCAACCTGACTTTCCTATGACGACAAATGTAAAAGGAGAGAAATCATGTAAGTTATAGAACTACATGAAATGATGTAAGAAAAACGACATGCTCTTACGCCCTGCGTCTCAACTCAGGACCTTATCGCCTTAGTGCGCCTCGGACTTTTAAAAACCAAGCGCCATGCTAATCATCTTTGTCATCCATCAGTGACCAACTCGACCACATAATTAATTATAGTTAGGGACAAACATGTAGTATGAGAGTAAACCACAACAACCATCCATGTAATTAACCCTAAGAAAAATTTGTTAGTCACAACGTTTTTCTTTTTACTTGAAAAAAGTTATTTTTATTGTTCATAATAAAAAATAATGTTTTTTTATAACTTTGGCAATGCATAAGTTTTAAGTGACAAAAATATGATGTTCCTTATTACGTGTAAAACATCTAAGACAAAGAATGCTTGCTTTAATGAGACCATATTAACCATAAGAGATTCTTAACACCATAATCAACCATTTTAAAAGGAACATTATGATTTGTTCCGGTTTGCTAGTTATAATTCTTAGCACCATAATCAACCATTTTAAAAAAGGAACATCATGGTTTGTTTCACTTTGCTAGTTATGATGGAACTATCTGCAAGTAATGTCACCATACAAAGGTTAACCAAAACACCCAAAATAGATTTAAAAAAACACTTAAATTAACTTCATCATTTATGCTAATAATTTTAATAGCCACATTACAAAAACTATATGAGAATGTGATAATACTCTTTCAATCCTAAACAATATCACAAGAGGTCTGGCAAAGACATGCCAGAGTAGTATATTGAGATATAGCATGTACATATCGCCAAACCTCATAACAGAATAATAGATCTGGTCTTACCAACGCGCAAGACTTAGGACTCGGCCTCCTCCAAACCCACGCGAACCACTATGTTGGCGGTAGGGATGAGCAAATGGTACCGGGTACCGGTACCAAATTTCCCGAACTGATTCGATTTTCGGTACCCATTCGGTACCAACATTTAATGTTTTCGATACCGGTTTTTACCTTCGAATACCGGTAGGTACCGGTACCCAAATGTTTGGGATTTTTGGTATCGGTACCGGTTGGTACCGATCTCATCCCTAGTTGGCGTTTGGTTGTCAAATTCAACTCAATGTCCTTGGCTAGCCCAAATGGTCTTGATTTAACCAACCAATCTTTAAAGATTCATACACCACAAAATTGAGAGCCACATCTGGTACCTGAATGCCTCACAAAAAAAAAGAAGTGCACTTGTTAAAGCTCTTGATACTTTAAAAGTACATATATGATTACAAAACCTGTAGTTTTTGGTTTGGGTCTGCTTGACCAAAAACACTTTATGTTCGAATACTATTTTTTAATCTTTTTAGTGTGTCAAATGCCAATACGAAATGAAAAGCAATATAGTTTTTTAAGATCATAGCCCAAAATACTTAATAACAAAAGGCTAAATAAAAAAAGGCAGAACTTTAAGATTCAAGTACCAAATGATCATCTTCAAACGAAACCTCGAGCAAGTATAACCGCAGATGCATAAAAGGTTATGAATAACTGCAGATACATAATCATTTTAATATTGATCTCTAATTCTCTGTAGTCGGTAGTTTAAAGAAACACTTGAATAATCTTGTTAATGGAGCCGTAGAATTAGCTAATGCTGAAGAGAAGTTACCTTTAGAATTGGTGGAAGAATCAAGGTTCTCCACATAAATCCGAGAAAGCCCATGTATCCTTTGCATTCCAGTTTCATCTGATAGTCTAAGTACCCGTGTGTTACACGGGTTACTCAAAATAAATTATATAATATTTAACAGTTAAAGTACCCATGTGTTACATAGATAGTGAGAGTGACTAAATCATCATATAGCATAGTGCGTATCTCCAAGTTCTCATTTTATAACATCATATCCAACATCTGACATTTTTAATTAGTTTTGTTGTAACCGGTTGTTTAACCTTAAATCATCATATAATAATCAAAAGAAACTGGCCAACCGTGGCTCAAAATTGACTTAATGATCAGTTAACCACCGTTAAAACTTAAAATCCACAACCAAAAATCCCAAGTTTGACATCACTATTCAAAACTGAAAAACAACACATCTGATTTAATTTTCCAAAGTCAAATACAAAATCAATCCATTTACGTTAAAGTGAAGATTGTGACATGTAATCAATCCATTTTATTTTCCAAACTCGAATATGTAACCAATCCATTAATATATATTATTATACACCAGGTGCCAGTAGTACTGTACTGTTACCATTGCAACGTATAGGGTAAAATATCAAAGTTATCAACAACAATTTAAACTGCATTTCTTACCGGTCTAGCTATAACTTATTCTCACAGCTACATCTGTTATTCCACAAACTCATGCTACATCTCATCCGCCAATAGCCTTTGCAAACACCTCATCTAGAAACAGTGATATGACTTTCGTAGAAACAAAACTATTCAAAGTTAAAGAGAGTTGGATCAAAAACTAAAACCAGATGGAACAGTGGATCAAAGTCATAATTAGATTTAAAATTGGAAGTCAAAATTCAGGTTGTTGACTTATTACTCATTCCATAAGATGAAGTACAATACATAGCATGATTAAACCAAACTTATGAAGACTTTTAGCAGCCCATCTAACAACCCAAATAAACAACTGACCCAATTTGTTAAACCCGCACACCGATTGAACCGAGCTTATTTGGGTCGGTGTTCGATTACATTTTCGAAACCCCAAAACCCAACTAACCCAACCCGATTAAGACCCCTAGCATCAACCCAATAAACATTAAATGTGTAAGTATTATAAACAAATGAAACACACCTATTAATAACTTCCACCATAGTTTCAACTTCATACAAAGGTTACCGGGCCAATCTACCACTTTAGGCTTAGGGAGTTACCTTCAACAATGCATTGACTTCAGAAATGCCTTTTAGAAGTCCTACTTAAGTAAGATGACACCACGACGTTGCACAATAATTATCAATAAAAACTAATTATTCAAAAGTAGGTCACCGTTGAGGCATAACTTAGCAGAAGAACTAACTTTTTTGTGTGTACTCTCGTCTTTCGCGGCAACAAACACCATCATTATATAAAAAAGATATGACAATAAGATATTTATGGTATTCTTATAAGTATAAAAATTAAAAAGAACGTAAGGGTGGTATATGACCTTGTGCAATTTATCTTCGGATGCGAATGCCTCTTGTATTGGCCGTCTGGCCCTGCAAAGTGGGTTATAAGAGTGACATTAAATTAACTTATTTGGTAAAACAAATATGGAATTAACGAAGAGAGGTAGTAGTAAATCACATAAAAAAGTCGGTAATACAGTCAGGATGTAGAGTGTTCTTGTACCTGTGTTTAAAAAAAATATATTCAACCATGAGATAAACTTAGGAAAAAAATTAGATACAATAGTATATAATAACAACTAAACACTTGTTGTGGAGGTGAAGAAGCAACTCCCAAATGACTTAGTTTACCCTCTAATATGCATATAATATTGAATAAGCAATCGAAGTTTATGCGCGCTATATACAACAACCAATTTAGATACACAACTTGATACAAAGGTTACTGGACCAATCTGCCACTTTAGGCTTAGGGAGTTACCTTCAACAATGCATTGACTTCATAAATGCTTTATATAAGTCCTACTTAAGTAAGATGACACCACGACTCTGCTCTGACACGTAACAACTTCTTCAAGTAAAATAACCTAAAAAAGACAAACAGTTTAAAAAATTCAACAAATATGAAGTAGAATATTTCTTATGAGAGGAAAGAATGTGCACCATGTTGGTATGCGACAGTAGTATGCATTTCAGTGCACTGATGGCCTTCTGACCCATGAACCGAAAATAATAATACTGAAGGAAGAAGAATGATTTGCATATAAGTTTAAAACATATAACCTATGGGTGCCACAATCAACTTAAGTTTATTTCGCTTACAAATGTCTGATACTTTGTCAGAATTCAAAACTAGTTATAATGCATTATTATCCGAAACTGAACAATAGAGGTGGCAAAATCGGGAGGTTGAGTAACGACTCAACACCAAAAACTTTATATTTTTCTGGCATAGGTTGAAACAGACCAGAACATGTTTTGTTGACCCAAAAAGCTTAACCATTTTTATAAGCAATCAATAATAATATAACTTGTCGAATAACTTGGTTCAGAAGAAGGTTTTATCTAAATATTTTTTATTTTATATGTTTGACCCGTTAGAGATACCAGTTGAAATTGCAACCTCTCCAGTAAAATCTTGAAAGTAGAAATCTGACTGCGAATTCAAAGAAAACCCTAACTTCTCATATATTGATTAAAAAGCTTCATGCATAGTCCAAAGCGACAAAACCAGGTTAACTTACATATTATGAATACTTGTATTGACCTTGACCAGCAAAATACTCCACCCTATGGCTATACCCAGCCACTGTCGGCCCACCAACACCACTTTCCTTCCCTTCCCCCTCCCCGTAACCCCTCCCCTTCTTTCCACCACTCTATTCATTTTGTCCTTAAAGTTTTCGTCAATAACTTCATGTCCATTGCTCCTTTCACCCTCACCAAATCATTGCTCTTATCAATCGATATCTCCACAAACCCTATAAACATTCACACCGATAGTTAACAACGTTAAAAGATGGTGTCACTCGCACTACTCAAAATATGATATCCATAAATAGTTATTTACCCACATAAATAGTTATTTACCCTCGGTCTTCCTGTCCAAATCTTGAATCTTCTTGATGCATCCTCGGCAGTGTAATGGCATCTTCAACACCGTTGTCATCACCTGATTCATCGAAAAATCACACAACAATTATCAATAAAAACTAATTATTCAAAAGTAGCTCACCATTGATGCATAACTTAGCAGAAGAGCTAACTTTTTTGTGTGTACTCTCGTCTTTCGTAGCAACAAACACCATCGTTATATAAAAAAGATATGACAATAATATATTTATGGTATTCTTATAAGTATTAAAATTAAAAAGAACGTAAGGGCGATATATGACCTTGTGCAATTTATCTGAGAATGTGAATGCCTCTTGTATTTGTCGTCTTGCCCTGCAAAGTGGGTTATAAGAGTGACATTAAATTAACTTATTTGGTAAAACAAATATGGAATTAACGAAGAGAGGTAGTAGTGAATCACATAAAAAAGTTGGTAATACAGTCAGGATGTAGAGTGTTCCTGTACCTGTGTTTTAATAAAAAAATCAACCATGAGATATAAACTTAGGGAAAAAAATAGATACAATAGTATATAATAACAACTGGATGGTGTTGTGGGGGTGAATAAGCAACTCCCAAATGACTTAGTGTACCCTCTTATATGCATATAATCTTGTTTAAGCAATCGAAGTTTATGCACGCTATATACAACAACCAATTTAGATACATTACTATACTAATATTTGGTTGTTGCCAAGTACGGGTTGAAGAAAAATACCAAATTTCATAGTCGCTGATTAAAGTTTAAACTAAGAAAGCCTATATAGCTAGGGCCGATTAAGCTTGTCTTAATTCATGCTTTTAGTTAGCTGATGTCAAGTAACTCACGTATCATTTGACTTGTTTACACCCATGTGTTATCATCCGGACTTGCTGTTCATGGAGAAGCCACTTTTAAAACGTAAAGAAAGACCCCGTTTATATCCCAAAAAAAAACCATCATTTAGAAAGATCTCAAAATAACCCCATTTATTGACAAAGAAATCCTCACCAAACTTCAGAAGACAACTCAACCTCCGGACAAAAGTCGGAGTCTTAACGTGATATCACGGTCATTCGTTAAAGCTATAAATAACAATTTTATCTCCTTCATAAGTGCAGCCTCATAGTCACCACTTCAATATCTCACTCTAATCAATATTATACCTGGTGTAGGAGTTGTTATCAGATTCGACTTTACACTCGCCTATACCCTTTTCGATCAAATGCGTAAGAGGAGCGTGGTTCATCTGAATAGTTGGTGATGCTGCTTAATTTTCACAATAAAATTAGGCATAATATTCAGAATACAAATTCATGAAATTCCTACTGCTCGATACTCGTAAAGCATATCATTTTTTTTCAATCAAAAAGCAAACAGTTACAAACCATAGATTGGTCGTGAGGAAAAAAGGAAAGTCATTACTTGCCGGCCTTATGTTCTTCTTTAATTTCCTCCGCACTGCTCCCCTACATAAAACCAACATTGCAATTGATAGTTGATACATAGATAGCAAGAACCCATTATAGTTAAAGATCTAACCGAAAGAAAAAAGCCAACCTGCAAGTTGTAAGTCTACAATGTGAGGTTATCGCGAAGAAGCTGCATAATCTGGGTGTTGTCCTGGTAAGAATCCTCTCCTAGGGTATCCAGTTCTGCAGTTGCTTCATCAAAATCCTAGCAGATCACAAATCAAACACCAGCCAACTTCAAACATCCATAATAACAATGTCTAATCTCTGAGTGATTTTGTAAATATAAAAAAGGTCACCATGTAAATGTTTTCGTTTTCTCAAATCCGACCCGAAAACAATTAAAAGAGTGTGCTTTGTTCAAAACCAAAATTATAATTCCTCTTTTTCATAACTCTTTTTACCCAAATAGTTGTTTAATCATCATCATCGTAGGAAGCATACAAAATCAGTTTACCTCTTTTTCATAATCATTTTAATATTGATCTCTAATTCTCTGTAGTCGGTAGTTTAAAGAAAACACTACCAACTCAGATTTATACGGATCCGTCATATGAACCAGAAACCCAACTTCCATACCTGCAAAGAAAATAAGAATACACACAAAAAACTTGAAATTAGAACAATGTTATATTAAAAAAAACAGAACAAAAAGTCTGTTTTATTAAATTTTCTAACTCTGTAACAACATGGTAACATAAATCAGTCTATATAATCAAAAATAGCGATTAGGGTTTATGATGGAATGAATGAACTGGAAAACTAACAAAAGAGGATTAACCTGACACAAATAGAAATCCATTACGGTGTATAAGAACATCAATAAACAGACAAATTACAACAATCAACTGGTTAAAATCTCATATAAAAAAGAATTAGCGGATCCGTTAACATAAACAACTACATACAAATCATACATCAAAATTAGGGTTTTCTAATAACAACTAAAAAATCACATACAGAGGTGGAATCCAACTTAGCGATGCTTGAATTTCGAAGTCTGATGATGAACATAAAACAGAGCACGCTTCTTCAGTCGTCGTTTGAAACATCCGATTAAAAGCAAGAATTTGTATATAGGCGGTAGAATTGGAAACAGTTCCATAATTTCCTAAAAAAACTTCCGATAATTGATTAAGTTTTCAACCTTCCATGTATAATCTAAAGAGAGCGGTAATAGAATTGAAGGAATTGAAGGAAAATAGAGAGAAGATGAGAATGGCGCCTAAAATCCCAATTCTCTGGCCAAAGAGAATAGCCACATCAAAGTCAAATAGTCAACATTATTTTGCTTTAGTATAAGAGATAGATAAATAAACAAGGAGTCTCCAATAATTATACGATGCAACTTTATAATAAGATATGTTAAATAAAATAACCAACCCATGTCACTACCATCCACATAAGACCGTGGGATATGGGGGGCTTGGGTTGGGGCATTTGTTGACACGTGGAATAGGAGCCCCCCACCACCAAAACCCATGCTCATGGGGTATGGTGGGGCTTGGGTTGGGGGGCATGAATTTGGTTTGGCCATTGAGAGCCTGCCATGTCACTTACTAGCCCGCCCCACGCCCGACTTCAAACCCACGCCAATGGGGCCACGCCCAAACCCAAGTCCACCCGGGGTGGTGGCTTGGGCGTTTTCCCCCAACCCACGCCCAAACCCCCGCCCCATACCCCACGGTCTAAGTACGATAAGTAACTAGGTATGAAATTTCCAATATACTTTAAGCTTTAACTCAAGTTGAGAGTGGAGTTTTTGAATAAATGCGCAATAGTTGCTCAAGAATTAACGGTAAGCTCCGGCTAGGACATTAACTCTTGGCAATCCGAACTACTAACTGCAAAACAGAACACCGTTCGGACTCGTTACAGGAATGGGGTTATTCCTGTAACCACCCTCAGGCGTGAGAATAAGTCTCGGTTTGGGAGTAAGAAAATATGTGTAGAGAGAGAGAGAGTAAAACGAGAGTAGAATGAATCATACCTTTGATGTTTACCTCTATTTATAGTTTACCATTAGGGTTTTCCCTAACTTAGGATGGGCTCCGATAAGTTAGGGATTTGCATAATCTTCCCAAAAGATTGGGGATTCGATTACGTAGTTTATCCATGCAGAATAGAAGATTATAGAATAAATGTTTATAATTATATATTTGTAATAAAATAAATGACCGGTTCGGGTTAGTCGCTCCGGGTCGTATCTCGTCAGGTCCCCCCAGTCTGAAGTTATGAAATGACGTTCATGAGATTGGACTAAAAAAGGAAAAAGTCAAAATGCCACCTTTGAGTGTAAGTTTCTCGAGTGGGGTACCGTTACTTGTTTGAAAAATGGCGGTGATGTGAAGAGGTGTGACAGGTAAGTCATCATTAGGATGACAGTTGTACCTGCCCTGTCCTTGACACGCGTTCATATCCGTTTGCCTTTTTGAATTCGAAAGGTTGTTGTCCCTTTCTTATAAATAGGTTCCTCGTTTAGGGTTTTACCATTTCAATTTTTGCTCTCTTCTTCTTCTTCAATTTCTTGATTGCATAAAATGGCTTCCAAAACCATCAAATCTTCTTCAGCTCAAACAAGTTCCGATGCACTGTAATGCCAATGGGGAACTGTATCGTTCAATAATCTTATGCAAGAGTACGATATCAGACCGGAGTGGAATCCGGTGTTGCCTTCAAAGACAGACATGGCGTTCCCATTGAAAAAGGGTAAAATCACTCTATTCAGTGATTTTTCAAATTCTGCAATTTTCGGTTGCCGATCACCAAGTTTTGCAAGTCCGTTCTTGATGAGTATCCTATTCACATCTCCCAACTGCATCCTTTAGTGTGACGCCCAAAAACTTTTTCCTCTTAATGTATTTAAATAATAACATACTAATCTAACGAAATTTGGGCATGACCTATTCGTAAAAGGAGCGGTCCCCTGATTTTCACATTCAAAATATATGTTTAACATGACACTTTTTAAAGGACATAATATATATCATCAAACAACTTTGACACGCATACGAAATTATTTAAGTTCAAAATACATAACAAGAACTAAGTTTTTAACTACTAGATACAGACAAAGCGACCAAAATATTAAGCGTTGTCTCCTTTACATAATTAGCGAAACATGAGGCGGGCCTTGAAGTGTGTTCGAACCGGGCGAAGCTTGAAAGCTAAACTTGAGATTTACCTACATAGCCACAACAAAGCAAACTCATTAAAACTAAATTTCTTTCTTTAAACTCAAGAATCTAACTTACGGACTTGTAACCATTATGACATCCGCAACTTGTAAATTACTACATACTTTCATTCTTGCTCACAAGTATGTTCCAAATGGAACTTCATACCATTCCTTCTAATCTTACAATCTCATCCTTCGACCCGTGCATAAAAGGGTCTACACATATACCATTTTCATACTCGATCCAATTGACACATCTAATGTTAAACACAACAATATAATAAAATCATGAATTGTACAAGTAGCGTACCTCGATCTTGATTCCCTTGTTGCTTTGCTTGACTTGAACTATCTTCCTTTATACCTAAACAATACCATTCATACTTAGAATTTATATCTCATACTCGTCTATACACCCTACTTGGCAAGACATCATGAAATATACATCTACATCATAAACACATTCAAAACACATGGCGTTTATGACTAACATGGCTGAAATCTCTATTAAGGCATTTCATCATACACTTGGTGTGCACAACATCAACAAAGCACAAGGTACAAGTATTCATAGCATAATTCTACTTGTTCACCTTCTAACCTAACAAGAATCAATCAAGTTCATAGCTTTCTTTCATCCTACATCATCTTAACTAATTTCTCTATCTCAATTTAAGATAATGTAACAATTTTCACCTACTAGCTTTTATTTAAATCATCATGTTCATCATACTTTCACAACAATTGGGTATAAAGCTTAAATCATTCAAACAATCAGAAATCAAGCAACATTTTCGAACCATTATGAAACCCTAACCTCAATTACATAAGATTTCCACATAATTTCATGATTTGGTTAAAACCCACTTTCTACAATTCATCCAAAACAGAAAATTCGACTTACCATTCGATGTACAAGCTTAGATGATTAAAGTTTTGAGTTCATGCATTAGTTTGGGCTCTTAATCTCTTTCAATTCTTGAGAATTTCTGGAACTAGGGTTTCTCCTTGGTTCCCCTTGCTTCTGATCGATCCACAGAGAACACACAAAGTGTGTTTTGTGTTTTTAATTTGTTATTTACTAATTTTCTTTCATTATTTACAATTTCAGCCCTTCTAATTCTAATTGCTTTATATTAGCATACTAACTTCAATTCTTTCTAAACTAACATCACATTATATTAACTTAATTAATTTTACAAAATTAGACATTTAAGATAGCATAAATAAATTGCATATTTTGGGGTGTTATAAGTCTACCCCCCCTTAAAAGAGGTTTCGTCCACGAAACCTTAACACGTACCAAATAATGTCGGGTAGTGCTCCCTCATCTCATCTTCTAACTCCCATGTAAGATCCGATCCTTTCCGATGTTGCCATTGCACCAAGACTTGCTTTATAGTTTTGTTCCGAAGGTGCATTACCTTGGAATCTTTGATAGCTATCAGTCTTTCAATGTAATTCAATCTTTCGTCCAATTCAATATCGTCGAGGGGCACGTATGCCGTCTCATCCGATAAGCACTTTCTTAATTGTGACACATGGAACGTGTCATGTATTCCATCTAAGGTTGGCGGTAATTCCAACCGATATGCTACCTTTCCAACCCGGGCTAAAATCTTGAAAGGTCCTATGTAACAGGAACCTAGCTTTCCTCGTTTACGGAATCGGATTATACCTTTCCATGGGAAAACCTTTAATAACACATGATCACCTACCTGAAACTCAATAGGTCATCTTCTTCAATCTGTGTAGGCCTTTTGTCGATCTTGAGCCGCTTTTAAACAGGCTCGCACAAGATCGATCTGTTCGTTAGTTTTAACTACTACATCATTGGGCGCAATTTCTCTTTGCCCCACCTCTCCCCAACAAATTGGAGTTCTACACTTCCTTCCGTACAACATTTCATACGGTGCCATTTGAATGCTGTTATGGTAGCTATTGTTGTATGAAAGTTCCACCAATGGCAAGTGGTCATCCCAGCTTCCCCCGAAATCTATCACACACGCTCGCAGCATGTCGATGAGTGTTTGAATGGTTCGCTCAGACTGACCATCCGTTTGGGGGTGGTAGGCGGTACTGAAATGTAGTTTTGTACCCATACTCTCATAAAAACCTTGCCAATATCGAGATGTGATCGGGTATCTCGATCTGACACAATAGATACAGGGAATCCGTGTCGAAATATTATCTCGTTAACATAGATCTCTGCTATCCTTTCAGAAGAGAAAGTCTCCCGAATGGGTAAGAAGTGCGCGCTCTTGGTTAGGCGGTCCACGATCACCCATATAGCATCGTGACCTTTCCTTGTCTTAGGAAGTTTGGTCACTAGGTCCATCGTCACTTCTTCCCATTTCCATACCGGAATTTCTAACGGTTGCAACTTTCCGTATGGTTTCTGATGTTCTGCCTTTACCTGCAAACAGGTCAAACATTTTGCAACATACTTGACGATATCATGTTTCATACCGGGCCAGCAATAACTTTTCTTCAAATCCAAATACATTTTTGTACTCCTGGATGAACCGAAAATCGGGATTTGTGAGCTTCTTCGAGTAACACGTCTTTTGCTTCACTAAACCGAGGTATCCATATTCGGCCATACATTGATTTAATTCCACTGGGTCCTTCTTCTAATTTATCAACAAACCCCTTTGTTCTTACCTTTCTTGAATCCATTTCGCTCAGCGACTTGACTTAGGCTTCCTTAATCATTTCGAGAAATCGAGGTGTAACCACCATTTTCATGGATTTTACTTGAATTGGAGACGCATAATCCTTTCGGCTCAGGGCATCGGCCACTACATTTGCCTTGCCCGGATGGTAAAGGATTTCACAATCATAATCTTTAAGAAGTTCTAACCACCTTCGTTACCTCATATTTAAATCTTTTTGCTCGAAAAAGTATTTAAGGCTTTTGTGGTCAGAATAAATTGTGCTTTTCGTACCGTATAGATAATGCCTCCATATCTTCAAAGCGAACATTACTGCTGCTAATTCCAAGTCATGGGTTGGATAATTACTTTCATGTGTTTTCAATTGCCTTGAAGCATAAGCAATGACTTTACCCCTTTGCATTAAAACACATCCCAACCCTTGGTGTGACGCATCAGTAAACACCACTAAGTCTTCCGTTCCTTCAGGTAAGGTTAGTACCGGGGAGCTCGATAGATTTTCCTTCAAAGTTTGAAACGCCTTTTCTTGATCTGTACCCCATGTAAACTTGTCATTCTTCTTGGTTAACTTGGTCAACGGTAGGGCCAACTTAGAAAAGTCTTGAATAAACCTCCTATAATAACCTGCTAAACCCAAAAAGCTTCTCACTTCACTTGGGTTCTTTAGAGGTACCCATTTCATAACATCTTCCACTTTTGACGGATCCACTAAGATACCATCTGCATTAATCACATGACCGAGAAATTGTACTTCTCTAAGCCAGAAAGCACACTTAGAGTATTTCGCGTACAATTTCTCCTTACGGAGCACTTCAAGAATTTCGCGCAAATGGCATGCATGTTCGGCCTTACTTCGGGAATAAACCCATATATCATCAATAAAAACTATAATGAATGTGTCTAACATGGCCCGACAAACTCGATTCATAAGGTACATGAACGCGGCGGGCGCGTTCGTTAACCCAAAGGACATTACTAAGAACTCGTAATGTCCGTATCGCATTCTAAATGTCGTCTTCGCCACATCCTTATCCCGTACCCTTAACTGATGGTATCTGGACCGTAAATCAATTTTTGAAAACCAACTTGCCCCTTGTAACTGATCGAATAGATCATCGATTCGGGGCAACGGGTATCAGTTTTTCACCGTCAGCTTATTCAACCCTCGATAGTCGATGCACAAGTGCATCGAACCATCTTTCTTTTTGACAAAAAGTACAGGTGCACCCCAGGGCGATACGCTCGGGCGTATAAATCCCTTGTCGAGTAACTCTTGTATCTGAACCATTAACTCCCGCATTTCAGTTGGGGCCAACCTATATGGAGCTTTGGCTACAGCTTAGGCATCGGGATACAATTCAATCCTAAAATCCACCTCACGTTCTGGTGGAAGCCCCGGCAAATCTTCCGGAAATACATCAAGAAACTCGTTCACAACTTCAACCTCTTCTATCTTAGGGGTATTCTACTTAGTATCCACCACGTAGGCTAGAAACGCTTTGCTTCCATTTCGCACATACTTGAATGCTTGGACTATAGAACAAAGCTTCGAATTAACATTCCTTTCCCCTTGTATACTCACTCGTTTTCCTCCCGGTGTTAACACATGAATTACCTTTTTCTCGCATTGAATTTCGGCATGATGTTTGGCTAGCCAATCCATGCCAATTACAACCTTGAATTCCCCCAATACCATGGGAATAAGGTCAATGGTAAACTTCTCGTCTTCAATGATAATTTCACAATTTCTACAAATTTCGTGCAGCAAATAACTCTTACTATCCGCTATCTCTACTTCTAATGGCACATGCATTCTTTCGATTCTAAAAGAGGGGTGTGACGCTAGGTCACTTGATACAAACGATCTACTGGCTCCAGTATCAAATAACACGTACGTAGGCATCAAGTTCAATAAGAATATACCTGACACAACATTCGGGTGGTCCTTTGCTTCTTCAGTCGAGATCTGAAACATCCTCCCCTTAGCTCTTGGGGCTTCCTCCTTTCTTGCTTCCTTATCGGTTTTCTGTTGAAGCTTGGGACATTCAGCCTTGATATGACCCGGTTGGAAACAATTATAGCACGTTCTGGTAGGATTAGGACATCTATAGTATGGATGTCCCTCTTGACCACAATTGTAACAACCCTTCTTCCCTTTCAAGCACTCCCCCGTGTGTAACTTTCCACAAATTTTTCATTTCGGAATGCTACCCTTCGCCTTATCCTTCTTGCCCTGATCTTGAAATTTCTGTTTCTTTGACGGGCTCGAGCTGAGAACATTCTCAGACACTCTCTTCTCACCTCTTTCTGCCTGTCTTCTTAGTTCAATCTCCCTATCTCGGGCCAAGTTAATGAGCTCATTCAAGGTTTCACATTTAGTGGGAATTATAAATTCCCGATATTCAGCCTTCAACATACCATGATAGCGGTTTACTTCATTCTTTCTGTTCCCGCTATTTCTTTACAGAATTTCAGCTTGTCAAGAAAAGTGTTGGTGATTTCATCAATGGTTTCGTCTTTCTGATGGAGATGTAAGAAATCTTCTTGGATCCTGTCAATGGCAGATTGCGGACATTGGTACTTTAGAAAAGGTTCCTTGAACTCTTGCCACGTCAAGACTTGAACTTTGTCTTCTCCAATCTCTTTCCTATAAGCATCCCACCAGTCTTTAGCTTGGAGTTGTAACAAACCGGTGGCAAACATCACTTGATCCTCCTTTTCACAATGACTCCTTACGAACACCGCCTCAGTACTTGAAATCCACCTTTGACATGCTATAGGATCAATTTCTCCTTTGAAAGGTATTGGGTTGCACGCCATAAATTCTTTGTATGTGCATTTGCGAGTTCCTTTCTTTCATTGCATTTCTCCGATCATCCCCTTCAACTCGTCCATCTTACTCGCCATCATTGTTTCCACCACTTCCAACACATGACTTTCCACTTCTTGGGCCAAATGAGGAATATTTGCCTGCATTGCCTTTCCAATCTCTTCCGAAATCATAGTTGCAGTTGTTCTTGTTGTGTCGCTTCATCCTCATTCGTATCCGACATCTACACATAAACATCATTCTTTATTTTAAACGTTCATTCCTTCTTTCTACCATGTAGTCAAAATGATAATGCATAGCTCTCATTCTTTTTAATCATGTAAAAATACTAGCGACAAATACATCCACAAACTTCCTTTGGAAACACCACGTTTCCGACCACCATCATTATGGTATTCTTCCCTCTACATATCTTAATGTCACTTTTCTTAACCTTTAGAATCCCATTATAACGTTCTTAATACTTTCCGTATGAGTAAAATAATAAACAGAACAACCTATTTCAAAATGGCTGAAAATGGTTTCCACCGTAAGCTTGGGTTGTAACACCCCGTGTTTCGAAAGTCAAAGTCAAAGTCAAGATTGAAGTCAAAGGAAGACAAGATTGCTAATTGCGATCTGTCGCTCCTTGCTCAATTCCTGTTTTGACTTCTTTGACTTGTAGATAATCTATTTTATGTCTTACGTTAGTTGTATTTTGTGGAGTACTTATTAATAATCGAGGTTTATTCGATATTTATCGCATGTTCTATCGCTCTATCGCTATCGCAATCGCACTCGCAATTCGAATTACGCGTTTTGGATATGGTTTTATGTGTGTGTGTGTGCCTTATGTGTTACTTGTGCATGTTTAATTATGTTATGTGTGGTGATTAATCGAAATGCAATCGAAACTCAATCGCAATCGAATTGCAAACGCTAAACGAATACGAAATAAGGATGATTGCATGTTGATATAGTAGTTGGGATTAAAAGTAATTTGAACAGGAAACTCTATCGCATCGCAACGCTCGCATTCGCAATCGAAACGGCAAAACTCGTTGCACCGAACACTCGAACCAAGTGGCTAATCGACCAAGTGACCAGCCGATCGGCCAGCCATTCGATCAGGCTACCACTCGATTGACCAGCTCTTTCCACTTTGGGAAACCCTATAAATACCTCACTTGTTACCATTTTTGGAGTGGTGACATCTCTGTGTTCGAACCAGCCGTACTCAAGCTTCTTTTCTCCGATCTCTCTCAAATCTTGTAAGTTTACAACCTAATATTTGTACTTTCTTGATCTACACGCACTCCTACACCTCTCTATCTTTTGAATCTTAACTTTTAATCGTGAAATCACTAGATTTGAGGTGTTCTAGGATGATGTCATCATGGTGTTCTTGAGAACCTCATGTTTTGACTTCAATCCACCAAGAACAACTCGGATCTGAACGGTTTCCACATAAACTGACAAAGATCTTTCATAGATCTGAACATATTCAAGGTAAAAAGGATTGAAAGATGGTTTTCTAACTTTCTTTCAACTCTTTTACACTCAATACACTCAAGACCGATAGAATCGGAACTTGTACCAACTTTCTACTCATTCTTGTGGTTGTGTTGGTTCAAGATCTGGATTCTATCCATGAGACTACTGATTTCGGGTGAAACATGGAACACCGTCTCGAACAGTTAACTGGTCGGATTTGGGTGATTCTTGTCCAATCAGGAGTACCAAGTATTGACGAGGTTTCTGTTGCTTAACACGTTATCAAAACGTCTCGATAAATCGACAAACTATCAAAATGACCAAGGAAGAAGACGACCGGGATACCCGAACGGACTGCTGTCCGATCGGATTGTCACCCGATCGGGTTGTCACCCGATCGAATTGCACCCTGGCCCTACACGCAGCTTCTATTTCCAAACTTTGAGGGATGAACATTGAACGAAGTGCTGCCCGATCGGATTACCACCCGATCGGACTACCACTCGACCATGTAATGATCAGACTTCCATGCTTAAACAATTTCCAATAGGCTCAAAGCACAAGGGTTGTCACCCGATCGGATTGCCATCCGATCGAGTGACAGTCCTACTGTGAATCTATTCTCAATTGAGGAGACTCGCCAATCGGATTGCTGTCCGATCGGACTACCGTTCGATCGACCGACCTGAAAGGTAGAGGTATTTCTCTGTTTTCAAAATGCTACAACAAAAACTTCAAAAGTCAAGCCATCATACACAAACACATCCTCCCCAAAGGAAGTAACAATCCACTCGAAAGGTCACCTGATTGGATGACCATCCGAGCGGACTGTCACCCGAACGACCGGCTATTCGATCGGACTACCCTCCGATCGAACTGTTGTCCGACCCACTTAAAACCTGCATCGTTTTACGCCTCACTTATCATTATGATATCGTTCTGATAAGGCTAACCCTACTCTCTAGCGCTCCCTTCAATCCACCAATCGCTGTGAGTATACTCGATCCCTTTTTGCTTTACGCACTTTTGGGTGTTACATACGTTACTTATTCTAAATCACATCAAACACACTACGCAATACTTTAATCGCTAACCAATTACCGCATGTTATACGTGACTTAATGAATGCTTATTTGTTATGTTTACACATGGAATGATGTCTACCTGCCTTAGCAACGATAGTACTATTTGTTTGGACTCAGCACCTGTTCACTCAGGGGTTGTTAAGGACAATTTGTTACATGGATCACAGTGGTGAGTATATATTACGAACTGCCTTGGGCAGTCAACCCGCAGTCATTGGTATTGATAGGTTCATGTCGATAACTAACATGCCTCATTTTACACTGTGTACGTGTTGGTTATGCGTAACGATTTCGAACTCTATTATATCTATTAAACTTGTATGCTCACCTTTACACTATGTGTATTGACTTTTACTTTAACGTATGTGACAGGTGCTTAGGATGCTTATTTGCTTTGCTTGCTGTGAAATCGAGGCATGGAAAGACCTAGATCAATAAACAATTGTCTGTAATAAAAATCTGAGTTGTCGGAACAGAACAATTTGACTAGATCTTGTCTGTAATAATTATGTTATCTTTTATGACATGGTATGGGACATGTTGCGTTAAATAATTGGTAATTATAGTTGTTATGGAAACTTCTGGACAATCTGTTTCGCTCAGTGCCACGCCCCGATGTTTCCGCCATCGGTTGGGGTGTGACAGATTGGTATCAGAGCCATAACTATAGGGAATTAGGCAAGACTCGACCTAGTCCGGGTCGATGTCTTACAAATGACCTAGTCTATAGTTAGGAACCAATAGACCGACTTGTGCATATCATGTAGGGAATATGTACAAACTTACTGCTATTTCTCGCTATTCTCGCCTACGCTCCACTAATACTGCACTTAAATTTTCAATAGGAACTGGCGATTAGGTCGAGATTAGGTGTGAAAACCGCAAACTCTCGACTAAATTGCTTGTTCGACCTGCATTTTTATCTGTAAACACGAGAATTTGCGTTGAATCAGGAGTGAAATCCATACTTCAACGCATAATTCTCCTTCATTTTATCAAAGCAGGAACGAAGTTGCTAAGTCAGGGGTGAAACCCGAACCTTGACGACTCGTTCTGATCTCATTTTGGTTTTACAAAGACTCTCGCCAAAGTCTCGACGGACTCCAACGACTTGAAGTCACGATATGACTGAAAGGATGCGTGCCATTCGCCCAGATTCGAGGCGAGAGCACAGTCCCGAAAGCCAACGTGTGTACAAAAGGTCCTTGTGAATAGTCGAGTCACCAAGGCTTGGTAGACATGTTTCAACGAGAGCCTGAGACAATCTATTCTCGATTTTTATGTGTTTCGATTCTGAGCCCGCAACTGCTGACTCTGAAACTTGTCAATTTTATGTGTTGTGTGTGTATTTACCTGTTATATGTTTTAATTTTTTGAGATTTATTCGATTTTCGCTATCGCTTGATCGACAAACACTACTCGCACTGCTTATCTACCTCAAAACGCTGACAAATCGCTACTACATGAGGAACGACTTTACGCCATGTTGAGTGCTATGTTATTCGCTTATGCTATACTAATCGATATGTTAATCCCGATCGCTATACTTGAATGCTCGCGAACCCTGAATAATAGGTTTCTGTATTCTGATTGCCTCTTGAGATTATGTGCTTATGTGCTTCTGTGTTCTGTGCCTTACGTGCCTATGTGCTTCTGTGTTTATGTGAATCTGCGATTATGTGCCTATGTGTTTATGTGATACATGTTTCACTGTGTTCTTGAGCTTTAGTAGTATTAGACATGTGAGGTGAGAATCGATTAAACTATCTCCGAGACCCAAGACGATGTCTGTTGCAGACAATGTCAACTGGACCATCATCTGGACCCTGTCACCCACGAATCACTCGCCAAGAACAGAGAGACAAACGCCCCGCTGCTCTCATTGCTAAGCAAGTAGCAAAGGTGGTTCCGCAGATCGTGAGTGAAATATACGAGAATGTGTGCAAATCATCCGAGGAGTCCAGAACCGAAGCTCCTAAAGCTACTCCCAAGACTGCTTTCAGCTTCAAGCAGTTCAAAGCCTGTGGTCCAAAGGAATTTACTGGCGAGGATGGCCCAACGGCAATGTTTCAATGGTTTGATTCCGTCGAAGTCACTCTGCGCCAGAGTGGATGTCCTGAAAATCTCCGTACTCTAAACGCTACCGGCGTCTTCCGGTCCCACGCACTAGACTGGTGGACGGTCGAGAGAAACAAACGCGGAAATGACGCAGCCTATGAGATGACGTGGGAAGAGCTGAAGGCCATTATGATGGATGAATTATGCCCTCCCCATGAACGCCAAAAGCTGCAGGACGAATTCTGGCATATCAAGCAGAAGGATGGAGAGAACGTAGCTCTGACTGCTCACTTTAAGCAGCTCAGTATTATCTGTCCCGATCAAGTGAAGACGCCCGAGATGACAATCAAGAAGTACATTCGAGCCCTGCCAGACTGTGTTGCAGATTTTGTGCATGCCGCAAAGCCATCAACAATCGAAGAAACTTACTTGCTTGCCGCTGAAATCAACGACAAGCGAGTAAAAGCTGGTTTTTGGGATAAAGCTTCGAAGAACCTGCACCAAGCTATCACTGCCGCACCATCCGCTGAAACCGCCACTGCTCAGTCATCGAAAATCTCACGCCGCAAGAAAAAGAACAACAACAACAGCTCCAGCAACAAGAAATGTGCTGTCACTACCACTGCTGCTCCACTTCAAGCCGTACCGGCTCAGCAGCAATCTCAATACCGACCAGCACCAGTTATCTATGCACCGCCTGCAAAGCGTGCATACACTGGTCCCCACCCTGCCTGCCCAACATGTACTTATCATCACCCGGTAGGTATCGCCTGCCGTTTTTGCGTGCACCACAATATGTACGGCCACTTCACTGCGAACTGCCGTACTGGTCCCCGCCAAGCACCAGCTCAAGCCACTGCTCATCAAGCTCTACTTCCAGCTCCTCAAGGCCAATAAGCGGCTCAGGCATCCGTGGTCAACGCCAGAGTCAGCTTCGCGTGTGGTGATCCCAACCACTTCGCGAACATGTGCCCGAACAGGGTTGTGAAACAAGAGCCCAAGCAGCAGCAGCAACAACCTTAACAACAACAGCAACAAGCCGCCCGCGCCAGAACTTTCAACATCAATGTGCGCCAAGCCCAGGCTGACAACAACGTGGTCAACGGTACGTTCCTTGTGAATGGTATTTATGTTGCGTGTTTGTTTGATACTGGAGCCGATAACTGCTTTGTGTCATTTGAATTCGAGAAACTCCTTAGTCGTAAGCGCTCTCAACTCCCCATGACGTTCGATGTCAAAGTCGGCACCGAAAGAACTGTCGCCGTTAATTCCGTTCTTCGTGATTGTACTCTTGAGCTCAACAATCACATCTTCCCAATTGACCTTATCCCGATGCAACTCGGAAGTTTTGACGTCATAGTAGGCATGGACTTTCTTCACGAAAACCATGCTGAAGTTGTGTGCTTCGGTAAGATGATTCAATTCTCGCTCGCGAATGGTGATGTATTGTGTGTTTATGGCGAAACTGCTTCGAAAGGTCTCAAGCTCATGTCATGTGTCCAACCTAGCAAGTATCTCCGCAAGGAATACAGAGCTTTCTTGGCAAACATTGTAGTAGCGGAAAAGGAAAAGAAAGGTAATCCTGGTATGAACGATGTTCCTGTTGTGCACGAATTTCCGAATGTATTTCCTGATGATCTTCCCGGACTACCGCCAAGTCGTGATATCGACTTTCGTATCGACCTCATTCCTGGAGCAAACCCTGTTGCCAAAGATCCTTAGCGACTCGCTCCATCCGAAATGCGTGAACTCTCAAGTCAGCTCCAGGAACTACTTGATAAAGGCTTCATTCGCCCGAGCACCTCTCCATGGGGCGCACCAGTCCTTTTTATCAAAAAGAAGGATGGGTCGTTTCGGATGTGCATCGACTATCGGGAGTTGAATAAGTTGACAATCAAGAATCGCTATCCCCTGCCCCGCATCGACGATTTGTTTGATTAGCTAGAAATTGCTACGTGTTTCTCCAAGATCGATCTACGCTCAGGCTATCATCAGTTACGCATTCAACAGGAAGATATACCCAAAACCGCTTTTCGCACTTGATACGGCCACTATGAGTTCGTTGTTATGCCTTTTGGTTTAACCAACGCACCCGCGGTTTTCATGGATCTGATGAATCGCGTGTGTAAACCTTATCTCGATCGCTTCGTCATCGTGTTCATCGATGATGTCTTGATCTATTCCAAGTCGAAAGCCGAACACGCGCAACATCTACATTTGGTTCTCGAGCTACTCCAAGGGAATCGACTCTATGCCAAGTTCTCCAAGTGCGAATTTTGGCTGGAGGAGGTTCAATTCCTCGGTCACATTTTCAATAGTCAAGGTATTCACGTCGATCCGGCGAAGATTGAACCAGTTAAGAGTTGGATTACACCTAAGAATCCGTCTGAAGTATGTTCTTTTCTCGGATTAGCGGGCTATTATCACCGATTCATCGAAGGATTCTCAAAGATCGCTGTGCCGCTTACCGCTCTCACACATAAAGACAAGTCTTTTGTTTGGGGAACTAAACAAGAGTCTGCTTTCCAAACCCTCAAGCACATGCTCTGCAATGCTCTTGTTCTGACTTTGCCCGACGGAAACAACGACTTCATTATCTACTGTGATGCCTCGAACCTTGGTCTTGGTTGTGTCCTTATGCAACGGGACAAGGTCATTGCTTACGCACCTCGTCAGCTCAAAATCCACGAGAAGAACTATACAACCCATGATCTCGAGCTAGGCGCAGTCGTTTTTGCGTTAAAAATTTGGCGACACTACCTGTATGGTACCAAGTGTACGATCTTCACTGATCATAGGAGCCTACAACATATCTTTGACCAGAAGGAACTTAATATGCGTCAACGCCGATGGGTAGAACTTCTCAACGATTATGACTGTGAGATTCGTTATCATCCTGGCAAAGCAAATGTCGTAGCCGACGCTCTCAGCAGACAGAGCTATCTGCTCAGCATTCATGATACCCAAGCCCAATACGATCTCGAAACCCTTATCCGCGAAGCCCAGCATGCCTGTTTTAATGAGCGTACACTGAAGAAGGAAAGAATCTACCACAATGGAGCCGAGCTTGTGAATAAGTCGAATGGGATATTCCACTTTCTGGACCGAATTTGGATCCCTAAACGGACAAATTTGCGACAGATATTGATGGACGAAGCCCATAAATCTCGGTTTTCTATTCATCTCGGTGCCGATAAAATGTACCAGGATCTTCGCTACAAGTACTGGTGGCCGGGCATGAAGAGGGACATCGCTCTCTACGTTGGGAAGTGCCTAACTTTCTCAAAAGTCAAGGATGAACACCAAAGACCCTCTGGCTTACTCGAACAAACCCTGATCCCTAAGTGGAAGTGGGAGAGTATAGCTATGGACTTCATAACAAAACTCCCGCGCAAACCATCAGGTCACGACAGCATTTGGGTTATTGTTGATCGTTTGACCAAATCAGCTCACTTTTTGCCGATACGGGAAGACTACAAGGTAGAACGATTAGCCCGAATCTACACCAACGAGGTCATTTATCGACATGGGACGCCTCGCGACATCATCTCTGACCGTGATGCTCGGTTTACCTCGCGAATGTGGGAAATGTTTCAAGCGGCTCTCGGTACTACGCTTAATCTAAGTACGGCATTCCACCCTCAAACCGACGGTCAGACTGAGAGAACGATCCGTACTCTTGAAGACATGCTCCGTCGTGTGTCATAGATTTCAGTGGTAATTGGGATGTTTACCTGCCATTAGTTGAATTCTCGTATAATAACAGTTATCATTCCAGCATTCAAATGGCACCGTTTGAGGCTGTATACGGAAGAAGATGTCGATCGCCTATTGTCTGGCACGAGATCGGTCACTCGCAATTAACTGGTCCTGAGCTACTACAAGAAACGACTGACAAAGTCCTCCAAATTCAAGACAACCTGCTGAAAGCTCGGAGTCAACAGAAAAGTTATGCCGATAGATGACGCAAGCCCCTTGAATTTGACGTTGGCGACTACGTACTCCTAAAGGTATCACCTTGGAAGGGTGTGGTCAGATTCGGCAAGAAAGGGAAACTAGCGCCTCGATATGTTGGACCTTTTAAGATTCTGGAAAGGATCGAAAAAGTCGCCTACAGACTCGAACTACCGAGGAACTTAGTAACGTTCACCCGACTTTCCATGTTTCGAACCTCCGAAAGTGCCTGGCTTAACATGATTTAATTGTACCTCTTGATGATCTCCAAATAAATGAAACACTACACTTCGTGGAGAAGCCTATCGAAATCATGGATCGACAAACCAAGCAGCTCAGACGCTCGCGCATTCCTATTGTGAAAGTCCGATGGGAAGGCAAACGAGGCGCAGAGTTCACTTGGGAACTCGAAAGCGACATGAAGACGAAGTACCCGCAGTTGTTTGTTACGGCTTTGGCCTAATTTCGGGATGAAATTCCCTCAACTAGGGGAGGCTGTAACACCCCGTGTTTCGAAAGTCAAAGTCAAGATTGAAGTCAAAGGAGGACAAGATTCCTAATTGCGATCTGTCGCTCCTTGCTCAATTCCTGTTTTGACTTCTTTGACTTGTAGATAATCTATTTTATGTCTTACGTTAGTTGTATTTTGTGGAGTACTTATTAATAATCGAGGTTTATTCGATATTTATCGCATGTTCTATCGCTCTATCGCTATCGCAATCACACTCGCAATTCGAATTACGCGTTTTGGATATGGTTTTATGTGTGTGTGTGTGTGCCTTATGTGTTACTTGTGCATGTTTAATTATGTTATGTATGGTGATTAATCGAAATGCAATCGAAACTTAATCGCAATCAAATCGCAAACACTAAACGAATGCGAAATAAGGATGATTGTATGTTGATATAGTAGTTGGGATTAAAAGTAATTTAAATAGGAAACTCTATCGCATCGCAACGCTCGCATTCGCAATCAAAACGGCAAAACTCGTCGCACCAAACACTCGAACCAAGTGGCTAATCGACCAAGTGACCAGCCGATCGACCAGCCGTTCGATTGAGCTGCCGCTCGATCGTCCAACCATTCGATCAGGCTGCCACTCGACCGGCCAGCTCTTTCCACTTTGGGAAACCCTATAAATACCTCACTTGTTACCATTTTTGGAGTGGTGACATCTTTCTGTTCGAACCAGCCGTACTCAAGCTTCTTTTCTCCGATCTCTCTCAAAGCCTGTAAGTTTTCAACCTAATTTTTGTACTTTCTTGATCTACACGCACTCCTACACCTCTCTATCTTTTGAATCTTAACTTTTAATCGTGAAATCACTAGATTTGAGGTGTTCCAGGATAATGTCATCATGGTTTTTTTGAGAACCTCATGTTTTGACTTCAATCCACCAAGAACAACTCGGATCTGAACGGTTTACACATAAATTGGCAAAGATCTTTCATAGATCTGAACATAATCAAGGTAAAAAGGATTTGAAAGATGGTTTTCTAACTTTCTTTCAACACTTTTACACTCAATACACTCAAGACCGATAGAATCGGAGTTGTACCAACTTTCTACTCATTCTTGTGGTTGTGTTGGTTCAAGATCTGGATTCTATCCACGAGACTACCGATTTTGGGTTAAACATGGAACACCATCTCGAACAGTTAACTGGTCGGATTTGGGTGATTCCTATCCGATCAGGAGTACCAAGTATTGACGAGGTTTCTGTTGCTTAACACGTTATCAAAACATCTCGATAAATCGACAAACTATCAAAATGACAAAGGAAGAAGACGCTCGGGAAACCAGAACAGAGTGCCGCCCGAACAGACTGCTGTCCTATCAGATTGTCACCCGATCGGGTTGTCACCCGATCGAATTGCACCCTGGCCCGATACTCAGTTTCTATTTCCAAACTTTGAGGGATGAACATTGAACCAAATGCTGCCCGATCGGATTACCACCCGATCGGACTACCACTCGACCATGTAATGATCAGACTTCCACGCTTAAACAATTTCCAACAAGCGCAAAGCACAAGGGTTGCCACCCGATCGGATTGCCATCCGATCGAGTGACCGTCCTGCTGTGAATCTGTTCTCAATTGAGGAGACTCGCCAATCGGATTGCTGTCCGATCGGACTACCGTCCGATCGACCGACCTGAAAGGTAGAGGTACTTCTCTGTTTTCAAAATGCTACAACGAAAACTTCAAAAGTCAAGCCATCATACACAAACACATCCTCCCCAAAGGAAGTAACAATCCACTCGAAAGGTCACCTGATCGGATGACCATCCGAGCGGACTGCCACCCGAACGACCGGCTATTCGATTGGACTACCCTCCGATCGAACTACTGTCCGACCCACTTACAACCTGCATCGTTTTATGCGTTACTTATCATTGTGATATCGTTCTGATCAGGCTAACCCAACTCTCTAGCGCTCCCTTCAATCCACCAATCGCTGTGAGTATACTCGATCCCTTTTTGCTTTACGCACTTTTGGGTGTTACATATGTTATTTATTCTAAATCACATCAAACACACTACGTAATACTTTAATCGCTAACCAATTACCGCATGTTATACGTGACTTAATGAATGCTTGTTTGTTATGTTTACACATGGAATGCTGTCTACCTGCCTTAGCAACGGTAGTACTATTTGTTTGCACTCAGCACCTGTTCACTCAGGGGTTGTTAAGGACAATTTGTTACATTGCTCACAGTGGTGAGGATGTATTACTAAACTGCCTTGGGCAGTCAAACCGCAGTCTTTGGTATCGATAGGTTCATGTCGATAACTAACATGCCGCATTTTACACTGTGTACGTGCTGGTTATGAGTAACGATTTCGAACTCTATTATATCTTTTAAACTTGTATGCTCACCTTTACACTATGTGTATTGACTTTTACTTTAACGTATGTGACAGGTGCTTAGGATGCTTATTTGCTTAGCTTGCTGTGAAATCGAGGCTAGGAAAGACCTAGATCAATAAACAATTGTCTGTAATAAAAATCTGAGTTGTCGGAACAGAACAATTTGACTAGATCTTGCCTGTAATAATTATGTTATCTTTTATGACATGGTATGGGACATGTTGCTATAAATAATTGGTAATTATAGTTGTTATGGAAACTTCTGGACAATCTGTTTCGCTCAGTGCCATGCCCCGATGTTTCCGCCATCGGTTGGGGTGTGACAACGGTGCCCACCGTAGCTTACGGTGGCGTTTATTTCTTTATGGCCCGGGTCTACTGCCTTACGGTGGCAAGATCATTTCCGGGTCCACCGTAAGCTACGGCGACCGCCGTAAGCTACAGTAGCGACCAGCATGCTATGGATGATTTTTCATATTTTGCAGCCATTTTCCGACCCGTTCCAACCCAAACTGACCCAGTTTATCCCCACACCCTTCCGTAACATCCCACAACATTCCCATAACATTTCGTAACTAAATTATTCATTATGCAAAAATCCTAGCTTTAAAGGTACTTACTTGCTTCGCGTCACGGAACGAACACACACTTCGTACTAGCTTTCGGTTTGAGTTCAAGCATTTGATGCTTAAATCCCTCAAACCTAGGCTCTGATACCAATTTGTAACGCCCAAAAACTTTTTCCTCTTAATGTATTTAAATAATAACATACTAATCTAACGAAATTTGGGCATGACCTATTCGTAAAAGGAACGGTCCCCTGATTTTCACATTCAAAATTTATGTTTAACACGACACTTTTTAAAGGACATAATACATATCATCAAACAACTTTGACATGCATACGAAATTCGTTAAGTTCAAAATACATAACAAGAACTAAGTTTTTAACTACTAGATATAGATAAAGCAACCAAAATATTAAGCGTTGTCTCCTTTACATAATTAGCGGAACATGAGGCGGGCCTTGAAGTGTGTTCGAACCGGGCAAAGCTTGAAAGCTAAATTTGAGATTTACCTACATAGCCACAACAAAGAAAACTCATTAAAACTAAATTTCTTTCTTTAAACTCAAGAATCTAACTTACGAACTTGTAACCATTATGACATCCGCAACTTGTAAATTACTACATACTTTCTTTCTTGCTTGCTCACAAGTGAATTCCAAATGGAACTTCATACCATTCCTTCTAATCTTACAATCTCATCCTTTGACCCGTTCATAAAAGGGTCTACACATATACCATTTTCATACTCGATCCAATTGACACATCTAATGTTAAACACAACAATATAATAAAATCATGAATTGTACAAGTAGCGTTCCTCGATCTTGATTCCCTTGTTGCTTTGCTTGACTTGAACTTTCTTCCTTTATACCTAAACAATACCATTCATACTTAGAATTTATATCTCATACTCGTCTATACACCCTACTTGGCAAGAAATCATGAAATATACATCTACATCATAAACACATTCAAAACACATAGCGTTTATGACTAACATGGCTGAAATCTTTATTAAGGCATTTCATCATACACTTGGTGTGCACAACATCAACAAAGCACAAGGTACAAGTATTCATAGCATAGTTCTACTTGTTCACCTTCTAACCTAACAAGAATCAATCAAGTTCATAGCTTTCTTTCATCCTACATCATCTTAACCAATTTCTCTATCTCAATTTAAGATCATGTAACAATTTTCACCTACTAGATTTTATTTAAATCATCATGTTCATCATACTTTCACAACAATTGGGTATAAAGCTTAAATCATTCAAACAATCAGAAATCAAGCAACATTTTCGAACCATTATGAAACCCTAACTCTCAATTACATAAGATTTCCACATAATTTCATGATTGGGTTAAAACCCACTTTCTACAATTCATCCAAAACAGAAAATTCGACTTACCATTCGATGTACAAGCTTAGATGATTAAAGTTTTGAGTTCATGCATTAGTTTGGGCTCTTAATCTCTTTCAATTCTTGAGAGTTTCTGGAACTAGGGTTTCTCCTTAGTTCCCCTTGCTTCTGATCGATCCACAGAGAACACACAAAGTGTGTTTTGTGTTTTTAATTTGTTATTTACTAATTTTCTTTCATTATTTACAATTTCAGTCCTTCTAATTCTAATTGCTTTATATTAGCATACTAACTTCCATTCTTTCTAAACTAACATCACATTATATTAACTTAATTAATTTTACAAAATCAGACATTTAAGGTAGCATAAATAAATTGCATATTTTGGGGTGTTACAAGTCTACCCCCCTTAAAAGAGGTTTCATCCCCGAAACCTTAACACGTACCAAATAATGTCGGGTGGTGCTCCCTCATCTCATCTTCTAACTCCCATGTAAGATCCGATCCTTTCCGATGTTGCCATTGCACCAAGACTTGCTTTATAGTTTTGTTCCGAAGGTGCGTTACCTTGGAATCCTTGATAGCTATCGGTCTTTCAACGTAATTCAATCTTTCGTCCAATTCAATATCGTCGAGGGGCACGTATGCCGTCTCATCCGCTAAGCACTTTCTCAATTGTGACACGTGGAACGTGTCATGTATTCCATCTAAGGTTGGCGGTAATTCCAACCGATATACTACCATTCCAACCCGGGCTAAAATCTTGAAAGGTCCTATGTAACGGGGACCTAGCTTTCCTCGTTTACGGAATCGGATTATACCTTTCCATGGGGAAACCTTTAATAACACATGATCACCTAGCTGAAACTCGATAGGTCGTCTTCTTCGATCTGCATAGGCCTTTTGTCGATCTTGAGCCGCTTTTAAACGGGCTCGCAGAAGATCGAACTTTTCGTTAGTTTTAGCTACTACATCATTGGGCACAATTTCTCTTTGCCCCACCTCTCCCCAACAAATTGGAGTTCTACACTTCCTTCCGTACAACATTTCATACGGTGCCATTTGAATGCTGTTATGGTAGCTATTGTTGTATGAAAATTCCACCAATGGCAAGTGGTCATCCCAGCTTCCCCCGAAATCTATCACACACGCTCGCAACATGTTGATGAGTGTTTGAATGGTTTGCTCAGACTGCCCATCCGTTTGGGGGTGGTAGGCGGTACTGAAATGTAGTTTTGTACCCATACTCTCATGAATGGAGTTTGTTTGACTTCGTTAATCCCCCCCGGAACGCTGCTTTGAGGGCCGCGGACCGCGCGATTGGGGAGCAGGAGCCTGATGTACTGAAGATCTATCTTGAGCAATTTCTGCTACCCGCCGTTCCGGCGGATCCAACTGCCTACGTATCTAGGCTTCCCCCCAGTGGGGGGAGCAGTGTTTTCGTTGCAGAGACAAAGAAGCCCTCCCGGATAAAGATAAATGGGAGGAAAGTGATTACCGTGGGGGAAACTACTACGCATGTGGCGGTTAACATTTCTGTGGCCCCGGGGGTACTGCTGTTACTTTTGCCCCCACCAGTTTGGTGAGTCCACAGCGGGCGCTGAAAAAGCGTAGGGTGATGACTCCTTTGACCTCCTTTCAAGCAATCAAAACTGCTCATGCCTTACCTACTGCTAAGTGATTTTATTTGTGAATGTAGGAGTTGAATTCCTATATTCTTGTTAAGAATATCTGATTTGAGGCAGGTTCCCTTGCTAAGGCCCAAGTGGAGGGTGTGTCCTCTATGCCGTTATCTTCTGGTGGAATTGTTACTTCCGCGGCTGGTGGGTCCAGCCTGTCAGACCTAATATCCCAGGCGAGTGGTGTAGCTGTTAGCTCTTCAATGCTACCGCCTGTGTTTACAACTGCTGTGGTTGTGACACACAGCCCCGTTACTACACCGCTTTTTTCCAACTCTCCCCCCGTATCCTTGTTTGATTCTCCTGTTGGTGTTTTCTCTGCGTCTGAGAAGGAGATGCCTACAACCTCTGTTGCTGGTGAGTCGAAAAGTGCCAGAGATACCACTGTAAGTGATACTGGGGTGTCTAGCGGTGGTATTGTTGATGACGGGGATCGTTTAGCTGATGATCTTTATCTTCCCACTATTTGTTGGGACCCGTATGCTCAGGACAAACGCTATCAACCTAAGTGGAAGATAGCGGAGTCCTCCAGGCTGGTCTCCCCACCCCCAGTGTTGCATCACTGGGTTGAGCGAGCATACCCCCCGGCTGAATCAGCCTATGTAGAGGGGATAGATAATGAGGGCTTGATGAACACGACGATGGTGGATGCTGTCAGTCAAACCCGGAGGTTGGCAGAAATCCGGCGCCGGTGGATGCATGATAATAATGAGCTCCACCAGGCGCGGGTTACCATTCAGGAGCTGATGGATGAAAAGTATCGCTTGGAGAGCTAACTACAAGCCGCTGGTCTCAGGGAGAGTCGGTTTGTCTCTGAGAAAAACAAGGAAGGGGAGGATCTGAAGCGTGTAACAGCCAACGTTGCTGAAGAAAGGGTAATGTGGGCCCGCGACATAGCGGAAAAGGAACGGGTCCTTTCTCACGCCAAGGTTGTTCAAGAAGAACTGGAGCGTAAAGCCGTCACTAAGGCTCAAAAGGTGAGATCTGAGCTATCTGCTGAGATAGAAAAGTTTCGTATTGATACCGGTTTTGTGTCTCATGTGCACGAGAGGTATCAAAGTCTCACCGTGGAGTTAGAGGCATCTAATGCCAAAGCCCGAGCCAAACAAGTTGAGCTGGAGGAGCAGGAGGAGAAGCTTAGGGAGTTGCAGCAGGTGTGTGACTCTCTCATTTCAGAGAAAAATCAGCTTGTTCATATTTCAACCGCTCAACAGGCGCATCTTAAAGAGGCGGAGAGTGCCTTGGATCAATCCAACGCCAAAATTGATAACCTGACTAGCCGCTTGGCTGGTTTACAGGATGATAGGAACTAGTTGATAACCAATGGCTTGGTTGGGGCTTTTGAGTATCTCCGTCAATCGGAGTCCTTTGTCGCTCTTTTGGACCGCCTGTCTACTGCCGCTTATAAGTCAGGGCATCATGATGGCCTCTACGAGGGTTATTTTAAATGCCAACAAACGGAGAGGATCACTCCTGAGTTCCATGAGAATAGAGGCAAACTGACAGCGGAGATGGTAGATGCTCTTGAGGCAGCTTATAATGACCCACTGCCCGCGTATGCGGAGCTGGTTGACAAGGTGACCGAAGACGGTGTGGACTTCTTACGCCAGATGCTGGATGTGGCGGAGGAATCTGGAGAGGAATGAGTGTTTTTTATTTGTTATGTACACCGTTCCTTAGATATTTATTAAAAACACTGTTTTGTTTGGGGTGCGTGTAAGCACTTGATTTCTGTCAGACAATTAATGCGATTATCATGATGATGACTCCGCCATTTACTTAAGTGTGGCGATTTGACGTGTAATGATGGCTTGCTATTAAATTTGATGTCGTCATGTTTGTCAGTCATCTTAACCCTCTATATATTGTGTCTTGTTCTTTCCAAATTTGGTAAATGAAAAAATGGAGCGAAGATGCCGTAATCGAAAAGTTTCTGACATACTTCGAAACCTGGACGCAGCAGAAGCTCTAGTTCATCTCTAGGATCCGGTGACGGAGAAGACACTGAGGGGTGAAAAGGCTTGCTCCGGCGATACCGTGCCTCGTGTAGATAGGTCTTGCAAAGGTATCGGAGATGGTGACTCTTCCCCTGTTCAGGTTAAGGCTAACGTTGATGTGGTGTTCTTAACGGCTGATGCCTTGATAGAGGCATTCCCCCCCGAGTATTCCCAACATTGTAGAGCCATGTATGAACGACGCCGGAATGGCCGTCGGTGTGCAGGTTCAGTTAGTGATCGGAGGATGCCATCTTCTCTGGTTGGTGAGGTGAATGTTGATGACCTGATCGTCGATTCTCATCCCTTGGAGTATTATGGTGAGGCGAGGTGATGGCAATGTTTCCCGGTGTGTAGATAAGTAGAACATGTTCGTTTTTTTGGTATTCCCATATGTTGGTATTTAACAACAGGGACAAGTACTTGGTTTTGTAAGATAGTTGTATGTATTTATTACTGAAATACCTATCTTTTTGTAGTGGTTAATGTATCTATTACCAAGATACCCACTCTTAGCACTGTATAGTTTTGGTCAGCTGACTTATATATGAAAAATATTTCGTGTGAGAGACATTTTTTACCGTGATATGCAATTTGAATGCGATGGTAATTTTTTGTACCATAGTATGCAGTATAAATGCGATGGTAAATGTGGTTGTACATGTATGTAGTAAAAAAGAATAAAAAGTAATTTTTATTAACTTAATAACTTGAAAGAAAAAGAGACATCGTTCCTGATGGATTACACTTGTTCAAAAAAGAAAATAGTCAAACCCGCTGTTAGGGGCGGGAGTCTACATGTAACATTTTTTCAACTGGGCAGTGTTCCAACTGCGTGGGACCGTTGTGCCATCAAGCCTGGATAGGCGGTAAGCCCCTTTGCCTAAGTTTTCTTGGATTATGTAGGGGCCTTCCCAGTTAGGTCCCAATTTGCCTGAGGTCCGCTCTACTGGCCTCATTATCCTGCATGACGTACTCGCCCTCCTTAAAGGTTTGTTGAGCCACGTGCTGGTTATAATACTTCTATAAGATCTTTTTGTATTTTGCCTCGCTGATGGAGGCGGCTTCACGCCGTTCTTCCAGGAGGTCCAGGCCATCCCATAGGAGTCTGTCATTGTCATCATCAGTTGTTAGGCGCCTAAGCGAAGGTAGCCCCACTTCAGCGGGTATCATCGCCTCTGCGCCATAGGTCAGGCTGAAGGGGGTCTCACTGTTGCTTGTCTTGGGCATGGTTCGTTGTGCCCAGAGAACATTTGGCAATTCTTCTACCCAAGAACTTCCCTCGTAGCCTAACATTCTCTTGATTCCATCCAACAGACTTCTATTTGCCCTCTCCACTTGGCCGCTTCCTTGGGGGTGTGCGACCGATGTAAAGATTTGCTGAATTTGAAGCTTTGTACACCAATCTTGTAGGACCTTATCTGTGAATTGTATTCCATTGTCACTACAAGATATAGCAGCAATCCAAATCGGCAGACGATATGTTTCCATAGAAATTTCTTTGCATTTTCAGCAGTTATTTTGACCAATGGTTTTGCTTCGACCCACTTGGTGAAATAATCGATTGCCACGATTAAATATTTTAGCTTCCCGGGGGCCAGCAGGAAAGGTCTCACGATATCCACCTCCCATTTTTGAAAAGGCCAGGCCGCGGTAACTGGAATCAGGTTGTTTTTAGGGCGGAGTGTTTGTGGGGCATACTTTTGACAGCTACGGCATTTTCTGAGTTCACCTACCGCGTCTTCATGCATTCCGGGCCAGTAGTATTCAACGTTTTGGATTTTAGCAATAACTGGCCAGGGTCCAGCGTGAATGCCACATATACCGGCGTGTATTTCTTGGATCAGGTACTTAGCTTCTGCTGGGGATACGCATCGTAATAGTGGTCCTAAATATGACTTCCTATATAGGACGTCGTTGTTTACCTCATATTGTAACGCCTTTGTTTGTATCTTCTGGGCGTCTCCTCTGGCGGAGGGTAATTCCCCTTTTGTGAGGAATTTTAAGATGGGAGTGTACCAGCAAGGTTCTTCCGCTGTGACAGCGAATACTTCTCGGGACTCAATGGAAGGTAACTGTAGCGTTTCCACCTTCACTTCCTTTTCCATGCCAGAAGTAGCTAGCTTGCTTAGGGCGTCAGCTATCTGATTTTTCCTCGATGTACGTGATTGAGTGTGACGTTATCAAAAGAAGCTATTAGTTCCTTGGTTTTAGCTAAGTACTTTGCCATTGTTTCATCTTTGGCTTCGTAAGTCTCATTCACCTGGTTATTGACCAGTAAAGAGTCAACATATGCATCGACCCTTGTTGCTCCCATGGACTGGGCCATTCTCAGACCTGCTAACAGCGCTTCGTACTCTGCTTCTTTGTTGGAGCATTCGAAGTCAAACCGCATGGCGTACATCAATTTTATTTCATCCGGGCTTATTAGCATGAGGCCCGCACCGGCTCCTTTTCCACTGGAAGACTCGTCGGTGTATAACTTCCAGGTTTGCCTGGCTGTGCTAGATTCGGGTATGTCGTTAACCGCGGGGTCTTGTATTACTTCTCCATTGTGAATTTCAGCTAAGAAGTCGGCGATTACCTGCCCCTTGATTGCTGTTCGCTTTCGGTATTCATTGTCTTGGGCTCCCAACTCAATCCCCCATTTAGCTAACCTTCTAGAGATTTCTGGCTTATGTAAAATTTGCTGCAGGGGATAGTTTTTTAAAATTTGTACGCGATGCCCTTGGAAGTATCTTCGTAGGCGCCAGGTAGCGTGTACCAGTGCAACTACCAGTTTTTCTAGTGTTGGATACCGCGTTTCAGGGCCTGCTAGTACCCGGCTAATATAGTATATGGGCGTTTGTTTGCCATCCCTTTCAACCATGAGTACCGCGCTTACAGCGTTATGGGCTGCCGCCAGGTACATCTTCAACAGCTCCTCCGGGTATGGCGCCGTCAACATAGGTAACTTTTCGATGAACCGCTTCATGTCTTGCAAGGCTTCTTCCGCTTCACTGGTCTATCTAAAGTTTTTTCTTGTTGAGACAGTCTTTCAATGTTTTTATAAATGGCAAAGATCTTTCGGCGTGTCTTGCCAAGAACATGTTTATATCCACTAGACGCCCATTCAGTGCTTGTGCCTCTTTTAAAGTTCTGGGGGAGGGCATTCACGTTATAGCAGTTATCTTTTCTGGGTTGGCTTTAAAGCTGTCCCGGGTGACCACTACCCCCAAGAACTTACCTTCTTCTACCCCGAATGAACACTTCTTGGGGTTGAGTTTAATGTTGTATTCTCTCAGCTTTTGGAAAGTTTCCTCGATATCTTCGAGCATTTTCTTTTCTTCCCTGCTTTTAATTACCAGGTCATCGACATATACTTCCAAATTTCTGCCGATTTACTTTTCGAAGGCTTTGTCCATTAGCCGCTGGTAAGTAGCCCCAGCATTACGTAAACCGAAAGGCATTTTGGTGTAACAAAAGATACCCACATCGGTGTGAAATGCAGTTTTTTCTTCGTCTTCTCTTGATATCTTGATCTGGTGGTATCCCTTGTAGGCGTCTAAGAAGCACTTGTACCTGAAAGGGACCAAGGAGTCAACTTTGAAATCCATCTCGGTCAGCAGATAGGCATCTTTTGGGCAAGCCTTGATCAAGTCTTTGAAGTCAATGCACATCTGCCATGTGCCATCTGTCTTTTTCACCATAACGGGGTTTGACACCCATGTATGGTACTTTGTTTCCCGAAGGATTCCAGCTTCCACCAACTTTCGTACTTCTCTTACTACCGCATCTCTTCGATCAGGAGCCATGCTACGCTTTCCCTGGGCCACTGGTTTGATGCTTGGGAGTGTAGCTAACCTGTGTTCCGCCTTATCCCGGGGTATCCCGGTCATATCGGAATGCCAAAAAGCAAAGATATCGGCATTCCTCCTTAGTAACTGTTTCAAGTTATTTCTGACTTCAGGAGAGAGGTTGTCTTCTATTGTAACTGTTTGCTCAGGGTGGCGCGTGCTCAAAACCCACTTTTCTGGGCCGATTGCACCGGTAGGTCCCTGACGGCACCTTTTGGTGTCCAAAACTTTACCCACCTTGTCCCGGTAGACTGTTGCAAGCCCTCGTGGTGTGAGGAACTTCATGAATCCACGTGTCGTGGAAACTACAGCGTCTAGTTTTCCCAAGGTGAACCTTCCAATTATTACATTGTGGTAGGATTCAGCACGTACCACAAGAAATGTGAGGAGTATGGTCCTTTCACGAGGGGCGAGTCCGAATGTTACCGGAAAGGTGATTTGGCCAATTGGGTTAACCTTTTCTCCGGTTAACCCCTTAATAAGAGCGTGTACCGATTCGAGAAGCTTATTATCTTCCAGTTGCATCCTGTTAAAACTGTGCTCATAGATTATATCTTCAGAACTCCCAGTGTCCACCAGGATCCTTCTCATGTTATAGTCACCAACAGCGGCGGATATGATGAGGGGGTCAGTGGTGAGGTGTAAATCCTCAACCCGTGGCTCGACCGTCATGGTTGCCAGCATCCAAGGTTTGAGTGTGGAAAAACTCCGTTTCGTTCACTTCCCTTTATCGGCGTATACTGTCGCAACCCTTGGTCCCTAATTCCTGGGAACGGCCGGCTGCGATCCAGTTTCAGTGGTATCGCGTGTTTATTCCATTTTGGCAGCGGAATTTACATCAGGACCGTAGTTAGGAAATATTTTATCAGAGTAAAATACCACACTTTCATAATATTGAATACAAGGGGTAAAACCCAAGTTTTCAGTATACACATTTTCATAGGAATGAATCCTATTTTTATTTAATAAAAACATCTATTGATTTTAGGTAATTTTATTGCCACTTTTCCAATCCTTTAGTGCTGTCCAGCTGGCTTCTATTTGGCTTTCACATTTTGTTACCTGAAACGCGTTTGAAAACATTTTGTAAGTGGGAAATACTGGTGAGTGAATCCCAGTTTAATCAAGTTTAAATAAAAACCATTGTACAGTATTGAGGGCGATCTCGTAATTACATTTGTTTCCAAGTCATACTAATTACCACCCACGGTACTGTCAACCCGACTTGTGGAAAGTTACTCCTCGCAAGGCAGTAACTAATTTTGTATACAAAGCCCCAACATACCTTTAGGGTTACTCACATTGTTGTCTTAGATTATCCTTTAGGGTTTCCTGGTGACAATCTATAATTTACACAAATGCACACGTGTTAGTATAATAACCCATTTTAACATTAGTAATACCCTCCCCGAGACGGCATTCCAACGACTACGTCGGGAAGAACCACGACAGCCGTTACGGAACCCTAGATCAATCGGGCAGCGTATCTAATATGTATCCAGGGGTTATGATACTTACGACGGAGCAGAACTTCATTATTTAGGGGGTTAGGGGGTATTATACCCGTGTATAATGCCTACACTTCAGTTTTGAGATTGAGAAAAGAAATCTGAACGAATTCGACTGAAGGCCCGATGCCTTCTTATATAGGGGATGAGTTTGGGTTTCTCGCGGCCCGTGTAAATGTAGGAGAAGGCCTACGCGGCCCGCGTCAATGCTGGTCAACAGCGTAGGTGATCCGGGTCACTTAGTAGGTTCGACATGTGTTAGGCCACGTGGCGGCCCAGGGTTCAGCCACATTTCACCTTCTCGCGGCCCGCGTAAGGGTTAAGGGGTGTCTTACGCGGCCCGCCTAAACCCCAAAAATCATATATTTAATTATTTTTAATAATATTTAAGGTATTCGGGGTCCGTTTTCGTGTATGGGGTGTATTTTAGGACATATTGGGATATTTTAAAATATATTAGGGTGTCGAAAAATTTATGAGGGTATCGGTTTTCTTTAGGGTTATTATATCCTCCCCACCTTGTTTTAGAGCTCTTCCTCGAGATCTACTGGAACAAGTATGGATATTTCCTTAGCATTTCTTATTCAGTCTCCCATGTGTACTCAGGTCCTCTTTTGGAGTCCCATTTCACTTTGACCAGAACTAATCTCATGTGCTTGAGGCTCTTGACTTTCCTGTCTTCAATCTGTAGAGGCCTTTCTATAAACTTAAGTTGTTCATTTACCTCTATATCGTTAAGAGGTATCGTCAACGATTCATCGGCTAGGCATTTCTTGAGATTTGATACATGAAATACATCATGAATTCCTGCCATTTCCTCTGGAAGTTGTAGCTGATAGGCTACATGCCCTATTCTTCTAATAATCTCAAAAGGTCCAACATACCTGGGACTTAGCTTTCCTCGTTTGATGAATCTTACCACTCCTTTCCAAGGAGAGACCTTTAACAATACTTTATCTCCTACTTGAAATTCCAAGGGTTTGCGTCGGTTGTCAGCAAAGCTCTTTTGTCGATCACGTGTTGTTTTTAGTCGTTCCTTGACTTGAATAATCTTGTCGGTTGTCTCTTGCACTATCTCAGGTCCAGATAGTTGCTTTTCCCCAATTTCTGCCCAACAGACTGGGGTTCGGCACTTTCGTCCATAAAGTGCTTCGAATGGTGCAGCATTTATACTTGTGTGATAACTGTTATTATAAGAAAATTCTATTAAAGGTAAGTGATCGTCCCAATTACCTCCGAAATCAATTACACAAGCTCTAAGCATGTCTTCCATTGTCTAAATCGTCCTTTCACTTTGTCCGTCCGTTTAAGGATGATAAGTTGTGCTTAGATTTAACTTGGTTCCCATTGCTTTTTGGAAACTTGACCAAAAATGAGAGGTAAAACGGTTATCCCTATAAGACACAATTGATAAAGGAATTCCATGTAATGAGACTATTTCATTTACATACAATTTAGCTAACTGTTCCATATTGAAAGTTTCTTACATTGGTAGGAAATGAGCTGACTTGGTTAGCCTATTTGCAATCACCCAGATTGTATCATTACCTTTCCTTGTTTTGGGTAATTTGGTAACAAAATCCATTGTAATCAATTCCCATTTCCATACAGGCATTTCTAACTGTTGTAACAAACCTGAGGGTTTCTGATGTTCAGCTTTAACTTGTGAACAAGTTAAACATTTAGAAACATAGGTTGCTATGTCCTTTTTCATTCCTGTCCACCAGAAATTCTTTCTTAAATCCTAGTACATTTTATCATTTCCTGGATGCATCGTATATTTGGACTTATGGGCTTCTTCTAATATACAATGACGTAGGTTTCCTAATTTAGGTATCCACATTCTCTTCTTATGGAATCTCAAAATTCCATCTGTTCCTTGTTCTAATTCTTTAATCATACCTTTTAGCTTTTCAGTATCATCTTTGAATACTGATTCTTGTGCTTTTCTAATTTGATCATTTAAATCTATTTGTAGATTTAATTTAAGAGAACGTACCCTTTTTGGCTTTTCATGATACTTTCGACTTAAAGCATCAGCAACTACATTTGCCTTTCCTGCATGATACTGGATATCACAATCATAATCACTAAGCATCTCCATCCAGCGTCTTTGTCTCATATTCAATTCCTTTTGCCCGAAAACATACCTTAAACTCTTATGATCAGTGAATATGGTAAACTTACTACCATAAAGGTAATGTCTCCAAATCTTAAGGGCAAAAATTATAGCTCCTAATTCCAAATATGGGTTGAATAATTCTCTTCATGATTCTTAAGTTGTCTGGATGCGTAAGCTATAACCTTTTGGCGTTGCATTAATACACATCCATAACCTAGTTTGGAAGCGTCACAATAGACTACAAAGTTTTCAGTTCCTTCTGGTAACGCTAGTATGGGTGCATATGTTAATCTTTGCTTAAGAATTCTAAATGCTTCTTCTTGTTTTGGTCCCCATTCAAACTTGATGGATTTACAGGTTAACTTAGTTAAAGGAATGGCTATTCTAGAGAAATCTCGAATAAATCTTCTATAATAACCGGCCAATCCTAAGAAACTTTTAACCTCGGTTGGTGACTCATGGGTTTTCCACTTAGTAATCGCCTCGATTTTAGTGGGATCCACATGAATTCCTTCATGGTTCACTAAGTGTCCAAGAAACTGTACATGTTCTAACCAAAACTCGCACTTTGAAAACTTAGCATAAAGTTTTTCTCTTCTTAATAGACTTAAAAGTAAGTGCAAATGTTTTGCATGATCTTCCTTACTTTTAGAATAGATGAGAATATCATCAATAAAAACAATTATGAATTTATCCGAATGTGGCTTACATATTCGGTTCATCATGTCCATAAATGTTGCTGGGGCATTGGTTAAGCCAAATGGCATGACAGTAAATTCATAATGACCATACCTTGTTCTGAAGGCGGTCTTAGGAATATCCTCTTCCTGTACCTTTAATTAATGATATCCTGACCTTAAATCGATTTTAGAGAAAAATCGAGCTCCTTGCAGTTGATCAAACAGATCATCGATTCTTGGTAATGGGTACCGATTCTTAATCTTGACCTTATTCAATTGACGGTAGTCAATGCACATCTTCATTGATCCGTCCTTCTTTTTGACGAATAAAATAGGTGCTCCCCATGTCATGAGTTTGGCTGTATGAATCCTTTCTCCAATAATTCGTCTAACTGTTTCTTCAGTTCCTGCATCTCTGCTGGTGCCAGTCGGTAAGGTGCTTTGGCAATTGGTGCTGTTCAGGGTAACAGATGGATTCTGAATTTGACTTCTCTGTCTGGCGGTAGTCCTGGTAATTCTTCTAGAAATACATATGAAAACTGGGACACTACTGGAATGTCTTTTAATTCTTTTCCTTTATTGTTAGTGATTATAGAAATGAAATATACTATAGACCCTTTTCTTATATAACTTGCAGTTTTCATCACAGAGATGAATTTCGTGGATCTAGAGGGTTTATCCCCTTTAATTGTGATCTTTTCACCTTTTGGTGAATTTACTTGGATTGACTTTTGATCACATAAAATACTGGCTTTATTGGCTATTAACCAATCCATTCCTAAAACGACATCAAATCCTGCCAGATCCATAGGATAAAGGTTTGCCATAAACTGTTGGTTTAAAAATTCTATTCTTGCTCCATGCAAGATTTCAGAAATCCTAACCGTTTCTCCATTTGCTGTCTCTACTAGACATTCTTGTGGTAGTTTAGTTAATGACTGATTTAGAAGTTTGCAAAATGAAGTATTAATAAAACTTTGGTTCGCACCAGAGTCAAATAATAACTTAGCAAAAACATCATTAATAATAAACGTACCGGCTATCACGTCTGGAATCATCTTGGCTTCATCTGCAGTCAGTACGAATGCTCTAGCATTTTTAGTGTTCTTGTTGTTCGCAGCTGGAGCCAATTTCGGACAGTTCGGCTTGATGTGGCCTTTTTCTCCATAGTTGAAGCACATCCCATTATTAGGTTTTCTCCTGCAATCTTCTTCCCTGTGTCCTGGCATCTTGCAGAAATTGCAGGGAGTGGAGCATTTTTCCCGAATGCTTCCTCTTGCAGACTTTGCAGTATGGTGCATAGGTAGAACCTATATTCCTACGGTTGAAATTCCCCGAACGGAATTCTTGGGTAAGTCTCTGAGCTAGGTTTCTCCTCTGGTCTTCTTCTCTAGTACGGATTAATTCATCTGTGAAGGTGTTTGCTAATTCTACAGCTTCTTCTATGGTTTGTGGTCTAGCTGCCTTGACTACATGTCTAATCTCCCCGATTAATCCCCATACGTAACAGGAGGTTAATACTGGTTCAGGAGATGCAAGGGTTGGTACTATTCTAGCATATTCAAATAATGCAGTAGTATAACCCTTACTATCCACCCCTGTCATCCTAAGGTTCAGAAACTTATTTGCTATCTGTTCCTTTTCATTGGGAGGGCAGAATTTCCTTTCTACCATATTCTTAAATTCTTCCCATTCCATATTATAAATCCTATCACTTCCTCTAGACTGGAGGATAGTGTTCCACCATTCTAAGGCTGAGTTCTTAAACAGATTAGAAGCAAACATTATTTTGTCTTCTTCAGCACACTTGCTTATTTTTAAAACAGCCTCAGTCTTTTCTATCCAGCGTAGAGTTGCAATGGGTCCTTCATTTCCTGAGAATTCTATTGGTTTGCAGAACCAGAATTCTTTGTAAGAACAACCATAAGGCATGGTTCTTCTTCTTTTGAGAATGGGCGCTTGAAATACATATCCATTGTTTACGCTGTGTTCTGGTTCAGTTGGTCGCTTACTGTTGTGCTTACTTTTATTATTCGCTTCTTGAACCGTTTGAATAATAAATGGCATTGCATCTACAATTCCTTGTGCCATTGTGTGTTGGATGGCACTATTATCCATTTGGTTTCCATTGTTATTGTTGTTTGGATTCTCATTATCCAGATTATCGTTATTCAGATTTTCCTGATTTCCTTCGTCGGCCATCTGAATTTTAAACATTTACCACATATTAATATCACAAAATAATATTTAATATAGCCAATCACATGACACGCATTTTGGTCAAAAGCGTCGATCATTGCGACTTTACTCTATTCATATAATATGCATCTATTACACACCAGTACTGAAATTAAAATTACAATACCAACTAAAATTTAAAACTACACTACTAGTAGTAGGCATTCGTAGTTTTTTTTTTTCATACACATACACACATATTATATTATTATTTTATTATTATTATTACTACCATTTCCACCATCACATTCATGGATATGGATTCATCCAGAAATCCATATTGCGCTCGTCGTACTTTCAGAAGAGTCGCTCTCCCACCTGTCGCATTCTTTCACTAATTTCCTCACCAAATGTCCTAAGTTCTTGTACATTGTCTGCACTCATTGGGGGTGCAGGTTCTAGGACTGGGTTCGGAATCTGGGGTGCGGGTTCCTGGTACGGAGTTGTAGGGGCCTGAAATTGGTAAGGATTTTCTAAAATATCCCTAATGAATACATCGTGGTGATAGGGATCTAAAGGATCCAAACCTGGGTAGGCTCTTATGTTTGGCATGGGCATGTCTTCATGTATCAGGTAACGTTGCACATAGTCCCTATTATCGTCCCACCAGGGGTCGTAATTTGGGTCTAAGGGGTTTGGTGCAGGTACCCTAGGTATTTCTTCCGGATTGAAGTCATGCATTTCTACTTGATTTTCAGGGTTTTCTATTTCCATCGGTTGGTCAGGAATTGGTGGTTGTGGTTGGGGTGCTATCATTTGTTCCAGGTTAGGGTCAGCTGCAGTGGTTTCTAGGATGTGAATGTTAGCTATACCCCTATTAATCATTTCCTGGGTATAGGCATCGGTTTCTCTTTTAGCTGCTGCTAGTGCTCTCTGGTCTTGTAACTTTTTCATACGCTTTCTACGCTCGTGTGCTCCTCGACTGAACCATCCTCTCTTTTTCTGAGGGAATGGCTCCTCGGACTGAGCCTTAAACACGAATATTCCTTCTTCCGTATCAGCAGAGTACCCTGAGAGGGCAGGCTGAGAAGAGGAGGTGCCTTCGCTTCTAGGCGAACCAGACAATTGACGATACGCGTCAGATGGTCCTTGGTCGCTCATGCTGTAAACTAACAAATAGTCAAATAACACATAACAAGAAATACATTTATGCACGTATTTTCGTAATTTATTTCCTAACAATTTGAATTTTGATGTTAGCAGAACACTTCTGTGGCTGAATCAGTGGCTTGGCTCTTATACCACCTTCTGTCGCAACCCCCGGTCCCTAATTCCCGGGAACGGCCGGCTGCGAGCCAGTTTCGGTGGTATCGCGTGTTTATTCAATTTTGGCAGCGGAATTTACATCAGGACCGTAGTTAGGAAATATTTTATCAGAGTAAAATACCACACTTTCATAATATTGAATACAAGGGGTAAAACCCAAGTTTTCAGTACACACATTTTCATAGGAATGAATCCTATTTTTATTTAATAAAAACATCTATTGATTTTAGGTAACTTTATTGCCACTTTTCCAAGCCTTCAGTGCTGTCCAGCTGGCTTCTATTTGGCTTTCACATTTTGTTACCTGAAACGCGTTTGAAAACATTTTGTCAGTGGGAAATACTGGTGAGTGAATCCCAGTTTAATCAAGTTTAAATAAAAACCATTGTACAGTATTGATGGCGATCTCGCAATTACATTTGTTTCCAAGTCATACTAATTACCACCCACGGTACTGTCAACCCGACTTGTGGAAAGTTACTCCTCGCAAGGCAGTAACTAATTTTGTATACAAAACCCCAACATACCGACGATAATTGTATCCTTACAAATACTCAATAACTATTTAATATATAATTAATCGTGTGAGGTTTTGTAAAAACAGTTAACAAAAACGAGATTATTCACAAAAAGGTTTACACAAAAAGAGGATTACTCACATTGTTGTCTTAGATTATCCTTTAGGGTTTCCTGGTGACAATCTATAATTTACACAAATGCACACGTGTTAGTATAATAACCCATTTTAACATTAGTAATACCCTCCCCGAGACGGCATTCCAACGACTACGTCAGGCAGAACCACGACAGCCGTTACGGAACCCTAGATCAATCGGGCAACGTATCTAATACGTATCCAGGGGTTATGATACTTACGACGGAGCAGAACTTCGTTATTTAGGGGGTATTATACCCGTGTATAATGCCTACACTTCAGTTTTGAGATTGAGAAAAGAAATCTGAACGAATTCGACTAAAGGCCCGATGCCTTCTTATATAGGGGCTGAGTTTGGGTTTCTCACAGCCCGCGTAAATGTAGGCGAAGGCCTACGCGGCCCGCGCCAACGCTGGTCAACAACGTAGGTGATCCGGGTCACTTAGTAGGTTCGACATGTGTTGGGCCATGTGGCGGCCCAGGGTTCAGCCACATTTCACCTTCTCGCGGCCCGCGTAAGGGTTAAGGGGTGCCTTACGCGGCCCTCCTAAACCCCAAAAATCAGATTTTTAATTATTTTTAATAATATTTAAGGTATTCGGGGTCCGTTTTCGCGTATGGGGTGTATTTTAGGACATATTGTGATATTTTAAAATATATTGGGGTGTCGGAAAATTTATGAGGGTATCGGTTTTCTGTAGGGTTGTTATATATACCATGTTTAGCTCCCGCTGTCTCTTACCCGCCCCTTTATCCGCATCTTCCTTGCTAGGGGGCAGGACATTCTTTATGTCTCGTACCAGGTGAGCCAGTTTCCCCGTCTTCACATGATACTCAAATCTGCTTCTTCAACTGATAGCAATCATTGGTATCATGGCCATTGCCCTTGTGATATTCACAGTATTTACTGGTATCTTTGTTGGGCGTGTCTTTCAATGGCTTGGGAGGGTTGAGTTTTAGGTTCTCAGAGGCCAGGATTTCTGCTGGTGTTTTACTCAGATTGGGGTATTTGGACCTCGACTTGGAGGAAGATTCGTTTCTTGAATACGAGCTCCTGGACTTGTCATACCGTGAATCTAATAGGTTGCTTTTTCTGGAACCTATCTCCTCTATTATTGCCTTTGGAGTTCCGTTGCTCCCTATCATCTTGAGTTTTTCGTGCTTCCTTTTTCCTGTTGGCAGCATGACTAGCCGCCATCGTTTTTTCCTATGTGACGTACACTTTAGCTATTCTAAGGATTTCATCTATGGTTGAGGGGACGCCATCCCTTCCATATAATGTCCTTAGCAATTCATCATCGTTTACTCCTTGTAGGAAAGCACCACAAGCCAAATCGTTGGTTGTGCCTGGGATCGCCAGACTTTCTTTGTTGAATCTGACGATGTAACTTTCCACTGTTTCGTTGTCTCCCCGGCTTATATAGAGAAGTTCGTTTCTGTCTTTGGTGGGACGCCTTTGCTGACTGAACTGTAGCTAGAATTTGGACACGAGGCCTTCGAAGCTATCAATTTCCCCTACTGGTAAACTGTCCCACCATACTCGTGCTGCCCCAACCAACGTTTGTACAAACATCTTGCACCAAAGAGGCATGGGCCATGTAACACCCCGAAAATTTACGTCCTATAATGTCTTGACACGTGTCATAACCTTTCAACGTGTGAAAGAATGTTCTTGAAGGACTAAAGTTGACAAACAATGAAACTATGTAAATACAAAGGTTCAAAGTGTCAACAATGAATAAATATACTTTACAATAACCCTACATGATGTTTATAACCTTAAACGAATGGATCATGGATCATACGAAACGAGTTGTGAAAGAAAGTGAGAGATTACAAACTACAGGGGTTAAATGTGTCAACATGTTAAAGATATACCTCTGAGGGACCTTATAGCAAACCCAAAGCCTTGTAACGATTAATTATGCTCACTAGAATGCACCATAAAAATTTCACCAAGTTTCGTTACCGTATGAGAAAGTTATGATAAAATTCGTGTGTGAGGGTTAGAATCGTCAACATTGAAATTTAGGGCTTTTCGGGTGATCACAAAGTTACCCGAGGACTTGACAAAGTGGGTATAAGTATTAAAGCCCCCATATGTCAAATATAAAGCCTCTTAATGCAAGAAACAACTCGAAAACGACCTTTCGGGGGACCAAGGGCCAAAATGCAATTAAAGAAAAATGGGAAACCTGAACATAAGGCTTAGGCGGCCCGCGTGAGATTTAACAAAATGTGAGGCGGCCCGCGTCAGACTGCCAGAACCAGAAAACGTGGACAGGTGCCTGTTTCAGTCCCTTAACCGACTTAGATCGACTTTGGGCAATACAATGGGCTTCCTATCATGGTTTTGAGACTATAGGGGACACATGTAATGATCCTTGAACCTTGGTAGACCCATTTGGCATCCATCTAGCATGATTAAAGTTCATATATAAGTCACAAAGTTGCAACATGCAACCACACTTCATTTCTGGACATTTTTAGGAGCTCAAGACCTGATACAAGACTTCTTAATCATCCATTAGACTTATGTAAGTATGCTTGACCCTTCTAAATTGAGTCTTGATTCGTTTATAGCCTAGAAGTCAAACCGTCGTAACTACGGTTTGACATAGTGATAGATCATAAACGGTCCAGAGTTTTGTTGAAGCGAAAGATGTTATAAGTTGGTATTTATGTAGACTATTAACCCCTAAAAGAGCACCCACTGATTCAAATCCTAACTATGTCGTTTGTCGAGTCAAACTTATTCCGAAAAAGTCAACATAACCATTAAACATGTAATTAGCGTTACAGAGGGCGTGTAATCTGTTTTAACATTCATATAACCTGAAAATAAGTATAATAACATGTCTAAACTTGTTTGGTTCGACAACTTTCTGTTTTGAACCGATTCGGAGCCGAAAGTCGCATAGTTTGACTTTCTGCTTTGACTTCGATTCTGACCCGGTTTAGATAGGTTTAGACATGCCTTAAAGTTCCATTAGGACCTAGTTACATGTTGGTATAACCCTCTGCGTTTATACCACGTGAAACCTCGATTGTCCGACGTTTCCGTTAATCGCCTAAATATTGACCGTAATGCCCTTATGATCATAAAACGAGATTTTTGGAGATATGAAAGTAAAATAATCTTAGTTACTGATTATTAAACATGTCAGTAAATTTTCACATCAAGCGGAGGTCCAGATTAGGAGTTATGCTTAATGACGTAATTATAGCGATTCTTAGTAATTAAATGACGTCATTAGCGTAACGCCTATCAAAAACCTATTTTTAACACCAAACCTTTTACCCACTGATGTAATATAATATTTTGGGATTTTTGAAGATTTTTAATTATTTTTAAACTGATCATAAGCTAGGATTAGTGCCTTAATTCGGTTAATACCGAATATACCCTTTTCGGCCGTAAAATGAGTTTTACAAAACCTTTTGACACCAATCCAATTGCTACTGATTTTAAATATTAAATTGAGTGTTTTAAACCTGTTTAACTGATCAGGAAACTCAGAAACCTATTTTAACCCGTACGTCGCTTAAAACGGCTTTATACGCGTATTATACGCATAGTTAGGGTTTAAAACTATTTTGACATATAAGACTTATAACCAAATGTTATAACCTGTTAAAATAAACTAATTTACTGATGTATTCAGACCCGGTTTACAGAAAAGTAATTAATCCCTTTTATAATCTTTAAAATGACCAAAATACCCCTACGGGGCTTAATATGAGATTAAACTCGTTTTGGGCATAACGGGAGGTATCCTACTGATATCACAATATATTTAAGGCATGTTAACTTAGGAAACCTGTTTAGGACTCTTATGGTTACCCGTTACGCTTCATACGCGTTCGGTTCGGTTTATGTAACTAGTTTACATAAACTAGCCGAAACGGGTCAAACCTTATCGGTTTTATCTCAAAATCCAGAATGTGTATCATATACCCATATTAAGCAAGTCTTCAAACTTGTCGGGTCTAAATCATATTCTATCCGGTCTTCGCTTAATCGTGCGTACGAACCGTATCTTTCTGTAAGACTAACCGGTCTAAGCTTAAGCTTAATTAAAGACCCGTTAGCATTCTAATTAAGTTATTTATACCATCATTCCAGACTAGAGCTTTCCGGTAAATTGTACCTACGCTTGCTTAAGTGAATACGGCTGAGTTATAAATTTCTGCTATTTAAGACAGGAGCTAGCTCAGGTAAATACTCTTAACTTATTTTCCCTATTACGGGCTTGGGATACGGTAATATAAATACCGCATGTTCAGGTATGGGATTCAAAGACCAATGAGTCGGGAAATCCAAATAACCTGTTTTAATTCGTATTGCTTGACTGAAACATTGGGGATTAATGCGACCGTGTCCTGGATATCCTTGACTCATGATTTGCAATGGCCACGACCTAAGCACGGGGTGTAGGCATACACCTGACAGATGCCATATGTTTATACCCAATATGGAATTCCCAATAGGGGAATAGTGGTGTGTCGGTTAATCATGAACCGGCATAGATTCGGGCCCCACATGTAGAGCAAGTTATGTAAAACTGATAACATGAAATATAGTTTGTCTCAAGTATAAAATATTAATTTTGCCTTGTGCATTCTAATCAAAGTGTCGAAATATTTTCGTGCCTTGTGCACCTAAACAAAGTTTCATAAACATTTTCAAATGAGTCGGTTGAGTGTATTTACCAGTGAAAACTGACGTATTTTCAAAAGTCTAAGTGGCAGGTACAAGTACGTAATAGGCTGGAAGCGGCTCAGGACGTTAATAAGGAATCTTGCAAGTTCTAGGCGTCTAAAGTCTGTTGAACAATGTTTACGTTTTATGATCCGCCTGTGGATCCTTTACCTTCCGTTGTAATACTTGGATATTACTTTATATTCGGATTGTAATATATTTATCTTTTGCTTCCGCTGTGCATTTAAATATTGTGTTGTTTTACTATGATGTTGCCAACCACGTCACGATACTCCCCACCGGGCCCACCGGTGACACGTGGAAATCGGGGTGTGACAGGTTGGTATCAGAGCCAACACTGAGTGAATTAAACACTAGCCTTTTTGTGTTTAATCTCAGTTACACAGTTGCACATTCTTGAGTCTAGACGAGAACATAGGACAAATTCAAATTTGTTTCATTTTGTCCTTATTTGGTTCCTTTGTTATTTATACGATTAGCTCTTGTATGGGCGAGTCATTTTCGGTAGAAGTCCCGATTAGGGCAACCATATACTTGTTTAGATTTTTAAAGGAACGATTATATTTAAAATATCATTCCTATATTATAAGATCTACCATTATAATAAAATGGCAAAATCTAAAAGGACAAGACCTAGCCATATGTCACATTAAGACAGGGCCAAGATGGTAGTTCCACAATTAGATTCAGATCCTTATTAACATCTCGATTTAAAATTTTGTTCTGCGTTAATTATTAAAAAGAATCTTAAAGGTAAAACCTAGCCTAAATGTCACAGCATACAAGGCCGAGATGGTAGAACCTATTCAAGAGATTCAAATCCTTATTAAACATATGAAAGCATAATTACATGCTCGACAAAGTGTGATACGATAAAATCACATAAGTCATTTTTTATGGGATTATTCTAAATCCTTATTTATATAATCATCCCATATGGATGAAGTGCCCACGAGCTATAATTAACGTCCTCTGAGACTAAAAGACAACGGTAGCCTACAACTCCCTGTCAAGAAAAGGTAATGAACTTTAATTCACACCTTAATGCCTCGATTCTCTGAAATCATGGCTTATAAATTAATCTGTCCATGTGACTAGGCCTTATGTGCTAATAAAACTGTTATTGTTTTATAATTAGGATAAATTATATTAGAAATCCTAAATTAATGTGAGTAATAAATTAACCAAAGATGGTCTACGCTTACCACGGTTAATAAATTGCCATAAAAGACAATTCTATAATAAACTCACCAATAGACTATTGTCGATATGTTACAGTTCAAGCAACATGGCAGACTCAAACGAGGTCAACAGTCACCCAGGGATAGTGCATGATAATGCCCGAGTAAACGTAGCGGGTGCAGAATTACAAGCAATGATAGATAATGCGGTTAATAGAGCTATGGATAGACAGCTCCATGAATCCGGTGGTACCCATGCAAGGACCCAATCTGCACCACACTCCAAAACACCCTCCAGGACTCACACTGCCCACAACAGTAATTCACACCACTCATCAAACCAGAGGAGTGCTCCATCCCAACGAGTCATGCGGAATCAAGAACCCCGTAATAAGGGTTGCTCCTATAAGTACTTCGTTTCGTGCAAACCCAGGGATTTCAATAGGGAAAAAGGAGCGGTAGATTGCATGACTTGGATGGACGAAATGGATACGGTTGTGGATATTAGTGGTTGTGATGATAGGGATATTGTGAAATTTGTGTCACAATCTTTCAAAGGAGAGGCATTAGCTTGGTGGAAATCTTTGATCCAAGCTACAGGGAAAGTCCCGTTATATAATATGACCTGGGAACGGTTCATGACGCTGATCAAAGAAAACTACTGCCCTCAACACGAGGTTGAGAAGATTGAGACTGAATTCTTGACTTTAGTCATGGAGAACTTAGATTGTCAAGCATACCTTACAAGTTTCAATACCAAGTCTCGATTGGTTCCTTATTTGGTCACACCGGAACCAAAGCGAATTTCTCGCTTCATTGGGGGTTTAGCCCCAGAAATAAAGGCAAGTGTGAAAGCATCGAGACCTACTACCTTCAGGTCAGCGGCAGAATTGTCGCTATCTCTCACACTCGATGTGGTTAGAAACAAGGCTGCCAAGGCCTCTGAAGATGGGAAGCGTAAAAGGGAGGAGAATAACTCCCAGAATACTAAGAAGAACAAATCCGAGTTCAACAATGACCAACAGGATTCCGACAAGAAGCCTACATGCAAAACTTGCAAAAGAAGACACTGGGGACAGTGTCGATCAAACCAAAAGATAAAGCAATGTGGCATCTGCAAAAGAACTGGCCACCAGTCCCACGAATGTAGGGATATAAAGAATGCAAGCTGTTTCAGATGTGGTGAAAAGGGCCACATCAGTACTAATTGCCCGGAGGCTGCCCAGGGAGGAGCAGCTAAGTCTGGGATGGATAAGAAAGGAAACGCCTAAACTACCAGTTGAAGGCCAGAGACAGTGCATATCAATAATAAGGTACGTCCTTACCTTTTAGCATCAATTGTATCTGCTAAGTATTTTACGTTAATGTAAGGGATAATAAACCTTTAGTAAACCATAAGCTTAGCAAACTTTTGGTTACATTCATAAGAACTTCAGATATTAAAAATGAGGCATAATTTACCAATGGAGTCTTTAATGACTCTCTCTCCCATCCTCGGAGATAATCCTTCCATAAGAATCTGGAGTACTCTTCCCCAAAAAGAGTACGACAATATATATTATTTTATTTTATTTTCTCATTGTTTTTCTATCTTCTGCGAATGCCTAACTATGTTTGATAAAAGTGCCATATGAGGATTGGCGTATCTTAGTGTGTCCCATAGATTGCTTCCATGCCTGATCAGTATGGAGGTTTAATGCATGGAACCCCTGAGATATCCCAATGGTCGTATTGTGCTAAAGTCGACTAGTAGTATTCAAAGAAGATATCCAATATAAAATGTCCTTATAAGTATCTCTACTTAGGACATCTTTGCTATTGTAAAAAGAATGTGTCATGTATCTGACATCGACATCGACAGATGAACCAAAGCCTGAAAATACAGACATCTCTACCATCTCTGTGTGTCATAATTATCTTCTTTATAAGAATTACCATGTTTACCTTTTTAGAGGCAAGAGGATGTTAGGACAAACATCCCGCTTAGGGCTGCAATAATTGTAAAAGCCTTATATCTGTTAGTACCAACAGAATAGGAAGAACTAAGAGCCAAATCGATAAGTTTTTAGAGAAGGTGTCATAAAGCCAACATTCAAAGTTCTAAGAACTCCAATTTTTAGTAAATAAGAAAGACGGTTCATCTTGCTTATGCATTGATCACCGCAACCCTATTTAGGCAACAATTAAGAATCGCTATTACCTACCCAGGATCGTCGATTGGTTCGACTAGCTGTAAGAATTAGCTATTCTTGGAGAGTAATTAAGCAGTAGTTGGAATAACCATCTCATCATAGAATAAGTTTTCTATAACAATTATTATGTAAGTATTAAGGCTACTCCTTTGGAGACCTTGTATAGATGGAATTTTAAATATCTATTGTTAGATAGAGAATTGGTAAGTCCAATTATCAAGATCTGAAAGTTGCCTGAGGGACAACAAATAAGATTATACAAATCCATAATCGATTGTAGGTTGCCAGTATACGGCAAGAAGTAAAGGAGTTATGAAAATAGCAAACTTCCTAAGTTCTTGTTAAGGATTATGGTTTAACAAAAGATATCACCCAGGAAGGGTGTACCAAATTTGTTAAATTATCAGGCTAGTTAAGCTCTGAATATATGGAAATCATTCGAAGGAAATCGAATGTATCAAGATCAAGTAGCTTGTAAGCTAAAACCTACTTAAGGAGTTTGACGGAGCACGCAATACATTGCACACTAGTGACTGGAGGATGTGTTCCGCCAATAAGTCAAGAAGCACTATCACATAATGAGATGCAAAATTATGATATGATGAGCATCCTGTATCGATTGAGGATCGACAGGTCAAGAAGCTCCAAAAGGATACATACGCCTAATATAAGAGCCACTTTGGAAGCTTGGAAAGACTCCAGATATGCTATAAAAGTTAAGTCCCTTATGCGACAAAGAGTACTTCCAGCATTTTAACAAATCTCGAGGTCGAGATTTCTTTTAAGGGGGTGAGGATGTAACACCCCGAAAATTTACGTCCTATAATGTCTTGACACGTGTCATAACCTTTCAACGTGTGAAAGAATGTTCTTGAAGGACTAAAGTTGACAAACAATGAAACTATGTAAATACAAAGGTTCAAAGTGTCAACAATGAATAAATATACTTTACAATAACCCTACATGATGTTTATAACCTTAAACGAATGGATCATGGATCATACGAAACGAGTTGTGAAAGAAAGTGAGAGATTACAAACTACAGGGGTTAAATGTGTCAACATGTTAAAGATATACCTCTGAGGGACCTTATAGCAAACCCGAAGCCTTGTAACGATTAATTATGCTCACTAGAATGCACCATAAAAATTTCACCAAGTTTCGTTACCGTATGAGAAAGTTATGATAAAATTCGTGTGTGAGGGTTAGAATCGTCAACATTGAAATTTAGGGCTTTTCGGGTGATCACAAAGTTACCCGAGGACTTGACAAAGTGGGTATAAGTATTAAAGCCCCCATATGTCAAATATAAAGCCTCTTAATGCAAGAAACAACTCGAAAACGACCTTTCGGGGGACCAAGGGCCAAAATGCAATTAAAGAAAAATGGGAAACCTGAACATAAGGCTTAGGCGGCCCGCGTGAGATTTAACAAAATGTGAGGCGGCCCGCGTCAGACTGCCAGAACCAGAAAACGTGGACAGGTGCCTGTTTCAGTCCCTTAACCGACTTAGATCGACTTTGGGCAATACAATGGGCTTCCTATCATGGTTTTGAGACTATAGGGGACACATGTAATGATCCTTGAACCTTGGTAGACCCATTTGGCATCCATCTAGCATGATTAAAGTTCATATATAAGTCACAAAGTTGCAACATGCAACCACACTTCATTTCTGGACATTTTTAGGAGCTCAAGACCTGATACAAGACTTCTTAATCATCCATTAGACTTATGTAAGTATGCTTGACCCTTCTAAATTGAGTCTTGATTCGTTTATAGCCTAGAAGTCAAACCGTCGTAACTACGGTTTGACATAGTGATAGATCATAAACGGTCCAGAGTTTTGTCGAAGCGAAAGATGTTATAAGTTGGTATTTATGTAGACTATTAACCCCTAAAAGAGCACCCACTGATTCAAATCCTAACTATGTCGTTTGTCGAGTCAAACTTATTCCGAAAAAGTCAACATAACCATTAAACATGTAATTAGCGTTACAGAGGGCGTGTAATCTGTTTTAACATTCATATAACCTGAAAATAAGTATAATAACATGTCTAAACTTGTTTGGTTCGACAACTTTCTGTTTTGAACCGATTCGGAGCCGAAAGTCGCATAGTTTGACTTTCTGCTTTGACTTCGATTCTGACCCGGTTTAGATAGGTTTAGACATGCCTTAAAGTTCCATTAGGACCTAGTTACATGTTGGTATAACCCTCTGCGTTTATACCACGTGAAACCTCGATTGTCCGACGTTTCCGTTAATCGCCTAAATATTGACCGTAATGCCCTTATGATCATAAAACGAGATTTTTGGAGATATGAAAGTAAAATAATCTTAGTTACTGATTATTAAACATGTCAGTAAATTTTCACATCAAGCGGAGGTCCAGATTAGGAGTTATGCTTAATGACGTAATTATAGCGATTCTTAGTAATTAAATGACGTCATTAGCGTAACGCCTATCAAAAACCTATTTTTAACACCAAACCTTTTACCCACTGATGTAATATAATATTTTGGGATTTTTGAAGATTTTTAATTATTTTTAAACTGATCATAAGCTAGGATTAGTGCCTTAATTCGGTTAATACCGAATATACCCTTTTCGGCCGTAAAATGAGTTTTACAAAACCTTTTGACACCAATCCAATTGCTACTGATTTTAAATATTAAATTGAGTGTTTTAAACCTGTTTAACTGATCAGGAAACTCAGAAACCTATTTTAACCCGTACGTCGCTTAAAACGGCTTTATACGCGTATTATACGCATAGTTAGGGTTTAAAACTATTTTGACATATAAGACTTATAACCAAATGTTATAACCTGTTAAAATAAACTAATTTACTGATGTATTCAGACCCGGTTTACAGAAAAGTAATTAATCCCTTTTATAATCTTTAAAATGACCAAAATACCCCTACGGGGCTTAATATGAGATTAAACTCGTTTTGGGCATAACGGGAGGTATCCTACTGATATCACAATATATTTAAGGCATGTTAACTTAGGAAACCTGTTTAGGACTCTTATGGTTACCCGTTACGCTTCATACGCGTTCGGTTCGGTTTATGTAACTAGTTTACATAAACTAGCCGAAACGGGTCAAACCTTATCGGTTTTATCTCAAAATCCAGAATGTGTATCATATACCCATATTAAGCAAGTCTTCAAACTTGTCGGGTCTAAATCATATTCTATCCGGTCTTCGCTTAATCGTGCGTACGAACCGTATCTTTCTGTAAGACTAACCGGTCTAAGCTTAAGCTTAATTAAAGACCCGTTAGCATTCTAATTAAGTTATTTATACCATCATTCCAGACTAGAGCTTTCCGGTAAATTGTACCTACGCTTGCTTAAGTGAATACGACTGAGTTATAAATTTCTGCTATTTAAGACAGGAGCTAGCTCAGGTAAATACTCTTAACTTATTTTCCCTATTACGGGCTTGGGATACGGTAATATAAATACCGCATGTTCAGGTATGGGATTCAAAGACCAATGAGTCGGGAAATCCAAATAACCTGTTTTAATTCGTATTGCTTGACTGAAACATTGGGGATTAATGCGACCGTGTCCTGGATATCCTTGACTCATGATTTGCAATGGCCACGACCTAAGCACGGGGTGTAGGCATACACCTGACAGATGCCATATGTTTATACCCAATATGGAATTCCCAATAGGGGAATAGTGGTGTGTCGGTTAATCATGAACCGGCATAGATTCGGGCCCCACATGTAGAGCAAGTTATGTAAAACTGATAACATGAAATATAGTTTGTCTCAAGTATAAAATATTAATTTTGCCTTGTGCATTCTAATCAAAGTGTCGAAATATTTTCGTGCCTTGTGCACCTAAACAAAGTTTCATAAACATTTTCAAATGAGTCGGTTGAGTGTATTTACCAGTGAAAACTGACGTATTTTCAAAAGTCTAAGTGGCAGGTACAAGTACGTAATAGGCTGGAAGCGGCTCAGGACGTTAATAAGGAATCTTGCAAGTTCTAGGCGTCTAAAGTCTGTTGAACAATGTTTACGTTTTATGATCCGCCTGTGGATCCTTTACCTTCCGTTGTAATACTTGGATATTACTTTATATTCGGATTGTAATATATTTATCTTTTGCTTCCGCTGTGCATTTAAATATTGTGTTGTTTAACTATGATGTTGCCAACCACGTCATGATACTCCCCACCGGGCCCACCGGTGACACGTGGAAATCGGGGTGTGACAGGCCAGCAGGCTACCTCTCCGACACTCTTGAACAAATTCAGATGGTCATCAGGGTCACTTAAACCATCATATTTCCCCACCGTCTGGGGCATGTTGGGTTTCTCTTTAATCGGGGCCACATCGATCCTCCTTGTGAATTTGGATTTAAATGTGGCGTCTGTAGGCTTGTAAGGCCTGGTAAGGTCATCATCTTCCACATTGATGAGTTGTACTTGTTGAGTCGCTCCCCCAGGCTTATTCCTTGGGTGACGGAAGGTTGGGATGTGGTAAGGTTGAGTGTTGAGCTGGGCCCCTGTTTGGAGAGAAACGAGGTCTTGATGTATTACCCCTGTCATAAATAGGTTCCGTCGTAGGCAGGGTCTGATCATAAGTAGGTTGTGATGTTGGAAAAGATCACCAGGGTGACATGTAGGCCGCATATGGCGCCTGCTGTGTGTAACTCTGCGCTGCCATCTGAGGCGAGTATGCCTGGTTGTTGTATGGGGGTAGGTACCCATAAGGAGGTGCATAATAATAGCCCGGGAAATAAGCTTGATTCCCAGGCGTGACTGAGCGTTCATAATTCCGGTGGGAATAATTACCGGCTGATGGTGCGGCGTGGATAATGTCGTCGTAAGAGCTGCCGAATATAGCGGCGGCATACCATACGTGAGGGGCGGCTGATAATACTGGGCCATACTCATTTGTTGTGTAATGTTTCCTGGATCCGCGGATGTGATAACGGGCATGGTGCAGTGACGTATAGTCTGTGCACTTGTTGTTGATGCTGGGGTAGAAGCGATGGTGGTTGCTGTGGTTGGAACCACCGGCCGTAGTTGCCACGAGGTGTAAGAGAGAGGGTCTACGGCTACCTCCCCAGAAGTAGCAATTGAGGCCCTTGCAAAGCCCGGTGGTACCTCTGCTTCAAATTCCTGGTTCAAATACCTGGTTACGGCGGGTGAGACTGGCATGGTGGTAACCACAGAACTCGTCACTAGTAACGGATTACTGGTTATTAGTTCTTGGTTTGGTGTTGTTGCTGTGTTCTGACCGCTCGCCATTGGGTCTAAGTTCACTGATGTTACCGAAAGGTCCCACGGATGGCGCCAATGAAGAATCACTGACCTGAACGGTAAGCTCCGACTAGGACTTCAACTCTTGGCGATCCGAACTACTAACTGCAAAGCAGAACACCGTTCGGACTCGTTACAGGAATGGAGTTATTCCTGTAACCACCCTCCGGCATGAGAATAAGTCTCGGTTTGGGAGTAAGAAAATATGTTTAGAGAGAGAGTAAAACGAGAGCAGAATGAATCATACCTTTGATGTTTACCTCTATTTATAGTTTACCATTAGGGTTTTCCCTAACTTAGGATGGGCTTCGATAAGTTAGGGATTTGCATGATCTTCCCAAAAGATTGGGGATTCGGTTACGTAGTTTATCCATGCAGAATAGAAGATTCTAGAATAAATGTTTATAATTATATATTTGTAATAAAACAATAGGTAATGACCGGGTCGGGTTAGTCGCTCCGGGTCATACCTCGTCAGTTGTTGTGCTCATATTTAAAGTACTGCAACAGTCCTTCAGCTTTATCTCCTCAGCAATATAGCCCTCTAACTTTATCCTTATTTTTTTAATACAAACTTTCATGTATAAATAAGGGTGATGCTATTAAGAAATCCCCAACTATCATTTGAACACCTTCTACACGTCACGTATAGCAACCAACTATTATTTGGACACCTTCTACACGTCACGTATAATGCTATACGTGGCTTGTAGCTTTCACAGAATTGCATGCACAATTAATAACTTATTGGTCACATATTTATACGGCACGTGTAGGACTATACGTGACGTTTAGGTCTAGTTTCTTTTTTAAAACATTTTTATATAATATTTATCGTTTTGCAAAAAAATTATAAAAAACATTATTAAATTAACATTTTGTAAAATATGTTAGTTTAGTTAAGTTTCAATTAGTATAGATCCCATATAAGCCTCATATGAGTCTATAAGTATTATATAGATTTAGTATAGTAGGTGTAGTATGGCCCCCTTATTGACTTGTCTGTGTGTTATAGTATAGTATCATATAACATTGTACTGTATTGTATCATATCATATTATACCGTATTGTATCATATCATATTGTACCGTATTGTATCATATCGTATTGTACCGTATTGTATTATATTGTATTGTATTGTATCATATAGTACAGTATAGTATAGGTGTAATATTGGTATAGTATAGTATAGTATAGTATAGTATAGTATAGTATAGTATAGTATAGTATAGTATAGTATAGTATAGTATAGTATAGTATAGTATAGTATAGTATATGGTGTGGTGTGGTGTGGTGTGGTGTGGTGTGGTGTGGTGTGGTGTGGTGTGGTATGGTATGGTATGGTATGGTATGGTATGGTATGGTATGGTATGGTATAGTATAGTATAGTATGGGTAAGGATCCGACACAAAATATCCTTAACCTACGAAGTGTAGGAAACTGAGTCAAACGAACTCCGATTAAGCTCATTGCAGCGGCGTTTGAACTGGCTCGTTGATCCCTAACCCGTTAACCCTAAACCCTAAAATTAAACCCTAATACCTAATTCTAAACCCTAAAGCTAAAAAATAAGGCTAAACGATATGCTAAACCCTACAATCTAAACTATATACCATAAAAGTTAAACCCTAAAAGATAAAACCTAAGCTAAACAATAAAGTTAAACCCTACACCCTAAAGCTAAACCATAAAGCTAGACCTTAAATACTAATGCTAAACCCTACAACTAAACCCAAAAGGTAAACCCTATAACTAAAGCTAAACCTTAAAATTTAAACTCTAAACCCTAAAAGTTCAACCCTGTATGTATTTGAATAGGCTCGACGAGCCAGTTCTAATGCCTTTTGAATGAGGTTAATCGGAGTTCGTTTGACATGGTATCCTACACTTCCTATGTTAAGATTGTTTTATATTTGTCATTCCATATTATAGTGTAATGTAGTGTAGTATAGTATGCCATAGTATCATATGGTATCGTATTGTATTATATAGGTGTAGTATAATATTGTATAGTATACTATATTATGGTATTGTATTGTATTTTATCGTATCAAGATATACTATAAAATAAGGCATGGTATAGGAATATGCTATACTATATGGCTATAGTACACATAGAATGACTCATGTTTATATTTGTAATATTTGTTTACAATGTCTAGTTTGTTTGGTTGGTTATGTATCATACCATAGTTTAGTTTTGATTAAGTAGCAAAGTTATTATTTTTTAAAGTGTAAATGTTACAATGTTTTTTTTATTTAAACTTTGCTAAAACGATAAATATGCATAAAAATGATTGTAATAAAAAAAAATTAGCCCTATACGCCACATATAGATCTATACGACTATACGAGACTATACATGCCCAACCATTAGACTTGATATGACGGTAGCTGTATATTTTGAAAAATGAAAAAGCTATATGACACGTATAACATTATACATGTCATGTAGAAGGCAAGAGTGTCCAAATAAGAGCATCATCCGCTTTACTCGTCCCCATTTCAGACCATTCGTGTGGTAGCACTTTGACTATGGTGGTTCGGTTTAGTCCACCGAACCGATTCGGTTGAAATGGTGGGGACCACACACCCACAAGCCTTTTTTTTAATATAAAAATGAAGTGTGATGTGAATTTTTGAAATGGTTTAGCGTTGCAGAAAAAAATAAGATCTAAAACGGTTAAGTTTTAAAATAATGTGACAAATCTAAATTTTAAACTTTAGTCAACGTTGTGAATAGTAGTGGGGGATGTTCAAATAAGTAATAACCAAAGCCATAAATAACAAGGTTGGAGAACTCGCTAGTCGCTAGTCGACCGATGAGGTGGGGACTAGCGACTACTCAGAATTACTCGGGATTGAGCGGATCGGGTTTTTTATATGTAATCTTCAGTTTTATGTATACATATACACATTGGGAAAAGATCAAATAGGAAGTTTATTTTGGCTAGGAAGTATAGGAAGCAATCTTAGCCGTTCATCATCTTTTTTTAAATTTTTGGACGCGGTGGCATTTTCGTCTTTTTACATTATCATATCTTCGTTCTAATTCAATTATAGATTCTGTTACTTCTTTTTTTAGTTCATCACTCTCATAACATAATTGAAGTTTCTGTAACCCTAAATCGCCGTCGATCGCAAATTCACCTCTTTTCAAACATTAATCTTGTATCGTTCGTCAATTCGATTACTTCAATGTCTTCTTCAGACTCTGCTGGTATGTTTAGCTTCAATTCGGAGTAAATTTTTGTTATTTTTTCCGAATTTCATTGTTTTACGTTTTATAATTCGTGGTTCTGTAAGTAATATTTGATTTTTCATAAGTTTAATAGTTATTGTTGTATAATTTAACATAATTTGTTTGTTTTTTTTTCTTCATCATTTATTGCGTTTTAGTGAAGAGTTGCGTTTTATGATATTAATTAAATTATATGCATATAAAACTTTTAGTTTTATGTAATATAAAGCTATAACTGTCTATAACTGTTATTGTTGTACAATGTTTTGTTTTTTCATCATTTGATGCGTTTTACTGAATGTATTGCGTTTTATGATTTTATAGATAATAGTTCATATACAAACCTTAAAGGTCTGTATTTCTAAATTATTATTAACATATTTTGTGATTTAACACTAAACACATTATTATATAGGATGTATTGCGTTTTATGATTATTTGTTAAGTGTTTCAGATCATATGATGCGTTTTACTGAACGTATTGCTTTTTATGCTTTTATCCGTATTAGTGTATATATAAACTTTAAAGGTTTGTCTTTTAAATTTTTATTAACATATTTTTTGCTTTATCAATAAAAACATTATTATGTAAGATGTATTGCGTTTTATAGTTTTTTTTTAATTATTTCAGATAACATTTCCAAGTGGGATGAACGTGTATGCATAAACAGTGGAAGAAAGTTTTTCAAACCTAAAGTCGGTGGATCCATTACACCTGCTGTTGGAATGTTTTTTAAGTCATTTGATGAGGCTTTTGCGTTTTATCAGAGATATGCACTTGCTGCAGGTTTTTCTGCAAGAAAAAATACCTCTTGGAAAAATGGTGGTGGTTTAGTGAAAATAAGATATATTGTCTGTTCAAAAGAAGGATTTCATGTTAGCAAGGAAATAGATTCTGGTTCAGTTGAGAATAGTAAAAAGATTGTTAGACGTAATAGAGGTTCAAAAAGAGTTGGATGCAATGCTCATGTGAAATTAATATTAGAGAACAATAATATGTATAAAATCTACTACTTTGAAGAAGAACATAATCATATCTTTGTGGAAGATGAAGATATTCATTTCTTGCCGGCTGCACGAAGTATCGATTATGTGAAAGAAAGTTTTATATCTGGATTGTCTGCAATCAATATTGGACCTGTTAAAGCATTCAATATTATGAAAACAATGTATGGTGGTTTTGGTGAAGTTGGTGCTAGTAAAGTTGATTGTAAGAATTATAGAAGGGATTTGAATCTTTATATCAGAGAGTATGATGCAGAAATGGTAGTTAGGCGTCTTATTAGGAAGAAAGAATGTTGTCCTAGTTTCACATGTGATTATGTTATTGGTGAAGATAGAAGATTGAAAGGGCTTTTCTGGGCTGATGAGCAATCAAAAACAAATTATACAGTGTTTGGTGACATATTTGGTTTTGATGCTACTTATAAATCAAACAAGTTTTTTTCATTTATTGCGTTATATATTCTATTGCGTTATATATGCTGTTCTAATTTTCTAATACTTTTTTAATTTGTTTTTTATGCAGGTATGATTTGGTTTTTGTACCATTTACTGGTATTGATAATCATTATAGGAATGTCACATTTGGTGGTGCATTACTTGGTTCGGAGACTGCAGATTCTTATAGATGGCTTTTAATGTGTTTTGTTAATGCTTTTGGAAGTGAGCCTAAAGTTGTTGTTACTGATCAAGATGCTGCAATGAAGAGAGCTATTAAGGATGTACTTTCAACAAGTAGGCATAGGTTATGTATGTGGCATATATGGGAGAAATTGAAGACAAAGGTATTAACTGCGTTTTATGATATAACAAACTGCAATTTTAAATTGTTTTATTATTGCGTTTTATGTATTATACAATAAGATCCCCAAATATTTTTATCAATAGAATTACAAAACAATTGCGTCTTACCATCAATGCAATATGTTTATCATTTTCAATATATTGTTTTTAAATTATTGCGTTTTATGTTTAATAATATTATTACTTTTTTATTCAGGTTGGTCCTGTTTTGTCAGCAAACACTGATTTTAATACAAGAATGACTCATGTTGTTTGGAATGATACTATTAGTCCAGAAGATTTTGAAACTGAGTGGCATTCAATAATGTCTACTTTTGGATTGGAAAATCATGAGTGGTTAAAAGATATGTACGATCTTCGATTTGACTGGATTCCTGCTTATTACCATGGAGAGGATTTGGCTGGTCTTATGCGTACTACGTCGAGATGTGAAAGCGAGAATTACTTCTTTGGTCAGATTTGCAATCCAAGATGTACACTTGTTGAATTTTTCACTCATTTTGATACTGCAATGGATATTCAAAGGCATGAGCATAGGAGGAATGATCATGATACAAGGTATATTGAGTCTAAGCCCTGGAGTGACTTTGTATTGGAGAAACAAGCATCAGAAATATATACCAAAACAATTTTTAAGGATATTCAGATTGAAATTGATGCTGCCATTACAAAGTGTATGTCAAAGTCTCTTGATATTGTGGGTGATGTTCAATATTTTGAAATAAAGGATTTCAGACAGCCTTGCACATCTTTTTTCAAGGTATTTTTTAAATTTATAGATTTTTAAATATCTATTGCGTTTTATTTTTCCATCTTTCATTGTGTTTTATCATTATATCAAAATATAGTTTTATCTGTATTATATTTAATATTCATTGCGTTTTATATTTCATTTCACTAATTTTATATAGCTTTTTAATCTTATTTACAGGTGCAATACAGCAAACAAGAAGATGGTTTAACTATAAGTTGTTCTTGCAAACGGTTTGAACAATTTGGTATATTATGCCGGCATATATTTTACGTATTACGGTATGATGATATAACTGAGTTTCCTAGAATATATGTTCATAGAAGATGGATGAGAGATGTGGTTTCTGTTGGATCAAATCATTCAAATATTCGGTTTGATGAAATTGGTAGGAATAGTGAAATTGATAAAGTTTATAGAGAAATCGTTGTTGCAAATGAGTATGTGGTTAATAGGCTGGTTGGCGATTTAGATGAGTTGTGTCGTTACAGGGATCATATTAAAAGTTATATTGATAAAGCGGATGAGGTTATGGTTGCTGCGCCGCCTCCTAGTCGCAAAGAAAGATTTGCTGATATTGGAGGGAACATAGAAAAATCAGATTCTATTATTCGTGTCCCGATCAAAATAAGGACCAAAGGATGCGGTGTACAAAAAAGGATCAAGTCAAATCGTGAGATTGCAATTCAGAAATCATCAAAGATCCATAAATCGTGCCGTGTATGTGGTCTAAAAGGACATAACAGTCGCACATGTAAAGATAAGGTTTCTTCTAATGCTATAGGTTCTAGCAATGCAATGTAATTATGTATACAAATTCTGACAAAATCAGATATCAATAAGTAAAAAAAAATTGTCATTGCGTTTTATGATGTATATGTTTCATCTCATTTTGTTACTTAGTTTTATAATATCCTTCATAGTTATCAAAATGTTTTGGTTAATTGCGTTTTATCATAACAACAATATATTGTTATTGCGTTTTATAAATAGAACAATATACTTCAAATTGTATTTTTTTGATTATTGCGTTTTATTGTAACACAGATCATAGATCAAATTAAACAAGAAATGATGACAACACTAAGCTTCCATCAGGGATTTCCAAATCACTTATCAGCTTTTTTTGGAAAATTGCGTTTTATTGTAACACATATCAAACATAAAATTAAACAAGAAATTCAAGTGGATATAATAAACATTGCGTTATATAGATAATGATAGTTTTTAACAAAGATGATGTTTTCAAACCACAAAATTAAACAAAAATTACTAGCATGATCAGCTTCATGGATCAAAGTTTGTTTCTTCATCGGATGAAAACCCTAAGCTTCCATCAGGGATTTCCTCATCACTTTCAGATTCAACCCAAAGTTCAACCTGTGAGAGTACTGCGTTTTGAAGCTTCTCTGCAAATTTGCTAGCAGAGTTGTTGATGATTGGTATTTCAGATAACTGCTTCAAAAAACTTAGATCCTCACTGGTAGATATGTCCTTTGGGTCATACATCTCCACATCACCATCGTCCCAAGTCACTGAAACTTTGAAAGTTTCCTCAATGAACTCCCAAGATGTAACCTGGGCTTCTTCAGTTGCTGTTTGATTCGGATTACCATATCTTTTGTGTAGAATTCTGAACAGTGCGGCTGTTTGATCTGTGTAACAAGAAGGTGGTATACCTATTTCGTTCATCCTTTTCAAAACATTTTCATTGCAGTTTTGAAGAACAGAAGCAACGGAATGGTATTTTATTTTTTTTCCATCAAGGAATTGAAGAAAGAAATTGCCTCTTTTAACCCACCAGACTGATAGTTGTTGATTATCCATTTTTAGGGTTTGTGTGTGTGGGGTATTTGGTGTATTTTTGGTGTATGATGAGAGCAATGTGAAAATAGTTTAGGGTTTCTGTTCTTATATAATCGACTGGCAGAGGAATTTGAATCAATTGTCTTAATAATAATATATGATTATTTTTTATTTTTTTCTTTGAATTGATTTTTCAATCATACATACAGTATTTTATATCAGGAATCTAAAAGGCTTTTTAAGGCTTTTTAAGGCTTTTGGTCTAATCAATTTCTTGTCATTAAGATATCAGTTTATTTTTTTTGTTTTGTCTTTATTGTATTTATGTTTTTAATTTGTTTTTTGTGCTATAAAATTGTAAAAAAAAAAAATTCATTGCGTTATAAATATATTGCGTTATATGTTTGTAATTTAATAATTAGAAAAAATATTGCGTTTTATAGTATTTAGCATTTTAATACATTGTAATAATTTAAATAGACAATAGCATATATTAAAATGTTGCGTTTTATAAATTTTAAATAAATTGTATAAATTTTTTTCAAAATAAATTTAATTGATACATATTGCGTTTTAAGATAACAAACAAATAAGTGGCATTTTAAAAGAAAAAACATTGCGTTTTATAGTAAGTAGCATTTTTAACTCAAAGTAACTAGCAAGATCAAGAAAATAATGATTTATATAAAAACCAAGATAAATGAAAAACATTGTGTTTTATAATAAGTATCATTCCAAAATCAAAGTAAACCAGCAAGAGCAAGCCTGTCTTTAATCCTATCTAAACTAGTGTCATAAGATTGTTTTTTAAGTTTCGCACTGAGTTCTCGAAACTTCTTTGAGTCCTCAATAACATAATCTCTTTGTTCGTTGATTTCGTGCAATAATATCTTCGCGATGAACTTTCTTCTTAAATCTTCAAGTTGTGTGTTCTGCTTGTTGACTGGTTTTTTTGTTTTTAACCTTCTTGATAATTGCAGGTTCTTCATATTCCACGTTAAACCCACAATCCCATTTTTCGACCGGTTCTCCATTATAACATTCCATATGACGCATAGTGAATATACCACAATCAATGCCATTATGTTGTGTCCTTCATTTCATCTGCATTCTAACAGGGGTTATTCCCTTTATATCATCTGCTTTTTCATGTCCAACAGATTTAAGGTAAGCTGCCAAAGCATCCCTCTACAGAAAAAAAAACAAAAAACAAAACAAAAAGATTAGGTGGTTTATATTTGTGTTTTAAAAGCATAATTAAGAATACTTACTGTATTTTCAGGGACATTCCCATATTTAGCTTCATTTGTTTCTTCTTTCGCACTGTTGTCAATGATGAATATTTGTTTCTCTTCAAGATTGAAGGATATAACAAAGAAATGCTGTATATGGAGAATCGGGACAAGGATAATTTTAAAATCCTTTATGCTTTTTAGCTTTGCACCTTTAAGAATTTTTTCTATGTTCATTGTGAATGCTTTTATCATCTTTTCTTTATTTTCAGTTTCTTCCTTTTCACAATTTGGTAAAGCCAGCATAAAATTAAACAAATTAACATATTATTGCGTTTTATGAAGGTAAATAAACATAGAGCTGCGTTTTATGAAGGTAATAAAACATACAGCTGTGTTTTATAAAACTTCATTCATACAAAGAAAGCATTGCGTTTTATTAAATAAATAAAAATTGAATTGCGTTTTATAAAACATCATTCAATCAAACTTCAAAATACTTCATTATACGAATACAGAAAAATTGAGTTTTAAATATCATACCAGCATTCGAATAGTACAGAAAAATCTTGGAGATTTGTTGTCTTTTGATCTTCTTTTTTCTTCTTCATTCAAAATATATGACCAACAATTGATTACTTCTCCGGTGATTTCCAATCCTGGCCTCATTGTTTCAGCAGCATATCTATATAGAAATGCATGTTCTTTAATTTCAAAGAGAGTATCCCTGCAAAAAAAATAATAATAATAATAATAATTAAATTATAATATTTTGATTTTTGTTTTTTTTTTGTTTTAGTGTATATAAATGAATTTTTACATCATTTCTCCTTTTGCATGGAATGCATATCCCGATATGTTGTTTTCGTGTGCTGTTCTTGCTTCCTTCATTGCTACTTGTCTCATATAGTATGGTGAACAAAATACTTCAGGTACATTTATCTCTCGATCTGGTCGTACCATCCTTGTGATTATTTCTTCTGTTTTGCTTATATCACTTGTTGGTTGTTCTTGATGAAGTGATTTTGCAGGTGTTTTATACGGATCTTCTTGTGGGTGTAGGAATGATGTGTTTTGAAGTAGATCACTGATTTCCTTTTCAGTATCTTGTTCTTCAATTCTATCAAACATTGTTTGTATTCCAGTAATTTGAACATCTTGTTCGATTGTTTTATTTTCAGATTCCGCTTGAATTTCGGTTTGTGCACCGTGTCGAGTAGCATCAACTTCAACTTCATTTTCATCAACATTTGAAGACAACTGAGAAATTTTCAAATCAAAGGATGGTACCTCATCATCATGAATTTTCTTTTGATTTGATTTTTTTTCTTCTTCATCTGTCTTTTTGATAATCTCCAACATTAATGATGGAGTTTCTTCGCTAAATGATGATTGTACCATTGAAGGTTTTTCAATGTGTGTTTGCAGAACAGATGCAGGTTCATTCTCACTGATTTTTTCTGGATTGGATGATTGAACTAGAGGTGAGCTATCCTCATTGCGTTTTGTATCATCATCATTGCGTTTTACAATCAATGGTGTTGAAATGATTTGATTTTCAGTGTCTTCATTTTGGCTCAAATTTAGAAATCTTGATGGTGTTTCAATCATAGTTGAATCAATATTAACTTTCAAATGCTTTTTTGCTTGATGGTTGAATTTTTCAATCAATGACACCCATTCGTTAACTTTGTTATGAAGAGCTTCACTGTTTGGATATTCCTCCACAATCTCATCTATGCGTGATTGGATGTTTTCGAAAATATCTTCAAATCCTTTAAAATGATCATCCAAAGCAGTCACAAGATATTCTTCATGTGATTTTTTATCTTTAATGTTCTTCATATTTTCATCGCCACTTTTCGTTGAATGAATGTCAGAAAGACCTTCACTTTGATTTTGTGATGGCATGAAATTACGCAATCGGCTTTGACTGTCTACCCACATTTTATCTTTATTTCCTATTGATGGTTTAATGAAGAATTGCCCCCATGATCCTCCACTTTCTGTATGGGTTTTCTCAGTTTCATTGGTTATAATTTGGCTGTTTTGAACATTCTCTTGATTCTCTTGATCAATCCAGTCTGTTGCAACTTTAAGTAAGGTGATTGGTTGTTCTTCAACATCCTCTTCATGTTTTTCTTCAGATTCATCTTCAAAAATTTCTTCGTTTTCATCCTCGGATTCACTTGGATAAACATAAAATTCATCCTTTTCATCTTTCTTTTTTTGTTTAGTCTTTCTGACTTTTTTCTCTTTATCCTTTACAAGACATCTGCCCTCATTTTGTGCAGCAATCTCCAATTCATCTTCAAATTCTTGTAATGTTGTAGAATCAATTTTATCAAGTGAGAACTCTTCAGTGTTTTCAGTATCGTCAAATCCTTGTTTTTTGTATGCATATAGTATCTGTATGATTCATTGCGTTTTAGATAAATAATCAATTCATAATTTGTTGCGTTTTAAAATATAAATCATTGTAAACAAATTACAAAACTATTGTTTTGTAACTTTAAATATATTGCGTTTTACAAAAACATTGCGTCTTACACAAGCAAAGAATAGTTTTAAACATACAAAGAATATAAATAAACAAAAATGAAAGATAATTGCGTTTTAAAATATACATTGTGTTTTATAAAGTATAGTTTTAAACAAACAAATAATATAAACAAGCAGCCTAAACAAGCATTCAATAATATGTAGCAATAATGAAAGATCAGATTTCATACCGCTAACAATGCAATAGGTCCATTGAAGAGCTTCTCATTTCCAGGCCATTGTCTTCTTGTACGCTTTAAAACGGTCAGCATATATTCACACCAATTAAAATCCTGGGTTTTTTTGTCACTTTTCATTGATGGCAAGAATCTTTTATTAACATTACTACTCTGCATTGCCTCCGCCATGATCGTAAAAAATATAACCAAGAAATTCAGTTTGAACAATCTTCCAAGCTCATTTCTTGATTTTAAATAACTAATCAAGTTGTGCGCATACATTCTCTTCAAAATATCTTTGGTGAATTGACCGCGCCAGAATTTAATTATAAGATCAGTGTCTTTTGGTCTCAGTTTTTCCACAATCTCTGTTTTTCCATTTGGTATTTGAAATACCTTTTGTATAAATTCAGCTGTGATCTTAATCTTTTCATCTCCAATATTTATCTCATCATTTTCAGCATCAAAGTTTTTTACCAGCCAATATCCGAATTTGCGTGGAACTGAATGCAGCTTGAATTTTAGTATGCTCTCAAACCCTATTTCTCTAACAACATTCCTTTGCTCTTTTGACAAACCTTCAATATAATCTTTTAGATTATTGACTGCACATCTTATGTTAATTTTTTTTCCGTCGTAATCATAATATGGTTGTTGTTCTGGTTGTTCTTTTGTTTTATCTTTCCTCTGTGATCTCTTTGGTTTTGATTCTGCCTTTTCCTTCTTTTGATTTTTTGTCAGGTTAACTCTTGGTTGTGGATCAACAAAATCATCATCTGATATATTGAATTGTGTTAAAAACATATATTTTTTTTCATGAAATATGTTAAATGCGTTTTATGTTACTTGAATTTACTTGTTGTTTGGAAGTATGCAGAACAATAGCTCGACTAGATTTTTCATCCTTTGAATCAGAAACTGTATCTTCTGATGATTCTATCACCACTTTCTTTCTTCGCCTTTTTTGTTTTTCCTGTTGTTTTTCCTCTTGTTTTTTAACTTTAAATAGAATAATGAAACAATGTCAATTAACAAGTTTATGATAAAACGCATTTGCTAACACCATAAAGATAAAAAGCAGTGATTCAGAGGTTTAAGATAAAACGCAATACTTTACATCATATTATTTAACACACCAAATTAAAATTACATAATCACATTTTGTTTTTTATGATTTATTAATGTAAAACGACTTAGTCAACAATGTCAATTAAGAAATTTATGATAAAACGCATTAGCTAACACCATAAAATAAAAAGCAGTGATTCAGAGGTTTAAGATAAAACGCAATACTTTACATCATATTATTTAACACACCAAATTAACATTACATATTCTCATTTTGTTTTTTTATTATATATTAATATAAAACGCAATAGTTAACAACACATGTATCTCAGCAAATTCAAAGATAAAACGCGATGTACTAAAATTCGATTACAATTATCATAATAATAATCTCATTGTTTCTGCAAATTTATTAAGGTAAAACGCATTAATTCACAATATATAAATCCCGTAAGAAGCATTAGTATCTTAGATCATAGTTTTAACATAAAACGCAATATAGTCTCTAGTAACAAAAATGTTAAGATAGGGGATGATATAACTCATTAACTATTTTTCGGAACGGATATGATATATTAGGTCTATTGTTCAGCATAAAACGTAACTTGAATTCAGTTAAAGAGCAAAAATAGATAAATATACCATTGTCTAAAATATCTTTCCGTTTTCTAGTTCTTTGTTGTTTGATTGTTGATTTTCGGCTAATATTTTCTTGTTCATCAATGTTCTCTTCAGCTGTTGATGTTTTTCGCTTCTTTGATGATTTAGGGTTTTCAGAGACTGATTTGTTTTGAGTAACTCGAATGTAAACCTTCAAATTATCTCTCGACGACGCCATGAACTTCAATGGAGTATGATTTTCTCAAATTTCTGTATGTGTTTGATCGTTCAATGGAAGTGTAAAATGTAATGCACTTTTTTTCGAAGCGTTTCTGTGTATAATCAACGGCGGTTATTTTGAAATTTGACGATAATACCCCTGAAACTCCGGAGAGCGTGTTTAAATGACAGTTTTTAATTTGATTTTGATCTTGACCGTAGATTGTGCAATTTGACGGTTATGATTGCTTCATATCCTTCCTAGCGAAATAAACTTCCTATTGTATCTCCACCCTATACACATTTTATACAAGATTAATTATTGGAATTCACATGGTTTGGTTAGAAACCGACCGGAATTTAGAGGCTTTGGCCGGAATATACAGGTTTTTTGCCGGAATCGTCAATTTTTTACAGGCCGACTTGATCCGACTAGACCCAACTAGTGATTAATAGACTGAGTAACGAAAAATTACTTAATTACTAGCCGATTAGCGATTAATGTTACAACACTGATAAATAGTCCAACTCATGGTCACTGATATCATGGTCTAAAACATTAAAAAAAAATACATTTTCCTACTTTACCCTCACGCTACCTCAAAGTCATCTTTTATAAACTAAACAAATCTAGTCCTTATCTATTCCCCACACCCTCTTTCTCTCTCCTTCTCACTCACCCGGATCACCCAACGTCAACAAACATGGATCAAGCCGGCACCTCCACACCGGAACACCAAAACCCCCCACCACCACAAACCACCACAACTACCCACCACCTCTCCCTCCCACCAGGCTTAACCGAACACGAGTTCAACCAACTCAAAACCTTCGTATCCAACTTCCACACCTACCATCTCTCACCCTCCCAATGTTCTTCCTTACTCGCCCAACACATCCACGCGCCGGTCGACGTCGTCTGGTCCGTCGTCCGCCGGTTCGACAAACCCCAAACTTATAAACACTTCATCAAAAGCTGCACCGTCGGTGAAAACTTCAAAATGGAAGTGGGGTGCACGCGCGATGTCAACGTCATCTCCGGCTTACCGGCGGCCACTAGCACCGAGCGGTTAGACTTGTTGGATGATGACAACCACGTGATGGCGTTCACTATTATTGGTGGTGAACACCGGTTGAGAAACTATCATGCTGTCACGACTGTTCACGAGGTTGTTACGGAGGATGATGATTCGGTTACGGTTGTTTTGGAGTCTTACGTTGTTGATGTGCCTGAGGGGAATACTGAGGAGGATACGAGGTTGTTTGCTGATACTGTTGTGAAGTTGAATCTGCAGAAACTGGCGGCGGTGACGGAAGCGATGGCGGTTGACGGTGGCGCGTCTATTAAGAATCTGAATCTCAGGTGATGCTGGTGTTAATTGGTTCCACAGCCCCAAAATAATAAATAAATAAGAAAGAAAGAAAAAGAAAATGGAAAAAAGTCCAGCCACACTTTTATCATTTTTTTATTTTAAAAAATTTGTGAGTTTTTTTTAATTTAATGTTTGTATGGAAGTTACAAAAGCACCCTTTGTCTGTAATGATGGGCTGCAACTTGCCACTGTCAATTGTATATTGGGGGCATTTTCGCCATTGAAGTGTTTAATTTGTGAATGTGTTTTTTTATAGAGTATACTGTGAAAATGGTCTACGTTTGGTCACTTTTGTTATTTTTGTCCAAAACTCAAATCTTTTGAATCTGGGTCTATATGGTTTCTAATTTATTGTCATTTTCATCCAAAATCAAAATCTTGTCAGATTTTTCTGTTAACATCCAGTCTTTTTTGTCTTTTTTCATCCTTTTATAGGACAAAATAGTCTTTTGACGTTTTATTATAATAAATTAAAAAATCTGATTATTTTACACTTCATTAAAAGGAAAGAAAAAAAAAACTGGATAGTAAATAAAAAATATGACCTTATTTTGCTTTTGGATGAAAATGTTAACAAAATTGAAACCACAGTGACTCAGATTCAAAAGATTTGATTTTTGTACTAAAGTGAACAAACCTTAGGACCATTTTAGCAGTTTACTTTTTTTTATATATATTTTTACATTCGCAAGGAAAATTGTTATTAATTTGTTAGTTATTAGTTGGTTTTTATTAATGTTCAACGAATATTTCAAATGGGCTATTGGCGAAATTCACCACATCAGGATACATCCGTCTTCGAACCGGGGAAAACCCCCACCTAGGGCCGAAGCACGTGAACACTCGCCTGAAGGCACGCCAGTGCGGTGAGGTAAAACACGCTCAGTTCAAGGATTGAACTAGCGATCGTCGTTTACTCACCTAGTCTCCCATCATCACCAGATGTCACTATGAGGGTGTTTGGGGTTGAGTTTTGAAGGAGATTTTTAGATTATTGAGTTTTGAAATCGTAAATAATCAGTTTTGAGTGTTTGGGTAAAAAGATTAATAAATTGATTATTTGCGTTTAAAAAGTTACAAAACGCAGTTTTCCAAAAGCAGCTCCTCCATACTAAAACAAAACGCAGTTTTCCAAAAATTTATTATTTGCGTTTAGAAAAGGATTTTCACTTGTTTATTTTTTTAAATATATATTTGCCAAACACTCAAATAGTTAATTATCTGATTATTGTGATATCAAGCAACACAATCAAATCTAAACACTATCTTTCAACATCACGTTTTGTTACAGTTAATTATCTGATTATTGAAAACTCATAATCTATTTTCAAAATTCAACCTCAAACACCCTCTAAAACTAAATGGTGAAGGACATGAATCGAACCTGGGTCACTTGGAACACCAGGTCTCTTCTTTATAACTTACGTTTTGGATGGTCAGTCAGTGATCCAAATTTGCCCTTAAAAAAAACTGAAGTCATGGTTAATTATAGTTTAATCAATTATTATGACTTTAAGATAAGATGCCACATCGGAAATTAATGCGTCTCTATCATAAACACAAAAGTTGGATGCACACTTATAAAAGAACTGTTATTGTTTGGAGCACTTACTCTTGCATTATATTTTTATACGTAAGCTCTAGATTGTGCAGGTAACATCTAATATTAAAATTTAACGTAATAAATGAGCTATACAATTAAATAAACTTGTTAATTGATCATATTCGTCGCTCAAATGTTTACGATTGAAAACGCAATCAAATAACCATAGAAAGTATTTGAATTTAAATTCGGAGTTGTGATGTGATGGTAAGATGTCTCTTTTCTATGCAAAAGGCGGAGGACTCAAATCCAAAAACGCGCATGTATGTATGTATTTAGGAGTAGTGTAGTTTGCTGTTAAAAAAATGAAGTAATTTTGTTTTAAGAGTCGGGTAATATACGTTAAGTAGTTTGTCAACGTCCACAGTTTGGTTAGACGTATTCGTTCATATCCTATGGGCATGTAACTAAAAAGAAACATTAGGGTGTAAGGAGTGGTTAAACACTTGAGAGTGGCAAACTAAAAAATCAACCAATCAGAGTGCGCCACGTCAATCAGTGAAAAGTGTTTAAACTTTGCTGAAAAGTGTTGGCAATGGTTAGACACTTGGTGAATTGGTAAACTTTAAAAAAAAAAGAAAAAAATGTGATTAGTTGATATTGGAATGAACCCCACCCCACAATACCCCATCTCTCTCTCTCACACACTCCCTCTCTCACTCCTACGATCATCTCCCCGCATCGGCAACCTCTCCCCGCGACCAAACCTTCACCGAGCGGCAAACCCACCGGCGGCGGTGTTGCTTTGCCGAATGGGTTTGCCGCCCACTCTGTATACCCTTATATCCGTTTTAAGTTAGTGGCTGCTATTGATCCATTATATGAGAGTTTGAAGCTCCATTATGTAACACTTTGCTGGAAATCTTAAAAGTGGGTCGCTACAAGAAAGATGAGGAAAGTGACCCGATGACGTTGGCTTTATTTTCACTTTGGACCCTTTTTTTCTTCCGGAATGCCTTTTGTTGACTTGTTGCTAAATTAAAATGTTTTATGGTTACAAATACGAGTATATATATCGACATTTGTTGATCTTTTACCACACCTTATGAGTTTCATTGATTGTTTGTGGTTTAGCGAAAGAGGTGTGGTGAAAGATCAACAAATGGTGCAACTAATATAGTAATATACATCGCTACATTTTGGTTTTCGTGTAACAGGGGCGGAGCTTTTAAGGGGCAAGGGGGTGCATCCTCCCCGCCAATTTTTCGGCTAGTGGTGTAATTTTTCCTATTTTTCGTCCGAAATTTTGAAAATTATATAGATCTATCCCGCCAATTATTCTCTAAAAATTTCATGCCCGTACCAAGTTTATTGTCCAAAAAATTATTCATATTTTCATATTGAGTTAAAAAAACATGAATGATGCGCTATTAGTAATTTATTATAATTATTTTTAAACTTAAAGTGAGTTTAAATAAAGTTTGAAACTAGTTTTTATATAAATGAAACTTGAGGGTTCATATATTTTTTTTTTATGTGTAGGAACAAGTCCTTTGAATGAATGAAAATTACTTAGTTTTATTTGGAGTTATTATTGTTTTACCCGACCCGAACATATAACCCGAAACATAGCGATAGGAAACTTTTTATTGGGTCCCATGACTTTTCGCCCCCGTGAAACTTTTGGTCAAGCTCCGCCACTGTTATAGAAGGCAAGAAATGAGAAGTTATTCAAAGGTCGATTTCAAAGCTCGGATGCTATCATGCTCTTCATTAAGTCAAACATGTTCATATTGTTGAAATACTTGGGAAACATGACATTGTTAGAATGGAAAGATACGTGTAAATACTTTTAAGTCATATTTTAAATGTAGCATTATTCGTAAAAACAAGGAGTTGTTTTAGAGTTTGTACAATGATGAAGGACAATAAAGAAATATAGTTTGTGTGAGTGGGGAATAATAACTATAAGAGGTGGGGATAGAGTGTGACATGGATTATGAGCATGACCCAAATGACAATCATTCATAACCAATTGCAATATTCTTTTGCTCTTCTAGTTCAATTTTGAATGGTTAAAACCGGGTTTGTTGTAGTCAAATGATTAATAATTAGTTGTACATTATTATTATTATTATTATTGTCTTTGTAGACTTGTAGTCATTATGTCACTTAAACGTAAAATAAGGCATCCATGACCATGACCGTTCGGCATAATTTCTACTTTTACCCTTTGAGTTTATCCGATATTCAAACATGGACCAAAGTAGCAAATAATATACGTTTATAAATAGAATCTATGAAAAGGAACCACTCACTTATATTTTGTTGATATATGATCTTAACTTGCCAACATGTTGACAAGGACTAACGTTGTATCGAATGTAGGAAGATGTGAAATAGGAAATTCCATTTATAGCCCTAATTACCAGCCCAGTTGGCCAGGAAGGATGATGGTTCGGAAACATGACCGAGAGGTCGTGGGTTCGAGTCGGACGACCGCCCGAGTTTTCTATTACCGCGCATACTTGCCTAGAGTGTCCGCTCTAGGTGGAGGTGCAACTTCCATCAAGTGGTGGAGGGTGGGAAATTTTCTCGGGGAGCGCCAGCTACTCCAATGCACCAGCACGGGCCCGGTTAAGACAACGTAGCCTGGTTGCGTGAGTAGTGAGTGGGTACCACTTCGGGTGGTATTGCGGCATGAGCCGTTTGTTGTGAAATGTCGCCGTTCAAAAAAAAAACAAAACTAGGGCATTTTGGGTGTTTATGTTGACCAAGTGTAAATGTTGGAGTAAGGAGTTTGATATCTTTTAATGTATTCTCATTGGACAAATTGAACTCCTGTGGGCCCATTTCTTTTTGCAATATTAATGTAATAAGTTTATGATTGTTGCTTTCTTTTTTGTTATAGTTTGTCCTAGAGAGATGATGGTGTTGGAGGTAAAACTTTTGGTGAATCATAATTGAATCAAGAGTAAATTACAAGTTTTGTCTTTTATGTTTGTCCTAAATTCCAGGCACTGTCATTTACCTTTAAAATTGATGACTTTTGTACTTAACGTTTGAAAATATTTCACGTTATGTCCTTTATGGCAAACCCGGTTATAATTTTCAGTTAAATTAAGTCATGTGCAGTGCTCATGAGGGTAGAAATGTCATTTCACCTCCCACTTGTCTTTCTCCCTTATTTTAATACCCTGATAACATCACAATCTTTTCACCTTTACAAATTAGGGTTCATCATCAACCATATAAATCCGTTTGAAGATGCCACAATTCATCTGGGTGGTTGTGGTGGGTTTCCTTCTTCCCCAATTCACAACAGAGTCATCAATTTCACATCGTCTTGTTAATCTCTCTTTTTCCTCTTTCTTTCTTTTTTTCTACGACAACCACCTGCATTCTTCACATCTGTAACACCCCGAAAAAGGGGTTTGGTAATCAAACCCCGTTAATACTAAAAGACGGGTAAAGTACCGTTAATGGTAAAAGTAACTCGGTAAATATTAGGATTTAAATAAATAAACCTAATATTAAATAAAAAGTTGAACGAAAACTTTTGAGGAAATTAAAGTTTATAAACGGCCCGAGATAACGGGACTTAAAATAAACTGAGTCGTACCCGAAGATATAAATCTTTATATTATAAAACTTAATGTCTGATATAAATGAGATGAAATAACTAAGAATATATAAAACCTAGTTAATCACAAGTCTTGTAGTAACATGCTAGTGAGTTAAAACACCTAAAATAAAAACCTAGTGATAGTAGGAGGGTTAAAGGTGTCAAAATTGAAATAAGTTTGATTAAAACAATAAAAATTAAAAACCAAACACACACATTAGTGTGTGTGTCTGGTCGATCAAACACAGGGGCGACCAAGAGCTTGCTCTCAACCCTAGTTCATGCTAAAATTGATCAATTGAAGGCACCAATCCGACCCAAATCGAAATCCAAGCAAAGATTAGTGATCTCCTTCGCAAAGGGATCATAAGGTATGCGAAAATTCGTTATTTGATTTCATTCAAAATTCTGGATGAAGAATTATAATCCGAAATTAGTGTTGCTTGGATGAAATTAGAATGAAATAGTGTCTAGGGATAAACGCTAGTCATTAGATTGTTAAAATTATGCTCAATGCTTGAGAATTCCATAATCACCATTGAAGGTGTTAAGTGGGTTTTGTAGAAGCATGTTAAGCACTAGGATTTTGATAGTTATTCTAGTGAAATTTGAGTTCTATGAAGTGATTTCAGAATGGGGTGTGAAAAATTTACATGAACTTGCTTAATGGATGATTAATTTTGACTACATGATTAGATATGAACTTGACAAAAGAAGTATAAAAATATTGCCTGCAAGGTGTTTGTTAAAATGCCTAAACGAATGTTCGTATGTCAAAATTTTGAACGAAACGCGTAAATTCCTAATTTGATTAATTAGGGGTCATATGTGATGATACAGATTCTAATCATCATGTGGATTTTAATTGATTTCACATATCATACGATTAGAGGTAGTTAACTAGAAGAAAGATAAATTAATCAATGATAAAGTCGAATAGTGATTTCGACATAGAAAATACGTAAGGTGGAATAGTCTTATTTGTTAATGACTAATCTAACCATCTTACGAATTATGAATAATATTTCGGCGCTTATCAAGCTAGGTGGAAGCTTGGGGAGAAAGCGGGTCGAGAGAATCAAGTATGAGGAGAAAAGCGTAAAATATGGACGAGAGGTAAGTAAAGCTTACACCCTCTTTTGTAAGTTATGTAATTATTCATAGGTTGTAACTACGACAAAAGTTATATCCGAAGTAAGGTTCCGACACGAATTGAAACGGGTCGGACGTATAAAGTAATGATAAACCAAGTTAAATGGTAAATTTGGCTAAATGATAATTGGTCATGAGATGGCGTATATATATAATGAGTTTTTGAACGGCTACATATTAGGGTAAGCCTAGCCGAATAAAAAGAGCAAAACGGTGATTTAGTCACGTGTAGATGGAAAAGAGTTGAAGTTTAAAACTACACCATATGGCCTAAGCCATGTTGGGTTAGACGTGTAGGAAAAAGGGTTAAAAGACATAACTATGAGGTGAGAGATCCGAGATTAGTAGTTAACGCAATGGTAAATAAATACCATTCGAATATAGGTGCAAAATGTTTGGCCGTTTAGACCAAACGGGTCAAATGGTAATGTCAATACCATTTGACACTTAACGACTAAGAAGTGCTTGTCGAGTCTAATGCTCACGAGGTGAAACGGCTTATGGAAATTTGCAATTTGCTATGAATTAGCAACTTAAAAGACATAGTAATAAAACGGGTTTAAGCTTTGACCCAAGCCAGGTACGCATATTTGAAATTCTAGACAATTACGTGATTTTGGTCAAATGCCTTCTAAAACGCCTTCGTCGTAAAAGAAGAGTTAAAGTTGACCGAAACGCCCTTGCTTGTCAAATCAAGCAAACGACCCTTACGGGTTGTTTAGAAATAGTCTTTTCGATCAAATGGATCATTAGGATAAGTATAAAAACGAAAGGCATGATCCTAGCGAGTCACATGCATTAAAATGTATTTTTTGTCATAAAAAGATAAACCGAGAGATAGAACTGGGAATAAGTAGTCTAGTACGTTAAATCCACCACAATTATAATTGTGGTGGAAGACTAATCAATATGAATGGGTGGACTTATGATGCATACAAGGAATGCGTAATTTAAGCTAAGGAGTGCATAAATACCTTAACGGGTCAAAATAAGATTTCAAGTAAAAACGGGTTAAGAATGCATAAGAACCCGTAACTTGAACCGTGAATATTAGTAAACTGATATAAGGTGATTTGCCTAACATTTTTAAAGGTAACCAACAAGTTTGTTTGATTAAAACACAAACGAGTCAAAAAGTGTTAAAATTGAATTTCAAGCCGAGAGCTTGAAATCTAAAATTTTGTGAAATCAAATGTCGGGTTTTTACTCCATGAGATGGAGAATTAAATTATGATCGCGTAGGAAAAAGAATCGTGTAAAACGGATAAGTAGAAAAAAAGTTATGACACTTTGAAGTTCGTTTTTCGATTAAAACTATAGTTGGGCATATGCAGCACCATCAACAACACATTCTGTCGAAATGGAGACGTGGCATCGCGCGACGCCTAAAGGGTTTTGCCCTCGCGCGTGGCGACGGGGTAAAATCTTGAAATTTTTGTTTATTTTGATTATTTGACCCAATTACGTTGTTGTACTTGTTATTTAACCATCAAAACTAACTTTTAAGTTGGTTTTGATCATAGGTGAATGTCGAGAGTCCTGGATGAAGATCAAGCGACGAACAAGGACCGAACACACGTCAAATGAAGCTTCCGCGTTAAACTTTGTTTTGTTTTGTTATAAATGAATTATGCAAACACTTATAACTATGATTTGAAAAGTAAAACATATGGGAATGTAGGCAGGACAAGTTTTTGTAAAGTCGCATTTTTAGCATTAAAATGCGTATTCTATTATTAAAATCTTGATTAATTGAGACGGGTGTTACAACATCTCCCTCCATAACCAAACCCTAATTCCACTCTCCACACTCAGACTCCCCAAATTCCCCCAATAATTCCACCAGTTCATCCACACATTTCACTTCCACTTCCACAAATCTCTAGTCAATTTCACAACAGAGTCATCAATTTCACACTTTTCACAGGTTCATCAATGATGAAATTAAGCAATCTCACATACTCTCGAACGCATGAAAATCACGAAAACCGTTGCAAAAAAAGAGGAGGTGTACGGAGATGACTCCGACGAGACACCTTTCTCAGAGTGCAAATGAAGAGAGTCATCATCAGAACCATCATCATTGTAATTGGGGTTAAATCCGTTGATTGGGTGTGGGATTTTGCTGGTTTGGAACCATGAAGTAGAGGAAACGAAGTGAAGTTGTAAACGATTGGGTGTGAAATCAGCTGATTGCAGGTGTAAATCACAAAGGCGGATTGGGTTTATTAGAGTGAGAGAAGATGAGAGTGTTGATGGTGATGGTGGGTTTCTTACGATCCTACCCTTGCAAAGTTCAGGTTCATCTTAATGGATTTATATTCTCCAGATATGGTGGTGGCGGCGGTTCTTGAACTAGTACACCCATGGAGCGGTGGTTGGGAGTGGTGCGGTGGCAGGTGGGGTGGTGGTAAATACTGATGTAGAGAGAGACGGACAAAGGGGTAGGAACGAGAGAAAGGGAGAGAGATGGATTCTTTGTGATATAAATATACAAATGTTATTTATGTATATAATATATTACATTATATTAGTTTTTTAAATTTTTTATTGTTAATTAAATATTTATGTGTATATATGGGTAAAATGACCAAATTATCCTTGTGTAATATGATTTAACCAAAAAAATCTAACTGGGTTTACCCTGAAGGACATAACGTGTAGGATTTTAAAACATTAAGTACAAAAGTCATCAATTTTAAAGGTAAAAGACAACGCCTGAAATTTGGAACAAATATAAAGGACAATACTTGTAATTTACTCTTGAATCAATTGAATGAGAGTTTGTTTATACACGTAAATATTAGGTTAGATTCGGTGTATTACACGAGTTAAATAATAAAAACGATATAATTCATAATTTTTTTTAGTTGAAATTATGTATTATGTATAGTTATAAAATATTATAAGTTATAATATATTTCATAAATCAATCAATATATAGGAATGGAATGAAATGAAACAAATTACTTGAATATTTTGTGCTACAGTGAAATGACAAAAAAATATTATGGAATTTAACAAATCATAATAAATATTAAATCTTTCAATATGAAAATATATGATTAAAGGTTTTTAAAATTTTCTGTTGGATCCTACTTGGCTATAAAATCGTTTTCGACTTGTAAAATTCAAAAAAAAATAAGATTGAACAATTTAATTGATGATAAAACAAAATTTTGAATTCAAATATATACAAATACAAATTAAAAGAATTATAAGTTTAGTTGCCTTAAATAATATGGATTTGGTTAAAATTGACTCAATAAAACTGGGAAAAGTATTTAACAAATCAGGGACAATTGTGGCAATTTACCCTAAAATTAAACAAATCAGGACATGATCTTCTACATCATGATTAAAAAAACACGACGGTATATTCGAAAGTTATGAAAAAGTTATTGGTTTATGGAAGCGACAACCATTATAAGCATAACAAATACCTGCGGCTGGTTCAAAAATAAAATAAAATAACCTACTTACATCGGTACACAGGCAACTTAGAAAAACATTACATTGAAAAAAAAAAACTGAGAAGAAATGACAAATAATAATGAAAACTAAAATAAACTTATTAAAGTTGAGAGGCTAAATATGTGATTACGAAAGTTGATGGGCAAAAGGTAGATGATGTTGACAAAGTAGCTTTGTAAGGCTGAGGGGTGTGGTCTAAAGCCCCTAGGGGCTTTATAATACCACATAAGCGTCACGTAGATTTTGAGATAAAAATTGCGCCCCCTTTAACAATGATGGTGTCGCAACCCCCGCCCCCTATCTGTCCCGGGAACGGGCGGCCACGAGACCAGTTTTGGTGTTATCGGTGTTTATTAATTTAACAGCGGAAATTTCATCAGGACCGTATTTAGGAAATATTTATCAGAGTAAATACCACACTTTTATAATATTAAACATATTGGGATAAAACCCAAGTTTTCATTACAAACATTTTTATAGGGAAAATCCCTATTGTATTGAATAAAACATCTTCTTTTATTTAGGTAACTTTTATAGTCACTTTTTCCAAGCCTTCAGCGCTGTCCAGCTAGCTTCTAGTTGGCTTTCACATTTTGTTACCTGAAACGCGTTTAAAAACATTTTGTCAGTGGGAAATACTGGTGAGTGAATCTCAGTTTAATCACTAAGAGTTTTATCCTTAAACAGTATTGAGAGCTATTACAATGTTTATGTCTACACAATTACTCATTCAGTACTGTCAATCCTGACTGGTGGGTCATATTACACATTGGCTAACTCTTTGTCCAATGGTAACGTATTCCACATTTTGTATACAAAACCCCAACATACCGGCAGTAATTGAAGAACTACAGAGACTCAATCACTGCTTAATTGCATTGTAAAACATTTAAGTTTTTGTAAAAACAATTTACAAAGAGGAGATTACTCACATTGTTGTCTTAGACTTCTTTTAAGGGTTTCCTGGTGTTTACCTATTAATTACACAAATGCACATATGTTAGTATAATAACCCAATATTTACATTAGTAATACCCTCCCCGAGACGGCATTCCAACGACTATGTCGGGCAGAACCTCGACAGTCGTTACAGAACCCTGGATCAATCGGGCAGCGTATCTAATACGTAACCGGGGTTATAATACTTACAACGGGGCAGAAATTCGTTAATTAGGGGGGGGGGGGGTATAATGCTCGAAAATTATGCCTACTATAGTGAAATTGAGAGAGAGATCGAAGAAATGAGCGATGGAAACTGAAAGTCGTTGCCCTCAATTTATAGGGCCTGAATTCGAGTTCTTCGTGGCACGCGTAAGGTGAGACCACGGGCTACGCTGCCCGAGTAGTAGGCTGGGTAGGCCCTAGCCTGGCCCATTCATCAGACTAGCTTCAACACGCGTTTGACACGTGGCGGCACCGGGTGCGGCCCTGACTCCGAGCTGTCGCGCCCCGCGTAAGAGACCTTAATGGTCTACGCGGCTCGCGAGCGATATAAAAACTTGATTTTTATTTTATTTTTAATGATATATCGTATATTGGGCTCGGTTTTTACATACGGGGTGTATTTTAGGACATATAGGGATATTTTAAAATATATTAGGGTGTCGAAAAATATTTAGGAGGGTTGTTATATCCTCCCCACCTTGTTTTAGAGCTCGTCCTCGAGATCTATTGGAACAGGTGTGGATATTTCCTTTGTATTTCTGATTCAAGCTCCCATGTGTACTCTGGTCCTCTATTGGAGTCCCATTTCACTTTGACCAGAACTAATCTCTTGTGCTTGAGGTTCTTTATTTTCCTGTCTTCAATCTGTAGAGGCTTTTCAACAAACTTTAACTGTTCATTTACCTCTATATCCTTAAGAGGTACTACTAGCGATTCATCAGCTAAACACTTCTTGAGATTGCATACATGAAATACATCATGTATTCCTGCCATTTCCTCTGGCAGTTGTAGCTGATAGGCTACAGGTCCTATTCTTTTAATAATCTCAAAAGGTCCAACATACCTGGGGCTTAGTTTTCCTCTTTTGATGAATCTTACCACTCCTTTCCAAGGAGAGACTTTCAATAATACCTTATCTCCTACTTGAAATTCCAATGGTTTTCATCTGTTATCTGCATAACTCTTTTGCCGATCACATGCTGCTTTCAATCGTTCCTTGACTTGAATGATATTGTCTGTTGTTTCTTGTACTATCTCAGGTCCAGATAGTTGTTTTTCTCCAATTTCTGCCCAACAGACTGGCGTTCGGCACTTTCGTCCATAAAGTGCTTCGAATGGTGCAACATTGATACTAGTATGATAAATGTTATTATAAGAAAATTCTATCAACGGTAAATGATCGTCCCAATTACCTCCGAAATCAATTACACAAGCTCTAAGCATGTCCTCCAGTGTTTGAATTGTCCTTTCGCTTTGTCCGTCCGTTTGTGGATGATAAGCGGTGCTTAGATTCAACTTGGTTCCCATTGCTTTTTGGAAACTTGTCCAAAAATGAGAGGTAAAACGACTATCTCTGTCAGAAACAATTGATAGAGGAATTCCATGTAATGAAACTATTTCATTTACATATAATTTAGCTAGTTGTTTCATACTGAAAGTTTCTTTCATTGGTAGGAAATGAGCTGACTTGGTTAGCCTGTCTACAATAACCCAGATTGTATCATTACCCTTTCTTGTTTTGGGTAATTTGGTAACAAAATCCATTGTTATTAATTCCCATTTCCAAACAGGCATTTCTAACTGTTGCAATAAACCTGACAGTTTCTGATGTTCAGCTTTAACTTGTGAACAGTTAAGCATTTTGCAACATATGCTGCTATATCCTTTTTCATTCCTATCCACCAAAATTTTTTCCTTAAGTCCTGATACATCTTATCACTTCCAGGATACATCGTATACTTAGACTTATGGGCTTATTCTAATATACGGTGACGTAGGTTTCCTAATTTAGGTATCCACATTCTTTTCTTATGGTATCTCCAAATTCAATCTATTCCTTGTTCTAATTCCTTAATCATTCCTTTTAACTTTTCAGTATCAACCTTGATTACTGATTCTTGAGCTTTTCTAATCTGTTCATTTAAATCTACTTGCAGATTTAACTTAAGAGAACGTACTCTTTTTGGCTTTTCATGATACTTTCGACTTAACGCATCAGCTACTACATTTGCCTTTCCTGCATGATACTGGATATTACAATCGTAATCACTAAGTATCTCCATCCAGCGTCTTTGTCTCATATTTAATTCCTTTTGCCCAAAAACATACCTTAAACTCTTATGGTCGGTGAAAATGGTAAACTTACTACCGTATAGGTAATGTCTCCAAATTTTAAGGGCAAAAATTATAGCTCCTAATTCTAGATCATGGGTTGAATAATTCTCTTCATGACTCTTAAGTTGTCTAGAAGAGTAAGCTATAACCTTTTGACGTTGCATTAACACACATCCATAACCTAACTTAGAAGCGTCACAATAGATTACAAAATCTTCAGTTCCTTCTGGTAACGCTAGTATAGGTGCATTGGTTAGTCTTTGCTTAAGAATTCTAAAGGCTTCTTCTTGTTTTGGTCCCCATTCAAACTTAACAGATTTACAGGTTAACTTAGTTAAGGGAATGGCTATTCTAGAAAAATCTTGAATAAATCTTCTATAATAACCGGCCAATCCTAAGAAACTTCTAACCTCGGTTGGTGACTCAGGGGTTTTCCATTTGGTAATTGCCTCGATCTTGGTGGGATCTACATGAATTCCTTCATGATTGACTAGATGTCCAAGGAATTGTACATGTTCTAACCAAAACTCACACTTCGAAAACTTAGCATAAAGCTTTTCTTTTCTCAATAAACTTAGAAGTGCGTGCAGATGCGCTGCATGTTCCTCTTTGCTTTTAGAATAAATAAGAATATCATCTATAAAGACAATTATGAATTTATCCAAATATGGCTTACATATTCGGTTCATCATGTCCATAAATGCAGCTGGGGCATTGGTTAAACCAAATGGCATGACAGTAAATTCATAATGGCCATACCTTGTTCTGAAAGCGATCTTAGGAATGTCCTCTTCCTGTACCTTTAATTGATGATATCCTGACCTTAAATCGATTTTAGAGAAAAATCGTGCTCCTTGCAATTGATCGAACAGATCATCGATTCTTGGTAATGGATACCGATTCTTAATCATGACTTTGTTCAATTCACGGTAATCAATGCACATACGCATTGATCCGTCCTTCTTTCTAACGAATAAAATCGGTGCTCCCCATGGCGATGAGCTTGGATGTATGAATCCTTTCTTCAACAATTCATCTAACTGTTTCTTCAGTTGCTGCATTTCTGCGGGTGCCAAATGGTAAGGTGCTTTGGCAATTGGTGCGGTTCCCGGTATCAAATGGATTCTGAATTCCACTTCTCTGTTTGGAGGTTGCCCTGGTAGCTCTTCTGGAAATACATCTGAAAACTGGGATACTACTGGAATATCCTTTAATTCTTTTCCTTTAGTGTTAGTGATTGTGGAAATCAAATACACTAATGACCCTTTTCTTATATAACTTGTTGTTTTTATCACAGAGATGAACTTTGTGGATCTAGAGGTTTTATTTCCTTTAATTGTGATCTTTTCACCCCTTGGTGAATTTACTTGAATTGACTTTTGATCACATAGAATACTGGCTTTATTGGCTATTAACAAATCCATTCCTAACACAACATCGAATCCTGCCAGATTCATTGGGTAAAGATTTGCAATAAATTTCTGATTTAAAATTTCTATTCTTGCTCCCTACAAGATTTCAGAAATCTTAATGGTTTCCCCATTTGCTGTCTCTACTAGACATTCCTGTGGAAGTTTAGTTAATGGTTGATTGAGAAGTTTGCAGAATGAAGTATTAATAAAACTTTGGTTCGCACCAGAGTCAAATAATACTTTAGCAAAAACATCATTAACTAAAAACATACCGGTGATCACATCCGGGATCATCTTTGCTTCTTCTGCAGTTAGAACAAATGCTCTAGCATTTTTAGTATTCTTGGTGTTTGTGGCTGAAGCTAGTTTTGGACAGTTAGGCTTGATATGACCTTGTTCTCCACAGTTGAAGCATATCCTATTGTTAGGCTCTTCCTGCAATCTTCCTCCTTGTGTCCCGACATTTTGCAGAAGTTACAGTATATGGAGCATCTTCCTGAATGCTTCCTTTTGCAATAACTGCAATAGGGTGCAGAGGTAGAGCCTACATTTTTCCCACGGTTAGAATTTCCAGAACGGAATTCCTGGGTAAGCTTTTGGGTTAGGTTTCTCCTTTGATCCTCTTCTCGGGTACGGACTAATTCATCTGTCAAGGTGTTTGCTAGTTCTACAGCTTCTTCTATGGTTTGAGGTCTAGCTGCCTTGACTACATGCCTTATCTCTCCAATTAATCCCCAAATGTAACGGGAGATTAATACTGGTTCTAGTGATGCAAGGGTTGGTACTATTCGAGCATATTCAAAGAATAATGTAGTATAACCCTTACTATCTACTCCAGTCATCCTAAGGTTTAGGAATCTATTGGTTATCTGTTCTTTTTCATTGGGAGGGCAGAATTTCCTTTCTACCATGTTTTTAAATTCTTTCCATTCCATATTATAAGTTCTATCACTTCCCCTAAACTGGAGGATAGTGTTCCACCATTCTAGTGTTGAATTCTTAAACAGAATGGAAGCAAACATTATCTTATCCTCTTCCGCGCATTTACTTATTCTTATGACTTCCTCGGTCTTTTCTATCCAGCGTAGAGATGCAACGACCCCTTCATTGCCCGAGAATTCCATTGGTTTACAAGACCAGAATTCTTTATAAGAACAACCATAAGACACGGTTCTTCTTCTTTTGGGAATGGGCACTTGAAGTACGATCCATTGTTCACGCTGTTTTCAGGTTCAGAGGGTCGTTTGCTATCATGTTTACTTTTATTTTCTGCTTCCCTAACCTTTTTGATAATATATGGCATTGCATCTATTATCCCTTGTGTCACTATGTGTTGCATGGCACTGTTATCCACTTGGTTTCCATTATTGTTGTTGTTCGGGTTTTCGTTATCCGGGTTATTGTTACTCTGGTTATCATTATTCTGGTTTTCCTGGTTCACTTCGTTGTCCATCTGAATTTTAAACATTTACCAATTATTAATATCACAAAATAATTAATAATTTTGGCAACAATCACACAACACACATATTGGTCAAAAATGCCAATCATTGCGACTTACTCTTTCTTATCTATTATACATCTAATACAAACTGATACTGGAATTTAAAATTACTATACTAATATGCATCGCTAACCACAAAGTGGTCTATACTACAACATATTTTATTATTATTATTATTATACATATATATATATTATTTTTTTTCACATATTATATATATATATTTTTTTTCATACACGCATATTATATATTATTATTATTCTACCATCACTTTTACGGATATGGATTCATCCAGAAATCCATATGGCGCTCGTCATACTTCCAAACGAGTCGCTCTCCGACCTGCCTCATTCTCTCGTTACTCTCTAAAATCTCTTCTCCGAAAGTTCGGAGCTCTTGCACATTTTCTGCACTCATTGGGGGTGCAGGTGCTGGTACTGGGTCTGGGTACTGGGGCATGGGTTCATCCTGAAGGTAAGGATTCTCTAAGATCTCCCTAATGTATTCATCGTTATCAGAGTAGGGATCTAGAGGGTCCAGACCTGGATAGGCTGCTAAGTTCGGTACGGGTTCGTCGTTTAGATGGTAGCGTGGCACATAATCCCTATGATCATCGAACCATGGATCATAATCCGGGTCTAAGGGATTAGGGGCTGGTATCCTAGGTATGTCCTCAGGGTTGAAATCATGCATTTGGACTTGGTTTTCGGGGTTATTTTCTATCTCCATCGGTTGCGTGGGAAACAAAGGTAAGGGTTGTGGGGCTACTAGTTGTTCCAGGTTTGGGTCGGCAGCTGTGGTTGCTAGGATATGAAAATTAGCTAAGCTTCTATTAAGCATATCCTGTGTATGGGCATCTGTCTCTTGCTTAGCGGCTGCTAGGACTCTCTGTTGTTGCAACTTTCGCATTCTTTTCCTACGCTCGTGTGCTCCCTTACTGAACCATCCTCTATTTTTCTGAGGGAATGGCTTTTCAGACTGAGCCTTAAACACAAACATCCCTTCTTCATTATCAGCTGCATACCCAGAGAGGGCAGGCTGTGAAGAGGTACCTTCACTCCTAGGTGAATCGGACAACTGACGATATGCATCCGAGGGTCCTTAATCACTCATACTGTAAACTAACAAGTAGTCAAATAACACACAACAGTAAAATACAGACATGCACGTATTTCCATAATTAATTTCCTAACAATTTGAATAATATCTTGGTGTCAGCAGAACACTTCTGTGGCTGAATCAGTGGCTTAGCTCTGATACCACCTTCTGTCGCAACCCCCGCCCCCTATCTGTCCCGGGAACGGGCGGCCGCGAGACCAGTTTTGGTGGTATCGGTGTTTATTAATTTGGCAGCGGAAATTTCATCAGGACCGTAGTTAGGAAATATTTATCAGAATAAATACCACACTTTTATAATACTAAACATATTGGGATAAAACCCAAGTTTTCATTACAAACATTTTCATAGGGAAAATCCCTATTTTATTGAATAAAACATCTTCTTTTATTTAGGTAACTTTTATAGCCACCTTTTCCAAGCCTCCAGTGCTGTCCAGCTGGCTTCTAGTTGGCTTGCACATTTTGTTACCTGAAACGCGTTTAAAAACATTTTGTCAGTAGGAAATACTGGTGAGTAAATCCCAGTTTAATCAAGAAGAGTTTTATCCTTAAACAGTATTGAGAGCTATTACCATGTTTATGTCTACACAATTACTCATTCAGTACTGTCAATCCTGACTGGTGGGTCATATTACACATTGGCTAACTCTTTGTCCAATGGTAACGTATTCCACATTTTGTATACAAAACCCCAACATACCGGCAGTAATTGAAGAACTACAGAGACTCAATCACTGCTTAATTGCATTGTAAAACATTTAAGTTTTTGTAAAAACAATTTACAAAGAGGAGATTACTCACATTGTTGTCTTAGACTTCTTTTAAGGGTTTCCTGGTGTTTACCTATTAATTACACAAATGCACATATGTTAGTATAATAACCCAATATTTACATTAGTAATACCCTCCCCGAGACGGCATTCCAACGACTATGCCGGGCAGAACCTCGACAGCCGTTACAGAACCCTGGATCAATCGGGCAGCGTATCTAATACGTAACCGGGGTTATAATACTTACAACGGGGCAGAACTTCGTTAATTAGGGGGTATGCCCGAAAATTATGCCTACTATAGTGAAATTGAGAGAGAGATCGAAGAAATGAGCGACAGAAACTGAAAGCCGTTGCCCTCAATTTATAGGGACTGAATTCGACTTCTTCGCGGCACACGTAAGGTGAGACCACGGGCTACGCGGACAGCGTAGTAGGCTGGGTAGGCCCTAGCCTGGCCCATTCATCGAACTAGCTTCAACACGCGTTTGACACGTGGCGGCACCGGGTGCGGCCCCTGACTCCGAGCTGTCGCGCCTCGCGTAAGAGACCTTAATGGTCTACGCGGCCCGCGAGCGATATTAAAACTTGATTTTTATTTTATTTTAATGATATATCGTATATTGGGCTCGGTTTTTACATACGGGGTGTATTTTAGGACATATAGGGATATTTTAAAATATATTAGGGTGTCGAAAAATATTTAGGAGGGTTGTTATAGATGGTGTGGAATAAAGCTCCACTAGCGCCCCCATCTAATTAAATATTAAAAAAGAAAAAATAAATAAACTAAATCTGATTGGTTAAGAGACATGGGGCCCACCAGATGCGCCCATTCACGCCCGTTAGTGGGCTGGCGGACATGGGGTAGCGCCCCCTGTTAACGAGCAGGGGGTGGGGAAGGGCGCTATGGGGCGTCAGAATTGGTGATGTGGCGGGGTGGCGCGAGGCCACACCCCCTGGCCTAATATATATAAGAGTTAATTACCTTTTTCGTCAATTTGGTTTGTTAAAAATAACCATACAATCCATTAGTTTAAAAATTGTCAAAATAGTACCAGTCCTATCACTTTTTCACCTCCGTTAACCTCATCCAATTTACTTTTAAGTTTTTGGTGAAATGACGAATATTATTTTGGTAATTTTTAAACTAATGGACTGTAATGGTTATTTTCAACAAACCACACGAACAAAAAACTTAATTAATTCTATATATAAATATAGGGTAAGGTTATTATATAAGTAGTCTTAACATATTAATCGTGAGAAGTGAAAAAAGTTTTTTTTTTGAATTTTTTCTCCATCTAGTCAATCACATGTTTTAGTCTTATAATAGAAAAAAAAAATTGTTTTGTTTTTCATGTATATACACTTGTAGAGTAAGTGCACATAATTACTCTATTAGAGTAAATACACAATTTTTTTTTGTTTTTTTTTCTTACATTTTTTAACAAAACATTAAAAATAAGTAGATGAAAAAAATCTCCATTTACTTGTCACGTATAACATCTTAAAATACATTTGTATTTAATCTTTACTCTATAAATATAATATAATATAATATACAATAATATAAATATATAATAACTAATAAAAATAGTACTACTCTAAAATTTTGTGGCTTGTTGTGGGCTTGAGTCTAACCCATGAACACTGTCGTCCGTAAGCACCCTATGTAAATGGTTTATGTATGAAGAAACTTCATTGTTTTTGGGAATTATAATCACACATAGTAAAATCTTATTCTCACATAGTGTATACGGGTCATATAACCTTATGTCACACCCCGACCGCGTAATACAACAAACCGCGGCGGAAACATCGGGGAGTGGAGTAACAGAATCATTGTTTCACAACACATGGTATTTAAAGTTTGGTTTTATTAGAATAATTGTTTATAATGTCTTGGAATTTAACTGAATACATAAAGTAAATTAATTCGTCTTGCTTCATTTTAAGTCACTAAAGCCCAAGTCCGCCTAAGCCCAAGTCCGCCTAAGTGTAGCACGATCATCATCATACATTAATTCCTGAAACACATGTGAAAATAGTTACGTCAGCATAAAAATGCCTGTGAGATACATAGGTTTTGTTGATGAAGGATTCATGACTTAAAAGTTAAAAGGAATGTTTAGCAAAAAGTCGTCATGAATCTTGTAAAATGTTTTCTTTTATAAAATCGGGTGAAAATCGATACGAAAACCAGATGATATAAAAGAATGATGCATGGTTAAATAAATAACCAAGTAAAAACGAGTTGTATAAAATATGTTATTTGTAAAACAGTGTCTTGTAAACAATATGTTGTGTCTTTGTATAAAATGTATCATGTCTTTGTTTCTGTCAAAGTGATTTAGATAACGCCACAATATGTAATATCATAAAAGCACTTATATATAGGAAATACCAACGGCGTATCCACCATGCTTTTATTATATTACACACGCCTCGTTATTTAAATCACTTACCAAATAAACCACCAAAAATGTCTTGTCAAACCAATGTCAAATGTTATGCACAAACAATGTATAGTGTCACAATATTAGGTATAAACTATGCCTTGTATAAACGAATGTCAGATAACAACCAATGTCTTGTATGGTGAATAAAGAATATTTACTCAACCCCATATGTATATGTCAATGTAAAAATTAAATGTTAAGAAATCAATGTGCAAGCATGCTCAGTCAACATACATAGCAAATCATAAATGAAATCATGTACTATATGCGTACTAATGAACATAACAAGTATATGTCATGAAAGCACGAAAAGCACGAAAATAACAAATAGGCACATGTGTTTCACCCCAGAATATGTGAAAACAGTAAAAGAGGGGACTATGTAATCACTTGATATTGCGTAATAGACTTGAAATAACAACCAAGTAACGCTCGAAGGATCACGGAATCAAACGACGCCTAATATAGGTAACTATGTTAATAAACTGGACCTAAATCGAGAGATCAGATAGAATGAGGTCTTGTAAACGGAATGAGTATTGGATATCATATGATATGGTTCAACATAGCCTACATTCTAAATCGGAACCTAACCTAAGTGCTTATGACCTGTTTTGACCGTTTAGGTAGCTTACGCTACTTTAACGCGTCATTTGCGCAAAAGCGCAAACAAGTAGTCTAACTAGTCCTATGACAAGTATTATATGCCCTAACATGTTTAATAATCAGTTTATGTGGCAAAAATTAGGTTACATATGCTTAAAATAAATTATGCATGAAAAGGGCATTTTGGTCATTTACCTAAGGCATATAAACTACCTATCATAACAACTAATTAAACTAAGTGACCATAAGGTATAACCTCGTAAGGTTATTCCCTATACAACTATGATCACTAAATATGCTTGGTCGGATCCTAATGATCGACCTAACGGGTCGGGTTCGAAAGTCTAAGCTGTCACACCCCGATATTTCCACGTGTTACCGGTGGGCCCGGTGGGGAGTATCGTGACGTAGTTGATATCATCATAAACAATTAATCACAGTTTAATGCACAGCGGAAGACTAAAATAATATTACAAACCAAATTTGAAAAGTATATTAAAATATTACACAACGGTTGTAAGTGGATTCACAGGCGGATCAAAAACAAAAGTAAATATTGTTCAACAGACTTTAGACGTTTAGAACTTGCAAGATTCCTTATTAACGCCCCGAGCTCCCAGCCAATTACGTACAGTACCTGTCACTTAGTCTTTTTGGAAAAATACGTCAGTTTACACTGGTAAATACAATTAACCGACTATTTTGAAAACATTTATGAAAATTGGTTTAAAGGCACAAGGCACAAACATTTTTATAACTTAGGACAATTATATTAATAACAATCTTGTATCAGATTTACATGTTTGTCCAACATTTAGGGCCGGTATAAAAGCCGAACAAGATTAATCGACACACCACAAATATAAACTCACAAGAAGTTTCCTCACGAGTGAGTATACCTTTTACATACGCAACAGACAGGTGTATGCCTACACCTCGTGCTTAAGTCGTGGCCATTCACGCTTTTTGAATGAGCCAAGGATATCCAGGACACGGTCGTTAACCCCCAATGTTTTATGTTATCAAGCAATACTGATTAAAAGGGGATTATACAATTTAATTATATCCGATTAAAAAGGTTTCTACACCCGACCAAGCGGTAATAATTTACCGTATCCCAAGCCCGTATAAGGAAAAATAAGTTAAAAGTATTAACCTGAACTAAATATAATTTATTCTCAGTCGTATTTTCTAATCAGCAAATGCAAGCACTTCTACCGGGGCTCTCAATCTAGAACGAAGGTTTAATTAACCTATTAGATTCCTAACGGGTCTTATTTAAGTTGTAACTTAGACCGGTTAGTTTTAAAGAAAGGTTTACGGCACGAAACGCTAGATTAAGCGGTGACCGAATTGGAATGTGATTTAGACCCTACAAGTATGAAGACTTGTATATAATGGGTAAACTAAACACATTCTGGATTTTGAAGTAAAAATGATAAGGTTTGACCCGTTTCGGCTAATTCATGTAAACTAGTTACATAAACCGTACCGAACGCGTATATGCATAACGGGTAACCAGATGAGTCATATACAAGTTCCAATTAGTTATTATGCTTAAAATATGTTGTGATATCAGTAGGATATCAACAATTATGCCCCAAATATATTTAAGACCAATTTAAGTCCCGAAAGGGTATTTTGGTCATTTTAAAGTTTATAAAAGAGGTTTAAACATAAACTGAGGTTCTGGTCTAAAACATTCTATAAAAATATTTATTTTATGTTTTTATATCAGCAAGATATCATACATATGTGTGTTTAATCATTTATGGCCAAACTATGCACCGTAGAGGCATTTTTGTCATTTCACATATGCTTTTAAGGTTAAATTTGGAAATATGAGTTCAACACTTATACTTACTGTTAAAGTATAAAAATTTATTTATAAAATTAGTAGGTAACAAGTCTTAGGCGTTAAATATGGGTTTAAACCATACTATACGCCTAATTAGCATAAAAGTCGGTAATTGACGGTATACAAGGTGTTTATAAAATTCTGAAGTTTTGATCAGTCTCTAATGCTTAAAATATTTTATTTAATGTATGATATCAGTATAAAAAATTTTGGTATTCATATCATATGTTAAACTCATTTTATTAAAAAAAGGGCATTTTCGTAAATTACCAAATTTATGCTAGAACTCTATGCTATGGTCACCATAAAATTTGACAAAAATTTCCAAAAATCCCTAAATATTATATCAAAACAGTGGGTAGCAAGTTTGGTTCCAAAAATTGGGTTTAAATATGATTTATACTGAAAATGCAATTTAATTAATAAAAAGTCTTTGTTTTACGATATCTTGCATAACTTTTATTTTAGACCATAAACTGATGTCAAAATTTTATAACATATTTATATATCAGTAATAAAGCTTTTTGTCCTCTCACATTTTCAAAAATCTCGTTTTTATATCAAAAGGGCATAATGGTCAAGTTTTAAGCATTCAACGGAAACATGCAAATGAACTATGATTTCTATGGAACCATGTAATATAACCTCAGAGGGTTATGCTTACATATAATATGGTCACAAAGGAACCCTAAGGCCTAACTAAACTAAACTAAATCGGGTCAGAACTGAAAGTCAAAGCAAAAGTCTACTTTTGCGACTTTCGGTTGCGAACCGAGCCTAATACTCAGAATTATCGGGTTGAACATGCCTAAACATGTTCTTATGTTATTTACCAAGTTGTTTAAGTGATAAAATGTATTTTATAGCTTCTATATTATCATTTATGATTTATTTTGTAAAAACTGACTCGTTTGACTTTTTTGTTAAGTAGTTTGACCCGACAATTGACCAAGTAAATGTGATAATTAAGAGGTGCCCTTTTAAGGGTTTATCACCTACTTAATTACCAACACATAGCCACTTTCAATTCGAATAATGGCTGGACCGTTAGTGATTAATCACAAAGTCAAAGTATCATTACGATATCTTTGACTTTCGGTCATTAAGCTAATAAGAGCTTAACTATAGAAGCTAAGAACGCTTACACAAGGTCCTAGCACGAATATTGAACTAAGGAAGGCTTCCTTCTTGATCAGGAATCCCAGAGAATGCTTCAAAGAGCTCAGCAAGAGAGAAGGTGATGAAAATTTGAAGTGAGCAAAGAGTATGGCAGCCAATGCCCCTATTTATAGTGCAAATGACTCTCACAAGATCATCACAGGTGTTTAGGGATGTTGTAAGATTGCTCCATGTGTCCCAAGTGGTTTTAAAAACCATCAAACAGCCATAGGTTTCGAGTTATGTGAGTGTGAAGGTGGTTTGGAGAAGAAAGCATGCTGAAACCTGCATTTGTGCATGCTCGCTGTCCATTTTAAGCCGTCGCTTCGCGCGATGGCAGATGGGATCAGGTGTGGCGTAGCGCCACCACTAGGGTAACCAGTCACACAAGTTTCAAACCTGGCAGATTTAGTCCCTGGACCTTTAAAACCTCATAACTTCAATTTTAAGCACTTTTAACCCATAAAGTTTATATTTTTATGATCCTTAGAATATAACCAAACATCGTTAAGTTCGGTTTCATTAAACGATAACCGAAAATACAAGTTTTTCCTCGTTGACGCTTTTAACCCTTTATTTACGAAAGTGAACGTTTTTAATATCAAACGATATCGAAACCTCGTGAATTTTTTCGTCACTTGATCTTGAGAGTATAATTAATCGTTACAAAGATCCGGGTTCATTAAAAGGTCACTCAGAGGTATTAATTTAACATGTTGACATGTTTAACCCTCGCGTCTTGTAACTTTCCCTTTCTTTCACAAACAGCTTCATACGTTTCACAATTCTTTCGTTTAAGAGTATGAACATCATATAGGGTTAATAAAAGGAAAAATTTTCGAGTGTTGACACTTTGGATCCTTTCACATACATACCATCTTCGTTTGTCAACCTTAGTCCCTCGAAATCAATTTATTACACGTTTAAAGTTCATGACACATGACGTTACTATATTGGCCATGATTTTTCCGAGGTGTTACATCCTCACCCCTTTAAAAGCAATCTCGACCTTGAGATTTACTGAAATAAATGAGGGTATTTCTGTTTCATCATGGATTCAACCTCCCACGTGTATTCTGGGCCTCTACGGGTATCCCATTTCACTTTTACGATCGGCACATGCTTTCTTCGAAGCTTCTTAACCTGTCGATCCTCGATCGACAAAGGTTTTTCAATGAACTTCAAGCTCTCGTCAATCTGCACGTCCTTATGAGACATTGCTAGCGATTCATCGGCTAGAAATTTCTTTAAATTGCAAATGTGGAATACATTATGTATCCCACTAAGCTCTTCGGGTAGATTCAGCTTATAGGCTACGCTTCCGACACATTCGGTGATTTCGAATGGTCCTATGTACCTTGGGCTCAGGTTGCCCTTTTTTCCAAAACGCATCACCCCTTTCCAAGGTGACACCTTGAGTAGCACTTTATCACCAACTTCGAATTTTAGAGGTTTGCGCCTCATATCAGCATAACTTTTCTGCCTATCCCTGGCAGCTTTTAGACGATCACGGATTTGGACAATCTTATCCGTCGTCTCGAGGACTATATCAGGTCCTGACAGTTGGGTTTCTCCAACCTCCGCCCAACAAACTGGCGTTCTGCACTTCCTTCCGTACAAGGCCTCAAAAGGCGCTGGTTGAATGCTCGAATGATAACTATTATTGTACGAAAATTCAATCAAAGGAAGATGGTCATCCTAACTTCCACCCAAATCAATAACACAAGCCCTGAGCATATCCTCAAGCGTTTGAATCGTACACTCGCTTTGGCCATCTGTCTGAGGATGATAAGCAGTGCTGAAATTTAAACTAGTGCCTAAAGATTGTTGAAAGCTTTTCCAAAAATGAGATGTGTATCTTGTATCCCTATCAGAGATAATAGATACTGGCACACCGTGGAGAGATACTATCTCATCCACGTACAGCTGAGTTAGCTTATCGGAGCTGTGCGTTTCTTTAATAGGTAAGAAGTGAGCTGACTTGGTCAGCCTGTCGACTATAACCCAAATTGTATCATTCCCTTGTTTCGTCCTTGGTAACTTAGTAATAAAATCCATAGTTATCATTTCCCACTGCCAAGTGGGAAGTTCAGGCTGTTGTGGTAAGCGTGACGACTTTTGATGCTCGGCTTTAACCTGTGCGCACGTCAGACATTTAGCCACATAAGTGGCTATAGATTTCTTCAAACCTATCCACCAATAATTTGCTTTTAAATCCTGGTACATCTTATCACTGCCTGGATGGACTGAATATTTTGAACTATGAGCTTCTTGAAGAATCATATCTCTTAGTCCTCCGTGGATTGGAACCCAGATTCGACCATTTAATCTAAGGATTCCATCCTTGCCATAAGACAATTGATCAGCAGTTACACCCAACTTCTCATTCGGGAAGTTAGATTCTAAAATAGCTTCCTTCTAAGCAGCTAACAACCTTTCATTCAAGCTGTTCTTTAGTTCAATGCTTTGGCATTGATCCTAATAGGGTTGATCCTTTCTTTCCTACTCAAAGCATCAGCGACTACATTTGCCTTGCCAGGATGATATCGGATTTCACAATCATAATCGTTTAATGTTTCCATCCATCGGCGTTGTCTCATGTTAAGATCCTTCTGATTAAACAGATGCTGAAGGCTCTTATGATCGGAATAGATCACGCACTTGGTTCCATATAGATAGTGCCTCCAAAGCTTTAATGCAAATACAACGACACCCAATTCCAAAACATGGGTGGTGTAGTTCTTTTCGTGTACATTCAGTTGACGTGAAGCGTAGGCAATAACCTTGCCTCTCTGCATAAGCACACAACCCATACCTGTGAGCGATGCGTTGCAATAAACCACAAACTCTTCGACTCCTTCTGGCATTGTTAACACATGAGCATTGCTTAATTTCTGCTTGAGGATCTCAAAAGATTCTTGTTTCTTGGGACCCCAGTCAAATTTGACATTCTTGCGAGTTAACGAAGTTATAGGTGCAGCAATCCTTGAAAAGTTTTTAATGAAACGTCTGTAGTATCCTGCTAGATCCAAGAAGCTGTGAATTTTTGTATGTGTTTTAGGCGCTTGCCAATTCATAATAGCTTCAATCTTAGCGGGATCCACTTGGATACCATGCTCGCTTACTACATGTCCAAGAAATTGGACTTCACGAAGCCAAAACTCACATTTGGAAAACTTGACGTAGAGCTTCTCTGGCTACAGAAGTTTAAGGATACACCGGAGATGTTTTTCATGATCGGCTTGACTCCTTGAATAAATAAGAATGTCCTCAATGAAGACAATGACAAACTTATCTAGATACGGTTTGCAAACGCGATTCATGAGATCCATGAATGCTGCAGGTGCATTAATGAGCCCGAAAGGCATCACCAAAAACTCGTAGTGACCGTATCGTGTTCTGAATGCGGTCTTGTGCACATCTTCGGTTCTGACCTTCAACTGATGATATCCTGACCTTAGATCGATCTTTGAAAACTAACTTGCTCCTTGAAGCTGATCGAACAAATCGTCGATCTTGGGCAATGGATACATATTCTTGATTGTAACTTTGTTCAGCTCGCGATAATCGATGCATAGACGCATCGAGCCATCTTTATTCTTCACAAATAGAATGGGCGCTCCCCAAGGAGATGAGCTTGGTTGAATAAAACCTTTCTCTAACAAATCATCCAACTGTGTTCTTAATTCTTTCATCTCAGTTGGTGCTAACCGATATGGAGCTCGTGCTACAGGGGCTGCTCCTGGAATAATATCGATCCTGAATTCCACTTGTCTGTCTGGGGGTAAACCAGGTAACTCTTGAGGAAAAACGTCTGGATAGTCAGAGATAACAGGAATGTCTTCGATCTTAGGCTTTGGCTCATCAATGGTCACCTGTGCCATGTAAATGACACAACCTTTCTTCAAATACTTCGATGCCTTAAGCATAGATACTTGTTTAGGCAATCCATACTGTGTATCTCCTTATATTGTAAGTGACTCACCATAAGGATTTTTGATAACCACTTGCTTCTTATCACATGCAATTTGAGCTTGGTTAAAAGATAACCAATCCATGCCAATAACTATATCAAATCCTGCTAGCTTCATTGGTAACAAGGACAACGGAAAATAGTGGTTCCTAATGGATATAAAACATCCATCTAAAATTGTTGAAGCAGTCTCTAAAGTACCATCGGCCAATTCTACCTCAAATTTTATGTCTAGAGTTTTAACAAGCAGATTTAATAGTTTACAAAATTTATTGTCTACAAAAGACTTGTCTGCACCAGAATCAAACAAAACTCTAGCATATACATCATTGATGAGGAATTTACCTGTTATGACGTTATCATTATGTACTGCCTCCTGAGCGTTCATCTGAAAAACTCGCGCGTTTGTTTTCTTGGCCTCTTCGGGCTTCTTTGCAAGTTTTGGGCAGTTGGTTTTGATGTGCCCTTTCTCGTTACAGTTGTAACAAGTTGCGTTCTTTAACTCTTGCATTTTAAAGTCTTGTGACCCTTGGTCTTGCAAATCCCACAAAGTTTAGCATGTGGGTCGATCGTACACTTTCCAGAATGATGCTTTCTGCAGTTCCTACACTTGGGTCTGTTATCCGACTGACTCGAGTTTTTCTTGAACTCGGAACCTTTCTTATGATCAAAGTTTCCCTTTTTCTTCTTATCAGAACGATGAGAGCTCTCCTCTTCTCTTTTCCTCTTTTCCTCTTTCCCTCATCAGAAGTCTTGACAGACTTATTCCTGATTGCATCTAAAGTGAGGGATAAGGATAAGTCCACCACGGACCTATAAGTGGTAGGCCTAGATGTTTTGACATTTCCTTTGATCTCTGGTGCTAGGCCTCCAATAAAACACGCTATGCGTTTAGGTTCAGGGGTGACTAAATAGGGAACCAGACGGGACATGGTGTTGAAGCTCGTCACATACGCTTAACAATCCAAATTCTTCATGACCAGAGTCAAGAAGTCTGTTTCTATCTTTTCTACCTCATGCTGAGGACATAAGTTTTCTTTGATCAGTGCAACAAACTGATCCCAAGACAAGTTGTAAAGCGGGATCTTCCCCGTGGCTCTGATCAATGATCTCCACCATGCCAACGCTTCTCCTTTAAACGATTGCGAAACAAACTTCACAATATCCTGTTCCGCACAACCACTGATGTCTACTACAGTATCCATTTCATCAAGCCATGTAATACAATCGATGGCTCCTTTTTCTCCTGTAAAGTCCCTTGGTTTGCAAGAGATAAAGTATTTATAAGAGCAGGTCTTAACGCGTGGCTCCTGATTGAGCACAATTTGTCTGGATGGGATACTCTTCTGATTCGACGAATGATGTGAATCGTCCCTATGAGATGTATGTGTCTTGGAAGGTGGTTTTGTATGAGGTACGGACTGGGTCCTAGTGCGAGTACCACTTGGCTCTTTGAACTGTCTGTCAATGGCTCTAGTAACAGCATTGTCTATCAATGCTTGAAGATCTGCACCAGCTACATTTATTCTGGTGGTATCATTTCTCTCCCTTGGATGACTATTAACCTCTTCTGATTCAGATATGCTGAAGCTTGTTTGCTATAAAACAATTGACAATAATTTTCTTTAGAGGCTTATTATGGAATCATCATTTTCGACGATTCAGTAACCATGGTAAATATAGACCATATTGGTTAATTTGTTATTCGTATTTATTTTAAACTTTTTCATTATAATTAATTCCAATTATAAATCATTTAGGAATTTAAAGTGGCACAAAAGGCCTTGTCACAAGGACAGTTTTAATTTATAAGCCATGATCTTATAGGATCGAGGCATTAAGGTTTGAACAAAGTTCATCACCTCTCTTGACAGGGAGTCATAGACTACAACTGTCGTTTGTCTTATTGGACAATGTATATAGCCTGTAGGCTCTTCATCACTAATGGATGTTTATAATATGATCATCTCATTTGATGATATAAGCCATGATTTCTAGATCATTAAGCTAGATAAGGAATTGGAAGAATCCAATATAAGGATGACTATTGTGATTTTCTCGAACCACATTTGTCAAGAGTGCTAACACGTTCTTAGGTGTTAACAAGGATTTATTATCTTAAAAAGGATTTACCATTGTAGCCACGTCTAAAATGACATATAGGCTAGGTTATACCTTTAAGATTTTCTTTTGAGATTTAATGGCAGAGCAATCATAAATTAAAATGATGTTTTGATTTAGGACATAATATATATGTATACGTTCAATGCCAAAGTTAATTTCATAAAGGAAACTTTTCATAGAAAGTCCTAAAAATTTCAATAATTGCCCTAAACGGGTCTTAAACAAATAAATTCGTCCACGCAGGGACTAAAAAGATAAATAAGTCCTTATAGTGACTATTAGAGAAATGTAATACAACAAAAGGAGTTTCTTCTTCACTTTATTTCTGAAAGTTTTCTCCTTGGTTCACTGTGTGCGGTACGGATATTGAAGGTTTTGGTGGATAGTCGAAATCTTCCATATTAGGAACCTTTGCAAAAGTAAAATTCAAGGGTTTGATGGTTAATGAATAATATGGATCAGGGATATGGTTAGGACTGGTATAATCCAAGTTTGGGATTCCAAGACTTGGTGGTAAGAAATGTGGATCATTTGATTCCATAGGTATCATCTTTGGAGTGGGAGCCTCAGGGACCGTTGGTATGGACTCCTCCGATGTTGGCTTCTCATTTGAAGTTTCAAAAGTCTTAGGTACATAATTTGAAATATGGTTAATGGTTTCAACTGGTTTGGTTTTGGGAATGGGTCCAAAAAGGTCCTTTCTCCATACTGGTCGTACGCTTATTCGAGCTGTGGTACGAAGCTTAACATTCTTTGACTTCGGGTTTGAAGAGCTTCCACCAATGGCAGCTTTACTTGGCGACATGTTCCTGAAATACACAAATATCAAAAACATTGTATACTTATTAGGGATGAGATTATTCCTAGTTCATGTCTAGACTCGGAAGTCGAGGAATGTGCAACTGTGTCATTGAGATTAAACACAAAAGGCTAGTGTTTAATTCACTCAATGTTGGCTCTGATACCAACCTGTCACACCCTGATATTTCCACGTGTTACCGGTGGGCCCGGTGGGGACTATCGTGACGTAGTTGATATCATCATAAACAATTAATCACAGTTTAATGCACAGCGGAAGACTAAAATAATATTACAAACCAAATTTGAAAAGTATAATAAAATATTACACAACAGTTGTAAGTGGATCCACAGGCGGATAAAAAACAAAAGTAAATATTGTTCAACAGACTTTAGACGTTTAGAACTTGCAAGATTCCTTATTAACGCCCTGAGCTCCCACCCAATTACGTACAGTACCTGTCACTTAGTTTTTTTGGAAAAATACGTCAGTTTACACTGGTAAATACAATTAACCGACTCTTTTGAAAACATTTATGAAAATTGGTTTAAATGCACAAGGCACAAACATATTTATAACTTGGGACAATTATATTAATAACAATCTTGTATCAGATTTACATGTTTGTCCAACATTTAGGGCCGGTATAAAAGCCGAACAAGATTAATCGACACACCACAAATATAAACTCACAAGAAGTTTCCTCACGAGTGAGTATATCTTTTACATACGTGACAGACAGGTGTATGGCTACACCTCATGCTTAAGTCGTGGCCATTCACGCTTTTTGAATGAGCCAAGGATATCCAGGACACGGTCGTTAACCCCCAATGTTATATGTTATCAAGCAATACTGATTAAAACGGGATTATACAATTTAATCATATCCGATTAAAAAGGTTTCTACACCCGACCAAGCGGTAATAATTTACCGTATCCCAAGCCCGTATAAGGGAAAATAAGTTAAAAATATTTACCTGAGCTAAATGTAATTTATTCTCAGTCGTATTTTCTAATCAGAAAGTGCAGGCACTTCTACCGGGGCTCTCAATCTGGAACGAAGGTTTTATTAACCTATTAGATTCCTAACGGGCCTTATTTAAGTTGCAACTTAGACCGGTTAGTTTTAAAGAAAGGTTTACGGTACGAAACGCTAGATTAAGCGGTGACCGGATTGGAATGTGATTTAGACCCGACAAGTATGAAGACTTGTATATAATGGGTAAACTAAACACATTCTGGATTTTGAATTAAAAATGATAAGGTTTGACCCGTTTCGGCTAATTCATGTAAACTAGTTACATAAACCGTACCGAACGCGTATATGCATAACGGGTAACCAGATGAGTCATATACAAGTTCCAATTAGTTATTATGCTTAAAATATGTTGTGATATCAGTAGGATATCAACAATTATGCCTCAAATGTATTTAAGACCAATTTAAGTCCCGAAAAGGTATTTTAGTCATTTTAAAGTTTATAAAAGAGGTTTAAACATAAACTGAGGTTCTGGTCTAAAAAATTCTGTAAAAGTATTTATTTTATGTTTTTATATCAGCAAGATATCATACGTATGTGTGTTTAATCATTTATGGCCAAACTATGCACCGTAGGGGCATTTTGGTCATTTCACTTTTGCTTTTAAGGTTAAATTTGGAAATCTGAGTTCAATACTTATACTCACGGTTAAAGTATAAAAATTTATTTATAAAATTAGTAGGTAACAAGTCTTAGGCGTTAAGTATGGTTTTAAACCATACTATACGCTTAATTAGCGTAAAAGTCGGTAATTGACGGTATACAAGGTGTTTATAAAATTCTGAAGTTTTGATCAGTCTCTAATGCTTAAAATATTTATTTAACATATGATATCAGTAGAAAAAGGTTTGGTATTCATATCATATGTTAAACTCATTTTATTAACAAAAATGGCATTTTCGTAAATTACCGAATTTATGCTAGAACTCTATGCTATGGTCACTATAAAATTTGACAAAAAAATCCAAAAATCCCTAAATATTATATCAAAACAGTGGGTAGCAAGTTTGGTGCCAAAAATTGGGTTTAAATATGATTTATACTGAAAATGCAATTTAATTAATAAAAAGTCTTTGTTTTACGATATCTTGCATAACTTTTATTTTAGACCATAAACTGATGTCAAATTTTTATAACATATTTATAAATCAGTAATAAAGTTTTTTGTCCTCTCACATTTTCAAAAATCTCGTTTTTATATCAAAAGGGCATAATGGTCAAGTTTTAAGCATTTAACGGAAACATGCAAATGAACTATGATTTCTATGGGACCATGTAATATAACCTCAGAGGGTTATGCTTACATATAATATGGTCACAAAGAAACCCTAAGGCCTAACTAAACTAAACTAAATCGGGTCAGAACTGAAAGTCAAAGCAAAAGTCTACTTTTGCGACGTTCGGTTGCGAACCGAGCCTAATGCTCAGAATTGTCGGGTTGAACATGCTTAAACATGTTCTTATATTATTTACCAAGTTGTTTAAGTGATAAAATGTATTTTATAGCTTCTATATTATCATTTATGATTTATTTTGTAAAAACTGACTCGTTTGACTTTTCTGTTAAGTAGTTTGACCCGACAATTGACCAAGTAAATGTGATAATTAGGAGGTGCCCTTTTAAGGGTTTATCACCTACTTAATTACCAACACATAGCCACTTTCAATTCGAATAATGGCTGGACCGTTAGTGATTAATTACAAAGTCAAAGTATCATTACGATATCTTTGACTTTCGGTCATTAAGCTAATAATACCTTAACTATAGAAGCTAAGAACGCTTACACAAGGTCCTAACACGAATATTGAACTAAGGAGGGCTTCCTTCTTGATCAGGAATCCCAGAGATTGCTTCAAAGAGCTCAACAAGAGAGAAGGTGATGAAACTTTGAAGTGAGCAAAGAGTATGACAGCCAATGCCCCTATTTATAGTGCAAATGACTCTCACAAGATCATCACAGGTGTTTAGGGATGTTGTAAGATTGCTCCATGTGTCCCAAGTGGTTTTAAAAACCATCAAACAGCCATAGGTTTCGAGTTATGTGAGTGTGGAGGTGGTTTGGAGAAGAAAGCATGCGGAAACCTGCATCTGTGCATGCTGGCTGTCCATTTTAAGCCGTCGCGTTGCGCGACGACAGAGTGGATCAGGTGTGACGCAGCGCCACCACTAGGGTAACCAGTCACACAAGTTTCAAACCTGGCAGATTTAGTCCCTATACCTTTAAAACCTCATAACTTCAATTTTAAGCACTTTTAACCCATAAATTTTATATTTTTATGATCATTAGAATAACCAAACATCGTTAAGTCCGGTTTCATTAAACGATAACCGAAAACACAAGTTTTACATCGTTGACACTTTTAACCCTTTATTTACGAAAGTGAACGTTTTTAATATCAAACGATATCGAAGCCTCGTGAATTTTTTCGTCAGTTGATCTTGAGAATATAATTAATCGTTACAAAGCTCCGGGTTCGTTAAAAGGTCACTCAGAGGTATTAATTTAACATGTTGACACGTTTAACCCTCGCGTCTTGTAACTTTCCCTTTCTTTCACAAACGGCTTCATACGTTTCACAATTCTTTCGTTTAAGAGTATGAACATCATATGTCACACCCCTTTCTAAGGCGGAAGTACGAGGTGTGATCTTGAAAGGTTCTCATTGCATACGAAAGGTAAACATACTACATGCTCGTAAAATAACTCCAAGTGCCATTAACATATCATAAGTTAAATGTTTACATCACAAGACAGCATATTGTTTTAAAGGTTTACAACTTTATTTAAAAGACGAACATCGAGAACTTGGTTCTTATATCCCACGTAGGATGAAATATAATAACCAATTCCCACAAAAACCGGCATCGGAGTCTTGACACAAAATAGCTAAAAACATAAACGACATCCAAGAGCAAGAGTATGACAGCGTGCACATCCACTTTAGTTACCTGAAATACATGTGAGTTTTTGGAAAATCGTCAACATAATGTTGGTGTAAATTCATGCAGTTTTTGTATTAAACGTTTGTATACTTGAATGAAAACATGGTATGTAATTTGTGTGAAACAAGTATTTCTGTAAATATAAGGAAATCGAGATCGCTAATGGTTTGCAAGGCCATTAACATGTGACACGACATAGGAAGCAACCAAACCATAGGCATTTTTAGCTGTCGAATCCACGACTGTCGATTCACGACTAGAGACACAAAAGCACTGCTTGGTACTAGTATGACCAAGAGTGTGGCTGCCTGAAACCCATTAGATCTAACATTTTGTTCCGCGGTCTTGGTATGTAACTGATTAATGGTGCTTATGGCACCCTATTCATGACATGATCTAAAGTATCATTCCTTAGTTTTTGTATTCAACATACCATAGCACATGTATTTTCCCCGAGTTTAGAAAACAAGTAAAAGTTTAAAAGTGGGGACATGAACTCACAACTTTGCGTATCCTGCGCCGTAAACTTCACCGGTTGGTTTTTATAGCGTCGTGACCTATACGTGTTTTATTAACGTTAGTCACTAGACTTGTATCGCACAAGTACAAGTCACCATCTTTTATGTATGTGTTCTTTGTTGTTAAAAATAATTTACATTTTTAACTATGTATCTTACTTATATTATTTTCTCAAAAATAAACATACGTATCTTGTATTTTTCACCCGAGTTATATATTTTTGTCCAAAACTACATTTTAAGTTCATAACTTGTCCAAGTTATATAATCTATTAAGAAATATATTTTCATAAATATATTTTCTTGTATTTGTCTATGCATGTTGTATGTGTATTTGGTATTTTTACTCCTTAGGAGGGTTTAGTGTATTTTCAAGTCCTAATACACTATCACATACAATACATATTACATACACTTAGCACAAAATTTGGTGACCAATAAATATATATATTTTCCTCAAAAATATACATACTTAATATCACTTTTTATCTTGAAGAAATCATCATATCTTAACTTGAAATTTACACAAAAATTAGGGAAACCTTGGTAAATATTTTTAGGTGAATTTTTAGGGAACAAGTTTCACCAAAACTTATATTTTCTAAGTGTCAAAATTTTATAAAATTTTTGACTTAGTTTCCCCTAAAATGGAGGTTTCCCATGTTTTCAAAACATGTGTTTATTTTCTTTTTAAAATCATCACAAACAATCAACAACTCACTCAACACTTACCGAATGCCAAAATCAAGTAAATTGCACTACATCATGAACTTGAAGTTTTTGTAAAAACTTGTAGTAACTTACCATGTTATTTAGTAGGTTTAGTTACCCTTAAAAACATATTCATTTGTTTCTAAATCACATTCTTGAAAGATTTAGTCATTTACAACTTGTAAGATGATTTTTCTAAAAATCATTCTTTTAAATTTTTCTTGAAAACAATGTATTCTTATACTTGTTTCACCACTAGAAACATGGTTAGTTTCTTTAAAAACAATGTTTATGTAAATCTTGTGATTTAACTTAGTTTCTTGAGAAAACTAATTTTGAAATCATCCAAGTTTATGACTAGTAACATATTACATACTTCATTATTCACAAAATCATTTTCATTTTTCAAGTTCATGAAAACATAAAGCATGATGATCTTGGCCTTTCACAAGATCACCACCTTAACTTACTAGATCATGTATTTAATCATAATCTAGTAGGTTTCATATGATGTCTAACACAAATAATCAATCATCAAGAAGCAAATCAACACCATTCAATCATGTATTCTTATGTTATTAAGCTTATGTTAAAGTATCATGATCATGTTGTTTTAGTGTTCTTCAAGGTTAACAATGTTCATCATCTTTTAACCAACTAAATATGAAGTAACAAGGGATCATAAGGGCCTTACTACTAGCTCTATGGCTCGGGATGAACACAAGAGGTTGAAGATGACAAATGTGTTGGATAAAAGCAAATGGGAGAGGTCCTTCAAGATCCACAAGCTCCACACCTCCTTAGACAGGTTCTAGCACCTTGTGATTACTTGAGATTGGATTATCAAAGTTGGATGAAGGTGGTGGTATGGTTGAGGGTTTCGGCCGAGAGTGGGGAGGAGAGGAAGTAGAAGAGTGGTGTGTGTTAGTGTGGGTGAAGATAATGAGATCTTATAACCAAGTTTAGGTGTTTATCCAATGTATAATGTGTTACCAAAGTACAAGGCAAAATCTCTAACAAATCTTGTAAGATCATATGATATTGTAACAACCCTCGGTAAAACCAACACTCTCATAATATTTCTGACACCCTATTATATCTTAAAATATCCTTATATGTTTGTAAATACACCCCGTATGTGAAAACCAAGCCCGGAATACGTTATAGTATTTAAATAAAAAAATAAAAGTTTAAATTTAGGGCTGAGGCGGGCCGCGTGAACCCACCTCAAACCCTTACGCGGGCGGTATGAAGGCTAGAATCAGAATCGTTGATTTCTTTAGTTCAAGCGGGCCGCATAAGCTTAAGCTTACATTGACGCGGGCCGCGAGAGATCATCAAACGCGGAAACATCCTGAGCTGACACGTGTCGACATCGTGGCGGGTCTACTTGGTGAGCCGGGCAAGCTATACGTTGACCGAGTGTTGACGCGGGCCGCGTAAGGCTTTGCCTTATCCTACGCGGCCGCGTGAGAGTCGAATTCAGCAACTATATAAGCAGGCCATCGGGTTTCACTTTCCGTCGCTCACATCTTTCTTTCTAAACGAATTTCTGAAGTTATAAGCATTATAGTCGGGTATTATACCCCTAATTAGCGAGGTTCTGCTCCGTTGTAAGTATTATAACCCTAGTTTCGTAATAGTTACGCTGCCCGATTGATTTAGGGTTCCGTAACAACTGTCGTGGTTCTGCCCGACGTAGTTGTTGGAATGCCGTCTCGGGGAGGGTATCATTAATATTTTCAAAGGGTTATGATACTAACCAATGTACATTTGTATAAATTATAGATTATATCCAGGAAACCCTTACAAGAAGTCTAAGATAGCAATGTGAGTTTATCCTCTTTTTGTTAATATTTTTTGTAATGTTTTACCAAACCATAAATGTTTTACAATGAAATTTAGCAGTGATTGAGTCTTTGTAGTTCTTCAATTACTGCCGGTATGTTGGGGTTTTGTATACAAAATATACTACACTGTGAGTAGTAAGTCGAGGATGACAATACGTTACCATTGGACAATGAGTTAGCCAATGGGTAATATGACCCACAAGTCAGGGTTGACAGTACTAATGGAGTAATTTTGTAGACATAAACAATGTGATCGCTCTCAATACTGTTCACTGTGACTTTTTATTTAAAACTTGATTAAACTGAGATTCACTCACCAGTATTTCCGACTGACAAATGTTTTTAAAACACGTTTCAGGTAACCCAATGTGACAGCCAATTAGTAAAAAGCCAGCTGGAGAGCACTGAAGGCTTGGGAAAATGTGGCTATAAAAGTTACCAAATAAACGATGTTTTAAAATTTAATAAAATAGGGTTTATCCCTATAAATGTATTGTACTAAGAAACTTGGGTTTTACCCATGTGATTATTAAATTAAATGAGGTGGTTTTACTCTGATAAACATTTCCTAACTACGGTCCTGATGTAAATTCCGCTGCAAGATTAAATAACTGATACCACCGAAACTCTGAGATCGCGTCCGCCCGTTTCCGGGAAACAGGGATCGGGGGTTGCGACAGAAGGTGGTATCAGAGCCTAGCCACTGGTCTAAGCCAAAGAAGTGTTCTGCTGACACTTAAATTCTATATTTTGTGTTAGGAAATAAAATTTCAGAAATATGTACATAACTGTATTATTTGTTATGTGTTATTTGACTATTTGTTAGTTTACAGTATGAGTGATCAAGGACCCTCAGACATGAGTCGTTAGTTGTCTGATTCACCTTAGAGTGAAGATACTTCTTCACAGCCTGCCCTTTCTGGGTATTCTGCTGATCAGGAAGAAGGAGTGTTTGCTTTTAGAGCTCAGTCAGAAGAGCCATTCCCTCATAAGAAACGAGGATGGTTCAGTAAGGAAGCCTTTGCTCGTAGGAAAAGAATGCGAAAGTTGCAACAGCAAAGAGTTTTAGCAGCCGCTAAGCGAAAAACCGATGCCCATACACAGGATATGCTTAATAGAAGCCTAGCTAATTTTCATATCTTAGCTACAACTGCTGCTGACCCAAGTCTGGAACAATTAGTAGCCCCACAACCACAAAACCCAGATCAACCTATGGAGATAGAAAACCCGGAAAACCAAGTGGAAATGCATGACTTCAACCCAGAAGAAATCCCTAGGATACCTGCACCAAATCCCCTAGATCCAAATTACGACCCTTGGTGGGACGATAATAGGGACTTTGTGCAACGTTACCCTATCCAGGAATACCCACCCATACAGAACATAGAAGCCTACCCAGGTATGGACCCTTTAGATCCCTATTACCAAGATGATTATATTAGGGAAATCTTAGAAGATCCTTACCGATTTCAGGCACTGTCACCCCTATATCAGGAACCCGCACCCCAGATTCCAAACCCAGTCCTAGAACCTGCACCCCCAATGAGTGCAGAAAATGTTCATGAACTTAGGACTTTTGGGGAGGAAATTTTTGTTAGTGCAGTACAGTATGTCTATCGCCTCCGTCATCTCAAGATCGTAGCTGAAACAGATTAATACTAGCCTTATTTTCTAATATCTAGTTAAGAAAGGCAAGGTGGCAATATTGTAATTAATGAGTTTTCTCATTAAAGCCTTGGCCTATAAATAGATGTGTTAGGGTTAGGATTTAAGACTTTTGACTTTTGCTACATTTGTGTTTTGGAGAGCTTGAGATCTAGAGAGAGAGTCTAGAGAGAGAAAGCTCATTCCAAGTGATTCAGGTGCTGTATGTTATCAAATCAATCAAAGAATCACGTTTATATTACGTCACGTGTGTTCGGTCACGCACGTTCACGGATTCCGCACGTTGAACGTGTTGTTACGCAATCGTTTGGTGTCAAAACCGGTCCTAACAAGTGGTATCAGAGCAGGAGCTCGATTGCACGGATCAAACGCACGATTTCGCACGGAAAAACATCAGATTCAGATCTTAAAACGCTTCAGATTCGATCAAGTGACTAAAAGGTGCTTGTAAATCAAGAAGATCATATCATGGTTAAAGAGTTGTACAACACGTTTTACAACGCGTTCACATCCGAATCTTCCGAAACGTCAACAGTCACACCGAAGTCAATTACAAAAGCAATCAATGAGAACATCAAACATGATAACTTCTATGGAACACACTCGAAGCCACCAACTCTGGAAAGCATTGAAGATTACACGTGGAGGAAATAGAGGTTCATTGGTTGGGCAAAAGCCTATGCTCACGAGAGCTGGTTTTGTTTGGAGTTTGGGTACAAAAGGCCGACTAATGATAAAGGAGAAGAGCTTCCACTCAAAGACTTACCTAAAGATGACAAAGCAGAATTCTCAGCAGAACAGAGAATGATTGCTTTGATCCAGTTGGCAATCAGAAATGACATGTTTGCTTTACTGCAACATGACGGAACTTCAAAATCGGTTTGGGAAGCTGTATGGGTTAAGGCAGAGGGTGGTAAACAAATCAGGAAGAACAAAATTGCTTTATTAAAAAAGGAATTTGATTTGTTTGATAGTGTTAACGGTGAATCAGTTCGTCAAATGATTGAACGTTTTTGTCATCTAAAAATCGAACTAGAAAGATTTAAGATTGAAAAAAACAAGAGAAGAAATAATAGACAAACTTATAGAAGCGTTACCACGAGCTGATCAGTGGCAAACGTTTGTTTTTATCTTGAAAAATGATGCTTTATATGATACAATTTCTCTTGATGTTTTGATAGAAAAGATAGAGAGTCATGAACTTGAGTTGCAAAAGCAGGACAAGATGAGCAGTTCTTCGCATCAGCAGAATGTTGGTCTTTATTATAAAGGCAATATACCTTCGGTGAAAGCTGATAGATCACCACAGACAGCATTCAGTGGTGAGAGGACAAAAGAACCTCAGAAAAGCTCATCAAGTTACGATCCGGGTTATCATTCATCTGCTTCAAAAGTTAGTTCTGAAGAATCTGAAGAAGTTCTGTGCAATATTGCTCTCAAATTGAAGAATTCCCCGACAATGAGCATCAATGCAGCTAAGCAGCAAATGAGCTTCCTTGCATCTGTTCTGGAATCGTATGAAGGTCTAGTTGCAGGCAAGATTGGTAACTCTGAGTTAACCAAAGAAGACTACGACCAGATTGATCCGGAAGAGATGGAACTCATTGACATTCGTTGGTGTTTGGCAAGCTGCATCCGCAGAGCTCAGAGATATATGGAAATTATTGGGAAGCAATCTCTCGGTGGTGCATCTACAAAGCTTGGATTTGATAAGTCCAAAGTGACCTGCTTCAAATGTAAGCAAAAAGGTCATTTCAAAAGAGAGTGCAACAACTCTGCGGTTGGTGGAAATGAACATCCGTTCAATGATGATTACTACCGAAAGGCAATTTACCACCGTAGCAGAGAAGAGCCAAAGATGATCGAAGATAAACCCAGAGAGAAGTCAAGAGCTTATGCTGTAATCCACGATGATGAAGGATATGATTGGAGTCAAGTTTGTCCGGAAGAAGATCGTGTTGATATTCAAAAAACAGCTCATGGCAGAAAACCATCAAACAGCAAACAGTATGTTTTTGTTGCTAAAATCAAAGAGGAAAACAAAGAAGAAAATGTTGTTGCTGAAGTTAAAGAGAACACCAGAGAAGAAATTTTGAGTGAGAAAACAGACAGAGAAATAAGAATGGCTGCGAACAGAATGAATGATATGCAAAAAGAATATGATGAAGCTGTCAGATACAAAAGAAGGGATAAGAAACGAGAGTGTTATATCAACAGATATGGTGAACCTGTTGTTTCCAAGAAGGACATAGTTTTTGATGATGTTCTTCTAGTAATTCCTCGGGTCGGTGAATTTTATTCAAATGCTGTAAAAGACAAAAAGTATGAGGAAAAGCTGGAAAAACTCATAAGAGAAGTAATGATATCGAGTTTGAAGAAGAGAGATGAAGAGAGAATGGAGAAGAATGTTGAGAGTATGGTTGAAGAATTAAAGAAAGTTGCTGAGGAAGATGTGAAGGTATCTGTGGAAGTGAAAGAAGAGGTTGTTGTGAATGTAGAGGTTGTAAAAGAAGCTGAGACTGAAGAACAGCAGGTTGAAGAAGAGGTGAAGAAAGAAGAAGAAGAAGAAGAAGAAGAAGAAGAAGAAGTGAAGAATGAGATTTTAGAGGTTGATGTTATTGTTGGTGATGAGGGTGGTATTAAAGGAAAGCAGAGTGATGCTGATCAGAAGCAGACAGAAGTTGCTGCAAACACCGAAGTGCCAATCACTGAGGTAAATTCTAACTCTGAAATCTTAAAAACTGTTGAAAAGTGCAAGAAATGCATGGAACCATGCAGTGCTTGTACTGAAAAAGATGAACAATTCAGAACAAGAAATCTTGAATTCAATAAAATTGAAGAAGTTTTCAAAAATAAATGCAAAGAAATGTTAGAAAACGAAAAGATTTTGAAAGATAATGATGAAAAACTTTTGGAAAAATGTAAAAATTTAGAAAAAGAAAATGAAGTTTTGAAAGAAAATGTTTTGAAAAAGACAGAAGAATGTGATAAAAAAGAAATTGTTTGTCAAGAAATGAAAAAACGAATATGATTCAATAAAATTGGCATATCACATTACAAAAGAATCATATGAAAAAGTGAAGGACGAAATGAAATTTGCTCAATCAAGAATGAATTACTTATCTGAAACAACTAAAGAGCATAAACGAATGTATGAAATAAAACAAGGTGTTGTTAATTCCTATATTGAAGATGTTGCTAAGCTAAAGCGACAGATTACTGATTTAGAATAGGACAACAACAAGTTAAAAAGTTATCATGTGTCATCATATGTGCTTGAACGTATTTTCAACATAAAACCGGATGGTAAAGATTCTGAGCAGAAAAAGAAAGGTATTGGCTCAGAGTTTCATCAAGTTCCACCACCGGAAAAGTTTGCATTTTATGATGATGAAAAGGTCGAAAAAGCTTTCAACATGGTAGATCAATTGCCAGATAACATTGACGTAACCTATTCCAAATCTGATGATTCTAGTGATTCAGAGGTGGTAGGTAAGGTCGTTGAAAGTGTGTTGAAAGAAGAGTCAGTTGATACAGGTAAATCTGAATCACAGGATGAAAATGAAGGTAATTTTCATGATGGATATCTGAAAAACTCGAAATCCGAGAAAAATTTGAATGAAGATTCAAAAGGATTGGTTTATACCATGATTGGATCGGACAAATTATTCTTAGATGTTGTATTCCCGATTCAGAATGTGATTTCAGAAAAAGTTGATAAAGTTTTCAAAATGGTTGAGATTGAAAAATCTGAGATTCCAAAGCTTGTTGGTAAAGGTCACAAATCTTGTTATAACAAACCTGGTTTCAAGAAGAAAAACATGAAGGCTGGGTTGGGTTATAAGAAGAAACAAAGTTGGAAAAGAAATGAAAGTCCAAATTATCAGACAAAGATGAATTTTGTTCAAGGAAAAAGTTTTGAAGAAGAGGAAAAACTCAAATTTAGACAACAGTCTAATGAAGAGTTTTGTGCTCAAAAGAAAAGACAACAACAACAGGTCAAGGATGTGTCCAAGAGAACATGTTTCAAATGTGATCAAATAGGACATCTTGCACGAAAGTGTCCAAATCTGAAACCTGTGGATGTTGACAAAAAGAAGTCTGTTTATGTTCAGAAAAAGAAGTCTGATGTTGTGAATCAGAAGCCAACCAAGTTTGATTCAAAGTAAACTTGGAAGCCGAAAATGTCAAAGGCTGACTCACAACAAACATGGAAACCAGTGACACCAAAATTAAGTACAACACAAAGTTGGAAAAACACTGTTGATGCAACAAAACCAAACGAGTTTTGGAAACCAAAAGTTGTTGTTCAAAATCAAAATGTTCAAAAAGAATCACATTTTTACAAACGAGGTACTCCTAAAGGTCAAACATGGTCTGTTAAGAGACAAGTGACTTCGGTAAAAGATGAGAAAATTGAAGTTAAAAATGAAAAAGTCTTTGATGACAAAGATTTTCCGAAACTGTATGATACATATTGTGTTGAAATGCCTAAGGTCCAACAGACCTGGGCTAAATTGTTCAAGTAATTGAATATTTTGAATGTGCAGGTGCTTCCGAAGACAACTGAATGTCATCAAAAAGAGTGTCGGAGCAGCCTAGCACAAGAAGAGGAGGCTGCTGATCCCTGCAATGGTTAAACAGGGAGTTTGTTTGGTTTCTGTACATAAATAAACAATGTTTCAAAACCCTAAAAATTGAAAATTTAAAAACCAAAAATATGTTTTTTTTTTTGTCAAAATCTTGAAAAATAAAAAATATGTTTGTTTTTAAATTTTGTCAAAAATTCAAAAAAAAAATTTCAAAAATATGTTGAGTGAATACGCCGAAACCCTCACGGCTGAACAAACATGATTCATTTCACAAGATTAAAAAACGGTTTTCAAACTGTAAAATATCAATGGGTTGTAAATCATGGGGGTATATTATATTTTCTGCAAAACAGGGCATGAAAAGCAGAAAATGGATGGCGAGACAAAGCTATCAGTATCAGGTTGTCAAATTTTCTTTAAATGGTTTTGAATTTTAGGGGGAGTAATATTGTCAGAAAATCCAAAAACATTAGAAAATTTGAAAAAGTAAAAAACATGATAAAATTTAAAAATGAGTTTTTGTGTAAAAAGAGGAAATGATAGTACATCAGTAGACAGTTACAGTACGCTAAAGAATTGGAAAGTTAAAGTGTGTTAAACGATCTCACCGTGGATGTGTCGGTAGATTTTTATACATTTAATAAACTTTTTCGGGATATAAACCTAAATTCAAACTTGCTTATTTCGCGGGGAACACTACTTGGATATATAGGTAACCCCTGAAATCTCGTTTGAAGGACCCCTCTTTCTGAGATACTAGGTCTTTATGCTTAGTGATATCTGGGGTATTATCCCGGGACTTCTGATTTTGCGGAAGCAATGGCCTAGTCCCCGTATAATACTTTCTGCTTGCTTGAAATATAGCGCCGCCCTCAGCAAAAATGATGAAACAATAAAATTGATAATCAGTGTTGTTGAAGAAAAGATCCTCTAAAGGGGACACACCAAAAGTCGAAGCCGTCATCTCTCTGCTGAACGGAAGTTCTGACCTGAGCTCTCACGGTTCTTCGCAATTTAACCCCTTACAGATATCATCTAGGTATACTCACCTGTAAGACTGAATATTGGGATCTGGATACGGGAGTATATTCAAGAGGTGGGACACATGAATGAGTTTAAGTTCTTAATACACCTAATTCGTATCCTGAATCAGTTGAAATTTGTATGAAAATTTAAGTGGATCAATATATCGACAATCTAAGTGAATTGTTTAATTCTTAATGTGTAACTAAGCTCAACGGTACTTGTAACTTGTCAAAAACTGATATGATCCTCTGACGCAAACTCAAACAAAAATATTATCTGTAAATATGTTTGTAAATATTTCTTTACTGCTTTATATTTCAGAAAATACAAAAAGATTTCTGCTTTATTTTCGACAACCAATGTCCGAGAGCTGAGTTTCAAAATCTAAGTATGCTGATCGTGTTTCTGAAAATTAAAACAAGTTCATTAATTTGAAACTTGAAATTTGTTAAATCAAAAATCAAAAACAGTTTGTGATATCTCCAAGGTCATTAATTTGGACTTGGATGATTAACTGTGAGGGATTTGGATGCTTATACTGTTAAAATATGAAAAAGAGCCAGTTTCCAATCCGGTTCGCTGAAACTGCCAAATCTTTAAAGTTTGTTGATAGAGAGAGAGAGAATCAAGTATTCCTGGATATATTCATATTATTATATCTTAGAGCCAGGATCTTGATTTAAAAAGTTTAAAAGAGCCAGGCCACAATTCCTGGATAATTGAATGTTTAAAATGCTTTTACTTATAAATGTTTGAGTGATTGCAGATGTTGTTCCAGACTACGATCCCGACAGCCGAGTCTAAGGGGGAGTCTGAAGACGAGCTCAACGCAAGGGGAAGCGTGAAAGGAGCCAGGTATCTTTCCCGAAAGAGCTTGTAACCGGAAAGCCAGGTGTCGATCCCAAAGCACAGAAGCTTGACGAAAGGGGGAGCCTGATGAAGAAAAGAGTCTACCGAAAGGAAAAAGTTGAAGTTGAAGACAGATCCACGAGGAATCTGTTCAAGCTAGAGAAAGAAAGTCAAGACGCTACGAGTTTGACTTAATAGTTGAGATTGACTGCGGCAATATCCAAGGGAAAGTCTGTTAGTGCAGTATGTCTATTGCCTCCGTCATCTCAAGATCGTAGCTGAAACAGATTAATACTAGCCTTATTTTCTAATATCTAGTTAAGAAAGTCAAGGTGGCAATATTGTAATTAATGAGTTTTCTCATTAAAGCCTTGGCCTATAAATAGATGTGTTAGGGTTAGGATTTAAGACTTTTGACTTTTGCTACATTTGTGTTTTGGAGAGCTTGAGATCTAGAGAGAGAGTCTAGAGAGAGAAAGCTCATTCCAAGTGATTCAGGTGCTGTACGTTATCAAATCAATCAAAGAATCACATTTATATTACGTCACGTGTGTTCGGTCACGCACGTTCACGGATTCCGCACGTTGAGCGTGTTGTTACGCAATCGTTTGGTGTCAAAACCGGTCCTAACAATTTTAGAAAGTTGTGAGAGAATGCATCAGGTAGGAGAGCGTCTCGTATGGAAATACGATGAGCGCAATATGGATTTTTGGATAAATCCATATCCGTGAATGTGAGAATGGAGGAAACAGTAGTAATAATAATAATAAAATATAATAAAATAAAATATGTGTGTACAGATGCATATTACTATTAGTGTGATTCTATTTCTGTTGGTATTGTAATTTTATTTCAGTACTAGTGTGTAATAGACACATAATAGTATATGAAAAGAGTATAGTCGCAATGATCGACGCTTTTGGCAAAAATGCGTGTCATGTGATTAACTATATTAAGATATTATTTGTGATATTAATATGGGGTAATTGTTTAAAATTCAGATGGCCGACGAAGGAAACCAAGGAAATCTGAATAATGATAACCAGGGTAACATTAACGTGGTTAATGAGAATCCAAGCATCAATAACAATAACAATCAAGTGGATAATAGTGCTATCCAACACATAGTTGCACAAGGAATTATAGATGCAATGCCATTTATTCTTCAAACTGTTAAGGATGCTGATAATAAAAGTAAGCATAACAGTAAGCGACCAAGTGAACCAGAGCATAGCGTGAACAATGGACCAATACTTCAATTGCCTATTTCCAAAAGAAGAAGAACCGTGCCTTATGGTTGTTCTTATAAAGAATTCTGGTCTTGTAAACCAATTGAATTCTCAGGCAATGAAGGGGCCATTGCAACCCTACGCTGGATAGAGAAAACTAAGGCAGTCTTGAGGATAAGCAAGTGTGCTGAAGAAGATAAAATATTGTTTGCTTCTAATCTGTTTAAGAATTCAGCACTAGAATGGTGGAACACTATCCTCCAAACAAAAGGAAGTGATAGAACCTATAATATGGAATGGGAAGAATTTAAGGACAAGGTAGAAAGGAAATTCTGCCCTCCTAATGAAAAGGAACAGATAGCAAACAAATTCCTAAACCTTAGGATGACTGGTGTGGATAGTAAGGGATATACTAAAAATATTCTTCGAATATGCTAGAATAGTGCCAACTCTTGCTTCACCAGAACCAGTGTTAATCTCCCGTTATATTTGGGGATTAATTGGGGAGATAAGACACGTAGTCAAGGCAGCTAGACCTCAAACCATAGAAGAAGCTATAGAACTAGCAAATACCTTGACAGATGAATTAGTTCGTACTAGAGAAGAAGATCAGAGGAGGAACTTAACCCAAAGGCTTACACAAGAATTCCGTTCTGGAAATTACAATCGTAGGAATATGGGTTCTACCTCTGCTCCATACTGCAAGGTCTGCAAGAAAAAGCATTCGGGAAAATGCTCCATTCTCTGTAATTATTGCAAGATGCCAGGACACAAGGAAGAAAATTGCAGGAAGAAATCCAGTAATGGATTGTGCTACAACTGCGGGGAAAAAGGTCATATCAGGCCAAACTGTCCAAAATTGACCCCAGCTGCAAACAACAAGAATACCAAAAATGCTAGAGCATTTGTTCTGACTGCAGAGGAAGCCAAGATAATCCCAGACGTTATAGCTGGTACGTTTTTAGTTAATGATATATTTGCTAAAGTATTATTTGACTCTGGTGCGAACCAAAGTTTTATCAATACTTCGTTTTGCAAAATTCTAAATCAGTCATTAACTAAACTACCACAAGAATGTCTAGTAGAGACCGCTAATGGAGAAACTATTAGGATTTCTGAAATCTTGCAGGGAGCAAGAATAGAAATTTTTAATCAGAAATTTATAGCAAACCTATATCCCATGAATCTGGCAGGATTTGATGTTGTTTTAGGAATGGATTGGTTAATAGCCAATAAAGCCAGTATTTTATGTGATCAAAAGTCAATTCAAATAAATTCACCAAAAGGTAAAATGATCACAATTAAAGGAGATAAACCCTCTAGGTCCACAAAATTCATCTCTGTGATGAAAACTGCAAGTTCTATAAGAAAAGGTTATATAGTGTATTTGATTTCTATAATCACTAACACTAAAGGAAAAGAACTAAAAGATATTCCAGTAGTATCTCAATTTTCAGCTGTCTTTCCAGAAGAATTACCAGGACTACCTCCAGACAGAGAAGTTGAATTCAAGATTCATTTAATACCAGGAACATCACCGATTGCCAAAGCACCTTATCGGTTGGCACATGCAGAAATGCAAGAATTGAAGAAACAATTAGATGAATTGTTAGAGAAGGGATTCATACAACCGAGTTCGTCGCCATGGGGAGCGCCGGTATTGTTTGTTAAAAAGAAGGACGGATCAATGCGTATGTGCATTGACTACCGTGAATTAAACAAAGTCACGATTAAGAATCGGTACCCATTACCGAGAATCGATTATCTATTTGATCAACTGCAAGGAGCTCGATTTTTCTCTAAAATCTATTTAAGGTCAGGATATCATCAATTAAAGGTACAGGAAGAGGACATTCCTAAGACCGCATTTAGAACAAGGTATGGTCATTATGAATTTACTGTCATGCCATTTGGTTTAACCAATGCCCCAGCTGAATTTATGGACATGATGAACCGAATATGTAAGCCATATTTGGATAAATTCATAATTGTCTTCATAGATGATATTCTAATTTACTCTAAGAATAAAGGGGATCATGCAAAACATTTGCACGCACTTTTAAGTTTGTTAAGAAAGGAAAAGCTTTATGCTAAGTTTTCAAAGTGCGAATTTTGGTTAGAACAGGTACAATTCCTTGGACATTTAGTTAATCATGATGGAATTCATGTAGATCCAACAAAGATTAAGGCAATTACTAAATGGAAAACCCCTGAGTCACTAACCGAGGTTAGAAGTTTCTTAGGATTGGTCGGGTATTATAGAAGATTTATTCAAGATTTTTCTAGAATAGCCATTCCTTTAACTAAGTTAACCTGTAAATCTGTTAAGTTTGAATGGGGAGTAAAACAAGAAGAAGCTTTTAAAATTCTTATGCATAGATTAACCCATACACCCATATTAGCGTTACCAGAAGGAACTGAAGATTTTGTAGTCTACTGTGATGCTTCTAAATTAGGTTATGGATGTGTATTGATGCAACGCCAAAAGGTTATAGCCTATGCATCTAGACAACTTAAGAATCATGAAGAGAATTATTCAACCCATGATTTAGAGTTAGGAGCTATAATCTTTGCTCTTAAAATTTGGAGACATTACCTTTATGGTAGTAAGTTTACCATATTCACTGATCATAAGAGTTTAAGGTATATTTTCAAACAAAAGGAGTTGAATATGAGACAAAGACGTTGGATGGAAATGCTTAGTGATTATGATTGTGATATCCAGTATCATGAAGGAAAAGCAAATGTAGTGGCAGATGCTTTAAGCCGAAAGTATCATGAAAAGTCAAGAAGGGTACGTTCTCTTAAATTAAATCTGCAAGTAGATTTAAATGATCAGATAAGAGAAGCACATGAATCAGTAATCAAGGATGATTCTGAAAAATTAAAAGGTATGCTAAAAGAATTAAAACAAGGAACGGATGGAATTTGGAGATTCCATGAAAAGAGAATGTGGATACCTAAATTAGGAAACCTACGTCATCGTATATTAGAAGAAGCCCATAAGTCTAAATATACGATGCATCCAGGAAGTGATAAAATGTACCAGGATTTAAGGAAAAATTTCTGGTGGATAGGAATGAAAAAGGACATAGCAGCCTATGTTTCTAAATGTTTAACTTGTTTACAAGTTAAGGCTGAATATCATAAACCCTCAGGTTTGTTACAGCAATTAGAAATGCCGGTGTGGAAATGGGAATTGATAACAATGGATTTTGTTACTAAATTACCTAAAACCAAGAAAGGAAATGATACAATCTGGGTGATTGTAGATAGACTAACCAAGTCAGCTCATTTCCTACCAATGAAGGAAACTTTCAGTATGGAACAATTAGCTAAACTATATATAAATGAAATTGTTTCTTTACATGGTATTCCTTTATCAATTGTTTCTGATAGAGATAGTCGATTTACCTCTCATTTTTGGTCAAGTTTCCAAAAGGCAATGGGAACCAAGTTAAAGTTAAGTACGGCTTATCATCCATAAACAGACGGACAAAGCGAAAGGACAATTCAGACAATGGAAGACATGCTTAGAGCTTGTGTAATTGATTTCGGAGGTAATTGGGATGATCACTTACCTTTAATAGAATTTTATTATAATAATAGTTATCACACAAGTATCAATGCTGCACCATTCGAAGCACTTTATGGACGAAAGTGCCGAACCCCAGACTGTTGGGCAGAAATTGGGGAAAAGCAACTATCTGGACCAGAAATAGTGCAAGAAACAACTGACAAAATTATTCAAGTCAAGGAACGACTGAAAGCAGCACGTGATAGACAGAAAAGCTATACTGATAACAGGCGAAAACCATTGGAGTTTCAAGTAGGAGATAAAGTATTATTGAAAGTCTCTCATTGGAAAGGAATAGTAAGATTCATCAAACGGGGAAAGCTAAGTCCCAGGTATGTTGGACCTTTTGAGATTGAAGACATGAAAATCAAGAATCTCAAGCATAAGAGACTAGTTCTAGTCAAAGTAAAGTGGGATTCCAAAAGAGGACCTGAGTATACATTGGAGCTTGAATCTGAAATGCAAAGGAAATATCCGCACTTGTTCCAGTAGATCTCGAGGACGAGTTCTAAAACAAGGTGGGGAGAATGTAACAACCCTCGGTAAAACCAACACTCTCATAATATTTCTGACACCCTATTATATCTTAAAATATCCTTATATGTCTGTAAATACACCCCGTATGTGAAAACCAAGCCCGGAATACGTTATAGTATTTAAATAAAAAAAATAAAAGTTTAAATTTAGGGTTGAGGCTGGCCGCGTGAACCCACCTCAAACCCTTACGCGGGCGGTATGAAGGCTAGAATCAGAAATCGTTGATTTCTTTAGTTCAAGCGGGCCGCGTAAGCTTAAGCTTACATTGACGCGGGCCGCGAGAGATCATCAAACGCGGAAACATCCTGAGCTGACACGTGTCGACATCGTGGTGGGTCTACTTGGTGAGCCGGACAAGCTATACGTTGACCGAGTGTTGACGCGGGCCGCATAAGGCTTTGCCATATCCTACGCGGGCCGCGTGAGAGTCGAATTCAGCAACTATATAAGCAGGCCATCGGGTTTCACTTTCTGTCGCTCACATCTTTCTTTCTAAACGAATTTCTGAAGTTATAAGCATTATAGTCGGGTATTATACCCCTAATTAGCGAGGTTCTGCTCGGTTGTAAGTATTATAACCCTAGTTTCGTAATAGTTACGCTGCCCGATTGATTTAGGGTTTCGTAACAACTGTCGTGGTTCTGCCCGACGTAGTTGTTGGAATGCCGTTTCGGGGAGGGTATCATTAATATTTTCAAAGGGTTATGATACTAACCAATGTACATTTGTATAAATTATAGATTATATCCAGGAAACCCTTACAAGAAGTCTAAGATAGCAATGTGAGTTTATCCTCTTTTTGTTAATATTTTTTGTAATGTTTTACCAAACCTTAAATGTTTTACAATGAAATTTAGCAGTGATTGAGTCTTTGTAGTTCTTCAATTACTGCCGGTATGTTGGGGTTTTGTATACAAAATATACTACACTGTGAGTAGTAAGTCGAGGATGACAATACGTTACCATTGGACAATGAGTTAGCCAATGGGTAATATGACCCACAAGTCAGGGTTGACAGTACTAATGGAGTAATTTTGTAGACATAAACAATGTGATCGCTCTCAATACTGTTCACTGTGACTTTTTATTTAAAACTTGATTAAACTGAGATTCACTCACCAGTATTTCCGACTGACAAATGTTTTTAAAACACGTTTCAGGTAACCCAATGTGACAGCCAATTAGTAAAAAGCCAGCTGGAGAGCACTGAAGGCTTGGGAAAATGTGGCTATAAAAGTTACCAAATAAACAATGTTTTAAAATTTAATAAAATAGGGTTTATCCCTATAAATGTATTGTACTAAGAAACTTGGGTTTTACCCATGTGATTATTAATATTAAATGAGGTGGTTTTACTCTGATAAACATTTCCTAACTACGGTCCTGATGTAAATTCCGCTGCAAGATTAAATAACTGATACCACCGAAACTCTGAGATCGCGTCCGCCCGTTTCCGGGAAACAGGGATCGGGGGTTGCGACAGATATCTAGTAAGATCAAGTAAAGATCTTGATGGGGGCCACCTCATGACCGTCCCAACAAGGGGGGGGGGGTAAAGTGTAAGTTTCAATCACTAATTACATAAATAAGTTAAGTTTCAAGTGTCTTGATTAGGGATTTAATGTGTTATTATGTTATAAGAGGTGTTATGGTGTTTGGGGTTCATAACTAGCTCAGAAATAATAAAACAATGCTTCTAGTATAATTTTGATGTTTCGGGTAGTGTCCGGTTGTTCGGTTAGATAGCAGTTCGTTAAAGTGCTAAATTGCGTCGTTTAGTGTCCTTTATGTACCCTTTTGTGACACTTTCAATTCCCGACACTTAGGAGGGTATTCTGGATAATAAAACATGAATTCTGCATGATATTTATGTGTTAAAAAGCTGATTATAGCTGATTTATTGCTGATTAAATGCAGAATTCTGCATTTAAAGTGTGTTTCGGGTGCTTTTTAGTGCATATTTTAGCCTCCGGAAAGTTTATATGTTAACCCTTGTATCCATACTTGGGTTTTAATGTATTTTAGACGTTGGACCTACTCCTTGGCCCTAATTCCATTATCTGACTGCTTTCTGCAGAGTTGCTGACACAGTGTGTCTTACCGGTGAGTTTACTAGTCTTTCTGACGCAACGCTAACAGTAATGCATAAAGCAATATTTGAAGTATTAAAATGTGCATGAATTCACATGTATAGCATGTAATCCGACAATGTTGACATTTAAGCACATAATTGTAGATATTAAGTAATAATTAAATTGTACGGAAATTACCGGTTTTGTGCCAGTTGTCACATCATATAGGGTTAATAAAAGGCAAAATTTTCGAGTGTTGACACTTTGGATCCTTTCACATACATATCATCTTCGTTTGTCAACCTTAGTCCCTCGAAATCAATTTATTACACGTTTAAAGTTCATGACACGTGTTGTTACTATATTGGCCATGATTTTTCCGAGGTGTTACATAAGCGGTTATCAAGACCGCTTGACTTACGACCCTATACAAGCACTAGACTAAAAGTGACGAGTTAAACATGTTTAACTAAGTTAGAAAACAAGTTTGATATCAAAACAAAGTGTTTTGATACCCGAAAATATCTTCGTCACAAAATGCGCATAATTGGCATTTTGACCGAAACTTTGACTCGTCACTTCGACTAATCAACGTGGTAATCAGTAGGTATTGTCACAAGGGACTATAACCATCGTAATTACGCTCACGTTGCAAAGTTCAAACGAACTTTGTCTTGACCAATTCATGGTCAAAGCCGAAAGTCAAACACTGTTTGACTTTCATGCTTGAAAAGCATAAAAAAAACATGAAAGAAGCTTACAAAGGGTCCAAGCTAGGAAGAATTGAACTAAAAATGCTCAGGTATGAAGCCTTCACAAGTGAGAGCTTCAACTTAGAGCAGATTAGATCAATTTGAGCAATGAGAATGGCAAAAACCCAAGCTATTTATAGGAAATCTTGAGTTCATAGAATCATTACATGTGTTTTTGCAAGGATCAAGGCTTGATCTCAACCATACACATGTTGCCCATAGATTAGAATACAAGGGGAGCACAAAAACAAGCCAATGGTATGCTAAATCAGTGGTTAAAACCATGATAACAGGCTGTTTTAACCAGATTCAATGTTTCTGTCTGTGCAGTCTGTCGCGCCCAGCGTAAGAGTAAGCCCTGGCTTACGCGGCCCGCGAGCAACTATCAGGAATTGGCAGTTTTGGCCCCTGCATGCTATAAACTCAGTTTTTGATGCATTTAAGCCCCGTTAACCCCATTTCAAGGCTCTACAATGAATTTAAAGCATAGGGAACATGAAATACGCTTGAAACATCTCGGATGTCGGTTCGTTTGGTCGTTCGGTCTCGTTGTTCGGTAAATTACGACGAAACGCGAACGGAAGCGAAAAACGTTCCAAATTGCGCGACGAATGGTATTTTAGCATTCCAATCACTAAAATAAAATATTTTAATGATTATAAAAATTTTTGGATGTCCGAATATGTTCAGAACGTAAGATATGCGCGTAAATGCAAACTTATGCACTTTTTGATGCTTTTAGTCCCTGTTGATCAAATAAGCATATTTTTGCACACTGAACCCCTCAAAGCTTATTTCTAAGCTATGTTAAGGTTATTTATGATATGTTTAGCTTATGATCATGTTCCAGAAGGTTCGTTGCCATACGAAACGGCAGACTTTCGCAGTTTGTCGCAAATAGTCCCTCTAAGCGAATAAATTTGTTTTTGCCATACCAAACCTTTCAAAACTTATTTCTAAGTTATGTAAAGGTTATTTAAGGTATGTTAAGAATATGTCACTATTCCAGAGTGTTTGTCGCGTTTAAACTAATTACGTTTACGTATCAGTTTGCGTATAACTTTCCAGAAAGTGTTTAAGGGTTTGGATTTGAGCAAGGATTTTTATTATGCAAGTATCATAGATAATTACACAATCCAAGAAATAGAACACAAGGTTTTAATGCTTACAAAATTTTGTGGGATTGGTTAATGATAACTGTAGGCACAGTTGTCACACCTTATACGGCCCGTATACATCATGTGAGAATAAGATTTATGTCTGGTTGTATATATTGTATACGACACCTTTATACGGGCCATATAAGGTTATACGGCCCCTATATTTCGAATTTCATATTTTTTTAATTTTAACTGTCTGACTCGACGTATTATTCCTCGATACGCGTGCGACTAGACGTAACATTCTTCGATTCAATGTTATATTCCTCGATAAACGTTGTATACGACCTGTATAACGTTATAGGGCCCGTATACAATTTAAAATGATCATATAATGTGCTATACGACCACATATCCACCATACGAGCTCAAATTTCACTAAAATTCTCTCGGTTTTCTCTTGGATTGTTCTTCGGCGTTTGTGACGTTTTCTTCTCGTTCTTCTATTACGGTACGTTTCTAAGCCTCGTTCGTATAATAGATTTTCAGATTACGTAACTTGTTAGATTATGGTATCGTATAGCATATCGAATAGCGTAACGAAATTGATTGTTTGATAGAATTTGAAAAAAAAAAAAAAAAAAAAAAGAAAACTGAACTAGAAAAAAAATCTGAAAATTCAAGTTTATAAGGTCATATACATTGTATACGATCGCATGCCCTTTGATTGTTCAAAGGGTATACGATCGTATACAATGTACACGATCGTATATAGCTTGAATTTTCAAGACGTATACGATCGTATACAATGTATATGACCGTATACACTTGAATTTTCAGATTTAAAAGAATAAAAACTTCTCTTTAACCCTCAAACTTTTGACATGTAACTCATTCTATCCCCAAACTTTGCTATCTGGTGTAAATGGTTTATGTATGAAGAAACTTCATTGTTATAAATTTTTCAAAATCCACCATTCTTGAAAGACATGTATTCAAGTTCAAATTAATCTTAACTAGAATTTAGCACCCCCGCGTTGCGGCGGGGGCGTTAAAGCATGTCAAATAGCACCAATCTCACACAACCGTCGGCGACCACCAACGCTTAAGTTGTGGCATGTTAATGCGAAGAAACAGACCGAAACGTAGAACATTTAAGAAAAATAAGTAAGTCGATTTAGGACTCATGCATTACGAGGAACCTATCAAATGAGAAAAAATAGACATAAAAACATTGAACAACACATGGACGTTGCGCCGTGTTAACTTGTGAAAATTATGAATGAAACGTAAAAACGTTGAACAACACATGGACGTTGCGCCGTGTTAACTTGTAAAAGAAGAAAAGTTTTGGCTTTTAAGTAAAAAAAAATTGTAAAATTAAAATTGAAAGAAATTCAAAGATTTTAGTTAAAACTAAAATTTCAATTTCTTTTTGTCACTCAAAACATAAAGTACAACATTTTATGTAATAAAACTTGCTAATTTATAGTAGATACATTAATTCATGACATGATATTGATTTGTTTCGCTTTCTAGAAAGTATATTAAAGTTTGGTTCACGTACTGCTTACTTTGTCTCCAACTATCATTAGTAGATATTTATGAAATTGAATTTGAACCACACACTACCTTTTTTTCATCATTATTAAATATTAAATTTTTAATTAATAAGCAAAGTAATCTCACAACATTTTTATTTAATAATTTGCATCCTGAAAAAAATATTTTGTCTGAAAAAAATATTAGATCTGTATAAAAATATAGTGTATTAGTTTTAACGAATTTGGGATTCGATGGAGTCATGGTTTAAACACCAAGTTTACTTTAAAAGATTATATTTTATACACAGTGTAATTTATTATTTTTAGTCTTTAGGGTGAAGGGAGTGGTGCGGGAAACCACTCGGCAAAGGTGTTTGCCGCGCGGCAACACCGCCGCCGGCCACCTTTGCCGCTCGGCAAACCAAACAACTCGGTATACCTTTGCCGAGTGACCAAAGAAGAGAGAGAGGGGGGCAATAATGATTGGAGCATGTTTTTCCGTGCTACGGCGACTGGTGGCGGTGGTTTCCGGTGGCGGTGGTGGTGTTGCTACGGCGGTGGTGAACAGGAGGTGGTGGAACCGGTGGTTGTGAACAGGAGGTGGGGAACCGGTGGTGGTGAACAGGAGGTGGTGGTGGCGAGTGGATTGGAGCATGTTTTTCCGTGCTACGGCGACTGGTGGCGGTGGTTTCCGGTGGCGGTGGTGGTGTTGCTACGGCGGTGGTGAACAGGAGGTGGTGGAACCGGTGGTTGTGAACAGGAGGTGGGGAACCGGTGGTGGTGAACAGGAGGTGGTGGTGGCGAGTGGTGATGGAGGTGGAACCGGTGGTTGTGGAGGTGATAAGGGTGGGTTGATTTTGAGGGTGGTGGTGGTGGTGGAACCGGTGGTGGTGGTGGTGAAGGGGTGTTTAAAGATAAAAAAAATAAAAAAAGTTTGCCACTTTCAAGTGGCTACACCACTGCTAACACTTTTCACCAAAGTTTAAACTCTTCACACTTGCTGACATGACACAGTCTGATTGGTCCATTTTAAAGTTTGTCACTTTCACCTGTTTAACCACTCCCTTCACCCTTAGATAGCATAAGTTTGTGCCTTCATTTTCATTGGTATCTTTTGACTTTTATTATAAAATTGTATTTTAATAATTAAAAGAAATAAGAACACAAAGTTAAGGATCTCAACTCATTTTATATCTTTTATATTTGATTCTGACGCGGCCCTATATCCTTTAACAGAAAGTTTCGACTTTTAAGTAGCTCAGACGACTAATTGGAGCCCTTTCAGCATAAGTTTTTTTTTCTTCTTTTTTTTTTTATTGTTTGTATTGAACCATAAGCCAAGTATTAACACGCTTAGGCCATACAATATGGAGAGGCTTAAAACTTAGGTGTTATTAGACATGTGGAGGCCACGTTAGTATGCGTCAGAAAAATGGTATGGTGGGAAAAAGAAGGTGTGGGAAGGTGCGTAGAAAGGTCGCGTTATCCGACACATGACACACACTTTTTATTATTAATTTATATTTAAAAATTATATAAAATCTATTAAATTTAAATAAAAACCAATTAATACTAATTAATTATATAACTTAAAAATTAAAGACATTACATAACATTAAAAAAATAAAGTCACGCCCGTACATGTTATGGAACTCGACGAGAGCGACTTGGACGATGTCAACTTCGTTTAGCTCACCATCGTCATTGTCCACGCCGTTGAGAATTGTTTCAAATCTCGTAGAATCAATATGAATCATCCGAAAACGTGAATAAAGTGCATCCTTGGATCGGATGGCATCACCCCTACGCGTACAAAATTCTTGATAAACTCATTCCCAAATCGAAGACGTGCGTAACGGAGGCCCTTGGTTGTTCACCACCGCGACCCACGATTCGCATAACATGATGTCCTCTTATAGGATACATGGAATAACCGGCATTGTAATAAGATAAAACTTGATATTTTTGTGAGAGAGTGTTGAGAGTTATATAAAAAGTTGAGATTTTTTGAGATAGTGTAATGGTGTATTTATATATAAAAAGATTGAATTTTTTTTTTTTTTTTGAAAATTTGTTTTTTACCGACATCTTCGTTATGATTATGGTTTTAGGCCAAAACCAACCCACACAAATCCCTACTTCAGTGCAATCTGCTCAATAACCCAATGTAACAAGAAAATTATATTACAGAAGCAAAATAACCCAATATATTAATGCAATCGCATCCAGTCATCATTTCTTTATTGTCATGAATCTCTATAAATGAACATTATTGATCAAATATATTCATGGAAAAATTCTAGTTTATAGATCAAATAATGAGAACTAAGGTTTGCACATTAACGACAACTAAAAGTTTCTCTATAAATGAACAATGACAACTAAGATTTGTACATTAAAAAATGTTCCATTTTGAAGCAAACTGGTCACTTTAGTTAGATATCACATTAGGAAAGAATATGATAAACTTTTATCCAGTCACTATCTACTTATCTAGAAATCTAGATGCGGAAGGACGATTCCGCAGTGGCGGACCCAAGAATTTTTTTTTTCTAGGGGTGCGGATGAAGGTTCAACCGTATTTTCATGGGGTGCAATCGGGTTTTTTGCCTAAAAAATACACTAATTTTTTTTTTTCAAGGGGTGCGCCCGCCCACCTACCGTCAAGGCAGGTCCGTCCCTGCAGTTCAGGGAACAAACAGGCAGTAGATGGGAAAGATATGATTTTGAAAACTGACAATGATGAAATTTAGGCTTAACTTACATGGGCCACAGGCTTTTTGAACAGGTCAAACCAAATTTGGGCTTAAAAATTATTAAGATTGGGCTGGTATAATTGCTATCTGGGTTATTAAAACTTGGGCTTAACCTAAACAAGCCGAACGTATGAAAACCAAATCCAACGTGTATTCTAAAAGTGCAATTTAAGTATGAACTACAGAAAGAATTATATAATAAGTATACCCTCGATCCACCTTGGTACCATTGAACTACAAGCCCTTATGGTAAAAAAATATTAATAGCTAACTAGTGAAAACTTCAGCCAGTATCACTTCGGTTCTATTCGGTACTCACAGTCTGTATAACAACCAAAAGAGATATGCCAAAGAATATACACGTGATTTTTTACATCGATAGAAAACCATAAAAACGAATACCAGTATCAATATCGGTTCGGTTCGTCATGCTACTGTTATTGTACTAACACTCGCTATAATTTACAGTACAAAAAAACATTTTATTGCTAATACAACTTCGTTTTCAACGAATTATATACCGCCACATGGAGAAAACCATAAACACGAATCCGGTGCTGGTACCGATGTTCAGACGATAACGGTTTTGTTCCTCCTTGTAAAGAAAAAAATCAAGTATCTTTGATCGGTTCAAATGAAACTTTTATCCGGGGGGGGGGGGGGGGGGGGGGGGGGGTATCACAATAAAGAAGTTTAGTTTATTGTGGGCTTTGACCCTTTAACTAATAAGCCCTTGTAGCCCGACTATATAATAGCCCGGCTATATAATGTTTATTTACCTTTCATTTATATTATAAACTTTTCATTATAATAAAACCTACCTCTATACATTTTTGTTAATTAATAATCAAGAAATGAAGGACAAGTTTGATTATTGGGGCTATCGTTAAACTTATCTTTTTTTGTTTTTTGAACGGCAAGGAATGACGTGCTAACCACCATGACATAATTATGAGATTAGAATTAAAAATAGCTTTGATCCACCAGATTTATGTTGTTAATTATAGACTAAGTAGGGTTAATAGAAAGTTGGGGGGGGGGGGGGGGGATAGAGCACGGTCCTCCCAACCGCCGGAGTGATCCCACTCCGGGAGCCGCTACCCTACCAAGCTAGCTCCGCGGTGAATTCCCCTTGCCGAGTTCTTATCCTGGGCGACATATGCCACTCCCAAGACTCGAACCCGGTACCTCTGGGAAGAGGTGGGTGTCGGTGGCCAACTGGGCTACCCCAGTTGGTTGGGTTAATAAAAAGTTGATAATTGTGAAATGAACACTTTCACCCTGTAATACGAGAGCCAAAAGAATTTTGTACATATATAGTGACTTTTTGTTTTTTGGTGAATGGAGGCATGAATTCTTATTGACTGTGGGTTTATTGGTTTCGAAGTTGATGTTATTGCTAAGTTTTCGTTTGTGCTTTATTGTGTTTTCTTAAGCTTTCTATGAACTTGAAGTAGTATTTGTTTCCATTATGTGTGGTTGATTTTCGTTGTTTAATATCCGTTGTTTTAAGAAGGTATGTATGCGTGTATTTTTTTTTAACTTTATTATTCAACTGTATAGTTAAAAAGAGGGAAAATAGGTAGATTAGCAGTTGCGAATGAAAACTTTAATGCTTACGTGTAGGTCGACAGTCTTTGATTTTGCATATTTGTTTTCGATTATGTTACTACTTTAGTCTTGAATCACTGTTTTAACTTTATTAAGTTTTGAAAATCAACATGTCCTCATGAACCTTCAATAGAGCCACATACCTCAAGGAACAGACAGAAACAAGCAACGCGCTCATATCAACAACCCCACAACCATCAACACCCGCACCAATAAAGAAAACCACAACATCCGCCAAAAGACCTATTCTTCAATATGAAGGAAGGTATTCACTTTCAATAGAGAATAACCCATGACTATACTAAAAAACATTCGCTACCCGTACAAATTATAACATTTGCATATAACAGGAACCCCGCTTATAAAAAGGCCAAGGACCTCGATGCCATCAACCAGAAAATCAACACTTAAACATGGCTGCGGATCTTAAACTGACAAACAAGTACATGTTTTTTTTGGACAACAAGTAGCGGGAAGCAAGATTTTTTGTAACTCTTTAATGTACAAATCAAACCTACATACTTGTAGAAACGCTATAGAAGAACAAAAACACCTTTTGAAACGGTATAATGTAGTAACATTTATAATATATTAACTATAACATGCAATTCTCTCTTGCAAAGAAAACATATTGTAATCGTGCGATAGTGAATAACACTAGTTCGAATATTAATAGGTAGGCTTATTCTTATTTTTTTCATAGAGACTTTAAAATAATCTATAAAATTTACACACAATTTAAATTAATTAATAACTATATGAAAAAAAAAATCTATTCCAGATACTTATATTGAACGGTAGAATAAAGTTAACCATCCATGTGACAACTATTTCAGTGGATCATAAATAAAAAGTTGAAACCAAATTTTGTATAAACTATTCATGGTCGATAATGTTTGCTATCAATTGGAAAGTAGTTATTGTACCAAACTAATTTCAATGATTTAATTAAGCATTATAAAAAAAAAACTAGAAAATAGATTTGGCATAATATATAATCTTAAGGGTCAAGTTATTCTACAAAGTCTCCTAATTGTAAAAAGTGTAAGAAGGATTTATAGAGTGACAAGTGTCCAATAACCTAAAATTAAACTCACTACATCACCACCCAAAACCTAAACATGAATATAAAAATTTCATTCGTTAAGCTAAATGAATGAATATGAACGGAGGATGTGTTCGTTCGTGAACGTTCGGTATTGTGTTCATTTATGTTCATTTCTGTGTGTTCACTTAAAGGTTTTCATATGTTATATTTTTATTTAATTGTTTTTAGTTATTTTAAAATTTTGAAATCCTAATTATACTATACGTCTTTACAACATCATTTATTTGGCCATTTCAATTTCAGTTTGTGTTAAAGCTTGAGAAACTTCTTAATTTTTTGTGCTAGTTATGTTTACGACAATTATGTCAACTACGTTTGGATAATCATACTAATACTTATTTAACGTTGGTGGATTCTTGGTAATCTTTGTAATTAGAAACGCAGATTTTATTCTAAAATGAATATACGCCCCTCTATATTTGTTTGTGTTCTTGTTTTCGTTACTTTCTTTGTGTCTGTTTACGTTCGGTAAGTGTTCGTAAACAGTTCATGAACACGTTCATTTCATTAACGAACGAACACGGACAAGAAATCTCGTTCAATAAAAACTCGTGAACCATTTCATTAACGAACGAACACGGACAAGAAATCTCATTCAATAAAAACTCATGAACGAGTTCGTTTGATTCGTTTACAACCCTAATTATGGCATTTGGATTCTCATACTACTAATATTTCTCTATTTCGCCTATAAAAAGTTTATTGATTTATTTTTGTTTGCCATAGCGGGCCCTTTTAAGAAAGCCATTCATGTTCCAAGACTTACTATCATCTAAGCATAGTAACTCTAAAGTTCTTTTTTCATCCATAATCTATATGTTCAAAACATGTTAATATTTAAGGTCCAGTATACCTTATCAACCTAGTATGTTTTCTAACCACAACCATAGTAGATTTGTTTAAGACGTTACATTTATTTATAAATAAGATAAACGAAATAGAAGAGCATTAATAATAGTGTACGATTTTTATTAATTAGTGGAGGCTAGTGGTTGACTCTGTTTTCATGACAGGACACATATTGTTAATATATATCTACTTTTTATTTAATTAGTGGAGGTTAAAAAATCAAACGTGCTTCATTATTTTGGAAGGGACACTTTTATTTTATATCATTCGGGGCCTTTTCTTCACCATTATTTATCTCTATTCTCTGCACGTTTATTCAATGCATGTTCCATTTATTTATTGATTTATTTATTTTATTATATAAAAAGGTATCTAGAGTAGATATAGACATATAGTGTCGCATATTAATTTGATATTGATGGACCAAATCGTAGCTTTCCATTTGTTTATTTGTTTAAATTTTCAATATGAAGTGGTGAACGTATAGGTTAAATAATATATTAAAGATATTTCTTGATTAATCCTACATAAACTTAAACCAAAACATTAAATAAAACATCAAGTTAATTAATCAAAACATTACTTGTTAAAATAAACATGTTAACAACGACCATATGCTAGAAAAGTTTCAGAATTACCTCAACATACTCGAGCCAAAATATTTCAAAGCTAATAAGTAATAACATGAAGGGAAATTTGCACAACATTAATTATCAGACTTGAAGTATCCCTTCAATTAGGGATGAGCATTTGGTACCAGATATCTGTAACCAGGGCCAGTCCAACGCTTTTGAAGGCCCTAAGCGAAGTACAAAACTGGGGTCATTATAAGACTTGAACCTGAATAAAAATATCAAACCACAAAATTGTTTTTTTATGGTTACTGATCAATCGCAAATCCCACCATCAGCAGCATTTGATTATCCGTAGTTTCTCCCCCATCGGCAGAGGATGCATAATTGCGTTCAAGAAAAAGGAACCTTGTAACTTATGGATTCAAGAAATTTCGCCAATAATCCTTCAAGTTTTGGTTGTAGACTGCTAGACCATTTATTTGTTTGGGTCATTATGTGTTTGTTCATCTAGGCCAAATACACATACACATGTAATATATGAAAAAAAATTGGAGGCCCCTATTTTTTGGTGGCCCTAGGCCTTCGCCTAAAATGCTAAGCCTATCGGTCCGGCCCTACCTATAAGGAACCGTACTGGATATATTTGGTATCAGTATCCATTTACCCCGTTTTTCGATACCGGTAACCATGCTCATCCCTACCATCAATTACCAAACATCATGAAATTAGTTAAATTCAAATGTATTGGATTTTTCATCCTTATCTCTATAAATTAACTAAAATTTATATGTTTTTAATGCAATTCATAAAGGGGGGTTAATGCAATTCAGAAAGGGGTGGCGGCGCAGCTTGTTGTCCGTTTACCTTTTGTTTTGATATAACTTGGCAGGTATGTTTTTAAATAAACAAATGACATAAGTATTTTTTTTAAATATAAATCATATTTAAAAAATTATATAGATCATATTCCGCATTTCTATCTCTAATCCTAGCCCAGTTGGGTATTCCCACTTGGGTTAAGTTGGGCCGGCTTCCTCCTTGGAGGTCGCCGGTTCGACTCCCGGCTGCGGCATACGGGGGGTGGGAGTCCCAATGATGGATCGTTCCTACCGAGGCATGGTGCGGTCCTGAGGGCAACCCGGTTTTACCCAGCTGTTACCCCAGCGAGTCTCTCGTGTGGGGGCAGTATGGTTTCCGGGCGGAAGTCAGCTTGCGCAACGGCCGGGGCCCGATCGAACATCGCGTCCGTAAGAGCGGGGCTGACGGGGGAATGTCTTTGACATGACCCCGGAGACCAATTCGGTCTTGTACAGAGAAAGTCTTCTTCCAAAAAAAAACAATTTTCTCTTTCTTGTACTAGTAAAGCTATATGAAGAAAAAAAAAAGGCAGAGAATTCCTGTACTAGTAAAGCTATATGAAAAAAAAACGCAGAGAATCGAACAGTAAATCAATAGATATATAAGGATGAGTGGTAGTAAATCAATAAATATAGAAAGATGAGTGGTATGGGGTAGCGCCCACCTCCATCTCAGCCAAATAATGAGCAATGACGCCCCTCTTCCGTTGCCACGTCGCCATTGGAGGCGTCATTGATGGATTCGCGAGCAGAATAACAAGGAACACCGGGTTGTTTGTGGGGCCAGATCAATATTAACTCAATATTGGGGGGGCTTTATCCCATTTATTGGTTATTAAAGGAGGGCGCTATTGGTTGATGTGGCGTACTCTAGCTTACATGTCGCTGATGTAGCATAACGGAGGCTCCATTCAATACCAGTTTGCCTAGGAAGTGAGAGATGAGTCTCTAGCTATTGTCTTTATCTTAGGAAATGAGATAACGTGTTAACTTGATTAAAATCTTCGATTTTTCCTAAAAATTGTTTTTTTTTTTTCGATATCAACCATCAGCAATATATACATTAAAGTATCAAGGATTTATTATTCTTATCTTCAAATAATGGAATGCTTAACATGAGTTCTTTACGTTTTTACAACATACATGAGTATCAACGTGTTATTAAAATAACATTCACCAATAAATAAAAGAACAAAGATGTAGTGGTTAACATAGTACAACAGGTAGCAAAGCATAATGTTTGATATCCCAAATCTAAACAACATGAACACAAAGTGTCCGACCACAAAAATAACAAGATTTAATACATATAAACAAAGAAATTTTACACATGAATTCACTCTAAAAATATACGAGGAATTAACTTAACCCAACTATAATACTACTATACTATACTATACTATACTATACTATACTATACTACATTAAACACCTTCACGGCTTCACCGATTGCCGGACCGGATCTTAAAACCTACTAATTAAGGCTAACCGAAGCTGATCTTCGGTGTACAACCGGCCGCCCATCTTCACGGTGGCTTGTTGCATCATCAACTCATTCACAACCGACACACTCGCATGGTGCACTTCTAAATCTAGCTCCATCATCGCGGTCATTAGACGCGCGGCAGGGTGGCTCTTTTTGTTACATTGGACTCTAATCATTGCATCCCAGCCAATGACTTTCACATCTACATCCAAATCCGCGGGTGGACCGCGGGTGGTGAAGGAGGACATTTTCATGTTTTCTTGCGCGGAGACTTTGTTTGATAATTCTTTCTTCAGCGCGTCAATCTGGTTTCTTAATTCGTCTTTGTTCCCCTCATTGTTTTCGAGCTTAGCTTTCAGCTCGTTAATGTACAAAATCGCGTCGCCTAAGAGCGACGCCTTGTCCATTTTCGAGACGTTTGGGACGACAGCGCGTAGCGCGTAGAATCGCTGGTTTAGCTTCTCTCTTCTTTGTCTCTCCGCTTCCACGTGATTCAACGGCTCTTCTCTCCCATTAGCCGGTTTTCGCCCTCTTTTTCGCGGCTTTTTCTCCAGTTCCACCACTTTACTACTTTCCACTTCTCGAATCACCGACGCGTCAAGATCCGAGTGACCCGAATCCGCTCTCGTCAAACCGACACCACCGGATTTCAAACTAGACGGCTGAACCACACCCGAGACGAAAGAGAGCATCCCGTCTTCGTTACTACCACTCGAAGTCGGAGATCTTTTCTTCTTGTTACTATTATTATGATTACCCTCAGTTCCAATGAACTGAGAGTGCCCGGAGAACAGAGTTTCATTATTAGAACTCTTATTACTCTCGCTAAAACTCAAAATCTTGCCGAATTCCGCCTTATTATTCGAAGAATTAACGTTTCGGCCCCCATCAAACGATCTGAATTCAGAGAAATTCAACTCTCTGCTCCCAAAAGATCCCTGATTCGGGTTATTATACCCATAATTAGAGTTTTCAATTTGTTTTGAAACGTGAGAAACGTTTGTTATCTGACAACCAATTAAATCAACAGAATTCTTATCAGAATTCACAGTAGATGAAGCCACCGGATCTGTAACCCAGATCGACGATGGATCCGGACCCGAACCCGAACCTGAACCCAGACCCTGATCCATATTAAGATGCATCAAATCGCTGAAACTAATATTAAACGAAAGCTTAACCTTCTTCATCACTTCAAAACTATTGGAAATCAACTCAGTCGATCCCAACTCAATAACACCATCGACACAAGGAATACAAACAATTGTTTGCAACCCGAACCCGAGCCCCTGACGAGCACGCTCGCAGGAAGACTCCATCAACCGTTCCGGTCCAGCCACCCAAACCGGTTTGTTATTAAACGCGGCCTGGCCAGGAAGCCCGTCACCAATAGAAAATGATTGAGTCATTGAGATAAGATAAAACCACTCGGTATCACTAACTTCTTCATCCACATCATTTTCCGCTGCTTGTGCACCCGAAATTAACGAATTAAGCTCTTGCAGCACTTTTTTACGGTACTGCTGTTCGGCTAAAGAAGTGGTTGACGGTGTCGTTTTGGTTTTGTTTGCTTCGCCTTTGTAGTACCCGTCTCCCCACCCTAACACGGGTGGGGTTGGGTACTCGTTGTTGTTAAAGGATGATTGCCAGAAGATAGCGTACGTCCATGACTCCCGGGCTGTATCGATCAGCCCCTGGAGTCGTGGCTGGAGCGTATCGGGGTTAAATTCATGGATGATTGAGGTGGAAGCGGACGATGACGCTGGAGGATTTGTGGCCGTTGGATTGGCCCAGATGGATGTGATGTCGGAGGTGATGAATGGGTTGTCCATTATTGATGAGTTGTCATCGGTGGTCCAGTGGTGGTTCATGGTGGTGGTTAGGCGATAATCGGTCATTCCATAAACAGGAGAGGAAGTTAGGTGTGGTGTGGTGGTCGGCGGCGGGAGGGTTGCTTAAAGTGTGTGAAACGTGGGGAAAAAGGAGTGTGTGTGAATGTGTGTGTGAGGGTGAGGGTGAGGGTGAGGGTGAGGGTGAGGAGATTGAGGTGTATATTAGTGGGTGAAGCGTGTGAGGGTCTTATCATGTGGTTTCGAAGAATCAGCCAAAACAAGTGTTGATTTTATCACGATTTTTTTATTATTTATTTTTTCCGACACTAAATTATATCACGATTTTTTTTTATTATTTCTTTTTTCCGACACTAAATTATAAACACTAGTACTTGTATTTTTGTACATGTAAGTATAGTAGTAGTATACTTCTTTTCTGGGACAACAACTTTCATTGGAATTTTTTTATTTATTTTTTCTTTTTTCCGACACTAAATTATATCAAGATTTTTTTTATTATTTCTTTTTTCCGACACTAAATTATAAACACTAGTACTTGTATTTTTGTACATGCAAGTATAGCAGTATACTTCTTTTCTGGGACGACTACTTTCGTTGGGAAAGAAAAAGTTACAATCTAAACTCCACCTACTCTTTTCACTCAATGATCTATTTTTAATCCATAGAAACCCCATAATTACATTGTTTTCTTTATACTTTGAGTAAACTGCAATTTTACCCCTAGGGTTAGAGCCAATTGTCACTGATAGCCCCTCCATGGAAATAATTGCAATTCCACCCCCCCCCCCCCCCCCCCAACGTTGTTGTTATGTTGCATAATTACCCCATGCCATCAAACAAGTTAACAGATCTATTAACTGGGATGCGAAATGACTATCTTACCCTTTCATATTACCCCCTATGGTTTGTTCTACTCTGTAATATTACCCCTGGTGTAAAATGACTAAATTGTCCTTTTATTATTACCACATGTGGTTTGTTGTACTCTGCAATATTACCCCCCAGTGTTAAATAGTTCTTGCAAACCTTACCCCCTGCAGAAAAAAAAAACCTTTCCCGCCTAAACCACCATCAGCCGCCATCACCCACCTCCACCACCATCATCCGTGGTGAAAGACCCTACCCTCCACCTCAAACCGTTTACCGGATTCCGGAACAACAACACCCCCTACTCTTCCACTTATTCCCTTTTGTTAGACAAACGCATCAATCCCTTCACTTCTTCCGCTTCTCCTGCCTCTATTAGGGCTGTTTCCACGGTAATAAATCAATCGGATCTGAGATTTATACATATGTAGAGCCATACATTTGTTTTCTTACTTTTAAACAAGTATATATATATATATTGGTTGGCTCTGTTTATAGAATGATATTTGTTGTTTTTGCAGCCAGTGAAGAAGGAAGCTTCTGTTGTTGAGACCAAGCGAAGTAAGGTTAAAATATTTAAGGAACAAATCAACTACATCCGGTACCCTCTGAATGAAGAATTGCTGACCGATGCACCTAATATTAACGAGGCTGCTACCCAACTGATCAAGTTCCATGGAAGTTATCAGCAATATGACAGAGACGAGAGAGGTGGCAGGTCATACTCGTTTATGCTTCGCACAAAGAACCCCTGTGGAAAAGTTCCCAACCAACTGTACCTTGCCATGGATGATCTTGCTGATCAGTTTGGAATTGGAACTCTTCGCTTGACAACTAGACAAACGTTTCAGCTCCATGGAGTTATCCATAAGAATGAGTGGTGGCGGCTGATGGTGGTGTGGAGGTGGGTGATGGCGGCTGATGGTGGTTTAGGCGGGAAAGGTTTTTTTTTCTGCAGGTGGTAAGGTTTGCAAGAACTATTTAACACCAGGGGGTAATATTGCAGAGTACAACAAACCACAGGGGGTAATAATAAAGGACAATTTAGTCATTTTACACCAGGGGGTAATATTACAGAGTAGAACAAACCATAGGTGGTAATATGAAATAGTAAGATAGTCATTTCACATCCCAGTTAACAGACCTGTTAACTTATTTGACAGCAGGGGGTAATTATGCAACATAACAACAACGTTGGGGGGGGGGGGGGGGGGGGGGGATTGCAATTATTTCCATGGAGAGGGTCAGAGTGCCAATTGGCTTAAACCCCATGGGGTAAAATTGTTGTTTACTCTTAATACTTTGGATGTTATTCTCGTTATTTGAAAAGACAAGATTGTTCCTCGTCTTCTAAATGCACCACGCCGCTGTAAAGATGACGACTTGAATACACTTCTTTTTGCTCGTATCGCAATTTGCAGCCGAGTGAATTGACTGTCGTAAAGATGACGACTTGAATACACTTCTTTTTGAGTTAACTTCGTTTTTGTTCTCTGTGATTTGTCCATTTTAATGTTTTTGCCGCAATAGTTTAGAAAGTGTCATTTTCTCTCTGATGTTGGTACTTTTACTCTAATGTGCTTCCTAACCTTAACTCCATCCATAATGTCTATTAACTCATGGGGTAATTTGGTAATTTTACTGATAAAAGTCGGGCATTTTAGTCTTTTACGCATATAATATGCCTTTATCATTGCATTAAACGACGATAGCAAAGAAGTTGGGGAACGATAGCCCGACCTTACTTTAAATAGCCTAACAACACATCCTAGTCAACATTTGATCACTATATTTTCAACAATTTATGTTGTCATTAGCGTTTATATCTTCTCATCTTTTTCTATGTTAGGAGTATCTATATATTGTCTTTCATTTTGTTGATTTAGCAACCAAAGTCAAGCAAATTGTAATTTTGGTAGTCTATCGTAATTGTTCATTATACATGTTGTTTGATAGAGAGTAATCTTGGGGGAGAACACAAAATAATTACTTTTATTATGTGCTTATACTTTATCAAATTAAAGGTGATAAAAATGCTTATTAAAATGTTAACTCACTCTCTTATAGGGGTGTTCATCATATCGGTTTTCAAGCTACTCAAATTATTCGCAATTGAAAAAATTTAACTGAATTTATTTGAAGACACTTATTAGAGTTTGGTTCGAATTAGAGTTTGGTTCGAATTTGGGTCTATTTGAATAAACAAAATTAACAAAAAAGTCAAAAGTAAAAAAAAATAGAACTAATAACATATATTTAAGTTCTAATAGTTGAACCATAAGTATATTATATATAAAGTATTTGTTAACGGCAAAAAATATCACGTGTAAACTCACCCTGTTTGGAGCTATGTTCAAGGTCGACTCTTCGACCGTTATGAGATCGTGGTGCGGGAATCAGATAGAATCTGTAAACCCTTGCCCTCCGTCATGTTCGAACACAAGATTAAATTCATCCCTTTCACCCAGAGATTAAAGCGCCGATTCGTCCTTTCACCCAGATTTCCCTTAAAAATGACCCAAACGAAAATCGAACATGCGTCTTCACTAGGTAGTGCAGACTTTTTTTTCTTAAACTAGTCTTATCTTCTTCTTTTTTTAATTTAAGTTTTCACGAACGTTTATTGGTTATCTTTTTTTTTAACTTTTATCATAATGGTGTTTTTATGACTTAAAAGCACGTTTAATATTTTTATTATTTTTTATATCTTGAGTGATTTAATTTTATTTTTTTGAACGGCAAGAGTGATTTAAAATTGACAACTAAAGTTTACACGAAAAGTGATATTAAACACCATTGGTATTCGGAATACACCATAATTCCATGTTTTGATAAAATTAAAAAATAAAATACAAAACTTAATTATTCAAAATACACATAACTATAATCGAAAAAGTTGTTTGTTTTAAATAAACAATCTTCTTATTTTTATCATAAACTAACTTGTTATAATTTATAAATCATAAAAAAAATATAAATACAAAATTTGTTAAAGTAAACAATCAAACATAAACAATTCCTAACAGTTAACACGTGACATTATACGTTATAATGGTGTTTAAGAATTTCATAAAAATGACTAGACAGCCTAACTGAAAACAAATTGGGCTACTATAGCTTGGTTTGTCTTTTCACCAGTTAGACCATGCGTAGTAGTTAGCTCAATAACGCCTCTACCATAGGGCGTTTTCTACCATGTGGCAGTCCATTCAGCATGGAGGCGTTATTGCAAAAGTGCTGTAGTGGGAATAATGCCCAATAACGCCCCTTCCAATCATTACACAATTATTATTTTTAATTAAAACTTAAAATACTTTATTAAATTAAAAAAAAATACAATACTAGAATAAAAAAACCTATTCAAAAGTAAAAAAAAAATACATTTCCAAAATCTAATTAAAACTTTAGAGACTGAAATGCAAAATCGTTTTTTAAAGACTTTTGAAGTTTAAATCTTTTTTTAAATATAATCAAAATGCAGGGACTAAAATGAAAAAGCTTCTTCTTCTTCTTCCTTTCACCCACAAGAACAACAACCTACAACTTTTCTTTTTAAATCACCTTCTAACTAAAACTAATTTCTTTTGTTTTTTTAATTAAAACTAAGTATACACACATGACAAGGTTCAATTGGGCAAAGAAATAGAGTTCCGGCGTTTTTCAAATCACGCCACATACAATTTTCTCAAAAATCACGCCCGAAAACGCCGGGGTGTAGTGGAGTCGGGGCGTGATTGGGCGTTTTTGTGCAATTTTTTTTATAAAACACGCCCCATTACGGGAGGTCTTATGCGGACCTATAAACGGACTCTAAACGAACCAAATATTTATAAACTATTCGTAAGCTAGTTCTGCGAGAATTTCATTATTTACTAAACGAACGAATATGAACATTTTTTTGTTCATTTAGTTAAACGAATGAACATTAACACACGTTTTGTTCGTTCGTTTATGTTCAATTATTACGTTCGTTTATGTTTGTTTAAATTTTATTAAGTACATAAGTACTTGTATTTATCTAAATATGAACATAGAGGAATGTTCAATTTGTAAAACATTAAATAGTTTTTTTCAGTTATCTCATTTATTATCTTTTTTGACTAATTAATTAGTCATAAAGACTATTATCCTTCACACTAACTTTTTTTTTGCCTACACACATCAAAAGTTATCCTACATGTTTCAAAATTCATTGTACACGTTGAAATTTATCCTACGCCACTCGTAATCTATCCTAAACAACTCGAAATTTATCCTACACTTTAAATTATTTTATTTTATTTTTTTGAAAAAATATATATTTTCAAGATAAGTTACAAATTATTTAATGTAGTTAGCTATTAAAGATGAAAATTACAAATTAATGATCTATGTAGATTTACCAATATACCCTTACAGTAACATTAAATACTTATATTAAATGAAGTAAAATAAAACATTCTTATTGGTTGAAATTTCTTCTTTTTCTTCTTACAAAAAAAATTATTCTCATTTGAACTCTCCACTATAAACATAAAAAGGGGCTTTCTAACCACTTATCTAAATATAACTAAACAGTAATTAGACTTTTAATTAATAAAAAAAGGCTTTCCAATGGAACTTATCATACTTTATATACAATTAAAAAATTACTTATTATTAGTATGTTCATTTGTGTTTGTTTATCGTTGTTTAGTTAAGTTCATTTTTATTCGTTTAAGTTTGTTTGTTTGTTATATTCATTTGTGTTTGTTTATGTTCGTGAACTGTTCATTTAGGTTTTAAACGGACGAACATAAATAAATACGAAGATGCCCATTTCCTTAATGAACGAACAATAAAAAAAATCATTTGATTATATGTTCATTCGATGTGTTTACAGAACTAGCTACAAGCCTACAATAACAATATATATTTGTTGGTTAATACAATATAATTGTTTTCTTATATGTTATGTTCTCTAGGCAACTTTTATTGAAATGACCATCAAACGCATGAGTGGGAATAACCGAGTTAACCTTCATAACAAAATTAACCAGTTTTATCTAACTAAACAATCTCCAATACTTAGTTAAAGCATAACCGATTAACTAAAAATTACGGCTCGGTTTCGATTCGGGTGTGTGGCAAAACCGCTACCTATACTGATCATCCATCCATTCCGCTTATGTAGTTTTAGCAGCTCATTGGGTGTGAAGGGGTATGATCCTAAATGTTGTGTGGGCCGCGATAAAGCCCCCGCGGAGACATGACCATACCCACATTTAATTCAAAAAATAATCAGCTGGTCACAACGATCCGACTGTGGGCTACTCTTGTGGGCCCGTTACTATGCTACCACAGAGGAAAAGAGTACAAGGTGAAAGCGACCTGCAGCTAATCGCCGCTCGCCATACACTGTACCAGGTGTCACGGCCCCCGGCCCAGTGTTACCCGGTCCAGAAGCCGCGGGACAGAAAACCCGTGGTATTTTAATTAATTTGGCAGCGGAAATGTTAACAGGATCGTTTAAACTTGAAAATGCCCAATTTATTTTATTTCACACATTTGGGACAAACCCCATAATTTACAATAAAGAAAATTTCACAAGGAAATTCCCTGTTTTACAAAACATCTTTATTTATTTTATTGAGCCACTTCTTCAAGCTTGTAGTGCTACACGACACTTTTTCCTGGATCACAACAGATCACCTGAAACATGTTTAAAAAGAGTTTTATCAGCGGGGAAATACTGGCGAGTCATTCAATTTGCACAAAAGACACATTGTTATAAATTTACAGCATCAAGGGTTTTTATATTTGCCCCTATCATATAATTATCTGGTTCAGCTGTCACTCGACCGAATCTATGAGTGTGGACATATCACTAATTAGGCTCGCCCATCTAAAGTGATAAATCGTTAGTAGTAATGTGCACAAAACCCCCACATACTGCCAGTAATTAAAGATTAGCAAAGACTTAATCACTGCAAAATATAACTGGAAAACATTTAGGGTTTTGTAAAGCAATTTGATAAAAAGAGAATGACTCGCATTGCAAGTTTAGTTGGACAGAACCTTGCCTACTGATTTATTCTTGTAACCTAGGTAAATAACAATGCACACGAAACTAGGTCAGTAACTTAATACAACATTTACGATAAGCTCACGAAATCAAAACCTTCACAACGAATGACAAAGTATAGCCCGTATTCGGGCAGCACTTAAACATCCATCGGATTGGTTTCAATCGATCGGACATTATATCGTAGCAGTGATCGAGTTATTACCCTATTGTCGCAGCAGAGTGTCGGGATTTTGATTGTTTTGAACTAAACAGTGTATAACTAAACGCACGTAATGAATTTTTCCGTCGTAACAAGACCTCCATGCAAGTGCCAAACCCCAGATTTATATGCTGAAAAATGGTCCATGTCGCGTGGCGCGACGGCTACCCTTTTAGGGTAGGGTAGCCTCGTGTCCACATAGCCAGGGTGAGTCAAAATTTTGACGAAATTCGTTTTGTACATCAAATTGTGAATGATAATTATCAATTAGGGAATACCCCCCTGAGTTTTAGGGGCCCTGATCCTAGTTCCAATTGTTCTGAAATTTTTATGGGTCATGCTATACTACTTGGGGGTCTCAATTAGGGTTTCCTAATGGACATTAATAAAATAAGAAATAATAATTTTGGCGAGAGTTGTTACATCCTCCCCACCTTATTAAAATCTCGTCCTCGATATTTACTGGAACAAGTAGGGATATTTTTGTTTCATTTCTGATTCCAGCTCCCAAGTGTACTCCGGTCCTCTATTTGAATCCCACTTGACTTTGACCAGCACTAGTCATTTGTGCTTGAGAAACTTGACCTTTTTATCTTCTATCTGAAGTGGTCTCTCTACAAATTTTAACTTTTCATTTATCTCTATGTCTTGGAGAGGTACTACCAGGGATTCGTCGGACAAACACTTCTTGAGGTTAGATACATGAAACACGTCATGTACTCCAGCCAGTTCTGCTTGTAGTTTTAGGCGATAAGCAACTGGTCCTATGCGCTGGATTACTGGGAATGGTCCTACGTACCTTGGACTTAGTTTTCTGTAACAACTCTCGCCAAACTTATTATTTCTTATTTTATTAATGTCCATTAGGAAACCCTAAGTTAGACCCCAAGTAATATTGCATGATCCCTAAAATTTTCAGAACAATCGAAACTAGGATCAGGGCCCCCTAAAACTCAAAGGGGGTATTCTCTAATTGACGATTATCATCACAGTTTGTTGTAGGATGCGAAATTCGTCGAACTGTTGACTCACCTAGGCTAGAAATACACGAGGCTACCCTACCCTAAAAGTGCACCCGTCACGCCACGCGCGGGAACCAGGAGGACCTGGCGCGCCACGTGACAGGGACCATTTTTCAGTATATATATCAGGGGTTTGGCACTTGCATGTTGGTGTTATTACGACAGAAAAATTCATTACGTACGTTTAGTTATACACGTTTCTTTCAAAAGCAATCAAGTCTCGACCCTCTGCGGCGATAACAGGGTAATAACTCGATCACTGCTATGATACAATGTCCGATCGATTGAAACCGATCCGATGGATGTTTAAGTGCTGCCCAAATCAGGGCTATACTTTGTCATTCGTCGTGAGGGTTTTGATTTCGTGAAGTTTATCGTACATGTTGTATTAAGTTTCTGACCTAGTTTCGTATGCATTGTCATATAAACTAGGTTACAAGGCTAAATCAGTAGGCTAAACTCTGCCCAAATTAAACCTGCAATGTGAGTCATTCTCTTTTTATTAACACTGTTTTACAATACTCAAATTGTTTTCAAAAGTTATAATTACAGGGATTAAGTCTTGGTTATCTTGAATCACTGGCAAGTGGGGTATTGTGCACATTACTAATTTCTCACAGTTAGGATAACAATCCTAACAGTGATAATCATCACTATTTGGGTGAAAGGACCCAATAGTGGTATGACCATCGTCACCAGGGTATGACACGGCGCCAGATAAAAATAAGATAGTAGCCATTGTAATCGCTCTTATGCTATAATTTATAACTAATTGTGTCGTCTTATATAACCTGAGTGACTCACCAGTATTTCCCCGCTGATAAAATATTTTAAACATGTTTCAGGTGACTTACTGTGAATCAAGGAAAAGTGCTACGGAGCACTAACAAGCTTGAAGTGGTGGCTCAATAAAATAAATAAACATGTTTTGTAAAACAAGGGATTTCCACCTGAAATTCCCTTTACTGTAAATTATGGGGTTTGTCCCAAATTGTGAAATAAAATAATTGGGCATTTTCAAGTTTTAAAGGATCCTATTAAAATTCCGCTGTCGCAACAACTAATAAATACCACGGGTTTCTGTCTCGCGGCTCCTAGACCGGGTAACACCAGGACGGGGGCCGTGACAGAAAAATGTGGTATCAGAGCCACTGATTTAAGCTAATTAAGTATTTAGAAATACTTAATTTTTCAAATTATTATTCTGTGAAAATTCAATTTGATAAATAAAATATTAACCTAAGTTTGTGTGTGTTTCTTCATATATGCTAACAGCATGAATGAGTTGTCTGAAGCTCTTCAGAATCTCACTATCTATTCTGCTGACATGGAAGTTTTCGGAAGCTTTTCCGGTTATTGGGCCGACACTGAGAAACCTATGGAATTCCAAGCCCAACCTCAGGAGAAACCTAAGTCGAAAAAGAGAAGGAGAATCATAGGCTGGAGACGCAGACGGATGAAGAAGCCAGCCGCACAAAAGATTAAAAAGACTGAGGATCCCAAGGATAAAGGCAAAGGAAAAGAGATCGGGGAAAGTTCAGGGCAAGTAATAATAATAATAATAAAAAGACTGAGGATCCCAAGGATAAAGGCAAAGAAGAAAATCGGAAGAAGGAAGTGGCCCAAAAGATTACCCAAGGATTCCGTGTGGGTAATAGTAATAATCTCAAGAAAAAGGAAACCGGGAAATCTTCCACTGCTCCATTTTGCAGTACCTGTAAAAGAAAGTATTTTGGAAGATGCAAAGGGTATTGCAATTTTTGCAAAATTCCAGGGCATCAAGAGGAAGATTGCAGGAGGAAGAAATCAACAATCTGCTTCAACTGTGGAGAAGCTGGACATTTTAGACCAGACTGCCCCAGATTGGTCAAACCAGCTGACAACAAAGCCAAACCTGCAGAAGGAACTACTAAAAAGAATGTAAGAGCCTTCCAGTTAACTACTCAAGAAGCAGAACTCATCCCAGATGTGATAGCTGGTACGTTCCTAGTTCATGACGTTTATGCAAAAGTATTATTCGACTCTGGTGCAAACCAAAGTTTTATAAATACTTCATTCTGCCAAGCTCTTAAGCTACCCTTAACCAAACTTAGACAAATTTTTACGGTAGAAACGGCAGATGGGAATTCTGTTAACATAGATAAAGTTCTGCAAGAAGGAAAGATAGAACTCTTAGGCCATAAATTTTCTGCAAACCTATTACCTATGAATTTAGCTGGATTCAATGTCGTATTAGGAATGGATTGGTTAGTAGCCAACCATGCTCGAATCCTCTGTGAAAAGAATTCCATAGAAATTCATACACCATCAGGAGAAATAGTGGTGATTACAGGAGATAAGCCACGTAAGCCAATAAAGTTCATTTCAGTAATGAAAATGGCCAGTTATTCAAGAAAACAAGGAATAGTGTATATGATTTCGGAAATCATCAACACTAAAAGTAAGGAACTTAAGGAAATTCCAGTAGTATCAGAATACCCGGATGTATTTCCGGAAGAACTACCAGGATTGCCACCAGATAGGGAGGTAGAATTTAGAATTCATCTAATTCCTGGAACTACACCAATAGCCAAGGCACCTTATCGGTTAGCACCCACCAAAATGTTAGAATTGAAAAAGCAGTTAGATGAATTGCTTAGTAAAGGATTTATACAACCTAGTTCATCCCCTTGGGGAGCACCCATGTTGTTTGTGAAAAAGAAAGACGGTTCGATGCGAATGTGTATCGATTACAGGGAATTGAATAAGGTTATAATTAAGAATCGATACCCATTACCTAGGATTGATGATCTTTTCGATCAACTTCAGGGAGCTAGATATTTTTCTAAGATAGATTTACGCTCCGGATATCATCAGTTGAAGGTACAAGAAGAAGACATACCTAAAACCATTTTCAGAACTAGGTATGGTCATTACGAATTTACAGTCATGCCCTTTGGATTAACAAATGCTCCTGCAGCATTCATGGACATGATGAATAGAATCTGTAAACCGTACTTGGATAAATTTGTAATTGTCTTTATCGACGATATACTCATTTATTCCAAAAGTCAGGACGAGCATTGTGAACACCTATGTGCACTCTTAACTTTGTTAAGAAAAGAGAAGCTTTACGCTAAATTCTCTAAGTGTGAATTTTGGCTACAAGAGGTACAATTTTTAGGACACATGGTGAATCACGAAGGTATTCACATAGATCCCTCCAAAATAGAAGCGATTACCAAATGGAAGGTCCCGCAATCAGCTATGGAAGTTAGAAGTTTTATAAGGTTAGCCGGATACTATAGACGGTTTATTAAGGATTTTTCCAAAATAGTTGTGCCATTAACTAAGCTAACCTGTAAAGCAGTGAGGTTTGAATGGGGATCTAGACAAGAAGAGGCTTTTAAGATTTTAAAGCAAAGATTAACAAACGCCCAAATCTTGCCTTACCAGAAGGGACAAAAGATTTTGAAGTTTACTGTGATGCTTCTAAGCTAGGATTAGGATGTGTGCTAATGCAACGCAAAAAGGTAATTGCGTACGCCTCAAGACAATTGAAAAAGCACGAGGAAAACTATACGACACATGACTTAGAATTAGGATCGATAATTTTTGCCCTTAAGATTTGGAGGCACTATCTGTATGGAAGTAAGTTTACCGTTTATACAGATCATAAAAGCTTAAGATATATATTTGGGCAAAAAGAATTAAACATGAGGAAAAGAAGATGGATGGAGATTTTAAGTGACTACGATTGTGATATTCAATATCACGAAGGAAAAGCAAATGTAGTAGCAGACGACTTAAGTCGTAAGTATCATGAGAAACAAAGAAGAATTCGTGTTCTTAGATTAAATCTTCAATTAGATTTAATGGAACAACTGAAAAACATTCAAGAAACAGCAATCAAGGATGATGCTGAAGGAATGAAAGGAATGATAAAAGACTTGGAGCAAGGGGCTGATGGAATTTAGAGATTCCACAATAAAAGGATTTGGGTACCTAAGCAGGGAGAATTAAGAAATAAGATTTTAGAGGAAGCCCATAAATCTAGGTATACCATGCATCCTGGTAATAATAAGATGTACCAAGATTCTGGTGGATAGGAATGAAAAAGGACATAGCTAGATATGTATCTAAGTGTCTAACTTGTTCACAAGTTAAAGCAGAACACCAGAAACCTTCAGGGTTACTCCAACAATTAGAAATGCCTGTTTGGAAATGGGAACTAATAACCATGGATTTCGTTACTAAGTTACCCAAAACCAGAAAAGGTAACGACGCAATTTGGGTAATTGTGGATCGATTAACCAAATCAGCTCATTTCCTACCCATGAAGGAAACCTTTAGCATGGAAAGATTAGCCAAGTTATACATAGACGAGGTAGTATCCTTACATGGAGTCCCACTCTCTATTGTATCGGATAGGGATAGTCGTTTCACTTCACATTTTTTGACAAGTTTCCAAGAAGCCATGGGGACTAGACTAAATTTAAGCACTGCATACCATCCCCAAACAGACGGACAAAGTGAAAGGACGATCCAAACCTTGGAAGACATGCTCAGGGCATGTGTGATAGATTTTGGAGGAAACTGGGACAACCATTTACCTTTAATTGAATTCTCCTATAACAATAGTTATCATTCAAGCATTGAAGCTGCCCCATTCAAAGCACTGTATGGACAAAAGTGTAGAACTCTAGTTTGCAGGGAAAAAATAGGAGAAAGCCAGTTATCAGGTCCTGAAATCGTACAAGAAACCACCGACAAGATCACTCAAATCAAGGAAAGACTGAAAACGGCTCGAGAACACCAGAAGAGTTATGCAGACAATCGACGCAAGCCACTAGAATTTCAAGTTGGAGACAGGGTACTTTTGAAAGTTTCTCCTTGGAAGGAGTAGTTCGGTTCGGTAAGAAAGGAAAGCTAAGTCCAAGATACGTAAGACCATTCCTAGTAATCCAGAGAGTAGGACCGGTCGCCTATCGCTTACAACTACCGGAAGAGTTAGCTGGGGTACATGATGTATTTCATGTATCAAACCTCAAGAAATGTTTATCTGACGAATCCCTGGTAGTACCTCTTCAAGATATAGAGGTAAATGAGAAGTTAAAATTTGTGGAGAAACCACTGCAGATAGAAGACAGAAAGGTCAAGTTTCTCAAGCACAAAAGACTAGTACTGGTCAAAGTCAAGTGGGATTCAAAGAGAGGACCGGAGTACACTTGGGAGCTGGAATCAGAAATGAAACGGAAATATCCTTACTTGTTCCAGTAAATTTCGAGGACGAGATTTTAATAAGGTGGGGAGGATGTAACAACTCTCGCCAAAATTATTATTTGTTATTTTATTAATGTCCATTAGGAAACCCTAATTTAGACCCCCAAGTAATATTGCATGACCCCTAAAATTTTCAGAACAATCGAAACTAGGATCAGGCCCCCCTAAAACTCAAGGGGGGTATTCCCTAATTGACGATTATCTTCACAGTTTGTTGTAGGATGCGAAATTCGTCGAACTGTTGACTCACCTAGGCTAGAAATACACGAGGCTACCCTACCCTAAAAGTGCACCCGTCGCGCCACACGCGGGAACCAGGAGGACCTGGCGCGCCACGCGACAGGGACCATTTTTCAGTATATATATATCAGGGGTTTGGCACTTGCATGTTGGTGTTATTACGACGGAAAAATGCATTCCATATGTTTAGTTATACCCGTTTCTTTAACAAACAATGAAGTCTCGACCCTCTGTTGCGATAACATGGTAATAACTCGTTCATTGCTACGATACAATGTCCGATCGATTGAAACTGATCCGATGGATGTTTAAGTGCTGCCCAAATCAGGGCTATACTTTGTCATTCGTCGTGAGGGTTTTGATTTCGTGAAGTTTATCGTAAATGTTGTATTAAGTTTCTGACCTAGTTTCGTATGCATTGTCATTTAAACTAGGTTACAAGGCTAAATCAGTAGGCTAAACTCTGCCCAAATTAAACCTGCAATGTGAGTCATTCTCTTTTTATTAAAACTGTTTTACAATACTCAAATTGTTTTCAAAAGTTATAATTACAGGGATTAAGTCTTGGTTATCTTGAAACACTGGCAAATGGGGTATTGTGCACATTACTAATTTCTCACGGTTAGGATAACAATCCTAATAGTGATAATCATCACTATTTGGGTGAAAGGACCCAATAGTGGTATGACCATCGTCACCAGGGTGTGACATGGCGCCAGATAAAAATAAGATAGTAGCCATTGTAATCGCTTTTATGCTGTAATTTATAACTAATTGTGTCGTTTTATATAACCTGAGTGACTCGCCAGTATTTCCCCGCTGATAAAATATTTTAAACATGTTTCAGGTGACTTACTGTGAATCAAGGAAAAGTGTTACGGAGTACTAACAAGCTTGAAGTGGTGGCTCAATAAAATAAATAAACATGTTTTGTAAAACAAGGGATTTCCACGTGAAATTCCCTTTACTGTAAATTATGGGGTTTGTCCCAAATTGTTAAATAAAATAATTGGGCATTTTCAAGTTTTAAAAGATCCTGTTAAAATTCCGTTGTCGCAACAACTAATAAATACCACGGGTTTCTGTCCCGCGGCTCCTAGACCGGGTAACACCGGGACGGGGGCCGTGACAGAAAGACCACCTTCTGTCACAGCCCCCGACCCCACCCTGGGAGCGAGAGCCGTGAACCAGTCAGATGGTATCGGTGTTTATTAATTACGCAGCGGAAAATTTTTCATCAGGATCGTAGTTAGGAAATAATTTAAGAGTTTGTAAAACACCGAACTTTTAATATTAAACAAATGGGCTAAAACCCATATTTAATTCAATTGTTTTTATAGGGATAAACCCAAATAAATAAAACATAAATTTCTTCTTTTATTCAGGTAATTATAGCCACTTTATTTAAGCCTTCAGTGCTCCATAGCTGGCTTCTAGCAAATTACCTGAAACACGTTTTGAAAATATTTTAGCAGTAATAAATACTGGCGAGTTCATTCCATTTTTTATAATAATATATTGTTATACTTTTACAGCAACAAGGTTTTTATATTTGTTTATATTTACCCAAAAACTCAATCAGTATTTGTCACATGGTGGCAGTTCCGATGTGACGGTGGTCATATTACTCATTGGCTCACTTTCGTCCAGTAGTGAAGTTTATCAAGTAATAGATATATAGTATATCTTACTATTATAACGGTCACTAGGCGATTCCTGTGACGGTTGTCAACTCACTGTTGATCATTCTTTCAACTAGTGACTGGTGTCGTATCACTATTGATCATTCTCTCAACTAGTGACTCGGGTCATATTACTGTTGATCATTCTCTCAACTAGTAATTGCGGTCATATCACTGTTGATCGTTCTTTCAACTAGTGACTCGGGTCATATTACTGTTGATCATTCTCTCAACTAATAATTGTGGCCATATCACTGTTGATCATTCTTTCAACTAGTGACTCTGGTCCTATCACTGTTGATCATTCTCTCAACTAGTGACACTTACCAAATAATGTATACCAAATTTCACATACCGGTAATAATTGCTGAATACATAACCCAACTATACATGTATAGTAATAGATTACTAGTTATATTAGGTTATAAACCTGTAATTTTTATGTAACATAACAGGGGTTAAAACTAATATATTTATTATGTTACCTTAAACGTTTAATAGTTATATTATAATATATCTAACATAATCTTATATACATTATGAACAAAAATTTTCAATAGTGATTCTTTAATATAACTAATCTTCTTTTAGATAAACATATATATTCATTAATTTCCTGGCCCCCTAATACTATTTTAAATATTAAATATAACTATCATAAAAATTATAATAGTTATATTAAATATTTAAATTTATTTCAATATATTGTTTTAACGTTTGAATGGGGTCAAGCATTTATTGTAATACACAATTAACTTTATGATGTGTATAATATATATATTAAAGTTAGGTGTACGTATTATTAAATATTGGTATATATTGTTTTCTTTGTATATCACTATGATAGAATATATTAACACCTAAATATATATCACTATTGTAGGATATATTAACAGTGTCGTGAATATAATGTTGATTCATTACATTTTATATACCCTATCATTTAAATTTATTTCATTCATACATTAAGTTTAATGATTTAGTGTAAAAATAAAATTAGTTATAGGCTATGGCTACTGGGGCACAATTTCCCCCGTGCTTGTGGTCATACTTGTTTTGGTCAAAAATTACCGAAGCAATTTAGTGATCAAACTTAGTTTGTGAGGTAGTGTGCTATGTAAACTTGTAAAAATGTGTTAACTTTGTTGAAAATGTAAACAGTTTCAGGATATAGTTCCGGGATACAGAACTATATCAATTTGTAAACGAAATGCAAGTAAAGTAAAAATTGGCACGAGATGTACGAGGAAAGCCCTTGATCTTTCTAGATTGCCAAAGCCCTTGATCTTTCTAGATTGCCGGCATAAGACCTCGGGAGCTGACAATCGCAGCTGCCTTGTTCTTCTTATTGCTTCAAATATAAGGATACAGTGCAGGATAATGCACGGATCAACTCTAAGTGTTACAATGATTGTGATTTGTGAGTGTTGTGAGTGCTTGTGATTGAGATGGTGATCGTAGTTGCAATGTGTGTGTAAAAGTGGACGGGATTATGTGTGTCAACCTACTGATCCAGCACTCCTATAGTCCTATTTATAGTTACAAGAAATAACAAACTATGCTAAAAATCCGGGATATTCCCCTATTATTCTGGGATCCTGCGAATATTCCCTTTTGACCGTTGTAAACCCCTTCTCCAAGCTTCCAACGTCTTTCTTGTAACCACCTTGACCTATTCTTCAGGGAGACCAAGCCTCATGACCGTTTGTACCTTGCAGCCAAAGCAAATTGTTAACAGCACGCAGGATACCCTCGCAGGATGTTACCAATATCCTAGTCCAGTATCCTGGCAGCGAAAATAGACATATAAAGTCTGGATATAATTTCGGGATATAGGTTAGAAAATTCCACCCACAACAATTGTTCCAAAAAATATAGCTGTTGGGATCCTTTGATCTTAACAGATGTATTTTTCCGACGTTATCTGAAGTCTTAATGGATAGAGATGTGATGTGACCTGATGCAACTTTCAAGGCTAGTATTTCTCATAGTTGGCTATCTTCGCCCTATATCTTCTACTTTCTTCATGTTAATTATCACATTGTACCGGACCATTCAGGTATTCCCTCTCTCTCTATTCTTTCTTTGTGCATCTTTTCCGTCGTCACCGATCTCATGGCAAAACGCACTCGTTCATGCTCGAGCGACTCCAAGCCAACCTTCATGGCACACAATCTGCTTGGCAAGCCCGAGAAAGAGGTTTGCAATTTTGATAATGCCGACATGGCCGCTCTACGTGCCTCTGGAGCCTTCCCTGATGGTACGTCATCCGGCCATTTGATTGGAACATCCGGTCAGATTTTTCTTCAGCTGAGTGGGTTTGTTTTTTGGCTTAGTCACTCAAGTTCGAGTCAGCATTCATCCTCCAATACGTCGGGTAAGGATGTATGTTCTAAATGCATTTCTGCACATGTTTGGTTAGTTGATGTATTGACATATAAAAATTGAAATTACTTCCCTTTTATGTAGATTCCAGCAAACTTGTTCCAATTTTCGATCTGGAAGAGCTTGACAGTTTCCCGGCAACCGTTCCAGTAAAGAAAGAGCCTAGCTCCAAGCCTTCCATAGCATCCAAGCCTTCAACTAGTTCTGAACCTGCAGTCATGCCCAAGCCTTCCTCAGCAGCGAAGCTCAGTGCTTCTAGTTCCCGTAAGAGGAAAAAATCTGATTCTCTCGTCATCGCTGAAGTCTTTTCCTACGAGAACCTTGGTTTCATGGAATCTAGCCATTTCATGACTTCTTTCCTTAACCAGGTAAATATCCTTATCCTACATCTTGCACACATATGCTGAATCGATACCCTGGTTAGATTATATTAACAATAATTGAGTTCTGTTTTGTAGGGTCTTGAGCGTCTGACGCATCTCCACATCGAAGCTTGTGAAACAGTGAAGATCTCGGAGGCCAAGTTGAAGAAAGCTAAGATCACTATCGTGGATCAGGGGAAGATCGTTGCAGCCAGGTCACAACATTATGAAGATAAGTTAAAAAAGGTGACTCTGGATGCCGAAGCTGCAGTGAAGAAGGCCACTCAGAATGCTGAGATCGAGCTGGTTGTCGCCGAGGTCCAACATAAGCAAGATATGGCTTCATTCAGGGATGGCCTCAAGGGTTCCGTTGTAGTTTCCCTCCTTCAGGCCAGGCTTTAGATGGCTTATGAAGCCAGGATAGCGGGCTTTAAATGCCCAACCTGGACCGTTGATGTATAGGAGAAGAAACTGAAGGATCTTGGTTGCAGTCCTGTGACGTATCCTGCCAAGCCGGAGATTGGCGAATCTTCCAAGGCGGGTGAGACGGCGGAAGAAGCTGGTGATGGTGGATCTGGTGCTACCCCGTGAGCGGGGGGCAAAGTGAGCGATGATGGATGTTTATGCCTACGCCAGAGCCCGCTTTTTTAAGTTCAATGGTTGTTGGTTGTTGAACACTTTTCTTTTTCTTGCATGTTGAACGATTTACTTTCCTGCACTTTAGACATTAGTACAATATGATGACCAAGGGTGGAGGGATCCTGAGTTTCAGGACGAAGCCCTTGGTCGTTGATGTGAATATTATAACAATTGAAGGTGGAGGGATTTTGAATTTCAAGACGAAGCCTTCGACTGTTATCTTTAATATGCTTTAGACTTTGTTGTACCCTTGGTGGATGGGTCTCTTTTTGAGATGAAACCAAGAATACAATCTTTTGGACCAATAATAATAAACTAACCTTTTAGCCTCATTTGTTATGTTTTTATTTTGAAAGGTATGTTTTGAATATCCTGATCAAATATCCTGGTCAGGATACTGATGAAATGTTCAATACTTTTACCATCAAAATGTTAAACAAAACTTGGTTGAATATGATTTTTTTCTAGAAAACTTAGATCATTTAGATAAGGTTTTCAAGACTTGAAAAATAATAAATCATACCAGAAACACTTAGGCAATAATTTCCAACCTCAACCTTTGATTCCTTTGCAATGTCCCCGGCATGGATGTCCCCTGTCTGTGCAGGATATTGCATTGGTGCATGACATACTTGAGTATTTCTTCTCTTAGTGATTAAACTTCGTAACTTTTCACCAACAGAAGAACGTGTGTAAACACAATCGTAGTTCGTCATATCTTTGGAACTTGTCAAAAAGTTTAGTTTCACTGGGATAAACCCTTAATATTCTGGGGATAAACCCTTAGTATCCTGGAGATAGATCCATAATATTCTGGGGATAGACCCTTAAATATTCTGGGGAAAATCCCAAATTTTCGTGCGCTACAGGCGGGAGTGTATAAACTCCAAGACTTAGAAAGGTGAAAACCTTTAAACCTTAGAGAGTATGAAAATACCCTTTCGTGAGAGAGGGTGATCAATCCTCATATACCTTAAGGATCCAGGGTATAGCCAACAGTAACGAAATTGTCAGCCACTTTTACATGAACTGGTCCCGCCACCTTGAACTATCCCTGGATAACTTGCGCTCCAGGTGGGGTGTTTAAACCCAATTCGTGAGAAATGTGAATACCTTTAAACCTGTGAAGGGATCAGGATCCCTTAAACGTGAGAGAGGGGGCCAATCCTCTAATCTTTCAAAGTATCCCGAGTGTGTATCCTGGAGCTATATCCCGAAGCATATTCTGCAAAACACCTTTAAACTAAGGTGGGTGTTAGCTTAGCTAACACCCCTCCGATGCTTAAGTTAGTATTGGGTATCAAAATAAAAGATAATATCAAAAATATAAATGAGTTATAGAGTTCGTACCATTATGAGTTAGAAATTAAATTCTAAACTCACTTGTATAGCATTCCAGGATCTTGGTAGCATATCCCCCTCCATATTCTTGAGTCGGCATGCTCCTTTCCTTGATTATGATTTAATCTCATAAGGTCCTTCCCACTTTGGAGCTAACTTTCCATCAGCAGGATTAGTAGTATTCTGAAAAGCCTTTCTTAATACCCAATCCCCAACTTGAAACCTTCTAGTCCTTATATTCTTGTTATATGCTCTGGATATCCTCTGTTGATATGCTGCCATCCTTAGCTTTGCTGCATCTCTTGTCTCATCCACAGTGTCTAATTCTTGGCACATAGCTTCAGGATTCTGCTCAGGATCCCGGAGATTAGATCTTGCTGTAGGTATCACCATTTCTGTTGGGATCACCGCTTCTGCTCCAAATACTAAGGAGAATGGAGTTTGGCCAGTCGCACTTTTCACTGTCGTTCTATCAGCCCATAGGACAAAGGGTAATTCTTCTGCCCATCTTCCTTTCTTAGCTCCAAGTCTTTTCTTCAAATTGTTGACAATTATCTTGTTCGAGGATTCTGCTTGTCCATTTACTTGAGGATGTACTGGTGTAGATGTGATCATTTTAATTCCCCAACTTTTGCAAAAGTCAGTAGTCCTCTTGCTTATAAACTGAGAACCATTGTCACAGATTATCTCGGCTGGTACTCCAAATCTGGTCAGGATATTCCTTTTTATGAAGGATACTACTTCTTGGTCTCTAACTTGGACAAATGCTTCAGCTTCAACCCATTTAGAGAAATAATCGGTCATTGCCAGCATGAAGACTTTCCCTCCTAGAGCCTTTGGCAATTTTCCCACTATATCCATTCCCCATTTCATGAATGGCCAAGGGGAAGCTATAGGATAAAGTGGCTCAGCCGGCTGATGTAATATATTACTGTGTCTTTGACATGTATCACACCTTCGAGCGTACTCTGCAGCATCTTTTCTCATCGTCGGCCAATAATATCCTGTTCTTAATACCTTTGAGAATAACGACCTACCCCCAGTTTGGTTACCACAATCCCCTTCATGTATATCCTGAAGCACTTCTTTGGTTTCGGGATCCTCCAAGCACCTCAGATATGGTCCTGCAAGAGATTTCTTATACAAGACATTACCTATAATAGTGAATCGTGATACCTTCATTCTAAAGGCCTTAGAATTCTCATCCTTTGGGATGTGTCCTTCCTTGAGATATCTCATGATTGGAGCCATCCAAGACTTAGGATCCTCCTCAGGATATTCATCATCAGGATCCTGAACACTTACTACTTCCTTATCCTGAGGATCCGTCGCAGGATATAGGATATGTAATATCGGTATTCGGGTTCCTTCCGGTATCCTGACTGATGATCCTAGATTTGCCAAGGCATCAGCTTCAACATTATACTCTCTTGGTACCTGTTCAAGTGTGAAAATATCGAAATATCCTGCTAATTTTTTGAGAATTTCGAGATACTCGATTAACTTCTCACCTTTAACTGCATAGGTTCCATTAAAATGATTAGTAATTAATAAAGAATCAACATATACTTGCAAACTCTTGATATTCATACTTTTAGCCAATTCTAATCCTGCAATTAAAGCTTCATATTCTGCTTCATTATTAGTGGCAGGAAACTCACATCTAATAGCCTGGGGTAATATGTCCCCCGGTGGAGATTTTAGTAGTATACCCAAACCTACACCTCTTACATTAGACGCACCATCAGTATATAGTGTCCAAATATCTGAGTTTTCACCTAGCTGTTGCACTTCTAGGTCGGCTTCTTCTTGTAAATCATTACTAAAATCAGCCACAAAGTCCGCTAGAGCCTGAGACTTTATAGCATTTCTAGGTTCGTAAACTAAGACATAAGCACTTAATTTAACAGACCACTTAGCCACCCTACCAGACATTTGAGGTTTCCTAAGCACATTTTTAATAGGATAATTGGTTTTAACATGAATCCTATGTGTTTCAAAGTAATGTCTAAGTTTCGTTGAGGCCATAACTAGGGCTAATATTAATTTTTCTAAGTGTGAATATCTAGTTTCAGCATCTAGTAAACTTTTACTAACATAATAGACATGATACTGCTGACCTTCGTGACCCTTTACCAAGTAATGACTTTATCATCCGTAAACATGGTCATCCTTGTGGGCTCATCTCCTATTTCCTCCTTAGCCTTCCTGGCATGCCTCTTAGCTGTAGAGTAAGAAGTTCCACATATGTCGGATCCTCCGGAGATAAAGTTAATTATCTTGGCATCTGGTGATGGAGATGCAGCTCTCTCAGGATCCTGGTCAGTATCCTGAGCTTTCTTCTTTCTACCGAGGAATTCTTTCAAGTATCCTTTGCTCAGCAAGTAGCTTATCTCCTTTCTCAAGGCTATGCAATCATCTGTCATGTGCCCAAAGTCTTCATGGAAGGCACATTATTTAGATTTATCCTTCCAATCTGTATTCCTTGGATTCTTTTTCGGTCACCTAGCTTTGTCCCCCAGTCCCTGCATAGCATACATTAACTCAGGAACATTTACAGAAAAACAATACTCTGAGATTTCAGGATATTCTTCATCGTCCTCATCTTCAACAACATTCACTCTCTTATTATCGTTCTTAGCATATGGCTTTGAACGATACTATTTGTAGGAAGATTCTGACTTCCTATTTGTTAATTCATATGTTGAAGATGTGTTCATCCTCTCATGCATTTTCTTGTCATCTTCAAGCCTTATGTATCTCAAAGCCCTATTCCGAGCTTCATCTAAATTCCTGCAAGGATTTATTACAAGATCCTGATAAAATTGACAATCCTTCCGTAACCCCATTTTGAACGCTTGTACTGCCGTAGCAACATCAAGATTCGGGATATCCAGGGATTCTCTACTAAATTTGTTAACATAATCCCATAGGGATTCTTGTGATCCTTGTGTTATCCTGTAAAGATCACTTGTTAGTTTCTCAAAGCTCCTGCTACAAGAAAATTAACTGATAAACAAATTAACTAAATGAGAAAATGATGTAATTGAATAAGGTGGAACATTTAAAAGCCATTTTAAGGCCGATCCTGTTAAAGTTGAACCGAAGCCTTTGCATAAGCATGCTTCCTTAAGTTCTGGTGGGATTGGATTTATTTCCATCCTTTCCCTATACTAGGCAATATGCTCCTCAGGATCTGTCGTCCCATCATACAACTTCATGCTGGGAGTCTGGAATCTTTTTGGAATTTCAGCATCACAAATTAGATGAGCAAATCGGGATATCCTGTGACTATCCTGGGATACTTCCGGTATAGGCTGCACTACTCCAGGAACACTTGATATCATATCTTTCAATTTTTGAAGTTCCCTGGTCAATGCTGGTGTTACACCTATATCCTGCAAAGAATCAGAATTACTAGTAGCAGGGATACTGATATTGGCAAACATGTTACCAGCCTGTTGACTTTTGCCATATCCTGGACCATATCCTGGGCCATATCCTGGATCCCTCACGGTTGATATCCTGGCGGATGATGGTATCTCCAGCATGTTGCTCCGGGACTGACTCGGTATCATGTTGCCTTGATTATCCTCGGTAAATGTTGTTGAACTAAAGTTCAGCATCCTGGGCTGTAGAGGAGTAGTTGTATCCTCCACAGGTTTCCTGGAGTTTGACTTCAAGAGGTGTATATCCTTCATGATCGTCTGGTTAGTTTCTTGCTGCCTCTTCATTTGTTCCTGTATACTTACCAAACAAAGACAAAATTTCATCATTAGAAGCAAGGATATGGGTTCTCCCTGAATTTTCGGATCTAGAAACATTCTGAGCAGCAGGAATTTCTCTCGGTGTGTGGCTTTCATTTCTCCTCTGAAAAGTTTGAACTTGTGAAGGTGGAGGAGGTAATGAACCAGCAGCAGCAGAGGTTGAAACAGACATGGAAGAAGAGTTCAAATTCGATTGAGAAGCCATTAGAAATAGTTTTGAAAAGAATTTCAAAAACAGAAAACCGAGTAATGATTTTAACAAAGTATTGATTAAAAATAACACTACTTGCCCCACGGTGGGCGCCAAATTGTTTTGGTCAAAAATTACCGAAGCAATTTAGTGATCAAACTTAGTTTGTGAGGTAGTGTGCCATGTAAACTTGTAAAAATGTGTTAACTTTGTTGAAAATGTAAACAGTTTCAGGATATAGTTCCGGGATACAGTATATATCAATTTGTAAACGAAATGCAAGTAAAGTAAAAATTGACACGAGATGTACGAGGAAAGCCCTTAATCTTTCTAGATCGCCGGCATAAAACCTCGGGAGCTGACAATCACAGTTGCTTTGTTCTTCTTATTGCTTCAAATATCAGGATACAGTGCAGGATAATGCACGGGTCAACTCTAAGTGTTACAATGATTGTGATTTGTGAGTGTTGTGAGTGCTTGTGATTGAGATGGTGATCGTAGCTGCAATGTGTGTGTAAAAGTGGACGGGATTATGTGTGTCAACCTACTGATCCAGCACTCCTATTTATAGTTACAAGAAATAACAAACTATGCTAAAAATCCGGGATATTCCCCTATTATTCCGGGATCCTGCGAATATTCCCTTTTGACCGTTGTAAACCCCTTCTCCAAGCTTCCAACGTCTTTCTTGTAACCACCTTAACCTATTCTTCAGGGAGACCAAGCCTCATGACCGTTTGTACCTTGCAGCCAAAGCAAATTGTTAACAGCACGCAGGATACCCTCGCAGGATGTTACCAATATCCTGGTCCAGTATCCTGGCAGTGAAAATAGACATATAAAGTCAGGATATAATTTCGGGATATAGGTTAGAAAATTCCACCCACAACAATACTACTATTGGATAACTTTTTGGCCAATAGTAACGAGGGTCAAGTAATGTATAAAACCTCCCATACCGACAGTTATTACAGAATACAAAAATTTAATCACTGTAAGTATAACTGATAAACATTTAGGATTTTTGGAAAATATTTTTAAATATAAGTGTATCCCAAAAAGGTGATAAAAAGGATAATGACTCACAAACTGTGAGAAAAGAGAATGGACTCACCTTGTAACTTTAAGATTCAACTAGAAAGCCTCCTGGTATAAATCTTAGGTATAACTCCTGAGCTATTAAAATATATATATATATATATATATATATAGATGCACTCGTGTTAAGTATAGTAACCCTAATTCAACCTTATCCCTACGTCACGAGACAGAACCCCAACGAACTTAGTTGAGCAAAGCCTTGACATGCGTTATGGGGCTCCAGATCAATCAAAAATGGTATCAGTGATCGGGAGTTAAAACACTTAAAACGGCACAGGGCATTATTATTATTATTATGGGATGAACTAAATTAATATATGTATATGAAAAGAAAGAGGGGGGTGACAAAGAGACCAAAAGAAAACAGTTTCATCAATTGTGAAGTTGCTCCTATATTTATACTAAAATGGTTTTAGCTTGTATCTCACGCAGTGAAGACACGTATGCAATTGAAGTTTTAGTTTTGATTTAACTTGTCATCCATGCATATACGTACACCCTATGAGGTGTGTGTTAGTTTTTTTATTATATATATATATATATATATATATTATAATTAATTCAGATGCTTCACTTATTTGGCGTTTATAACTTCTAAAATATGACGTTTTATAAAACAATGAACATGTCATTAGAATGAGAATATTGGTGTCTATATTTTGAACCAAGTTTCATTAAAAACAGAGTAGGTTTAAGTATAATGTATTTTTATAATTTAATTATTAAACGGTTCCTAGGCCCGTCTAGATACTTCATATTTCTAACTGTCAGCTTACCCATAATCTACCCGTTTAATAATATAAGTTTTATATATTTTATTTTAATATAGAAAATAGAAATGTCACACATATACAAGCCAATTATTTTTTTTTGAAAGGTGAACTTCTTAATGGTGACCATTGTCACATCCGCAAATCGCGGACCCTCGCCAAGAACGTGGGCCCAGATAGCAAGGCCAGCGCTGGGTTAACCAGTCTTGGGTCGAAGGCTTTCCCCCGGAAACCGTACTGCCTCTACACGAGTTGCCTCGCTAGAGTAACAGCCGGATGAAAACCGGAGTGACGCTTAGGATCAAACCCTCCTCGGTAGGTTTTTCACCATCATTGCGCACGGGTGTCCTACCCCCTTTCGCCACAAGCGGGAGTCAAACCGGTGACCTCTAGGAGGACAAACCGGCCCCCAATTAGTATATCATTCCAACCAATTATCTATAAAATAGTTTTTTTAAACTATATGGGTCGAATAATTATATAAAAAAATAAAACTAATTAATAATGGTTAATAAATTTAAACAATCTATAATTCTTATATGAAAAAAATGGATATGTTACATCCTCCCCACCTTGTTTTAAATCTCGTCCTCGAGATTTGGGCTACGATGTCTTCTTAAAGTTATGTCACGTCTTAGTCAATAAGAACAGTATTAAGGTAAATGACACAGAATCAAGACATGTTCAAATGAATACGTGTTTTACAATAAACAGGGCTCAATGGTTCAACTGAATTATTTCTAGGAATCAATGTCAAACGAACGATGTTAAATTATATAATTTCCAAGGTGACTAGGTTCAAGCCAAAAGAGATATATGATCAATAGATATCTAAATTGAATGTTTACAAGTTGTGAATGACTTTTAGAAACAATAGAATTCACTGTCAAAAGAAAACTTACTTTGATTGTCAACTGAGGAAGACTCAGAATCAACAAGCTCAAAATGAAATAGGAGCACAAAAATGATCTGTCAACTATCAAACCATGATATGAGAAAAATCAATGTGTTGACATTTATTGAATTGCAATGATACTGTAACAACCCTCGGTAAAACCGACACTCTCATAATATTTCCGACACTCTATCATATATTAAAATACCCTTATATGTCTTTAAATACATCCCGTATGTGAAAACCGAGCCCGAAATACGTTATAGTATTTAAATAAAATATAAAAGTTTAAATCTAGGGCTGAGGCGGGCCGCGTAGGACCTCACCTCAACCTTACGCGGGCGGTATCAAGGCTGAACCTTGACTCCGGTGAAATCATAAGTTAAGGCGGGCCGCGTAAGCTCACCTTAACTCTTACGCGGGCCGCTAGAGATCATCAAACGCGGATACATCCTAGGCCGACACGTGTCGACATCGTGGCGAACCTATACATCGAATCAGCTAAGCTACGCGTTGACCCAGCTTTGACGCGGGCCGAGTAAGCCTTAGCTTACCTTTACGCGGGCCGCGTGAGGGTCAGGTTTTGCAACTATATAAACAGGCCATCGGGTTTCACTTTCCGTCGCTCACATCTTTCTTTCTAAACGAATTTCTGAAGTTATAAGCATTATAGTCGGGTATAATACCCCTATCTAGCGAGGTTCTGCTCCGCTGTAAGTATTATAACCCCAGTTTCGTAACAGATACGCTGCCCGATTGATTTAGGGTTCCGTAACAACTGTCGTGGTTCTGCCCGACGTAGTTGTTGGAATGTCGTCTCGGGGAGGGTATCATTAATATTTTCAAAGGGTTATGATACTAACCTATGTACATTTGTATAAATTATAGATTATAACCAGGAAACCCTTACGCGAAGTCTAAGATAGCAATGTGAGTTTATCCTCTTTTTGTTAACCTTTTTGGAATGTTTTACAAAACCTTAATTGTTTTACAATATGATTAAGCGGTGATTGAGTCTTTGTAGTTCTTCAATTACTACCAGTATGTTGGGGTTTTGTATACAAAATTTACTACACTGTGAGTAGTAAGTCGAGGATGACAGTACGTTACCATTGGACAATGAGTTAGCCAATGTGTAATATGACCCACAAGTCAGTGGATTGACAGTACTAAATGGAGTAATTGTGTAGAAATAAACAATGTGATCGCTCTCAATACTGTTGTAATTAATAAAATGTTTCTTGATTAAACTGGGATTCACTCACCAGTATTTCCCGCTGACAAAATGTTTTTAAAACACGTTTCAGGTAACAAAATGTGACAGCCAAGTAGTAAAAAGCCAGCTGGAGAGCACTGAAGGCTTGGGAAAAATGTGGCTATAAAAGTTACCTAAAAGATGATGTTTTAAATTCAATAAAATAGGGTTTATCCCTATGAATGTATTGTAATAAGAAACTTGGATTTTACCCATGTAATTATTAATATCAAATATGGTGGTTTTACTCTGATAAACATTTCCTAACTACGGCCCTGATGAAAATTTCCGCTGCCAAATTAGATAAATACCGCGATACCACCGAAACTGGCTCGCGGCCGCTCATTCCCGGGAGTAAGGGATCAGGGGTTGCGACAGATACATCGAATATAACAGAGTTTAGTGTGTCATTGTCTTAATACATAATTGCATTAAGACTATTTTTCAATGATGAGTCAAACGAAAGACGTACGGGGTTTTGCATGATTTGTACAATTATAATTAGTCCAAGCTACAAGTTTATACCGACGCCGCAAGGTGTCGTAATGATTGAAATGGTTTGATAATTACGGTGACCGAACAAATTCACCGTTTTTGAAATCAACTGAAAGTTTTAATGAAGGAATTTGGATATTCATTTCAAATAAATTTTATAGGATTTTTAATTGATGATGAAAGACCAAATGAATATCATAGATTTTTCGATTAATGATGAAAGAAACGTTAAGAGGTACACCGGAATATAATACGAATTTGTATACTCTTATCTTAACACATAATTGTATGAAGACAGTTTAAGATAATGAATCAACAGAAAGTAAATAAATAAATCCGTACATCAGGTGTGAGAATGAGATTAGCTTAAGCTTCAAATTAAAGAAAACGCCACCACAAGGTGTCGTAACCAATTAAATGATTCAATGAAGATGAAGACCAGACAAGTGTATTATGGTTCTGAATAGATGATGTACTTGACAGAATGCATTTATTTATAAACTTTTATTTGTACTAGGGTCAAATAATAAGTTAACTTAGATATTAGATATCAGCGATTACATCTGGAATCATTTCTGCTTCTTGCGTAGTAAGTACGAATGCTCGCACGTTCTTCTTAGCTCCGTATGCTGTTCTGGCTTTGTTGTAGGGTGCTTTAGTCAGTTTTGGGCAATACGGTTTGATGTGTCCTGTTTCTCCGCAGTTGTAACAGATATTAGTTTTCCTTCTACATTCTTCTTCTATATGCCCGGTCATCTTGCAGAAGTTACAGTAGGGTGTTCTCCTAAAACGACAGCTTCTGCAGGTAGGTTGCTCCAATGACGGTTCAGTTCCTTTCTTCTTGAATTCTTGGGAAATTTTCTGGGCTAACTCTTTCTTCTTGTTTTCTTCTCTTGTGTGGATTAGTCCATCTGTCAGGATGTTAGCTAGTTCAACTGTTTCTTCAATAGTCTGTGGTCTAGTGGCCTTGACCACGTCTCGGATTTCACTAACTAATCCCCAAATATAACAAGAAATTAGTACGGGTTCTGCCGGAGCCAGAGTTGGTACCATTCTTTCATATTCGAAGAACGTTGCCGTATATTCACGACACCGCAAACTGGCAAATAGCGACACATGACTTAGAATTAGGATCGATAATTTTTGCTCTTAAGATTTGGAGGAAAATGGGACAACCATTTACCTTTAATTGAATTCTCCTATAACAATAGTTATCATTCAAGCATTGAAGCTGCCCCATTCGAAACACTATATGGACGAAAGTGTAGAACTCCAGTTTGCTGGGCAAAAATAGGAGAAAGCCAGTTATCAGGTCCTGAAATCGTACAAGAAACCACCGACAAGATCACTCAAATCAAGGAAAGATTGAAAACGGCTCAAGATCGCCAGAAGAGTTATGTAGACAATCGACGCAAGCCACTAGAATTTCAAGTTGGAGACAGGGGTACTTTTGAAAGTTTCTCTTTGGAAAGGAGTAGTTCGGTTCGGTAAGAAAGGAAAGCTAAGTCCAAGATACGTAGGACCATTCCTAGTAATCCAGAGAGTAGGACCGGTCGCCTATCGCTTACAACTACCGAAAGAGTTAGCTGGGGTACATGATGTATTTCATGTATCAAACCTCAAGAAATGTTTATCTGACGAATCCCTGGTAGTACCTCTTCAAGATATAGAGGTAAATGAGAAGTTAAAATTTGTGGAGAAACCACTGCAGATAGAAGACAGAAAGGTCAAGTTTCTCAAGCACAAAAGACTAGTACTGGTCAAAGTCAAGTGGGATTCAAAGAGAGGACCGGAGTACACTTGGGAGCTGGAATCAGAAATGAAACGAAAATATCCTTACTTGTTCCAGTAAATTTCGAGGACGAGATTTTAATAAGGTGGGGAGGATGTAACAACTCTCGCCAAAATTATTATTTGTTATTTTATTAATGTCCATTAGGAAACCCTAATTTAGACCCCCAAGTAATATTGCATGACCCCTAAAATTTTCAGAACAATCGAAACTAGGATCAGGCCCCCCTAAAACTCAAGGGGGTATTCCCTAATTGACGATTATCTTCACAGTTTGTTGTAGGATGCGAAATTCGTCGAACTGTTGACTCACCTAGGCCAGAAATACACGAGGCTACCCTACCCTAAAAGTGCACCCGTCGCGCCACGCGCGGGAACCAGGAGGACCTGGCGCGCCACGCGACAGGGACCATTTTTCAGTATATATATCAGGGGTTTGGCACTTGCATGTTGGTGTTATTACGACGGAAAAATTCATTATGTACGTTTAGTTATACCCGTTTCTTTCAAAAACAATCAAGTCTCGACCCTCTGCTGCGATAACAGGGTAATAACTCGATCACTGCTACGATACAATGTCCGATCGATTGAAACCGATCCGATACAATGTCTCACGGTTAGGATAACAATCCTAACAGTGATAATCATCACTATTTGGGTGAAAGAACCCAATAGTGGTATGACCATCGTTACCAGGGTGTGACACGGCGCCAGATAAAAATAAGATAGTAGCCATTGTAATCGCTCTTATGCTGTAATTTATAACTAATTGTGTCGTTTTATATAACCTGAGTGACTCACCAGTATTTCCCCACTGATAAAATATTTTAAACATGTTCCAGGTGACTTACTGTGAATCAAGGAAAAGTGCTACGGAGCACTAACAAGCTTGAAGTGGTGGCTTAATAAAATAAATAAACATGTTTTGTAAAACAAAGGATTTCCACGTGAAATTCCCTTTACTGTAAAATATGGGGTTTGTCCCAAATTGTGAGATAAAATAATTGGGCATTTTCAAGTTTTAAAAGATCCTGTTAAAATTTCGCTGTCGCAACAACTAATAAATACCACGGGTTTCTGTCCCACGGCTCCTAGACCTGGTAACACCGGGACGGGGGACGTGACATTTTCCCTTCTTACCAAACCGAACTACTCCTTTCCAAGGAGAAACTTTTAAGAGTACCTTGTCTCCAACTTGAAATTCTAGCGGTTTACGTCTATTGTCTGCATAACTCTTCTGACGATCTCGAGCTGTCTTTAGTCTTTCCTTGATTTGAGTTATCTTGTCGGTGGTTTCTTGTACGATTTCGGGACCTGATAATTGGAGTTCTACACTTTCGTCCATACAGTGCTTCGAACGGGGCAGCTTCGATGCTTGAATGGTAACTATTGTTATAGGAGAATTCAATTAAGGGAAGGTGATTATCCCAGTTTCCACCAAAATCTATTACACATGCCCTGAGCATGTCTTCCAGGGTTTGAATCGTCCTTTCACTTTGTCCGTCCGTTTGGGGATGGTATGCAGTACTTAATTTCAATCGTGTTCCCGTTGCTTCTTGGAAACTCGTCTAGAAATGTGAAGTGAAACGACTATCCCTATCCGATACAATAGAGAGTGGGACTCCATGTAAGGATACTACCTCGTCTACGTATAACTTGGCTAATCTTTCCATACTGAAAGTTTCTTTCATGGGCAGGAAATGAGCTGATTTTGTTAATCGATCCACAATTACCCAAATTGCGTCGTTACCTTTTCTGGTTCTGGGCAACTTAGTAACAAAATCCATGGTTATTAGTTCCCATTTCCAAACAGGCATTTCTAATTGTTGGAGTAACCCTGAAGGTTTCTGGTGTTCTGCCTTAACTTGTGAACAAGTTAGACATTTAGATACATATCTAGCTATGTCATTTTTCATTCATATCCATCAGAAATTATTTCTTAAATCTTGGTACATCTTATTATTACCAGGGTGCATGGTATATCTAGATTTATGGGCTTCCTCTAAAATCTTGTTTCTTAACTCTCCTTGCTTAGGTACCCAAATCCTTCTTTTGTGGAATCTCCAAATTCCATCAGCTCCTTGCTCTAATTCCTTTATTCTTCCTTTCATTCCTTCATCATCATCCTCAATTGCGGTTACTTGAACCTTCTTCAGTTGTTCCATTAAGTCTAACTGTAGATTTAATATAAGAGCACGAACTCGCTTTTGCTTTTCATGATACTTACGACTTAGAGCATCTGCGACTACATTTGCTTTTCCTTCGTGATATTGGATATCACAGTCGTAGTCACTTAGAATTTCCATCCATCTTCTTTGCCTCATATTCAATTCTTTTTGCCCAAATATGTACCTTAAGCTTTTATGATCTGTATAAACGGTAAACTTATTTCCATACAGATAGTGTCTCCAAATCTTAAGGGCAAAAATTATCGACCCTAATTCTAAGTCATGTGTCGTATAGTTTTCCTCATGCTTTTTCAATTGCCTTGAGGCATACGCAATTACCTTTTTGCGTTGCATTAGCACACATCCTAATCCTAGCTTAGAAGCGTCACAATAAACTTCAAAATCTTCTGTCCCTTCGGGTAAGGCTAGAATTGGAGTACTTGTTAATCTTTACTTTAAAATCTTAAAAGCCTCTTCTTGCCTAGGTCCGCATTCAAACTTAACTGTTTTACAGGTTAGCTTAGTTAATGGTACCGCTATCTTAGAAAAATCCTTAATGAAGCGCCTATAGTACCCAGCTAATCCTAGAAAACTTCTAACTTCCGTAGCTGATTGCGGGACCTTCCATTTGGTGATCGCTTCTATCTTAGAGGGATCTACGTGAATACCTTCGTGATTCACGATGTGACCTAAAAATTCACATTTCAAGAATTTGGCGTAAAGCTTTTCCTTTCTTAACAGAGTTAAGAGTGCATGTAAATGCTTACAATGCTCGTCCTGACTTTTGGAATAAATAAGTATATCGTCGATGAAGACAATTACGAATTTATCCAAATACGGTTTACAGATCCTATTCATCATATCCATAAATGCTGCAGGGGCATTTGTTAGTCCAAATGACGTAACTGTAAACTCGTAGTGACCATACCTAGTTCTGAAAGCGGTTTTAGGTATGTCTTCTTCTTGTACCTTCAACTAATGATATCCTGAACGCAAGTCTATCTTAGAAAAGTATCTAGCTCCTTGCAGTTGATCAAAAAGATCATCAATCCTAGGTAATGGGTATCGATTCTTAATTGTAACCTTATTCAATTCCCTATAATCGATACACATTCGCATTGAACCATCTTTCTTTTTCACAAACAATACTGGTGCTCCCCACGGAGATGAACTAGGCTGTATGAATCCTTTACTAAGCAATTCATCTAACTGCTTTTTCAGTTCTAACATTTCAGTGGGTGCTAACCAATAGGGTGCTTTAGCTATAGGTGTAGTTCCAGGAATCAGATGAATTCTAAATTCTACCTCCCTATCTGGTGGTAATCCTGGTAGTTCTTCTGGGAATACATCCGAGTATTCTGATACTACAGGAATTTCCTTAAGTTCCTTATCCTTAGTGCTAATGATTACCGAAATCATATACACTATTCCTTGCTTTCGTTCATAACTAGTAACTTTCATTACAGAAATGAACTTCATTAATTTACGTGGCTTATATCCTGTAATCACGATTATTTCTCCTGATGGTGTATGAATTTATATGGAATTCTTATCACAGAGGATTCGAGCATGGTTGGCTACTAATCAATCCATTCCTAATACGACATCGAATTCAGCTAAATTCATAGGTAATAAGTTTGCAGAAAATTTATGGCCTGAAAGTTCTATATTTTCTTTTTGCAAAACCGTATCTTTGTTTACAGAGTTTCCGTCTGTCGTTTCTACTGTATAAATCTGCCTAAGTTTGGTTAAGGGTAGCTTAAGAGCTTGGCAGAAAGAAGTATTTACAAAACTTGGGTTTGCACCAGAGTCGAATAATACTTTCGCATAAACGTTGTGTACCAGAAACGTACCAGCTATTACATCGGGAATCAGTTCGGCTTCCCGCGTGGTCAATTGGAAGGCTCTTGCGTTCTTCTTATTAGTTCCTTCGGCAGGTTTGGCCTTGTTATCCGCTGGCTTGACCAATTTAGGGCATTCTGGTCTGAAATGCCCAGCTTCTCCACAGTTGTAGCAGATCTTTGATTTCTTTTTGCATTCCTCCTCCTGATGGCCCGGAATTTTGCAGAAATTACAATTTTCTCTACATTTTCCAAAATGTTTCTTTTTGCAATTCCCGCAAAATGGCGGGGTGGAAGAGGACCCAGTTCCCTTCCTCTTGAAGTTAGTATTATTACCCACACGAAATCCTTGGGTGATCTTTTGGGCTAATTCCTTTTTCCTGTTTTCTTCCCGCGTACGCACCAGCCCGTCGGTCAAAGTATTGGCTAACTCCACTGCATCGTCAATTGTGCGGGGTCTCGCAGCCTTGACGATGTCACGAATCTCACTAATTAAACCCCAGATATAGCGAGAAATAAGTACCAGTTCTGGCGAAGCCAGAGTTGGTACAATTCTGGCATATTCGAAGAATTTCGAAGTATACCCTCGACAATCAACATCCACCATTTGATTTCATATTCGGGGCAGAATTTCCTTTCCACCAGACGCTTAAATTCTTCCCAACTCATGGCATAAGCCATGTCACTTCCCTTGGCTTGCATTACCGTGTTCCACCATTCTAATGCCTCTTCCTTAAAAAGGTGAGAAGCATACATGACCTTATCCTCCTCGGCACATTTACTTATTTTAATCACTGCCTCGGTTTTCTCCAACCAATGCAGTGCAGCAGTTGCCCCTTCATTGCCTGCAAATTCAACAGGTTTACAGGCAAGAAATTCTTTATAAGTGCAACCAGGTGTTGCAACTTTCATTTTCTTAAGTATCGAGGCTTGAATCACGTTGTCATTATTGCCGCCTCCATTAACACTATTACTGAAATTATCATCGCGTGTGCGTTTACTGGGGTTGTCTTGTGAAGGCTCAACAGGACTTTTAACAGCAGCGACGATTGCTGGGATAGCATTTGCTATTCCCTGTGCAACGATATTCTCTATATCTTGCCTATTAAGAAAGTGATCTTCATTGTTTTGTTCGGATTGGTTAACTTCGTTAACTGGTTCATTACCAGCGTGTTCCATCTGATAATTAACAATATATATAAGTCATTGGCACAAAATAAATAACAACCAAACGCAATAAAGCAATCACACACAATCATGTCAACACGTATAGCCAAAATTGTCGACTTTGCGACGTTGATATTTTTATATATTAGTAGGCATCCGTACACACCAGTTATATTACAAAAGTTTTATTTTAAGTTATTTTACATGATTATATTTTTATTATTATTTTATTATTATTAAACACATAACCACAACACCATGCAACCACAGCCAACTGGCGTCTCAGAAACGACGCTCCCTCTCGTCGTATTTCCATGAGATCTGTTCCCCCACTTCTCGGATTCGATTTCCTGCGTTCATCAGTTCCTCACCATAGTGGTGGAGTTCAGCCAAGTTTTCTGTGCTCATAGGTGGGTTTGGTGCAGGCTCAGGGTCAAACTGGGGGAAATAGGTGTTAGGGTTATTCAAGAGACTCTGAAATTGCCAGTCAGTGGTCCACCATTCTTCCAGCTCTCCTTGTAGGGGTCGGGGGTTGACAATAGGACCTGGGATAGCAGGTTCCAAATTCACTGGGAGTTGGGATTCAGCGGGGTAATTGAAGAGGTTTTCATCGGCAGGTCCGATGAGGTCGCTATTGGCCAGTTTGCGATCCAGCTCCTCCCACGGTGGCATTTCCTGGGCTTGCCCTGAACTTTCCCTGATCTCCTTTCCTTTGCCTTTATCCTTCAGATCCTCAGTCTTTTTAACCTTCTGTGCAGCTGGTTTCTTTCTACGCCCACGTTTCCAGTCCAAGATTCTTCTCCTCTTTTTCGGCTTTGGTTTCTCCTGCGGTTGGGCCTGGAATACTATTGGCTCTTCAGTATCAGCCTGGTAGCCAGTGTAGGTGCCTGTGGTATCCATATCTGTGCTATGGGTAGAAATATTTCGGAGTGCCTCCGACAGTTCATTCATGTTGTTAACACACATGAAGACACACACCCAAATTTAAGTTAAAATTTTGTTTATTGTAAATTAAGTTTTCACAAAATCACAGAATGGCAATCAGAAAAAAAATAAATACTTCTAAATACTTAATTGGCTTAAATCAGTGGCTCTGATACCACCTTTTTCTGTCACGGCCCCCGGCCCAGTGTTACCCGGTCCAGAAGCCGCGGGACAGAAAACCCGTGGTATTTTAATTAATTTGGCAGCGGAAATGTTAACAGGATCTTTTAAACTTGAAAATGCCCAATTTATTTTATTTCACACATTTGGGATAAACCCCATAATTTACAATAAAGGAAATTTCACAAGGAAATTCCTTGTTTTACAAAACATATTTATTTATTTTATTGAGCCACTTCTTCAAGCTTGTAGTGCTACACGGCACTTTTTTCTGGATCACAGCAGATCACCTGAAACATGTTTAAAAAGAGTTTTATCAGCGGGGAAATACTGGCGAGTCATTCAATTTACACAAAAGACACATTGTTATAAATTTACATCATTAAGGGTTTTTATATTTGCCCCTATCATATAATTATATGGTTCAGCTGTCACTCGACCGAATCTATGACTGTGGACATATCACTAATTAGGCTCGCCCACCTAAAGTGATAAATCGTTAGTAGTAATGTGCACAAAACCCCCACATACTGCCAGTAATTAAAGATTAACAAAGACTTAATCACTGCAAAATATAACTGGAAAACATTTAGGGTTTTGTAAAGCAATTTGATAAAAAAGAGAATGACTCACATTGCAAGTTTAGTTGGACAGAACCTTGCCTACTGATTTATTCTTGTAACCTAGGTAAATAACAATGCACATGAAACTAGGTCAGTAACTTAATACAACATTTACGATAAGCTCACGAAATCAAAACCTTCACGACGAATGACAAAGTATAGCCCGTATTCGGGCAGCACTTAAACATCCATCGGATTGGTTTCAATCGATCGGACATTGTATCGTAGCAGTGATCGAGTTATTACCCTGTTGTCACAGCAGAGTGTCGGGATTTTGATTGTTTTGAACTAAACAGTGTATAACTAAACGCACGTAATGAATTTTTCCGTCGTAACAAGACCTCCATGCAAGTGCCAAACCCCTGATTTATATGCTGAAAAATGGTCCCTGTCGCGTGGCGCGACAGGCTTTCGCGTGGCGAGACAGGCTTTCGCGTGGCACGACGGCTACCCTTTTAGGGTAGGGTAGCCTCGTGTCCACATAGCCTGGGTGAGTCAAAATTTCGATGAAATTCGTTTTGTACAACAAACTGTGAATGATAATTATCAATTAGGGAATACCCCCCTGAGTTTTAGGAGCCCTGATCCTAGTTCCAATTGTTCTGAAATTTTTATGGGTCATGCTATACTACTTGGGGGTATCAATTAGGGTTTCCTAATGGACATTAATAAAATAAGAAATAATAATTTTGGCGAGAGTTGTTACACCAGGAGACCTCCACGATGCACCATCGTGTAGGAGACAAAAGGTACAACTGACACCGATGTGTGGCCAATTACAGCACGTCATTTCACCCCTCCTTAGCCTCCACTAACAGCTAGTGGCAGATAAGACAAGAAGTATATCTAGAAAGTAACTTGCAGCCAATCACGGTGCGCAGGCATGCTCCCACCTCTGCGAGCACTAATTGTCACTGCAGAGAGGATCAAATGAATATTCTTTGACAGCGACACCTCGTCCAACCACCCCCATTCTTCTCCAAACTCTCAGCTGTAAATACCACATTTCTCCAAAGGTTTAAGGATTCTGATCATGCTCTCTTTACTTTCACTCTATACATTGATATTTCTAAAGAAGAACAATACTCATTCTCACGCTGGAGGGTGGTTACGAGAAAAGCCCCCCACCTCTGCTTCTCATAACGAGTCTCACGATGTTTGTTAGTTTTGCATATCACAATTTATGGATTCAAGCTCACGGTAACAAGAAGATTAACCCCCTTGGTTGAACACTGTGACAACTGCCAAATTTTTAGGTATCCGTAGTACTTAATGACTGTGCTGAATTACAATTAACTGCTTACTGATTACTGTCATATACATACATGTGCATCACATATTGCTTAATTTCATACCATTACTGCATGAGAGTTTATTTAACTCAAACGATGCACGAAACACAGTTAGCACAGTTACCAGATAAATCAGGAAAATGCTGACAGAACTCAGTACATAGACAGACAGTGTGTCGAGACACAAAATGAGCCAGAAACCAAGTATTGCACTAGTGTAGTGTGTAGGAAAGAAAGGATCACAAAACTGCATTTCTAGTGATAGTTTAAGTGCCGGAAAGTACCTAAAACTCACCCAAAGTGCTGAATTCAGCAAAAATCAGCACTTAAACAATCTAATATTATGCAGAAATATGGTTAAATGGTCCTGAATGCTTTCCTAAGTGTCGAGAATCAAAAGTGTCACAAAAGGGTACATAAAGCACACTAAACTGCAAAGTTTGGCACCTTAACGAACCGGTAACCAACCGAACAACCGGACAATACCCGAAACACCAAATTTACACTAGAAGCACTGTTTTAACATTACCAAGCTAGTTATGATCCCCGAACATCATAACACATCATAAATATATAGTAACTAAAGTAACTAACTAGATACTTACATTTTTACCTTAAACTAACTAACTTAGTTTAACCTAGCCTACTAACCCCCCCCCCCCCCACCTATGAAATCGGCCAACATGGCCCCCACCATTTGATTTTATTTGATTAAAATACAAGATACGGTTGGCACTTTTTAGACACATTATACATTGGATGAACATTGAAAATGGCTATAAGTATAACACGTTAGCACTTAACTCTCATTTGTATCATTCTCACAAAACATACACCCTCTCTTCCTCCCCTTGTGTTCTCGGACGTAAACAACAACCCCACCACCACCATCATTCACTCATCTTCATCTAGTTTCAAGCATACTCAAGGGTGATATAAGGTGCATAAGGAAGCTAGGAGCTTTCGGAAGTTCAAGGACCTCTTTCAATTGCTTTTATCCATCTCTTATTTTCACTTGATCATCCCTAGCCTTGAGCTAATGGTAAGAACCTTGATCTTGATATTTTACATCTTATATTAGTGGTTAAAAGATGTTACATGAAGATAATCTTGAAGATCATGAAGAATCACAAGAATAAAACATGAATATATGCTTGAATACATAAGAAATCTTAATGTTTATGTGTTATAATACTTGTTGATCATTGTTTGCTTGTGAAAATGATGCTGGTCATCATATGATCTTGCTAGATCATGATTGAAAACATAATCTAGCAAGATGAGAGGATGAACATGATAGAAGTAAATGGATCATCCTCATGAGAAGCATGAACTTGAATGAATATGTGGTTTTCTTGAAAAATAATGATCAAAGTAAGTTGTTAATCATGTAGATCTAAAATTTCATGGATGATTTCTCAAGAAACCAAGTTAAAAATATAAGTTTTACTAAATTTTGGTTCTTACATAATTAAACCCTATTTTTAAAGGATTAACAAGTGTAGAAGTATATGTGTAACAAGGAAAATCAAAGAAGAAACATTTTTGAAAAATATGAATACAAGTTGTAAAGATCAATCTTCTTTAAAAATGAAGTTTTTAAAGAATCAATCACACTTTAGAAGGTAACAAGGCTTACTAAGAACACTAGTAAGTTACTACAAATTTTTACAAATATTCAAGTTCATGAAGTATTAGATTATACTTGTTTTTGGCAAAGTTGGTAAGTAAAGGTTGTTTATTGTTGATTGTGGATTGATTGTGTTTATTTTACAAAAGAAAATGATATGCTTGAAAGCATGGAAACCTCCATTTTTAGGGGAAACTATGGCAAAATTTTTCTAAAAATTAAATACTTAGAAAAATATTTCTAAACAAATATTTACAAGTGTATTTTAAACCATAAGTTGTTACAAGAACTTTGCCATAATTTTTTTTACAAAAATTATAAACATTGGAGGTTGGTTTTTGTAAATAAAAAGTGACTAAATATGTATTTAGGAAATATATATTTAGAAGACACCATGTGTGTGATTATTTGTATACTTTGTGTACTAGTTATATTATTTTAGGACATGAAATAATATAACACATCAAAATACCAAGAATTACCATCCAAAATTCCAAGGAATAAATATACAAGTTATACACAAAATATTGGTGAAACCGAACTATGGAATAAGGCTTACAAAATATTCCAGAAAATTGATTCACAAGTATATTTTGGTAAATAATATTTTGACCACCAAGTGAATAAAAATATGATTTTTACAATTATTACAAAGTTGTATCATATTTTTGACAAGAGGAAAATATATTATTTTGGGTGAATAAAAATATATATAATTTCTTGGAATTATTAGAAAATGTATTATTTTTTTGGAGAAAATATGCATTTATAAAGCAAACATGAAATACGATATTTTTGGGGGAAAAGATATATTTTCTCAAATAAATATGAAATATATCATTTTTGGAGAAAAATAAGTTTATATATATTTTCTAAGTTAGACTTGAAAACATATTATTTTTGGAACTTATATGAAAATACAAATATTTTTTGCCAAGGGAAAAATTGTAAATAATTTTTCCAAGTAATATTTTTAAAATATATATTTTGGAAATATATGGACTTTTATTAAGGATACTATTCCGGAAAAGTTAAGATAACATTAAGTATAAGGATACTTAATAATAACATGAAGATACTTATTCTCGTACGTACAAATACACGACAGAATGCGACCCTAATACATGGCAAAAATATACAAGTATAAGAATACGTATACAAATACACCCATCATTGGGAAGGATATACAAGTATAAATACTTGGGAAGTATTAAGTTAAAATATATTGTTTTAACAATTTTTCAAAATCTAATAAGTATAATTTAAGTTAAAATATTTATTATTTTAACAAATAATTATCTAACTTGGAATAATATCGGAGACACAAAGAAACGTAACTCAAAGACATTAATACTAAGGCAAGGCACGACCCGCTCGTCTGATAGATCATAGTACGTTGTAGGTAGTCGTGTTTATCCGAAGAAGCTTGAGTTACGGTGATTGAAGACGCAAGACTGTGAGTTCATGACCCCCTTTTTCTTTTAACTGTTTTCAGTTTTATAACTTCGGGGGTGAAGTACATGTTACAAACTGTTTACAAACATTTATATGTGGTATGGTTAGCTAAGGAAATGTACTGCTAGATCATGTGAGTGGTGGGTATAACGCTTAAGACCATTAATCCTCGTTGTAGGACCGAGGGACATGAGTGATAGATCTATTTGGGTGTAGCGAGCCCCGCCCATGTTAGACCAGGGTTTGGCCAATGGGTTGACTATGTCTTACAGCCGGAAGCCCGATGCAAAGTCTGCTAGGTTTGAGCCTTCCTGCATCACGTCACACGTATCAATGGCCTTGCAAACCATTGGTGATCTGTTTTCCTTGTTGCTTTCATACCAAGGATTTACAAAATTACATACATACATACATACATACTTTCAATGATTCAAAGGTTTATTCATACACACAAACAAACACATGAACTCGCTCAACTTTTGTTGATGTTTTCAAAATACATGTATTTCAGGGAATTAGATGTGGATCTGGCGGGCGTTCGGAAGTTCCAAGTGTGGTTTAAGAATAAAAGATGTCATCCATGGTCTTAGGGTTTGGTCAGTGTGTCTTATCCTGGACGAGACACGTCTTCCAAAACCTGGTTTTATTTAATATCTTTTGTCGAGTCTTTGTGAACTCCTAAACAAGTTGCATGGGTTGTACTCGAATTTGAATTCTATGTTTTAAACAATGTTGTTGTTATGTTTTTAAAATTTATTTAATGGATGACCATCTTTAGTTTTATCATATAGTGGTTGTTATGATTGAATGCAATGATATTAAGAAAATCACACATAATCACGCTTCCGCAAAAGTCAGGGTGTGACAAACACAAAGGTCTATCCCCTGCGGATCAGACTCGTGATTCTTCAGTGTGTGTTACTTGTGTGATCAATGTTGGTTGTAGGCTGCTCAAAAACATTAGCAACAAAACATCACGTGGGTTTTTGAATACTCTTAGCTGAAAACAACAACATCAAAGACTCAAAGACACTAGCACCAAAATTAGGAAAACAACTGTAAGACAACATCACCAAAGTCAGTTAGAAATGATAATCAATTAACCAATGGAACCAAATCAGATAATAGCCAAACCGAAACCAATCAGTATTCAAAAGCTATTACCTGAAAATTTTGGTTTTAGTTCGGATGGGAATCAAAATCGAACTAAACCACCCCTTGAACACCCCTAGCGATGGGTTACTATAAAAAGTCAGTGAACTTACTCAACTCTTGTTTCTACTATCCCTTTTTAGAACCGCGCAACTCACGCACCCTTTAACTTTGTTACAAAAGTCTAACACGGGGATTCAACCCTCACTATTTGGAAATACAAAGAGTCATCCAACACATTGTTACCGCTAGGCCAAAGGCCCTTTGGTTGTTTCTAATATCTAACAGAATGGGTATGAAGGATTATTATTATTATTATTATTATTATTATTCATTTGAAGCCTAATTTTGTTTAACAAAAAGAATCTGATTAGGGGTATGTTTGGCAAAAGTAGCTGGTGGCTGGAAGCTGTAGCTGTATCTTTTTAGATATTTAGGTGTTTGGTAAAGTAGCTGGAGCTTTTAATAAAATGTATAAAATGACCAAAATGTACATAACTAAAAAAATATAATACTAAACGTGTCAATATATGTTTCTTTCGGTTTGTTTATTATTATTATTTTGGTTTTACATAACTCCTAATGATAAAAAAAGTTTATTATTATTTTGGTCTTAAATAGCTACTAGCGATGAAAAAAACACAAGTTAAGAGATATACATTTTTTTTTACAGTTTTTAAGTAAAAAAATAAATATCAATATTAACCATTTAAGATGGCTATTTTGGAAAATATTTTAGAATTAATAATAAAGGATCACATATAATATATTAAAAATACTAAATTAAAGATAACTAAGAGTTTGATTTTTTGTTATCCTTAAAAAAAAATTAAAAAGTTGGTGCATTAAAAAGTTCATTATTTTTAGAGGTTAAAATAGTCATTTTTACCTAAAAGCTTGTAGCTCATTCTAAACGCTACTAGTAGGAACGTTCAACAAAAAACTTCAATCTCCTAACCTAAAAGTTTCAAGCTCCTTCAACCAAACAAGGTTTTTTATTGAGCAAAAACTATTTTTTTTTTTAAAACTTAAAGCTATAAGACCCTAAAAGTTCCACTAGGTTGATTTGGGCAAAGAACTTAATAGATAGCAAAAGGCCTTATGTCCAAACCAAGCAACCGGAGAAAATCCAGGAGATTGCATGTGAAATTGAAGACTAGCTAACTTCAAACAAAATTAGTGATTAGGAAATGAATAATTGATCATCTGGTATTTGGGTAGGCATTTAAATATCTAAGTTCCATGTGATTTTACACTTTATAGCTTTTGAACCAAACATGTATCTTTTAGAAGTTAGACATAATATCTTAAAATGTATCATATGTTTGATTAGAACATGTTGATTAGGTTTAACTGTAACAATATTGGTGTATCTAATTTGACTAATTTGAACATATTGTGAAATTTTATAAAACATTTTGTTATAAACATCAATTGTTTAGTAAAAATGATTATAAGCATTGTTTACCCATGATTTTAAGTAGGGGTGTGAATTTCTGAACGACCCGAAAACACGACATGAACCTAACACGAAATTTGTGGGTTTGGGTTTAGTCTAAACGGGGTCGGGTCAGTTTCAAGTTGAACCAGCGAACACGTTCAGCTAAACGTTTCGGGGTTAGGTCAACCTGGTCGGGTTGACAGGTTGACCAGTTTAACCCATTTCTATTATATTATATTTTTACAATATGTTTTATGTCATAACTTAAATTGGGTGTGTATTCTATACTATAATTATAACTTAAAAAGGCAAATTGACTTAAGATTTTATGATTTTAATGTAATTTTATTATATAAATTTGTGTTGTTCTAGTAGATGTTAATTTTAACACATTGATTTTCTAAAAAAGAATAAAAAAAATCGGGTTGAACGGGCCGGGTTTGGATCAGCGAATGCGGAGTAAGGGTACATTATGCAAGATGATACCATGAATGTGGTATCTTTGCTCATAATGATAGTATGTTAATGTCACACATGATACCATGAATGTGGTATCTTTGCTCATAATGATAGTATGTTACTCAATGTCACACCTCGTGTAATAACAAGTCACATATCGATAGAAGATGAGAAGTTTAAGAACCTAATAAGTATAATGTTATATGTTTCTAATAACATACACTGTGGTTTTAAGTTGACTCCAATGTAACTAGTTTAATACCCGTCCGTTGGACGGCTTACGCTAACAACGTAACAAACAAAGATAATATATATTGAGGGTGTTCGGGAACGCTTCTCCTTTTCTTCTTTTCCATATCCTTTTTTGAAAAGGTTGCAACCGTCTAACTTTTCCTTTTCTTCTTTTCAAACTACTAAAACTCATTCTCAAAACCCATTATCCAAACGCTACAAAAAGGAGCTCAAAATAAGCAAAATCCCAAACACCCACATTAAGTGGACACAAGTCTAAACAACATTATAAACAAAAGCACCATTTTTAATTTATAAAAGGAAAACGAACGTGAATAGTGTACAACCACACAACAATATAAAATAAAAGTGATAGAGTGACAAAAACATGAAATAATGTCATTTTAATGCAAAAGTAAATGGTAGGCAACAATGTGGGAAAGTTTTGTAACAGTCAAACATGGTTTACTCCCTCAATTTTTTCGGCTTTTGGATCGTCCTCTTTAACCTCAAAGATGGCCTTTTTTTGACTTGTTGACTTGATGCATGGTGCCCATTTGTCAAAGTATCAACACTAATATATGGTAGCAAGGGGCAACATGTGGCATGGTTTAAATGTTCTTATGTGATAATATATCCCACCGTGCCAAGATAAGTTCACCCTTGGTGAAGCATTCTCAAAAGTCTTTATGCGAGGGTATTTAAATACATGGCAAATATAGGATGAATTGTAAAAAGGACAAATGTGCTCCTGAATTTACTCAAATGATTGGTTTTCTAATCTTACCAAAACCTAGGCCGTTGAGCAATGCCAACCCCGCATGGAAATAAAAATGGAATCATATGTGAATTTAGTGGGTGATTATGATATAAAGTTGAAGAATTTGGAGTTGCAGATTGACTCGCAAGCCATTTTGGTATTAAGTATACTTTTTTTATTAGTGCAACTTTTATATAAGACTATTAAGTATACATATAACTTTTAATGTTTTTGTTATTACATTAGAAAACATGTAGATAGAGCGTGTCTTTTTACTTTTGAAGGTTTTTGAATTTTCTTAATAAAATGGTTCTTTACTTGCAAATACCACTAACTCAACTAATTTAGGAGAAAGTGGGTGTAGTAGGTATGCTTCTAGCAACCTCTAAATAACTAACTCGGTTAATAAGGACCAGTTGAGTAAACATAACTCTACCATCATGTCAGCATTCTTAGTGTTTAGAATCTCGATCATCTTGCATGAAAGACAAAAAATGGAATGATTAAAAAATTATGCAAAATTATCAATATTGTCGATATCTCAGCCCTGTCACAGTGTGTCTATATATATATGAAAGATAAACTTTACCTGTTGCTCATCGTGCATTGGATTTAACCTGTTTATCTTACATGGAAACCAAAATAAAGTAAAAGAATTGATTACTACTTAATAATATAAATTAAACAATAAGTAATAGGGTCATTTACCTAGTCAAGTTTATATGTTGATGTTAACCCCGACTGGTCCATAAAAAACTAATTTTCAACTATGAGACTGTCTTTCTAAAAAATAAAATAAACATAAAAATACATATCCTACAAGAAAACAAAATTCATTGTTGATTACATTTAATGAAGTAGGTTAGTAGAATATTTAATAAAATAAATTACCTTGGCAAGTTAGTTTGTGGTTTCATTCGGATCTACTTTTGCTCCATGTAAATGTATCCATTTCCACTTATCCTTTGCTACTTTTGTTCCATGTCACTCGGATGAGATGAAAAAAAAGCATAACTATATTACAACAACGAAACATGTACGTCTCCATCTCTACTGTTTAGTTTATCTTACCTTGGCTTTCGTAATCGTCAACTTTGAAAATGTACTTCATTTCTATAAGTTGAAGTGCTCCGCAAGTTCTGTTGAGAAAAAAATATTTTTTTAAGACACTATTCGCGTATTATATAGATATGCTAAAGGGCAGTTGCAACCCCAACTTCCCTCGTTGCCCCACTTTGTTCCTGCTAGTGTTAGTCTGAAACTTATGAAAAGAAATATAAATATTCAGCATGTCTAAACTTTTACCCGTAGTGTTAAAAGTAAAACAAACATTTTCCAGTATTGTTAAAGTAGAACAAACCTTTTGTTCTTTCTTGATCGGGTGATGTGTTGGTCCTGCTTGGCTACAAAAGCTTTTTTAGAAAGCTAAAATGTGATACATCAAGTGGAGGGGTTTCAATTATATAATAAAATCAACAAAATAAAAATACACTCATGCATGCATGCAACTCTAAAATCGTATAATTTGATGCATTGGTATTGTAAAATTACATAAAAAAAGGTCACCTCTTCACTAATCTCTCTCAAACTGAGATTTGTAGGGCTGAAACATTGGCCGTAATAAAGGATCTCAACACTTGGGAGTGTTTCTCTGATCGGACTAACTATAAGCCAGTCCTGCTTGGCTTCAGAATCATTGTTAGAAAGCGGAAATGGAAAGTTTCTTAAGTTGCTAATACAATATATATAATATGTATTTTGTCACTTTTGGATCATACACTTAAATTCCGCACCATGTAGAAAATCAGAGTTACCTTGCATGCAAACTCTGCTGTTGAAAATAGGTACTGCATAGCACGAAATATGTCTTGTGAGAAATCTGCAGTGTTTGTCTTGGTTATGTGACCAACAAAATGAAATACGTTTTCATGCTCCCTACGTATTTTATACACATTATGCTTGGAAGTTACGTAGACCGCTATCCCCACTACTTGCTGAAAAGTTGGGCTAACCACCCATTAGGAGATAACCACCAAAGTTGTGGAGATAATGGGTAGGAAAATGTGGAGCTAACCACCCATTAAGGAAACCGCTAATAACCGCTCTGAACCGCCACAATAGCGGTTAATTTTGTGAGTTTAAGTGGCTGAGATTTAATCTCAGCATGATCCGACGGTGGAGATTGATTTCAAAGGTAACTTCCACTTAATGGGTTCCATATATATATATATAATTAGGCGAAACCATAACTTTAGGCTTTGGTAAGATACATTTCGTATCACCTTATGTGAATCCCAAATCCGTCAAGATAAGGAGAGACGATGTGTTAAACATCATGCAACACCTAACTAGCCATGATGGATTTTGTGACCACAAGTACATCAGATTTTCGTAAGTACGATTAGGTGATAATAGTTTAAAAATGGGGGATGAAATGAGTGTTTGTTACACTTTTTAATAATAAGGATAAATTTAGGGACAGAAAAAAATCGGAACATGAAACTATGAAGCATCCGAGACGAGTATACAAATTCGAGACTGGGCATGTGATCAGTTATATAACATTTTGTGAGCTTAGACGTGCATGTTATTAGGTGGTACTCACAACCTCTTATATACTTTGAACCTCTCAATTTTTTTATGTTTATGCTTTCAGCATTTACACTTACAACCTCTCAAATTTTCAACATTTGAACTTACAACCCCTTAACTTTCTAAAGACGTTGTAATCGAACCCGAAACCCTCAACTTTCAGCATTTACACTTACAACATCTCAACTTTTATCATTTATACTTACACTCCCTTAACTTTCTAAAGGCGCTGTTTTACGTGTTTCGATATGTAGGTGTCGGTACAAATTAAGTTGATTTACGTTTTGACGTAAATTTGTCTCTGAAATGAGTTGGGTCAAATACAATATGCTTTTATGCTTATTGTTATGTATGTTTTCGGTTGGTTTACGTTTTGACGTAAATTTTATCTTTTCCCGAAAATGAGTCAGGTCAAATATAATACGTTTCCGTGCTAATTTTATGTACGTTTCAGTTGATCTATGTTTTGACGTAATTTTGTTTCGGAAATCAATCGGGTCAAATATGATATGTTTTCATTAGACAATATAATTTGATGTACTTTACGTTTCAACGCCGCTACAACGCGTAGTTTAGGACAAAATAAACTCGAATCTTGTGTAATTATTCGGCCCAATGTTAGAACGAAACATGAAAAAAAAGCTTTGGAGAAAATTTGGCCCAATGGGCCTTTGAGTGGATCAATGGACGCGGTCACTAATGGCACGTGTGCACCTTTGGGCTGGAAAGATGAAAATATCTACTTCAGAGAGTGAGCAGATACTTTGCAATTTGCAAGTTACAACTTAAAAGTTAAACTTAAAAATGTTAAGTATTAATGTGAATCCATTGTCACCATTAATTCCTTTTGTACTTCGACGCTTTCAAGTATAGATTTGATCGAAAATGAAGAGGATGAGCCAAAAGTTGGTGATTCCAACGAACATATTAGATATTTATATTGCAGATCCTACAGCCTTAAAGACCGAGAATAGAATTAGGCATGTAAATGAAATGGACAAACATGAACGTGGCCTTGTCATGTTCGTCTGTTTACCTTTAACCGATCAAGTGAACGAACAAGGACAACTAGACAGACGAATTTCCTTGTTCGTGTTCGTTTGATAAGAAAATGAACGTGTATGTGTATGTCCAGTCACTAATATCCTAAACAAACATAAACGAATGGGATGAACGTGATTTTGTTCATTAGTTAGTCGATTACCCAAGGCTTGGTTCTAAGTTCCGCTTAGGCGGATCCGTTATGGTACAATTTGTGTGTTATAGTAAAAATAAATAAATTTAAATGAATATGTAGCTTTTTTTTGGAACAACAACTATCAAAATACCATTCACTGGGTGGTTGGGACTGGGCAGTTGCAGGCACGACTGCGAGGCCGACCCCGGATCGGAACCCACTAGGTTTCTCCACAGAGGGGCATAACACTGCCTTATGGGACCTCTTCGGCTCTTCGTGTCGCCACAGGAAACCATACCGCCTACTACCACTTGACAAACGTTGTACCACCACAAAAGCCTAGACTGGTTTCACCGATTACAAATTTACAACAAAATTGATATTAATCAACCTGTTAGTTTTTGGACGTTAGGTACGAAATGTGTGGTCTACAAAACCATAAAAAAATGGCGGCTTATTTTCCCTCCCATTTTAAAATCTCAAAACCACTTTCAACTTTCACCAAAAGTTTCCCTCTTTCTTAATCCAGCCAAAATTCAAACCCTAATTATTCCCCCTTTAACACTATCAAAACTCCCAATCTCAAAATTCAAAATTATCTCATCCGATGGGTGATTCTGCTGCAGCACCACACACCGAATCAAATGCCTCCTCCATATCTTCTTGCACCAAAACCCTAGATCCAACTGGACCAGAGGATTTCTCCTTGACTGAATTGAAGAAAGAGTTGGATATGGATTCGTTGATGTCAACTGAATTGATTGAAGATTGTGATGAGTGTTCTTCGGGTGCTGAACCTAATGCTCCATCTGAGCCCTTAAATTCTGTTAACAGTTCCTGTAGTCGAAGTCAGTTTGAGGCGCAGAAGCCCGTGCCATCGGTTGCTGTCGCTTCCAGTTGGAATGATGATGGTTACGAGAATCCGTCTACTGTGGTATGCTTTTTTTTTTATTTTTATTTTTTTGTTTTGGTTTGGTTTATGATATTGTGAATGGCTCGGTTTTAAATTGAGCCGAGCCGGCTCGGCTCTCAATGAGCCGAATTGGCTCGGTCTGGCTCGCTTGGTAGATCGGCTTGGCTTAGCTCTGATTATTTTACTTGTAATATATTTTATTTTTGTATAGGTATTATCATATATTACAAAAAAACTGATTATTATTTAGATGTATTTAGGGGTATAATTTGATATCTATAGGAAGGTTGATTACCTTGCAAATGAACCAATATTGTGGGGGTGTTTGGGGTTCCTTATTTTTATGACTTATGACTTATTTTGAGTGAAAAGGACTTTTGAAAGTGTTTGGGGTTTCTTCTTATGTGAGGGCAGAAGTTCAAAAGTCAGGAATTCCTGACTTTTTTTCTCCAAAAGGACTTTTCAACTTTTGAAAATAAGGAAAGCCAAACATGCCCTGTATTTTGTTGAAATTTAAAACTTATTTTTTGTTGTCGAACTCGATTTTAGCTTGTAATGTATTAGGTTGAACTTATGTTGGATATCTGATTTTTGAACTGGTGATGAATAATATTTTAGATTATGGAATTTTGAGAGCTATGTATTAATTTTTCTTTTAAAATTGAGCCAAACCAAGCCGAGCCGAGCCCGAGCTTAGATTTCCAGTTCGGTTTCAAATCCGAGCCGAGCGAGCTCTGTTTATAAAAAGTACCTCAAAGTTAACTAAAGTACTTCAAGATTGCCATCTGTTACAGAAACTATGTTGTCTTGCAATGAAGTTTAAAGTTTTTGAAACTTGCTAATTTAACTTATTAACTTACAGGGTGCAGGACTTGCCAATCTTGTCAACACTTGTTTTTTCAATGCGGTTTTGCAGTGCTTCACCCACTCCGTTCTACTTGTTCAGGGTCTCTATTCACACGCACATCCGACGCCTTGTGACAGTATGTTGAAACCTTCATTTATATTTAGTCTAGTTTAGTGAATGTTACATTAGATATTTATAATGAAGTATATGATATTAAAGTGTTGGTTTGCAGGTAGCAACGAACGGTTCTGCTTGATCTGTGCTTTGCGGGAACACATTGAACTTTCACTATCATCTTCTCGAAAAATTGTTTCCCCTTGGAAGTTTGTCGACAATTTGAGATGTATGTATTCAACCCTGCATTAACTTGTCAATATTCATATGTTACAACTTATTATATATCTTTCTAATTTTTTCATAAAATGACCATCAGATTTTTCATCATCATTCCAAAGGTATCAACAAGAAGACGCTCATGAATTCTTGCAATGCTTTCTCGATAAACTCGAAAGTTCTTTAAGCAATTCAAAAACAAAAGAAGATAGTAGTTCTTCACAATCTAACAATTTAGTCAAACAAGTCTTTGGAGGTCGGGTTATTAGCAAAGTAAGTATTTGATTCTCATTATTTTTTTTCTTTCAAATTTACGTATATTGTTAAGCTAATTATTTCTGTTTGTTTATATCTATATAAATTTCAGTTAAGGTGCTGCAACTGCAATCACGTATCAGATACATACGAGCCTTTTGCCGACTTAAGTTTGGAAATCAAAGACGTAAACACTCTTTCAACCGCTCTTGAATCATTTACGAAAGTTGAGCACATTGAAGATGAAGAAATGAAGTTTACATGTGACGAGTGTAAACAAAAAGTCTCCGTTGAGAAACAGCTTTTGCTTGATCAAATCCCTCTTACTTGTGCATTCCATTTAAAAAGATTCAAAAATGATGGATCTCATGTTGAGAAAATAGACAAGCACGTTGACTTTCCTCTAGAGTTGGACCTGCAGCCTTACACACGAGGCAGCCAGAGTAATAACGTAAGTTCCATTTATGAAATGTGCCTAAAAAAGCTTATATATACATTATATATACACATATATTCACTTACCGCAATTTTGTTTTGCCAGATGGATTTGAAATATGAACTATACGCAGTTGTTGTACATACAGCTTTTACATCTAGCTGTGGTCATTATTATTGTTACATTCGTTCTGCACCAAATACATGGTACAAGTTTGATGACTCAAAGGTAATAGTATATAACATCTCTTTAATAATGTAATCGTTTAATATATAAATTGCATTATACGTCCTTTAAGTTTGAATCAAATTGCAGGAGCTGTTCTTTAACTAACGAAATTACACTGGAATTTCTTTATGTTATTGTTTCTCATTAGGCGGTGTCCTTTTGCCCTAAGTCAGTCTTTTTTCTGTTAACTACTAACATTTGCCGCTCACTTGAGGGCAAAATGGACAATTTTACTTATTTTGTTGTTAATATATTTTATTTATATTAAAAATTGTTTTAGTTATTAAGTGTAACTGTGTAAGTGACCATTATGTCCTCATGTGAGCGGTACGTATTAACAGTAACATAAAGGACATCCAGTGTAATTTTGTTAGTTAAAGGATAAAGCCTGTAATTTGGCTCAAACTTAAAGGACATAAAATGCAATTTAGTCAATGTGTAATTTGGAAATTGATTTTGTTATTTGTTTTGATAGGTTACTAGTGTCTCAGAAGAACTTGTGCTATCATCGGAAGCGTACATTCTGTTTTATGCAAAACAAGGCACACTTTGGTTTTCTAACTTTATGGAAACATATAAACCAACATTTCTTTCAAACATACCAACAACTTCACCGAAATCAGTACTGGAGAATGTAGATGCACCAAATGTTCATCCTGATGGCATCAAAGCGCCTACAGATCATCATCGTCGTCATCCTCAATCTGATGACGTGGTGGTTGCGCCACTCAAACCTATCACTAATGTAATTAAAGTAACTTCTCCGTTGATTCTCAAAGAATATGGCTCTAACCATAGAGTTGAAGCTCAAAAGAATACATGTGTCACTCCTACAAATAGTTTAAAACACAACGTTGATATTGATGGATTATTTCCTCCATTAACACCACCGAGATCTCCTGGACTTGATACATCTGATGATGAAAATTTAGGTAATTTTGCTTGATCTTTTATGTTCTTTACATGGCTATTATCTATTTACAGGGATGCAAACGAACCAAACGAACACGAACACGAACAAGACCTTGTTCGTGTTTGTTTGTTAAGAAATATATGTGTTCACAAACTGTTCATGAACACTTACCAATTAAGAAATATATGTGTTCACAAACTGTTCATGAACACTTACCAAACAAGATTTTATGTTCTTGTTTGTTTGTTAAAGAAATAAACGTGTTCGTGTGCATGGAGACAAACGAACACAAATAAGCGTTTGTGAACAAAATATATAATACACTAATACTTATTAAATATTTTATTTGTCTGAATTTTGACGTATACCAATAAAATTTAATATTAAAAAAACACTGATGAAATATCGAACACAAACAAACACGTTACCAAACGTTCACGAACAAACTGAACGAATGCGGCCTTTGTTCACAAATGAACTTCTTGCTGAACGGTTCACAAACTGTTTGCTGAACATTCGGTTCGTTTGCAGCCCTATGACTATCAGCCTAAAGTTTGTAATCGTAATAACTAACATGAGTAATGGTGGTTGGGTATACAGAAGTGCTGTTTGCTGCAAAGCCGAAGCAATCAAAACCTGTGGAGAAAGCGACATGCAAGAGACCACGAAACAATGAAGCTGAAGACTCTGCGAAACGTGAGGCGATGAGAATGTGCAAGAGAATGCCTGGTGCAAGGGGGGATTTGTTGATGGCTGCTCTGTCAGCAAAGAGTGAAAATTCACTTGTGAGGAAGAGCAAGAAGATGGTATCATCTCCACGAAAGAACATCAGCAAATCGCATGAGCGTTTTAATTCGGTTAAACGTAATTTGGGTCGTTTCAGCTTAACTTGAACTATACTTGTGGATGTTTAAATTATGGTCTTTGGAACCTATTTTTGTTTTTGAGAAAGTGATGTTAGAATATGAGATTGTGTGTATCAGTATATTATCTAGATGCTAAATTTTACCATAATGTGGTGTTCATTCCACCATTATGTTTTCTTTTTCAAACTAAGTTGAGGTTAAATTTTGGTCAACTATGTGAGATCTCTCCTTTTTATTGTATTTATGCTTTTTTTTGTTGTTAGTTATTTTATTTCATAGTGATGGTATAATTTATTTAAATAATAATTTATTACATTTTTAATTTTAATGCTACATTACCATCTCTGGGGTAAGGATAGTGTAAAATAGGGATGGCAAAAATACCCGAGCCCGACGGGTATACCCGAAACCCGACACAAATGGGCAGGGTATACCCGATACCCGACGGGTATTGGGCCGGGTATGGGATTAATTTTAAAAATTTTCGCGGGTATGGGTCGGGTATGGGATTAGGTGATACCCGACCCGATTACCCGAAACCACATACCCGTTTACCCGAACTATATACCCGATTTTTTAATTTATAATTTATTTTCCATTAACCCTTGTCTATTAGTGATTTATTTTAGTATGTTCATAATGTGAAAAAATAAATTTTCTTTTAATATATGCATTTGATAATGGTATTTATATTTTGTATGTTGTGAATTATATGCATGTGAGTGTATAAGTATTATAAAGTTATTATTAATTTATGATAAAACTTATATGTATGTAATGTACATTTTTAATTTATAATAGTTGTTGTATAAATAAAATAATATAATAATTACAATAGTACAAAAATGTATTTAGAAATCCCAACGTATATCTTTTATAACAAATTAATGGGTAAACCCGATACCCGCGGGTATACCCGATACCCAACGGGTAATTACCCGACAAATACCCGACGGGTATTGGGTCGGGTATGGGACGCGATTTTATAACCGGGTACGGGTATGGGATTACCAATACCCGACCCGAACCCGACCCATTGCCATCCCTAGTGTAAAAAGAGCCTAAAGTGTGAGAAGTGTATTATAACACTATATATAATACTATATAACACCATATAAATACCGTATAACAATATGTAACACCATATAATACCATATAACACTATGTAAACTATATAACATTATATAACAAATATAACACTATACATCTATCATAGACATGCTATCAGACAACCTATAGTGTTATATTTGTTATATAATGATATATAGTGTTACATAGTGTTATATGGTATTATATGGTCTTACATATTGTTATACGGTGTTTATATGGTGTTATATATTATTATATATAATGTTATAATACACTTCTCACACTTTGAACACTTTTTACAGGATCCTCTACCACCATCTCTGTTCATCACTCTATGTTAAACCTAACTCTCACTATTTACCCCATTTTTATGTTTAAAAAAATAAATAGAGAGAAAGAGAAAGAGACTTTGAGAAAGAGAGAGAGAGAGATGTGGGAACCAAGGATGGTGACGACGGGCCTCATTGGTAGCCCAGTAAACCCGTCTTAGGCTTCTATCATTTGGGCCGATGAGTGAGCCCATTCCAGACACTTTCCCTTAAAAATATAACCATGAAAAAGGCGAGGAACAAAGGAGGATCCAAGGCTCTGCAAGCGTAATAAATGCACGACGGAGAGAGAAAGAAAGGTCGCCGGAAGTAAGGTACACTCAGCTAGCTTCATTAAATGAAGCCTGTAATCCTACCGTTGGGGCTCAGACACGTGTCTGAGTTCCCCAAGGTCACTGTGAAACCATTAGATGATCACTACAAAGGTTCCCGAGAAAGATAAGCCATTCCCTTTATATAAGGAAGGTAAACCAGTTGATAAAAACACACAGAGAACTCTCAATTTTTTTTTTGAACGGCCAACAAATATTATTGATAAAACAAAACCGGACAACAAAAATGTTATACCGGCCGGATACATAGACCACCAGAAAAAAAAAACATCAAACCCCCATACTATGTAAATTAAAACGACACCAATCTTCCCACGTTAAGTCTTGACACTTTGCTCTATGCTTGATCCATAGAAACCCATAAGTTCTAATTTCTTCCTTTATTTTCGCCAAAGTGGGTTGTTTGTTGTTGAAAACGACGTCATTACGGTTTTTCCAAATCACCCATAAAGTAGTCTGAATTATAGATAATACCGTCTTTCGCCATTTTCCGGAGCCGCGACAACGATTCTGCACCTTGAGAAAGTCTTTTAATTCCAGGATATAAATATGGCCCATCCTGCACCAGCTTGTAACGAACTCCCATATTTGTTGGGCTATACCACACGACACGAAAAGATGGTTGGCGTCTTCATCATACTCATCACACATCCTGCATAATACAGATGGAACCTGTACATTTCTGCGTCTCAAATCCACTGCCGTTGGAAGCCTGTTCAGAACTAGCCGCCACGAGAGAAAGTTTACTTTCAAAGGTACCCATCCGTTCCAGACAAAATCCAAACCAAGATCCGTAAAATATGCCTTTTCAATCAGCCTGCGTATGCTCTTAACTGTGAAATTACCCGAAGTCTCCGGTTTCCAAATCCAATGATCTCCAGCCGAGCCAAACGTATAAGATGCAGCCGCTGCAAACAAAATGCCCAACTCAGCCAGTTCTTCTGGACTCTCTGGCTGCCTTGTCCAATTAAAAGTAAAATGAATCGCCCCATTAATTCCACATTTAATACACTATTGCCACATTAATTCCGACAACCTCGGACCACATTTACTACCATATTATCCCGAATTCACACCAAGGAGAATATTCCGGCGATTCTCCTTGTCGGAATAAGCTTCTCGTTTATCTCCGGCAAGTTTACTTACTCTCACGCCGGAGCTTGGTCACGGATTCACCCTCCGGGGCCCTCCGTGACGAGGCTAACAGTTTTCTTTCTTGTAGGACAGCAAGACAGGGTTCTTACAACGTTGACGCGGCCCTTTGACCGTCATCTGTGACCTGAGGACTCGACAGATGGGGAGTTGGGGACCATGGAGAGCTCGGAAATCGGCGGGACCAAGGGGCGGCGCAGTGTTTCGCAACTCACCGCTCCCTTCCCTGAATATAACACATAGCTTTATAGTCAGCAGTTACACAACAGATGTGTTAAATTCCCAACATACGCAAACCTGCTCTCAAGTACAACATTTTCATAACATATCATCAATAAAATGTATGCTTTGATGATTAATTAAAAAATATGTGAAAATGCATAGCCTCTCACATGATTGATCGTGTTATTGTACATAGCCTGATATGCTTGGATCATCGTGATAACTAAAAAACCCGATCATATTGATCTATTCATGCATTAATTAGTGCCAAAAACACAAAAAATACAATGACTAAGCGATGCGAGTTTGAGCGTGCAGTGAATTAACCACCGAATAGTAAGTTTCATTAACCATATGGTGATACATAAGAGTGGTTTTATATACGGTGAGAATTTAAACCGGTGTTTCATGTAACAAACTGGCACTATACATGACTCAAAGTTGATGCACGACCATTGTGTCGGGTATTTCATTCTTACATGCAAGGTATATCACAAAAAAAAAAAAAAAATACTAGTTTTGTTTGTGAATGTTCTTTTAAATTAAAAAATGGGTTGTGGACCAGAAGAAATATCTGTGCTACATAATAAATTCAATTAACAAAATTATCCTGTCATATACATGTATCGTGATAGGCCATAGCACTTGAATTTAAACTAACTAGTTTATTTTCCGCCCGCGCGTTGCGGCGAGGACCCAATGACTGCAAAACGCGTGTCAGTGACGGCAAGTAGATACCGAATACCAAAACATAAATAAAAATGTCGTGAAAATGACAGTCACTCCGTCATAAAAAAAACGATTTTAGATAACCTAATATATAATAATAGGACACACACGTCCTACACGTTGGAAAATCGGTTGTTTTTAGTTCAGTTATTACGGTGCTAACACGTTAAAATATGGATGAGCTCGGTACCGGTAACGGTACCGAAAGTACCAATCTGGAAAATCATCGAAGTTAGGTACCAGCACTGAAAATGCTCGGTACAATACGGTATGATATTTGAAGGTAAAATCAATAAATACAGATATGGTGCTAGACCGGTGTCGAACCGAAAGTAACGATTCTGAAAACGCCAAAAGGTGGGTACCAAATTGGTTCCGAAAATGATTTGGTATAGTAAATTTGGTACCGATACGATACCGGTTTGATTACAGGATTTGATACGATTTGCTCATCAATAATCAAAATATCGAAGTTAATTTTCCATACTACAATTCATTCATTACAGAAAAAGGCAAAAAAATAAAGCAAAATAAGTTGTTGTGTATATAAAACCTCATTCAAACGAAATACAGTTTACTTACCGTGTGTATGAAAAGTAATATAAACGGTGCAATTACTTGTATTGTTACGTTGCTACAGGATTTGATGAGCTCGGTACCAACCGGTACGGAAAATACCGTTACCGAAATCCCCAAAAGTGGGTACCGGTACCGAATATACCTGGTACGATACGGCTCAGTACCGGTACTGGTACGACACCGGCATTCAAGGGTAAAAACCGATGAATATCGGTGTCGAACCGGTACCGAAAATACACCCGGTTTGGTAAATTCGATACCGAGACAGGTACCCGATACCAGCTCATTCCTTAGTGATGTTACTATTCATTAAATTCAATTTTTATTACTATTCGTTCAATTATGTTTACTATTACAGTTACTTAATGTGTGTATGAAAAGTAATCTAAACGGTGCAATTACTTGAATTGCTACGTTGCTACGGGATTTGATGAGCTCGGTACCAACCGGTACGGAAAATACCATTACCGAAATCCCCAAAAGTGGGTACCGGTACCGAATATACCTGGTACATGACGGCTCGATACGGTCGGTACTGGTACGACGCCGGTATTTGAGGGTAAAAATCGATGAATACCGGTGTCGAACCAGTACCAAAAACACACTCGGTTTAGTAAATTTGATACCAGTACCCGATACCATTTACTAATTCGTTAGTGATGTTACCATTTAATTCTTTTATTATTACTGTATATTCAATTATGATACCGTTCATTGATTTCAATTTTTAATATATAGGTCAATTAATCCCATTGGTTAATTAAATACATCAAACCATTTTGGGTGGATAAAATGGGTTGAGTTGGATATCCATTTATATCTTAAAAAAGCTAATTATACATAAAGTCTTTGAACTTCAAAATTCATCATGTATTCTAATTATCAGTTTTGCGATGCCGGAAGTAAAGTTATGGTAAGTAGCAACCAAACCACAATAAAAACCTGAAAAGAAAACGTAAAACAAAAACTCGTTTTTTTTAACACCAAATAACTCACTTGACGTAAAAAGTAGACATAGTCAAATCTATACTGACACGTATTAGAAAGTTAAGGGGGTAAAAAAACCTATGGACCAAATGTGTATCAAACACCATGCTAACTAGCAACTAAACAAAGAAAAAAACTAAGGGACCAAATGTGATCACCATACACAGTGTTAAGGAGCAACAAAACACTGACTAAATCCACTAAACGTAAAAAGAAAACTAATAAAAAAACTAAACTTGTAAAACAAAAATGAAAAAAAACCCCAAAATTTACTATAAAAAATAAAAATTAAAGAAAGAAACACAAAAAACCACAAATAAACACACACACACACACACATATATATATATATATATATTCCTCAAATTGTTTGAAATTAATATATAGAGAATTTTACAAAACATGTTCCTACATGTTACTAATATATGCCGAGGTGACCATATATTAACATTGCACACAAATGTAACTTTTCCTACACTCAAATTAAGTAGACGGACTTTGATCTGTATTACACAGTATATTATGACAATATCACTACTATATTTAAGACTGAAACCTTGTTGAATATTCGTACGATATATGAAATAGATACGATACATGAGATAGAAAAAATCACCATTGGGAAACAGCAAAAGCACACTAAAAAAAAAGAAACATTCTTTAGTTGGGTATTTGTGAATTGCACCACTAATTAGTGAGGGAGCTTATCTTTTCTTCAAGTTGTGAGCCCACTTCGAGTAATGTTCCAAGAAACAAATCCTTACCCAATGCCTATATATATGCAACTAATTTCATGCAGATTACAAACAACTCACACTCACTTTCATTCATTATGGGTGTTAACAAACTTTCAAGTGTGGTTTTCTTGGTGTTATTAGGATTAGGCATTTGTGTGGCTACTAGAGCTCTCTTCACTGTTGAAGAGAGCTACATTCATGGTGGTTTAGCAGGGGGTGGTGGTGGTGGAGGAGGTAGTGGTGGTGGTTATGGTGTAGGAGGAGAACATGGAGTTGGATATGGAGGTGGTGCAGGGAAAGGTGGTGGAGCAGGTTATGGTGGTGGAGCGACGGGAGGTGGAGGGGGAGGTGGTGGAACTGGAGGAGGTGGTGGTGGTGGAGGAGGAGCAGATGGTGCAGGTTATGGTGGAGGTGAAGGAGGTGGGAGCGGCGGTGGACATGGTGGAGCATCTGGTTATGGTGGTGGAGTAGCTGGAGGTGGGGGAGGAGGTGGTGGTAGTGGAGGAGGTGGTGGTGTTGGAGGTGGTGGTGGTGGTGGAGGAGCACACGGTGGGGGTTATGGTGGAGGAGAAGGAGGTGGGAGTGGTGGTGGACATGGTGGTGCAGCTGGTTATGGTGGTGGAGTGACAGGAGGTGGAGGAGGAGGTGGTGGTACTGGAGGAGGTGGTGGTGGTGGAGGGGGAGTGGATGGTGCAGGTTATGGTGGAGGTGAAGGAGGTGGGAGTGGTGCAGGACATGGTGGAGCAGCTGGTTATGGTGGTGGAGCAGCTGGAGGTGGGGGAGGAGGTGGTGGTAGTGGATGTGGTGCCGGTGGTGGTGAAGGAGCACACGGTGGGGGTTATGGTGGAGGAGAAGGAGGTGGGATCGGTGGTGGACATGGTGGAGGAGCAGCTGGTTATGGTGGGGGAGGAGGTGGTGGTAGTGGAGGAGGTGCCGGTGGTGGTGGAGGAGCACACGGTGGGGGTTATGGTGGAGGAGAAGGAGGTGGGATCGGTGGTGGACATGGTGGTGCTGGAGGAGTTGGTGGAGGAGGAGGTGGTGGAGGTGGACATGGTGGAGGTGGTGGCGGAGGAGCTGGCATAGGAGGAGCAGGAGGAAGCGGATATGGTAGTGGAGGTGGCGCTGGAGCTGGCGAGGGTGCTGGAGGGTCATATGGCGGATACAATGGAGGAGGAGGTGGTGGTGGTTTAGGAGGCGGCGGCGGCGGCGGTGGCGGCGGTTTAGGCGAGCATGGAGGTGGTGGTGGTAGTGGAAGTGGTGGTGGTGAAGGTGGTGGACATGGTGGCTATATCCCTTGAACAAGAATATCGTATTCATTGTCAAAAATGGACAATGACTTCTTTCTATAATAATATGATGGATGCAAGAATGAATGCATGCATGCATCAGTTCAATGTTGTTATATGTATGTTAATGAATTTACGTGTTGATGTATTAATTTAACTAATCTACCATCTTGTTTATCATGTTGTGCTTAAAGTTAGATATTATAGGAATTTTATGTGATATTAAAAAAAATAACTAAATATGTATAATTAAATACATAAATAACAATACATTTGTTTGGATTTGGAAAAATCCTATATCGTCAAGCCACTTGAACCACTTATGTTTGAACATTTTAAATATGTTTTTGGAGTTAATTACTCTTTTCGTCCCTGTGGTTTGTCAAAAATCACTATTTCAGTCCATTAGTTTTAAAATTACGATTTCAGTCCCTGTGGTTTCACTTTCGTAACCATTTCAGTCCACCTCATAACCATTTCAGTCCCTGTACTTAACATAATAATGGATTGAAATGGTTACGAAAGTGAAACCACATGGACTGAAATGGTTACGAAAGTGAAACCATAGGGACTGAAATCACAATTTTTAAATTAATGGACTGAAATAGTGATTTTTGACAAAAACAGGGACGAAAACAGTAATTAACTCTATGTTTTTGGCTTCGATCAACTTATGGGTGTTAAGCTTAACTATTGCCGATGAGGTTAGTTTAGTTTAAAGACGGCTTGTTAAGTTGGTTATTAACCTAGCTATCGTGATCCCTCCTAGTAACGTTGACACAAAATTTCTTAAGAAAGAACTTTGTTCGGTTCAAGTTAATTTGCGTAGTAAGAGCATCCGCATGAATAAATTTCCACAAACTCTCACTATTATATTTCAAACTTCTTTTAAAAACCACACCTATTCTATTCATAAAAAATTCCATCTCACAATCTCACATTTTATACCATTACCTACTCTTACAATTCATTTAATATAAATCAGATTAAGATAATTTATTTTTCTTACATTTCATTTATATTAAAATTAAATCAAAAGTAAAATTTAAAATAAAAAACACATTAAATAAAAATAAAAATACTTTAGGAAATAAAACATAATCATAGTAAAAAAATAAAACGTTACACAAATAAATAAAAACACCACACGAATAAAAAAACTACATAAGCTATTTTTTGTTCGACCACAAGTGCTCGACTAAATTGTGTCGAAGTGTATGATGAGCTTCTCTGTTACGTAACTAACAAATCCTTAAAAGTTCTAAGAAAAAGTTCCCTACTCAAATCATTAATAACAATGCGGCATAATAAAAAGCAGAGGTTAAGATGGTCGCACTAACACCTTCTAAAAACAATCTTAAACATTTTCCAATTGTTATAGCAACTATTTGCAATACTCCGGCGGATGGGAGGTCCGTGCAACTACCCCCCCCCCCCCCCCCTTTATTGTGTTCAAATATAAGTAGCGGAGTTGTGTTACGAAATTTAAATATTACGAAATTGTGTTCAAATATAACTTAAACTCGACAAAATCCAAATGACCTTTCGTTTTTCCTTATCTTCTTATCAGATTTTGGTTCATGTTAGAATGTTGCATATGAGGGGGGACGGGGCGCCCCGTGGTCACCACACCATCACACACACCGCCACCACCCCTTTTGAAAACGCGTGACCACTATCACGCATGAAAAGTTGGAGAGAATGAGGGAAATTATTGGGTTGTGAGGAAAATTGTTGGGTGTGGTGAGTGATGTGCATTTCTAGTAAAATCCACCACTAGTGATGGAATAAAGCTCGATGACGTGACGAAAATTAATTGGATGTTGTGAGTTATGAGTGATGGACGCCCCTACCCCTGATAGGCACATTGTTGAAGAAAAAAAGTAAGAAACAAAAGTTATGAACGAGGCAATGACAAAAAGCATATATGAAAAGAGGGAAGTGACTACAAAATTTCAAACATCTCCACTTAGAAATCAAGACCAGGGGCGGACCCAAGCCCACCCCAAGGTGGGCGGGCGCACCCCCGGGGAAAAAAAATTAGGGCTAAATTCCATCGAAAATCCCGTCCGCACCCCTTGGATTTTTCGTCCGCACCCCTTAGGTAAAAAGTGTTATCAATTTATATTTTAAATTTTTTTTAGTAAACTCATATTTAAAAAAAATATATACTACCTAAATTATATAACTTTTAATAGCTAACCAACTAAACCCAAATACCCATACCTTTACCCACTTATAATTCCTAACTAGCTAGCCCATTAACCAAACCCAACAATATTTCAAACTATAATAAAATAATTAAAGCCCAAAACCTTAAGAAATTCTATCCCGCTCTCTCTCTCTCTCTTGCGTCCCTGCACTGCCAACGAACAACATCACCCAGCGACAACAATCCAGCAGCCGGCGACCACCGTAATCAGCCACCATACCACCGTCGTTCGACACCAAATCTAACCGGAATCCGAACACGGGTAAGTTTCTTTGTTATTTTGATGATTTTGGTTGATATTATAGGAGAAAAAGGGGTAATAAAGTTGTTAAATAGGTTTGAAATTTTGTGTGTTTTGACGTTGTTTATGGTTGTTTAGATGATTTTTAGGGTGATTATGTTGTTTATATATTTTTAGGGTGATTACAACTTACGTTATGATTTCTAGGGCTTGAATAGTTGAAAATTAAAATTGAAACATTATGTTATGGAGCGATGAACTTATGTTATATAGAGAAAGAATTGCTTAAGAAATTAGCTTTAGATGATGTTTTGGATAGATTTCAAAAAATGAAAACCCGTAGGGCGTCGACGTTTTAATTATGTTTGTAACAAGGTTTGACATGTTTTTGATGATTATATAAATTTAGTTTGATGTTCGTTTGTTTTACATGACCCGATACGAACCGATTTTTTACTTATATACCTAGGGGCCTAAAATTTTTAAAAATGTTCCGCACCCCCATGGAAAAATTCCTGGGTCCGCCACTGATCAAGACAACATGTGCATGCTAAAAGCAATGCTAGTGACCAATTTGGAGCACAAATGTCGGGTTCAATTCGAAATGTGAACACGAGAACTAGAAAAGTAGGGCTTTTGTGTGTAGAAAACAGATTTTATTTGATCACGACGGCAGTGCTCCACTAGAATAAGAAATAGTGTTGAAAGCCCATGTGGGAGATCACATGGTGAACCAAAACCAAACCAATTATACCGGTTTGGTTTTATGGGTAGAACCAGGGGCGGACCCAAGTTAACGGGTGGATGAGCGGCCGCACCCCTTGAAAAAAAAAATTAGTGGTATTTTTCGCGAAAAATCCAGACCGCACCCCTTGAAAATTTTCATCCGCACCCCTTGAAAAATTCCGACTGCACCCCTTGGACATTTTCGTCCGCACCCCTTAGAAAAAAATGTTAGGAATTTATGTAAAAAAAATTGTGAACACGGATTGAAACCTGATCAAATTATGTAAACAAGTTAGCCTACTAACCCCTTTAATAAAACTTAAATTCAATCCATCAAGCCCAATAATTTAATACTCATTCAAGCCCAACCCAACTACTAGTTTTGTTAAACAAACCAGTCCACATAATAATAAAAAAAAACCCCCAAATCGTTGCCACTTGCCAGCGACTCCCGCCCTCCCTCTGCCTCACTTCAGCGCCCAGCGACAGCATAATTCCGGCTGGCGACTGCAAAATTTCGGCTGCAAACTGGTTAATTCAGGTCGCCCCTGACAGGTACATGTTTTTTACTAGGGCTTATAATAATTACTAGGGCTTGAAATTCAAAATTTTGGTTGGCAAACATGTTTGTTGATTATATGATTGTTGGTTGGCAAATAATAATTACAATGGCTTGAAATTCAAAATTTTAAATTGAAAATTAAGGAACATGGGCTATGGTTGAACACTTGAAGATCCTTGTTTATTTTGTATGTGATAGGATTAGGAATGAACATTGAGTAGAGAAGTTATGCCCGATTTCTCAAGAGGAAAGGGGTTGAACCACTTTTTTTCGCCGGATTATTCTAATTAAAAACCAAAGTATGTTATAGATAAGTTTTTTTGTTCTTTTATTGAGTGATTAAGAGAAATAAAAGTAGGGATGGTTTGAATTTTGATGTTTTTTTGTTTGTTAATGTGATAGGAAGTTAGGAACTAGGGTTTGATTGTTTGAGAATTGAAATGGACCCGACCCGATCTGATTCGACCCGCTATGAAACTTTGTTTGTTTGTTTTTACTTGTTTTACATGACCCGACCCGATCCGACCCGCTATGAACCGATTTTTTTATATAGCTAAGGGTCTAAAATCTTTAAAAAATTTCCGCACCCCCAGGAAAAAAATCTTGGATCCGCCACTGGGTAGAACCCACCACTCTTGATTGGACACCCCAATTTGCTTGGCAAAACCTAAGACTAGTTCTAGAGTTGAATTTTTTTTTGGAAGGTGACTTTCTCTGTACAGAACCAAATTGGTCACCGGGGTCATGTCGAAGACATTCCCCCGTCAGCCCCGCTCTTACGGACGCGATGTTCGATCGGGCCCCGGCCGGTGCGCAAGCTGACTTCCGCCCGGAAACTAAACTGCCCCCACACGAGAGACTCGATGGGGGTAACAGTTGGGTAAAACTGGGTTGCCCTCAGGACCGCACCATGCCTCGATAGGGACGATCCATCATTGGGACCACCCCCCAAATGCCGCAGCTGGGAGTCGAACCGGCGACCTCACAAGGAGGAAGCCGGCCCAACCACCACATGGGAAACCAGCTGGGCTGGAAGGGGCAGTTGAAATGGTTTTTTAATAAATAAAATATTGAATTTTCTAAAATTGTTTTTAAGCATATCATCTTCAAATTTAGTTTTTTTTTTAACGGCAAGGAACGATGTGTCAACCACCGTGATACAGGGCCCTCTGGCCAAGGTTGATTACTCGATCGCCGCCAGCCCCTTGGCTCTCCCAGATGCGCGGAAACTCGACCTCCACCCGCCCGAAGGCACGACAGTGGAATAATCGGTAATACCTCGCCTCCCATCCAAGACGAATCGGCTACACCCGTATTCGCCCTTCACCTGGATGCCGCATAAAATAATGGGGAGAGTGATAGTCGAACCTGGGTCACAAGGAACACCAAGTTTTTCTCCAACCACTGCACCACTCCACAACACCAAGTTTTTCTCCAACCACTCCATCTTCAAATTTAGTTATTTTGAGTGTTTGTGGTTGTTTAGGATCAAATACAAAGAGTCTTAAAAATAAGAAGTCGTACAAAGGGTATCAAACGGACTCCGATTGACCCTATTCAAGCGGCATTGAAATCGTCTCATCGAACTCTACGATGTGAGATTTTAGGTTTTCACATTTGGATTGATAGGTTGTAGATATTAGAATTTTTATCATTGTGTCTTTTACTTATCATCGTGCCTTTTCTATATTTGCGTCATTGTGTGTTTTTTCCTTGACATTGTTTTATATTTTCGACATTGTGTTATATTTTGCTCGACATTGTGTCATCTTGTGCGATCTGTTGTGTCTTTGTACACTTCTTATTTTTAGGAGTCTTTGTAGAATAACTTAACCTGTGTTCTAGTAGTATTGGTTATTAGTTTTCACAAATGCAGGCTGACTAGATGAAATTTAAGATAAAAAATTGATGTTACAAAGTTATTTTGGGTATGTTTGATACAAAAAAGGTGAGATGTAATTTTTTTAATAGAACATACATTGAAAGTTGACGGTTTTTTTACTTTGGATGGGCCACAATAGACATGGCCTAATAAGAGAGTAGTTTTTCTACTTATTTTTCTTTATTTTCAGGAATAATCTTAAAATAAAAATAAAACCTAAACTTAAAAAAAAGAACCTAGTCGGGTGCCGAGAACAAGTTTGGATTCGGATTGTTTGGGTTGTATGGATCCATGGCCTTTTTAAATGTTGTATGGATCCATGGCTTTTTTTATAAGAAATTGAGAGAGTCAGGATGAGTTGGTGTAAAAAATTGGAATGAAATAATATATATAGTGTTATAATTTAATTTATATATTTTTTTAAAAACTACCAGTTGTAACGGCTTTATTTTTAAAATGGACTCGTCACCATCATTAGTGAGGCGACAGGCCGGAGGGGGGGGGGGGGGGGGGTCCGCGATGGGCCAAGCCGACCCGAGAACGCACCCCACACCCACCAGCCTAATCGAACCAGCCGCTTTTGTAATGGGATTGACGTAATAAAACTTAATAACTAAGAATATAAAAAAAGTTGTGCTATAATTAAACCAGTTGATCGACAAAAGAAAGTTTAAAAGTATAAAAATGTAAATAGAATCATGTTAATGTTATAACTTATAAAGCCAATTATAAATTATAAAAGTTATCAAGAATATAAATATTTACACATATATCATATCATTTTATTTTGTATAATCCGGGACTCAGATAGTCAGATTTATAGTTTTTTAAACTTACTTTTAACAATAACATATGATCCATTTAACTGGGTCTACAATTTGCTGGTTCAATCACAAAGTAAAAAAAAATGACCAGGGGCAGCCCAATCCACTCGATACGACCTGTGGAAGGTCCGATTCTTGACCCAACCGGGCTTATCAACATTATAGGCTATGTGAGGCACTTCTTCCTATTTTTTCACCTTTCAACACGTATATTTCGTAGTTTTTAAAATATATTTTCTCAATTACAACGCTTGCTCTATTCAATTACACCAAAATAATACTAACTAATCTCCTACGCTCAGGTCAGGTTTGAACCGGGAATCTCACTTCTAAGACCACACGTAGTGGGCGTGGATTTGTGGCGTGGAAGCATCACAGCTGGGCACACTGGCCCGCATGTGGTGTGGTGTGTGGGGAGGGGATATCTTCACCGGCGTGGGGGACTGGTGGGTGGTGAGGTGACGGCTTTTCATTGGTTGGTGGATTTTGAGTTGGTTTTGATTGGCTCTTGTTTATTTTCTTTTATAAAAACGCTACTTTCACGCCCCTCCCACTCCGCTCTTGTACCACGCCCCCTTGCTGACGTGACTCGCACATGACGCTTTATGCCCCCTTTTCATGTCCTTCCACTCCGATCGCCACCTTGTTAAGTCTTCCGGGCTATTGCCTTTGATATATTAATAAGAAAATTCAAGTTTATCATGGCGGCATATACATGTATCAGTGTGTCATGATAGCCATAACACTTGAATTTAAACTACATTAGCTATCAATCCAATTAGTTGATTAAATACATCAAACCATTTTGGGCGGATAATATATTAATATGGTTTGAGTTGGATATCCATAATTTATATCTTTAATTTTTTTTACAGATAATCGTTCATATTGAGGCCGGTGACAAAAGTTTGCATATAGATGGTAACTTTTCTTCGAATCAAAGAAGACCAATTATGATGTATAATAGCCAGTTTATTTTATAACAACATTGCTATAATTGAAATCGAAAACTTCTTCAATATTAGAACACAATATATAAAATAATAAAATACACATTTGGGAAACAGCAAAAGCACACTCAAAAAACATTCTTTAGTTGAAATTTGTGAAATGGACCAATAAAGCTTATCTCTTATTCTTGTGGAGTTGTGTTTATCCCACTTGGTGTACTGCTCCTATAAACCAATCACTACCCATTGCCTATATATATGCATCTGGTTTCATGCAGGTTACAAACAACTCACACTCAGTTTCATTTAATATGGGTGTTCACAAACTATCAAGTGTGGTTTTCTTAGTGTTATTAGGTTTAGGCATTTGTGTGGCTAGTAGAGCTCTCTTCACTATTGAAGAGGGCATTCCCTACATTCATGGTGGTTTAACAGGAGGTGGTGGTGGAGGGGGTAGTGGCGGTGGTGGTGGTTATGGGGTTGGAGGAGAACATGGAGCCGGATATGGAGGTGGTGCCGGTAAAGGTGGTGGAGCAGGGTATGGTGGCGGAGTGGCAGGAGGTGGAGGAGGAGGAGGTGGTAGTGGAGGAGGTGGTGGAGGAGGAGGAGGAGCAGAGGGTGCAGGCTATGGTGCAGGTGAAGGAGGTGGGAGTGGTGGTGGGTATGGCGGTGCAAGTGGTTATGGTGGTGGAGCAGCAGGAGGTGGAGGGGGTGGTGGTGGTACAGGAGGAGGTGGCGGAGGAGGAGGAGCCGAGGGTGGAGGTTATGGTGGAGGTGAAGGAGGTGGGAGTGGTGCTGGACATGGTGGAGCAACTGGTTATGGTGGTGGAGCGGCTGGAGGTGGGGGCGGAGGTGGTGGTATTGGAGGAGGTGGTGGAGGCACACATGGTGGGGGTTATGGCGGAGGAGAAGGAGGTGGGATTGGTGGTGGATATGGTGGTGCTGGAGGAATAGGTGGAGGAGGCGGAGGTGGACATGGTGGCGGCGGCGGAGGAGGAGCTAGCATAGGAGGAGCCGAGGGAACTGTCGGGGGTGCAGGATATGGGGCAGGTGAAGGAGGTGGGAGTGGTGGTGGACATGGTGGTGCAGCAGGTTATGGTGGTGGAGCGGCTGGAGGTGGAGGGGGAGGTGGTGGTACTGGAGGAGGTGGTGGTGGAGGAGGAGGAGCGGAGGGTGCAGGTTATGGTGGAGGCGAAGGAGGTGGGAGTGGTGCTGGACATGGTGGAGCGTCTGGGTATGGTGGTGGAGCAGCTGGAGGTGGGGGCGGAGGTGGTGGACACGGAGGAGGTAGTGGTATTGGAGGAGGTAGTGGAGGGGCACATAGTGGGGGTTATGGTGGAGGAGAAGGAGGTGGGATTGGTGGTGGATATGGTAGTGCTGGAGGAGTCGGTGGAGGAGGTGGAGGTGGACATGGTGGTGGCGGCGGAGGAGGAGCTGGTATAGGAGGAGCAGGGGGAAGCGGATATGGTAGTGGAGGGGGTGCTGGTGCAGGTGGGGGTGCTGGAGGGTCATACGGCGGATACACCGGTGGAGGCGGTGGTGGTGGTTCAGGAGGCGGTGGTGGTGGCGGTGGTGGTTTAGGTGAGCATGGAGTTGGTAGTGGAAGTGGAAGTGGAAGTGGTGAAGGTGGTGGACATGGTGGCTATATCCCTTGAACATAAGTGTTGTATTCATTGTAAAAAATATATACAATGAGTCATATCTAAAATAATATGATAGATGCATGCATTGTTTGTAATCATGTTGTATGTGTTTTAATGGATTTACGTGATAAGTTGAACGTGACGCACATAAAGCACGTCTATCGCAACTTGCAGTTCCACTTGTTTTTCATGAATTTTGCTAACCCATGCGGTTGGCTTGTTTAGCTTAAGGATTATCCTACGGTCTGATTCAACTACATCCTTAAAAACACGTTTGAGTTATTCAAAAATGCTAAAGTCGTCGCTGGAAGTTGACATTATATACCTATATATTCACATAAAAATTAGCTAATTTTTTTGCCAAATAATGACAACTAGAATTAGTGCCCGCCGCAATGCGGCGGGTACAACTTGTATATATGACTAACACTTAACCAATGTGCATATTACACGTGTAACGCGCTAGATCTTAGCATGATAACAAAAGTAATACCATTGACCTGCATCACTCGCCACTCGGAAATGTGAGTACTTGTTTTTGCTTCGACTGGGCGCAGATTCAATGGCTTCAACAATAGCTCCACATTTTGTTACCAACCTAAACCACATCAATAACAATCTCGCCATAGCATGAATTTCATTCCGTGTGTGTAACTGGATAATAGAAATCAAATAATGAACATTATCTATTTTCATTCGGACTATTCATGTAATTTTCATTTGGTGAAATCGGTGGTAAACTTGATCCAAATCAGATTTGTTATTATTTTAGATCTGTGATACATATGTAAGAACCCCGCCGCATTGCGGTGGGTACTAATTCTAGTTGAACTTAAGTAAAAAGATAGAATTCTAGGCACACAAATGATTAGTTTGTCAAACATTAATAACTAAGAAATGCATTCAGCAACACAATCGACTTTCATGTTATACATTACATGTGACATGCCTAAGCATGGTATAATATACATCAACACATGCTCACACATGCCTCCTTTTATGTCTCATCCTATGATTACCACATGTTATACCCTTCAGGTATGCCTCCCCAAGTTGAAATACAAACTCAAATTCATGGAATGTCAAATTGAGAAACAGCCGTAAATGGATGAATTGACTCCATATAGCAAACAGAACAAACAATAGAAAATGGTAATTAAATTTATACATAATTAAAACTAACTAATTAAGGACATACCTTTGCTTTTACTTGAGATTGGTAGTGGATATTCTCCAAAATCTCAGTTGACAGCCTATGAAATGTAAAGGAAAAAAAATAAAAGGATTAGCATGGTTTTATAATCGAGGGTAAAAATAAAAGGGGGCCGGACACGTAGCTGTGATGCGTGACAAAAAGAATAAAACGCACAAAACCAAACAGCAAGTGTGCAATTCTATGTTTGGTCGCCGGAAGTTTAAGTCGATTAAATAGCCCTATATGACACCTTTCTTGAGTTGAATATTATAAACCCAACACAACTATCACCACTGTCATTTGCTGCTCAACATCTTCTCACAAAACCATTCGACATCTAAAGGTTGTCAGAATTTAGAAGAACCATTGTATCAAACTCGAATCCAACAGAAGTTAGTTGTTAGATCTAAAGAGGAGCGAAACATGCAAGCCCAAAGGGGCTTGCCTGAAATCTGATCGGAATGATATAAAGTGATAAATGGCTGACCTCGTGTTGATTGATTGATTGCGATTTACCCAACTCACAACTCTCTGTTCGTTTTCCTCTACAGCCTCCGTTCGCAAAGCTTCACCATCGTTGCTTCTTTATATAGGTATTAATATGGCTGGGCTCTTACTTTTCACTCGTATAATGATATTTTGATGACCTCATGCAACCTTCTACCAATACCACCGGCGCACATTAGCAACACCACCGTCTCAACCACCGTTGTCTACCATGGATGTGCTCTTCAATTCAATCAACGTTCGTGATCTGCTCTCGTCACACGATCTCGACGACTCATCGCCACTCTCCGCTCCCGATCTCCGCCTCTTAATCGACCGTCTTCAAGTCCGATCACTCGACATCAAGTCCAAAGTCCACAACTACATACTCTCTTACAACGACGAGTTTTCTAACCTATTTTCTCGTTGCTCCGACGTCGTCGTTAACTCCGAACAACTTTCCGATCAAGTTTCTAACCTCGTTAACCTCTTATCGTCGGATCGAAAACCGATCGATGTGCAAGTTAAGGAAACGGTTGATGAAATTAGGTCAAAATGTGGTGAATTGAAGGAGAAGAAGGATGCGTTAGGTTTAGTGGAGGTTGTTGTGAAATTGAGCCGTGAGTTGAGTGTTGTGGAGGAAGATTTGGTCGCCGGAAAAGTTGTTGAGGCGGCCGGAAAAGTTGTTGAGGCGGCCGGAAAAGTTGTTGAGGCGGCCGGAAAAGTTATTGAGGCGGCGGAGGTGTTGACGGAGTTGAAGGTGGCGTTACGTGTGACGGAGGATTGTACGGAGGAAAGTGAGCCGGTTGTGTTTGGCTTGATGAGGAAGAAATGGACAGAGTGTTTGGCTTGTGTTTGGCTCGATGTGCAAGTCAATTTTTTTTTAAAACCTCCCAAAGCCAAATGTACAAGTGTTGATGCACCAAAAACTTGCTTCTTTATATAGGTTTTAATAAGAATGAGAAAAAAGTATAACACTACTCAATAAGAAAAGGCTTGACTACATCATTGCTAGGGGTGTAAACGAGCCGAGCGGCTCGCGAGCTACTCGAGATCGGCTCGAGAAAAAGCTCGAAACAATTCGAGCCTTATCGAGCCCGAGCCGAGCTTGAGCCTAAAATAAAGCTCGTTTGTTTATTGAGCCCGAGCGAGCCTCACATGTGAAGCTCACTCCGCGTTTCGAAAGTCAAAGTCAAAGTCAAGATTGAAGTCAAAGGAAGAAAAGATTGCTAATGGCGATCTGTCACTCCTTGCTCAACTACTGTTTTGACTTCTTTGACTTGTAAATCGAATCTATTATTTATTTGCATTAGTTGTATTATGTGGAATATCTATTAATAATAGAGGTTTAATCGCATCTTTAATCGCTAATCGACTTATCGCTAATCGCTATCGCAATCGCAACTCGAATTATGTGTACTGAATAATGTTCTACGTGTGTGTGCTATTTATGTGTTACTTGTGCATGTTATGTTTATGTTGAGGTGTTAATCGCAATCGCAATTCTATCGCATCGCAATCGAATCGAGAATGCTAAACGCAAGTTATTTATAATGATTATATGTTAGATATAGTAGTTATGTTATTTGGGTAACTATTGGTAAATACTATCACATCGCTTACTCGAATCGCATCGCAACGCAACGCTCAACACGCGAATCAAAACGACAAAACTCATCGCGCCGAACAGCTAGATCGAGTGGCCAACCGATCGAGTGGCCATCCGATCGGATTGCCATCCGATCGAGTTGTCACCCGATCGGACTACCACCCGATCGGACTGCCATCCGATCGGTGACCTGCGCGACATTTCAACTCTTTCCTTTTTGGGAAACCCTATAAATACCCCTCTGTCACATCATTTGTGATGTGACAGCTCCTTGTTCGACCAGCCGCACTCAAGCACTCATTTCTCTCGATTTCTCTCGATTCTTGTAAGTTTCCAACCTAAATCTTGTACTTCTATGATCTACACCCACTTCTTCATCATTTTCACCTTTGAATCTTAACTTTTAACCGTGAAATCACCGGATTTGAGGTGTTCTAGGGTGATGTCATCATGGAGTTCCTGTGAACTTCAAAGCTTGGCTTCATTTCACCAAGAACAACTTAGATCTGAAGGATTTCCACAAGATTAACCAATGTTTTCGCATAGATCTACTCAAATTCATGGTTAAAAGGATTGAAAGAAGGTTTTCCAACTTTCTTTCAACTCTTTTACACTCAATGCACTCAAAACCGATAGAATCAGAGCTCGTTCTGATATTCTACTCTTCCTTAGTGATGGGTTAGTTCAAGATCTGAATTCTATCCGAGAGATAACCGATTTCGGGTTTTAACATGAACAACCGTCTCGAACCGTGAACTGGTCGGACTAGGGTGGTTCCTGTTCGATCAGGTCACTTGGGTCGAGATGGGGTTTCTGTTGTTTGAGCAAGTTATCATAACATCTCGTTCAAAACTGCAAATCTTCAAAATAATCAAGTGTCAAAGACGATCAGGTCGTCGGGACGGATTGCTGGAGGAATAGGTGGAGGAGGCGGAGGTGGACATGGTGGCGGCACAGGAGGAGGAGCTAGCATAGGAGGAACCGAGGGAACTATCGGTGGTGCAGGATATGGGGCAGGTGAAGGAGGTGGTAGTGGTGGTGGACATGGTGGTGCAGCAGGTTATGGTGGTGGAGCGGCTGGAGGTGGAGGGGGGGTGGTGGTACTGGAGGAGGTGGTGGTGGAGGAGGAGGAGGAGCGGAGGGTGCAGGTTATGGTGGAGGCGAAGGAGGTGGGAGTGGTCCTGGACATGGTGGAGCGTCTGGGTATGGTGGTGGAACGGCTGGAGGTGGGGGCGGTGGTGGTGAACACGGAGGAGGTAATGGTATTGGAGGAGGTAGTGGAGGGGCACATGGTGGAGGAGAAGGAGGTGGGATTGGTGGTGGATATGGTAGTGCTGGAGGAGTCGGTGGAGGAGGTGGGGGTGGATATGGTGGTGGCGGCGGGGGAGGAGCTGGTATAGGAGGAGCAGAGGGAAACGGATATGGTAGTGGAGGGGGTGCTGGAGGGTCATACGGCGGATACACCGGTGGAGGCGGTGGTGGTGGTTCAGGAGGCGGTGGTGGTTTAGGTGAGCATGGAGTTGGTAGTGGAAGTGGTGAAGGTGGTGGACATGGTGGCTATATCCCTTGAACATGAGTCTTGTATTCATTGTAAAAAATATATACAATGAGTCATATCTAAAATAATATGATAGATGCATGCATTGTTTGTAATCGTGTTGTATGTGTTTTAATGGATTTACGTGATAAGTTGAACGTAACGCACATAAAGCAGGTCTATCGCAACTTCCAGTTCCACTTGTTTTTCATGAATTTTGCTAACCCATGCGGTTGGCTTGTTTAGCTTAGCGATTATCCTACGGTCTGATACAACTACATCCTTAAAAACACGTTTGAGTTATTCAAAAATGCTAAAGTCATCACTGGAAGTTGACATTATATACCTATATATTCACATAAAAATTTGCTAAATTTTTTTGCCAAATAATGACAATAAGAATGAGAAAAAAGTATAACACTACTCAATAAGAAAAGGCTTGACTACATCATTGCTAGGGGAGTAAACGAGCCGAGCGGCTCGCGAGCTACTCGAGATCGGCTCGAGAAAAAGCTCGAAACGATTCGAGCCTTATCTAGCCCGAGCCGAGCTTGAGCCTAAAATAAAGCTCGTTTGTATATTGTGCCCGAGCGAGCCTCACATGTGAAGCTCACTCCGTGTTTCGAAAGTCAAAGTCAAAGTCAAGATTGAAGTCAAAGGAAGAAAAGATTGCTAATGGCGATCTGTCACTCCTTGCTCAACTAATGTTTTGACTTCTTTGACTTGTTAATCGAATCTATTATTTATTTGCATTAGTTGTATTATGTTGAATATCTATTAATAATCGAGGTTTAATCGCATATTTAATCGCTAATCGACTTATCGCTAATCGCTATCGCAATCGCAACTCGAATTATGTGTACTGAATAATGGTCTACGTGTGTGTGCTATTTATGTGTTACTTGTGCATGTTATGTTTATGTTGAGGTGTTAATCGCAATTCTATCGCATCGCAATCGAATCGAGAACGCTAAACGCAAGTTATTTATAATGATTGTATGTTAGATATAGTAGTTATGTTATTTGGGTAACTATTGGTAAATACTATCACATCGCTTACTCGAATCGCATCGCAACGCTCAACACGCGAATCAAAACGACAAAACTCATCGCGCCGAACAGCTAGATCGAGTGGCCAACCGATCGAGTGGCCATCCGATCGGATTGCCATCCGATCGAGTTGTCACCCGATCGGACTACCACCCGATCGGACTGCCATCCGATCAGCTACCTGAGCGACATTTCAACTCTTTCCTTTTTGGGAAACCCTATAAATACCCCTCTGTCACATCATTTGTGATGTGACAGCTCCTTGTTCGACTAGCCGCACTCAAGCACTCATTTCTCTTGATTTCTCTCGATTCTTGTAAGTTTCCAACCTAAATCTTGTACTTCTATGATCTACACCCACTTCTTCATCATTTTCACCTTTGAATCTTAACTTTTAACCGTGAAATCACCGGATTTGAGGTGTTCTACGGTGATGTCATCATGGAGTTCCTATGAACTTCAAAGCTTGGCTTCATTTCACCAAGAACAACTTAGATATGAAGGATTTCCACAAGATTAACCAATGTTTTCGCATAGATCTACACAAATTCATGGTTAAAAGGATTGAAAGAAGGTTTTCCTACTTTCTTTCAACTCTTTTACACTCAATGCACTCAAAACCGATAGAATCAGAGCTCGTTCTGATATTCTACTCTTCCTTAGTGATGGGTTAGTTCAAGATCTGAATTCTATCCGAGAGATAACCGATTTCGGGTTTTAACATGAACAACCGTCTCGAACCGTGAACTGGTCGGACTAGGGTGGTTCCTGTTCGATCGGGTCACTTGGGTCGAGATGGGGTTTCTGTTGTTTGAGCAAGTTATCATAACGTCTCGTTCAAAACTGCAAATCTTTAAAATAATCAAGTGTCAAAGACGATCAGGTCGTCGGGACGGATTGCTGGAGGAATAGGTGGAGGAGGCGGAGGTGGACATGGTGGCGACAGAGGAGGAGGAGCTAGCATAGGAGGAGCCGAGGGAACTGTCGGGGGTGCAGGATATGGGGCTGGTGAAGGAGGCGGGAGTGGTGGTGGACATGGTGGTGCAGCAGGTTATGGTGGTGGAGCGGCTGGAGGTGGAGGGGGAGGTGGTGGTACTGGAGGAGGTGGTGGTGGAGGAGGAGGAGCGGAGGGTGCAGGTTATGGTGGAGGCGAAGGAGGTGGGAGTGGTGCTGGACATGGTAGAGCGTCTGGGTATGGTGGTGGAGCAGCTGGAGGTGGGGGAGGAGGTAGTGGTATTGGAGGAGGTAGTGGAGGGGCACATGGTGGGGGTTATGGTGGAGGAGAAGGAGGTGGGATTGGTGGTGGATATGGTAGTGCTGGAAGAGTCGGTGGAGGAGGTGGGGGTGGACATGGTGGTGGCGGCGGAGGAGGAGCTGGTATTGGAGGAGCAGGGGGGAAGCGGATATGGTAGTGGAGGGGGTGCTGGTGCAGGTGGGGGTGCTGGAGGGTCATACGGCGGATACACCGGTGGAGGCGGTGGTGGTGGTTCAGGAGGCGGTGGTGGTGGTGGTGATTTAGGTGAGCATGGAGTTGGTAGTGGAAGTGGGAATGGAAGTGGTGAAGGTGGTGGACATGGTGGCTATATCCCTTGAACATGAGTGTTGTATTCATTGTAAAAAATATATACAATGAGTCATATCTAAAATAATATGATAGATGCATGCATTGTTTGTAATCGTGTTGTATGTGTTTTATTGGATTTACGTGATAAGTTGAACGTGATGCACATAAAGCACGTCTATCGCAATTCATGAATTTTGCTAACCCATGCGGTTGGCTTGTTTAGCTTAGCGATTATCCTATGGTCTGATTCAACTACATCCTTAAAAACACGTTTGAGTTATTCAAAAATGCTAAAGTCGTCACTGGAAGTTGACATTATATACCTATATATTCACATAAAAATTAGCTAAATTTGTTTGCCAAATAATGACAATAAGAATGAGAAAAAAGTATAACACTACTCAATAAGAAAAGGCTTGACTACATCATTGCTAGGGGTGTAAACGAGCCGAGCGGCTCGCGAGCTACTCGAGATCGGCTCGAGAAAAAGCTCGAAACGATTCGAGCCTTATCGAGCCCGAGCCGAGCTTGAGCCTAAAATAAAGCTCGTTTGTTTATTGAGCCCGAGCGAGCCTCACATGTGAAGCTCACTCCGTGTTTCGAAAGTCAAAGTCAAAGTCAAAGTTAAGATTGAAGTCAAAGGAAGAAAAGATTGCTAATGGCGATCTGTCACTCCTTGCTCAACTACTATTTTGACTTCTTTGACTTGTTAATCGAATCTATTATTTATTTGCATTAGTTGTATTATGTGGAATATCTATTAATAATCGAGGTTTAATCGCATATTTAATTGCTAATCGACTTATCGCTAATCGCTATCGCAATCGCAACTCGAATTATGTGTACTGAATAATGTTCTACGTGTGTGGGCTATTTATGTGTTACTTGTGCATGTTATGTTTATGTTGAGGTGTTAATCGCAATCGCAATTCTATCGCATCGCAATCGAATCGAGAACGCTAAACGCAAGTTATTTATAATGATTGTATGTTTGATATAGTAGTTATGTTATTTGGGTAACTATTGGTAAATACTATCACATCGCTTACTCGAATCGCATCGCAACGCTCAACACGCGAATCAAAACGACAAAACTCATCGCGCCGAACAACTAGATCGAGTGGCAACCGATCGAGTGGCCATCCGATCGGATTGCCATCCGATCGGATTGTCATCCGATCGAGTTGTCACCCGATCGGACTACTACCCGATCGGACTGCCATCTGATCGGTGACCTGCGTGACATTTCAACTCTTTCCTTTTTGGGAAACCCTATAAATACCCCTCTGTCACATCATTTGTGATGTGACAGCTCCTTGTTCGACCAGCCGCACTCAAGCACTCATTTCTCTCGATTTCTCTCGATTTTTGTAAGTTTCCAACCTAAATCTTGTACTTCTATGATCTACACCCACTTCTTCATCATTTTCACCTTTGAATCTTAACTTTTAACCGTGAAATCACCGGATTTGAGGTGTTCTAGGGTGATGTCATCATGAAGTTCCTATGAACTTCAAAGCTTGGCTTCATTTCACCAAGAACAACTTAGATCTGAAGGATTTCCACAAGATTAACCAATGTTTTCGCATAGATCTACACAAATTCATGGTTAAAAGGATTGAAAGAAGGTTTTCCAACTTTCTTTCAACACTTTTACACTCAATGCACTCAAAACCGATAGAATCAGCGCTCGTTATGATATTCTACTCTTCCTTAGTGATGGGTTAGTTCAAGATCTGAATTCTATCCGAGAGATAACCGATTTCCGGTTTTAACATGAATAACCGTCTCGAACCGTGAACTGGTCGGACTAGGGTGGTTCCTGTTCGATCGGGTCACTTGGGTCGAGATGGGATTTCTGTTGTTTGAGCAAGTTATCATAACGTCTCGTTCAAAACTGCAAATCTTCAAAATAATCAAGTGTCAAAGACGATCAGGTCGTCGGGACGGATTGCCGCCCGATCGGATTGCCATCCGATCGGATTGCCACCCGATCGGACAGCCATACGATCGGCTTGCACTTGGTTCCGCACTTAAACTTTTCATTCAAACTTTCAAGGTTCTGAACGTCGAACGGATTGCCATCCGATCGAACGACCATCCGATTGAGTGACGTTTGGGACTCTGATACTTGATCAATTCTCAAAGATCATCAGTAACTAACGGATTGCCACCCGATCGGATAGTCATCCGATCGGGTGGCCGTCCTGCTGTAAACTGGTTCTCAACTGTGAAGCCTCGCCAATCGGGTCGTCGTCCGATCGAACCACCGTCCGATCGACCGACCTGAAGGGTAGAGATACTTCTCTATTTTTAAAATGCTACAACGAAAATTCAAATTACAAACCATCATACACAAACACATCCTTACCAAACAAGGTGCCAATCCAATCGAATGGCCATCCGATCGGATGACCATCCGATACTTTGTCACTTTTGCACCGTTTTACGCACCGCTCATCGTTTATGCTATTGTTAACTGCTCAGGCTAATCTCTCCCAGCGCTCCCTTCAATCCAAGAGAGTGTTTACTTGTTAAGCACGATCTGTGAGTATACTCGATCCCTTTTTTCTTTATGCACTTTTAGCTGTTACATACGTTTCTTATCTAAATCACATCGATCACACAACGCAAACACTATTTATACGCTGACCTCTAATGCATGTTATACGTGACTCGATGAATGCCTGTTTGTAATGTTTACACATTGATTGCTGTCTACCTGCCTTAGCAACGATAGTATTATAGTTTGGACTCAGCACCTGATCACTCAGGGGTTGTTAAGGACAATTACTTCACGTGTTCGTAGTGGTTAACATGTGATGCGTACTCGCTACTCGCAGTCAAATCGCAGTCATTGGTATTGATAGGATCTTTGTCGATAACTTACATGCTTCACATTATACGTTGTACATGCTGGTTATGCGTAAATGATTTCGAACTCTATTATGCTATATCAAACTTGTATGCTGTAACAGCCCAGCGTAACCGCACCATGATATTGTCCGCTTTGGCAGCCAGCACGCTCTCAGCGTCTGCCCCTCATGGTTTTAAAAACGCGTCATGATGGTGAAGGTATCCAGCCCCTTATAAGGAAGCCTTAGTTCCCCTTCACAACCGATATGGGATATCACAGTCCACCCCCCTTAAGGGGTCCAGCGTCCTCATGGGACTTGGCACCATCGGTCCGGCCTTGGCTCTGATACCATCTGTAACAGCCCAGCGTAACCGCACCATGATATTGTCCACTTTGGCAGCCAGCACGCTCTCAGCGTCTGCCCCTCACGGTTTTAAAAATGCGTCATGATGGTGAAGGTATCCAGCCCCTTATAAGGAAGCCTTAGTTCCCCTTCACAACCGATGTGGGATATCACATATGCTCACCTTTACACTATGTGTATTGACCTTTATTTTAACATATGTGACAGGTGTTTGAATGCATAGGATGTTGCTTACCTGCTCTCATGGAATCGAGTTAGGAAGAGTCTAGAAACAAACGAACAATTTATTTAAATCTGAGTTGTCGAAACATGTTATTTATTTTTGAGATATCGTGGTCTGTAATAACTTAATTTGCTTGATGGGTTATGGTATGGGACATAATATTAACTATCTGGTAATGTAGTTGTTATGGAATTTCTCTTGAACAATCTGTTTCGCTCAGTGCCATGCCCCGATGTTTCCGTCATCGGTTGGAGTGTGACAGCTCGTTAGGCTTGTCGAGCCTTAGTGTAAACGAGCTGAGTCGAGCCGATCTTATTTTAACTTGTTTACAAGCCGACCTCGAACCTAAAAATAAGCTTATTGAGTAAACGAGCCCGAGCTTCACTTATCGAGCTCGTGAGCCTCAAAAGTCTATTATTTATATTATTTTTATTTAATATATTAATTAATAGATAATAAACGAGCCGAGCTCGAGCTTGAGAAAATACCAATGAGCCGAGCTTTCATAAGTTAATCGAGCTCGAGCATGGTCGAGCTCGGGCTCGGCTCGTTTGCACCCTAATCATTGCGATCATATGCTTTTTTGATGCACATTCAGTCATAAAATTTCTTAATAACCGATTTGTCATCGTCACAGACATAATAAACCAAAAAAGGGCAAAGAGATGTAAAATAGTCCCAATTTATTCTAAAGAAATTTAATGAGCAAAACATGTTTGTAAAATCGGTATTGTAGGCTCAGAAATCTTGAGTTAACCGATTGCTTGTATAAGCCTTCTCCGTTTGCAAAACCCAAATTTTACACATCATAACCTATTTACAATATATTTATACTTATCAATTAGCAAAAAATCATTTACGCCTTATGTACAATGACAAAACACCCAAATGACTATCAAAGCTCAGAGCCATGGAATTGTTGCATACAAAAGTTCCAAGCCAAACTCTCGACACCATCAGAACCATCATACTCATATATCACAGTGAAACTAAAATTCTCCTAAAGTTGATAGCATACTACTTTAAGCCGTAGGTGCAGCTCATATATACAAAACAAACGAACAAAGCTTAAGACACAACAAATCATAGCAAAACAGCGTTGCAATTGATAATATATAAATTGAGGCACACCTTTTAAATCCGAAATCCAATGAGTAGTGACAATCGGATAGACAATAGCACATGAACAACAACCAAAGCATCAAGATATTGTACCTTGTAAGCCATAACTGCAATATAACTCAAAGAAAGTCAAGCTCAGAAGTTTAAAATGGCTGCAAACGTATCTACCAAGCCAAATAATAAGCACAATCATAGCCTTCAGAATCATATGACCGACAATCGAATAGGCTAATACACACTCACAACAACCCAAAGCAAGCAAATGTTTCTAATTGCTTATATGTAAACTACACATCATATGTTCTAAGCCATAACCAACAACATATCCCAGAATAATCCAAGCTCAAGAGCCTCAAATGGCTGCAATAAAATCTACCACACCTAATAAGATGCAACATCACAACCATAACACTCAGATGAACAACTAACTATTCATCTTCATCGATGTCACACCCCGATATTTGCAGCTCAGCCCGGTGGGGAGTATCGTGACGTAAGATTGATATCGTCATAGTTAATAAGCACATAATAGCACAACGAAAGTCTTGGAATATAAAATATTATTACAAACTCAATTGTCTGAAAATACCAAAGTAATAATTATAGACGAGCTTGTAATATCAAATCCACAGGCGGATCAATAAATATAATTACTTATATCTATTTCAAACGTCGAAAACTCGGTAATATTTTTCAAAATAAATATAAAGACTTGCATTTATTATAAACGCCGAAAACTTGACAATCTTTTATACAATAAATATAATTATTTATATTTATTTCAAACGTATCGTAATCGACAATTATATAAAATAGATATAATTATTAATTATATTTATTTTAAACATCCACAACTCAAGAATTTTATAAAAATAAATATAACTTTTTATATTTATTTCAAACGCCTAAACAGCATATACATATATTTTGGCAATTATCCGAGAGACGCAAGATTATATTCTAACCACACGACGGTTACGTGTATATATACATATATAACTTTACATTTACAATATACGAGCGACAATATAATACTTTCATTTAAATATTCGTTACATACACGTACGACTTCTCGGGACGACTAACGCGATTCTATCGATATATTTATATACTTTTATAGAAATATTTATATATTTTAAATTTCTTGAAAACTAAGTGTTTCCAAAACTTAGTATCCATCACCGACATTAAATGAAACTCAACAAGTATATCTTTTTTTCCGTTTCTTTCAAGTTAATAACACCATTGAATCGCTCGGGTAAGCGATGCGGTAGAGCTCGGTGACACATAGTTTAGCTATATCATTTTATTAGACACTTATAATTATTCTGTGATAGGAATGTCATAGATTGCATGCTAGCGAGTCACGTTCGGAAATGACATTATGGATGCACATTTAGCTAGCTTTGCACAATGATATCAAGGTGAGTTCATAATCCCGTCTTTTTACGGTTTTACATTTTTATAAATGTTTTCGGGGTGGAAAGACATGCACGTAATGCAAAAACATACAAGGTTTTCGATGAACAAAAATTACATATTTCTAAACCATGCTACAAACAAGATTTAACTAACACAAATGGTTTGTGATTTTCATTAAACTGAAATGGTTTACGAACGAGTTATGCAAAACATACCAGTTTTTACAAAAAACACGAGCATTTACGAAACATGCATGAGCTACAGACTAGTGACGGGGTTTGTCCTAGTTACAATGGGACTGAGTGTCCTACATACAAACAAGGGGACATGTTGGTCCTGCACACGAACAACGGGACAATGTGTCCTACATTCAACCCACAAATCTTGCATGCACCTCAAGGCCTTTATCTTATGGACTGGATTGTCATACATACAACTCATAGGCTCATGCAGGCATGTTGTCATTGTCATGCGGGGACATTGACGGTTACACAAGTTTTATAAACACAAAACTTTACAAATACAAGGTTTTACAAAACATAACGCTTTACACATACGAAGTTTCACAAATACAAAGTTTTCATATAACATGCCAAAGAAAATGATTTTTATTTCGTTTTCACAACAATATTTTACAAACCGGTTATTCAAAAAGATTTATTTCAAATCTTTTTCCAAACAAACTATGAATTCGCCAACTTTATGGTGATTTTTTGCATGTTTCTTTCTCAGGTTACTCTTTCAAAATTGTGGCATGGTTGAAATAGGAGAACCATGAGGATTCGAGTACTTAGTGGGCGTTCATTTCCTAGAAGTCTTAGCATTATTTGCTTCCGCTGTGCAATGAAGATACCAGTCAGATCACACAAACTCTGATTTTATCGGGGTGTGACAGGTATAACCATTAAAACCTTAATCTAGCTATATTAAGTGAATTACAAGTTTTGTCCTTTATCTTTATACTCAACTTCAGGTGGTGTCCTTTGTTTTTAAAATTGACGAGTTTTGTGTTTTCCATGGTAAAAGAAGATGATAGATAATTCTTTTTATTATTTCTCAATTCTGAACGATTACAAAGAGATCCTTCTTATAAGGATTCTAAAAAGAAAAAAAAAAGAAAAGATAGGCATTCCTAACAAGCATCCCACTAATATCGTAATTGATTTACTTGACTAATTTATTTAGGGAAATTATTATTTGACTTATCTCAATACTCCCCCTCAAGTTGTGTAGTGGGATCTCCAATACCCAACTTGCATAGAACCGAATTAAAAACCTTCCCTGTAACAGCCTTGGTCAGAATATCAGCTAGTTGCTCTTCAGATTTTATATAGGGAAGCTCCACAGTACCATCTTCAAGTTTCTCTTTTATGAAATGTCGGTCGACCTCCACATGTTTTGTTCTGTCGTGTTGAACAGGATTCTCTGAAATGCTTATGGCAGCCTTATTATCACAGAACAGTCGAGTTGGAAGCTTTATAGGAAAGCCGATTTCCTTCATCAGTTTTTTAAGCCACAAAATCTCTGTAATCCCTTTAACAATTCCTCTAAATTCTGATTCTGCACTGGATAAGGAGACCACCTTTTGTTTTTTACTTTTCCAAGTGACAAGGTTACCTCCTAGCAAGGTAAAAAATCCAGAGGTTGACCGCCTATCGTTTGGATTACTCGCCCAATCAGCATCTGTAAAAACCTCCACACTTAGATGTCCACTCTTGTTGAATACAATGCCCCTTCCAGGAGTCCCTTTAAGATACTGAATTATCCTCATGACCGCTTCCATATGCTCCTTTTGAGGTTGATGCATAAATTGACTTACTACTCCAACCGCATAGGCAATGTCAGGTCTGGTGTGAGCCAAGTAAATTAATTTCCCAACCAATCTCTGGTACCTTTCCTTGTTTGCTGGCTTAGCTCCTTCATTCATCTTAAGATTATGGTTGACTATAATAGGAGTATCAACAGGCTTGCAATCTACCATTCCAGTTTCTGCCAGCAAATCGAGTATATATTTCTTTTGGGAAATAAAAATTCCTTCCTTTGATCGTAGAACTTCAATCCCTAAGAAATATTTCAACCCGCCAAGATCCTTCATTTCAAATTCGTTAAAGAGATTCTTTTGTAGCTGAGCAATTTCTTCTTTATCATTTCCTGTAATGATCATGTCATCGACATATATGATCAGACAAGTGACTAATTCTCCCCTCCTTTTGAAAAATAAGGTATGGTCAGCATTGCTTTGTCTATATCCATATTTTTTCATAGCCATTGTAAACTTTCCAAACCAGGCCCGTGGAGACTGTTTCAAGCCATACAAGGCTTTCTTAAGCCTACAAACTTCATTCTTATTGAATTCGTCCGAGAAACCAGGTGGAGCCTCCATATATACCTCTTCCTTTAAATCTCCATGAAGAAACGCATTTTTAACATCAAACTGGTGAAGAGGCCACTCTTTGTTTGCGGCTATCGACAATAAAACTCTGATAGTATCAATTTTAGCAACAGGCGAGAAGGTTTCAGAGTAATCGATACCATAAGTTTGTGTGTATCCTTTTGCCACTAGTCTTGCTTTATATCGTTCAATTGTTCCATCGACTTTGTATTTAACAGTGAAGACCCACCTGCACCCAACCGGTTTCTTACCTTCAGGTAACACACACTTTTCCCATGTGTTGTTTTTCTGAAGAGCTTTCATCTCTGTGCTCATAGCTTCTCGCCATTCAAGTTTTTCACTTGCTTCCTGAACCGTTCTAGGAATATTTTCTGAGAGGAGAGTGACAAAGAAAGCTTTTGCGGATTCGCCAACTCTCCCCCTGTCTCCATCAATTGGGTATTTAGATTCATGTTTCTTATGTTCCGGAGAGAATCGGTTTGGTGGGACACCTCTATTTTTCCTTGGAGGTAAAACACGAGCCTCTGGTTTTTCAGATTCAGTTTTCTCAGGCTCCTTTTCCTCTTCTTCTAGCTCCTTTTCTTGAAAAACTGGACTATCATTATTAGTATTTAAAACATCATCATATTGAGTTTCACTTACCTGTTGTTGGACATCTTCCGAGGTCGGTTCACTGGTTGTGTGAACTGGCTTGTCAGCCCCTCCTATGTTGGCTGTGAGAGACTCGGTGGCTCCATCTACCTGCTCTGTCGGAACAGCCTTAAGACAACTCAACCAATCTAGAGATTCACTGGCCCTCTCCCCCTGAATTCTAGGTTGGTTGGCAAAGTAGAATTCAGACTCCAACCATTCACAATCCATAGTGACATGGATGCGACGAGACACTGGATTATAACACCGGTACCCCATCTGATGTGGACCATACCCTACAAAAACACATTTTTCTGCACATGGACCCAGTTTATGTCTATGAGTTTTGTGAATGTGAATAAAAACAGAGCACCCAAAAATACATGGTGGCAGTGTTAAGACAGAAGGGATAGTAACTTGGCTTTCAAGAGTTTTTAGAGGGGTGTTATGTCCTAGAATTTGAGTAGGAAGACGATTAAGAAGATAAACTGATGTGGCAACTGCTTCGGGCCAAAACGACTGTGGGACTTGGGATTCAATCATCATAGCACGAGTTTTTTCTAGTAAAATTCGGTTTCTTCGTTCCACAACACCATTTTGTTGAGGTGTGTTAGAACACGATGTTTGATGAATGAGCCCATGTTCTTGGATAAAGCCTTTCATGGTCTGATTTACAAATTCTCCACCGTTGTCGGAGCGAAGAATCTGTATTTTCTTTTTGAATTGGGTTTGAACCATTTTATAAAATATAAAGAATTTTTCTGGCAATTCTGATTTATGTTTCATAAAGTATACCCAAGTCATACGAGAGAAATCATCAACAAATAACACAAAATATTGGAACTGATTATTCTTAGAATTTGGTGCAGGACCCCAAACATCTGAATGAACTAATGAAAAAGCGGAATCAACTCTTGTGTTACTTGGATTAAAAGAAACTCTATGGTTTTTAGCAAGAATGCAAGTCTCACACCTCATACAAGTGGGTTTATTCAAAAAAAGACTCGGAAATAATAATTTAAGATAACTAAACGAAGGATGACCTAAACGACGGTGCCATAACCAAAGTTGTCTGTCAGCCGTTCCATGAGCAAGCATGGCATGTCCCTGGTAAGTCACCTCATCAACATAGTAAAGGCCTCCTCGCTCAGTACCACGCCCAATTATCTCCCTCGTAAGAATGTCCTGTAAGATACAAAAGGATGGATACATTAGAACCACGCAATTCAGCTCCTTTGTAACTTGACTAATAGACAATAGTTTTGAGGATAGTGTTGGAATAAAAAGACAATTTTTTAGCTTCATATTTTTTGAGAATTCAATGGCACCTCGCCCTTTAACCTCAACACGTTCTCCACTTGCAGTTTCAATATACGATTTTGATGATGATCCTAAGTTCAAAAAATCATTCGGATCATATGTCATTGTATCAGTAGCTCCACAGTCAAAAATCCAGCCTGTTGGTTTTTTTAAACCAGGAATGAATGACTGAGCCTGATACAGTTTAGTGGCTTCTTTTCTAATTTCAAAACAACCAGGTTTAAAAAATTTGGGATTGGTAATAGAAGGGTTTGGGGTGTAACTTCCAAACCCTTTACCTGTTTCCTCCATATTTGCCATTCCAATAGCCGCACCTCCAAATCCAGACACAGGTATCGTCGGTTTATCGCCGAATCCTAATCCTTCAGCAGTAGCTTTTTCTCCGGTATCCTGTTCTCCAACAGCAACAGCCGCTTTACTCTTTTGCCCTGGTTTCTCCCACCAATCAGGGTAGCCCACAAGTCTGAAGCACGTTTCCTTAGTGTGTTTCTTCATATTACAATTGGTGCAAAAGAGTTTCGATTTATCTTCTTTCTCCTTCTTTTGTGATTCTGATCGAAATTTATTTTTTCCGGCCGATCCGCGAGCAACCAGCCCTAACCCGATTTCAGACGGCTCGGATGAGGATGACGCTGTTTGTAAAATATTGAGTCTTGCAACTTCCCTGCGTATAGTTGCATACGCAGTTTCAACTGAAGGAAGAGGGTCTCGCTTCAAAATGTCTCGCTTGATTGGTTCCAGTTTATCATCTATAGCAATCAACAATTGGTACAATCTTTGTTCCTGAATTTTCTTGTTATAAATTTGTATATCTCCGGGCTCCGTCATTGGGTTTGGATCTCTTCGGTCAATCGCCATCCAGATATTTTGTAGCTTGTTCCAGCATTCTTCTAATGTATCTTTCCCTTGTCTCAATGAATTGGCCTTCTTATGAAGATCAAAAATCTGCAAAGAGTCGGTTCCGGACCCGTATGTGACAGCTAACCCGTCCCAAAGAGCTTTAGCCGTCGGGTATTGTGAAACACTGTTAACAAGACTCGATTCAATATTCTGAATCAACCATGTAAACACACATTGATCATCTTGCTCCCATCGCCCATAGGCTGGATCTGTTTTTTATGGTGGTGTCGGTTCTCCTGTAAGATGAGAACCCTTCCCCCTACCACCGATTGCCTTCTTCATGATAGTAGCCCATAGAGAGTAGTTATCTCCACCAAGCTTTATCCCAATCGACAAACTTTCAGAATTTGTAGGTTGCGCTCCAAGGCCGTTCCTAAGCAAGGCTGCGATTTGCAGCGTTAAATCATCTGGTATGGCCAAACTTTTATCTGCTTTGTCGCCAGACATTGTATTGCAGGTTGAAGGGTTTTTTTTCTCGGTTTTAGATCAAGAGGAAGGGTAATTGATTTCCCAGAATCATAAACCATGCTCTGATACCATGTTTTCCATGGTAAAAGAAGATGATAGATAATTCTTTTTATTATTTCTCAATTCTGAACGATTACAAAGAGATCCTTCTTATAAGGATTCTAAAAAGAAAAAAGAAAAAAAAGAAAAGATAGGCATTCCTAACAAGCATCCCACTAATATCGTAATTGATTTACTTGACTAATTTATTTAGGGAAATTATTATTTGACTTATCTCAACATTTTGTACCTAATGTTTCAAAATCCTGCACGTTATGTCCTTTAAGCCTAACACAGTTAATTGTTTTGGTTAAGTCATGTAATGTGCCTTGCACATGAGGGCATTTTTATCAATTCGCCTCTGCAGGGACTTATTGTGTAAATAACTTGAATACCCATCATTTTAAAAAAAAAATTAAATACTTTAAAAAGGTTTTAGAAAATAAAAGGTTATAAAAAAATCTGATTCTCTCTTCTCACCTCTCTCTCTCTCTCTCTCTCTCTGCATCTCTCCAACCCCTCTACCACCAACAGCTGCCACCATTCACCATCACCACGACCTGTGCCCCATCTTCCACCACCGCCTCATTAGCCAACCATCGTTGTTCACCATCTCCTTCACCCTCCAACAACACCGTTAGAAGAAACCTGCCCCTAACCCGCTCGCCGACGCTGACACTTCAAATTCAATCATCCTCTCAATCTCCACAACAAACACCACCACCCAAAAACACCCCTGTCAAAACCCATCACAATTCGCCAAAGAGACCCACAAAATCATCAAACCCTTATCTTCCTCCGGCGAGATCCAGTTTGTTCGGTGTTCTCCACAAATCTGGTTTCAAAGTTTCAGATCTCCGATGTCCGATACCTTACATCTCTCACCTTATCGTCACCCACCCATTTCTGATTTGTTCGGTGTTCTCCACATACCCAGAACGTGAGTGCTCTAAAAAGATTAAATCACAGAAAGAAAAAAAAAAAAAAAGTGAAGCATCATCTACGAACATCATTTTGTTTATATTAATGTTCAACGTAAAAATGAGTATTCATTTGCTTTTCTTGGTGCATTATGTTTTTCATGGCAATGGTACCCACCACTATTATGTTATGGATAACAAATTAAAATTCTTATTTCCTTCTTACAATTAGGTTTTGTGGCAGGGGCCTAACATATATGTGTTGTTGGGTCTGACAGCGGTGATGAAGTAAAGTCGTGGTGGTGGTTTGAAATGGAGGTGTTCTCTGTTTGGTGCGACGAAAATCAGGGGGAGAGAATAGAGGTTTATTATATTTGTATATCTGTATGTATGTTTTTTATTTTTGTACACAATACTTCCTTGATATAAGTTGTTTACATAATTAGTTCCTGAAAAGGTAAAATAATGAAAATGCCCGCATGTGCAAGGCAAATGATTACACTTAACCAAAAAAAAATAACTGAGTTAGGCCTAAAGGATATAATGTGCAAGATTTTGAAACATTAGGTACAATGCTCGTCAATTTTAAAGACAAAGGACACCGCCTGAAATTGGGTGTAAAGATAAAGGACAAAACTTGCAATTCACTTAAAACTTTATGTTTTGATTATGAGTTATTGGATTTTATCACCCCTAACTATTGGCTATTGGCCGCTGTCACCTCCAACTTTCACTTTGACTCCTGCCACCCCCAACTTAACACTTAGTGTGTTCTGTCACCGAGTCCTTAACTAATTACTAACTTTTGATCCTGTTACTATACATTTTGGGTGTCCTAAGATCCCTAAAACCTTCATAAGATCCCTATGACACCCCCAAAAGTATAGTAACAGAATCAAAAGTTAGTGATCAGTTAACGATGTGGTGATAGAACACACTAAGTGTTAAGTTGGGGGTGACAGACGTCAAAGTGATAGTTGGGGGTGACAGCAGCCAATAGCCAATAGTTGAGGATGATAAAATCCAATAACCCTTTGATTATCACAAAATAGATTTGATTTCAGGTTCAACAATTGAAAATAGCTTAGTATGACATAATATGAGACTTTTTGGGACTTTTGCTCAAAGTAAACCCATGTTATATCATTTATTGGGGTGAAAAATGGAAATCTATGTTCTGAATGTCCTTCTGATCTAAAACTTTTGTAGAAGCTTTATTGTGTTGAAATCATCATCATCATACTAATACTAAGTAAATTCCATCAATAGTAAAGCTAAGGTAGGGTCTGAGGAAGGTAAGATGTAGACAGCCTTACCTCTACCCCGTAGGAATAGAGTGGTTGTTTCCAGTGAGACCCCCGGCTCGATATTAGTTTTTCATCAAGCCTTAGACATAAGGTACATAACACTCAACAATCAGGACAAATGCCGATTAGTGCATGTACTCTTTTGTCTTTCGGCTATCAACGCCATCACATGATGCATGATTAACCATCCCCCTCTTTCAACGTTATTTTCACGAAATTAGTAAAATAACGTTAATTTTAAAATAACGTTAAAATTATTTTCTATTTGAATATGAAGTACAAACAATTTTAGTTCAAATTTGACAACTGTAGATTTTAATAAAATACAAAAAACAACTAATCATCCAAACAACATAGCAAATCACTAAAAAGACGAGAAAACCAAAGATAAGAGAGAACTGTATGTGGATTTACTAGATTGAATGGATTCACTAGAGAAAATGAAAAAAAGAAGTCGATTAAGAAAGCAGTTGAAACACTAATGATCTACTACTGCCATAAAGATCCATACGATCCAAACAAGTGTGGAAATGTAAAATTATGACCATTGTGAGTTAAAAGGGGGTTGCGGCGCAGCTTGTTGCCCGTTTACCTGCCACTTGTTTGTAAATTGTTAGTTTGGCATTTTAATGAAAAGCAATCAGAAGTTCATATTAAAAAAAAAAAAAATTTTAAAATAACAACTAATAACCTAATAGAATGCCAAATTAGTTCAATATGTGTCCTGAAATGTTAAATGTCTGAAGGGCAAAATACCATACCAAACTGAAAGATTAGAATAAAGAGGATAAGAATTTATGTGGAGTGATATACCTTTTCTTTTGTTCTTCATCTTCAATTTTCATTTTTACAGTGACAATTTTGCGCTCCGTAGGCTCAATACTAGGAGACTTAGCTACAAGAGACAAAGAGGTGTTATTAATCTGCTAATGATATGAACTCGAAAGAGAATCTGAAACAAATAAAGCAAAAGAGACAGTTTAAAACTGAAAAATAATGATGATTAAAATGAATAATCAAAACAGTTTAAAACTGAAATATAATAATGATCATTAAAACGAATAACAGTTATGAGTCCCGAGTGCAACCCCCCCTGCGCGCAGGGGGTAAGACTTGTGGTAAAACATGTCATGAAGCTACAATGATTTGGTAAATGTTTTACCTTATAAACAACCATTCCCTTTGTTTAGGCATGGTTTTCACGTAATTTAAAGTTTTGGGTTACAAATAACAAAACTAAGTTTTTCTTTTAATTTTTACTTCTGTAATTTAAAGTTTTGGGTTACAAATAGGGGTGTTCACGATCCGATCCGATCGAGGGTCTGCTCATGCTCGGATTGAATTACAACCGATCCGATCCGAGCGGATCAAATTTGTAAAACCGATCGCAAAAGTGATGCTCATGCTCGGATTGAATTTAAATCGATCGGCTCGGTTTCGCTCGGTTTTTATCAAATCCTAAAAAAAAAGCGAGCGGATCGTTTTCGCTCGATTGAATAATAAGGCTTTGTTCAACAAAAACAAATTCTAACTTAAAGTGCGAATACAAAAGCAACACAAAATAAAGTGCGAATACATAAGAAACACAAAATAAAGTGCGAATACAAAAGCAACACAAAATAAAGTGCGAATACAAATTGTCATTTAGTTCAAAAGCCATAAACTTCTTCTTTAAGCTTGTTCATACCAAAACAAGTGATACGATTGTTATACGACTGAAAGAAAACAAGTGATATTTACAAACGATTGTTATACAACTGAAACAACTCAAACAAGTTTAAAAAACAGAAGCAGATTAGAAAAAAACAGAACGACTCACTTGTTGCAGATTGAAGACCGGAGATTGAAGACCGTCCGACGAACAATTGCAGATTGAAGACCGGAAATTGAAGACCGCTCAGTTTGTGTCGGAGCCTAGAGAGCGAAACACAGGAGCGGCGACTGAATAGTGAGTGAATACTGAATACTCTTTTGAATAGGATTTAGGGTTAGATACTTAGATTTAGTATTAAATATTAAGTTGGGTTGAATGTGATTTGGGCTTTTAATTTTTTTTTTTGGGCTATTATATTTTTTGAGTTATTAATCTATAAAATCTATAATATAAATATATATATTAATTATTAATAATAATAATTCGAGCGAAACCGAGCGATCGACGAGCGAGCGGAGCTATGCTCATGCTCGGATTGAATTTGAATCGAACCGATCCGATCGGCTCATTTACAAACTGAGCGGGAATCGAGCGAGCATTTTTCGAGCGATCGTCGAGCGATCTTCGATCGTCGAGCAGTTTGGACAGCCCTAGTTACAAATAACAAAACTAAGTTTTTCTTTTAATTTTTACTTCTGTAATTTTACAATAAGTTATGGTGTTAAAATCATATAAATATTTTTATAACTTTTGAAGTGGTTTGGTATTTAATACAAAATAATTTGTGGTGACAAGCGTTTTCGGTAAAACCAAAACGTTTTTGTTTTGTTTTTTACAATATTAACGAACAATACCACTTTGATCAGATTCAAACTTGGAAATTTTACAAAGACAAAATGACAGTGCACGTCCTTTAGGTTTAACTAAAAGTACGGTGTACGTCCTTAGCGTTTAAAAGTTGCACTGCAAATCCTTTAACTTTATTTTCGTTGCATTGCAAGTCCTTTATGGCAAACGGTGTTAATTTTAACCGTTAAATCCCCCACGTACCTCCCACGTGAGGGGTAGATCTGTCCTTTCCCTTCATTTTCCTCCTTTAAAACCACAGTTACCAAAAACCTTCAACATTTCACTTCATCCCTTTCCTCTGTATTAACCCTAACCCCAATACGTATAACCAAAATTTTAACTTTAAATCAAACCTAGGACATCATCGTTGTAGAAATCCTCATCTAGATGATTGCGTTTTCTGGGGAACGATTCTGGGAATATTGGTGTTAGGGTTAATACAGAGGAAGGGGATGAAGTGAAATGTTGAAGGTTTTTCATAACTGGGGTAGGGAAAGGACATATCTACCCCTAACGTGGGAGGCACGTGGGGGATTTAACGGTTAAAATTAACACCGTTTGCCATAGAGGACTTGCAATGCAACGAAAATAAAGTTAAAGGATTTGCAGTGCAACTTTTAAACGTTAAGGACGTGCACTGTACTTTTAGTTAAACCTAAAGGACGTGCACTGTCATTTGATATGGATTCATAAAAGTTTTGTCATAATAACCCTGTTTTCAAACCCGTTTCGAGTATTACCGAAGTCGAGGTTTTAAAACTTACAAACTTCACCAAATTTTCCAAATCATGACCAATGTTAACATCCTAAAATTATGACTTAATAAAATGTTTATAAACATTTTTATGTATTAGTTATACATGGACACGCATGTTGTTTTAGATAAAACCGACACACTCTGTGTTTTAGACCCGGTTAGTCAAATTAGGGTTGTCCGTAAATCTGTGCTCTATGTGCATCGTATTTCACAAGTAGGATTACCTTGGTTCATAGTTGGTCGCTCCAACTAGACTTGTAGGGTTAATTGAACCCATGGTTATTCATTATTTGATGTTTTGTGCTTTGATATCGGTTGGGGCGTTCTATCTAGTCAAGGTTTGATTGTGGCTCTTCGTTATTACATATTTGTATGTGCTGGAAAAAAAAATCAACTACCATGTATTTGATTTTGATTTCAAATTAAACTATTTTCACGAGTCTCTAAACTATTTTATAGTTTACCATTTTCATACATGCTTTTCAGGAAATACAACTTGAGGATCATCGTGCTTACATGCTTTTGGAATAAATTTTTATGTTCTCTACATTTTTTTTTACGTTCTGTTGTTTGTTTTGTTAAGACATTGTGTATTAAGTACTTGCAAGAAACTTGAAGCGTGTACTTTATCGTTCAATGCTATGTACCAATGTTATCTATAGTTTCTCTTGTTAACTACGTGTTCATGTACCAATGTTAACTATAGTTTCTCTTGTTAACTACGTGTTCAATGTGCCACACTTGTTACATCACGTATGTCGTCCGTCTTGGTTTGGTGTGATAGTTTGACACAACAGGACACGAATACATATATGGTTTGGATTAGGGTTGATAATGTCAACACGCCAACTAGAAACATATTAACCCGTCAACCCAACACGATTAATATCCCTGGACTGAATTTTTGGGGAATGATTATTCGTTCAATTTACTATATAGTTTTAAACTATTATTTTATTATTTAGTAAGATTACAAACATTTTTCTTAGTTTATTTATAATAGTTTTAATTAGACCTATGTTACAATTAATAGATTTTTGGTTTTACATAAAGAATTGTGTTAAATTATTATAAGTCACACTTTGTGAAACTGGTTTGTGAATCATACACAAACGTTCTACGTATATGCGAGAGACTGATTTGACCGTCAAAGGATGGCTTCTAAGGTTCGAGACTCGGATCCTCTTCCAATAGTTTCAAATATGATTGCATCACGGTCTAAGAACATTCATAATCAATTCTTCATATCTATCTCTATAATTATACTAAAAATCACCATTTTTTATCTCTCATTTTCAATTAAATAATATTTTTTTATACTTTTATTATTATCTTTTCTCTCTCATCCACTTACAGCCACTTTAAAAAATATTAAAAAATTTATAGATGATGAAAAGTGTTATACCAAATTTACTGATGAACAGTAACATTTTTCGTTTTCTCCACTTACAACAATTGTATACAATATAAAGAACTCACTCACATAAATACGGAGGATCGAATGTAAACTCTCTAAGCACACAAACAAGGATCTACCCAACTAATCAACAATACATAAGACATACAACCACCAATCACTATTTCTAAAGCTAAATTAAACTTGTAATCTTGTTGCTTCATAGTGTTCTACACATACTTGATTTTCATTTATGTTAGGTCGAAGGTGGAGGCTATTGAAGAAGGTGGGTCAAAATCCAACTAAATCTAGTTGCATTTTGGATCACAAGTCAAACAAACACGAGGTGGTTTATACACTAGCCACCTCTAGGCTCTAGCTCTACTACTTCTAGATCGTTTTTAATCCTGTCATAAATTTTGACCTTTAATACTACATCCCCTACCAATAAACCCTTTGTTTTTATTAACCATTTATTACGAAATAATCACATATAGTCATATATATACTTTTGTTTTATTATTATATCTTCACATTCCGCAATTTTTATGTATTCATAGTTCGGACTACAAAATAAATAGGTAGTAACCGAATTCGGTCAATCTCATACTCACCTCAATAAAGTGATTAGAATTTCGAGCTTAATCTTATATTGTTTAATTTACAAGAGCTCGAACCCATCTCGTTTTAAACTTTATGCCTAAGCTCGTGCTTTATAATAATTTTTAAAAAATTTGATCTCAACTTATAGTATGTATCTAATTAACTTTTACATACAAATATAATTATTTTTATATATCTTTAGTTATTATTAAGGTGCCTATTATTAAATATAAAAATATATTATTTAATCATTTGTATTATAATTTTATAAATCCAATTTAAGCTCGAGCTGCTTAGTGTCGACTCATTTTGAGATTTTAACAAGTCAATCTTGAATAGTAGTAGCCCACGACGTGAAAAATAATTAACATTAATTAATTTTCACATAACATCCTAAACAATTGATAAACTAAAATATTTTGCTTGGCCATAAAACAACATACTTATACAATAAACAAACAAAAACTAATATTTGTTTGTATTGTGTTTGAAGATGATGTTTGGCAAAACAAGTGTGGTTGTGTGGTACATCAAATAACTTTTTCGATAAATAATTCATGATCAAAGATGCGCAAAGATTCGATCCAAGAAAACCACGTTACACAAACTACCTTTTAGCTGCTGTTCACCATTTATTTATCAATTTTCCGATCAATAAAAATATAGTCACAGAAAATATAAAACTCTTGTGAATTTACTATTCATATTTGATATATCACAATTAAATGCTTAAAAACGTAACGTAATATCAAATTCTTGTAAGTTCACTATTCATAACTAAATTTACTGTTCATAATTTCATATACCTTAAGGGAGAGGATCAAATAAAAGTAACCGCGCACGTAACTGAGGTATGACCCGGATTTAATCCATATACCGTAAGGTCACCCTCTATGGACGGACGACTGGTCATGTACCTGTAATTTCGATGTCTTCGATTGGCGGAACGCCTTCATGGGGCCCGGGAGATGCCATCCCCGACGCTTCGTGGTGAAACTGTCGCCAACACCAACACCAACACCAACTGATCTGGACCTCATCATCCTTGAATAATCTTCCATTCCTCCACTCGAAACGCTACCCTTATTCGATTCATCATCATGCAAATCATACTTTCTAGTTTTACTCGTCTTGAAAACCGACCAGAAGTTAATTTTATTCCAGCTAACACTTGGTGTGTTCTTCTTATCTTCCTCTACCAACTCTTTCTTCGATTTTGATCTTAGCGGGACCGCGAGAGACCTTGATCTCCGAAACGGAGGCTGGTTTTTTATTAGAGTCGACATGCGTGTGGCTTGATCTGTAGCGATAGAAGACGAGGAGGAAGACGAGGTGGAAATGGAGTCTTGTGGATAACAGGAGCATGGGCGAGTGTTGGAACATTCTGGACAGAGTTTAAGGAGGCGTTCACGGAGACATGTAGGGCAGATACCGGTGGTTGTTGTTCGCCGCTTTGAAGGATGTTTTTGACATTTCCAGATTTGTTGTTCGTCTGTGTAAAACGCCATGTGCGTGTGTGTGTTGTTAGACGGTTACGGTGAATGTGAATGTGAAAGATTCTGTTTGTAACGGTTTTTTATTGTTTGTGTTTGTGAATGAGGACACTTGTGGATGGGGATGGTTTAGCGGTTATAAGGAAGATGAAAGGGGGCAAACCATGGTTAGGTTAGGTTAGGTTAAATAAAGCTATGGCTAGAAGATTAGGGTTTTAGTGAGAGACAAAAATGGTCCCTTGGGTTATAAGTTTTTTCATTTTTTGTTGAGTTAAATGCTTGGTTGGTCCCTGTGGTTTGCAAAAATTTCATACTTGATCATAGTAGTTTACTAATTACACGCATGGTCCCAAAAGTTGTCAAAAATAAACTCGGTTGGTCCCCTAACCTAACCTCTGTTAAATTTCTCAGTTAACTATGTGTGAAATAACTATATTACCCCTGAACAATTAAAATAAATAAAAAAAATTATATAAAAAGAAGACTCATCTTCTTCTTCCCCTCACTCTCTCTAAAAAAAAACCCACCACCCACCTTCATCTTCAACGATCACCACCTTTATCTCCACACCCCAGCCCCCAATCATCCACATACATACAGCCAAACCACCACGATCACTACCACCCCTACACCACCCTTCAATTAACACCTGCAACCAGCGATTCATCTCAATTTGTGGTAGAAATTTCAAAATTGGATTTATTTCATTTAAAATTCAAGTTGGCTGATTTGATTTGATGGTTTAGTTCATAGATTTGGTGATTTAAATTAAAATTTGTTGCACAAATTTAAAGAAAGCAAGAGGTCTTTTTATTTTGGTGCAAAAAGTCAAAATCGGTGTTTCGTTAATACAAATTCATTCAAAATCGATGTTCAGTACATAACAAGATTACATATTTAATTGCTACAAGTTCAATTGAGAGAAACACAAGAAATCATCAAGACTTTACCTGTTTGATGTTTAGTTTAGTGACGCTTAGTTCTGTTCAGAGATTTGTAAATCATACACGCAGGTTTTTTTTCCCGGCGACGAGTTATCAGCGGAAAACAGTGTTGACGGATCTGGTGGGGGTGGTCGGGTATTGGTGTTCGGAGGTGGTGGTTACTGGTGTTTGACAGAGAGAGAAGGGGGTGGTTGAAGAAGATGAGGGTGGACTGAAAAAAAGGAGGAAAAAGAATACGGTGGTGGTGGAGGTAGTTGCAGGTTGTGGTGGGTTGTGAAGGTGGAGGAGGCGGTGGTGTTATAGGTTGAAGAAGATCAGTCTTCTTTATATTTCTTTTAATTGTTCAGGGTAATATAGTCATTTCACATATAGACAGTTAACTGGGAAATTTAACAAATGTTAGGTCAGGGGACCAACCGAGTTCATTTTTGACAACTTATGGGACCACGCATGTAATTAGTAAACCACTAGGACCAAGTATGAATTTTTTGCAAAACACACTAACCAACCAAGCATTTAATTCTAAGTCTTAAATGCAATAACTATGGTTCCCATGGCATAAATTACCATTATGTCCTTTAGAAAAATGTCCACTAGGCAAGCTTGGTCAACTAATAGGTTAATGCAAAAATCATTTATCCAGATCCGGTAACTTGGGCACAAGTGGACATCAAAACGGCCGGTTCTTGTCTTGAAACTCTTTTTAGTCAACTCCTATTTGCATAAAAATGTCATTTGTCATGAGTATAATTGTTATTATAAGTGGCATCCTAACTAGAATCAGGATAGGTGTCATTTGTTCCCATAAACTACCAATGTTAGTGTCCCTCTTGACTTCTTAGTATAAACGAGCAAGTCAAGTGGTTTTGTGAATTTGTATACGCATATGCTACATGATGACGACGTGTGCCATCTCAATGTTATGAGTATAATTGTTATTTTAAGTGGCATCCTAACAATGAACTAGTGTTTCATGCTATTCGCGTCATTAGTATCTATACAATCTTGTAGGTAGGGGGAGGTTCATTTGAGAAGAAAATTAAATTGAGAAGAAAAAGAATAAAGGGTATAATTGTAAAACATTAAATAGTTTTTCTCTCATCTCATTTATTATTATTTTTGACTAATTAATTAGTCATAAAGAGTATCATCCTACACACTAAAATTTTTGCCTAGACACATCAAAATTTATCCTACACGTTTTTTAAATTTATCCTACACATACTGAAATTTATCCTACACAACTCGTAATTCATCCTACACACCTCATAATTTATCCTACACTTTAAATTAATTTTTTTCTTCTTTGAAAAAAATATATTTTTTTTTTAAATAAGTTACAAATTTAATTTAGTGAGCTATTAAAAAGGAAGACTAAGAATTAATGATCTATCTAATTTTACCAATATACCCTTACACCCATATTAAATACAAAAATTAAATGAAGTAAAATGAAGCATTATTATTGGTTGAAGTTTGTTCTTTTTTATTCTTACAAAAAAATTCTTCTCATTTGAACCCTCCACCTTGTAGGTATAAGTGTATCACTAGACATTTATCCGCGAGTATCAACTTAGTATTGGTGAGATGTATCATGTACACTAATCATGCTAAAAGTTGTAGAAAAGATGTAGCAGCACATATCGCCAGGGGCGGACCCAAGCCCACCCCAAGGTGGGCGGGCGCACCCCCGGGGAAAAAAAAATTAGGGCTAAATTCCATCGAAAATCCCGTCCGCACCCCTTGGATTTTTCGTCCGCACCCCTTAGGTAAAAAGTGTTATCAATTTATATTTTAAATTTTTTTTAGTAAACTCATATTTAAAAAAAATATATACTACCTAAATTATATAACTTTTAATAGCTAACCAACTAAACCCAAATACCCATACCTTTACCCACTTATAATTCCTAACTAGCTAGCCCATTAACCAAACCCAACAATATTTCAAACTATAATAAAATAATTAAAGCCCAAAACCTTAAGAAATTCTATCCCGCTCTCTCTCTCTCTCTCTCTTGCGTCCCTGCACTGCCAACGAACAACATCACCCAGCGACAACAATCCAGCAGCCGGCGACCACCGTAATCAGCCACCATACCACCGTCGTTCGACACCAAATCTAACCGGAATCCGAACACGGGTAAGTTTCTTTGTTATTTTGATGATTTTGGTTGATATTATAGGAGAAAAAGGGGTAATAAAGTTGTTAAATAGGTTTGAAATTTTGTGTGTTTTGACGTTGTTTATGGTTGTTTAGATGATTTTTAGGGTGATTATGTTGTTTATATATTTTTAGGGTGATTACAACTTACGTTATGATTTCTAGGGCTTGAATAGTTGAAAATTAAAATTGAAACATTATGTTATGGAGCGATGAACTTATGTTATATAGAGAAAGAATTGCTTAAGAAATTAGCTTTAGATGATGTTTTGGATAGATTTCAAAAAATGAAAACCCGTAGGGCGTCGACGTTTTAATTATGTTTGTAACAAGGTTTGACATGTTTTTGATGATTATATAAATTTAGTTTGATGTTCGTTTGTTTTACATGACCCGATACGAACCGATTTTTTACTTATATACCTAGGGGCCTAAAATTTTTAAAAATGTTCCGCACCCCCATGGAAAAATTCCTGGGTCCGCCACTGATCAAGACAACATGTGCATGCTAAAAGCAATGCTAGTGACCAATTTGGAGCACAAATGTCGGGTTCAATTCGAAATGTGAACACGAGAACTAGAAAAGTAGGGCTTTTGTGTGTAGAAAACAGATTTTATTTGATCACGACGGCAGTGCTCCACTAGAATAAGAAATAGTGTTGAAAGCCCATGTGGGAGATCACATGGTGAACCAAAACCAAACCAATTATACCGGTTTGGTTTTATGGGTAGAACCAGGGGCGGACCCAAGTTAACGGGTGGATGAGCGGCCGCACCCCTTGAAAAAAAAAATTAGTGGTATTTTTCGCGAAAAATCCAGACCGCACCCCTTGAAAATTTTCATCCGCACCCCTTGAAAAATTCCGACTGCACCCCTTGGACATTTTCGTCCGCACCCCTTAGAAAAAAATGTTAGGAATTTATGTAAAAAAAATTGTGAACACGGATTGAAACCTGATCAAATTATGTAAACAAGTTAGCCTACTAACCCCTTTAATAAAACTTAAATTCAATCCATCAAGCCCAATAATTTAATACTCATTCAAGCCCAACCCAACTACTAGTTTTGTTAAACAAACCAGTCCACATAATAATAAAAAAAAAACCCCAAATCGTTGCCACTTGCCAGCGACTCCCGCCCTCCCTCTGCCTCACTTCAGCGCCCAGCGACAGCATAATTCCGGCTGGCGACTGCAAAATTTCGGCTGCAAACTGGTTAATTCAGGTCGCCCCTGACAGGTACATGTTTTTTACTAGGGCTTATAATAATTACTAGGGCTTGAAATTCAAAATTTTGGTTGGCAAACATGTTTGTTGATTATATGATTGTTGGTTGGCAAATAATAATTACAATGGCTTGAAATTCAAAATTTTAAATTGAAAATTAAGGAACATGGGCTATGGTTGAACACTTGAAGATCCTTGTTTATTTTGTATGTGATAGGATTAGGAATGAACATTGAGTAGAGAAGTTATGCCCGATTTCTCAAGAGGAAAGGGGTTGAACCACTTTTTTTCGCCGGATTATTCTAATTAAAAACCAAAGTATGTTATAGATAAGTTTTTTTGTTCTTTTATTGAGTGATTAAGAGAAATAAAAGTAGGGATGGTTTGAATTTTGATGTTTTTTTGTTTGTTAATGTGATAGGAAGTTAGGAACTAGGGTTTGATTGTTTGAGAATTGAAATGGACCCGACCCGATCTGATTCGACCCGCTATGAAACTTTGTTTGTTTGTTTTTACTTGTTTTACATGACCCGACCCGATCCGACCCGCTATGAACCGATTTTTTTATATAGCTAAGGGTCTAAAATCTTTAAAAAATTTCCGCACCCCCAGGAAAAAAATCTTGGATCCGCCACTGCATATCGCATAGGTGGATCTGCCCTTTCCAGTTTGGGCTCACTGAGTTAGGTCAAGAAAAATTCAGGAGGATTAAGCTTATTATTAGTGGGCTATTATACAAAAACTGGACCCAGTTTAAGCGGGTAGGTGGGCTTCATATTGCTGCTTCCTTTATGGTTTCTCTGATTATGGGCTTATAAAGTTGGGCTTGAATTTTCTAATAAGACGAAAGTTCCGGCTCATGCTTAAGTTCAACTGAAAGGAGTGGTCTTACTAGAGGAACCCGCGAGATGCGACGGATTGGTCAATTTCACTACAATAATAAAATTTATAAGGTTAAAATAATAATAATAATAATAATAATAAAGACGAAGGTGTCGATTATTAGGAGGTTAAACATCCACTACATTGAAGGAAATGGGGTGATTGTCTTTAGGTTAGAATGAAGGTGAATTAAATTTCAAGCTTTCACTTTAGAACCCAATGTATTGTAGTGTCTTAATATCTTGCCTCTTGATATCTCACATATTAAATTTTAGTGCTTTCACTTTAGACCATGCAATGGTTCTAAGAGTTATTTTCTGTCATATAAACGCCCCTTAAAAAATATGTAATGTTTAATGTCCCTTAATGTTCTTACAATCATTACTTTTCAATTTTGTTCTCCTCACTTGGCGTTATACTAGAAACATTCATCCCTTTTCATGTCCCTGTAATGCTCAGAGGGCAGTGTTAAGAACGTTATTAAGCCCCTTCACAGGCGGCGTTATTAAGCTCCTTCATGCTCCTATAATTTAATGCCCAATACGCATGCTCTTAGGCTGAAGGGTGTAGGGGGCATGGGTTGGATCATCAATGCCACATAGGACCTTTAATAGATTGCTACACCACCTCATTGCCTCATCCACCATGGTTGGCATGGATTAAACCTTGACAACCATGGACCTCCTTTCCTTATTTAATATTTTCTTTTTCTTTTTACAAAAATAAATTAAAATAAGAGAATAGTGATTTGGGTCATGACCACACCCATAGGGTAGTGGTTTTGGATGATGGATAAGAAGTGGGTGACATGACGCTGATGTAGAGGGTCATGGTGACCATAAGGGTCATGACCACACCCTATAGCCTTAGCTAACCATGTGTGACGGTAATAATTGTCATTAAAGGAGATGTTAATTTTTTTCAACCCTCGTCAAGCAACTGATTGTGTATTATGAATCATTTAACTACAACTAAAAATCATTATCTAACGGTTTTCATTTGAGCTATACAACATTAAAAAAAAATTGAATTTGCTATATAAAATAATAGTGAAAGGTTTCGAAAAACAGAAAAACGATTTGGTTCACTTGGCCATCAAATGTAGAGATCAGAGAAGAAATTGTAAAATACTTTATTCTCCTCAATAAACAAAATACGGATGTGTCTTGTTTTGTTAGCAAATACGTACAATATCTCGTTATGTTCAATGAGATATTAAACATATAAAAAGACCGATGCTATTGTTAAAAGATGTCAATACAATCATCTTATGACTTATGAGTAATCTTGTCAGGGCCGGCCCATAGAGGGTGCGAGGTGGGCAACAGCACAAGGCCCAAACCCTCTGAGGGCCCAAATTTTTTAAATTTTGTACAGAATTTACGTTGTATAAGATAGAATATATAAGCACTGAATCGAGATATAATTTAAATGAGTACTTGTACTAGTGGTTACTATCTTGCTTAAACAACAAGGAGACGCGGTTTCTAATCTCGGCGTCTCTAAATTTTTTTATTTTAGCTTTTTTTTTTGGTTTTTTGTGTTTGTGTCATTTAATGCTTAATTTTGTCGACTGCATCTTTCCCTTTACCTTTAATTAAAAAATTACTTCCTAAACTTAGCTAAATAATTATTTAAAGGGAAATTGTATATAAATAATCCCAACTTGCTCAATTTGGCCGATAATAATCCCAACTCAGTTATTGGCCGATAATAATCCGAACTGGTCCACTTTTGGCCGATAATAGTCCGTCGTTAAAAATAGCTTAACGGAGTTAAGCTTTTTTCCGAATTACAAACCGATGTTTTATGGATTTTGATCAGAACGAGGATACGAGCTGATTGATATAAAACTTACCTCGAAATACTGCCCCAAACGACGAAAACGGTGCTTCAATTTGGGTGTTTAAACTTCCAATTAACAAAAATCAAGTCGTTTGAAGCACCGTTTCGAGGTAAGTTTTACATAAATCGAATCGTATCCTCGTTCTGATCAAAATCCATAAAACATCGGTTTGTAATTTGGAAAAAAGCTTAACTCCGTTAAGCTATTTTTAACGGCGGACTATTATCGGCCAAAAATGGACCAGTTCGGATTATTATCGGCCAATAACTGAGTTGAGATTATTATCGGCCAAATTGAGCAAGTTGGGATTATTTAAATCCAATTTGCCTTATTTAAATTACATCCACATAAATTTTAGTGATTCATGAGTTTATATTAAATGGATATTTTCGAATAGGGCCCAAATTTTTTATCTCGCACGGGGCCTTTTTTTTCGAAGACGGCCCTGAATCTTGTAATTATAATTGTATAAAGTTGGAAGCAAAAAAACTTTTGCATTTAATCTCCTATGTAAGTGACTGTAATTATTGAAGTTAAAGGTTATCTGTTGCAACTCGCTACAAACATAAATGACGAAAAATGTAATTTATCCTACTATAAATGAAAGTTAGTAAAAAGTGAAAAAAACCTCATATGTGTAATCGTATCATATGTCTTGTCTTGGTGTAAATGTCTTGTCTTGGTGTAAATGACATAAATGCCCCTTATGTGAGGGACACATGATCAACATTTAATTGGACAATGTTGATGATGAGGTTCAAAATAGTTAGAAAAAATGACAGGCACAGATATTAATAGATTCCTTTCTAGGCTTACAAGATAAACATGAATTAACTATATGGGTTAAAATCGTAATTTACTCTGATAAATATGAACACAGGAACTTGTTGGTAATTATTGATAACCTATGATCATCATCATAAATAAAATTCATACCGCAAACAAGTATGAAGTAATTTATAGTTGCTCTTAAATAATATCATACCTTTCCAAATAATCATTAATGCATACTAGTTTTTTAGTTGAATATTATAGTGGTAAATTTCATAATAAAGAGGTTAGAAAGTACAACTTAAAATAAAGCATCACTTTTAGTCAGTAATTAGTCTTTAAACTTGAAGGAGTTTCACTCACTTCCTTTTACAATGACTAAATTCTAGCTACAAATATAATATCGTTACTATTAACACTATTATTAATAAGGGCAAATGAGTCGGTCCAACTTGGGCCTGATTTACCTGTCTTTACCCTACAAGAGGCTATTTTCATGAGTCGAACCCTTGACTTCATAGATAGCCATTAACACTACTATAGTGAACATTAAAACTTAGCCCATTTGTAATAGGAGTCTTCAAGTTGCCTTGAAGAGTCATAGCATCGAGTGGAGATTTTTGTTGCCACGGACCAAAGATGCGAGACAGAGAAGCATTGAAGAGAGAGGGGGCATCCATGAGATTAGTATAACATACGTGTTTTTATATGCTATTAGTATTTTTTATATCTTTGTAACTTTTATGTCACCTCCTTTTCTTCCTAAAACAAATCATTACGTATTTCTTCAAACTAAAATTGGTCCATGTTATATGATGTATTTTTTTTAAATTGTTTTTTTTTTTCTTGGGACACAAGTATTTTTCTAATATTATTTTGTTACTATTACTACCTACTGGTTATTTGGAAAGATTATTTAAAAGTGACATCTTTTTTAAAAGTTTGACATTTTGCTAAGATTTGGATTTAGGTTCGGCTGTGGCTTGAAGAAACATCTTGATGTGATTTTGAGCTTGTTACTCCAATAAGAACTTGGTCGGTCCCACATAAGATCGAAGCACCCAAATTGAGAACCTTATTACTCATCTCTACATTAACATGAAAAATTCATTTTGACGCCACAACAACCAGTTTATCTTTGTTTGTATCAACTATGAATGTTGAGAGTAACTAGTTTAATAACAAAATACTTATGTGAATTCAGTAGTATTTCATAATTTTTATGACATTACTAGCTATACAGATTTGGATTTGTTTTTTACACATTTATGATTGGAGGACAAGCTTTTTTAAGTAAATTAAAACAATAAAAGGGTAACTAAATCAGTTTAGTTTAACTTCAAATTACTTTTTCAGAACCATCAACTCACACCCTACTAAACCAACCAACGTCTACTATGAGACTAAAACCCTCAACTTCTTTCGAGATATACACTTACTAGAAACCTTGACTACAACCCTTTCCGTAGTTCAGATAAGGAGTCTTGCTACCTCTCATAACCCTTAAATAATCATAGAAATCGTTTAGGAAAAGAAAATCAAATAATCAGTATAAAATTGCAAAACCAAACACCCTAATAAGATAATTATTTGTGCTTTTTATCACAATTATTTGTAGCTTGTAGTTTACAAGTATTCCTTTCTTATAGCACGTTTTACGTCATCTAACACATTAGCTTATCGTGCTTTTTATCACAATTATTTGTAGGATTCATTCGCATAAAATGTCATTACTTTTCACAAATTTAGTTAGGAATAATGGATTTTAATAATCCAAACTATTAGCCGTTAGCTGGCAACAGTCCTAACTTCAAAAATAACCAGTGGTGGTCCCACCTTTTCACATATTGTAAATCAATGGACCTTTACCAATAGAACCTTAATTTATTTTTGTCCCCTTATCATTTTCGGTTTAGTAAGGTCCATTGATTTACAATATATGAAAAGGTGGGACCACCACTGGTTATTTTTTAAGTTGGGACCATTGCCGGCCAACGGCTTACAATTAGACCATTATTCCTTTTAGTTATAATTACATAAAACAATTCAAATTCTCTATTAACAAATAAACTAACATGAATACAACACTTAATTTTTGCAGAGCATATTATATAAAAAGTCACTAACCACTACCAGACAAGGTTGATCTATTGGTCTTTGAAGCAGAGAGCAAAAATGCAGCAATTTCCTTAATTGCCTGGATGTTGGTAACAGGAAACAATAAACGTAGAAGAGGAACTAAAGATGGTGTCTGTATGGACTTCAATTTCTTAGTACCAGCTTCAACTATGGACGGTGGCGGTACACTGTACCACTGAATATACCATGACAGAAGAGTGGAGAGGTTATCATCATCCTGTGGATTTTCATCACTTGCTGGCCATTTACCTGATCTAAAGTAATCATGTATGTTGACTGTCAATGATGGAGAATATTCTAGAAGATCTTCTACCCGCTTTTTGAGGGAACCTAAAAATGTCGATTGAACAATGCTACCACTTGAACTCGAGAGTCGTCCTTTCAATAGAGCTTCGTTGTATGCTAGTGCAAGCTGCGTGTATAATAAAGTGTTGAGTCACATTTTCAAATCGTACAGAATAGAGATCTAGGGAAATAAATGTTACCTTTAAACTGGGGAGAAATTGAGAATCGTTTATAATCGGTGTACCGTTGATAACCTGATCTGCCATAGACTCGACGGTTGTGTACAATGACAAGTAGACCTGCATACGTACAATGTGTGGTATTATATAAAGCTATACATATCATTTATTCAAGCTCATTTACTAACAGCTATTTACCTGTAAAAGTGCTGGCCTGTCCTTACTCACACACTCAAATAACACTTGTAAGCAAAACTCTTGGAAATCGGAATCAGATCTGCAAGAACGCATAATAATCAGTTGGCGCCAAAAAGCTTAAGAGTGCCTAATTTAAAAAAGTTTTATGAGAGCTTTGGAGTGTGCATACGTACTTGATGTTCCAAGAAGGATCACAGCACAGAGCACCGAAAGCAATCAAGCTGGGATCTGATGAAAAGGTACTGACGAGCTGATTAACGGTTACTGCAGCATCATCGTCATTATTGCTTGGAGTACAAGCTTTCAAACTTGCCAAACCAAACACCTGTATTAAGTGCATTCAGTTTTATTAAAATAAAATTAGGAGACAATATTTGAATTAATGTGGAAATGATGAGGATTGAGGGTTTGACCTTGTGCATCCTCCTTGAAAGCAGAGACTGCCGTCCTATGGGGTCATCTACATACGAACAAGCTCCTACTTTACGTTTAATATAAACGATACCAGATTTAAACGGGTTATGCTTGTCCTCAGAATTCCACCATGGGTTCTCTGTAGATCAATAAGCATCTGAATGATCAATAAGCTATTAACAAAAAGAAGTGTTATGTAAAATCTATATTCTCACCTTCAGGATTAAGCTCAATTACTTGAGGCCAATAACGAGGACCACAAACTCGGACGATTTTCAACTGCAACATATTGAACATCAAGAAATTTCATTGTTGAAGAACACATGAATGCGTGATTTAGTGAATCAACATTAGGAAAAAAAATGGATACTTACGAGGGCACGTTCGGGGAGAATACAAGGAGTGACCTCACAGAAACTTGTTTCTGCATAATGCTCAGTTTCCTTAATTGTAATTTCGAGAGGAGCATAAACTGGTAGTCCAGTGTCCACATCAACTGTTTGAACCCAACGAGCTTCCGTAGCAATGACGTACAAATGTCGAAATGCCTGAAGGTGGCAGCGGTTGTCATTTGGTCCAGTGGGTAGGCGTGGATAAAGGGTTATCAACAATGCAGCAATAGAGCTGTTGTTAGTTGAAAAGGTCATCATTCCACCCCCAAGGAACAAGAAACCAATAGCTAAGCTCACCTGAACAGAGCACATGTAAAAAAAAAATTCAAGAACACGTTAAGATTTCAAAAGATAAAAACAAGTTACACAGAACTCATACAAGAATATAATCATGTCAGCTCACTGTATTATATCTCAATAGCATGTGCTGGCCACACATTTTGAGCTGCAACTACTATAATGAATTAACTATATATGCATTCTTCATAAATCATAAACAAGCTAAAAGAGAGAACTTACAGCCATCTGAGTGCCATAGTTGATATGACCATCGGCTGAATTTCTACAGCGCAAAAACTTCAACAATTTAAAAGTCTGTAGGTGCCCGGAACCAGCCATAACCTATTATTCAACATATGTAAAATATAGGGTGTAAAATAAATTTAATACCATATGACAAAATAAATAAGCAGATTGCATGCTCTTACGACAGACAAAGAAAGAGCAATGAGGTGTAGGCAAGTCTCTAATGTACCCCTGTCAACATATTGAGACAGCCCTCTTGGAAATCCATGCAAACTTTTAACAGATAAAGGCTTTATCTGTAACATATGTATGTATAAGAAGTTGGAACAACTAAAAAAAAAAAGAAATATGGAAGTCAGTTTCCGAGAAACAGTGAAATACCATACCTCATTCAGAAAGGCAACAGCATAACTATAGAGCAAGTCATGTGCACTTCCAACTTTGGTACCAGCAAATCTCAACCCTGGCAACAGTAATACATTTAATAATTTCACGTATGCTTTAGCACATATATAAGGATTAGAGTTAATTACTGTTTTCGTCCCTGTGGTTTGTCTAAAATCACTATTTCAGTCCATTAGTTTAAAAATTGTGATTTCAGTCCCTGTGGTTTCACTTTCGTAACCATTTCAGTCCAGTCTCCTAACACCGTCTATTTTACCGTTAAGTTTTTAATGAAATACTTAAATTACCCTTGTGTTAATTAAATATGGACTTATATGATTTTATTATTAGATTTATATGTTTTTATTGTTGTATGACATATGGACTTAGGGCGTGTTTGGCTAAGCTTTTTGAAACAATTTATTGACTTATTGGCTTTTTGGAAAAGTCAGTATAGAATGACTTACTGACTTATTGGCTTTTTTCCCCTCACATACACCCTCTGCCTAACATCATTTTGGAGCTTATGACTTTTCAAAAAGCCAATATGTCAATAAGTTGTTTCAAAAAGCTTAGCCAAACATGCCCTTAAATTGGATTGTAGGGTTCGACCCACCATAGCTTCAGTAGAAGTAGAAGTCTAGCACTATTTTTACATATATGGTTCCAAAATGTTAATTTTGGATTTTAGAATGAGAAAATGTCCAGTTAAGCATTATTTTTCAAAGTTATTATGTTAATTGATGCTGCCAGGAAGATATTAATTGGGGTGGGGTAATGGGTCGCCGGACATTAAGAGGGTGGGGTTGTGATGCCGGAGAAGATGACCGGAAAATTTTGTCGGAAATGAGAGCAGGGATGGGGTGGGGTGGGGTAGCGTGGAGTTGTGTTTTAACAAGTGGGTCCTAGAATATAATCTTTTAAATTTCCATGGTTTTTTTATTTAACACAAGGGTAATTTAGGAATTTCATTAAAAACTTAACGGTAAACTAGACGGTGTTAGGATACTGGACTGAAATAGTTACGAAAGTGAAACCACATGGACTGAAATCACAATTTTTAAACTAATGGACTGAAATAGTGATTTTTGACAAACCACAGGGACGAAAACAGTAATTAACTCTAAGGATTACATACCAAGTGAAATGCATGCGCCAGCAACAATATTCACGTATGCTTTAGCAATTGCTTCACTGTCCATATCATCAGAATCATCGTCCATTTCACAATTGAGGCCTTTAACACCATCTAAAACAACTTTTGGTATCTGACCCTGAATCCAATCTTCTGATGGTTGAATCCTGAAACCAACAACGTGTTAACGTAGATGCAGATCTCCACATACAAAAATATCCGTGTATGACTGTATGGTATGCATTTTAATAGCACTGACCTGCTCCATAACATCAAATTACGAGAAATGACACAAAGCATTATAAAATCGGGTCTCACGTATTGCAATTTGAAACGTGTTTGTGGGATACAAAGCCTGGATAGAATCGCTTGTGATTCACTCTGCCATCAATAGTAGTGAAAAATGAGAACTATTTATACAATATTTAACTTCACAATCCCTGATATAGCCATATTGCAGAAGATTTACCTTTAAGTACATTAGACCCAAAGCAATTATAGCTCCAGGTGCAGTTACATCAACGTTAATCTGGGTTGCATCCATCATCTATAATAGCACACGTGATGATGAGTATACATATCTGAACAACAATAATCTAAAATTGGTTTGTACAACCTGCCCAGAACCACGATAGTGATCATCTATTGATCCGTTGCAAAAAAGGGGTCTTTCCTGATGAAGCCAAAACAACAAAGTCATGCACAAGAATTCGTGATTTTATAATTCTTAAAAGGTGAAGTGAAATGAGCATGAATAAGTATAATTATATAGAATGTGATGAACACTTCTAAACAGCATTTACATGGTGGATATCTTTGCCGCCAGCATATTGGAACAACTGATCAACTAACGTATCCATGACGCCGATCCCATCGAGACCACGACCTTCAATCAGAACGAACATGGTAAGAAACAACTAGGATATCCAGAAAGTTTGACGATCCAGTAACTAACGAATGGGGCAAATTGGGTTATGGTTTATCTCTAACGGTCAAACAAGGAGATCAAAAAATTAGCCGAAAAAAACAAACCCAAAGCAACAAGTCCCAAGGAAAATCCAGCAGATAGAGCGTATCCCTCTCTTTCAAGTACATTATCGCCTCCACTTTTACGACCAATCTCACCCTGAAAAAGTTTATTAGCATTATAAGTTCTCAAAGGAAACTGCATCATTTTCATTCGATATGCAAAATATGAACTGCTGTCAAGGATCCGTGAAAATTCAGGGCTAACTTAAAAAATGCAACATTTTAGAATAATTTCTCAGATTCTACAAGTAGGAACAGCATCTACCAGAAGATTATTCATTGTTAGGGGGTGCGCAGATCCTTCGTATAGAAGCCCAACTGAGACAAGCGCTGCTGACTGAAAATTGATTATATAACAATTAGAAGCTACTAGTTTTACTATAAAAACAAACTAGTTTTTTTGTTCATACTAATTACCTGCAGAAGGGTTGGTAATTCTAGTTCCGGGAAGGAAGATGGATGGCGAGCTGTTATGTGCACATTTAACGACTGCAAGAAAGAATGGTGTTGGTGCATTTTAAAGCATCAGCAGCAAGTTTAAATGTAAAAACAAAATATAGATGCTAAACCAATGCACTTTAGTTCTACTATATGCTCCCACAGTTCATCAAGCAAATCAGAAAATGATTTTTTTTCTTAATAGTTAATACTGACAGAACTTTCACTGCTTCATGCTTTCACATAGAAAACAGATCCAGCTACAATTAGGCTAACACTTGACAGAGAACAATAGAACACTAGATTTCTGTTAATTCGCTACCAAGAGTTAACAGTGAAACTTGAAAATTATTTTCTTACTAGTGACGAAAAATAATTTCTACATAGAAAATAAAGCAGTAGAATTAACAATAAAGAAAGTAGGTGACTAAAATCTAGAAATAAAGCCGGTAAATGATGCTCATCTGTTTTAGACTTTTAGTAGGTTACAATTCTTCGAAAAGTAGAATAAAAACTCCCTAAGTAAGAATACAAAAATCCCTATTTGATATTCTGATCATGATGAAGCATGGACGCATGGTATAACATAAAAAACTGATGGTACAAAAGCCACATGACTAACCTTTGATATTGCTGGCTGCATTGTTCCTCTATAAGATGCAGCAAGTCCAAGCATTAGTCCTACTGTCGTGCTTTCATGTTCCTAAGATAATGAAAACATTTAATTTGCAGAGTATATCAAACTGAAAATTTGTTGAAATCATTTCCTTTGTTAACTCGTCAAACATTCTGAAATTGGAAACCACCTAATACTTCTGAGCATCCATATTTCGGTAGAAGACAAACGAACACTCATAATACAAAAACAGATATAAAAAAGATAGCAATGATGACACGATACCTGTGCATAGTACTGATATATATCAGTTATAGTCAAAACATCCAGGTGACCGTGTAATCCCAGTGCAAGTAAAAGGCCTGCATGAGTAATATTTGGTTCCTCAGGTTTGTTGTACATGATCCAAGTTCTTGACATTTTACCCTGAAAATAGTGATTTGGGTTATTTGTTTGTTATAATCATTAAAATATAGAACCAAATGTATATATTTTCTCACGCTTAGAGCATTCACATCCAATCCACCATCTCAACCTCTACCTATAAAATTTAAAAAAATCTTCTAAATATTCACTCCATCCAATCCTCTATTTCATTTTTTTAACCCTAAATTCTAAAAATACCATACAATAACTTTTCATGTATGAAAAGCTACTGTACCCCCTCATCTTCAACCATCACATAATCACCCGCCCATCTCATCTCTTCTCCCGCCCTTGTTCTTTTCCTTTTCCACCAGGTATCATTCACAATTTCATCTCAGATTGTGCCCTAACCCCAACTCTAACCCCAAATTCATTAGGGCTTTTGTTCAGAAGAATAACAAGGAACTGAAGAAAGCAAACCCCAGGTTGCCCATTCTCATCCGTGAGTGCAGCGGCACCGATCCTCAGCTGTGGGCTAGATACGGTGCGTGCGTCATTCCCCTTCGTCATTACAACACCAATCAGTAATTTATTTTATGTTTTTATTTTCAAGTTTTCAACTGATATCATATGTTTCATTTTTTTTTTACCTGATTTACTAGCAAGAGTTTCTAAGATGAACCCATAGGAAACAGAAGACAAAGAAAAGTTATTTTTAATTAGAAATCAGAAATTAAGACCATTTTCATCTGACATTTGTTGGCTCTACAATTATAGAAGTTTGGTAATGGTAGTTGATTATTGGAATAGTATAAATATACCAATTTTAGGTGTTTTAGACATGTTTTAGCCTTGTTCAAGGAATCAAGGCTGTTTTTGGTTGATTCTAGGTACGTTTAGGGGTTTTAGACATGTTCAAACAAATACAGACGATTTTAGTCCGGAAGCTGAGCATTACTGAAAATAAAAAAGCCGAAATAATGCTACTTAGAAGAACTCAGTTGAGCGCTTGAAATAATGCTATGAAAGTTTGTTGATTAAATACTCATTTGCTAATGGTGATACCCAATTCTGGTTAGTGGCTCGGGCCCACTGATGGATGAGTAGGCTCCCAAGGATATTTAACCTTGAATCTGTAAAGAATAGTAAGGTTTCAAGAAGGCTTCGATCTTTGGTTGGATGTTTTGTGACCAATGAACAAACCAACAAGTAAATTTACTTAGTAAAATCTTGTTTGTAACTTACTATGTTTTTTTTTATTAGTAAAATCTGTAAAGCATTACAATGTTTAGGGGTTTTAGACTTATTTTTTTATTAATTGAGCTTTAACTTTAATTTAGGCTTGAATTTATGTAACTTAAGCTTACCTCAGACTTTTAGCGAGTTAATTACACCTATTTGAAATCCCAGCAAAACTTGATATAATTACACCTATTTGAAATCCCATAAGAAGAGAAGAGTTGCCAACCATGCCAACAAACTCTGTCATCAACAATTTACAAAGTCAAAAGATGAACCACACAAATAGTTCGTCTTTGACAATATAGCGTTTAAGAAGAAGACATCAGTCGAGTTCCAAACAACGGTTAAATATGATGAGATATGGGTTTGTTTCAATTGAAAGCTGCAACGCAGCTGGTTATGTATGGGAAGGAACCTGGTGGAAGCTCGGGTTCGACCCCTGCCTCTGCCGTTTCATTTTTTATTGAGTTTCTTTATCAGAACTCATGATATAGTTAGTGATGCCATTGTCTCTTCACTTGACCCGTTTGATCAAGGTGGAAATTTCATCATAAAAGGGAGTGAAAAAGAGACAACCGAACAAATACGCTTATGTGGCGGAAGTTCATTCAATGGCAGAATCTCAGAACAGGCCACCTGACCTAGTACCATGTTTGTCCGAATGCTTGTTCGGACCAGTGCCAAAGGGGTATGATATATACTATATTAATCATGTATTACTATGTTCGGCTTACTAGTAAATGTAAATGGTTGCTTCAGGTGAAGAAAATGAAAGAACTCAGTAATGGTTACAACATAGTTGGTCTCTCCCAGGTGACTATTAAGATCCGCTATTTATTCTAATTATATTTTTCTCTTTTTGCAATGTGCTTCATTATGCTTATAATTACAACAAGTGCTTTTTGTCCTAGACAGGTTCATAATCTAATATCCTTGGGATGACCTCATGCTGGTACAGCCTCAGTGCCACTTTGTGGTGTAAGTGCTTCCTTTTTTATTGACATATAAAAGTTTAAGGGAATTTATGTGTTAGTAGCCTGAGATCAAGCTTGATAGAAATTGAAGTGGTAATCCTTTTTGTATGATTCTAAATTTCTAATCTGTTTAGTATATTGGTTTGTTAATCAATTACCCCAAAGGATAAAATAGTGAACTTTCATTTAATATACGGGCACGATAGTTTTTCTGTCTGAATAGATCTAACTTTTAATCTGAAATGTAACATGGTTTATCATATGTTTTGGTTTTGCAGTCCGGCATATTCTGCAAGATAGCAGATGCACTTATCAAGTCAGAGGTCTATAGTGATTATATCCAGGTATGTTCCACATCAGGTTGGTTTTCATTCACCTAAATACTACTCTTCAACCCACATTCTAAAGAGTGTTAACAGTCCAGTTTGGCAAATTTTGACAAAAATTCTCAGCTGAATGCATGAACCGCTAACTATGGTTTTGGAAAACAACAAGACCTTATATGTATATCGGCAAAATGGTGTCTATGTGTCAGCAATTTTTTCTTGTTGGTTTATGATAATATAATTACTATTTAAAGTAGCCCGACCCGTCCAACCCAAAAATAATAATTAGTAGTATAATTTCTATGAACAAAGTTATTAGAATCAATTTTAGAAGAAAAAATATAATAAGACAAAATAGATAGTAGTTAAAATTATAAGTGGAAGAAAGAGAAGAAATAATAATAAAAAAAGAATATAGAGATAGGTATGAGGAGTTGGATGTAGGAGGTTTTTTAAAATGTGAGATAAATTTTAAAAAATTGTGATTTTTAGTTAAATTATAGGGTTAAAGATGATGGAGTGGATGAGAATGCTCTTACATGCCAATTAAAGTATAATTAGGTTTTACAATACTAATCTTTAAGTTTTATAATACTTTCGTAATAAAGAATAAACCTGGAGAGGTGCCATCCGTAATCCAGCAGCTACAGCATTGTGAAACTCGGGCCAAGATTTGAGCTCCTGTATATTCCTTATGCTTGGATCCAAGTTAACCTAAGAGGCATGAAGAGAGTATGATTGAAAACAAAATACAAAGAATCCAGGTTTAAGTTACAAAATAAAGAAAAGGTAGTAATGATAATACAGTTGCATTTTTTTGGGTAGGCAGTCGGCCAGCTAATATCAATTTCGGAACAGGAAGCGCCTGCAGGGAATTCCAAAAGAGATTGTTAAACTGTTTCTTTTAGGTAATCATTGTAGGTACACAGTAATAAGAACGCTCTTTTAGGTAATCATTGCAGGTACACAGTAAAAAGAAAGCAAAAACAGAAACCACTTCTCAAGGGCATTACCTCTGTTAACAATGTCCATGTAGTTGAAAGGGTAAACGCACCACGACCTATAGGAAGAGCAGTTGTCCTTTGAGCAAGTTGCCATAGCTGAGCCTGTACAGAAATAGAAAATAAAAAAAAATAAATATGATCAAGATTGCAAGTCCTGTCTGAGATATACATGCAATCTCACCAAAATTAATACATTGAAGGTATAAGTATGTAGGTTCATTTAATACATAACTTCCACTTCATCAAACAAAGCTACACGTATGAGCTCCGTCAAGGTATGCAAGATTACCTGTTGGAATTCCTGATCAGAGGCAGTAGGATTAACCGGTGTCTGAATTGCCACTGGTCTTGCTGAGCATAGAAGACGTCTAACCTGACAACACAAGTTCAAGAACGAAGCAAAAGAGAACATTGAATCAAACAAAACATGTAACAAATATAAATCCGGGAGCGGTTAACATACAAAAGGCCTTATCGTACTTCACGTACGCGACACTGATAACCATCAGATCTGGGCTATAATCACGCATGGGACAGTAAAATAACGCATGGAACCGTTGGTTTTGTGATAATCACGCATGGGAGCCTAATAATCACGCATGAGAGTCAAAAATCACGCATGGGAGCCCTAATAATCACGCATGGGAGCCCTTATCCTACAAATCACGCACGTTATATATTAATCACGCAAGTTGTTTTTCTGTCGCGTACGTTAACGTACGTTAAGCCCTTTTGTACATTATACTTTCTCTATAAATCCAGATGAATAAACCAAAAAAACCTCATTAAGTCGGAGATCGTGACCATATCGCAACTGTGTGCTAGAGTTAAAAATATGCTCCATGCCATCAATTGTAGATTCATCCACAGAATCAGTATCCTCACGTTTGGAATTATCCGATCCATTCACATCAGTAATTGAAGAAGGAATAGTAACCGGATGTAGATGTAGCATGTAAGGTGTAGACATAGAAACAGATGTCACATTATTCGAAGAATTCATTTCTGTGATTTTTTTAGCGTGTGACAAAGAGAGGTCTTCCCGGCCAAGAAGAACATATGCAGAACCAGGCCAATCGGTTGGCGGACATTCCCGACACTTGTCCAATACCTATATTTTTTACACCAACCACAATACAAAATTAGCTACTCAAGATTAGAAAATGAGTAAAATGCCATTTTCGTCCGTGAGGTTTGGCCAGTTTTGCGACTTTCGTCCAAAGGTTTGTTTTTCCGCCAAAAGGTTTGGAATCTTGTCATTTTCATCCAGCTCGTTAACTTCATCCATTTTTCTCAGTTAAGTCGGGGACATTTTCGTCTTTTTTGTTAACTTAAAGGGCAATTCGGTCTTTTTCACTTTATGTAAAAAGATGGAATACCCCTGAAAAAGACTGAATTGCGTAGTTAACAAAAAAGACAGAAATACCCCTGACATAACAGAGAAAAATAGATGGAGTTAACGAGCCGAATGAAAATGGCAAGATTTCAAACCTTTTGGATACAGATACAGATGCGGAAAAACAAAGCCTTGGACGAAAGTCGCAAAACTGGCCAAACCTCAGGGACGAACATGGCATTTTACTCTTAAAAATGAGTAAACTGCCAAAATGGTCCCTGAGGTTTGGTCACTTTTGCCACTTTAGTCCAAAATGGTCTTTTAACGTTTTATTATAACGAATTAAAAAAATCTAACCATTTTTAACGTTTTATTATAACGAATTAGTGAAGGGCAAAATGGTCTTTTAACGTTTTATTATAACGAATTAACGTTTGCCACTTTAGTGAAGGGCAAAATGGTCTTTTAACGTTTTATTATAACGAATAAAAAAATTTTAACCATTTTGCCCTTCATTAAAAGAGGAAAAAGACAAAAAAGCTGGATGTTAACTGAAAAATCTGACCAGATTTGCTTTTGGATGAAAATGGCAACAAAATTGAAACCACATGGACCCAGATTCAAAAGGTTTGAGTTTTGGACTAAAGTGGCAAAAGTAACCAAACCTCAGGGACCATTTTGGCAGTTTACTCCTTCAAAATTTATCTAAGCGTACAAGTTTCGTAGCATAACTTACATGTCGTAAGGGGAGAGATACACCAGCAGGCAGCAAGTCAAGTTGTTGTAATCCAAATCTTTCTCCAACCATAGCCAGAACAGCTAGCTCCTCAGGACTATTAGCTGATCCAGTAGCAAACTTACAATAAACATCAGATGACAACTTGTTCGCTATTTTTTTTCCGCCACATAACACACTGTAAAATGAAACTATCTTCCTAGCCCAACTCACAACAGAATTTCCATCTTTACGCATAAGAGATGGAAGATAGGTAATGCCGGTTGCAGTACATCCGTTTCGCAGACAGTTTTCAAGCCACCTAAACAAACTGGGAGGATTTTTTTGTGATAATGATGTTTTTTGAATACGATACTTTCTACAAAGAGCGGGAAAGTCACGTATGTAATAATCCAGGTAACCATCTTCACCTAAAATCTTTGAAACTTCACATAATAGAACAACAAGAAGACCTAAATCCCTGCAATAGCGAAGCATATATTAAGTCTAGAATTCCAACACTGATAAAAACTATTGTGCAAATATGAACTAAACATGAAGTGTACCTTCTACGAAGATGATTAAGTTTCAGACTTTCATAAACTGCATGTAGTAAATCAAGGATCTCTATCAAAGATTCGGATGAATAGAATGTATCCAGCTGTTGGGAAGCAGAACATGATTCATCACTTTGAAGCGACATTCTAGAAGAAAATCCACTCATGAAATGAGATTTAGAATACTTTTCATGAAAGTTGCTGTTGAGGAGAAACTCCCATGATGCACTTGAATGTGGTTGAGGAAGTTTTCTTTTTTTGCCAAAAATTTCTAATATAATAGCAGAAAAAGACTCCCATTCAGAATCAACAGGAGAATCCACCCTAGATAGATACGCTGAGTCGCCATTTCCCCAAAGAAGAACCGTAAAGTGATTGTATAAATTAGCTTCAAGTCCCTCAGCCATTGCTGCAATGCAATCATTTGCCAATGATGAAGAAGGGTATCTACGAAACGTACATCTGAGCATCTGTACAAACAATAAAAAAATTAATAGACCAAACTATGGAGAACGTGTGTCGTGATATTTAACAAGTGAACATATATGCATGATTGCATGTAACCTGATATCAAACCTGTCCATTGTGTAAGATGACATTGACTCTCCCTTCAATAGCATCTGCCAATCCCACAACTTTCATATCTTGAAAAGCAGTTGGTGCTTCCAGTGGCTTGACATTATGTGAAACATCAGCATGCCCTTTAAGAACATATCTACACAGGCATTGCTTACCTGACTGATACATTAAAAGAGTCATACGGTTAACAAGCATATTATATAAGGTTAGGTGTAGTGGTGAATTGACCTGCGGTATAAACTATAAAGTGTGGCTGAAATGACCGGTGGTAAGAAGAGAGATAGTGAAAGAAAAGTGAAATTAATTGAACCTTTTAACAGCCATTCAAATAAATGGCCATTGGTGTTACAATTCTCAAAAGTAGATACTATCCATATAAATTTTTAAATGAAAGGACAAAATTTATAACTTCAAGAAAACCACAAGGATGATCTACGTAATTTACTCTATTAAACATTTAACATTTGGTAAGATAAGAAAAGCAAACGTTACTTTAAACTTTTGAGCTATGCAGTTAATGCGGTATAAAATCAGATATCAGTCAAGGACAGATATTTGAGATATAGCTTATCGCGGTGGGATATCGGTAATTTTAATACCATGCAGAATTTATATATATCGCAATTTAACACTAACAATTCAGTATACTCTCCTACCGTTAACAAATTAACCTTTTGCAACTTACAAAACAACAATTGTCGCAAGTAGGAAATAATTAAGACTTAAAACACCAACGATTTAACAATTAAGACTTAAAACACTAATAGCAGCAACACAAAGAAAGAAGAATGGTAGAACTAAGAAGAAAGGAACTGATATCGGGAAAATCAGTGATATATCGGAAAAATATCGGTCAATATCGCCGATAATATCGGTACCGATATTCTAAATGATATTTGACATGGGACCGATCACCAATATTAACTGCATAGCTTTTGAGGAATGATATATGTCCCATTCTGTTATATCTATGTCTTTCATGTGTTGCAAGATCAAGTACAATGACTAGTCTATGTTTTGAAACAAAGTTACTGGTCAGAACCAGTCGATGGCAAGAGCAACAAACGTAACCGACTTACATAAAGTACAAGAGTGCTGTCAGGGGCCAAAACAATAATATCTTTATATGGCAGTTGTCCAACTTTTACTCTGGAGAAAGTTAAAAACCAAAAGAGTTTAGCAATCTTTATACAATACCAATTACCAAGTCATTTAAAAGATAAAATAACAATAGACATCGTCTACCTTGGACGAGTTACATCAACAGGGGCTGCTGCAATGGCTGGTATGCTCCAGCTCATGTCGGGTCTAATATCATAAAGAATATCATTATCCATTTCAACACACTGAAGCCTCACTGCTTGCAACTTCTTCTGTTCTTGAAGAAGGAAGCAAATAACAGGAGTGGCATCACTATCTGTTGCCAAAAAAACCTGCATATAATTCATTTCAATTATTAATATGAAGACATGACAACGCATTACATAGAGAGATTGATGAATATGTCACCTCACTTGCAGCTGCTTGTGCCCCTTTCCCTTGCCATATTCTTCGAAAAAAGAACTTCTTAGACAATATAGCATCAGGAAGAAAAGAATCCCCTGATTTAAGGTTGGAATTTATAACTTCTGCGGTCCATAACGAATGTTGTAACTTTCCTGAAAAAACATATTCCAATCATGTGAAAATGAAAATCAGACTAACTTTCCAAAGGGTAAGCAAGGAGCAGAGAGTTAAAAACCTTTATGATAGGATGCCATAAGTGGAATAAGATCACTAGTCCAGATTGTCTTTTCATCAAATTCCTTCATGATGTTTAACTTCCCTCTTTCCTCAATATGGATTGGCTAGCCACACCATATTCACAATTGAATATTTAAACAAATGACAATAAGAAAAAAAAATAATGGAAGAGAACCAAAGACTGTAGTGTTTTAAAGTTTAAACACCTGTGGTTCTTCTAGTGGATCGTTTAATATCAGATGTGAAGACAGTGAAGCCCCATCTGCTTTGATCATATGATCCCATGAACGTCTTAGATTGAAAGATTGTTGAGGACTATTATAACCCATATCTTTTTTTGAGCGGGGTATATCATGGGCAGTGAGTAATGGGCTTGAAGATGAAAAAAGAGAATGTGTTGATGAGTTCGGTCCGTTCGTCTGTTGGAGAAGTAGACCAGATGGAAGAGGCCATATTGATGTGACAGCACGAGGAATAGGGATAGATACTGTATCACCTGCCAAAAAAAGGTTTTAAAATAATCTATCAATAAAACTTCATCAGCAAAAAAAGATTAGTTCTACACACCTGATGCACTATATATCGTCAAACTATCTACTTGTAGAACACAAAGAAGAGCTTCAGACAAATCTCCCATACGACACCAGCAGGCCTAAACAACAGCAAGAATGAAGGCAACCATTGGCATCTTAGAAGTATTTGAGTTACTAGTAATGCATGATGAAAAGCATAGTCAAATCAATGTCAAAGTATACGGTGAACTAATGGACTAAGAAAGAGTTTCAAAGAGATACCATGATAACTGGTGCAGGTAAGCTGAATCTCTTGTACACTCTTGCTCCTATTGTCCATATTATCCTGTTACATTAATTGCAAATGCACATTTAGTGAGCAAACAAATAGACAACTTCCTTATGTTTCCTTTTACCTCTAATCAGTTCAGGCATTTCATCAAACACCTGGTGAGCAAACAACCTGCCGCTTCTCCTTCATAATCGGCGTTTGCAACCAAACTAAGTTGGTGTAGGAGAGTAAGATTTATCAACTCCAAACAAGTAATCTACTGATTTCTCATTATGAGACACCTATTTTATTATAATTTAGGGTTTTCTACTGTAAAAAAAGCATGTAAACTGCAAAATTAGGGGTTTAAAACTAACAAATCTTTCTTAATCTATGTTCGCCTATCGATAACGCTTAAACAGCAATATACAAACATAATGATAAGCTCTAATTTATAAAATGAAAGTGAATCAACTAAAAAACTGTGAAGTTACCGATTTCCTCTAACGAAAAGCTCGTGATCGCTCAAAGAAGACGAGGCTTCAGTGTCATCAGAATCAGCTTCGTCTCGCTGTCTAGTAACTTCTGGATCGAATAAAAAGTAGTCATACTCGTCAGTGACCTCGTCAGCAGATTTACCGTCAAGAGCTTCAGCAATGAGGCCGAAAGGCTTGAACTCGCCAAGAATTGTGAGTTGCCGGACTCCGATTGATGACATTGCTCCGTTCCGATCAAAGTGTTCGATGAATTGGAAGATGAGCGTTTCAAACCATGTTCCCGTCTCCCGCCCTTTTTGTGCTTTCGAGTAGCAGCAGCGGGTAACCCTAACCGGGCGGGTCCAGCAAGATTCGTTTTTTTTTTAAATGGGTTGATTGAAATGTTTCAAAAATGTTATAGAAGTCTTGTTTTCAATGGTTAATTTAAGTTGTAAGTTGTTATTAATCTTCTTTTGATAAGTGGACATAATATAGGATGGTTGAAGGATATTCGGAGGACTGTTTTGTAAATCACTAATCTTTCTATACTAATAAACAAAAATCCTTTTTAGACACATGTCGTTCTCTAATAATTTTTCACCCTCTCTTTTATTAAATAATAATATTAAACATCAATTTAACTAAATATATTTATCTCTTTTGTTTAATTATTTCTTTTTTAACTCTAAAGTTTCAATCTTTGGCAATTTAAGTCTAAAGTTTCGATCTTTAGTTTAATTAATTTGATTTTTCACATCTAATTCAAAAGTTTTCATCTTTTGCAATTTAACCCCTTTATTTTTTCTACTTTCAGTACAAAGCTTTTCATCTTTTGCAATTTAATCTTAACATTTTTTTTTACTTTCAACTTTAGTCTATTATATATTTTTCATCTTTCATAAGTTCTCCGTTTAACGTGTCGTTCTAAATTTCCGACTTAACACGCCGCAGCATGCGTTTGGGTTCCAACGTTTTTCATCTATTTTTTTCCTGTTTGACATGTCCGTCGCAGCGCGTCTACTTTTCCCCGTTTTATAAGTCTGTCGCAACGTGCGAGTCAGAGATCGACTTAGTTATTTTTTTCTCGGTTTTACACACAGGCTCGTGGTCATGTGATAAACATTTGTCTTTCATCTAACATGATATATAACTATTGAATCTCCTGCCGCAATGCGGCAGGTGGTAAATCTAGTTATACTATATATACAAGGGTGTACCTATCTACACACCATTTTGCCTATTTACACACAAAAAAAGGTGTTTTTTGTCCTTATATGCACACCCTGCAGTGTCGAATTGTGGCCAAAACGCGGCGTTTTGGTCCGGTTAACCAGACAAACACTGACGGGTGTTTGACGGGTCTGTTGATCGGACCAAAACGCCGAGCTTTGGGCGCATTTTGGTCCTGTCAACCAGACGGCCGCGTTTTGATCCTATCAACCAGACAAAAGACTGACACCCGGTCTGGTTGACAGGACCAAAACGCGGCTAAAGCTCGGCGTTTTGGTCCGGTCAACAGACCCGTCAGACACCCATTAGTGTTTGTCTGGTTAACCGGACCAAAACGCCACGTTTTAGCCACAGTTCGACACTGCAAGGTGTGCATATAAGGACAAAAAATACATTTTAAGAGTGACTATCTACACACTTGGTGTGTAGATAGTTTGGCCCATATACAATTTCAGTAGCTTCTTGGCTACAGTGTGTATACTAGCCTCATTTTTCAACTTAATTACAAAACTACCATTTCCTTATTTTCCATCATTATTATTATTGCTTTTTCAAACTTTTTTTTGTTATTCTTTTGCCAACCACCGTCGTCTACAAAACCGGCAATACTACCACGTCTGCCGAGAGCGTCTTGATTTAACTATTGCTGTTACACATCGGAACCATATGCGGTCGGCTAGAGAATGTTTGTAGCCACTCAAATCTCAACGATGATCTTCTTGCGGCGGTGTTAGGGTTGCGGTATTGGTGTTCTTCGTTACGACTATTAGATCCACACTGACGAAACAGAAACATGGAGGTGGTGGTAGACGGCGGCAACAACCCACCGAGAGCTTTCCGGCAAGTAGTGTCTGGGCACGCATTGATACTCCGACGATGAGGTTTTGAGTGGGTGTGGTTGGTTATAAACTTTTGAGTAGAAAATAATAAAAAAACAGGGATTTAGAGGTATAGTGTTTTGGTCGGGTGGAGGCTGGACGGTGGTGATGACAATTAACGGGATGTGGTAATTAATACTTATGACCATTTAAATTACTTTTTTTAAATATAAAAGGGTGCTTGTGCTTATTCAAGTTATGCCCATATATTTGAATTTGATCGAGAAAAACAATATAAAAGGAACTGGTAAATAATAACTATTCACTTTTCTTTAAAGGAAAACCATTTAAAGCTTTTCAAATACTAATATTCAAATTTAGTTATTGCAAAATTTCAAATTTAACACATTAAATACGAAATTAATAAAAACAATAATGTTGATATATAAAACTTAACTAAACAAACCATAATATATAAAAAATAAATAATTAATAAAAAAAACTTTCACCTGTTTTAGTCATTTTACTTTCACAATGTTATATTATTGTACCATTCTCTGGAACAATATATGTCATAACACATTTTATGTTGCAATTATTTTGCTATGTTTTGATTATATATGTTAAACAATTTGTGTATTATATTTACTATACTTTTAAAATTATAGAATAATTATAATTTTTTTCTGATCCGTTTATTAAAGTTATTTATTCATTAACAATTTTGGATAGGTAATAGTTTTACTCGAGTTTAATTCACAACGTAGCTTTTTCATGATTTGCGAATATACCATCACAAGTGTTTTTATCTACATCTTAATGGTATTACTCAAGTTTATGTTACGGCGTAACGTACCGCTGCAACGCGGCACATTTTATACTAGTTATTGTTACAAGTCAAGTATGGAGTGAAGTGAATGGTTATATACATGGAGGACGTTGGGCGTTACTTACATAGGGGATTAAATGCAAAGGTTTTTTGCTTCCAACTTTATACAATTATAATTACAAGGTTACTCATAAGTCATAAGATGATTGTATTGACATTTTTTAACAGTAGCATCGGTCTTTTTATATGTTTAATATCTCATTGAACATAACGAGATATTGTACGTATTTGCTAACAAAACAAGAGATATCCGTATTTTGTTTTGTGAGGAAAATAAAGTATTTTACAATTTCTTCTCTCATCTCTACATTTGATGGCCAAGTGAACCAAATCGTTTTTCTGTTTTTCGAAACCTTTCACTATTATTTTGTATAGCAAATTCAATTTTTTTTTATGTTGTATAGCTCAAATGAAAACCGTTAGATAATGATTTTTAGTTGTAGCTAAATGATTCATAATACACAATCAAGTTGTTTGATGAGGGTTGAAAAAATTAACATTTCTTTTAATGACAATTATTACCGTCACACATGGTCAGCTAAGAGCATGCGTAGTGGGCATTAAGTTATAGGGGCATGAAGGAGCTTAATAACGCCCTCAACGTCGCCTGTGAAGGGGCTTAATAACGTTCCCAACGCCGCCCTCTGAGCATTATAGGGGCATGAAGAGGGAGGAGTGTTTCTAGTATAATGCCAAATGAGGAGAACAAAATTGAAAAGTAATGATTGTAAGAACATTAAGGGACGTTAACCATTACACATTTTTTAAGGGCCGTTATAATACTGATGTTTCAGAAAATAACCCTTATAGGGGCATTAACCATTGCATGGTCTAAAACCAAAACAAGTTTTTAATAATTCCGCACATAACAGTTTTTAATACTTTATTAAATGTTTCAATATACACAATTAAGTTGCATAAGGATAGTTAAAGACGCGATATATTAAGACGATACGATACATGGGGTTATAAGGTGAAAGATTGAAATTTAATATGTGAGATATCAAGAGGCAAGATATTAAGAAACTACGATACATTGGGTTCTAAAGTGAAAGCTTATAATTTAATCAACCTTCATTCTAACCTAAAGACAATCACCCCATTCCCTTCAATGTAGTGGATGTTTAACCTCCTAATAATCGACACCTTCGTCTTATTATTATTATTATTATTATTATTTAACCTTATTAAAATTTTATTATCGTAGTGAAATTGACCAACCCGCCGCATCACGCGGGTTCCTCTAGTATATTATATATTAGTTTGTGTTTAACGTCCAATTAAGACCACTCCTTTCAGTTGAACTTAAACATGAGCCAGAACTTTCGTCTTATTAGAAAATCCAAGCCCAACTTTATAAGCCCATAATCAGAGAAACCATAAAGGAAGCAGCAGAATATAAAGCCCACCTACCCGCTTAAACTGGTCCAGTTTTTGTATAATAGCCCACTAATAATAAGCTTAACCCTCCTTATTTTTTCTTGACCTAACTCAATGAGCCCAAATTGGAAAGGGCAGATCCATATGTGTTGCTACATCTATAAAGGCATTTTATATTCTATAACTTATTGTTGCCATCTACAACTTTTAGCATGATTAGTGTACATGATACATCTCACCAATACTAAGTTGATACTCGCAGATAAATGTCTAGTTATACACTTATACCTACAAGACTGTATAGATAGTAATGACGCGAATAGCATGAAACACTAGTTCAATGTTAGGATGCCACTTAAAATAACAATTATACTCGTGACATTGAGATGGCACACGTCATCATGTAGCATATGAGTATACAAATTCACAAAACCACTTGACTTGTTCGTTTATACTCGACGTCAAGAGGGACACTAACATTGGTAGTTTATGGGAACATTTTTTTTGAACGGCGTACGGTTAAGATATCGCTAACCGGGTTAGTAGTTAGTATGTTAGCATCGTCAAGTTAGTATTAAAACCCACTTGCTTGCACTTGAACCCAAGACCTCTAAGAGAAAAGCAAAGCTTCCCACCTCCTCCTTAACCACTATGCCAAGAGATCATTGGTTAGTTTATGAGAACAAATGACATCCTGATTCTAGTTAGGATGCCACTTATAATAACAATTGACAAATGACATTTTTATGCAAATAGGAGTTGACTAAAAAGAGTTTCCAAGACAAGAACCGGCTGTTTTGATGTCCACTTGTGCCCAAGTTACCGGATCTCGATAAATGATCTTTGCATTAACCTATTAGTTGACCAAGCTTGCCTAGTGGATATTTTTCTAAAGGACATAATGGTAATGTATGCCATGGGAACCATAGTTATTGCATATTTAAGACTTTAACATGGCATTAATGTTTCATATTTAAACCAAAACATATAGCTGCCCCTATTTTCTTTAATATAAAGTCTAGAACTCCCTAACTTTAGGTATGTTTGAACAAATAAAATGTGCTACCTAAACAAGTCTCCCTAATTTGGAGAGACTTTCAAAAATCAAACCATTTTAAGATGTTACTTCTACATTATACATTATACATATGAATTAAAACTTACGATGAACAGTACTTTTTAGGTTGATACATGAAATTACGATATCGTCCTTAGGGAAAGGAGTTTTCTACACAAATAAACATAGTGCTCTCTGCTTTTCGTTTAGACATATGTTTATTATTTATTTATTTACCAAACAAATAAACAATAGTGTTCTTTGCTTTTAGTTTATACATGTCTATTTTTTATTCATGTTTTGATAAATGTTTTGTTTAAAATCGAATGAGATATATATAAGTGAAGTTTTTTTTTGTTTCGTGACGAACTGAAACACAATATTCGTTTTCTTGGTTCCGGCATAAATTTAGTTCTGATCCTAGCCGAACAACATTGAAAACGGAGTTGTATTTAAAATAAAGTGTTTTTTTTTTCATAAGTGATAGCATGTGCTGCTAATGTACCAGTGTCATGACTAATCAAATCGATTTCGCGTGATGTGATCGATATCTCGATGTCTTTTGGACATATCGCGACTTTGTTTTTCAGTTTTTTTGTTGTTGTTATACCAAGTATGGGTAACGTACTTATACCGTAATGAGCCGAATTCGTATCAACTGAGTTCATGCCACAACATGCAGGGGATTAACACTAGTTATAAAATTAAAATGTAAACATAGCCAATCTATTTACAACTTTTTTTGGATGTATATGTTAGTAGTAATATCTTTCACACAAATAAATATACATACCATATGAAGCTCGTAAATTTTAATACCAACATGCAATAAAATAAAGGTATCATTAGAGTTATAAAACCCTAGAAATACTTGATTATTTTATAGAGTTTATAGAAATGTACTAAATAAATATTTTAAAGTTAATTCACAATGATTACGAGCTTACAATAATATTTTCAAGTACGAAAATTATTTAATTTTCTTAGGTTGCAATGAAATACCTTCGACAACAAAACAATCTGGCAACAAGGCTTTTTGAAGGGGAATCTTAAAAACACCTCACCCTTTGTAATTAACAAGTCGTTCTAAGAATGATCCAACTCACCATACCTTATTATTGTTTGATAAACTCTAAAACACATTTTTTGTTTAAAAAAAATAATAATTCATAAAATATGTATAATTATTAGACCATTTTAATATTTGTCACAAGTTATTTCTTCATTATTGAAATTCAAATACAACGATGCTATCTAACTAATATTATATGCCATGATTAAAGTATCATATAGTTTAATAATTTGATAGATACTCTTAACATATGCAAGTTGAAACTTCAAAGAGTGATACAACTATATTGCGTACTTTACTAGAAAACCAATAACTGCAAAACCAAAGCAACATTACATTTTATTGTGAAACTAATGAGAATGTATTTAACTATATGTCTATCTCTAAATGTTAAGAGAGAAAACAAAAACCGGTAAAAAATGTATTAGAAAAACTTCCCAACCTAAATTCTTTTTAACTTTTTAAATTCAAAAAGTTTAAAGAAGTTATCTTTGTATTAAGCATTAAATTTCTATTATATTTGAAATCATTTTGTGGGTGGCCTGGTGTAATGGGGTGGGTGTGTTTGAGTCAATACTACACCACTAATAAACATAGTTACATTATGATTTATTACACAAATTAATAATTTCCTTAATTCTTTATTTTCTTTAATGAAAAGAGAGTTTATTTTTAAGAAAAACCAGTATTAAGCCCCAGCGTTGCGGTATGGGGCATAAACCGTGTCAAGTGGCACTAATACTTGACCAACAACACCGGAAAAAACTCGAAAAACACAATAAATAAAAATGAATAAAATAACTCCGAACGAAAAGCAGTACGGAAAATCGTTAAACCACGCATGCCCGTTGCGGCGTGTTAACGTCAAGAAATTAGACTGAACCGTAAAAATAGAAAAGAATAACCAAGTCGATCTAAGACCACACGCGTGGCGACAACCTGTCAAACAGGGGAAAATAGACGCGTTGTGACGGGCCTGTCAAATGGGAAAAATACACGAAAAAAATGTTGAACCCCACACGCACGTTGCGACGTGTTCACTCACAAAATTTAGAACGAAACTGTCACACCCCGATTTCCACGTGTCACCGGTGGGCCCGGTTAGGGATGGCAAAAATACCCGAGCCCGACGGGTATACCCGAAACCCGACACAAATGGGACGGGTATACCCGATACCCGATGGGTATTGGGCCGGGTATGGGTTTAGTTTTAAAAATTTTCGCGGGTATGGGTCGGGTATGGGATTAGTTGATACCCGACCCGATTACTCGAAACTGCATACCCGTTTACCCGAATTATACACGATTATATACCCGAAGTTTTTAATTTTAATTTTTATTTTCCATTAACCCTTATCTATTAGTGATTTATTTTAGTATGTTCATAATGTGAAAAAATAAATTTTCTTTTAGCATATGTATTTGATGATAGTATTTATATTTTGTATGTTGTGAAGTATATACATATAAGTGTATAAATATTATAAAGTTATTATTAATTTATGATAAATATTATATGTATGTAATATACATTTTTATTTATAATAGTTGTTACATAAATAAAATTATATAATAATTATAATAGTAAAAAATGTATTTGGAATACCAAATGTATATCTTTTAACAAACTAATGGGTATACCCGATACCCGCGGTTATACCCGGTACCCGATGGGTAATTACCCGACATATACCCGACGGGTATTGGGTCGGGTATGGGACATGATTTTACAACCGGGTATGGGTTTGGGATTACCAATACCAGACCCGAACCCGACCCATTGCCATCCATAGGCCCGGTAGGGGAGTATCGTGACGTGGTTGGCAACATAATAGTCAAACAACACAATATATAAGTATGCACAGCGGAAGCAAATGAAAAATATAATTCAACTTTAATAATATTGTAATATCGTGTATCACAACAGTTGAAGGTTTGTCCACAGAAGGATAAAAAATAAGTAGTAGTTCAACAGACGGTAGGCATCTTAAGCTTGCGAGACTTCTAGTGATGCTAAGGAGAAATCCCAGCCAATTACGCTTAGTACCTGCATTTAATCTTTTTGGGAAAATACGTCAGTTTACACTGGTAAATACAATCAACTGACTCATTTTGGAAAATGATTAAAAATTGGTTTGGATGCACATGGCATAAACATTTTATAACTTGGGAGAATTATTTAAATATATAATCTTGTGAACGAATTACATGTTCCTTATGCGTTCAGTAGCCCGGACGTACCGGGTTAAAGATCAATAGACACACCACATCAACTATTTATGCACTGACGAGTGTACGCCTACACTCCGCGCTTAGGTCGTGGCCATTTCGTAAAATGATGCCAAGGATATCCGGGACATGGTCATTAACCCCCCCAAAGGCTTTAAGTAAACAAAACTGTTTAAACGAGCCGATCAAATTATTCAATTAACCACCCAACGATGGAAGATTTGATGCTCGATCAAGCGGTATTCTATATACCGTAACCCAAGCCCGTATAGGGAAAATAAGTTAAAAGTATTTACCTGAGCAATGTAATAATCACGATGGAAGATTTGATGTTCGATCAAGCGGTATTCTAAACATACTTACAAGTGTCTAATGCATGAATAGAGAAGCTTAGAAAGATGTCTTGAGCTCCAGGAATGATCAGAAGATGATTGGTGAAGAATGATCAAAAAGTTTGCAACTCAGGAGCTTATATAGTGCCTTTAATCTTCATAGATTGTTGACATGCAAGGCTACTAATGATCATGGATGTTTACAAGTGTCCCCTATAGCCTCAAAACCAGTTTAGGAAGCCCATTGTATTGAAACAAGTCACTTGGAGTCGGTTAAGTGGCTGAACAGGCAGCTGCCTGTTGTTTTCTGCATCTGACAGTCGTAGGCGGCCCGCCTAAAAGTCTTAATGGGCTTACGCGGCCCGCTTGGGTCTCCGTTTCAGGTTACACAACTTTCCAACTTTGCATTTTTGGCCCTTGGTCCCTCGAAAGGTCGTTTTCTCATTATTTCTTGCATTCTAAGCCTTTAAAATTGACATATAGGGGCTTTAAGACTTAAACCCACTTTGTGAAGTCCTTGGCCACTTTGTGTTTACCCGAAAAGTCCTAAATTTCCATGTTGACGCTTCTAACCCCTCGAACACGAATTTTATCATAACTTTCTCATACGATAACGAAACTTTATGAAATTTATATCGTGCATTCTAGTGAGCATAATTAACCGTTACAAAGCTTCGGGTTTGTCAAAAAGGTCACTCAGAGGTATAACTTAAACATGTTGACACATTTAACCCCTGTAGTTTGTAATCTCACTTTCTTTCATATTTAGCTTCGTATGATCCATGATTTATTCGTTTGAAGGTATGAGCATCATGTAGGGTTAATGTACAATATATTTATTCACTGTTGACATTTAGAACCCGTATATTCACATACTTTCCAGGTTTGTCAACTTTAGTCCTTCAAGAACATTCTTACACACGTTCAAACTTATGACACGTGTCAACACATTATAGGACGTGAATTTTCGAGGTGTTACATCCTCACCCCCTTAAAAGAAATCTCAACCTCGAGATTTACTGAAACAGATAAGGGTACTTTTCTTTCATTGTGGACTCAACCTCCCACGTATATTCGGGACCTCTACGGGCATCCCATTTGACCTTTACAATAGGCACATGCTTCCTTCGAAGCTTCTTAACCTGTCGATCTTCAATCGACAATGGTTTTTCCACAAATTTCAAGCTCTCATCTATATGCACATCTGTATGTGGTATGACCAGTGATTCATCAGCGAAACACTTTTTCAGATTGCAGATGTGAAATACATTGTGAATTCCACTGAGCTCTTCTGGTAAGTTCAACTTATAGGCAACCGATCCAACACGTTCGATGACTTCGAACGGTCCTATGTACCTCGGGCTTAACTTGCCTTTCTTACCAAATCGCATCACTCCCTTCCAGGGTGATACTTTAAGCAACACTTTGTCACCTACTTCGAAGTTCATAGCTTTACGCTTTGGATCTGCATAACTCTTCTGCCTATCTCGGGCAGCTTTGAGACGGTCTCGAATCTGGACAATCTTGTCCGTCGTTTCAAAGACTATCTCTGGTCCTGATAATTGGACATCTCCAACTTCTGCCCAACAAATGGGCGATCTACACTTTCTACCGTATAAGGCCTCGAAAGGCGCAGCTTTAATGCTGGTATGGTAGCTATTGTTGTAGGAGAATTCTATCAATGGCAGGTGGTTATCCCAACTACCACCTAAATCAATCACGCATGCTCGAAGCATGTCTTCCAAGGTTTGAATAGTACGCTCACTCTGACCGTCCGTCGGAGGATGGTAAGCCGTACTAAAATTCAAACGTGTGCCCAAAGATTGTTGGAAGCTTTTCCAAAAATGTGACGTGTATCTAGTATCTCTGTCAGAGATAATATACACAGGTATGCCATGTAAAGCTACAATCTTATCCACGTACAACTGGGCTAACATATCGGAGCTATAAGTCTCCTTGATGGGTAAGAAATGTGCTGACTTAGTCAGTCTATCAACTATAACCCATATCGTATCATTTCCTTTCCTTGTTTTGGGTAACTTGGTGATAAAATCCATAGTTACCATTTCCCATTTCCAAGTGGGAAGTTCAGGCTGTTGTAGCAAACCTGACGGCTTTTGATGTTCTGCTTTGACTTGCGCACATGTCAAGCATTTAGCTACATAGGCAGCTACAGACTTTTTCAAGCCTATCCACCAATAGTTTGCCCTTAGATCCTGGTACATCTTATCAGCTCCAGGATGAACAGAATATTTAGAACTATGGGCTTCCTGGAGGATAACATCTCGCAGTCCTCCATAAAGCGGAACCCATATTCTTCCATTTAATTTTAGAATTCCGTCCTTACCAAGAGATAACTGCTCCTCCGTTACCCTAGCTTTTCATTAGGATAGTTAGCTTCTAGCACAGCTTCCTTCTGTGCCGTTAACAACCTTTCATTCAAGCTATTCCTTACCTCAATGCTCTTGGCATTGATTCTTATCGGTTTCACGTTTTCCTTCCGACTCAAGGCATCGGCGACTACATTCGCCTTGCCGGGATGGTATCTTATTTCACAATCGTAATCATTAAGAGTTTCCATCCAACGGCGTTGCCTCATATTCAATTCCTTCTGATTGAATAGATGTTGAAGGCTCTTGTGATCAGAATAGATCACACATTTGATTCCATATAAGTAGTGCCTCCAAAGTTTTAGTGCGAATACAATGGCACCCAATTCCAAGTCATGGTGGTGTAATTCTTTTCGTGCACCTTTAACTGGCGTGAAGCATAGCCAATGACCTTGCCTTTCTGCATAAGCACACATCCCATCCCGGTGTGTGATGCATCACAATAAACTACAAACTCCTCGATTCCATCAGGCAATGTCAGTACTGGAGCATTGCTCAACTTTTGTTTCAGAATATCGAAGGATTCCTGCTGCTTAGGACCCCAGTCAAACTTAATCTTCTTACGCGTAAGCGAAGTCAGGGGTGCAGCAATCCTTGAGAAGTTTTCAATGAATCGCCTATAGTATCCTGCTAAACCTAGGAAGCTACGAATTTCTGTAGGCGTCTTTGGCTCTTGCCAATTCATGACAGCTTCAACTTTAGCGGGATCTACTTGGATACCACACTCACTAACAACATGTCCAAGAAATTGGACTTCTCGAAGCCAGAATTCACACTTCGAGAACTTGGCATAGAGTTTTTCTTTATGAAGTAGTTCCAGAATGCAGTGAAGATGCTTCTCATGGTCAGCTTGGTTCTTCGAGTAGATGAGGATATCATCGATGAAGACGATGACAAATTTATCCATGTAAGGCTTACAAACGCGGTTCATGAGATCCATAAATGCGGCCGGTGCATTAGTGAGCCCAAAAGGCATCACTAGGAACTCGTAATGACCATAACGAGTCCTAAATGCAGTCTTGTGGATATCTTCATCTCTAACCTTCAGTTGGTGATAGCCTGACCTTAAGTCAATCTTAGAGAAGAAACTTGCCCCTTGAAGTTGATCGAACAGATCGTCGATTCTGGGCAAAGGATACCTATTCTTGATAGTGACCTTATTAAGCTCACGGTAGTTGATGCACAGGCGCATCGATCCATCCTTCTTTTTGACAAATAAAACTGGTGATCCCCAAGGAGACGAACTAGGTTTGATGAAACCTTTGGCTAGCAAATCGTCTAGCTGTGTTCTCAATTCCTTCATCTCTGTTGGTGCCAACCTATAAGGCGCCCTTGCTACTGGTGCTGATCCAGGAATAATGTCAATTCTGAATTCTACTTGCCTATCTGGTGGCAAACCAGGTAGTTCTTCGGGAAAAACTTCAGGGTATTCAGAAATGACAGGGATATCCTCAATCTTGGGCTTCGACTCATCAATAATCACTTGTGCCTTGTAGATGACACAACCCTTCTTCAAACACTTAGAGTCCTTGAGCATAGACATTTGCTCAGGCAGCCCATACTGGGTATCTCCCTGGATAGTAAGTGATTCACCAGACGGAGTCTTGATCACCACTTGCTTCTTATTGCAAACAATCTGGGCCTGGTTACGAGATAACCAGTCCATACCCAAAACTATGTCGAAACCGGCTAGTTTCAAAGGAAGTAGGGACAAAGGAAAAGAGTGGTTCTTAATGGATATGAAACATCCATCTAATATGGTTGAGGCGGTTTCTATAGTGCCATCTGCTAGTTCCACCTCATACTTCACACTTAAGGTCTTAACAGGTAATTTCAACAATTCACAAAACTTATTATCTACGAACGACTTATCAGCGCCTGAATCAAATAACACTCTCGCATAAACATCATTTACGAGGAAGGTACCTGTTATCACATTGTCGTCCTGGACGGCTTCCTTAGCATCCATCCTGAAGACCCTTGCATTGGTCTTCTTTCCTTCTTCAGCTTTCTTTGCAAACTTTGGGCAATTTGTCTTTATATGCCCCTTTTCATTGCAACCGTAGCAGGTCGCATCCTTCATCTTTTTGCAATCCAAGGTCTTGTGTTCCTTGGACTTGCATAAACCACATGCAAAAGTTTTCGATTGTGAATGTGAGTTCGATTCATACCTGCACTTCCCGAAGTGCTGTCTCTTGCAGATTTTACATCTGGGTTTTTCACCTGACTGCTGACCATCCTTCCTAGATCCTGACCCCTTCCGGCGGTCATTGTTTCCCTTATGCTTCTTGTCTGAACGTCGTGAGTTGTCATCCTCATGCTTCCTCTTTTCGGTATCGGTGTTCCTCTGCGATCTCAGCCTGACCGCATCCAAGGTAAGGGACAAAGATATGTCCGCTGCAGACCGAAAAGTAGCTGGTCTGGAGGCCTTCACACTTGCCTTGATCTCTGGGGCCAAACCCCCAATGTAACGAGCTATTCGTTTGGGTTCCGGGGTTACCAAATATGGAACCAACCTTGACAAGGTGTTGAAACTGGTAAAGTAGGCCTGACAGTCTAGGTTTCTCACGACCAGCGACAAGAAGTCAGCTTCAATTTTCTCAACCTCATGCTGAGGGCAGTAGTTTTCCTTGATCAGTGACATGAACTATTCCCAGGTCATATTGTACAACGGGATTTTCCCCGTAGCTTGGATCAAAGATCTCCACCAAGCTAATGCTTCACCCTTGAAAGATTGAGACACGAATTTCACAATATCCTTATTATCGCAACCACTGATATCCACTACCGTATCCATCTCGTCCAACCAAGTCATGCAATCAACAGCTCCTTTTTCCCCAGTGAAATCCCTAGGTTTGCACGAAATGAAGTACTTATAGGAGCAACCCTTATTATGGGGTTCTTGATTCAGTACGACTCTTTGGGATGGAACACTCCTTTGGTTTGATGAGTGGTGAGAATTACTGTTGTGGGCAGTGTGGGTCCTGGAGGGTGTTCTAGAGTGTGGTGCAGATCGGGTCCTTGTATGGGTACCACTGGATTCATGGAACTGTCTATCCAAAGCTCGATTAACGGCATTATTGTGACAACACGAACTCTTGTTGTCATGAGAAGGGTATTTTGGTAACACACGCAATTAATTATGTCACTATTATTATTAATTGTGAAATATTAATAGAACGCGATGAAAGATTTATCGGCCCAACTGTTTACACATCTAGATAAATTAATCGGACCAGTCCGCTTATGCGGGACGTTATACGATAACGGATCCACGCGCACTTGGGCTAGGCCCAACCCAATCTCTCTACACACTAAACCCTAACACACATAAATCCCTCATAAAACCTCACCCTCTCTAATATTTAAATGAAAAAAAAAACCCTAAAAGCTCTCACACCAGCCGCACACCACTACTCCCCTTCCCCTCCTCTCTCGATCAGACGATTTCTGGCAACCTGAGCATATTCCGGTGCCTCGTTTTCCGGCGAACACCCGCAAAAGCCCCAGCCACACCCTCTTCCTTCCCCTCTCTAACACGCAAATCCACTTCACCTTCACCTCCCCTCCTTCTCTGCTGAACCGATGACCGGAGCACATCTCCGGCGACCACACAGTCACACACACTCACGGCCCCTTTTTCCTCCACACTCTACTCACTTAGGAGCAGCAATGAAACAGAGAGGAACAGAAGAGTCTAAGAGAGAGAAAGATGTGATCGGCTGTGGTCCGGTGGCGGTGGAGCCGTCTAGAGCAGCGGCGGTGGTGGCAGCCCTCACGTTTTTTCGTCGGGCTCACCGGCTCGGGTCGGATTTACGCCCAACAGCGGAGTCAGGCCAGTTTTGGTTTCTTTCGGGATTAACTGGTCTTCCGAGTTAAGTCTCGGGTCACACCCACAAACCTTCGGTCAGTTTACTTATGTTTCGATCTTGTCAATGGTTGGCTGCTTGTTTGTTTAGGAATACATAAGGTCCTAAATGCTTGAACCTGTTGCGATTATATGTCTATTATGGATTTGGTTGAGTAATTTACGGTTGATAACTGTTGGGAGTATATGTGATTTTGATTTGTAACTCTGGTGTCATTAGTGCTTACTTTCTATTTGATTCTGATTGTAAAAATGAGAACATGTGTATGAATGTTTGGTCAGTAGGTGCTAATATGCATTTTTATAAACTTCCGGTCAGTAAATGTTCATCCAGTCTATTGTTCTGCATTTTGAACTTCATGGCCTTATGTATGCGATTGATTATGATAACAGAGTTATTTTGATAAGTATGAGAACTATGCAAACCTACCAAATTAGAATTGTGTGATTTTTTTGAAGAAAAATATATATAACATATGGTGATAAAATTTCCAAAAGTTAGGCTAATTAATTGAAGTGTGATTTGTCTTGAATTCTTGGTGGATGTAAACTGTGAAATAGAAAGGGGGTGTGTTTTTGTGGTATGATGAATGTAGTGCCATGCTTTAATAAAATAGAAATGATGTGAAAAACCCTACGTGATGAACTGATTGAAGATTATTGAAAATATTTGAAATTTGTTGTTTGATCTGCATTGATAAGTGTACGGTAGAATAAAATATGATAATGAAATTTGATTGGACAGTACATGTAAATGCAATTTGATTGGGTGGCGCTGATCTGGATAGGGGTTCTAGAAACATCCGCACAGTTTGCGAGTCGAGACCTTGTATGTTGCGACTCGAGACCACTCATTGACCACTCGAAACCAGGCAAGGCACTTCGGGAGTCGAGACCAGCACGGTTGTGACTCGAGATCACCTGATCTCGACTCGAGACCGACCTCGAGACCCCTACGGTTGCGACTCAAATGTTCACAACTCGAGACCAGATGATGCGACTTCGAGTCCAGTGGTTGCAACTCGAGACCTCATAGTCTCGAGTCGAGACAACCCGGTTTCGACTGGACTACTTAAATTCATTATTGGGCCGCACTACGTGATGTTATGTTTTGGGCTGCGTGCGACTGTTGTTGTCTAACTGTTACTGTTTAACTGCCCACATACTAGGATAGGCCCAATACAGTATATACTAGTATAACATTCATGCTATGTGTTAAATACGTGTAGGATTATACATGACACTACTTGCTTACGAACCTAATAAATATCTAATAACCATAATAGGGTATGGTTGGCCAACACAACACAAGTAAATTGTCTGCCGAGCAAACCAAGGTGAGTTCACACACTAAAAGCATGCGTCCCAGGGAGGGACACGAACAAACCGCCATCTTTAAAGATTACTTCCAATTAATATTTCCGGGGGAAAATGCAAATGGGTACTTTTACAATACTGTCTCCGGGGGAGATACGTTTGGATATTATTTATAAATCACAACTAGCAAAACTAAACGAATCTCTATCATGTAAAGTCCCTGCTCATAGTACCGATTAATCGCCGGGGGCGAACGGGTTATTAGTTGATAGCGCTATTAGGTTTGACAACCTCACACCGTGACCGGGGGAGATCGGGCGTGAACTAGTATACCTTGCATCTTGGTCAATGACGATAGACATTGACTCGGGGCACAAAATCTTCTCGTCAATAGTTTCGGTAACGCCAGTTTAGTAGCTTTCATATGGGGTAGCTCCCCATGACGTGATTATAAATGCTTTATCTAAACAACTTACGTTTTCGAAAAGTTAAAACTGGACAACTCGTGAACTCGCCAACTTTATGTTGATACCCTACTGCATGCTTTGCAGGTTGCTCGATACAGTTTAGGACGGACATTGCAATCGGCTGGAGTGCGTGGTTTGTAATTTCATAACTAATAAACTTGTGGTTTTAAATTACGATATGTTCTACTTTCCTTTCCGCTGCAAACTTAAACTATGTTTTGAAAAATTTAAATTGGTCGCTAATTACACCGTTATTTGTATTAATAACTAAACGGTTCAAAATAATTAGTGGCTGGATCCTGGTCAGTCACACGCCTCGCGATGGTACTCCGTATGTGGATTTTGAGGGTGTGACAGATTGGTATCAGAGCCATTGGTTATAGTGAACTAGGTTTAAGATATAAAATATTTTTTTAAGATGAAAAATGTTTTTATATGGAAACCAGACTATAACCGTTCTTTAATGAAAACCACAACGACACCACGCTCCGGATTGCAAGGTTCGTCAGATTCAGGTACTCACATGGTAATTATAGTCATCGGCATTTACTTGTGCACACATATGTGTAAATGTGTATGTATATATTCAGCATATGTGCGTAAATATGTAGCAGTATTCAATACTATGAATCATACGAAAACTATACAAACCTGATGTGCGCTAAGCAGGAGCGAGTCCTCCTAAACCTGATTCGAAACCACGATACACTAAGGGCAAGGAACCAGTCATTCCAAGTCCTCGTCCACGTATTTCCTGATATCATCCTTGGACTGCAAATTGACGCAAGGGACGTCCACTCGATAAACCTACCTAGGAAAGGTCTGCTACGAAGCACATAGAGAAGTTACGAGAACGAATCGACGAAGGGGAGCCACCACTATATCATGGGATAATAGAAGGAACGACGACGTCATTCGCATCCTTTTTACCTGCATATTTCTTTTCCCGACGTAAGTAGTGAGACTTGTTCCCTCACACGACCGATCACCTAAACTCTGGTAAGTCTACACTTTTCGGGTTTCTGTTTGCACGTCTCGAACATGAACAGCATGCGCGGTGTATGCTTCTCATTGCTGTGCCAGCTATCGTATCACTTTTTCCATCGACGACGAAGTTATTTCCCCTAATTCCTCGTTACATGATAAAACGGTATTCCAGTCTGACCTTATACCTTAGCACACTCTAAAAACCAGCAAATCGATATATTTCTTACCAATCGGTGTATTTGAAAAGCGTGACATGACGGAGATGTGGACCATGCAACCCACCGACGAGCACGATGACCTAGACGCTTACCTTATCCTTCATTGCCAGAACCGTAATTCTTTGAAGACTTTTCTGATTCCTAGAATCCTTTCGCTAGCTTTCATACGAACCAGCATTTGATGCTTAGGACGATGCCCTTGCTATCGTTTCTTTATCGCGACGTCCACGTTTCTTTATATAGAAGCCCTGGCCAGATCTCTCTTCTGTTTGGTGAATTCAACAAACTCGCCCTATAGTCGACAAACTTTCCAACCCTTGAAATTCAGCAATGTGTTACTTCAATCATACTTTCTCGAAAACCTGTTTTTGCAAGTTTCACATCGAAACCCCTCGACGACGCAAGCGCTACTTCGAACTCATTCGCACTACTTAGAACCACCCACTCGAACTTGATTTCCTACCGGTTTGATAAATCACATCCTGCCAGACGTCTAAGTAGATCCTAAAATCTACAAACCCGCGCGACGACCATCCCTCTCTAGATACTTCTTATTGTGCCAACCACATTGACGTAACATACAACTTGTGTACGACCAGCTACCTCATCAACATCGGATAAATCCTTATTGATCCCAAAGCCTTTTATGTTTGCCCCAAGTTGAACGCATTGATTGCGACTACCCTTCTTGCATAATTTCTCGCTACCCGCGTTATGCTTCACGAATTCCATGATTCTTATCCTGCCCTATTCTGCACAAACCTCCGTTTGGACGAATTACTTTCTACAAACGTTACTCGTTGGAGCAACGAACCAAGGATGCCCCGGAGGTAAAGGTATCGCAAGCACGGTCCTTCGAACTTGATACGATCAACACCCAGTCACGACTTCGAATTTATCCCACCCTGTCAAATCTCGACACCTGTTTCCTTTGACGACACTTGAACCTACTCCGAGAACCAGTAGTGTCACACCCCAACCGATGGCGGAAACATCGGGATGAGACGAACAAATTGCTCAAAACATCATAACACTATGTGACAATATTTATTTGAATTCAAATTTCATTGCAAGGACTAAATTGTCATACAACATATAAAAAAGGAAATAACAACATTGTTCAAACTCAAATCAACAAAAGATAAATAGATTAAAGGTGTGTATCTAGTCCACCCTACACTTGTTTCATCAATCATCCATACTTCATTAATCAACCTGCAACATGTATTAAAATAGAGTTTCAATGCAAAGGCAATGAGCGAGTATACAAGTTTGTTTACATAGCATAATAGAATAAAAACTCAATCCAACATGATTCATAATATGTGATTACTAGTATGCAATTTTGGCGTACAATATGATCAAACCCTAGAACACAACGCATAAAATAGCCTAATCCCAATCGTTCAGCGGGGTGGTAAACTTAACAATACCCAATAGTTCAGCAGGCGGGGCGTTAATCCTATAGCGCTATAATTGTTAAGGTGGGCGAACAAAGTCAATGAGCATATAACGTTCCAAATCGTTCATAGAGCATACAAGAATAGCAAGTAAGTCACATTAGTTTCATGCATTCGTTCAAAGATTGAGTATGTTTAGTTCAAAAGTTGTTTGCATAATTATACATGTTGCATCCCAAAGTGTAAAGGGGAAAAAGGGATCGAGTATACTCACGGTGGTTGCAAGCTTTCCTACTTGGAATTCCCGCGAGTGAGTTGTTGGAGTAGATTAAGTTGGAGCACCTAGTCCTTCTACACGAGGAAACATAGGTGTGTGAGTTTGGCGTTCAACAGAAGATTATAATTTGGAGTTTAACATAACATAAAGTACGATATTGAAAATAATCATCTTTAACTTATACTCTTATATGACACTATGTAACCACTAGGGTTATATTGTATTTCATGGGTAATATGCCCATTAGAATCATACTTGGAGTTTTAAAGTCTTAGATGGTATTCTACTACTTTAACGTGTAAACACAAGTTTAACATTAAAGGTTCGGATGAGTATATATATATTTAGGTTAAGTATTACATATTATTAAGTCCAATAATTCAAGTAGGAGGTAGAGGATTGAATCCTCATTTAGGCACCTCGAGTTATCATGGATGTCATGTATGGGGTAGGAAGACAAGCTTCCATTTAGGAACCCCTTGAATGTTCACCACTTCTCTTGATGTAAAAACAACCAAGGAGGGTCACGAACTAGGCTTTGTATAATAATATAAACAATCTAACTAAGAGAAATCATCAAATCATGTGAGGATTGTATGTTTGGAACAACCCAAGTTGTTCCATAATCACTCTACATCAAGAACTAGCTTGAACATGACTTGTGGGTCAAAACACCCTACACAAACAGAAAACTATGAGGTTTAATCCTCTGATTTCAAGTGTCTCAACCTTGTTTTTAAGATTAACCAACCATAAGAGAGGTTGTAAGCATTAGGACATAGGTTTGAGATGAGAAAACTCAAGTTTGGTCAAGTTTAACAAAGATTTCATGAAAACAAAAACAATCAGTGGACTTTGGAGCCTTTTTGCCGGAGTTCCAGGGACTTATTTACTGTGAAAACCCCATGGAATCGAAGCTAAGGTCAAACCAAGCACATAGGAAAAAGAATGAGCAAAAACGGACAAGAAACGAGTGAGATATGCTCACTTTTGTGAAGTAGGATGAATCTACTCGAACACTGATTTGCAGCTGCGTTTTTGGATGATTTGAGAGTGATTTTGAGTGATTTGATTGTGTTTGCAAAGTGAAAAGAGCTTGGGGAAGGTCTTGTATTTATAGGGAAGAGTTAAGGTAGGTTGTGGTTGAGTAATTAATGTTAAAAGAAGGTTTAAACTTACAAAAAAACACAAAAAACCCGCCAAATCAGCGAGCTGGGCACTTGTTTGCGCTGCTGATCAGGCTTCTGAGCGAGTGTATAAGTGAATTGGAGGGCGGGTTATGTTCAATATGAAGGCGCAGCTCAGTTGGTTGATGCGTGTGGTTGTGAGATGAGTGACCCGGGTTCGAATCCCATCCAACCCCACTTTTTTTGATTAAATTTTCTTTTGAGTAAAATGCACGGATAGTCCCTGTGGTTTTGCAAAGTTTCAGCTATAGTCCCCAGATTTTGGAAATTACACTCATAGTCCATGTGGTTTGACGGTTTGTTACGCTGATAGTCCCTGGAGTGGATGTGGGTTAGTTTTCTCAGTTAAGTTGGTGTGAAATGACTATAATACCCTTAATATAAAATAAAATAAACAAATCAAGTATTAAATATATAAAACACATATATATATATATACACACTATTACTGAACCATATATCTCTATTTCTACTCTCTCTCTCTCACTAAAAACCACCACCACTGTCACCTACACTGCCGCCATCACCACTCCCCACCACCACCACCACCACCGCCATCCCCTTCCACCACCACACCTCCGCCTCCTAAACCCTAATCCTTTGTTTATCGAACCACTGTATGTGAGATCTGGATCTGGATCTACATACATCCATCCATCTTCATCTCTCCGATCTCCGTCTATAATAATAATAACACACCGAAATCTGTGTTGTTCGTATGATGGAGAACATTCATCAATGGCTGGTGGTAGCATTGTTCGTCATTTGTAGCGTAACCACGACTGTCAAATCAGATGTTTCAAATCACAAATACAAAAGCGGAGATGTTGTTCCTCTTTATGCCAACAAGGTTGGCCCCTTCCAAAACCCTAGGTATTTGTTTACGATCTCAATTGCTCAATTATCTTTTTTCATCGATACTCTGCATTTTATTTTATGTTGTGATGTGATTGTTGATCTAAATGACGTAATTGAATTGTATTCTGATAATCTGGAATTATGTCTTTTGGATTTGGATTTAGAACATGAGGAATCTAGTTTTTTTTTTTTTTTTTTTTGCTATATTGATACCTGTTTATCCGATTTAATCATGATTTGAGTGAGAGTAGATATGGATTTAGGAGGCGGAGGTGTGGTGGTGGAAGGGGATGGCGGTGGTGGTGGTGGTGGTGGTGGTGGGGAGTGGTGATGGCGGCAGTGTAGGTGACAGTGGTGGTGGTTTTTAGTGAGAGAGAGAGAGTAGAAAGAGAGATATATGGTTCAGTAATAGTGTGTCTATATATATATATGTGTTTTATATATTTAATACTTGATTTGTTTATTTTATTTTATTTTATATTAAGGGTATTATAGTCATTTCACACCAACTTAACTGAGAAAACTAACCCACATCCACTCCAGGGACTATCAGCGTAACAAACTGTCAAACCACAGGGACTATGAGTGTAATTTCCAAAATCTGGGGACTATAGCTGAAACTTTGCAAAACCACAAGGACTATCCGTGCATTTTACTCTTTTCTTTTCTTTTCTTTTCCTCTTTCTTTCATAACCTCATACTTTCAACTAATTACACAACAGCCCTTGGGCTTAAATAAACTTATGTTATGTTATCAAAATAAGGGAACTAGCTTTACTAACCAAGTTATATCATTTTAAAAGGAGACTAACTTTATAATTTAACTAAGTTAGTTTACTAAATTTAATATTTACCGAGATTAACTAGATTATTATAAAAATAAACTTTTTAAATAACCAAAACTAATTAATTTAATTAATTTGAATAATTATTTATAACGAATAAAAATCTTTAAACGATTCTTCATTTCACGAAACTTTCGAGTTTCAACTAGTTTAACGAGCATTGAGCGTAATAACGAATCGGGAGTCTATGATAATATATCGTTCGAACGTGAACATTGCACATAAGTCTAACACAAACATGAATAAAATAGCTTCGTTTTCATTATGATCAATAGTCTCGAATTACAAATGAAACAAAAGTAGGTTACAAAGAGAGTACAAGTGTCTAAATATAGAAGGTACAACACGACTTGCTAAAATAAGAAAGTGCGAAAAAAGCGGAGCGTTACAGTCTCCCCTCCTTTAGGGAATTTCGTCCCGAAATTTAGGAAGAAGCAGGGAAAAGATGTGGATACTTCGTCTTCATGTCACTCTTGAGTTCCCAAGTGAATTCGGCGCCACGTTTACCTTCCCATCGAACCTTGACGATAGGAATTTTACTGCGCCTCAATAACTTGACTCCTTGATCCATGATTTCGACGGGTTTCTCCACAAAATGCAAAGTGTCATTTATTTGGAGATCTTCGAGAGGGACTTGAAGTCCTTCTTCAGCGTGACACTTCTTTAGATTTGAGACATGAAACGTTGGATGAACGTTGTTGAGTTCTTGAGGTAAATCGAGTCGATAAGCCACCGCACCAATCCTTTCGAGTACCTTGAAAGGACCAACATAGCGAGGGGCAAGCTTTCCCTTTTTACCAAAACGAACCACTCCTTTCCAAGGAGATACCTTGAGTAAGACATGATCCCCAACGTTGAGTTCCATCGGTTTGCGTCCTTTATCGGCATAGACCTTTTGACGTTCACGAGCCTTGAGTAGATTATCACGGATTTGGTGAATCTTATCCGTTGCTTCTTGTATGATTTCAGGGCCCGTAAAATGTTTGTCACCAATCTCGTGCCAGTTTAAAGGAGATCGGCATTTGCGACCATACAATGCCTCGAATGGAGCCATTTTAATACTGGAGTGGTAGCTATTGTTGTACGAGAACTCGATCAAAGGTAAATGCACATCCCAACTACCACCAAAGTCGATGACACAAGAACGGAGCATGTCCTCTAGGGTTTGGATAGTACGTTCAGTCTGTCCATTCGTTTGAGGATGAAAAGCCGTACTTAGATTTAAATGAGTACCCATAGCGGACTGAAAGGTTTGCCAGAGACGCGAAGTAAATCGGCCATCGCGATCAGAAATGATGTCGAGAGGAATACCATGATGTCGTATGACTTCATCGGTATAGATGCGAGCAAGTCGTTCAACCTTGAAATCTTCGCGAATAGGAATGAATTGAGCGGACTTGGTCAAACGATCGATGATCACCCAAATGCTATCGTGACCAGAAGATGTACGAGGGAGTTTAGTGATGAAGTCCATCGCGATGCTATCCCATTTCCAAACGGGGATTTCGGGTTGTTCGAGTAGACCAGAAGGTTGTTGATGCTCGGCTTTGACTTTTGAACATGTAAGACACTTAGAGACGTAAACGGCAATGTCTTTCTTCATACCAGGCCACCAATAGGATGTACGTAGATTATGATACATCTTGTCGGCACCAGGATGAATTGAGTACTTGGATTTGTGTGCCTCGTTCATGATGAAGTCTCGAAGTTCTTCGCGATCAGGGATCCAGGCACGATTGTCGAGGTATAGGATGCCATCGGCCTTGGAGACGAGATCGTGTTCTTTAGCACCTCGTATTTCAACATGGAAGTTACCTTCGTTAATAGAGGCGTACTGAGCTTCGCGAATGCGGCGTGGAAGATCGTTCCCAAGTTGAAAACAACGAATACCCTTCATATGAGTTTTGCGACTAAGGGCGTCAGCTACTACATTCGCTTTACCTGGATGGTATTTGATTTCGCAGTCGTAGTCATTTAACAGTTCCACCCAACGACGTTGACGCATGTTCAGTTCCTTTTGGTCGAAGATATGTTGAAGGCTCTTGTGGTCCGTGAAAACCTCACACTTAGTACCATAAAGGTAGTGTCGCCAAATCTTCAACGCAAAAACAACTGCGCCAAGTTCAAGGTCGTGGGTAGTATAGTTTTTCTCATGTATCTTGAGTTGACGAGATGCATAAGCGATGACCTTGCCTCGTTGCATGAGAACGCAACCAAGACCACGGTTCGATGCATCGCAATATACTACGAAATCATCATTTCCGTCAGGAAGAGTAAGAATAGGAGCGTTGCAAAGCAAGTCCTTGAGAGTCTGAAAGGATTCCTCTTGCTCAGGACCCCAAGCGAAAGGTTTCTCCTTTTGGGTCAACGAAGTAAGGGGAACGGCGATTTTTGAAAAATTCGAGATGAATCGACGGTAATAACCCGCCAATCCTAAGAAAGAACGGATTTCGGAAGGAGATTTAGGCGCGGTCCAATTCTTTACAGCCTTGATCTTTGCAGGGTCGACGTGGATTCCTTTTTCACTAACAACGTGTCCAAGGAATTGGACTTCTTTAATCCAAAACTCGCATTTAGAGAACTTAGCGTATAAGCGTTCAACACGTAAGAGTTCGAGTATAAGGCGAAGATGACGTTCATGATCGGCTCGAGATTTAGAATAAATGAGAATATCATCAATGAAGACGATCACAAAACGATCCAAATAGGGCTTACAAACACGATTCATTAGATCCATGAACACAGCGGGCGCGTTGGTCAGACCAAAAGGCATAACCACGAACGCGTAATGTCCATAGAGAGTGCGAAAAGCGGTTTTGGGTACGTCCTCTTCGAGGACCCGAAGTTGGTGATAACCAGAACGAAGATCGATTTTGGAGAAACAAGTAGCACCTTGAAGTTGGTCAAAGAGATCGTCGATACGCCGAAGAGGGTAACGATTCTTGATAGTGAGTTTGTTGAGCTCGCGATAATCGATACACATACGGAAAGAGCCGTCTTTCTTTTTAACGAAAAGCACAGGTGCACCCCAAGGTGAGGTACTTGGACGAATGAAGCCTTTATCGAGGAGTTCTTGAAGCTGCGTAGATAATTCTTGCATCTCAGAAGGTGCAAGACAATAAGGAGCTTTGGCAACAGGAGTCGCACCAGGTACGAGGTCAATACGAAAGTCAACGGATCGGGGTGGAGGAGGACCAGGTAAATCTTCAGGAAAGACGTCAAGGAAGTCGCGCACCACTGGAACATCACTTAAACTCTTTCCCTTGCCCTTTTCTTCCAAAACATGTGGGCTAAAAAGGCAAAGTACTGTTTGCGTAAGTATTTGTTCGCTTGTGTGCAGGACATCAACCTCAGTCCCTTTGAAGGCCGGTCTCCATAGACATGTAAAACATCACCGGAAGGAAGGGGTAAACGAACGTACTTCTCGTTACAAGCGATTTCAGCATGGTTCTTTTGAAGCCAATCCATGCCTATGATGACGTCGAAACTACCCAATTGCATGGGTATGAGATCGATAAGGAAGACGTGTTCGTTAAGAGTAAGACGACAATCACGAAGAACGGAATCGACTAAGATGGACTTGCCATTGGCGACTTCAACGGAAAACGACTTAGGTAGTTTAGAGCGCGTGCATTTTAACAATGATTCGAATTCTAAGGACACAAAGCTTTTGTCCGCACCAGTATCAAATAGTATCGAAGCATAAAGATGGTTAACAAGGAACGTACCGTTAACGACATTATTGTCGTTGCACGCTTGATTCGCATTCAGATTGAAACAGCGTCCACGAGGAGGTTGTAGTTGCTCTTGGTTCCATAGTGGGCATTGGGGACGAAGATGATTGGCGTCTCCACATTTGAAACAAGCTCTAGCGGGTCTTGCGTTTTGAGGAGGGGGTGGAGCTTGTTGAGCTGGAGGAGCTTGTTGTGCTTGCTGAGCTGGAGGAGCTTGTTGTGCTTGCTGGCGACAAAAGGCGGTGTCATGTCCATAACGGTTACAATTGGCACAAAGACGACACCTGGCATGGGCGGGATGGTGACGGTTACATGTGGCACACTTGGGGTGAATCCCAGTGTACGACCTTTGGGTGTTATCAGGAGCAACAGGGTTTGGGTTAACGGGTGGCACAATCGCATTGCAAACAGGGTTCGATTGCTTTCGCTTCTTCCCCCTATTGCCACTCGACTGTTGGGTGATTTGGCTGGCTGGTTTGAAAGAAGCGGGGTTTGCGGCCTGTTTATCGCGTACACGGTTGTTGTTCAGGGAAGCGGCCAAACGATAAACGGCTTCGATATTGTCGAGTTTGGCAGCCTCGATCGTGTCGCGCATAGCAGAGGGTAACCCATTGATATACTTCCGTATCTTGCGGTCGGTGGTCATAACAAGGTGAGGAACTATGAAGCTAAGTTGTTTGAAACGGGTGGTATAAGCTAGGTTTTCATCCCCCACTTGCTTTAGTGCCCAAAATTCTTCCTCCAACTTTTGTTGCTCATGCGGAGGACAAAACTCATCCATCATCAGGGCCTTAACTTCTTCCCACTCCAACGCATATGCCAGTTCGTTCGAACGAATGTTCCTTTCGTTCGTCCACCATTCAAGAGCTCGGGCTTGGAATACCCCAGTCGCACTAGGCGTTCTAAGCTCTTTGGGGCAATCACTATTGATGAACGTGACCTCCATGCTATCAAACCATTCGAGCATGGCGGTCACCCCATCATTGCCGGTGAATGGCTTAGGGTTGCACGCTGAAAAGTGCTTGAAATTGAACGAAATGGGCTTGCGTGCTTCGACCTTAGAGTCGACGGAGGAGTTCGGAGTTTCAGAAGCTCGAATTTCGGAAATGACCTTTGGAACGACGCGCGCAAATTGATTGGCCATGAAAGCCATCATCTTCTTCGTAGCACGGGACTTTAACTTTTTAGACGAGTTGGAGTGACGAGAAGACATCTAAGATTCAAAAGAACGAATAGGTGAGACTTGATCATAATGTTTGTTTAAGAAAAATCGTTTGCATAAGTTGATTCACATAGCATAAAGTGTCACATAGCATTTGATTCACATAACATAAAGAGTTTAGATGTCACATATAGCATAGTCATGAGTCCAACATAGCATAACATGGATAATTGAAAGCCTTGTAAATTTAGTTTGTTCACGAGGGATTATTATTGTTTGTGATTGCGATAACGTGCGAAATGATTAAAACGAAATTTTGAAATGAACGAACGTTCAAGTATAAAATCACATATAAATTGAGATACATAAAAGAAAGGCTCAATAAAACATAGGATTGTTTCGGGTAGAGAAACGTCGACTATTCCAAAGTGGGTCGAAAGTCCTTTCGAATTAGAGAAAACGTGCTTTGGCCTATAGGTAAGATACTCTCGTCGAGAAGCGATTAACGGTATCTTACCCTTCCAGTTACTACACATCTCTAATCGATTGAAACAATCGGGACTTTGGCGAGATTGAAAATCGAGGAATGGGACTTAATCGACGAGATGCGGGTTTCACCCCTAGCTTGACGATTTCGTACCCTAAATGTGGTTGGTACTTGTCGGGTCAAAATAAAATTTCGACACTATGACAAGGGTCCACTAGAGTTGAAATGGAAATTACCATTAAGTTGTGGATTTCACTCCTAGCTTAATGGTGTAATTTCGTGCAAAAAGAAATAGTTCAAGGTAGAATGAGTGTCGTTTACCAAATTGTGGGTTTCACGCCTATTTTGGTAAAGTTGTCTCGTTTGTGTTACAAGAGTATACAAATAACAAAGTGTATTCATGCTAACCTTAGGAAAGACATATAAATTTAATCAACAAGAAGTGTAGCTAGGAAGCATGCATGGTAGAGTACAAAAGTTTTAAACAACACATAAGAGGCAAAATTCCTAAAACTATAGATTAGGGCAAAAGCATGGCAATTTTCCTAATTCCTATAGTTATGGCTCTGATACCAATCTGTCACACCCCAACCGATGGCGGAAACATCGGGATGAGACGAACAAATTGCTCAAAACATCATAACACTATGTTACAATATTTAATTGAATTCAAATTTCATTGCAAGGACTAAATTGTCATACAACATATAAAAATGGAAATAACAACATTGTTCAAACTCAAATCAACAAAAGATAAATAGATTAAAGGTGTGTATCTAGTCCACCCTACACTTGTTTCATCAATCATCCATACTTCATTAATCAACCTGCAACATGTATTAAAATAGAGTTTCAATGCAAAGGCAATGAGCGAGTATACAAGTTTGTTTACATAGCATAATAGAATAAAAACTCAATCCAACATGATTCATAATATGTGATTACTAGTATGCAATTTTGGCGTACAATATGATCAAACCCTAGAACACAACGCATAAAATAGCCTAATCCCAATCGTTCAGCGGGGTGGTAAACTTAACAATACCCAATAGTTCAGCAGGCGGGGCGTTAATCCTATAGCGCTATAATTGTTAAGGTGGGCGAACAAAGTCAATGAGCATATAACGTTCCAAATCGTTCATAGAGCATACAAGAATAGCAAGTAAGTCACATTAGTTTCATGCATTCGTTCAAAGATTGAGTATGTTTAGTTCAAAAGTTGTTTGCATAATTATACATGTTGCATCCCAAAGTGTAAAGGGGAAAAAGGGATCGAGTATACTCACGGTGGTTGCAAGCTTTCCTACTTGGAATTCCCGCGAGTGAGTTGTTGGAATAGATTAAGTTGGAGCACCTAGTCCTTCTACACGAGGAAACATAGGTGTGTGAGTTTGGCGTTCAACGGAAGATTATAATTTGGAGTTTAACATAACATAAAGTACGATATTGAAAATAATCATCTTTAACTTATACTCTTATATGACACTATGTAACCACTAGGGTTATATTGTATTTCATGGGTAATATGCCCATTAGAATCATACTTGGAGTTTTAAAGTCTTAGATGGTATTCTACTACTTTAACGTGTAAACACAAGTTTAACATTAAAGGTTCGGATGAGTATATATATATTTAGGTTAAGTATTACATATTATTAAGTCCAATAATTCAAGTAGGAGGTAGAGGATTGAATCCTCATTTAGGCACCTCGAGTTATCATGGATGTCATGTATGGTTTGACAGTTTGTTACGCTGATAGTCCCTGGAGTGGATGTGGGTTAGTTTTCTCAGTTAAGTTGGTGTGAAATGACTATAATACCCTTAATATAAAATAAAATAAACAAATCAAGTATTAAATATATAAAACACACATATATATATATATATACACACTATTACTGAACCATATATCTCTCTTTCTACTCTCTCTCTCTCACTAAAAACCACCACCACTGTCACCTACACTGCCGCCATCACCACTCCCCACCACCACCACCACCACCGCCATCCCCTTCCACCACCACACCTCCGCCTCCTAAACCCTAATCCTTTGTTTATTGAACCACTGTATGTGAGATCTGGATCTGGATCTACATACATCCATCCATCTTCATCTCTCCGATCTCCGTCTATAATAATAATAACACACTGAAATCTGTGTTGTTCGTATGATGGAGAACATTCATCAATGGCTGGTGGTAGCATTGTTCGTCATTTGTAGCGTAATCACGACTGTCAAATCAGATGTTTCAAATCACAAATACAAAAGCGGAGATGCTGTTCCTCTTTATGCCAACAAGGTTGGCCCCTTCCAAAACCCTAGGTATTTGTTTACGATCTCAATTGCTCAATTATCTTTTTTCATCGATACTCTGCATTTTATTTTATGTTGTGATGTGATTGTTGATCTAAATGACGTAATTGAATTGTATTCTGATAATCTGGAATTATGTCTTTTGGATTTGGATTTAGAACATGAGGAATCTAGTTTTTTTTTTTTTGCTATATTGATACCTGTTTATCCGATTTAATCATGATTTGAATGAGAGTAGATATGGATTTAGGAGGCGGAGGTGTGGTGGTGGAAGGGGATGGCGGTGGTGGTGGTGGTGGGGAGTGGTGATGGCGGCAGTGTAGGTGACAGTGGTGGTGGTTTTTAGTGAGAGAGAGAGAGAGAGTAGAAAGAGAGATATATGGTTCAGTAATAGTGTGTATATATATATATATGTGTTTTATATATTTAATACTTGATTTGTTTATTTTATTTTATATTAAGGGTATTATAGTCATTTCACACCAACTTAACTGAGAAAACTAACCCACATCCACTCCAGGGACTATCAGCGTAACAAACTGTCAAACCACAGGGACTATGAGTGTAATTTCCAAAATCTGGGGACTATAGCTGAAACTTTGCAAAACCACAGGGACTATCCGTGCATTTTACTCTTTTCTTTTCTTTTCCTCTTTCTTTCATAACCTCATACTTTCAACTAATTACACAACAGCCCTTGGGCTTAAATAAACTTATGTTATGTTATCAAAATAAGGGAACTAGCTTTACTAACCAAGTTATATCATTTTAAAAGGAGACTAACTTTATAATTTAACTAAGTTAGTTTACTAAATTTAATATTTACCGAGATTAACTAGATTATTATAAAAATAAACTTTTTAAATAACCAAAACTAATTAATTTAATTAATTTAAATAATTTGAATAATTATTTATAACGAATAAAAATCTTTAAACGATTCTTCATTTCACGAAACTTTCGAGTTTCAACTAGTTTAACGAGCATTGAGCGTAATAACGAATCGGGAGTCTATGATAATATATCGTTCGAACGTGAACATTGCACATAAGTCTAACACAAACATGAATAAAATAGCTTCGTTTTCATTATGATCAATAGTCTCGAATTACAAATGAAACAAAAGTAGATTACAAAGAGAGTACAAGTGTCTAAATATAGAAGGTACAACACGACTTGCTAAAATAAGAAAGTACGAAAAAAGCAGAGCGTTACAAGTAGGGATTCGAACGACTCCTACGCTTAACCCTAGAATCCCCACGACACAAACCGCTTTGCGCTAAGTTTTCAACGCGCGACTTTTGACGTTGCAAGGTCCGCTTTTCTCGATCGCTTGCGCCTCTCGACAACTCAAGTACCCAAAAGGGGGGCAACTCTATGCATGGTTCAGAATTGGGATCCGTAGTCCTTGCGCTCAAAAGGTGGAGACATTATTCGTACGATACCAACTGCACGATTTACACCGATCACGAGAGTCTCCAGCACAGTCTTTGAACACGCGACAGCACCGACGGGGTCGTATCCCTAAACGATCACGAATGCATGATCAGGCAACATCCGGACTGGGCTAACAAGAGACTAAACCTAAGCATGTGAGTGTGTTACAGTCTACTATTCCTTCGAACCTCCTGACCTAACCTAAGACGCTCCTGTAGAAACTCTGAAAGCGGAAAATTCTTTGGCTGGGTCCTTGCGTGGCATGGAAAAGGCCGCTCGAACTCAAAGACAACTGCACTCACTACTCTATGGAACGTATCTGGGTTCCATCTTACGGGAATCTCCGAGAGCTTGTGATGGGCAAAGCACACAAGTATACATGGTACATCCCGTCTCTAACAAGATGCATCACGACCTCAAGGCCCATTTGGGGGATCATAAATCGTTTAACCAAGTCTGCGCACTTCCTTGTGAACAAGGAAAATGGCAGGTTTTCGAAACTTGCAGCCGTCTACTTGTTAGAAGCAGTTGCTAGGCACGGGGTGCCAACCTCTATTATCTTAGATCGAGACCCACGTTTTGCATCCGATTCGTCGCAGGCTGTGCACAAAGACCTTTGGCTCACAGTTGGGCATAAGCACCGCTTATCGCCCGCAAACTGATGGTATGCTAAGAATATGTGTTACCGACCTTGGATACGAGTGACACTTCCTTTTGTAGAATTCTCTTCCAACAACAGCCACCACACTAGCATTCAGACAGCACCATTTGGGGCATTGCACGGACGCAAATGCCTGACACCTCTGTGTTGGACGGAAGTTGGCGGAGGCCAAATTACCGGCCCAAGACTTGTACTTGACACAACGGATAAGATTGCCCAGATCAGACAACGCATGGCGGCAACTCGTGACCGTCATAAAAGCTACGCAGAATTCCTAGTCGGAGACTGGGTTCTACTTAAAGTTTCACCCTGGAAGGGTGTGGTACGTTTTGGCAAACAGGGCAAGCTTAATCCGCGATACGTTGGACCATTCGAAGTTACCGAAAGGATCGGTAAGGTAGCTTACTGACTAAACCTGCCTGAAGAGCTGAACGCGTTACACAACGTCTTTCTCGTGCCTAATCTGAAGAAGTGTCTGTCAAATGAAACATTCGTTGTTCTTTTAGGAACTCATGATCAACAACCAACTATGCTTCATTGAGGAACCGGTTGAGATCAGGGAATCAAGAAATCAAAACCCACAAGCGTGGTATAATGCCAACAGATCGAGTTCGTTTGAACTCGTGCCGTGGCCCAGAGTTTACCTGGGAACGGGAAAACCAGATGATGCGCATGTATCCCCAGTTGTTTACAAACGTTACTCCCAGCGCTGAGGCTACCGCTAAATTTCGGGGAGAAATTTCAAACCAACAAGGGGTGATGTATCGCCCTACAAAAACGTTTAAACACACTAGCTTGTCAGTGGTTGCGCGCTAAATTTCGGGACGAAATTTCTTGAACTCGGGGATAATGTGACACTTTGGGTCTTCCTGTACGTTACTTGGATGTTATAATTAAATTTGTGAAATTCTATATTATGTGAGATACGTGCAAACTCTGTGAATTCTATGCTACATGATTTTTCGTGCTATGTGATTTACATGTTCGTTTTGGTGGACTTTCGTGAAACTGATTGTATCTATGTACGGTAATGGAGTGTGTGTATACATATAAAGCGTATCGTTTGACTTTTGTCTAAATTTCGAGGACGAAATTCCTGTAACATGGGGAGAATGTGACAACACGAACTATTGTTGTCATGAGAAGGGTATTTTGGTAACACACGCAATTAATTATGTCACTATTATTATTAATATTATTATTAATTGTGAAATATTAATAGAACGCGATGAAAGATTTATCGGCCCAACTGTTTACACATCTAGATAAATTAATCGGACCCGTCCGCTTATGCGAGACGTTATACGATAACGGATCCACGCGCACTTGGGCTAGGTCCAACCCAATCTCTCTACACACTAAACCCTAACACACATAAATCCCTCATAAAACCTCACCCTCTCTAATATTCAAATGAAAAAAAAAAAACCTAAAAGCTCTCACACCAGCTGCACACCACTACTCCCCTGCCCCTCCTCTCTCGATCAGGCGATTTCTGGCAACCGGAGCATATTCCGGTGCCTCGTTTTCCGGCGAACACCCGCAAAATCCCCAGCCACACCCTCTTCCTTCCCCTCTCTAACACGCAAATCCACTTCACCTTCACCTCCCCTCCTTCTCTGCTGAACCGATGACCGGAGCACATCTCCGGCGACCACACAGTCACACACACTCACGGCCCCTTTTTCCTCCACACTCTACTCACTTAGGAGCAGCAATGAAACAGAGAGGAACAGAAGAGTCTAAGAGAGAGAAAGACGTGATCGGCTGCGGTGGCGGTGGAGCCGTCTAGAGCAGCGGCGGTGGTGGCAGCCCTCACGTTTTTCCGTCGGGCTCACCGGCTCGGGTCGGATTTACGCCCAACAGCGGAGTCAGGCCAGTTTTGGTTTCTTTCGGGATTAACTGGTCTTCCGAGTTAAGTCTCGGGTCACACCCACAAACCTTCGGTCAGTTTACTTATGTTTCGATCTTGTCAATTAATTGAAGTGTGATTTATCTTGAATTCTTGGTGGATGTAAACTGTGAAATAGAAAGGGGGTGTGTTTTTGTGGTATGATGAATGTAGTGCCATGCTTTAATAAAATAGAAATGATGTGAAAAGCCCTACGTGATGAACTGATTGAAGATTATTGAAAATATTTGAAATTTGTTGTTTGATCTGCATTGATAAGTGTACGGTAGAATAAAATATGATAATGAAATTTGATTGGACAGTACATGTAAATGCAATTTGATTGGGTGGCGCTGATCTGGATAGGGGTTCTAGAAACATCCGCACAGTTTGCGAGTCGAGACCTTGTATGTTGCGACTCGAGACCACTCATTGACCACTCGAAACCAGGCAAGGCACTTCGGGAGTCGAGACCAGCACGGTTGTGACTCGAGATCACCTGATCTCGACTCGAGACCCCTACGGTTGCGACTCAAATGTTCACAACTCGAGACCAGATGATGCGACTTCGAGTCCAGTGGTTGCAACTCGAGACCTCATAGTCTCGAGTCGAGACAACCCGGTTTCGACTGGACTACTTAAATTCATTATTGGGCCGCACTACGTGATGTTATGTTTTGGGCTGTGTGCGACTGTTGTTGTCTAACTGTTACTGTTTAACTGCCCACATACTAGGATAGGCCCAATACAGTATATACTAGTATAACATTCATGCTATGTGTTAAATACGTGTAGGATTATACATGACACTACTTGCTTACGAACCTAATAAATATCTAATAACCATAATAGGGTATGGTTGGCCAACACAACACAAGTAAATTGTCTGCCGAGCAAACCAAGGTGAGTTCACACACTAAAAGCATGCGTCCCAGGGAGGGACACGAACAAACCGCCATCTTTAAAGATTACTTCCAATTAATATTTCCGGGGGAAAATGCAAATGGGTACTTTTACAATACTGTCTCCGGGGGAGATACGTTTGGATATTATTTATAAATCACAACTAGCAAAACTAAACGAATCTCTATCATGTAAAGTCCCTGCTCATAGTACCGATTAATCGCCGGGGGCGAACGGGTTATTAGTTGATAGCGCTATTAGGTTTGACAACCTCACACCGTGACCGGGGGAGATCGGGCGTAAACTAGTATACCTTGCATCTTGGTCAATGACGATAGACATTGACTCGGGGCACAAAATCTTCTCGTCAATAGTTTCGGTAACGCCAGTTTAGTAGCTTTCATATGGGGTAGCTCCCCATGACGTGATTATAAATGCTTTATCTAAACAACTTACGTTTTCGAAAAGTTAAAACTGGACAACTCGTGAACTCGCCAACTTTATGTTGATACCCTACTGCATGCTTTGCAGGTTGCTCGATACAGTTTAGGACGGACATTGCAATCGGCTGGAGTGCGTGGTTTGTAATTTCATAACTAATAAACTTGTGGTTTTAAATTACGATATGTTCTACTTTCCTTTCCGCTGCAAACTTAAACTATGTTATGAAAAATTTAAATTGGTCGCTAATTACACCGTTATTTGTATTAATAACTAAACGGTTCAAAATAATTAGTGGTTTGATCCTGGTCAGTCACACGCCTCGCGGTGGTACTCCGTATGTGGATTTTGAGGGTGTGACAATTATCTATCATTGCCTGTAATTCTGCACCCGCTAGATTTACTCGGGCATTATTATGCTCTCCCCGTGGGTGACTATTGATCTCGTCTGAGTCGGCCATGAAGCTTGAACTGTTACATATAGACTATAATTTATTGGTGAGCTTATTAGAGAATTGTCTTTTATGATAATTTATTAACCATGGTAAACGTAGACCATATATGGTTAATTTATTACTCACATTTATTTAGGATTTCTAATATAATTTATCCTAATTATAAAACAATAACAGTTTTATTAGTAGCACAAAAGGCCTAGTCACAAGGACATTTTTAAATTATAAGCCATGATTTCAGAGAATCAAGGCATGAAGGTTTGAACATAGTTCTCAACCTTTTTCAGACAGGGTCGCAGACTATTACTGTCTTTTGTCTCATATGAAGATGAGCAGGGCCCGTAGGCACTATTATCAATGTATGGTCAAAAGGTGATCATATTAATTGATGATTTAAACCCATGATTCAGAGATCATTAAGTTGGGTTAGGAATCTTTTGAAGAATCCTATTATAAGAATGACGTGTGTGATTTTGACGAATCACATCTGCCAGGGGCGTTAACATGTTTTTAGATGTTAACAGAGATTGGAATCTTTTAACAGGTTTCACCATCTTGGCCAGGTCTTAAAATGACATGCAGGCTAGGTTATACCTTTAAGATCCTTAGTTAATATTTAAATATGCAGATATATTTAAAAAAAAAAAGAATGATTTTGATTTATTTATTTCATATATAATATATAAATGCATAAATGATAGAAATGAAATTTTCAAACTTAACATTCCATTAAAATTTAAAAGTAGTACACTTTGCCCTAAACGGGACATTTTACAGAAATACTTGCCCACGCAGGAGCTATACAGATAAAACAAGTCCTCGCAGGGACTGTTTACAAAAATAAATGTCCACACAGGGACTAACAGAGACAAGTCCACGTAGGGACTAAGTACAAAGATAGATGTCCACGCAGGGACAACATACACACATAAATAAATGTCCACGCAGGGACTTAATTTAATCAAGGAAATACAATAATACATATTGGGATTTAACGATCCCGTTTCTTCTTTCCCTTCAGCAAACTTGCCAAGCCACTCATGAATCCCTGATTCTTCCTACGTTCTCTCTGGAAGTCTCGTTCAACCCTTTCCAGTCTTTGACGGAGATCCTCCTGCTCTGGTGGAGAAAACCGTGGTGGCTGGTGCTGTAGCGGTGGCTGAGCAGGTACTTGATACCCACGAGCTGGGTATCCCACTCCCTAGGGTGGTCCATAAGGTCCTTCAGGATTATGGGCAAGGTAGTTTGATGCCATATGGTAAGGGTCCTCAGCATAGTTATATGTAGTATATGCCGGCGGCCCGAACGGATTGTAAGTTGCTGGAGCAGTATATGCAGGGTTAGGGTTACGAAAATCCGATGGTTGCGGCACAATAGGTGCCGAATTCACATCCGACACTGGAACTGAAGGTCCACCCATCTGTGGGTCTTCATATAGTGGCGGGTAGTGGCTGCCACTAGAGTGTTGAGGGGTGCTGAAATGAAAATCCCCTCCTCGTGCTGACATCCGTGCGCCAGTCCTCCTACGTCTAGGTGGTTCGGGAGGTGCTAGATGAACTGGCGGCGGTGGAGGCGGTGGCGTGACTGCCACGAAACGTGGATCCCCAGAGGGATCCTGCCGCTGCTGTTGCTGCTGCTCCTGCTGGTGAGGCGATGAATGGTGAGATGGTGTATAGTACCACTCACACTGGTTGAACCGTGCCTGGTGACTATCCGGACCTTGGTAGGGTGATCCGTGAAAAGATGAACCATCTGAGATCTCAAACGGATGGTTCGGGGTTCCGGTTGCAGGCTCGACAGGATCCGTATCCTCGTCCATATCCATTGCTTGATCACCGGAAAAGTGATCCTCCGGTCCTAGTGGATTAAAGCCCCCTTGTTCTGGTAGGTATTCTGCCGGGTTAAACCGGCCCTGAAATACAGGAGTAGGGTCGCTGAAGGAATGGTGCGATAAGGATCGCTGTAGAGGTATGTATGAAGGTTGCGGGTTGTTGGGCTCATTCTCGGACTGAGGCCCAAAAGAGTGATGATATGGAGGCGTTGAGCTATGCGACGTAGATCGTCTGGCAGGCTCCTCATAAGTCCTCCAAGGTTCTCGCGGATCGGCACTCCTTGTAGAAGAAGGAGTTCGCCGGTGCGAAGGCCCGGCCTCGTGGTCGTTAGGGGCGCTGATTGGCCCTTTTCCTCGTCCTCCTCGCCTGAATCTTGGCGGCATTATTAAACCTGTCAATATAAACAAAGGTAACAACATGGAAAAATAAAGGACAAAGTTAAATTAAAAATAAAAACATTTTGGATTATTCCTGAGTTCTTTGTCTAGACTCGAAGATTTAGGAATGTGCAATTGTGTCATTGAGATTAAACACAAAAGGCTAGTGTTTAATTCACTCAATGTTGGCTCTGATACCAACCTGTCACACCCCGGATTTCCACGTGTCACCGGTGGGCCTGGTAGGGGAGTATCGTGACGTGGTTGGCAACATAATAGTCAAACAACACAATATTTAAATGCACAGCGGAAGCAAAGTATAGATTCATTTCAACCAAACAATGTTGTAATATTAAGTATCACAAATAGTTGAATATAATTCCACAGGTAGATCAAAATAAAAGGAAACAATGTTCAACAGTCTATGACATCCAAGCTTGCGAAACTTATTGTGGATGCTAGGAGAAAAGCCAGCCTATTACGCGTAGTACCTGCACTTAACCTTTTTGAGAAAATACGTCAATTTACACTGGTAAATACAATCAACCGACTCATTTTGAAAAGAGTTTAAGAAAATGCATTTAAGGCACAAGGCACAAATAATATTTTATAACTTGGGATAATTATTTTAATATAATACTTGTAAAAGATTTACATGTTTCTTATGCGTTCAGTAGCCCGGTTCGTGCCGGGTTAAAGATCAATAGACACACCACATTATTTATATGAGACACCGACGGGCATACGCCTACGCCCCGTGCTTAGGTCGTGGCCATTTCGTAAAATGATGCCAGGGATATCCGGGACATGGTCATTAACCCCCCAAAGTCTTTAAGCAAACAAAACAATTTAAACGAGACATCTCAATACTTTAACCATCATACAATTAAAGATTCAATGCCCGACCAAGCGGTATTTTATATACCGTACCCCAAGCCCGTATAGGGAAAATAAGTTAAAAGTATTTACCTGAGCAAAGTAATGATCACAATAAGTAAATGCAAGTAGCTTTTACTGGTCCTCCTAATCTGGAACGAAGGTTTATAATAACCTATTAGAATCCTAACGGGTCTTTAGTTAAGCTTAAGCTTAGACCGGTTAATTTTAAAGATACGGTTCGTACGCACGATTAAGCGAAGACCGGATAGAATGTGATTTAGACCCGACAAGTTTGAAGACTTGCTTAATATGGGTATATTATACACATTCTGGATTTTGAGATAAAACCGATAAGGTTTGACCCGTTTCGGCTAATTTATGTAAACTAGTTACATAAACCGAACCGAACGCGCATGAAGCGTAATGGGTAACCATAAGAGTCCTAAACAGGTTTCCTAAGTTAACATGCCTTAAATATGTTGTGATATCAGTAGGATACCTTCCATTATTCCCAAAACGAGTTTAATCTCTTAGTTAAGCCCCGTAGGGGTATTTTGGTCATTTTAAAGGTTATAAAAGGGATTAATTAAGCTTTTGTGATCCGGGTCTGAATTAAACAGTAAAATGACTTATCTTAACAGGTCATAACAGTTGGTGTTAAGTCCTTTGTGACAAAATGGTTTTAAACCCTTACTATGTGCTTAATACGCTTATAAAGTCGTTTTAAGCGATTTACGGGTTAAAATAGGAATCTGAGTTTCCAGGTCAGTTCATCAAGTTTAAAACACTTCATTTATTATTTAAAATCAGTAGCAATTGGATTGGTAGCAAAAGGACTTGTAAAACTCATTTTATGGCCGAAAAGGGTATAATCGGTATTTACCGAATCAAGGCACTAATCCTAGCTTATGATCAGTTTGAAAATAATTAAAAAACTTCAAAAATCCCAAAGTATTATATTACATCAGTGGGTAAAAGATTTGGTGTCAAAAATTGGGTTTAGATAGGCTTTATGCTAATGACGCAGTTTAATTACTAAGAAGCGTTCTAATTACGTCATTAAGCATAACTCCTAATCTAGACCTCCAACTGATGTGAAAATTTAGGGACATGTTTAATAATCAGTAACAAGGATTATTGTATTTTCATATTTCCAAAATTCTCGTTTTATGGTCATAAGGGCATTATGGTCAATACTTAAGCACTTAACGGAAACGTCGGACAATTAAGGATTCAAGTGGTATAAACGCAGAGGGTTATACAATCATGTAACTAGGTCCTAATGGAACTTTAAGGCATGTCTAAACCTATCTAAATTGGGTCAGAACTGAAGTCAAAGCAAAAGTCAAAGTTTTGCGACTTTCGGTTCCAAATCGGTTCTAAACAGAAAGTTGTCGAATCAAACAAGCTTAGTCAAGTTCTTATACTTATTACCATGTTATATGAATGATAAAATAGGTTACACACCTTTTACATTGTTAATTATGTGTTAAATCGAAGATTACATTTATGTTGACTTTTTCTAAGCATCTTTGACTCGACAAATGACCTAGTTAGGATGGGAATCAGTGAGTACCCTTTTAAGGGTTTAATGCCCACCTAATTACCAACTTATAACTACCTTAAGTTTGACTAATCGCTGGACCATTAGCGATTAATCAATAAGTCAACCGTTAATTACGACGGTTTGACTTCAAGGCTATAAACTAAGCAAAACTTAATTAAGAAGGGTTAAACATACTTACAAGTGTCTAATGCATGAATAGAGAAGCTTAGAAAGATGTCTTGAGCTCCAGGAATGATCAGAAGATGATTGGTGAAGAATGATCAAAAAGTTTGCAACTTAGGAGCTTATATAGTGCCTTTAATCTTCATAGATTGTTGACATGCAAGGCTACTAATGATCATGGATGTTTACAAGTGTCCCCTATAGCCTCAAAACCAGTTTAGGAAGCCCATTGTATTGAAACAAGTCACTTGGAGTCGGTTAAGGGGCTGAACAGGCAGCTGCCTGTTGTTTTCTGCATCTGACAGTCGTAGGCGGCCCGCCTAAAAGTCTTAATGGGCTTACGCGGCCCGCTTGGGTCTCCGTTTCAAGTTACACAACTTTCCAACTTTGCATTTTTGGCCCTTGGTCCCTCGAAAGGTTGTTTTCTCATTATTTCTTGCATTCTAAGCCTTTAAAATTGACATATAGGGGCTTTAAGACTTAAACCCACTTTGTGAAGTCCTTAGCCACTTTGTGTTTACCCGAAAAGTCCTAAATTTTCATGTTGACGCTTCTAACCCCTCGAACACGAATTTTATCATAACTATCTCATACGATAACGAAACTTTATGAAATTTATATCGTGCATTCTAGTGAGCATAATTAACCGTTACAAAGCTTCGAGTTTGTCAAAAAGGTCACTCAGAGGTATAACTTAAACATGTTGACTTATTTAACCCCTGTAGTTTGTAATCTCTCACTTTCTTTCATATTTAGCTTCGTATGATCCATGATTTATTCGTTTGAAGGTATGAGCATCATGTAGGGTTAATGTACAATATATTTATTCACTGTTAACATTTAGAACCCGTATATTCACATACTTTCCAGGTTTGTCAACTTTAGTCCTTCAAGAACATTCTTACACACGTTCAAACTTATGACACGTGTCAACACATTATAGGACGTAAATTTTCGAGGAATAAATTAGCTTCAAGTCCCTCAGCCATTGCTGCAATATAATAGCAGAAAAAGACTCCCATTCAGAATCAACAGGAGAATCCACCCTAGATAGATACGCTGAGTCGCCATTTCCCCAAAGAAGAACCGTAAAGTGATCGTATAAATTAGCTTCAAGTCCCTCAGCCATTGCTGCAATGCAATCATTTGCCAATGATGAAGAAGGGTATCTACGAAACGTACATCTGAGCATCTGTACAAACAATAAAAAAATTAATAGACCAAACTATGGAGAACGTGTGTCGTGATATTTAACAAGTGAACATATATGCATGATTGCATGTAACCTGATATCAAACCTGTCCATTGTGTAAGATGACATTGACTCTCCCTTCAATAGCATCTGCCAATCCCACAACTTTCATATCTTGAAAAGCAGTTGGTGCTTCCAGTGGCTTGACATTATGTGAAACATCAGCATGCCCTTTAAGAACATATCTACACAGGCATTGCTTACCTGACTGATACATTAAAAGAGTCATACGGTTAACAAGCATATTATATAAGGTTAGGTGTAGTGGTGAATTGACTTGCGGTATAAACTATAAAGTGTGGCTGAAATGACCGGTGGTAAGAAGAGAGTGAGTGAAAGAAAAGTGAAATTAATTGAACCTTTTAACAGCCATTCAAATAAATGGCCATTGGTGTTACACTTCTCAAAAGTAGATACTATCCATATAAATTTTTAAATGAAAGGACAAAATTTATAACTTCAAGAAAACCACAAGGATGATCTACGTAATTTACACTATTAAACATTTAACATTTGGTAAGATAAGAAAAGCAAACGTTACTTTAAAATTTTGAGCTATGCAGTTAATGCGGTATAAAATCAGATATCAGTCAAGGACCGATATTTGAGATATAGCTTATCACGGTGGGATATCGGTAATTTGAATATCATGCAGAATTTATATATATCGCAATTTAACACTAACAATTCAGTATACTCTCCTACCGTTAACAAATTAACCTTTTGCAACTTACAAAACAACAATTGTCGCAAGTAGGAAATAATTAAGACTTAAAACACCAACAATTTAACAATTAAGACTTAAAACACTAATAGCAGCAACACGAAGAATAAAGAATGGTAGAACTAAGAAGAAAGGAACTGATATCGGGAAAATCGGTGATATATCGGAAAAATATCGGTCAATATAGCCAGTAATATCGGTACCGATATTCTAAACGATATTTGACATCGGTATTTTACATGGGGACCGATCACCAATATTAACTGCATAGCTTTTGAGGAATGATATATGTCCCATTCTGTTATATCTATGTCTTTCATGTGTTGCAAGATCAAGTACAATGACTAGTCTATGTTTTGAAACAAAGTTACTGGTCAGAACTTGTCGATGGCAAGAGCAACAAACGTAACCGACTTACATAAAGTACAAGAGTGCTGTCAGGGGCCAAAACAATAATATCTTTATATGGCAGTTGTCCAACTTTTACTCTAGAGAAAGTTAAAAACCAAAAGAGTTTAGCAATCTTTATACAATACCAATTACCAAGTCATTTAAAAGATAAAATAACAATAGACATCGTCTACCTTGGACGAGTTACATCAACAAGGGCTGCTGCAATGGCTGGTATGCTCCAGCTCATGTCGGGTCTAATATCATAAAGAATATCATTATCCATTTCAACACACTGAAGCCTCACTGCTTGCAAATTCTTCTGTTCTTGAAGAAGGAAGCAAATAACAGGAGTGGCATCACTATCTGTTGCCAAAAAAACCTGCATATAATTCATTTCAGTTATTAATATGAAGACATGACAACGCATTACATAAAGAGATTGATGAATATGTAACCTCACTTGCAGCTGCTTGTGCCCCTTTCCCTTGCCATATTCTTCGAAAAAAGAACTTCTTAGATAATATAGCATCAGGAAGAAAAGAATCCCCTGATTTAAGGTTGGAATTTATAACTTCTGCGGTCCATAACGAATGTTGTAACTTTCCTGAAAAAACATATTCCAATCATGTGAAAATGAAAATCAGACTACCTTTCCAAAGGGTAAGCAAGGAGCAGAGAGTTAAAAACCTTTATGATAGGATGCCATAAGCGGAATAAGATCACTAGTCCAGATTGTCTTTTCATCAAATTCCTTCATGATGTTTAACTTCCCTCTTTCCTCAATATGGATTGGCTTGCCACACCATATTCACAATTGAATATTTAAACAAATGACAATAAGAAAAAAAATAATAGAAGAGAACCAAAGACTGTAGTGTTTTAAAGTTTAAACACCTGTGGTTCTTATAGTGGATCGTTTAATATCAGATGTGAAGACAGTGAAGCCCCATCTGCTTTGATCATATGATCCCATGAACGTCTTAGATTGAAAGATTGTTGAGGACTATTATAACCCATATCTTTTTTTGAGCGGGGTATATCATGGGCAGTGAGTAATGGGCTTGAAGATGAAAAAGGAGAATGTGTTGATGAGTTCGGTCCGTCTGTCTGTTGGAGAAGTAGACCAGATGGAAGAGGCCATATTGATGTGACAGCACGAGGAATAGGGATAGATACTTTATCACCTGCCAAAAAAGGTTTTAAAATAATCTATCAATAAAACTTCATTAGCAAAAAAAGATTAGTTCTACACACCTGATGCACTATATATCGTCAAACTATCTACTTGTAGAACACAAAGAAGAGCTTCAGACAAATCTCCCATACGACACCAGCAGGCCTAAACAACAGCAAGAATGAAGGCAACCATTGGCATCTTAGAAGTATTTGAGTTACTAGTAATGCATGATGAAAAGCATAGTCAAATCAATGTCAAAGTATACGGTGAACTAATGGACTAAGAAAGAGTTTCAAAGAGATACCATGATAACTGGTGCAGGTAAGCTGAATCTCTTGTACACTCTTGCTCCTATTGTCCATATTATCCTGTTACATTAATTGCAAATGCACATTTAGTGAGCAAACAAATAGACAACTTCCTTATGTTTCCTTTTACCTCTAATCAGTTCAGGCATTTCATCAAACACCTGGTGAGCAAACAACCTGCCGCTTCTCCTTCATAATCGGCGTTTGCAACCAAACTAAGTTGGTGTAGGAGAGTAAGATTTATCAACTCCAAACAAGTAATCTACTGATTTCTCATTATGAGACACCTATTTTATTATAATTTAGGGTTTTCTACTGTAAAAAAAGCATGTAAACTGCAAAATTAGGGGTTTAAAACTAACAAATCTTTCTTAATCTATGTTCGCCTATCGATAACGCTTAAACAGCAATATACAAACATAATGATAAGCTCTAATTTATAAAATGAAAGTGAATCAACTAAAAAACTGTGAAGTTACCGATTTCCTCTAACGAAAAGCTCGTGATCGCTCAAAGAAGACGAGGCTTCAGTGTCATCAGAATCAGCTTCGTCTCGCTGTCTAGTAACTTCTGGATCGAATAAAAAGTAGTCATACTCGTCAGTGACCTCGTCAGCAGATTTACCGTCAAGAGCTTCAGCAATGAGGCCGAAAGGCTTGAACTCGCCAAGAATTGTGAGTTGCCGGACTCCGATTGATGACATTGCTCCGTTCCGATCAAAGTGTTCGATGAATTGGAAGATGAGCGTTTCAAACCATGTTCCCGTCTCCCGCCCTTTTTGTGCTTTCGAGTAGCAGCAGCGGGTAACCCTAACCGGGCGGGTCCAGCAAGATTCGTTTTTTTTTTAAATGGGTTGATTGAAATGTTTCAAAAATGTGTAACACTGTCGCTAGTGAAAGGGTTTTTGGATAGTTGAGGTGGCACCATTAGATTGGGATGTTGTTACCTCTTCAATTCCCATGACTATTCACCTGTGTTATAGAAGTCTTGTTTTCATTATAGGGATGGCAATGGGTCGGGTTTGGGACGGGTTTAGGTAATCTCAAACCCGGTTAGATAAGCTTGTCCCAAAACCCGTCGAGTTTCTAGCGGGTAAATACTCATCGGGTATCAGGTATACCCGCGGGTTTCGGGTAAACCCGTTAATTTAAAAAGATTACTCGTTGGGTATACTAATCTCAAAACTCACTGGGTATTTATCGGGTAATTACTAATCGGTTACATTTTGTATTGTCATTATAAAAATATACATCAAATAACTACAATGTATACAGAATAGAATACATATATGTGTAAAAAATGGATGTATCATATATATACCTATTTAATAATATAAAAGAAATTATATCGGGTATACAATCGGGTAAACGGGTACACTTTATCGGGTAAATGGGTCGGGTAAACGGGTATATCACTAAATCCCAAACCCGTCCCAAACCCGCTAAAAAAATAAAAACTATTCCCAAACCCGATTAACCGACCCCAAACTCATCCCAAATGTGTCGGGTTTCGGGTTTACCCAGCGAGTTCAGGTTTGATTGCCATCTCTAGTTTTCAATGGTTAATTTAAGTTGCAAGTTGTTATTAATCCTTCTTTTGATAAGTGGATATAATATACGATGGTTGAAGGATATTCGGAGGACTGTTTTGTAAATCACTAATTCTTGTTACAAGTCAATTATGGAGTGAAGTGAATGGTTATATACATGGAGGACGTTGGGCGTTACTTACATAGGGGATTAAATGCAAAGGTTTTTTGCTTCCAACTTTATACAATTATAATTACAAGGTTACTACTCATAAGTCATGAGATGATTGTATTAACATTTTTTTAACAGTAGCATCGGTCTTTTTATATGTTTAATATCTCATTGAACATAACGAGATATTGTACGTATTTGCTAACAAAACAAGAGATATCCGTATTTTGTTTTGTGAGGAGAATAAAGTATTTTACAATTTCTTCTCTCATCTCTACATTTGATGGCCAAGTGAACCAAATCGTTTTTTCTGTTTTTCGAAACCTTTCACTATTATTTTGTATAGCAAATTCAATTTTTTTTATGTTGTATAGCTCAAATGAAAACCGTTAGATAATGATTTTTAGTTGTAGCTAAATGATTCATAATACACAATCAAGTTATTATTATTATTATTATTTAACCTTATTAAACCGTTAGATAATGATTATTATTATTATTATTATTATTATTTAATCTTATTAAAATTTTATTATCGTAGTGAAATTGACCAACCCGCCGCATCACGCGGGTTCCTCTAGTATATTATATATTAGTTTGTGTTTAACGTCCAATTAAGACCACTCCTTTCAGTTGAACTTAAACATGAGCCAGAACTTTCGTCTTATTAGAAAATCCAAGCCCAACTTTATAAGCCCATAATCAGAGAAACCATAAAGGAAGCAGCAGAATATAAAGCCCACCTACCCGCTTAAACTGGTCCAGTTTTTGTATAATAGCCCACTAATAATAAGCTTAATCCTCCTGATTTTTCTTGACCTAACTCAATGAGCCCAAATTGGAAAGGGCAGATCCATATGTGCTGCTACATCTATAAATATATTTTATATTCTATAACTTATTGTATGGCCATCTACAACTTTTAGCATGATTAGTGTACATGATACATCTCACCAATACTAAGTTGATACTCGCAGATAAATGTCTAGTTATACACTTATACCTACAAGATTGTATAGATAGTAATGACGCGAATAGCATGAAACACTAGTTCAATGTTAGGATGCCACTTAAAATAACAATTATACTCGTGACATTGAGATGGCACACGTCATCATGTAGCATATGAGTATACAAATTCACAAAACCACTTGACTTGTTCGTTTATACTCGACGTCAAGAGGGACACTAACATTGGTAGTTTATGGGAACATTTTTTTTGAGCGGCGTACAGTTAAGATATCGCTAACCGGGTTAGTAGTTAGTATGTTAGCATCGCCAAGTTAGTATTAAAACCCACTTGCTTGCACTTGAACCCAGGACCTCTAAGAGAAAAGCAAAGTTTCCCACCTCCTCCTTAACCACAATGCCAAGAGATCATTGGTTAGTTTATGAGAACAAATGACATCCTGATTCTAGTTAGGATGCCACTTATAATAACAATTGACAAATGACATTTTTATGCAAATAGGAGTTGCCTAAAAAGAGTTTCCAAGACAAGAACCGGCCGTTTTGATGTCCACTTGTGCCCAAGTTACCGGATCTCGATAAATGATCTTTGCATTAACCTATTAGTTGACCAAGCTTGCCTAGTTGATATTTTCTAAAGGACATAATGGTAATTTATGCCATGGGAACCATAGTTATTGCATTTAATACTTAACATGGCATTAATGTTTCATATTTAAACCAAAACATATAGCTGCCCCTATTTTCTTTAATATAAAGTCTAGAACTTCCTAACTTTAGGTATGTTTGAACAAATAAAATGGAGTTTTTTCCCAATCTAGTGTAGATACAAAAAATATTTACCTATTTGGGTACTTTTCTATATCCCTTTAATTTTTTACCTAATTTATACTTTTCTTTTTATTTTACTACCCAATGTAATATAATAAAACTGTAATTACATATGATCAGAAAACTAATATTAAAATAAGACAAAATTGCAGAAAACAACCTTTATGTATACCCCAAACTGCACTTTATACCTTTCACTATGAAATCCGTCAAAACCAACCTTTACGTTCATGTTTTGTTACACATCACAACCTTTACACCAAACCTAGTCAAAAAAGTCAGTTAAGTTGCCACATGTGCGATGCACATGAGGGCATATATGTCTTTTCCTTTGAATAATATATTTAAATAAATAATTAAATCAGATTTTAAAAAATTAATATATATATACCCCTTTATCTTTTTTCTCTTGGCTCTCTCTCTCTCTATTCAACAAACCCCCACCACCACCACCAAATTCAACCACCTTCACCACCGAATTCAGCCACTCGCCGGCGCCTGAATCCGCCATCAACAAGTTTCTAGACTCGTTGGTCGTGTTAATCACGTCCGTAGCCCTATTCGTCTCTGTGTTTGTCACCGATGTCGATTCCGCTGCTGCGTTTGTTGTCACTCCGTCTCGGAAGCTGCAGACGGATGAGCTCGCTACCGTTCGTCTGTTTCAGGAGAATACACCTTCGGTTGTATATATAACGAACTTAGCTGCTAGGTATTGTTATAATAAGTTATAACTTGTGATTTATATGTTTAGGTTAAAGGAATGAGAATGTGCAATTGTTTTTTTTAATGGAGGTAGTTTTGTTGATTTGTTCGGTTTTTTTAGTGAAGTTGTGTTGTTTAGGCAGGATGCGTTTACTTTGGATGTGTTGGAGGTGCCGCAGGGGTCGGGATCAGGATTTGTTTGGGATAAGAAAGGACATGTTGTCACGAATTATCATGTTATTCGAGGTGCGTCTGATCTCAGGTTGGTTAAGTTTTTCCTCTTTTTTAGAATTTTATGCAGTGGAATTTGAGGGTGGATATTGGTTGCAAGCTGTAAATAGAGTTAGAGAGAGACGACGTGCGTTGATTCAAGCCGATGGCGGAAGAGATCATTGATTCAAGCCGATCGTTGATTCATGCCGGCTGGATTCGGTGGTGACGGTGGCTGAATTTGGTGGTGGTGGTGGTGGGGGTTTGTTGAATAGAGAGAGAGAGCCAAGAGAAAAAGATAAGGGGTATATATATATATATTAGTTTTTTAAAATCTGATTTAATTATTTATTTAAATATATTATTCAAAGGAAAATACATATATGCCCTCAGGTGCATCGCACATGGGGCAACTTAACTGACTTTTTTGACTAGGTTTGGTGTAAAGGTTGTGATGTGTAACAAAACATGAACGTAAAGGTTGGTTTTGGCGGATTTCATAGTGAAAGGTATAAAGTGCAGTTTGGGGTATACATAAAGGTTGTTTTCTGCAATTTTGTCTTAAAATAACAACCCAATTCTGTAAAGAAACGATTAAGAAATTTGCAAACACGTGTGCATACTTCGAAGTTTGGTTTACGTAATAAGACCAGTTTCTTTTTAGCTAAATTATATATTATTGCTAGTTTGAATATAATCTGCATCGTGTTAAACTATAATCTGAATATAATAAAACTGGGCTGCATATACAAATCTGCATCACGTTAACCAAACCTGATGGTCGCCGGGATGACGATGGTCGCCTGATGATACGCCGGGATGACGATGGTCGGCAGTTGAGTCGAGGGTTCGTGATTTTGGGGGAATAGCGAGGAGACGAATAGTTGATGTCGACGCTTTGTGGTTTTTTTAACAAAAATAATAATAATACTTTAAATCTACCCAAATAGGTAAATATTTTTCAAAGTACCCAAATAGGTAAATATTTTTTGTATCTACACTAGTTTGGGAAAAAACTCAAATAAAATGTGCTACCTAAACAAGTCTCCCTAATTTGGAGAGATTTTCAACAGTCAAACCATTTTAAGATGTTACTTTTACATTATAAAACTAAAATGTTAACATGCCTACATACATATGTATTTGATTTATTGATCTTATTTAATAAACAAGTCATTTGAGTTGTACCAAAACGGTTAGACTCACCAATCCCTTTATAAGTAACAATGTCTTTTTTTTTAAATATGTATTCGTAAGTTTAACTCGTCAACTTGGTTACGACCACCTTATGGCTTTATTACAAACAATTTTTAACCCGTCAAACGTTTTATGACCCAATTACAATATGATTATAACTTACTTAAAGTATGCCAATCTATTTACAACTTTTTTTATATGTATATGTTAGTAGTGATATGGGGGCCGCTAGAATGAGAACCACCCCGAGTTATGAGAATCGCGAGAACCACACCATCCGGGCCGCCGTTGACCAAATTTTTTTTTTACAACTAGATGTGTGTATTATAAACACATTCGTAAAAAAAAAAAAATTAAAAAAGGCCGAGGGGGTAGTTTTTTACACCACAAGTTTGGTGTAAAAAAAAAAAAAAAACACCAAACTTGTGGTGTAAAAAACTACCCCCTCGGCCTTTTTTTTTAATTTTTTTTTACGAATGTGTTTATAATACACACATCTAGTTGTAAAAAAAAAAATTTGGTCAACGGCGGCCCGGATGGTGTGGTTCTCGCGGTTCTCATAACTCGGGGTGGTTCTCATTCTAGCGGTCCCTGTAGTGATATCTTTCACACAAATAAATATACATACCATGTGAAGCTCGTAAATTTTAATACCAACATGCAATAAAATAAAGGTATCATTAGAGTTATAAAACCCTAGAAATACTTGATTATTTTATAGAGTTTATAGAAATGTACTAAATAAATATTTTAAAGTTAATTCACAATGATTACGAGCTTACAATAATATTTTCAAGTACGAAAATTATTTATTTTTTTTAGGTTGCAATGAAATACCCTCGACAACAATCTGGCAACAAGGCTTTTTGAAGGGGAATCTTAAAAACACCTCACCCTTTGTAATTAACAAGTCGTTCTAAGAATGATCCAACTCACCATACCTTATTATTGTTTGATAAACTCTAAAACACATTTTTTGTTTTAAAAAATAATAATTCATAAAATATGTATAATTATTAAACCATTTTAATATTTGTCACAAGTTATTTCTTCATTATTGAAATTCAAATACAACTATGCTATCTAACTAATATTATATGCCATGATTAAAGTATCATATAGTTTAATAATTTGATAGATACTCTTAACATATGCAAGTTGAAACTTCAAAGAGTAATACAACTTTTTTTAAAGGAAAATTTCATTAAAAACAAAGCCGACCAAAAACCAGGCCAACACAACTACAACCAGACTACATTATACAAATTACTCCAAGAATCCCACGAAATGTTCCTATTTTTCCACCTATTAGAAAACCAAAAGAAACCTAAAGACTTTATCTCGCTAGTTATACTTTCGACTTTAACTGTCTTACCAGAGAACTTTAACTCGTTCCTTGCTCTCCAAATAACCCAACAACCGATGATCATTAACCCTTGAATCGCTTCCTTCCATAGATCCGGGATACCAGCCGAGTTATGAATATCAAGAAGATCTTTGAAGGAGAAAGTGATTATACCTGGAATCTTGCACCAAGAGCTTATGTACTGTCAAACCGTCGACGCTACCCAACAAGCCGTAAAAAAGATGCTCCACATATTCATCACCAAAACTGCATAAAGGGCTATATTGCGTACTTTACTAGAAAACCAATAACTGCAAAACCAAAGCAACATTACAGTAAACTGCAATTTTACCCCTGGGGTTAGGGGTCATTGGCACCCTTACCCCCCCCCTAAGGAAATAATTGCAATTTTACCCCCACTGTTTGCTGTTATGTCGCAACATTACCCCCCGGCTTCAATTTTGTTGACTTGTCTGTTGACTTGGGGGTGAAATGACTATTTTACCCTTTTATTTTACCCCCCAACGTTTGCTGTTATGTCGCAAGTTTACCCCCTGGCATCAAATATGTTGGCTGATCTGTTGACTTGGGGTAAATTACTAAAATGCCCTTTCTTATTACCCCCTATACTTTGTGTTTCGAAGCAAAATTACCCCCTGCAACTTCCAAAACCTTTCCCGCCACCATCCATATTCGATTCCACCACCCATATAAACCCCCTGGCATCCACATTACCCATATGCATAGAACAATCCTATTTGACTTTCATAAGTCAAACTGCATATCCATATTACCCATATGCATTTGTAGAAGACTGTTTGACTTTCATAATACACCTATTGACCCATATGCATTTGTACAAGCCTGTTTGACTTTCATAAGTCAAACTGCACATACACCTATTGTCAATTGACCCATATGTATTGTACAAGCCTATTTAACTAGTAGAAGTCAAGTTGCACATCCACACTACCCATATACATAAAACAATCCATTTTGACTTTCAAAGTCAAACTTCACATCCAAATTACCCACATTAACAGTCAATCTTCATATACCCAAATATAACCTGTACAATCATAGATCCAAATATAACCCACATTAACAGTCAGTCTATGATCAAGCATACCAAAAGATCCTAATATATAATTAGAGTTCAACTACACTACATATTAACCCAAAAGATCCTAATATATTAGAGTTTAAGTAAACTACACAACCATTTCCTGTTGCGGGGGAAACTGGAAGTGCAGGAAAGGGCGGCCCCGCATTTTCACCACCACGGAAACCACAATCGATCGGACTGAAAAACGAATCCTCATGTCCACTACAAACACAGAAAGATGGATGTTTCAATAACCTCCTGTTTTTAACTTGTTCACAAAGATCGATGTTTATACCTGACAGCAGAGACAAAAGGAGGATCGGTTGTTGTCGCCGGAAACCAGGTGCATCGGCGGAGGTGTGGTCGCCGGAGGTGGAGGTGGAAGGATGGGGTTCTCCGATTCACTCATGGTTAAGTGCAAGCCGGTGGTGGAGGTGGAGGTGGAAGCCGGTGGTGAATCGCCGGAGGTGGAGGTGGAAGCCGGTGGTGAATCGCCGGAGGTGGAGGTGGAAGAAGGAGTGGAAGTGAAGAAGCTTAGGGGGTAAGAATGTGATATAATGTTGAGTTAAGGGGTTATTATAATATATAAAGTACTAATTAACGTGAAATTACCTATTTACCCTTTGACCCTCCCATGCTTTTATTGACCGGTCAGCAAATTTGAGCTTAGGGGGTAATGTTGCGACATAACAGCAAACAGTGGAGAGTAAAATTGCAATTATTTCCTTAGGGGGGTAAGGGTGCCAATGACCCCTAACCCCAGGGGGTAAAATTGCAGTTTACTCTTACATTTTATTGTGAAACTAATGAGAATTTATATATGTCTATCTCTAAATGTTAAATAGAGAAAACAAAAACCGATAAAAATTGTATTAGAAAAACTTCCCAACCTAAATTCTTTTTAACTTTTTAAATTCAAAAGGTTTAAAGAAATTATATTTTTATTAAGCGTTAAATTTCTATTATATTGAAATCATTTTGTGGGTAGCCTCGCCTCGTGTAATGGGGTGGGTGTGTCTGAGTCAATACTACATCACTAATGTTTGACATAGTTTTTTTTTTTTTGAACGGCATAAACATAGTTACATTATGATTTTTTACACAAATTAATAATTTCCTTAATTCTTTATTTTCATTAATGAAAAGAGAGTTTATTTTTAAGATAAACTAGTATTAATCCCCCTGCATTGCGGCAAGGGCTTAAACCGTGTCAAGTAGCACTAATGCTACACCACTGTCAGTGACCAACAATACCGAAAAAACTCGTAAAACACAATAAATAAAAAGGAATAAAATAACTCCGAACGAAAAGCAGTACGGAATATCGTTGAACCACCCATGCCCGTTGCGGCATGTTAATGTCAAGAAATAAGACCGAACCGTATAAAAAAGAAAAGAATAAACAAGTCGATCTAAGACCACGCGCGTGGCGACAAATCTGTCAAACAGGGAAAAATAGACGCGTTGTGACGGGCCTGTCAAACGGGAAAGAATAGACGAAAAAAACGTTGAACCCCACACGCACGTTGCGGCGTGTTCACTCGCAAAATTTAGAAGGAAACACAAAACGAAAAATTTAAAAGATAAAAAGCATGGGGAATCAAAATTGAAAATAAAAATGTGTTAGAGTTAAATTGAAAAAGATGAAAAGTTTTGGGTTAAAAATAAAAAGAGTTAAATGTCATTTTAGTCCCCATGGTTTGTGCCAATTTGCTAGTTTAGTTCAAATGTTTCATTTTTCGCATGTGGGTCCAAAAAGGTTTCACCGTTGCCATTGTTGTCCACTGAGTTAACTTCATCCATTTTTTCTGTTAACGAGAAGGGCAATTCGGTCATTTTATATGTAATTCGGTTAACTAGAAGGGCAATTCGTCCATATAGTAGGATACTAATGAACTTACATTGTATTTCGTTGAGATCTAAAACTTATTTTGTTTGATTAACTTGATTTTCGCTTGTAATATAGTAGGTCGAACTTAGACGAACGTAGTAGGGCGTTTTTTCCCCGAAAACGCCTGAAAGCGCCTTCCCCTCCGCCCCCGTGGGCGTGTTTGGCCAATTGTTTTGGTCTGGCGTGTTTTAAATAACGCTAAAGGGGCAAGGGTTTGACCAATCAGATTCATTTCCATTTTTGTAAAACCAATCAATTTTTTTTTATGTTTTTTTTTATTTAATTTTATTACAAACATAATGCCTTACAATGTCCACATCCTCACTACACCCATTTTAGAAAACGTCCAATAATGCCCCATCGCTGACTAGGCTGCCACATGGCGCAAAACGCCCAATGGTGAATCATGCCCACTACGCATAGTCTTATTTTGGATGTGTCCTTGTGAACTATTAAATAATATATTAGACTATTATCTATATAACATTTGTCAACTCGCATGAACAGTGTTTTTTTTTTTTTTTACCTTTTTGCCTCTTTGGACTCAATTTACGATTTTGCCCCGCTTTAAAATTACGATTTAGCCATCAGTTTAAAATTACGTTTTTACCTATCGTTCAAAATAAAGTTACGCTTTTACCCTGATGGAAAATTACAATTTTTACCTCGATTCGAAATAAAGATTTTACCCCGCTTAAATCTACAGTTTTGCCATTAGTTTTGTTTCCCTTCTCCCAGGTAAATTACGCTTTTGCCTCAATTTAAATTTACATCTTTGTCAACGGTTTTGTTTGCTTTCCCAGGCAAATTACGATTTTGCCCCCAGTGTATAAGTACAGACACAAGATGGGGGCATAGTGTGAGGCAACTGCCTGAAACTCCCCCAATGGCCCAACCAATTTGCGATTTTTCCCCGCTTTAAAATTACGATTTTGCCATTAGTTCAAAATTACGTTTTTACCCCCAGTTCAAAATAAAATTATGCTTTTGCCCACATCTAAAAATTACAATTTTGCCATAAGTTCAAAATTACGATTTTGCCCCGTTTAAATTTACAGTTTTGCAATTAGTTTTATTTTTTTTTCCTTCCAGCCAAATTACATATTTGCCCTGAATTTAAATTTATTTTTGCCATCGTTTTTCTTTGCTTTGCTTTGTTGTGTCTTTTCTTTTTTTGTCCTTTTCCGCTTTATGTATATATTATAGTTATTATTGCGCGAAACTATTAAGAAAAACTTTCGCAATTCAGTTGGTTGTATAAACATTCAAATATAGTGAGTGTCTCGGGTTCAAAGCCCTTTATGAGAAAGAAATTTTTTTATTATCTGCTGCTGAATAAAAGTTTGAGTATCTATTATTCTTAATAATATTTTCCGTGATTTATTCGTTCTTTTTTCACTTTTACGTTGTTTTCTCTACTTCTAAATTTGTTATTTTTATAACCAACCGGTATGGTACCGGTATTTACGGGTAAAACACTGGTAGGTAACGAACTGAACGGGTATCGTGCTTATCCCGTTACAAAACAAAACAAAACGAATCGATAACGTTTGAATTCCCCGCTGCGCAGCGCGGGGAATTTCACTAGTTAAATTTTAAAAGCTATTTGTTAATATTTATTTTTAAATTTGAGCCTAATCGAATCAAACCGAGCTTGAGCTAAGATTTTCAACTCGGTTTATAAGCGAGCTGAGTCCGAGCTTAACCTGACTCGACTCGGAAACAACCTTACCTTAAAGAATCCCAATCTCTTCACTCTAGTGTCTCACACATAAAGTTAAATATATATTCAATCATACATTTCTTCGGCTAGGGCGTCGGTTCGGGTCAATGGCACTCCAACTTTTGAGTTCAAATGCCATAAAGGGATGCGTCAAGGGGATCCGATTTCTCCGTTCTTATTCGTCATTGTAATGGAGGCTCTGTCTTTTATGATCAACAAGGCGTGTGGTCTTGGTTTAGTCCGTGGTGTTGATCTTCCTGAAGACGGTCTGTCGGTTTCTCATCTCTTCTTCGCGGATGATGCTATCATTATGGGGGAGTGGAATGTCGAGAACATTAAAAACGTGGTTAGGATATTGAATTGCTTTTATCTGTGTTCGGGGTTGAGTATTAACTTTGGTAAGTCCAATCTCTTTGGGGTTGGGGTGAATATCGCTGAAATTGAGGAGATGGTTGCTATTGTTGGGTGTAAAGGAGACTTGTTCCCTTGTAAGTATCTCGGTCTTATAATCGGAGCCAATATGAATCGGCAAGGAAATTGGAGACCGGTTTTTTACGTCTTTGAGAAACGGCTCTCGATGTGGAAAGCCTCGTGTCTTTCTTTTAGAGGTAGAGTTACTTTAATCAGGTCCGTTTTCGAAAGCCTCCCTACGTATTTCTTTTCGCTCTATCGTGCCCCGGTGAAAGTTGTTGAGGATTTGGAAAGGTTGATTAGGAAATTTCTGTGGAGGGGGGGGGGGGGGCTCTTCTTTGGATAAAAAGCTTCATTGGGTTGCATGGGAGAGGATTGCTTCACCTAGAGATATGGGAGGTTTGGGCCTTCATAGCCTAAAGGATATTAATACGGCTTTACTTTCGAAGTGGGGTTGGAGATTTAAAACGGAAGTTGACAATCTTTGGGTTAGAGTGATAAAGGCTATTCACACAGGAGGGTCCGAATGGGATTTCTTACCTTCCAAAAAGTCTATCGGTGGTTCTTGGAACAGTATCGTTTCTGTTCTTAAGAAGCCGATTGTGGGAGAATGTCAGCTGCGAAGTTTGCTTAGAGGAGTGGTTGGAAAAGGTGACAAAATTTTGTTTTGGCTTGACTCGTGGTTATCCGACGTTTCGTTGCGTGTGAAGTTTCCAGCCTTGTTCCAGCTTGAGATTGTTAATACTTGTAGTGTTCGTGATAGATTAAGTGGAGAAGGTTTGTGGCTGTGGAAATACGATTTAGATTCAGTTTCGGAAATGGATGAGTGGGGTTTGCTTGAGTCGGCTTTACGCTCGGTCTCTTTATCGGCTGTTGAAGATAAGTGGAGATGGGCTGGTAACGGCTCGGATAGCTTTTCGGCGGCAGCGGTTAAAAGGCATTTCATTCTCGAAAAAGACTTCAGTAGCAGGTATGTCATAAAATGGTGTAAATGGGTTCCGCTCAAATGCAGTATCCTCGCTTGGCGGGCTGAAATGGATAAAATTCCTACGTTGGAGGCCTTAGCTAGGAGGGGGATTCAGGTTGATGATGACGGTTGCAGTTTCTGTAGCGAAGGCCCGGATTCGGTTTTGCATATTTTCACGGCATGCCCGTTGGCTTTGGGGTTGTGGGAAAAGATAAGCTTTTGGTGCCGCGTCAGGAATTTTTTCGTTTTTTCCTTTAGAGATTTGCTGGAGCTGCACTCGATCGGAGATAGAAGAAAATTGGAGAAATATGTGCTACACGGGATCATTATCACAGCATGCTAGATTTTATGGAAGGCTAGGAACAATCTGCGATTTAACGGGATAATTCGTAATGTTGAAGATCTTTTTAGCGAGGTTCGGGCAAGCAGTTTTCTCTGGTGTAAACATAGGCTTAAAAAAGGGTTGTTAAAGTGGGCGGATTGGTGTAAATTTGTTAATATGTAGTTTGTTTGTGTGTTGTGGTCGTCCCGGTTTTCGGGTTCGGCGTTTTTAATGAAGTTCTCCTTTCAAAAAAAAAAATATAACAACAAATAAAAACACACATAAAATTAATTAAACCATTTCATTAAACTAAAACGTGATTTGATATCAAAATAAAATACACTAATTTAGTTGTTAATGTTAACTAGTTTAATTTCCCGCCGCACGTTGCGGCGGGGACCCAATGACTGCAAAACGCGTGTCAGTAACGGCAAGCAGATACCGAATATCAAAACATAAATAAAAATGTCGTGAAAATGATAGTCAGTCCGTAAAAAAAAAACGATTTTAAATAACCTAATATATAATAATAATTGGACCCACACGTCCTACAAGTTGGAAATTCGTTTGTTTTCAGTTCAGTAATCTAAGTATCCAAGTTTATTTTACATGCTACAATTCATTCATTACGTAAAAAGACAAAAAATAAAGCAAAATAAGTTGTTGTGTGTATAAAACCTCATTAAAACGAAACACAGTTTACTTACCGTGTGTATGAAAAGTAATCTAAACTGCGCAATTACTTGCATTGCCACGTTGCTACAGGATTTGATGAGCTCGCTACCAACCTGTACCAAAAATACCGTTATCGAAATCCCCAAAAGTGGGTACCGGTACCGAATATACCTGGTACAGTACGGCTTGATACGGTCGGTACTGGTACGGCATCGGTATTTGAGTGTAAAACCCGATGAATACCGGTGCCGAACGGATACCAAAAATACACTCAGTTTGATAAATTTGATACCGGTACCAGTACCCGATACTATTCATTCATTTCTATTTTTATTACTGTTAATTCATTTCTCTTTTTAATATTTATTATTTATTACTGTTCATTTCGTTGGTTTTTAATATTTATTTATTATTTATTAGGTGACACGGGGTGGGAACGTTATGATCCGTGATACATTTCTATCACTCGTGGAACACCGCCGCCGGCACTTCCATAACGAGTGATAGAGTATCACTCGTTATATATATAACGCGTTGAAAAACTTTGGTGATGAATGTGTATCTTGTACATTGTGCATTAATACTTGTACATTGGAATCCATCACTAGTGATACCACCCCCTACATTTCTATCATTAGTGATACAATATTGGGTGCTGACATGGCATGATTTGATTGGATAGTGAGAGTGATAGAAACTATCACTAGTGAACCACCCCTCCCCTTACTGTTCATTTCGTTGGTTTTTAATATTTATTTATTACTGTTCATTTAGTTGGTTTTTTAATAACAAGGATAATGTTATTAACCTAGTCCTGATTATTTCTTAAAAAAAAAAGCAGGAGGCCCGGTTCGCACCCGGTTTTCAATCAGGTTCGGGTTTGGAATTAGCCTCGTAATTCGTTCATTTACATTAATTGTATGAGCGGATAAGAACGACCACCCACCCACTTTCACAACATTTTCTCCTACAAGTACCCTCTCTGTTCTTCGCCGCCTTCACACTCACCACCACCACCCCATCTTCACGACTCTTTACAATTTATCAAACTGGCGATCGATCACCCGGAAACCACCACTGTCCGCGAAATCAAACCCAAAAACCGCCGGATTATGGTAACTATCATACAACAAACTAATATTATTTCATCATGTTTTTGTTATTTTCTGTTGGTTTTAAATTTTGTGTGGTTATTGTGTGATAATAATAATGATAATAATGTAGGGTGCGGGAGGACCTGATGATGATGAAGAACAAAAGTGGCCGCTGTGGTTAAAGCCTATGCTTAGAGAAAGGTTCTTTGTTCAATGTAAATTACACGCCGATTCGCACAAGTCGGAATGCAATATGTACTGTTTAGATTGCACCAATGGTGCTCTCTGTTCACTCTGTCTCAATCAACACAAGGATCATCGCCCCATTCAGGTCCCTTGATTCCTCTTTTTTACTTCATATCATCTCGTTTTTTCGATTTCAATATTCGCTACAAGGTAGGTTGCTGATCCCGAGTACTCTATGTTTAGGCCGAGTACTCCCATGCTCACAATTCTGATGAGGGAGCGCCTAGCGACTTTTTGCTTTTAAACATTGAATGTTCACCATTTTCATATTTAATTGTTTTTGGATATCTATGTTTACTTTTTTTTGCATAGAAACTTAAAATTAATGAAATTTGCAGATACGGAGGTCATCATATCACGATGTGATTAGAGTATCCGAGATTCAGAAATACTTAGACATCAGTTCGGTTCAAACTTACGTTATCAACAGTGCAAAGGTTGTGTTCTTGAACGAACGCCCGCAGCCCAGGCCTGGTAAAGGGGTTACGAAAACATGCGAAGTTTGCGACCGAAGCCTTCTTGATTCTTTCCGATTCTGCTCACTTGGTTGCCAGGTATATTCAATAATTCATAATGACCACATAATTTAAATAAAAATATATTCAATACTCCATCGTTTCCTTAGTTGACTTTCATTGATGCGTGTAGTTTCACACTTTCACAAATCGTAGTCACTTGCCATATTTTTTGGCTATTGGAATCACTCTCTATTTTATTATTATTTTTATTATTATTATCCATGGGGCATTTTCATGGATTTGAGTCTAGTTTCGAGCAAGGTTTTAAAAACCAGTTTAAACCGACCGGTTGAACCGGGAGCTGGAAGCTTGTCCAACATGAATTATACCTGTAAACAGAGGGAATGGTAAAAAAGTTGTACCGCCAATAAATTAGGTTATACCAATATAAATGTACCGGGACAAGGTCAAATTTTGGACTTATTGTCTTTTATGGGACGATTTACCTTCTTAGTATAACCTAGCGTCCACAATCCACAGTGATCATTGGGTTATTTTTTAATTATGGATTAACTTTTAGAATATTTTTTATTATGGAACGCTGTAGTTTTTGGATTATTTTTTTAGTTGAAATTATATTTTACGAATTTATAAGGTTAATTAGTCAACCCGGTTGAACTGCCTGGTACAACTCGGACCGGTTGAACTATTTTTGAGCCTAACCCGGTACGATTTAAAAACCGGTTTTTAAAACATTGGTTTCGAACAAAAATGCTATGGGTTGAGCAGAGGTTTTACGACAGTAGATCTAGCATTAATTTTTTTTATATATATTGGCGCAGATCGTTGGGACGTCAAAGAATTTCGAGAAGAAAAAACATTTAACCTCGGCTATCTCCGATTCCGAGGATTCATACAGCAGCAACAGCCGCCACGACCCGAAAAACAACAACATTCGGGTCAACAGCTTCACTCCATCAACGCTGCCGCCAACCGCCGGCAGCTTCAGGACGGCGAAGAGGAGAAAGGGGATACCTCATAGAGCCCCAATGGGTGGACTTGTTATAGAATATTGAATCAGTCAGTCAACCCCCTCTTCTTTTACTTAATTACACAAAGGTCCCTCATTATACAACACCAGTGCTTTTTACAAAGGCCTGTGTTTGTACAAAGAAGTTAATACTTTGATAGTACATTAGTAATAGTGTTGAAAATTTGAAATAGAAGGGCCACAAAATGTAAAAAAATAAGACAATGTGGTGAATGTGTACAAGTTTATATAGTTTTGCTTGTAGGAAAGTATAGAAATAAATGGGTTATATTTGTCAAGAATGTAATTATGTTTTTGTTTGACAATACAAACAAACAATTATGGCTGTGTTTAAATGTTTAAAACATGATTGTATGATTAAGTGTACAACTTTTATTGTGATCTTTATGTGTTGATAAAAGTTATAGGGGCTAAAAGGGAAAGAAAGAGTGAATGTACTGGGTTGGATCCTCGAGTCAAACGAGTTTTACCGGTAATTTCACCGTCGTGCCTACGGACGGGTGGGTTACCGGGTTTTCCTCGGAATTGGTGGTGGACTCAGGTTACTCTCGGAGTACTCCGTTTGGTTCAGTGAGTGCCCCAAGAATGCTTGGGATTAATTATGTTAACCGTTAAAAAAAAAGTGTACAACTTTTATTGTGTTCTTTATGTGTTGATAAAAGTTACAGGGGCTAAAAGGGAAAGAAAGAGTGAATGTACTGATGGTGATGCATGAGGTACAAGTGTGCTAAAAAGGGGGTGGGGTCATGTGGTGGGAAGAAAAAAAGGCTAAGAGTGGTGGAGGTATCAAGTGGGGAAGGGGGTGTCGGGTTGTGATTGGATGAGAGAAAGTGACGTGTCTTTGTTTGATTGATTTAGCAATAGTGGTGATTTATGGACTTCTCGGGGCTGTTTGGCTAAGCTTTTCAAAACTACTTATTTGCTTATTTGCTTTTCTGAAAAGCAAATAAGTCAATAAGCTGTTTTGAAAAGCTATAAAATGGAGCTTTTCAAAACTACTTATTTGCTTATTTGCTTTTCAGAAAGCAAATAAGCAAATAAGTCATTTTGAAAAGCTTAGCCAAACAGCCCCCTCGTATCTTAGTCTTTGTCATCTTCATTCTCCGCCGTCTGATCTGATCTAATGATTCTAATCCATGTAAACTTGTTATGGTTCAAATGTTATTAGACTGCGTGGTATGGGGCGGGAGTTTGGGTGTGGGTAGGGGAAAACGCCCAAGCCATCACCCCGGGTGGGCATGGGTTTCGGCGTGACCCTTGGGGCATGGGTTTCAAGTCGGGCGTGAGGCGGTTTGGCCATCCTAGTTGGCTAAATATCATTGGCTCACCCGCCACGTCATAGCGGGCCATCCCAAAAGTTTTGAATTTTTAAATTCAAACCGTTGGCTTTGCCAAGCGGTCACCCCAACCGGTCACCCAAACCCCAACATCCCCTATAAATACCCCCAAACCCCAACCGGGTGGTCCATCCCAACCCCCACCGTGGTCCCAAACATTCGATATCCCCACCCGCTGCCCCAGCCGGTCACCACAAACCCAACATCCCACGAACCCGCTATGGCATCCTGGACCCACGACGAAGAACTTGCCCTAGTCACAAGCGTCGTTGACGCTATGAAGGGGCGGCCACCGGGCCAAACCAAATATTGGACGGAAGCTTTCGCGGCCTACCGACTAAACGTCGGTAACGACCGCCACAACATGAACGCGTGCCAACATAAATGGCGCGAGCTACGTCCCAAGCTCGAGCGTTTCAAGGCTTACTACGAAGCCGTTCCCGGGGGCGAGTTAAGCCACGAGGACCGGGTGGCGGTGGCGAACATAGAGTTTCGCGGCAAGGAAAAAAAGGCGTTCGACAAGATCGACCTTTTTGAAATTTATTTAACGCTTTAGGTTTCTTATTTTGTAATTTTTAGGTTTATGTAATTTTATAAATATTAATGAAGTTGTATGTTTTTTTTATAAATGTTTGTGTGATTTTTTTTAATTTTGTATATTTTTTTTTAAACTACCCTGCCACGCGGTGCACCCAACCCAAGCCCAACCCACGCCCCACCATACCCCGCGGACACGTACCAGGCAGTGGGGGGGGGGGGGGGCTCCCATTCCACGTGTCAGCACCCGCCCCAACCCACGCCCAACCCAAGCCCCACCATACCCCACAGTCTTAATTAAAGAGTTAATATTCTTACACCCCTTCTCTTTAGGACTGTAAACGAGCCTAGCTTGACCCACCTTGAGCTCGGCTTGAACTTAATTTGAGCTGACTCGGCTTGAGTTCGAATTTCAATCAAGCTGCTTGAGGCCCGAGCTCGACTCGATTAAAATTCGAACTAGCTCGGCTCGATCTAGCTCAAACTAACAAAGAATCGCAAAATTTACTACCTAAAAAGCCCTAAAAATGAATCTCTTCAAAGATTAAGGGCCATAATTGCAATTTAATTTAACCAAATTGCTAAATATACAAGTATAAATAGTTTTCTCACTTTGTGCGTTATCTTTAACTTCTTTTACAGGGGAGGTGCTCCCATAGTTTTTGTCTTCTGAGCGGTATGGGACAAAAAAATGAAAGATGTAAACCATATTGAGCCGGCTCACGGGCCGAGCCAGGCCAAGCTCGAGCCAATTTCGAGCCGAGCTTTTTTCGAACTTTTTTCGAGCGAGCTGCGAGCCGCAAGTTTTTTGAACACCCCAACTTCTCTCTTTCTCTAATTCTCTCTATATATAAAGAGAGAGATATAATGTAAAAAGATATAGGAATAAGATTTAGGGATGTGGAAATAATGAGAGCTATTAATTAGTATAGCATCTCTAGTCGTTTAATCCGTTGTCCATGACCAATGTGGCCATGGAGAGGAACAAATTTGTGGGATGAACGCTCACGAATGATGAGTGAGAGGGAGGGAGTGCATTCATATGCATACGTAGGAAAAAAAGGCTCAAACTATCTACACACCAAGTGTGTAGATAGTGTAACACCCAAAAAATGGGTTTGGTAATTTAAACCCGGTTAATATAAAGGAACGGGTAAAATACCGTTAGGGGATAAAAGTGAACCCGTAAATGAACATTAACTAGGAATAATTAACCTAGTTGATTGTTAATATCGTTGGTATTAAACGAAGGGTTGTAGCCTTATTTAATTAAAACGAAACATGAGGGACCAAAGTGAACAACTTGAAAGTTGTGGTTTTAAAAGAAAACACACACACAAACACACACACGTGTGTGTGTTCTGGATCGATGTCCAGGAGAAAGAACCAAGGTTTCAAACCCTAGTTCTTGAAGAATCTTCAAATTAAAGGGGCAAATGAAGTCTAAATTCAAGAAGGAACATGAATTAACGATCACCCAAGCTAGGGGATCATAAGGTATGTTGAATTTTGATGTTTAATGAAGTTGAGAAATCTTGATGAACATCACAAGTAGTGATTTATGTATGAATCGTAGAGGTTGTGGCCAAATTGACGATGTATGCTTGTTTAGGAACTAATCCTATGTGAAAACTCTTAGTGAATTGCTATAATTTAGGTGTTAGGATGAATTACCACTTTATGCTAAGTGGGTTTATGTTTAAACCATGAAATGGTATGAATTTGATCATGAATATGTGCAGTATGTGATTTGTGCTTGTATATGGATGAAGTATGGTATAGAATTTGAATGATGTTTACTTGGGTTGATGAATGAAAGGGATAATTAGGAAGAAAGGCATGAAACACGTGTACATTATGCTTAGAAAGTAGTACGCACACCAAGTGTTTGATGAAATGTCTAAATGGCCATAATATGTGAGGGTTATGTTATGATGATGTTGAGTATGCTATATGCTTGTTTGAATTGGCTAATGAAAGGCATATGTGAGATATGAACTTGATATGATCGTACATATGTATAATCATGTATGCTAATAAGGATGTAAACGTAATGACATGAAAGTATAGGAATCATGTCAAGATGGATGGGAGCGTGGAAGGCTAACGGGCCAAGAAGACTCAAGTAAGCGGATGCAAATACGGGCGCATAAGGTAAGTGAATCCCGGACTTACACTTTAGATGTAAAATGTATTGTAGTATGATGGTTATTGTGAATCATGTGGGGAAGTATGAATCAATGGAAGTAATAAGGTAAGTTTACGGAGTAATGAGTAGAAAGTGGGTAAGAAAGTAATTTCTATTAAGTATGGGTAAGGGAGGGAACTTACATGCTAGTATTATGCACAAAGATAAAATAAGTAATTGTACTTGTGGGTAAGATGTAAGTTGTAAACGAAGTGGGTATGAATAGTAAGGTATTATGCATGAAATGGAATTTAGTTAAATGCATAAATGAACGAGACTTGGTTATGTGTATACGTGAAATTACACATATGTGATAAGTTTAATGATGCTAATTGTTTTCTGCTAAGAATGAAATGGAAGTGCAGGTATACTAATAATGGAGAATGAAGGTTAAGTATGGAAAGTCGGACGAGGGAGTTCGACTGGATGAAAGAATGGATTTATATAAGCGAGGATAAGAAATGTTGATGCTTGATGATGCATGTTTTTTTTTTAGTATATGTATTACGTCACCGGTTGCTAATGAAGTAATTGTATGTGGTGACTGCAGGTCGTACAAGATTATGAAATTCTCAATATGGAGAGTAAGCGGTTGAAGATCGAGTCAAGACATGGATTGTACGTGGGTGTGTTTGTGGTCATTTAATTTGATATAAGTATGTTAGTTTTTGATTAATTTATATAAAAGGATTAATGTATTTAAGTGAAAGAAAGAATATCATGTATGAAATTTTAGATATGTACTTTCCGCTGCAAGTTAAGGGTAAGAACGTGTTAGGGCGTCACATATAGCCAACCCAAAAATGTGTTTTTTGTCCTATGTGCATAACCTGCAGTGTCGAGTGTCACGGCCCCCGTCCCGGTTTGACCCGGTCCAGGAGCCGCGGGACAGAAACCCGTGGTATTTATTAATTGAGTTGACAGCGGAAGATTTAACAGGATCTTTTAAAACTTGAAATGCCCGATTATTTTTATTTCATAATTCGGGATAAACCCTGTAATTTACAATAGAGGAATTTCACAAGGAAATTCCCTGATTTACAAAACATGTTTATTTAACCGAGCCACTACTTCAAGCTTGTTAGTACTCCGTAGCACTTTTCCTTGGTTCACAGTAGTCACCTGAAACATGTTTTGAAAATATTTTATCAGCGGGGAAATACTGGCGAGTCACTCAAATTTGATAAAACGACACATAATTATAAATTACAGCATAAGAGCGATTACAATGGCTTCTATCTTATTTTTATCTGGCGCCGTGTCACCTCTTGGTGACGATGGTCATACCACTATTGGGTCCTTTCACCCAAGTAGTGATGATTATCACTGTTAGGATTTATTAGCCTAACCGTGAGAAATTTAGTAATGTGCACAATACCCCACTAACCAGTGATTAAGATAACCATGACTTAATCCATGTAATTATAACCTTTAAAAATAACTTGGAGTATTGTAAAACATTATTGATAAAAAGAGAATGACTCACATTACAGATTTAAACGGGCAGAGTTTAGCCTACTGATTTGCCTTGTAACCTAATTTAAATAACAATGCACACGAACTAGGTTAGTAACAAATACAACATTTACGATAACTCACGAGATAAAAACCCTCACAACGAATGACAAAGTGCAATACTTAAACATCCATCGAATTCACGACAAATGACAAAGTATAGCCCTAATGTGGGCAGCACTTAAACATCCATCGGATAGTTTCAATCAATCGGACATTGAATCGTGGCAGCGATCGAGTTAATACCCTGTATCGTAGCAGCGCCTCCCTAATAGAAATTGTGATTTCGAGCAGTAGAACTTCGTTTTTGTTTAAAATTTTCGACACCAGTGAACTGCTCATGGCCAATCCTATTTATAGCTGATTTTTGGGGTTTACGCGGCCCACGTAAACCCTCTCTTGATCTTACGCGGCCCGCGAGGGCCAGCTAGTCATAGACTAGGGCTACGGTGTCATCAATAGACTTTCCACGTGTGTGACACGTGGCCCTGAACGCTTATCCGGTCAAACATAAGTTGACGCGGCCCGCGTAAGCTTCTCTTATGGCTTACGCGACCCGCCTGAAACCCAAAAACCTTGATTTCTTAGTTTTTCATGCACGTTAGGGTTTCAGGGGTTTGGGTTTTCACTTACGGGTCGTTTTGGGACAATTTTGAAGGTCCTTACATCGAGTTGTGGCCAAAGCGTGGTGTTTTGGTCCGATCAACAAGACAAAGACTGACGGGTGTCTGACGGGTCTGTTGACCGGACCAAAACGCCGAGCTTTGGCCGAGTTTTAGTCCTGTCAACCAGACCGGGTGTCAGTCTTTTGTCTGGTTGACAGGACCAAAACGTTTACTAAAGCCACTAATCTGATAAAATCGCATGAATTAGTTATTATTTCGCATATATCAGTTAACCATCACTAAAAACTATATAACAAAGCTCGGCGTTTTGTTCCGGTCAACAGACCCGTCAGACACCCGTCAGTCTTTGTCTGGTTGACCGGACCAAAACGCCGCGCTTTGGCCACAGCTCGACACTGCAGGGTGTGCATATAAGACAAAAAACACATTTTTTGTGTGCAAATAGGTACACCCAAAAAAAAAGGAAAATTGGTTTTTAATAAACCAACCTTTGTCCCATTGGTAAATAATAATCCTACCTATGTAATTGGTATACAATAGGGGTGTTCACGATCCGATCTGATCCGATCGAGGGTCTGCTCATGCTCGGATTGAATTACAACCGATCCGATCCGAGCGGATCAAATTTGTAAAACCGATCGCAAAAGTGATGCTCATGCTCGGATTGAATTTGAATCGATCGGCTCGGTTTTGAATCGATCGGCTCGGTTTCGCTCGGTTTTTATCAAATCCTAAAAAAAAGCAAGCGGATCGTTTTCGCTCGATTGAATAATAAGGCTTCGTTCAACAAAACAAATTCTAACTTAAAGTGCGAATACAAAAGCAACACAAAATAAAGTGCGAATAGAAACGAAACATAACAGAAACCAACTGGTTACCAAAAACGATTTAACATATAAACAGAAATAATCTGCTAAACATACAGAAACAATCTGCTTAACATACCAAACAGAAACATAACAGAAGATTAGACTGAAGTTATACGACTAAACGATTTAACATACCAAACGATTTAAGACCGTCCGACGAACTGTTGCAGATTGAAGACCGGAGATTGAAGACCGTCCGACGAACACTTGCAGATTGATGACCGGAGATTGAAGACCGCTCAGTTTGTGTCGGAGACTAGAGAGCGAAACACAGGAGCGGCGACTGAATTGTGAGTGAATACTGAATACTCTTTTGAATAGGATTTAGGGTTAGATACTTAGATTTACGTATTAAATATTAAGTTGGGTTGGGTTGAATGTGAATTGGGCTTTTAATTTTTTTTTGGGCTATTATATTTTTTGAGTTTTTAATCTATAAAATCTATAATATAAATATATATATTAATTATTAATAAAAATAATTCGATCGAAACCGAGCGATCGACGAGCGAGCGGAGCTATGCTCATGCTCGGATTGAATTTGAATCGAACCGATCCGATCGACTCATTTACAAACTGAGCGGAAATCGAACGAGCATTTTTCGAGCATTTTTCGAGCGATCGTCGAGCGATCTTCGATCGTCGAGCAGTTTGGACAGCCCTAGTATACAATAATCCTACTTATCAACATGTTGGTTCTTAATGAACTTCCGTTAATTATTTTTAACTGAAGTTAGTTTTTAAGTTTTATTTATTACACAAACAACCTTGTAGTTATAATTTACTAGTTTTAACTATTTTGTAAAACAAAAAAATGTCAAGGGCCATATTTATCACAAACACCACTCGAAAATCCTCATTTTCTCGATTTTGATTTCCGATGTAAACCACTACCATCGCCACCGCCACCGCCATGGGAGTTCTCCGACGGGTCAAGTAAACAACCACCAAAATTGCAATTTCGGACAAAAGAACTCAGCCACCGCCGCCGGCCATCGCTCACGGCGTTGTCGCCGTCAAAAGTCCTCGCCGGACCACCACCGCATCGTCTCTCTCTCTCTTGCTGTGTCATCGTGCCACCACCAGATGGTGGTGGTGGTGGTCAGCCGTCATACAGATCGAAAAGGAAGGGGGTGGGGTGATTTGCAGGTGGGTGTGTGTGGGGTGAGCCGACAACTCCGTCGCCGGTATTACAGCTAGCAACCAACTGATATGCTTGTCAGACAGAGGATCGAGGGAGTAGAGAAGATGAGAGAGGCCAGTGTTTTGTTTGTCTGATTAAAAAATGAAGGGAATTAGGGTTTGTGCTATTTAAATAGCTAGGTTTACAACTACATGGACTGTTTGTGTAATAAATAAAACTTAAAAACTAACTTAAGTTAAAAAAAAATAACGAAAGTTCATTGAGTACCAACATGTTGATAGATAGGATTATTGTATACCAATTACGTAGGTAAGATTATTATAATTAATAACGGGACAAATGTTGATTTATTAAAACCAATTTTTCAAAAAAAAAAAAAAAAAATTGAGACACGTGTGATATGGCTTCCTCCGTGGGCCATATTGTTGGAGATGCTTTGAATTTTAAAAATAAACTATCGACCACTAATAGTCGAATACCTATTCGTTGATTAGATTTTTAAACAAAAATAATAATTCACAGATGAGGGCTTGTGGGGTCTTGACTCGATGGATTGTTCTCATCGCTGGTTGATGTTTGGAACAATCAAGTTGTTAGTGGTGTATATCAATATCACAATCATCCTCCAAGAGTAGAAAAGGTACTATCAAAGGTGTAAACCCTTCTTGTATTTTTCTAATAATCACAAAATACTATTTTTTTAGCATGGTATATCCGCATTAACGAATGACTTATTTAGGGCTGTAAATGAACCGAACTAACATGAACAAGGCCATGTTCGTGTTCGTTCGTTAAGGAAATTAACATGTTCGCGAACTGTTCACGAACGCGTACCGAACATAAGTTTATGTTCGTGTTTGTTCTTTAAGGAAATTAAGTTGTTCACGAACAGTTCATGAACACAAACGAACACAAGCAAATAATAATTGAACATTTAGCTTGAAAATAAAAAATAAAAACGTTGTTATCCTTAAACATTGAACATAAGTTGTTAAATATAACCATCAAATGATAAATCAAAACACAAAAAGTCTTCTACAACCACCAAACGATGAATCAAGTTTAACTAATTTAGACATAATTATCGAAAGTTTAATTAACTTAGACATAATTATCCTAAAATAATGTCTTAGAATGTCCAAAGTTTAGCTAACTTAGAAAAAGTAGGGTTTTTTTTAATATGTTTAGATTATTTATTATTTTTTGATATAATCAAACGAACACGAACGAACGTAACCGAACATACTACCGAACGTTCACGAACGCAATCGAACGAACGAGACCTGTGTTCGTGTTCGTTCGCTAAGCTAACCGAACATATTTTTTTGTTTGTGTTCGTTCATTAAGCTAATCGAACGAACATAAACGAACTTCCCGCCGAACGGTTCACGAACTGTTCGCTGAACGTTCGGTTCGTTTACAACCCTAGACTTATTTATTCGTAAGTCGTGTGTCTACTTTTACTCACTAATATAACTTTTTTCTAACAATAATGGGTTACACTAATGTGACGCCACACTGTATTACCTATATACTCATGGGTTAGAATCAAATATAACGTCTCCTAAAAATAAGAAGTCGTAACAAGGGTAGCAAACGGACTCCTATTGACCTTATGCAAGCGGCATTGGAACCGTCTCATCGAACTCAATGATGTGAAATTTTAGGTTTTTGTGTTTAGATGAAACAGCTTGTAGATTTTAGACTTTTTGTTTATATTATTGTGTCTTTTCTATATTTGCGTCATTGTGTCTTTTTTCTACGACATTGTGTTATATTTTTCGATATTGTGTTATATTTTGCTCGACATTGTGTTATATTTTACGATCCATTGTGTCTTTGTACACTTCTTATTTTTAGAAGGCTTTGTAGAATAACTTTACTCATATACTAATATATATTATTATCTACCTATGTATTATTACTCGTATATAGATTAGTGTATTAATTGTTACTTGCCTATAAAATGAAATTTTCTAGGTTTTAAACAGACATGCAATCTTAAATTCACGTATTTTATGACTGTATGCGTGAATTTTTTTCTCAATACTTTCGTGATTTTATTTTTTCCTTATTCATTCATAAGATACACAATGAAACATTTTGGGCATGTATATATAACTTTACTATACAAAAGATGACATACATATTTACACATATTAACATGTTTACTGATTGTGCATATATTGTTGATCAGTTATGTTTTAAGCATAATGGAAAACATGTAAACATACCTGTTACAACAGACAGTGTAGTGGAGAATTCAGTCAGAGATGTAGCTATTGAGTTCGACATTTGTCAGGTTAATAAGGGTAATATGGTCCATCAACAATTACCAACTAATTATTAAATAGGTTATTATATATTTTGATCTATATAATGTAAATTATTATAATGACTACTAGATTAAATATTAAATCATAACATATTTAATCTTACATGTATACCAAACCAACTCGTACCAAAAATGGAAACCAAAAATGAATACCAATAATGGTATCGATTTGGTTTGGTTAGTATCAGTTCGGTATAATACCAATACTTGGTGAAAAAAAAATTGTGTATCCTTAGTTCATGAATAAAAAAGTCATTTATTTTGTATGCAACTTTATTTTCATCAACAAATACAAGTAATATTAATAATTCTAAATAAATTACCTAGCAAATTTTTTATAAGAGTAAATTTCTGTTTTCGTCCCTGAGGTTTGTCAATTTTAACTAGTTTAGTCCAAAAATCTAATTTATAACAAAATCATCCCTAAGGTTTGCATTTCCTAACGTTTTTCATCCCTAAGGTTTGCATTTCTTAACGCTTTTCATCCCTAAGAATTAAATGAAAAAGCACCCTTAGGGATGAAAAACGTTAAGAAATGCAAACTTCAGGGCTGAATTTGTTATAAATTAGATTTTTGGACTAAACTAGTTAAAATTGACAAACCTCAGGGACGAAAATAGAAATTTACTCTTTTTATAATAAACATAAACGTAAAATATCAAAAAAAGTGAAATAAAAATCTAGTCTACAATGTCGCTAGACAGTTGAAGTGCGTAACTATATTTCGTCGATTAAAAAAAGTTTACTTGATTTTAATACAACTCCACTTTCAATAACAATTTTTTATTATTTTTAAATTACCAATAATATTAATAATTTTAAAACAATTATCTAACAAAAGATATTTAGTAAATATAAATGTAAAATACAAAACGTGATTATGATGTAACATTAGACTAAATTTTAATGAATAAGTGTCATTTTCAAGCAACGAAACGTGATTATCTCTTTATTCATGTTCAAAAAACGAAATTGTTTTCTTTGATCTTATTAATTGAATGATGATCATTTGAATCCTCAATCATATTGTAGCGTACACATAACCGGACATGTTATATAGCAAGCTTTTCATCTGAAAGAATAGGCCAATTAGGTTATGAAAACGGTTCGTTTTAAAAATTATAAATAATTTTTAAAAATCTTTATTTTTTCATTAGATCAATATCAAAACCTAACATGATAGTAATGACAAGGCATGGTACTCTAGCATTTCATTGTTTTTATTTTTATTTTATTTTATTATGCTAAAGAAATATCCTAACTAATGACCCCAAAAAAAATGACTACTAATTCTATGCAACATATCATAAAATTGATAGTGTTTCACCATTAAAGATAAAAGGCAGAAAAAAGGATGTCCATCAATGGAATATATAAATGTGAGTGATTAAAGTTATAAAAATATAATCACTGTTGTTAATTAGAAATATGTGAGCCAAGGAATACGACACTGACGTTACATAAAATTAAGAAAAAAGTCTACATCTATCCAACTCATCTAATATTCTATTATTATTTTTTAGTGTTAAATTAAGTTCGCCCTCATCTACTATTCTATATTTCTATTATTATTTTTTAGTGTTTAATTAAGTTCACCAACGCTCAATGATTATACAATTACCAAAATTAATATGTGGATTAGGATTTTAACTTTATAACTTTCTGTTTGTGGATTAGGATTTTAACAACTTTATAACTTTCTGTTTTATTTAATGACGAGATCATAGATGTTTAACCAATGGTCGTTTTATTTATTTTTTATATCATATTCGTTTATCTTAAAATAAAAACAACTTAAAAAATAAAGTCGGATAAAGTGATAGACGTCTATATCAAATCGTATATGTGAGTAAAATCAGGACGCAAAAGTTAAAAAGAAAAAAAAAAGTATGATAAGCAACACCCAACAAATACGTAGTCTTTTAACATGTGGAAAGAGGCAAAGCCTAGAAGTGGTTAACATGTTTTAGGGATTTTATGTATTATAAGTGTAACATCTTAAGTTCTACACTATCTATATCTATATCTATATCTATATCCAGTGGCGAAGCTTGAGATTTCCGATCGGAGGGTCGAAAATGTATATGCCAAAAAATTTCTATAAAACCGGGGGTAAAAAACGTATATACCCAAAAATTTCTTTACAAAAACTACATACTCTCCACTACTGAGCGAAAAGTTCGGGGGGTCGCCCGCCCCCACTAAGCTACGCCAATGTCTATATCTATATCTATATCTAGGGGGCCGCTAGAATGAGAACCACCTCGAGTTATGAGAACCGCGAGAACCACACCGTACGGGGCGAGGTGGACCAATTTTTTTTTTCCAAAAACGTAGATGCATGTATTATAAACACATTCGTAAAAAAAAAATTAAAAAAAATGCCGTGTGTGTAGTTTTTTACACCACAAGTTTGTGGTTTACGAGTTCCGTAAATTTACGGAACTTGTAAACCACAACTTTGTGGTGTAAAAAATACACACACGGTATTTTAAATTTTTTTTTTTTTTTTACGAATGCGTTTATAATACATACATCTACGTTTTTGAAAAAAAAATTTGGTCCACCTCGCCCCGGATCAAGTAGTTCTCGCGGTTCTCATAACTCGAGGTGGTTCTCATTCTAGCGGTCCACTCTATATCTATATCTATATCTATATATATACAATAAAATAAACCATTTTGAGACATATGACAATCATTGATAGTATCTAGAATTCTATTTTCCCGTCTAAAACATAATTCTTTAGTTTCATAGTTAATCCTAAATTAAAAAAAAATAATCCCTAAATCTTGGTAATAGATAATCCACATTGTCTTCGCTTTGTCGAGATTGAGGGGCCTTCGATATAGAGGATGAAATGAGAGAAACTGGAAAGAAAATTGACAGGTTTATGTGCTTCTCTTTTCTTCTTTCACTTTCGTAATAGAATCTAAAAACAACACATGCAAAGAAAAACATGATGTGCAATATGCTTTAGGTGCGGGTAAAGTGTCACTGACCTGCATCGTTTATAAAGAGTTTAATTTAACTAGAATACATGCAGATTCAGAGATATGTGATCAAGCAACAAAAATCATTTATTAGTCATGTATATGCCTTTTTTATGTTTCTAAACTTAATTAATTAATCAAAAATATTTATTAGTATTACTGTTTACCTTATATAAAATGTAGTACTACAAAATAACTTGTTTAAAAAAAATATTATTTGAACCATTCAATTCTTTAAGTCTTTGAAGGATTATTATTACTTATATGTTATATAGTTATTGTTATTTCATCATCATCATACTCAGTAAATCTCACCAATAGTAAAGCTAAGACCATGGGGTATGGTGGGGCGGGGGTTGGGGGCATAAGTTGACACGTGGAGTTCGAGCCCCCCCACCAGTGAGTGACATGTCTGTGGGGTATGGCGGGGCGTGGGTGAACCGCGTGGCTTGGCAGTTTATTAAAAAAAATCCTAAAAATTAAAAAAATACACACAGCATTAAAAAAAAGCCTAAAATTTTATTAAATTCTTAAAAATTACATAATTCCTAAAAATTACAAAACAACCTAATAAAAAGGATTACAAAAAAAAAAAAAAAACTCTAGAGCGTTAGGTAAATTTCAAAAAGAGCGAGCTTGTCGAACGGATTTCGCTCCTTGCCCTGAAACTCAATGTTCGCCACCGCCACCCGGTCCTCGTGGCTTAACTCACCGCTCGGAACGGCTTCGTAGTAGGCTCTGAAACGATCAAGCTTTGGCCGTAGCTCGCGCCATTTATGTTGGCACGCGTTTAAGTTGTGCCGGTCGTTTCCGACGTTATGTCGGTAGCTTGCAAAAGCTTCCAGCCAATAACGCGTTTCACCGGGTTGTCGGCCCTTCATTGCGTCAACGACGCTCGTGACGAGAGCTAGCTCTTCTTCGTGTGTCCAAGAGGCCATCGATCAAGTGGGTTGGGGTAGCGGTGGACAGTGTTTGGGTTGGGGTAGACGGTGGGGTTGGGGTTATATATATAGCCGGGTGGTGACTGTTGGGTTGGGTGAACCGCTTGGCTTGGCCAAACGGTTAGATTTTGAATTTTAAAATGCCCCGCTATCACCTAGCCAACAAGCGAATAGGAGCCGACCACATAGGATCGCTAGCCCGCCCCACGCCCGGCTTTAAACTCCCGTCCCTTGGGCCACGCCCAAACCCAAGCCTACCCGGGGTGGTGGCTTGGGCGTTTTCAGCCAACCCCCGCCCCATACCCCACAGTCTAAGGTAAGGTCTGAGGAGAGTAAGATGTAGACAACCTTACCTCTACCCGTTAGAAATAGAGAGGCTGCTTCCAGTGAGACCCCCAGCTCGATAGTAGTTTTGCATCAAGCCTTGGACTGTTGGACATAAGGCACATAACACTTAACAATTAAGGCACATAAGGCTCGATAGTAGTTTTGTTAATTACTTCTATTAAAATGTAAATTAATTTCTTTACCTCCTAAAAAAATCTTAAACATATATTCTTTATTCGTTCAAACTTCTAAGTTGGTGTCCGTTTCACATAATGGAATGCATTCAAAATGAAAATCGAATATAGATTCCATTTCTTTTGTTGTTCGTTTCAACAAAAAAGGAGTCGAAATTGAATCTAAATCGCTGGCTCATCTCCTTCTTTCTGGATACAAGGTAGTTATGTCATTTTATGTTCCAATTCGATTGATAATTATACCAACCAAACATATTATGGGCTTTCAAAGGAATCCTTTAATTCCAATTTTATTACATTCTACGAAACGAACACCAACTAACTTTTATTGTGTATCAAGAAGTTTTCCTGCTCCTCTCTATAGTAGATGGAGAGAGATATGCTCTCCATATCAACTTTTGCATTAAGATATCCATGTCATATTTATCCAAGATTTTCTTATGTGTAATTGGGAATGGTTAGGCAAGAATCCATTGTTGGGTTCTAGAATTATATATGTTTTAGTTGGGTTGAGGTCAGATGCGAGAGCATAATCATGTATCACATGGCTAGCTACAATGGTATGACATATATCCTTTAACCATAAAAGAAAAAAATACAAATTAATAGCAAGCATGTAAAATGTTTTTAAAGTTATTGTGATTTAAAAAGTACTTGAGAACATTACATTATCATAACTTTTTTCGTTTTCAAAACATTACAATCTCCACACCATATCATATAAAAATCTTATTGATACTTAGATTCTTCACCATATCTTTTACAAATCTCATTTCTTTTTTCCGAATATACTCCAATAACACTAAAAATATTACAAAAATATCTATAGTAAAACATGAATGTGCTTGAAAATTGGATTTTTACACTTCAAATATGTAGAACCCAATATCTAGAAAAATATATGAGATGCCCACAAATAAAGTGAAGAAGGTAATTAATATATTATGATTTCGTGACAACAATCCACTCCACTTCTCCTTTTTTTAATTCTCCTGTATATTAATAGGAGAACGAAATTAACAGTAAAGTGTATTGTAATATAATAAAATATTAAATACATTTTTTATGGTTTTATTATTTTCACATTATAATAATTGTCATCTTCTTTACTTTTTAAGTTTGATAAGTTTGGTGTTAACCGGTACTTGTATCGAAAATACCGTTTCGTTATCGATACATGTAGGTAAAAAACAGCACCAGCCTGGTATATAAAACGCCAAAAGTCGGTACCGGATTGAGTTTGATAATCTTTTAATTCGATAAATTTGGTACTACTACCCAGTACCATTTGCTCATCCCTGATCATGGATACCGTACGAACAACAACGGTATCATACAACTTTTTTTTAGTTTTAGGGGTAGAGATGAGCTCGGTACCAACTGATACCGAATCGGTATTGGTACCGAAAATACCGGTTACGGTATCGGTATATGAAGGTAAAAACCGGTAGCGAACCGGTACCAGGAACGCCAAACGTCAGTACCGAACTGGTACTTAGGATCTTTCGGTTCAGAAAATTCGGTACTGGTACCCATTACTATTTGCTCATCTCTGACTACGGGTTTCTACCGAACAACATCATTACTACACAACTTTTTTAGTTGATTTTCTTTCGGTTATTTTTTAGTGTTTTTTTCTACATTTTCTTTTTATTGTTCTCAGCGATTCCGTGTGCAACGCGCTCGTAGTGATTTCAAACATATATAAACACAGACTAAATAACAAAACAAGTTCGCCGCAACGTGGCGACGGTTTTTACAACTAGTTTTATTAAAAACAAGAGTAAACTGCCATTTTGGTCCCTGTGGTTTGGCCAGTTTTGCCACTTTAGTCCAAATCTCAAACTTATTACATCTGGGGCCCTGTGGTTTGCATTTTGTTGCTATTTTAGTCCAAAATCCAAAAACCCTATTTTTTTGACTGTTGCAACCTCCTATTTTGTCATGTAGTGCAGGGGCATTTTGGTCATTTTTAAACATTAAATAAAACTAATCCCTGTAAAAGATCAATGTTCTTCATCTTCTTAGTTCTTCATCTTCCCCAGATGCCCCAAAACCCTCGCTCCCTCTCCACCACCACCACCACCACCCACAGCCACCATCACACTATCTGCTAACCCCCATCATCACCGGAGCTGTACAGTGTCAGATCTGAAGAAACACAGTTAAGGGAGGCATTGTAGCCCCAAATCACCCACATTATAGTAATCCTTTTCATTACAATTAACATTTTCATCTGAACCCCTAAATTTCCCATAAAACTCTCCATCATCATCATCCCTATTATTATTATTACTCACAAAATTCAACAACTCATCCCTATCACTCACCTCTCTCTGCAACTCAAGAACCCTAATTTCAAGATCCTCAACTTTAGCCCTCAAATTAGCAATCTCCTCCACGTCATTATCGATCTGGCGGAGCAGCCGCTTCTACTCCTGCTGCCACCCGTGACAGTGGCTGGCGAATATCTCAACAACCCTCGCATTCGCTTTATAATCCTCTTTTCTCCGTGAGTACAGCTGTTCGAGCTGTTCTTCAGCGTTTAAGAGCTTTTTGGCGAGTGATTCGTTGTGGGTTTAAAATGACGGTTTGGTTGATTTTGGGGAACGGTTATGGTGGCGGTGGTGGTGAGAAGGGGGAGGAGGTGGCGGTGGTGATGGTCGAATGGCTCGGGGCAGGGGTGGATGTGTGGTGGTGGTGGTTGCGACGGTGTTGACGGTGGTTGTTATCCGCCATCGCTGGAATAAGAAGAGTTCAGGAGAGAGAGACTGAGAAAGAGAGAGAGAGAGAGGGTGGTGTTGCGACGGTGTTGCGAAGGGGGAGGAGGAGGCGGTGGTGGTGCTGGTTGCGACGGTGTTGACGGTGGTTGTTGGTTGACGGTGTTGACGGTAGTGAAGGTGGATGAATTTGGGGGAAATGGATCTAAGTTTATTGGGTTTATTAATTAATGTAGGAAGTCAAAATGGGTTTATTGGGTTTATTGATTAATGTAGGAAGTCAAAATGGGTTTATTGGGTTTATTGAACATGTTAATAATAATTCCAAAATGACCAAAATACCCCTCCACAACAGGACAAAAAAGGGTCAGTAAATCAGTCAAAAATCAGACATTTTGGATTTTGGACTAAAATGACAACAAAATGCAAACCACAGGGCCCCAGATGTAATAAGTTTGAGATTTGGACTAAAGTGGCAAAACTGGCCAAACCACAGGGACCAAAATGGCAGTTTACTCTAAAAACAATAATAAAAATACATGTTTGATCTACCTTCCTTCTTTCTAATACCATGGGTGGTTTTGGAGAATCTTGTTCAACCTGTATTTCTTTTTTTGCGATACACATACATACACCGTTGTGAAGCTGCCTATTTTCGTTCTTACCATATACTTGGTTGATCTTTTTTGAACTGTTGCAAAGCCTCCAGTTTGATCTTTTGCTACATTTATACTATGTCTATTTGTCTTTGTGAAGACCTATAATTTGCTGTAGTTTGGTATGTAACTGATGATCGATGAAGTCAATAGGAAATAAAACTTATATACATTTTTTTATAATATATATAATTTTTTAACCAATTGGTGCTCGCAGGAAGAGCGGGACCTGTCGGTCGCCACCCCACCCCTCCTCCGGGCCGACATGCCTATAATTTGTTATAGCTTGGTATGCTATGACTTGATCCAACATAGAGATAAGTGTGGCTTGGTGGGGGCTAGATATGAGAGGCGAGAGGTCAAATTCTTGAAGTTGCGGCGTTTATGTATCCAAGAATTATGTTTTTTTTAACGACTAATCTTACCCCTTTACATCAATAATCCTAAATAACTTGCTCTTGCCCAGGTTTGAACCTGAGACATCCCCTGTAAGAGACATATGTCTTTATCAAGTGGAGCTAGCCCTATATTAGCAGTTGTTTAAAATAAGAATTACTGGGAAATCAATGATTTCAAGGTAGAAGGGCAAATGACTTATGAGTTCATATTTTTTGGGTTGCGAGCTAGTCATTCTAAACAAAGAGGTGGCATTTGATGTAATTTTATCTGAACGTGTCAACTCTAATTTCAACCTGACTTAAAATCTACTCGAGTCATATGGGATCAACTTGAAATGATTTCGAGCTAGTCCTTTTAAGTTATTTTTGCGTGAGTTCTTAAAAAGATTCGAGCCATCAAGGGTTACGTGAGATAGTCTTCAATGAAAGTTGGTACGTTCTTGTTTGTTAAGAGAATAATGTGGATTAAGTTGTATAGGAGTAGAAAACTTTCGCTTAAATAAATAGAAACTTAATTAATCTATTTTGTTTATAAACTTTATTTTTCAAGGGAAATAAAATTTTAATTTTATTTATTAACTTCTATGATCTACCACTCTACCATGTATATATGCAACTCAACTATATAAGCATAAGATACATGGGACGTGCTCACTTAAATTATAACAGCCTTCAAACATCATCCATCATACACGTCTTATTCAATTAACAAACAATATCATAAATATATGTTCAACTAATGCTAAAAAAACCACATATCAGTTTCTTATTGCTGTAGCCAATTGGACTTTAACATTAACTAGTAGATTGGTCTCAAGTCCCAGTCGATAATCAAACTGAATAGAAAAGATGAAGAAGAGGATTTAGATCGAATAACTCTCAATCTTATTAATCAGAAAATAACTCAAAACTGATTACAGACTCTCAAACCATAACTCGGTTTATCTTCTCTTGACACGGTTTCTCTCTAGTCTCCTCCTTAATAATGTCTAACCCTACCTTGGTTTATATAGGCTAACTCTAACTTGGTGACCAATACATTACCATATAACCCTAACTTGGTGACCAAGACATTACCAAATATAATTATAATATAATTAGGAAACTTAATCAATTATGACCAACTTGTCAACATTGATCCCTCAAGTTCACCGACTTGTGACTTGAACTCCTTTGTCACCCTTTTCACATCACCGACTTATGATGAGTCGGGAATTACAGCCAACAATCACCCCCTTAATTTCCGACTCGAAATAGGTAGGCTCTAGAATGTCTTCTTTGTCTTGATTCTCATAGAACTCATCTTGATCTCAAGCTGTGTTTTTCGGCTCCTTCCTAGCTCGAACATTCTTGCGACCTTTTACTCGACTAGTCCTTTCACGACTCGTCCCTTGGTCATAAGAACTCGCACCACCATTGACTCGGCTGCGATCGTGAGCAAACACTAGCTTTCTTGGATCATAGTGTGTTCCCTTAGAATTTAGACTCATCTTGATTCAAACCTCGTGACTAAAACATGCGTAGCGACTTCTTGAAGAAACTCGATCGGCCCTTTGATCTTCTTACCAATCCTCTTGTTGGTCTTGATCCTCCCGGTCGGTTCTTCCTTGCCAGCTCAAACCTTTGTTTAATCCTCGGTCAAACCGAATCTTGTAAAACCTGAACAATATTCCTAGATTAAACCAACTCGTTTAACTCAAAGACTTTAAACTTTACTCGTTCTGTTCGGCACCATAAATCAACCTTCTTGTCGATTTAAAACAAATGCAATCCGTTGAGTCTCGAACAACTTTTCAAAACCGAACCCGCTTGCTTGAAAAACCAGGTCACGGATACCTCTTGAAAACCCGGATAAAAAAATCTTGAATCGAACCCACTTGTCCAACCCAAACAACGTTTAATGATTAAAACCCAAACTTAGTTTAAACCTAAAAATATTCAATCTTTTCACTTTTTCGTAACACCAGTGCAATCTTGAAAACAAATACACCAATTCCTTTTTGAAATCGTGTATATTCCTCTGTCTCCTGTGAATGATACAATGTACACCATATATAGAGATGTGTCCCTAACTGTCCTCCTATATACAAGGTAACTATCCTAATCTACAACCAATGACATAGAAACATATTAATGAGAATAATAACAATAATGGCACAATCTTCGGCTGGTCATTGGCTGGCAATATCTTCGGCTGATACTCCCCCTTAGCTGTACCGGGAGTGACGACAGACGGTCAAGCTAGAACGGAAACTTTCAAACAACTGTTTCGAGAGACCTTTAGTGAAGATATCTGCATATTGATAGGAGGCGGGCACATGAAGAACGCGAACTTGACCTAAACGAACTTTTTCTCGGACGAAATGAATGTCAAGTTCCACGTGTTTTGTTCTTTGATGTTGAACGGGGTTGTCCGACAAATAAACTGCTGAAATATTATCACAATAAACGTCAGTTGCTCGTGTAACGGGAATATGTAATTCTAATAATAAATTACGTAGCCAGCTAGTTTCGGCTACAGCATTTGCAACACCTCTATAATCCGCCTCGGCACTTGATCGAGAAACCGTTTGCTGCCGTTTAGAGGACCAAGAAATGAGATTATTGCCGAGGAAAACACAAAAACCGGATGTAGAGCGCCTGGAATCAGGACAACCAGCCCAGTCCGCGTCAGAGTAGGCGACAAGGGATGAGGTGGCGGATGGTGTGAGTCGTAACCCATAGTCTATAGTACCCTTGATGTAGCGAAGAATGCGCTTTAAGAAAGCAAAATGTGAATCCTGAGGAGCATGCATGAATAAACATACTTGTTGCACTGCATAGGAGATGTCGGGCCGAGTAAATGTAAGATATTGGAGAGCCCCAGCTAAACTACGATAGAATGATCCGTCTGATAACAAATTGCCGTCTTCGGCACTTAGCTTTGAAGTTGTGTCAACCGGTGTGTTACAAGGTTTACAATCGGTCATGTTGGCACGATGCAAAACGTCACGAGCATATTGAGACTGAGATAAAAATTGGCCTTTGGTGTCACGCCGGGCGGATATGCCCAAAAAATGATGCAGGGCTCCTAAGTTGGACATTGCGAACTCTCGTGAGAGTAGGCCGATAATGTTCTTCAGCAGTGTACCTGATGAAGCTGTTAAAATAATATCATCAACATATAGTAACAAGTATGCAGTGTGACTTACCTGTCGAAACACAAACAATGAACTATCGCAAACGTTGCCTTTGAAACCGTGGGAGGTGATAAAATTGGAGAACCGTTGGAACCATGCCCGGGGTGCCTGCTTGAGTCCATATAAAGATTTGCGTAACCGACAAACATGATTGGGTTTGGTTGAGTCAGTAAATCCCGGTGGCTGAAACATGTAAACCGTCTCCTGTAGGTTTCCATGTAAGAAAGCATTCTTTACATCAAGTTGATGAATAGGCCAGTTGTTATTAAGAGCAACAGATAGAACTGTGCTTATAGTGGCTGGTTTTACAACTGGGCTAAACGTATCTTGACAGTTAATGCCAACTGTTTGTGATTTTCCATTAACAACGAGTCGGGCTTTGTACCTTTCTAGACTGTCATCCTGCTTGAATTTGTGGCGAAAGAGCCACATGCACCGAATAATGGGGTGGCTAGCGGGCCGTGGAACCAATTCCCAAGTATCGTTATCAATTAATGCTTTATATTCAGTTAGCATAGCCTGTTGCCAATGAGGGTCGGTCAAGGCTTTGAGGTGTGAGGTTGGTACAGGGGAGATCGGTTCGGCCATAGGTGCTGTGAGAGTGTATTTAGGATTTGGTTTAAGTATACCATCTTTCCCTCTAGTGGTCATGTGGTGAGAGTTTTGGGTGGGTCCGGTTGTGTGTGTGGTATGTTGGGAGGCTGAGGCAACGGGTGAGACGAGTTGGGAGGGTGGTCGTGTTGCATGGGCTGGGTTATGTGGGATGTGTGTGGGCTGGGGATGGATGGTGGGCTCGGCATAGTGGACGGACCGGGACTTTGGTGAGGGACAGTAGGTGTGGTAGGGTGTGGAGTAGATGGGTGCGGTTGGTTTGTAGGGCCGGTATTTGTGGGTGGGCTGGACAGTTGGGTTGGGCTGGTGGAATTAAACCGAAAAGTGTTGGTGGGTAGAGTGTCATCATCTAAAAAAGTATAAGTGTTAGGTGAGTGAGTTGTGGTGAAGGGAAACGTGGACTCGTCAAAGTCCACATGTCGGGAAATATGGACTTTACCAGTTGAAGGATCTAGACAGCGATAACCTCGAAAGTTGGGTGGGTAGCCTAGAAAGATGCACCGGACAGAACGTGGGTTTAATTTATTCGATTCAGTGGCAGAAAAGTTAGGGTAGCAAGCACACCCGAAAACCCGAAGGTGATCGTATGTGGGGTGACAAAGATACAAGGCAAAGTTGGGAGTGTTGTAATTGAGGCGGGTGGTGGGGAGAATGTTGTGAAGATAAGCAGCCGTGTGAAGTGCCTCAACCCAAAAAGTAGGAGGGATGTGAGCATGTGTGAGGAGGGCACGTATGATATCATTAATGCGTCGAATCATACGTTCAGAACGGCCGTTTTGTTGGGAAGTTTGAGGACACGAAAAACGAAAAGTGAATCCGTTGGAGGAGGCAAAATTGTGAAAGGCGTGGTTATCAAATTCTCCCCCTAAGTCACATTGAAATGCTTTGATATTTTTATGAAATTGAGTTTGGATGAGTTTATAAAATTTAACAAATGTTGGAAATGTTTCTGACTTGAATTTTAAAGGGTACACCCAAACATAATTGGAAAAATTATCAACCAAAACCATATAATATTTATAAGCAGCATTACTAAGCACGGGTGAGGTCCACAAATCGCAATGAATTATATCAAAAGGAGCATCAGTAAAAGAATTTGAAGCAACAAAAGAAAGCCGTTTACTGTTAGATAAATGGCAAGAGTCACAAAAACCAAACGATTGTCCATTACAAGGAATATGAAAAGTACTAGAAAGAAATTTTAAAACTTGAGTGCCAGGATGTCCAAGACGATCATGCCACTTATTTGATTCAGCTGCTAAAAGGACTTGACGAGGTGGGGTGAATGGGTAAAGGTCGCCGGTGCTATCATGGCGCGAAAGAGGTTCTCCAGTCTTGAGATCCTTCAAAGTAAAACCATATGGGTCAAATTCAACAGATACAAGGTTATCTCGGGTAAATTTTCGGACTGCAATTAGGTCTTTGACCACTGTGGGGGCATAAAGGATATTGTTTAAATGGTAAGTGGTGTTAGGTGTTTTATGGTAACCCTTACCCGATCCCAAAATTGGCAAAGATTGGCCATTACCAACCAAAATGTTAGCATTAACTGAATTAGATAAAGGGAATCGATTTTACCTGGGTCCGAGGTGAGATGCGAGGAAGCACCAGTGTCCATGTTCCATTGTGGCATTGGTGGATTGAGAGTTAGGGCGGATAAGGCGGTACCGAGTTCTGTTGGTTGTAATGGGTCAATAGGTGGTGGTTGATGGTAACCGGTTGGAATGGGGTAGGGGTAGGATGGGTTCGGGGCTGTTAAGCCGTAGCCAGCAGGGGGTTGGGGTTGGGTATTGGGCTGCTGTGGAGGTGTGGCTTGGGCCGGTCTGTTCCAGTTGGAGGTCCAAGGGGATTGGGCCGGATGTGGGCAGGGGGGTGGGGAGGCCCACCAAGGATATGGAGAATAGGTTTGGTTATAGTGAGAAGGTGGAGTTTGGGCTGGAGGGGTCGAGTAAGTGGGCTGATTGTTTGGGTAATAGGAGTAGCGACCACGCCCGCGTCCCCGATAGGAGTTACGGCCATGACACCTTCCCCTGTTTTGGTTTTGTGTGCGGTTGTCGTATGTTTGGGCCGGATGATAGGGTTGAGGAGGAGGTGGGTTCGGGTTAGTAGTAGGGTTGGGGGTTGGGTTCGGTGCACCATTGGTGACAGTTAGAGCCGCTTGAATGGACTGTCTAGCGGCTTGGCGACGCTGCTCGCGTTCAATCATGTCACGAGCGTCGTCCCACGATTTGTCAGCTTGGGTAATAAAAGAGGCGACAGTGTCATATTCTTGTGGCAAACCGGTGACCATTTGAAGTACTAAACGAGATTCGCTTACCGGGTGATCGACATCATTGAGTTGGTCAGCAAGATCTTTCATTCGCTGAAAATATTCATTCAGAGAGGGGCAGGAAGCCATGGTGGTTGTGGTGAATGCGTGTTCGAGAGTGGCGGCGCGGGCATTTTTGTTGTTGAGGAAAACAGTGTGTAGGCGATCCCAGGCTTGTTGTGTAGTGCCGACATTATCAATGACACGTTTCAGGTAGTAGTCCGATAAAGTGCCATAAATCCACTGAAGGACGATGGCGTCAATCTTAGACCACGACTCGTAAGTCGGATCTGTTTTGGCAGGGGGTTCGGAACCGTCTATGTGCGTTAGAACCTCATAAGCGACATCATGTAATTTGAACAGTTTGACCCAATCGGAACAAGTAACCTTCTCGCCATCGAGCATACGGACTTTGTTTTGTATGTTCGTGACTGAGTACACGGGGTGAAGGGTTTTGGTTTGGGTATCGACTGCAACAGAGGGGTTTTTATCAGTCATTGAAGTGTCTCGAAAAACACAGAAGAGGAAAAAAAATTGGTGGCGGTAAGGGTTTCAGAAGTGAGGTGGCTGTGATACCATGAAATCGTGTATATTCCTCTGTCCCCTGTGAATGATACAATGTACACCATATATAGAGATGTGTCCCTAACTGTCCTCCTATATACAAGGTAACTATCCTAATCTACAACCAATGATATAGAAACATATTAATGAGAATAATAACAATAATGGCACAATCTTCGGCTGGTCATTGGCTGGCAATATCTTCGGCTGATACTTTTAACTCGATTGGACAATTGTTGACTTTTGTGTTCCTAAATTCCTTGGTTTTCTAATTTAATAATTTGCAGCAAAGAGGTAACAACTTTGGCCTTCAATTAATCGCCACCAAGGAAATAAAATAAATCTCTCACCGAACAAGGCCTCCTCGCGATTTGTTGGTTCTCAAACGATTTCCAACTTGTAACCTGGTAACAACCAAACAGTGGTGTGTAATCCCGCTCCGAGCAGAATTATTCAACCCAGGTCTTGGCTCACCTGCTCCGTAACCTAGCCCCTCGTCACCAGAACTGGTTCTGATTACAACTGATCTTTAAAATTAAATCTTCAGTCACTGGCCGGATCTTGCCTGTAGATTTTGATGAGGATACGTCCTTGACCGGACCGAATCATGGCACACCAAGGTCGGACCGAACCTTGCACCACAAGACGAGCCGGACAGACACGCTGGTGCGGCATAACTAACTGGGTCCCACCTCCATAACTGCCATGACAGCGACTGGTCCGACCCTAACTAACTCTCCACGTCAGCACACCCAAAGACTATAAATACCATACTTGGACTTCCAAAAGGGGTAATCGCTACTTTCTCTCTCTAAACTCTCATCTCTCTCTCCCTGACTTATTTCCTCCTCACAAAGACTTATTCTCACGCCCGAGCTTGGTCACAGAGAGGCCCCCCTCCCTGTGACGAGGCTAACGGTGTGCTTGTTTCCTTGTGATCTTGCAGGTTTCTTGCTAGGTCATCTGAAGTTCTACTCTAAACCAGGTCGTACCGACTGGTCTTTGAGTCTTCAGTGGCGCCATCCCCTCGAATTCACATAATTCGTTTCTTTGTTCTCGTTTATTTGAAGTTATGGCAGAATCGACGACAGCAGTCTCCGCCAGCACTTTCCCATCTTACAATGATATATGGGAAGGAAACACTAACTCCACAACTGCTTCAACAGCAGTTGTCGCCTCAGCAGCTTCAATAGGATCTGCGTCGGCTCCTCCAGCTGCAAATCCTGTAGGCGGAAGTTCTGTCACCACGCTGTCTGTTACTGCCCCGGTTGCCACGCCATTACCTACCTTCAACAACGCTTTCCTTTTAAGGAATGCTGATCTATTGCGTCAGTTACAGCAGCAGCAACAATGAGATGAGATGCTGCAAAGTCTCCGAGCAAATTTGTTTAACAACGTTTATCCAGGGGGAAATCCCGTCTCTGTTGGAACCTTCGCTTCTGGATCTATGGTAAGTTCTATGATCTCCACTCCTATAACTCATGTTACACAATTTTCTTCGGTTACAAGTGCTCCAATGAATAACGGTCTAAACGACCTGTTTCTCCAGGGATCTATGGGTTTAAATCCCCAAGATCAAGAGTTGCTTATGCCATATCACCCCACGTCTATGACTTCCCAATCAAAGTTCACGTTACGGATTGTCAATGCTCCACTCCCAGCTAAGCTGAAGATGCCTCCTACGTTAAAGTTCTACGATGGAACGTCTGACCCGGACGACCATATGTTCGCGTTTGCCGGAGCGGCTAAGGTCGAGCAATGGCCTATGCAGGCTTGGTGCCTTATGTTCGCCCAAACTCTCACCGGATCGGCGAGGGTTTGGTTTGATGGGTTGCCAGAAGGGTCGATCGACCACTTCGAAGATTTCCGACGTATTTTCTTACAAAATTTCTGTCAGCAGCGACGTTGCAAAAAAGACATTACTGAGGTTCACCATATAAAGCGCCGAGACGGAGAGTCCGTAGAAGATTTTATCGACCGTTTCAATCGAGAAAGCATGCAGATAAGTGGCGCGGTTGACCAACTCCGAGTCTCTGGGTTCTGTCACGGAGTTCGGAACAATCAACTTGTGGAGAAACTCCATGAAGATCTTCCAAAAACTATGGAGACGCTTATGGAGAGAGCTCGAGCCTTTGTTCGGGGAAAAAGTGCCTGCGGTCAACCGAACGAGGCTACAGCAAGAAATGCTAAGGCCCGAACCACTTCGTGGAAACGTAATGCATCGCCACCAAAAGATAGAAGCAGCAGTTGGAACAGAAACCATGGCCCGTATCAGAAGTCGGATCGAGGCAGTTTCCGGACTGGAAACGTGCGTTTTAACACTTTTTCCGAGCTCACCAAATCACCAAGTGAAATCCTCAGCACGGAGACTACTCGTTTCCCTACGCCGTCGAAGCAACGACCCACCTCGGACAGGCATTCTAAGAAATATTGTGAATATCACCGAGACAAGGGTCATACAACTGATGAATGTTGGGCTCTGAAGCAGGAAATCGAAAAGGCTGTGCGGTCCGGTAAACTCTCGCACCTTGTGAAAGAAGTGAAAGACGGGAAGAAGTCAACAGCGGCAATTGATAATCCGAACACTGAGCCCGGAATCAACATGATCCAGTCAGCCGAGCCAAGAGGGGTAAAACGATCGAACCAGCATATGGCAGCATGGATGCACCAACCAACGTACTTCCCTCCGATCGATCCAGATGATGCTCGAGACAGACCAATTACAATTTCGGCCGTCATCGCCGGACATCTGGTCCGACGAATCTATGTGGATGGAGGAAGTGCCTTTGAGATCATGTATCTCCAATGTTTCCAGCAGCTGAACTCCCAAGTAAAGAAGAGGTTAATTGAAGTCTCCACCCCTCTAATCAGTTTCTCCGGGGAGGTGGTCCGTCCGATAGGACAGATCACCCTTCCGACCACATTCAAAGAAGGTGACAAAAGCCGGACAGTCCAACTAACCTACCTGGTTGTTGGCACTCATTCATCACATAACATAATACTCGGACGACCCGGGTTAAGAGCTCTCGGGGCGATCAGTTCAACAATACATGGAGCTATTAAATTCCCAACTGAGGCCGGGGTTGCAACTATTTTCTCAGAATCAAGCTCATTTGTCGCCGAAGTAAGACATGCAGCGGAAACGAGCTCCAAAAAGTCCGAGGTACCTACGGAACTTTGGGCAATCAATCCAGATTTTCCCGAACAACAAGTAGCTATTGGTGCTCAGCTCCCAAAACGAACAAAGAAGCTCTTATGGGAGTTATTAAGTAATTCGATAGATGTTTTTGCATGGAAGCACTCTGATATGCAGGGAGTCCCCAGATCTATGGCACAACATCACCTGAACGTAAAAGAATCAATCAAACCGATTGCACAAAGGAAAAGGCATATGGCGCCGGATCGAGCCAAAGCCATTGCAAAAGATGTTAAAAGCCTCCTAGACGCAGGAATTATTCGAGAGGTTCGGTATCAAACATGGGTGTCAAGTCCCGTTCTGGTGCGGAAGAAAGATAATTCATGGAGAATGTGCATTGATTTCACCGATTTAAATGACGCGTGCCCGAAAGATTGTTTTCCTCTACCAGAGATTGATGAGAAGATCGACTCCGTTGCTACGTTCAGGTTGAAATGTTTTTTGGATGCTTACAAGGGATACCACCAAATACAAATGGCGGTCGAAGATGAGGATAAGACAGCCTTTGTCACCAATGAAGGAGTGTATTGTTTTACTAAGATGCCGTTCGGTTTGAAAAACGCCGGTGCTACGTACCAGCGTCTGATGAGTAAAGCTTTTAAAGATCAGATCGAGCGAAACGTAGAAGTGTATGTTGATGATATCGTGATTAAAAGTCACGATGAGGCCACCATGCTAAAAGACATACTTGAAACATTTACTAGACTCCGAAGCATCAACATGAAGCTAAACCCCAAAAAATGTACGTTCGGGGTAGAAGAAGGTAAGTTTCTGGGGGTCATGGTTGGGTCGAAAGGTTTGCGAGCCAACCCGGACAAGGTTGACGCTGTTCTTACAATGAAACCTCCGACGACGGTTAAGGAAATCCAGTCCTTAAACGGACGATTGGCTGCTCTCCATCGGTTCTTGTCAAAAGCAGCAGACAGATCGCTCCCATTCATGGATGTTCTCAGAAAAAGCTTCCGATCGGAGTTTAAATGGACGGAAGAAGCCGCACGAGCTTTCGAAGAGCTTAAAGCTTGTCTGGGCACTTTGCCAACTCTCACCGTACCAGAAGAAGATGAGGTGCTAACGGTATACTTAGCCGCATCGTTTGGAGCTATCAGTGCGGTGCTAGTTGCCCACCGTACCGGGAAGCAAATCCCCATTTATTACGTAAGCCGAACGTTAAAAGATTATGAAACAAGATACTCAAACTTGGAGAAATTGGCCCTGGTGCTAGTCCACGCTTCGAGAAGGCTTCGCCGATACTTTCAAGCCCACCCAATTGAAGTACGAACGGATCAGAGAATCCAGCACGTTCTCCGTCGACCTGAAGTTTCAGGTCGAATGGCAAAATGGGCGATAGAGTTGGGCGCGTTCAATATCACTTTCCGAACCAAAGGACCGTTGAAGGGGCAAGTAATAGCCGATTTCCTAGTAGAAATTCCGGAAGACAAAGGACGGGAAGATGTTGAAAAAGCTCCAGAGAAACCTTGGTCCTTGTACACCGATGGAGCCTCTAGTTCCGAAGGAGCAGGGGCGGGTCTAATTCTCACTGATCCAGAGGGAACGGATATAACATACGCACTCCGGCTGGAGTTTAAAAGCTCAAACAACGAAGCCGAATACGAGGCTCTCTTGGCTGGTCTGCGTCTAGCGCTAAAAGTCGGAGCAAAAAATGTTGTTGCCCATGTAGATTCATTGCTCGTAGCAAACCAAGTAAACGGGGAATACGAGGCAAGGGAAGCAAGCATGATCGAGTATCTCGAACAAGTGAAGCAAACTATGGCATCTTTCGAAGCATGCAAGGTCGAGCATATTCCCCGTAGCAAGAACAAGAAGGCTGATGCCTTGAGCAAGTTGGCGTCGGTATCATTCAGTCACCTAGCCAAAGAAGTAAGAGTGGAAGTTTTGGCTGCTCCGTCAATTGCAACTCCGCAGGTTATGCAAGTCAAAGCACCATCGCAAACATGGATGACGCCTATAGTTAACTACTTGGTGCATGACGTTCTGCCGACCGATAAAGCGGAAGCAAGAAAAGTCCAAATCAATTCTCTTCAATACCAGATGCAAGAAGGCGGGTTATACCGAAAGACCTTTTTGGGACCTCTGTTGAAATGCCTGGACCCGGAGCAAGCCAGTTATATCATCAGGGAGATACACTATGGTATCTGCGGCATCCATGCCGGACCTAAGATGATTGTGACAAAGGTAAAAAATGCAGGGTATTACTGGCCCGGGATGCATGAAAGTGCCGTAAAAGAGCTCCAACAGTGTGACGAGTGCCAAAAGCACGCACCAATCAGCCTCCGAGCCAAGAATGAAATGATACCGGTAACTGCTGCATGGCCCTTCCAAAAGTGGGGCGTTGATATTGTCGGACCTTTTCCGAGGTCAAGCGGAAGTGCGCAGTACCTATTAGTCGCGGTGGATTATTTCACGAAATGGGTGGAAGCTCGACCGTTTACGATCATCTTCGGCTACAACGTGACGCGGTTCTTCTGGGCACAAATAGTATGCCGATTCGGTCTTCCACTCTATATCATAAGTGACAATGCAAAGCAATTTGCTGAGAACCCGTTCAAGCGCTGGTGTGAAAATCTAAAAATTAACCAAGTCTTTTCCTCGGTCGCCCACCCCCAGGGTAACGGGCAGGTTGAACAGATAAACCGACGAATCGTCGATGGAATAAAGAGGAGACTTGGTTACGAGGGAAAAGGATGGGCAGACGAGTTGCCGAACGTTTTATGGGCGCACCGAACACTGCATAAGACTAGCAACGGAGAAACGCCGTTTAGTCTTACTTACGGTACCGAAGCAGTGATTCCTGCCGAGATCGGACTCCCTAACCAGAGGTGCAAGAATTGGGAAGAAAATGAGTATGAACTCCGGTCCAACCTTGACTTGTTAGAAGAGCGCCGGAACATCGCGGCAATCAAGGAAGCCCGGTATAAGAAGAAGATTGAGAAATACTATAATGCCCGGGCCAAACTCTACAAGTTCAAGGTCGGAGATTACGTGCTCCGAAACAATGATGCGAGCCGCATCGAAGCTCCCGGCAAGCTAACCCCTAAGTGGGAGGGACCGTACCGGGTCAAAGAGGCGAGCGATAAAGGCTCGTATGTGTTGGAGAAGATTGATGGAACTCCTGTACCCCGGACGTGGAACGGGGTGCATTTAAAGAAGTGCTTCATGTGAACAGCCTGTCACGGCCAAAAAAGATCGCTATCTTTTTTTTTATTTCCAAAAATTCCATATGTAATTCGGGAGGGTAATGCCCCGATATTTTTTCATTTCTATTTGTAACCGGGAGGGTTTTCCCCGGACCTGTGGTTAGTAAATCAATGAATAAAGCGATCTGTGTTTTTATAAGTATAAAGCATATGCATAAGTTCGAACAATTTCATAAATGTGCACAAACGGGCCTCGACCCATGCCTCGCGCCGATCGAGAAGGCTTAAATAGTTCAAAAAATAACTAAATCTATTAAGCAAAGCGGTTCGTATTTAAAACGTTCCGACGATAAACAATCCGATTATGCAAAAGAAATCAAAGAATTTCTAGTTATGTTCCGGTCACCTAAGATGACCGAACCAAAATTCTGGTCGAACAGTTAAGTTTGGACGCAAACTAAAAACTAAGTGGCCAGGATTGAATAGCCAATGATAAGGTTTGATTCCATACAAAACATGGTAGTCAAATATTTGCAAGCAAAAAAAAAAAAATTTGTACTAGTTACATGCCAAAGAAAATAGATGTTAAAAATTGTACGGTTACGATAGCAAATAAGAGCCAAAAGTCATATGAACGAGTTTCAAGCTTCGAATTCTTCTCTCACTATGGGAAGTTCACTTTGTTGCTTGATAACGGACAAAGGTGCGTCTATTAAATCAGCAACCTTCCCAAGAACGGAGATGTTAAAATCTTCGAAAGCTTTTACCGCAGCATCTAACTTGCCTTGAGCATCTGCATCATACCCTGGAACTTCCTCAAAGGATCGAGCGGGGCCCTTAGCGGCCTCAAAACCGTATTTAATACCTTCGTTCGCTCCAACCGCATTAACACTGTTCACCAAATCCGCAACAACTTTCTCCAGTTCCGGGCTTTGATGCACCAGCTTGACAACCCATGCGATCCCGTCTGTTAAGAACCATTGTTTGGTAAGTTTAAGCTCCGACAGTTGGGCATACGATTCAATCATATCACGCTCGCATCGCTTCAACATCCCCTTTGCCTCATCAATTGTTGTTTTGTGTGCCTCAAACTCCCTGTCACGGGCTCTCTCCAACTCGTCCTTAGCTGTAGAGAAACAAGTTTCAATAAGCAAGAAAGGGAAGCAGTAAAAGATAAAGGGATTATGAGCATACCGTCAGTTAGGCGGTGATAATCGGCCAGAAGTTGGTCATGAGATGTATGCATTTCCTTCAGTTCGGCCGCATGTTTCTTCTCCGCATCAGACAATTTTTTCTCCAAGACAGTAAATTTTGACTTAAAAATTTCCAAATCTTGAAGAGCTTTGTCTCGAGCCTCATAAGCGGCCGCAGCCGAAACTTGGGTTGACTTATTAACCTCTTTCATCTCTAAGTTTTGCTCCTTTAAACGATCAACCTGAGCCCGAAGAGAGCTCAGTTCCTGTTTAGTCTTTGACCGAACATTATCTTCATTCTTCAAGTTGGCAATTTCGCGTCGGAGCTTGTTACAGGTTGATTCCGATTCGATCCAACGTTTATACGCCTCCACCACCAACGAATTAGATTGAGCTTGATTTATCATAAGGGCATTCCCAAGCTCCGGGCCGCTCATCTTCCGGTAATGAGAGTGCTCAGCAGGAGTCCCCAAATGAAATAATGCCATTTTCGCCGATAGGGCATCCACTATCCGGTCCTTGTTCGTCAGCGACCAATCCGGAACATACTTCTCCAATGCTCGAGCTGAGTCCATATCTTCAATACCGCCCGAACCTAACTCCCGTGATAAGAAAATAGCTTCAGTATTAAACCACAAAGGGGACGAGGAGGCACTGTCCCCACCATCAACAGGTTTGGGGCTCGGCCTTGACACGTTAGAAGCAACCCCCGTGGTGAACTTACCCGAAGGAGAAGGTTCGATCCTCTTGGGGTCGGATGTGAGAATATCAGCAACAACCTTGGTGGCACCTCCCCCAAATGACAATGGGCTTGATGGAATGTTCAACGGATGGTCCCTTGGGGTACGACCCCCATGAAGATGAGCATCTAAATTCGCTAACACGCCGCCAGCGGCAGAAAATTCAGTAACTTGGTCATCATCATCGTCTAGAGTAATAGTTTTAAGGCCCGTCTTCGTCTTCTTTTGCCCGGGTTTCGGGCCAGACTTAGACGGAGCCCTCTTCCTTTTCAAATTAATCTGAGGCTGCTCCTCTTCGTCCTCCTCTTCTCCATCATCATCGCCACCCTCCTTTAAGTTTTCAGCACGTTCTTCCTCATCCCCCACAGATAGATGGACACCTTCATCATCAATCACAAACTTGGAACCGGACCCTTTGGACCCGGTCGAACCAGTTTCCTTACCCTTACCCTTACCCTTACCACTGCCGGTCGCCATCGCAGTCTGAGCCGGTGCAACATCCGCTATCTGCGCTACAGGAGCCGAGCCCGAACCTCCTTGCCCAGCTGAACCTCCATGAACTTCCGGAACCTCGGGTTCCCGAATTTGATAAAGATTCTCCTGCACGACTGTAAGGTACGGAGGATCACTTTTCGGCGTCCTAGTGGCCCGGATCTCCAGCTCCTTGGAATCAAAGGACTTTAGCCTCAATGCTTCTCGCAAACCCATAGCTACAAAAGAAAAAGAAAGCAAACAAGTAGTATCCAAAGTCCGGTATAATGAAAGAAAAGATGAAAGTAAAAATAAAGTAATTATACAAGTGACACGACGAGCACCGTGTCAAAAAGTAAAAGGCATGACTAACCCTCTCCGTTCCACTTAAGGGTAGGATACCACTCTGGTTCGGCCCAAATCGTGCTGATCCGTCCCATGACAAGAATGTGTTCCGGATAACTTTGTATGCGGCCTGCTTCCTTAATCAGGTTTGCGTATAAGTCCCTATCAAATTCAAAATCTTCTGGAAGAGGAGATGGGAACTTCATCTTTTTGGTCCTCCATACCATAAACTCCGGAACGCACCGATCATCAACATAGAAAAATCGTTCTTTCCAGTCCTTTATGCTAGTAGTAATCCATGTATAGCAGCAGGAATTCTTATCTCTGACCTCGAAGGTGTACCAGTTGCCGGACCGATTCAATTTGTAAAAAGCCCGGAACACATCCAAGTCCGGTTCGGACCCCAAACTACGACAAGCCAACTCAAAATGACACACCTTGGCAAGGCCGAAGGGGTTCATTTGAGAAATATGAACCTCGTGAAACGTAAGAACTCCGATTAAGAACTTCGTCAAAGGAAGACGATAGTTACAATAATCGAATAAACGGGTGTAAACCCCTATCTTCCCCGGAGGAAACGGATAAATAGGTGTATCCTTTTTGGGGAGAACAGGGTGCAGAGATGCAGGTATTGCATATCTTTCAACATACCAAGCTAAACCGTTTTTATTCAAAACATTAAAGCAAGCGGACAAGTTGTTTTTCGCCATTTTTTAAGGAAGAAACTAACCAGTTTTTTACGGATCGCCTGCTTTCCAAAGAAAAAAGAAATGAAGAAGATGAAAAGTGAAAAGTGAAAAGTGAAATCGGAAGATTATTTCTTTTCCCTTTTTTATAGGGATATGGAAACCGACTTAAACCCACCAATCAGACCTGATTAATAAGATTGAGAGTTATTCGATCTAAATCCTCTTCTTCATCTTTTCTATTCAGTTTGATTATCGACTGGGACTTGAATTGGTATCAGAGCCAAGTTCAATCGTCGATATCAAACAAGAACTCGACAAATCGGCGGCTAAGGTATCAAGGGTCATTGATCGGATGAGTCTCCTCGCGGCGGCAGGAGTGATTGGAAATGAAACAAGTTAGTCGGACTTGTTTGTTGGAGTAGCGGCGTGGTACTGTTACGACAACGGACAACGAGTAACTCTCAATCTTATTAATCAGAAAATAACTCAAAACTGATTACAGACTCTCCAACCATAACTCGGTTTATCTTCTCTTGACTCGGTTTCTCTCTAGTCTCCTCCTTAATAATGTCTAACCCTACCTTGGTTTATATAGGCTAACTCTAACTTGGTGATCAAGACATTACCATATAACCCTAACTTGGTGACCAAGACATTACCAAATATAATTATAATATAATTAGGAAACTTAATCAATTATGACCAACTTGTCAACATTGATCGCTCAAGTTCACCGACTTGTGACTTGAACTCATTTGTCACCCTTTTCACATCACCGACTTATGATGAGTCGGGAATTACCGCCAACATGGTCTAAACCGTACACATCACTTCAAAGGAGATGCATATCCCTATCCCATGTGATAACTGACAAGTGGCGAAGCTTGATATTTCTAACGGGTGGATCGAAATCGTATATACCCAAAAAATTTATAGAACCAGGGGGTCGAAAACGTATATACAAAAAAAATTATACGAAAACCACATATATTACACTATTGAGCGAAAAGCTTGAGGGGTCCTCAGCCCCTTCTAACGTGGGCCAATGATAAGAACCAAAACGAATAAGCGATAAATGCAAAACACAACCCCTTGAGAATGCAAGTAATTAAATGATTTATGCATTATTATTGTTTTTTTATGTCAGGACAAAAAGCAACACTTCTTCTAACATAATATTTCTGAAAAAAATAAACAAACAATACACACTTAATGTATCGATAATATTATAAGAAATAATAGGGATAAAAAAAACAAAAATAACATTTGAGTTGGCTCAAAACCTGTAATGGACAAACGTGTGCATTGACAAAACTTGAACCATATGACAAGTTTGGTTTAATTAAGCACATACACAAGTTCGAAGTCCGTCGCTTTTAACCATCCGTTTTAGATATCATGAATAATTGTAAAGCTTTCAAAAAAACACGCAGAGCAAGACTGCGAGTATAAGCATGACAATACGGTGAGTATATGCATGACAATGCTATAGAAGTATAGAACACGAGGAACCACATGACTCGTCAAAACCCCCCGATGGAACCCTTTTATGGCTATGTCCAACAATGTTCTCATAACTGGATAGGTTATTAAACCGGTTGTCATACTGATCTACTGGTTACATTGGTCTTAAGAATCAGTTAATTCCATGCATTAGTTAAAAATTAAAACAAGATACATAAGTTAAAAAAAAAAACTACTTTTAGTTTTTGTGTGGATTTGCAATTTTAATAACATATGAAGATTTACATAAATAAAATAAAGACTTTAAGGTAGTTAATGAACCAATAAATGAGATTTTGAATAACAGACAATAAAAAACTTGAAATGTTGTCTGATCACTTGGTCTGGTTCAACCGGTCTCCCGGTAATGGACTATTCAGGCGTAACATGGTTGGTCATATACTCGGTTTCCCGCCTGGCCGGTCTGGTTTGAAACTTTGAATCATTATATATATCACGAAATAGAATGTTGGTGTCCTCTCACATAAAGATTACAAGTGCTTGAAGCACTTAGCTTAAGTGATTTCAACCTGAATTTTGACTCCAAATTGAATATAGAATTCGTGTTACAATATGGCCCCTCAACTTTAACTAAACTTACCATTTACACCCTATACTATTCCCTTATTTTTCTTTTTTTGTTTTGCCTAGCTATGACACATGACACACCCATATTTCTTATTTATTTTGTTTTTCCTTTATAACTTTTTAAATATGTTGTTTTATTAAATTTTGAATATAACGTTGCGACTGCTTATATTTATCTAGTTTCAATGTAAATTTCATTCAAAATCGAGCTTTCGTGATAATGTACAAGTAGCCAAAGGTCAAACTATTTTTTATTATTTTCTTCTTAAATACTTTAGAATACGACGTTTTATAAATTTCATGATTTGTCGTTTCTACATACGTATTTTTATCAACATTCCAACGTGATTTTTTTTTCACGAGGTAAATCCTATTGTAAAAATAGTCAAAACTAGGGCTGGCAAATTGTGTCTTATCGGGTTTAACAGGTCTCTGACGATACGTATAATACAAGTATTAAATATGAATACAACTCGTTTAACTACTTGATATCTCATGTCTATAATACAACTTTATGTTTTATGTACCAAGAAAAAGAAATGATGGATCCTAACCTCATAATTTTATTTATTTTTAAAAAAGTAAAAAATCACATTATGAACTTTTTCAGTAAACATGTCTAATTGTGTCTTATACAGATATCCATTGCCAGCCCTAGTCAAAACCAAGCTCTACAAGTTTTAACATCCATCGAAGCGCGCAGGGTTCACCCACCAATTGATGACCAATATCAAAATCTCAATAAAACTATCATTGGCCCATCGTTGGATTTGATTTTTTTAGTACCTTAGATTAGAAGCCCAATCTAGATCATTGGGCCACATCCTACCCAATATGAAGAAAAAAAAAATTCAAGCATTTTGTGTTCCTTTATCCTGTCTAAGCTTGAAAAGGATAAACAAACATGGCGGCACTTGAATCACTAAATCTCTCATACTTCCACATCTCATCTTGTCCAAACCCACAATTACAATTCCCCACAAAATCAAATCTTGCAATCCGACTTCCCATTTCTACCCCCAAAATCATCTTTAAAACGCATCTTCCAATATCAGCAATCCAACAAGAACTTTCAGTAGCAGAAGAACATGAAGAAGAAGAAGAAGAGAAACCCCAGAAAGAAGATAACAAAAGGAAGTTTTTTGTTCTTAATCTTCCATGGTCTTTCACTGTTGTTGATGTCAAGAATTTCTTTGGTGAATGTGGAACTGTAGCAGATGTTGAGGTATTTTTATTCACATTAACCATATATGTATGTTAATATTTAATTGGGAACAGTTGTTTTGTATAATGGTTTTGGATGATTTTTTTTTTTTTTTTTTTTGAGTGGCAGATAATAAAAAGGGAGGATGGGAAGAGAGGATTTGCGTTTGTTACCATGTCATCTGGAGATGAGGCTCTGGCTGTAATCAAGAAGTTTGATTCCCATGTAAGTTCACTTTTTTGTTGTATATTTTTTGGAGTTTTTAAGGTAGATCAAAAGTAAACTGAATTTGAATTCAGTATGTTGATGCTAGAGCATGATATCGTTGACGACAGTACCTACGATGAGTCGTTGATAGTCAAATGGTAGCCTTGTAAAAGAACCGAACGCGGCTTGTTCGTGTTTGTTTGTTTGTTTAACTCTAACCAAACAAATGGACCAACACAAACATATTTTCTTGTTCATGTTTGTTTGTTGAGAAAATGAACATATTCGTGTTTGTTTGGTATCTAAGCGAATACAAATGAATGACCAAATATGAAGAAATGACTGTTCTTTTTCGCTTGTTAGTTAAATACCCGAGGCTTGGTTATAAACTTTGATTGGGTTAATGGACCGATAGTATTACTTAAAAAATAAATTTAAATGAATATGTAAACGAACATAATCAAACATATGAACACATAAACGCACGTAAATTCACGAACGGGATATGTGTTAATGGTCGTTTAATAAATAAACGAAGAAAAACAAACATCTCGTCGAACGGGTCACTGCACGTTCGGTTCGTTTACAGGCCTATAAAAAGGCCTTTATCTGGTTACTTGACTCTCATTCTGCCAAATTTCAGGTTTTGCTAAATCAATGAAACATAATTTTTGATGAATGTGATTATTAAGATTCAGGTTTATGTACTAATGCTGAGTGGGCTACTTATTTTTTTTTTTGAACGACCAACTAAATCACCGGATAAGCATTCTCGGATACACTCAATCGAGTAAATGCATCCCCTCCACCATAATGGTCAGAGTTGGATGCATACCCGAGCTACCAAGCCACCAGTTCCGGGGAAAACCCGCCCGCCCGAAGGCCCACTGCGAATGGGCTTCTTCAGAACTGAGTTATGTGGAAATCTTGATTTGACTTCCAAAGTCAAACTAGAACATTGATTTTAGGAGCACAATCTGTTATGTATGAATATCATTTATTATAAAGAGTGTCAATAAAGTTCAGAACCATTGGATCACACTTCTTTCAGGAACTTTTGGGTAGGATTATCAAGATTGAATATGCAAAGCAGTTCAAGAAACCTACGCCTCGATCTCCCGGTTCGCCACACTCGAGTGAGACATGCCATAAGTTGTTTGTGTCAAATCTTGCATGGAAAGTTAGGGCTTCAAATCTTAAACAATTCTTTGTCGATTTCAACCCTGTTTCCACCAGGGTTGTTTTTGGCCCATCAGGAAGCTCTGCTGGATATGGGTTTGTCTCATTCGCGTCAAAAGAAACAGCCGAATCTGCAGTATCAACCTTAAACGGGAAGGTAGTTAACCGTTCGGTTTTAAAAGAATCTTGTTGATTACAAAAGAGTTATTGTTCATGATGGATTGTTTCTTTCTGCAGGAATTGCTTGGGAGGCCTATTATTTTAAAATTTAGTGAAAAGTCTAGTGATAATTCTGGAACTAATGCGGAAATCAAAACCCCCTTTGACGAACAACATGGCGAATTGTAGATTATCCGGTTGAGTGTAACTAGTATAAGAAGCAGTGAAGGTTTTGTATTCTATTAGTGATGTCAATTTTTAAGATTTTTGGTTTGGGTATCAGGTTCAAGTGAGATTAATCATATGAATTAAGTGTTGTTTAGAATGAATTAGTTCCAGAATTGTAACCCCCCCCCACCACACACACAAACAAACAAACCCTTTTAGAAGGAAGAAATTTCCCTAGCCTAGGGGTGAAATGTATAGCCGACACAACTTTTCTCCAAAGGCGGTTAAGTTTCACCTTGAATCTCCAAACCCATTTTGTTAAAAGACTTTGATTGGCGTCTTTTAACGCCCCTATACCCAAACCGCCTTTTTCCAAAGGTGCCACGACTTTCTCCCAATGCACCCAACTCATCTTTGCCTTGTCTTCCGAGCCCCCCAAAAGAAGACCCGTCGCGTTTTTCCAAGCATTTGATAACCTTTTTCGGAGCCGTATACCGGGTAAAATAAAAAAAAATGGAAAGACTATCTGAAACGGCCTTTATAAGTGTCACTCTCCCATCAACTTTTTTTTTGAAAGGAGAACTTCATTAAAACCGACCAACCCAAAAAGAAAACGAGTGGCCAAAACAAAAACAACTAAACAAATTTACACCAATCTAACCACGACACATCTATACATTTAGATCTATTAGAAAACAACAAATACCCGAGCGACCTAATGGAACAAAAAACCTCCTCCGTCTTCGGGATTTTACCATTGAAAACTCTGTCGTTTCTAGCCTTCCAAATCAACCAACATGCTATCACCACAATTCCTTGATAAGCTGATTGAAGCTTACCTTTCAGTCCGCAAAATTGATGAGCAACCAGCACGTCTTTAAACGAAAAAGCCATAAGAAACGGAACCTTGCACCACGAACTAATCTTAGTCCAAATCGACGTAGCGAAGCTACACGCCGTAAATAAATGGGCTGCCGTTTCATCCCCCGACTCACACATCGGACACCCCAAATCTTCTACCTGAATATTCCGTTTGCACAATTCCACCTTAGTAGGTAATCTTTCCAATACCGCCCTCCATGCAAAAACGTTATATTTGATAGGAATCCACTTACACCACTCCCAACAAAAAGTACTGGGATCGACCTCCTTAGAGGCCAAGAGCTCATAAACCGAATTCACCAAAAAGTCACCGGATTCCTCGGGCAACCACCGCCATCGATCTACACTACCAGAAAGCGAAACGTCACGAAGGATCGAGCACAAGGCCGCCCATTCCGCTAACTCAACATCACTATCTAGATTTTTTTTCCATCGCCATGACGCCAAAGGGTTCGAGAAAGGTCTGACGATCCGATCACGTACACAACATCTTTTTTCACTCTCCAACACAAAAAGGTTCGGGAAGCAAAACCGTAACGGATCTTTACACAGCCAGGGATCCAACCAGAAAGCGATCTTAGAACCATCTCCAACAACCCCTTTCACGAAATGACGGAAACGATCTGACCCCTTTATATACTTATCAACAGTCTTCACTATGCCGCCCCAGACGCCACCAAACGAGGACCTAGCTGGAAGGAAATCCCATGATCTGGCATGCAAATGAATAGAAGATATAACTTTAGCCCAAAGGGACTCACCATCCAACTTATATTTCCAAGCCCACTTCAAAAGAAGAGACGAATTAACGTGCCCAAGTTTCCTAATGCCAAGACCACCGACTTGATAGGGGACGTCACGCAATCCCATGAAACCCAACTTGTCTTTCTGACCGACCCTGTACCACCCCAGAGAAACTTCCTCATAATAGCTTCCAGACGCTCCACAACCCCACAAGACACTTTATATAAAGAGAAGAAATAAAGGGGCATGCTTTGCAAAACCGATTTAATAAGAGTAACCCTCCCTCCAATCGACAAGACCGAGGCTTTCCAAAGAGACAATCTCGACTCGAACATTTCAATCACCGGTCTCCAGTTGGAAATACAGTTCATATTGGCTCCCACCGTTAACCCAAGATACTTAAACGACAACTTTTCCGCCTTACAACCAAAAGTTAATGCCATAGAGTCCACCTCCGAATCCGCGACCCCAATACCAATAATACTCGATTTACTTAAATTAATCCTAAGCCCTGAGCATATATGAAAACAACGGAGGGTCCGTACCACATTGAGAATGCTTTCCTTATTCCATTCCCCAACAATGAGAGCATCGTCAACGAACAGCAGATGAGACAACATTGGACCATTGTTCGGAAGACGAATACCCGAAACAGCACCAATCTCGACAGCCTTCTTAAAGCATGCTGATAAAGCCTCCATAACCAAAAGAAAGAGGAAGGGGGAAAGGGGATCTCCTTGCCTCATACCCTTAAAGCACTGAAAATCAAACGTAGGCGAACCGTTAACCAAAACCGCCGCTCTAGCCGACGAAAGAATCCCATGAACCCATTTGCACCATAAATGAGGGAAACCCATTTGAGTCATAACCGAACAAACGAAGCCCCAATTCACATTATCATAGGCTTTTTCAAAATCCAACTTAAAAAGGAATGCCTTCTTATTCTTCTTCTTCAACCAGTTGATAAGTTCATTAATAATGAGGGGCCCTTCTAGGATAAACTTCCTTTCGAGGAACGCTGATTGGTTCTCAGAGATGACCGATGCAAGGACTTTCTTCAAACGATTAGCAAGAACCTTAGATATGACTTTATTAATTGCCCCAACCAAAGTGATTGGCCGATACTCATTAAGGTCAGAAGGGTCCCGAGCTTTCGGAATAAGAGTAATAAACGAATTCGCACACCCTCTACTAATCGAACCACTAACGAAAAACTCATTCAAGACGTGGAAAAAATCACCCTAAAAAATGTCCCAGAAATGCTTCAGAAACCTGAAATTCAACCCGTCTGGCCCCGGAGCCCGGTTACTACCACAATCCCATACCGCCGATTTTAATTCCTCCATACTGAATTCAGCGACCAAACTGTCAGCGTCCACAAGGCTAAGTCTTTTGAGAAACTCGAACGACAACTTCGGGCGTTCCCCCACATCCTCTTTGAATTTCGCCCGAAAGAACTCGAAAACCTTCTTCTTTATAATGGATGGTTTAGAGCACCACGACCCGTTGATATGTAACCCGAGGATCGAATTACTCGTTTTCCGACAATTGATCATCGAATGAAAAAACTTAGAATTTTCATCTCCGTCTTTCGCCCACTTAACCCTCGAACGTTGTTTAAGATCCTTCGTCTTATTCTCTTCGATTTCTCTAACGACTTTCATGTTCTCCGAGAAAGCCCACTCTTCCTCCTCAGCTAGATCCCTTACCTCCAATAACTTTTCTAGGTCCTCTAACTCTTTTCTAGCAATAGCTTCAAGTTCCCCTTCCTTCTTCACCAACTCATCCCTCCAAACCTTCAACCGAGCTCTAATACACTCAAACTTCTTCAATAAAAACAGATATGCAGGTCCATTCTCAACAAAGGACTGAGCCGCATCACGAACCGTTTCATCAAACCCCGGCCGACCGATCTAAGAGTTAAACACCTGAAATGGTTTTGGCCCAAAATTCGTCTCCTTAGTAACAAGAACAACATGGCTATGATCAGACAAGAACCTCGGCAGAGCTCTGAGGCAAGCACTCGGCCAAAGCCCAAAGAAACTCGAGCACACAAGGACGCGATCAATCTTACTACAATTCCTCCCGTTATCAGCCCATCCGGTAAACTTTACGTCTCTCATCTCGTACTCCAACAACCAAGCATCATAAATAAATGAGTTAAAACTATCAGCACAAGCCGGATTGAACCGAGAATTAAGCCTTTCTTCTGGGGACCGGACAACATTAAAATCACCGAGGAGGATCTACAAACCTGTGGACCCGTCAATCAAACACTTAAGCCGCTCCCAGAGACTCATTTTCCCCTGAACGTCTTGAGGAGCATATATATTAGCGATATTAATCTGCTGGCCACTCCCTTTGATCTTTCCGTTAATGATTAAAAAGTTTCTATCCTTAGCCACGGAACCAAGATCAAACAAATTCTTAACCCATACACTAAACAGACCACCCGACAGACCATTCGAATCAACCCATTCCACCCCAAACTCTTTATTTCCCCAGAGCCTGGTAATAACCTTGTCATCTAAAGCACAACACTTTGATTCTTGAAAAGCCGCAAACGAAATCCCGAATTTCACCTTCAACCCTTTAACCCATCTAGCTTTGTCATCCCCCCCAACCCTCTCAAATTAAGAGACATGAAATTCATACCTGAACTACATTAATGCCTTTTTCCATAATGTCCTTCCTCACAAGTTCTTCACTGTTACCCACCTCCATTCCCAACTTAACTCCCAAATTAATTGTTTCTCTTATCTCCACATCCACCGATTATCCGCTGTTGATAGAACCTCCAACAGAGTCGAGTTCAGCTGGATCCCTCGAACCGCTGGACGTATTACCTCGGGTCTAAGCCGAATCCACCTCATTAACCCCCACCTCATCGACGACTGGAACCCCATCAGAGTTTAGGGGTTGGTTCAGGTTGACCGCAGAAACCGGAGGATTGCCGGAACCATCACCACCTCTATTATTCTTCATTAACTCAAAAAGATTATCCAGAGAAAAAGGGTCGCTAGATTCTTCCACAGGAATTCTATTCCTTTTCTTGGGCTTGCTTTTATCAGAAGAGTCCATTACAAAAATTGGGCTACCCCCACTCACCTCTTGTTGACACTTGGGCCCTCCCTTTCTAAGCCTCTTAGCCTTTTTAGAAGCTTTGAAAAAGTGAATACCCACTTTCTCATTCCCCGAAGGATTGGGAACCTTCCCAGCACAAGAATCCAAAAATGGCTACCAGTTAAATCTAACCTCATTGGGACCCACACCTTCGCCGCCATCATTGGAGAGAGAACGAACCGGATCCAATTCCCTAAACGATCCATTGCCCATGCACAACTCTTCATATTCTATGTAAACCTCACCTTGATTCCCCGGATCCGTCGGTTCACCCACTTGAGAAGACGCCATCGGAGATGACATCGCCGGATTACTTCCTTCCTCAACCCCCAAGCAATCGGGAACCCAGATATCCAACTCCTCCTCAACCCAAATTCTAAAGCTCCTGTTCTTCCATTTAACCGAAACAAATTCCTTAATTCTCTCCACATCACCTGCAAGAACTCCTACCCTAACAACCGATAGGTCCTTGTCCTCCCCAAAAGATTTTTGGACATGAAGAATTTTCCCAAACTGTTCCCCGATCATCTTTAGAACCTCTGAATCAACCAAATGTAACGGAACCCCCAGAAGTCTAAGCCAAGCAACACGCTCAAAGGGCAAGGACTGCCCTTCCCACGTTGCCAACTTGGAGAACCAAGGTCCCCATAACCCACTCGAGTCAAGAAATTTAGAAGCAGCAGCTTCGTCACAAAAAGAGATTAAGATCGAAAGACCACCCAGATACTGGATCTTCTCGTAAACAATCTTGGCGATACGCAGCAGACGATCAAGATCCACCAACGTTTCCAGGTCCACCGTCCTACCCACAACCGCTTTACCCCACAACTCCCTAAACGCCGCCGTCCTGTCGGGAATCACAACCGTTCTCCTACCAGCCTTGCAACTAGCCGCTGAACTGCTCCCTGACTCCTTATCGACCCCTCCACCTTCCCTTTGCCTAGAACGTCACTATAGGATCTTGAATCCCTACTATTGAACGATCTATTAGCAACCTGAACAAACGGCCGGGGTTTGGGCATATTAGGTTCCTTCGAATTGCCACCAAAAACATTCCCACACCCATTCTCCATAGCGAACTTCGCGATGTTGACAGACAGTTTACATCCTCCTAGTTTGAGTCCCTTCAGCGTCCTTTCAAGCTCAGCCTTATCTTTGACGTCTTTGAAACTAGCAAAACCAAATCTGCGACCTTCTTTATCCCTTTTTTTTTCCACATAAGTCCCCGTGACCTCCCCTAAACCAACCAACCCACACTTGAGTTCCCAGGGGGTACAGCCTTCCGGGAGGTTGGAGATAAAAAACTTAGTGATGCCCCCCAACCCACCAGGATGATGAGTATCCCCATCCATCTGGATCTCCACTCGGGATTATGAAAGGTTAATCGGATTCGTTACGATCAAGCTAAATTGTAAAGACAGCCGCGATCGATGACAGACCGACTAAGCAATCGAAGCCCGGGAAGCGACCAGAGGATACAAAGAAGAAAAGCAACAACACAGCAGAGACACCTAAAACCGACAACTCAACTACCGGCTAACAATCTCGATATGTCGAAGGCGCAAGGTGCCTCACACAAGTTCAGGCTGTTATACCGGAAAGGAGAAGGGTCAGATTAGGGTTCCACCGTTAGAGAAGGATAGTTTCTATTCGTAGAATAATTATCAAAATTCACTCCCATCAACTATTGCTATTGTTCATGTTAGCTCCATCTTTAATAGCAAGGTATATGAAGGGAACTAGGGAAGTGTCCCAACATATCATTTAATACCATTTGCCACCACTTTAACCTCATTTATTGGGTTAACTAGACTTCAAATTTAGTCAACTTTGGCTGATAAAGTTGATTTCTACATTTAATATTGTTTTTATCTACGTTTGGACCTGAATTATTGTAATATTGTTTTTAAACTGATCGGTTGCTTTAAATTGTTTGGTTTTTTAAACTGTCCGACGCTCATATCATAGCGACGTGTTTTTTATAGAATATCCTTAACTTTGTTTTTAAACTGACCAGAGGTTTTAAAGGTTTCTTTTAAACCGTTTGGTTTTTTAAACCGCTTGACGCTCATCTCTAAATACACTATTCCGACATGTTTTATATCTATGTTTAAACCGATTCCTTGTAATTCACGGTTGCCGTGTTTTTCTTTATATACGTTTTGGTGTTAATTTTGTTCGAATAACTTGGATTTCGTATACAACGACCTAACTTTTATGTGATTTTTGAATATACCATCGCGACATGGTTTTTTATGATTACGTTCACGATTTGCTTATTTTTATCTACGTTTCGAACCCGTCGCAAAGCGCGGGTGATAACTTACTAGTTCTTAACAAAACATGTAACACTATTTTAAAACAAAATATTTTATGTTACCTTAATTAGTCTACAGCAGGATTGTACTAGACTAATAAAGTTACGCTACATGTACATTATAGCGTAGTTAGTATACTCTAGTATAATTTTATTATAAAATTATGAAAATGTCACCTTATGAATTATCTTTCACTACGTGTATTTCAAAAGTTAAGACTTATTTGTATTTAATTTAAACACTAGATTATATAAACAATATAAAGCTTTATAGCAAAATAGCTTTTTTGTCATTTTTTTAATTTTGAATTATAAAACTAGATTATATAACAATATAAAGATTATCGCTAAATAACTTTTTTGTATTTTTTTTATTTTAAATTATGAAGAGTTAAATGCTTGGTTGGTCCTTGTGGTTTGCAAAAATTGCATACTTGGTACTAGTGGTTTACTAATTACACGCGTTGTAACGCCCATATTTCCTAATCCGAAAAAGTACTATTATCATACTATTATTTAACAAAATTCGGGCATGACCCGTTCGTATTATGAACAATTCCCTGTAAGACCAACTTGTAAGAACTTAAATACGACACAGCGGAAAATATGAACCCATAAATTTCGTTCTTAAAAAGTCATATTAATTACATGAAGACTCAATTGCAAATTGTAATACATTCATTAGAAAGGATTTACAATGTTACATTTTTTCAAGGCTTCACAACCTGTTTAAAACAAACTATGTGACCTTTCTTTCCCGTACAATCCTTGCTCTCAACTCGATCCATGTCTGCTTCACTTCGCTAGTGGTAGAGGAAACCCGAACGACACATGTGGACACCACGTACAACCCAACCATTAGTCATTAACACACCATACAACATTAAAGCATATAATAGAAATTCGCAAAGCATTCTATGAAGTAAACGTGGAATTGTCCAAGCGCTTTCTTAAATACTCTTTATCCAAACCCGGTTTCATTCCTTCATGAACCCGACAATCTCATACCTGCATTACATTCCAACTCAAGCACATCATTAGTAATCGTAAATACTCAAACGCCTTGATAACGTTCATACATATGTCTCTAGCATTGTACATTCATTCACACATACATTCACAATTACGCACTTATTATCATATATACATCTATACATACGTACCTTAATACATGCCTATGTCCCTTCCTACGCACAAACAATTATTCACGAATATATACACAAGTTCCTGTTTACCACTTCTTACATATAGGTTTATGCCGAAATGACATGTTCATAACTTTACATAGTATAGACGATATACAAACCGACCTACGTGCCTTCTAGATTCCTATACATATATGCTTATAAAATTTCCTACACTAACACGAAACAATCCGTTCAGTCACTAACCGACGACCTTTAACATCAATTAAATTCGAAACCATTCTTAACATAAGTTATGAGGCCTTGGAAAACCCTTTTTTAGTCAAGTCCCATGCTCAGAATATCAAAAATTCAGCAAAATGCCAGCCGCACGGTCCCTCGCGGGCCGCGTAAGCCTTGGCTTACTATTTCGCGGGGCGCGACAGCTCCACCGTAAGCTACGGTAGTGCCCAACTTAAAACCCATTTTAATTACTAAAACTAGCATATCTTGACCAATTTACATCCGAAACACTTGAGGCTTGCTTCTAATTATTCGTAAAACGTTTCCCTTGCATAAATGACTAAAAACCCTTACCCGGGGGTCCTAACCATAACGAATTATGTCGCAACCCCCGATCCCTTATCTGTCCCGGGAACGGGCGGACGCGAACTCAGTATTGTGGTGGTATCAGTTTATTAATTTGACAGCGGAATTTACATCAGGACCGTAGTTAGGAAATGTTTATCAGAGTAAAACCACCATATTTTATATTAATAACCACATGGGTAAAACCCAAGTTTCTTATTACAACATAGGGATAAACCCTATTTTATTGAATTTAAAACATCGTATTTTAGATAACTTTTATAGCCACTTATTTTCCAAGCCGTCAGTGCTCTCGAGCTGGCTTTTTCCCAGTTGGCTTTCACATTGTGTTACCTGAAACGCGTTTTAAAAACATTTATCAGTGGGAAATACTGGTGAGTGAATCCCAATTTACTCAAGAAAAGTTTCATCAATTAACACAGTATTGAGAGCGATCACAATGTTTATTTCTACACAATTACTCATTCAGTACTTGCCACTCGACCGTATCTATGGCTATGGTCATATCACACATTGCCTAACCCGTTGTCCAATTATGAAGGTTATCAAGTAATGTATATAAAACCCCATAATACCGACAGTAATTGAAGAACTACAAAGACTCAATCACCGCTTAATTGCGTTGTAAAACATTTAAGGTTTTGTAAAAATAGATAAAAACATTTACAAAAAGAGGATAAACTCACAAAAGGAGTTTATAAAAAGAGGATAACTCACATTGCTATCTTAGACTTCGCTTAAGGGTTTCCTGGTGTTAATCTATAATTTACACAAATGTACATATGTTAGTATAATAACCCTTTAATTATATTAACGATACCCTCCCCGAGACGGTATTCCAACAACTACGTCGGGCAGAACCACGACAGTCGTTACGGAACCCCAAATCAATCGGACAGCGTATCTAATACTAAACTGGGGTTATAATACTTACAACGGAGCATAACCTCGCTAATTAGGGGGATATAATACCCGAGTATTATAACTCTCTATCAGAAACTTGTTTAGAAGAAAAGAAATGAGCGAACAGACTGAAGGCCCGATGCCTCCTTTATATAGGGCTGATTTCTGGTTCTCTCGCGGCCCGCGTAAGGTGTAGCAAGGGGCTACGCGGCCCGCGTAGTAGGGGGGTCTAGGTTGTAGCTGATCCGGGTCATGACTAGGTTCAACACGCGTTATGATACATGTCAACACAGGAGTTCGCCTGACCTTTAAGTTGTCGCGGCCTGCGTAAACTCAAGAGATAGCTTACGCGCCCAGCGTAAACTTAAAAAATTTTGTTTTTATTTTATTTTTAATGACATTTCATATTTTGGGCTCGGTTTTCACATACGGGGTGTAATTCAAGACATATAGGGGTATTTTAAAATATATTAGGGTGTCAGAAAAATAATTTGGAGGGTTGTTATATCTTCCCCACCTTGTTTTAGAACTCGTCCTCGAGGTCTACAGGAACAAGTGTGGATATTTCCTTTGCATTTCTGATTCAAGCTCCCATGTGTATTCTGGTCCTCTTTTGGAGTTCCACTTCACTTTGACTAGAACTAATCTCTTGTGCTTGAGGTTCTTGACTTTCCTGTCTTCAATTTGTAGAGGTCTTTCTACAAACTTTAATTGTTCATTTACCTTTATATCCTTAAGAGGCACAACTAATGATTCATCAGCTAAGCATTTCTTGAGATTAGATACATGAAATACATCATGTATTCCTGCCATTTCCTCTGGCAGTTGTAGCTCATAGGCTACAGGTCATATTCTTCTAATAATCTCAAAAGGTCCAACATACCTGGGACTTAGCTTTCCCCTTTTGATGAATCTTACTACTCCTTTTCAAAGAGAGACTTTTAATAACACCTTATCTCCTACTTGAAATTCCAACGACATTCACCTGTTATCAGCATAACTCTTTTGTCTATCACATGCTGTTTTCAGTCGTTCCTTAACTTGAATGATTTTGTCTGTTGTTTCTTGTACTATCTCAGGTCCAGATAGTTGCTTTTCCCCAATTTCTGCCCAACAGACTGGGGTTCGGCACTTTCGTCCACAAAGTGCTTCGAATGGTGCAACATTGATACTTGTGTGATAACTGTTATTATAAGAAAATTCTATCAATGGTAAATGATCGTCCCAATTACCTCCGAAATCAATTACACAAGCTCTAAGCATGTCCTCCATTGTCTGAATTGTCCTTTCGCTTTGTCCGTCCGTTTGAGGATGATAAGCTGTGCTTAGATTCAACTTGGTTTCCATTGCTTTTTGGAAACTTGTCCAAAAATGAGAGGTAAAACGACTATCTCTGTCAGAAACAATTGATAAAGGAATACCATGTAATGAAACTATTTCATTTACATATAGTTTAGCTAATTGTTCCATACTGAAAGTTTCCTTCATCGGTAGAAAATGAGCTGACTTAGTTAGTCTGTCTACAATCACCCAGATTGTATCATTACCTTTTCTTGTTTTGGGTAATTTAGTAACAAAATCCATTGTTATTAATTCCCATTTCCATACTGGCATCTCTAACTGTTGCAATAAACCTGAAGGTTTCTGATGTTCAGCTTTAACTTGTGAACAAGTTAAACACTTTGCAACATAAGCTGCTATATCCTTTTTCATTCCTATCCACCAGAAATTCTTTCTTAAGTCTTGATACATCTTATCATTTCCAGGATGCATCGTATACTTAGACTTATGGGCTTCTTCTAATATAAGGTGGCGTAAGTTTCCTAATTTAGGTATCCACATTCTTTTCTTATGGAATTTCCATATTCTATCTGTTCCTTGTTCTTGTTCCTTCATCATTCCTTTTAACTTTTCAATATCATCCTTGATTACTGATTCTTGTGCTTTTCTAATCTGCTCATTTAAATCTACTTGTAGATTTAATTTAAAAGAACGTATCCTTTTTGACTTTTCATGATACTTTCGGCTTAAAGCATCAGCAACTACATTTTCTTTTCCTGCATGATACTGGATATCACAATCATAATCACTAAGCATCTCCATCCAGCGTCTTTGTCTCATATTCAATTCCTTTTGCCCAAAGATATATCTTAAACTCTTATGATCGGTGAAAACAGTAAACTTACTACCGTATAGGTAATGTCTCCAAATCTTAAGAGCAAAAATTATAGCTCCTAATTCTAAATCATGAGTGGAATAATTCTCTTCATGATTCTTAAGTTGTCTGGATGCATAAGCTATAACCTTTTGACGTTGCATCAATACACATCCATAACCTAATTTAGAAGCGTCACAATAGATTACAAAATCTTCAGTTCCTTCTGGTAATGCTAATATAGGTGTATGGGTTAATCTTTGCTTAAGGGTTCTAAATGCTTCTTCTTGTTTTGTTCCCCATTCAAACTTAACGGATTTACAGGTTAGCTTAGTTAAGGGAATGGCTATCTTAGAAAAATCTTGAATAAATCTTCTATAATAACCAGCTAATCCTAAGAAACTTCTGACCTCAGTTGGTGACTCAGGGGTTTTCCATTTAGTAATTGCCTCGATTTTGGTTGGATCTACATGAATTCCTTCATGATTGACTAGGTGTCCAAGAAATTGTACCTGTTCTAACCAAAACTCACACTTCGAAAACTTAGCATAAAGCTTTTCCTTTCTTAATAAACTTAGAAGTGCGTGCAGATGTTTTGCATGTTCCTCTTTACTCTTAGAGTAAATGAGAATATCATCTATGAAGACAATTATGAATTGATCCAAATATGGCTTACATATTCGGTTCATCATGTCCATAAATGCAGCTGGGGCATTGGTTAAACCAAATGGCATGATAGTAAATTCATAATGACCATACCTTGTTCGAAAGGTAGTTTTAGGAATGTCATCTTCCTGTACTTTTAATTGATGATATCCTGACCTTAAATCGATTTTTGAGAAAAATCGTGCTCCTTGCAATTGATCAAACAGATCATCTATTCTTGGTAATGGATACCGATTCTTAATCGTGACCTTGTTCAATTCACGGTAGTCAATGCACATACGCATGGATCCGTCCTTCTTTTTAACGAACAAAATTGGTGCTCCCCATGGTGATGAACTCGGCTGTATGAATCCTTTCTCTAACAATTCGTCCAATTGTTTCTTCAGTTCTTGCATTTCTGCAGGTGCCAAACGATAGGGTGCTTTGGCAATGGGTGCTGTCCCTGGTATTAAATGGATTCTGAATTCAACTTCCCTGTCCGGTGGTAGTCCTGGTAATTCTTCAGGGAATATATCTGAAAACTGAGATACTACAAGGATATCTTTTAAATCCTTACTTTTAGTGTTAGTGATTATAGAAATCAAATACACTAATGATCCTTTTCTTATGTAACTTTCTGTTTTCATCACAGAGATGAATTTAGTGGATCTAGAGGTTTTATTTCTTTAATTGTGATCTTTTCACCCCTTGGTGAATTTACTTGAATTGACTTTTGATCACACAAAATACTGGCTTTATTGGCTATTAACCAATCCATTCCTAATACAATATCAAATCCTGCCAGATTCATTGGGTAAATGTTTGCAATAAATTTCTGATTTCGAATTTCTATTCTTGCTCCCTGCAAGATTTCAGAAATCTTAATGGTTTCCCCATTTGCTGTATCTACTAGACATTCTTGTGGGAATTTAGTTAATGGTTGATTGAGTAATTTGAAAAATGAAGTATTAATAAAACTTTGTTTCGCACCAGAGTCAAATAATACTTTAGCAAAAATATCATTAACTAAAAACGTACCAGTGATCACATCCGGGATCATCTTTGCTTCTTCTGCAGTCAGAACAAATGCTCTAGCATTTTTAGTATTCTTGTTGTTCGTAGCTGGAACTAGTTTTGGACAGTTTGGCTTGATGTGGCCTTGTTCTCCGCAGTTGTAGCATATCCTTCTATTTTTCTTCCTGCAATCTTCTTCCTTGTGTCCCGATATGTTGGTGCACAAATGTCTGTTAACTTCGTCTTTATCGAGTCTTATGTCTAGATAAGATAAACTAGTGCACAACAGGTTAGAAAGTAGGTTTTGTGGGTGTTTGTGTAATTTCGCATGAAAGTGGCATGGCCATTTCAAGCGAAATCAGACATGTTAATTTCGCTTGAAATGGTCTGTGACACTTTCAAGCGAAATCACCAACACTATATATACCTGTGTTGCTAGTTCATTTGTAACTTTTCCGATTCAGAGCCGAGGTGCTGCCGATTTGTCAAACGATCTGTAAAAGCTTTGGAATCAATAAAAAGAAGATAATTAAGAGGAATTCAATCTGTATTACGTTGATATCATTGATTCTGCCTTTGATATTGATGAAAAACTCTTCTGATTGACTCGTTAGGGTCACACGACGATCCAACAAGTGGTATCAGAGCTCAGGAAGAAGAGTTTATACCAATTCAGCTTGTTTTCATCACTTCTACTCCTTCTTTTCAAAATTAAACGAGATTTAATGGACAAAATGGCTTAATTTTTTCACATTACACGCGAAACACTGTTTTAATGAATCCTTGAAAGATTTGGACCAAAATTCGATCAAAATCCGGGTCAATTTGACAAATTGGTGGCCGACAGGATGATGTCATCCTAATTCCGCTTGAAATAGCACTTGTGATTTCACACGGAATTACATATTGTGGTTAATTCCATTTGAAACTACCACTGATTTCACACGAAATTAGATTTCGTTTGAGCATTTCACACGAAATAACTAATTTCGTTTGAAATTGTCTCTAATTCCGCACGAAATTAGATTTCGTTTGGATTATTTCATTTGAATACACTATTCCGTGTGAAAACCTTGATTTCGTTTGAAGTACTAATCTCGTGTGAGTTGGTATTTCGTGTGAAAAGCTAATTTCGCTTGAAGTGAATTCGTTTGAAGTGATTCCGTTTGAACTAATTTTATTTGAAACTATTTTTGTTAAAATTCAAAAATTGATCAAAATGTTTGACGAAAAGGAAAATGTTAAACTTGAAAGAATAAATGAATGGTTTGATATGTACTGGGATTACATGAAAGAAGATGAGAAAAAGGATGTTTGGGTTATAAGATCTGAATATTTTTTGTGTCAGAAATATGAAAAGTTTAATGAGTTGGAAAAGTGATATAATGAATTACTTGACAATTTGAAAAGGTATGGGATAAAGATGTCAGATGCTGAAAAGATATCTAAATTTGCAGATGCTTTACCATTGGAGTGGGATGAATTTTTGAGTAAACTGAAAAAAGATTCTAGGTTCTCAAAGTTTAGTCCAAATGATTTTGATGTGTGCAGAATGCAACATATAAATTACATCAATTGTGGCATAAAACTAACCCTTTTTTAGTACTAATGTTGGAAAAAGTGTGCTTTTGACTTCCTTTTGTATTTTCAGGATTAAATGAGCTCAAATTAACAAAAGAAGCAAAAATGCAGCTAAATCTAACATAAATACAAGAAAAGGAGCAAACGTGGCATGCCCGACCTCCCCGAAAGCATCTTCCCAAGCAAAACAAGAGAACAGAGGGGTGAACACGCCCCGTGCTCAGTGAACACGGGGGCGTGCCCAAGTGTCAGCATAAAAGACAAAGTTGTAGAAGCTTCCATCGCCCACCACGGGGCCGTGCTCAGCGGACACGGGGCCGTGGTCAACTATAAGATTCGCAGAATCCAGGCAAATCTTGATAGTACAGATATGCTTCTACACACGGGGTCGTGCCCAGCGGACACGGGGGCGTGGTCAACTAATGCAGACAAACTGCAATTAATGAAGACAGAGAAGAGGATGGACACGGGGCCGTGCCCGAGCTTCTGTTCAGCCTATAAATAGGAGTGCTTGGCTCAAGCTCAAACCATCCCTTGGCACACCACCTCTCTCACACTTCACCCACCACCCACCACCACCATAACACCATCATCCACCACCATCATCCATTGTCCATCATAGAGTGTGTGAGTCGTCTCGGGATCCAAGATTGATCGTAAGAGTTCTTGACAATCAAGGCCATGTTTGCCTAAGTCTCTTACATCACTTGGTGAAGACAAAGTGTCTAGTGTAATACTTTTTATTTTTAATCTTTTCGCACTTTTTAATTGGTTATGTATTAATGACTTTAATAACTAGTTTCTTATGTTGAAGGTGATTCTTCCTTATCGTTTGTCCGTTGTGTCTTGGCATTATTTTACGGTCTATATAAAATAAAAGATTTTCACCATTCATATCTCCACGGTCTATATGGAGGTATGTTGGCTACCTGGTCGGGGGTTAAGGGAACGGTTTGGTAAGAGGCTTGCCATTGTTCAGTGTATAGATCCTGCAAAGGACCTGGGTCAAATTTAGTAGGACCTCCTTCAATACTTAACGGTATTGGATGGCGGGTGTCCAAACTCTTTGATCCCCTCATAAGTTAAACTACTATTAATACTTTAACCCGGCTACTTACGACTGTATCCCTGCTGACTCAGACTACTTAGCCGAGGGTAACGTCGCCTTCAAAAGATGGGCCTACCACAATATGCATTAATAACTTAATTAATTATCTTTCAATAATCCGACCCTTTAGGATTGTATCCTTGCTGACTCAAACTACTGGGTTGAGGGTAACGTCACCTCCAAAAGAGGGGCCTACTACAATAACAAAGATAATCTCTTAACAAAGTGCAAAAGTGCGGAAATAATCAAAGGTTACACTAAACACGAGTCGGAGCCAAGTGATTCATCTTGTCTATCTGTTTTTATTTTTATTTTTCAGCATTTTAGTTAGTTTTTATTTTTCTTAGTTTAAAAACTTTTTCTAAACTTTTTGATTTGATTAGACGTTGAGGATAAACCGGTACTAAAAGCTCTTGTGTCCTTGGACGACCTCGGTATCTTGCCAACACTATACTACGCTCACGATGGGTGCACTTGCCCATATGTGTGTTTAGTGTTAGTAAATATCGTGTTTTATAAATTTAAAACTTGGCTAAAAAAGTGTAAAAAGGCTTAAAATATACTTAAACTTATATACACACTTCACATTACATCAGAGAACTTAGAACACACAATTATGAAATTGAAAAGAAAAAAAAAAAGATTTGATAAAGGAAATTGAAAATAACTTAGAGAATATAAGTTTGGATGTGATTCTTGAGATAATCAAAAGAATCAGAATATGTCTTAGCGCAAGATCTGTTATGAAATATGATTTCAAGAAAGGTTGTTTTTTAGATGAAAATTTGAATTCTCTTGACATTGTTAAAATTTTTCTTGCAGGAACATACAAGACGGAGAAAAAAGGAATGTCAAAGAATGAAGAATCCAAGAAAGATGAAATTGCAAAGTCTGATCATGTGTGCTCAAAATGTGAAAAATCTGAAGCAGACAATGTCAAACTCTTGAAGGATGTAGAGAGTTTGACATTGGAAAATAAAAATTTAAAAGAAAAAGAAAAAGTTTTTCAAAATCAAATAAAAATTTTAGAAAATGAAAAATATATTTTTGGAAAAAATAATATTGAAAAGCAAATTTCAATAAATTCTCATCTTGAGAATATCATTCGACTTGAGAAAGAAGTTGAATGTGCTAAAAATAAAATTGAAGAGCTAGAAAATAAATTGAAAGGTTTTGAGACTTTGTCATCAACAGTGGATTATATATGTCCAAAATCGATCAATTCAGTTCCAATAAGTGACAATGTCACAAATTATGACAAAGTTATAATTGAGGATTGTGATGATAAAACTGATGATAAAGAAGAGAAAAGAAAAATATTTTTGGAATTAAAAGAAAAATTTAAAGATACTGTTTTACATTCTACTGAAATAGGTGAATGCTCAAAGCAAAAACCTGTTAAGAAGAATGTAGAACAAAAACAAAATGTTAAAAATTCGAAAAATTTTCAAAACAACAATAAAAGATCATCAGTTCAATCATTCAATCAATATAAAAATCACAAAAAATCGAAAATCAAAACTCATAAAAAGTTGGTAATAAGTGGTGCAGGTTTGACCACAGTGCTCAAAAGTCAAATCAAGGATACAAGAGGAGATATGACTACCACAAATCAAATCAATGTTATGATCTGAGTGTGTGGATTGAAAGTGATGAATGGTATGATAACAGAGTGTGTTACAAATGTGGTTTTCAAGGACACATTGCTGTTAACTGCCAAAGTCAGAGATTTGAGATGAGAAGGTGTTATGGATGTCAAATTAAAGGTCACATTGCAAGGGATTGCCCAATGAGATCAAAGGGAAGATCGAGGGTTGAATCTCAAAAAATGGTGAACAAATCAGTCAAGATTGAAGAAAAGCCCAAAAGACAGAAAGTAAAAAAAGAAAAAGTGAAGTTATCACAAGGGCAGAAAGACAGACTGAGAAAGAAAAGGAAGAAAGCTAGAGAGTATATCGAAAAGATATTGTCCTCGGGTACAACTAGTAATTCAAGAAAAAGTTCTGATGAATCGATTTGCTCAACAAAGAATGGTAAATCAAGCAAAACGAATTCATCAGATACAAATCTGAGGACAAAAGAAAAGTTACAGAAAGAAAAATTAACTAATCAAAACGATGAAAAATCAAAGAAAGTTAATTTTTCAGACAAAGCTTTTATCAAAGTTTTTAAGTATGAAAAAGATTGTGAAAGAATTTGTATGTCACAGGTTGACAAGTTTGGAAAGCTTAAATATTATAAGCATTGGGTTCCAATAGAGAATGGCGATGAATTTGTTTCTAAGAAAACAAAAGAGCCATCTTCTGGTAAGGAATTTGTTTCTTCGGAAGCAAAAGAGCCAAGTTTGGGCGATGAATCTGATTCGTCAAAGTCAAAAGAGCCACGTTCAGGCAATGAATTTGATTAATCAAAGGCCGATGAGCCATCTGTTGAGGTAAAAAGTGAGAACTTTGTTCTAACAATGGATGATGCAAATTGTTCACCATTGTTAAACGGAAACTCAAAAGCACCTAAGGACCGTCAGGCTTGGGTGGATCTCTTCAAATAAAAAAACCTGACTTGCCGGAGCTTTCAGGTTGGTAAGTGTGGAGCAGGTATCGGCATTTTTCTTGAGAAATTCACGTTTGTGATATTTCGATCTACAAGATTTATCAAGGACATTAAGTTGTACTTGATTTATTTTTTCTGCAAGTGACTTTGTTGATAAATCTTAAAATGTTAAATTTTTACAAGAGGTTAAAGAAAGACAAAGTGATGAGTTTAACCCCTAACCTACTAATGGTTTGTGAAAATCAACAAAACTTATTTTCCGGAAAAACCATTTTGATTAAAACAAACTTAAGTGTTTTGAAATCATAATGGGAAAATAGTTTGTTGACAGGGGGAGTTCTGATTGTTTATGCCAAGTGAATGGCGAATTGAAGCGATTTGATATCAGTTTGTCACTTTCCTTGTATAGTTTGTTTTCAAATTTTCCCAGAAAATCAAAATTGAAACATATTTTGATTTTAGGGGGAGAAAAATTTTTAAAAAATTAGAAAATTTAAAAATGCCAAAAAAATTGTAAAAACAAAAATGAGTTTTGTTGTGAATAAGAGGAAATGATAGTAAATCAGTGGACTATCACAGCATGCTAAAGAAATGAAATGTCAAATGTGATAAACGGTTTCACTAAGGACGTGACGATAGGCTCAGCTAGACTAGTAGATTTGCGATAACGATACAAACTTAAATGAAAAAAGCCTAGTTCTAGTGGGAAACATGGTTGAAAGCATAGTACTTAGTTTTGTCCTTCGTGATTGTGTACCTACTCAGTAATCGCTGAATGCTAAAAAAGCATAAAAACTGGTTAAGTTTGTGAGCTTTCACAACTTTGCTAAAAAGTCACTGTGGTTGTGCATTTCATTTTGCAAAGATTTAAACTTGTTTTATTTATTTATTTTGTTTAAGTATTGGACATCCTCTGCGTATACGTGAGTATCGACCTGGATGTTATTGCCTAAACGTTCTGCTTTATTTTCTTTGGTGTTTCGTTTAAGCTTTGGATCACCTCTGCGTATACGGGAGTATCGACCTGGTGGTTAAAGCCTGAACAATTTCAACTTGTTTTATTTTCTTATTTTGTTTAAACATTGGACTTTCTCTGCGTATCGAAAGATCGACCTGATTGTTAATGTTTAAACATTCTGCTTTATTTTTGCACATATCACAGTTGATGAAAGTTTAAAGGCATTACTTGAGTCAGTGTATTGCACGATGATGGGATATGCTGAGATCGTGGGGTCCATAAGAATTTAGTGCAAAATTAATATACCTTAACGTATCGGTAAGCATTTCAAAAGTTTTTAGAATGAGTTTAAGAGGACAACTATTTCGTCAATCTATGTGATTCGTTTAGAACTTAAAATGATTAAAGCTTAATGGTGCTAGTGATTTATCTCATGAACTGATATGATCCTCTTACACAAACTCACAAAAATATTGTCTGTATATATTTCTTTACTGCAGTTTTCTAAAAACAAAAATCCAAAAAGATTGTGTTTTAGTATAGATATTTGAAAATTCAAAAAGATTTTCGACAACTGATGTTGGAAAGCTAATTTTCAAAATTCAGAGCGCTAAACATGATGAATAAAGTTTGGGAGAATTTGTTTTTGAATCAAGAAAAAATGATTTTTTTTAGTTGTCATCAAAGATTAAAATTGTAAAATCATTTTTGATGAATTACATTCAAGTGGATTCTTAAATGTGTCAAATATGTAAATTTGTGAAACTCATATTGAGATAGAGGATGTGCAGGTTAACCAGGTTTCGAATCTTGAGCAGATGTAGAATAGAGCCAGGAATTGTTTTTGAACCGGTAAACTTGTGAAAGTCAGACTATGATCCCAGCACAGCTAAAGTGGGAGTCTGCAAGCAAAGAAAGATTTCCATGGCAAAGTTAGTGTAAAGTTTGAACCAGAATTCGAGCTCCAGCACATTGAAAGGGGAGTCTACATTCTGGATCAACATTAAAAAGGGAGTTTGAAGATAGAGATTGAAGGATGTTTACAGTGTCAGACAAATTGGACAGAGCAAGAAGATAGACAAAGACTAAAGACTGAAGATTTGATGCTAAAGACTTCGTCAACATCCAAGGGGGAGTCTGTTGGTGCACAAATGTCTGTTAACTTCGTCTTTATCGAGTCTTATGTCAAGATAAGATAAACTAGTGCACAACGGGTTAGAAAGTAGGTTTTATGGGTGTTTGTGTAATTTCGCATGAAAGTGGCATGTCCATTTCAAGCGAAATCACCAACACTATATATACCTGTGTTGCTAGTTCATTTGTAACTTTTCCGATTCAGAGCCGAGGTGCTGCCGATTTGTCAAACGATCTGTAAAAGCTTTGGAATCAATAAAAAGAAGATAATTAAGAGGAATTCAAGCTGTATTACGTTGATATAATTGATTCCGCCTTTGATATTAATGAAAAACTCTTCTGATTGACTCGTTAGGGTCACACGACGATCCAACACGATATTTTACAGAAGTTACAGTGTATGGAGCATCTTCCTGAATGCCTCCTTTTGCAATTCTTACAGTAGGGTGTAGAGGTAGAGCCTACATTTCTCCCACGGTTAGAATTTCCAGAACGAAATTCTTGTGTAAGCTTCTGGGTTAGGTTCCTTCTCTGATCCTCTTCTCGGGTACGGACTAACTCATCAATCAAGGTATTCGCTAGTTCTACAGCTTCTTCTATGGTTTGAGGTCTAGCTGCCTTGAGTACATGTCTGATCTCTCCAATTAATCCCCTGATATAACGAGAGATTAAGACTGGTTCAGGTGAAGCAAGGGTTGGCACTATTCTAGCATATTCAAAGAATAACTTAGTGTATCCCTTACTATCCACACCATTCATCCTAAGGTTTAGGAATTTATTTGCTATCTGTTCCTTTTCATTGGGTGGGCATAATTTCCTTTCCACCTTGTCCTTAAATTCTTCCCATTCCATATTGTAGGTTCTATCACTTCCCCTTGACTGGAGGATAGTGTTCCACCATTCTAGGGCTGAATTCTTAAACAGATTAGAAGCAAATAATATCTTATCTTCTTCTGCGCACTTGCTTATTCTTAAGACTGCCTCAGTTTCTCTATCCATCGTAGAGTTGCAATGGCCCCTTCATTGCCCGAGAATTCCATTGGTTTACAAGACCAAAATTCTTTATAAGAACAACCATAAGACATGGTTTTTCTTCTTTTGGAATTAGGCACTTGAAGTATAGGTCCATTGTTCACGCTATTTTCAGGTTCAGTTGGTCGCTTACTACTATGTTTACTCTTGTTATCGGCTTCCTTAACATTTTGGATAATAAATGGCATTGCATCTATTATTCCTTGTGCTACTATGTGTTGGATAGCACTGTTGTCCACTTGATTTCCATTGTTATCAGGATTCAGATTATCATTATTTAGATTATCATCATTCTGGTTTTCCGGGTTATTATCCAGATTCACTTGGTTCACTTGGTCGGCCATCTGAATTTTAAACATTTGCCAATTATTAATATCACAGAATAATTAATAGTTTAGGCAGCAACCACACAATACACACATTAGTCAAAAGCGTCGGGCTTTGTGACTTTACTCTTTCTATATAGTATGCGTCAAATACACACTAGGACTGGAATTGAAAATAACATTGCTACTATGCATCGTTAACCAAAAAGTGGTCTATACTACGATAGATTTATTTTTATTACACATATATATTATATTATTTTATTATTATTACAAACTTCACCATCACCTTCACGGATATGGATTCCTCCTGAAATCCATATGACGCTCATCGTATTTCCATACGAGTTGCTCTCCTACATACCTCATTCTCTCACTACTTTCTAAGATTTCTTCTCCGAAAGTTCGGAGTTCTTGCACATTCTCTGCACTCATTGGGGGTGCAGGTGCGGGTACTGGATCTGGGTACAGTGGCACTGGATTCTCCTGAGGGTACGGATTCTCTAAGATCTCCCTAATGTATTCTTCGTTGTCATAATAGGGATCTAGAGGGTCCAGACCTGGATACGCTGCTAAGTTCGGTAAGGTTTCTTCGTTTAGAGGGTAGCGTGGTACATAATTAATAAGATCATCAAACCATGGATCATAATTTGGGTCTAAGGGATTAGGGACTGGTATCCTAGGTATTTCCTCAGGGTTGAAATCATGCATTTCTACCTCCATTGGCTGAGTGGGAATTAAAGGTAAGGGTTGTGGGGCTACTAGTTGTTCCAGACTTGGGTCGGCAGCAGTTGTGTATCTAATACGAATGATCCCTGGTATTAAATGGATTCTGAATTCAACTTCCCTGTCCGGTGGTAGTCCTGGTAATTCTTCAGGGAATATATCTGAAAACTGAGATACTACAGGGATATCTTTTAAATCCTTACTTTTAGTGTTAGTGATTATAGAAATCAAATACACTAATGATCCTTTTCTTATGTAACTTTATGTTTTCATCACAGAGATGAATTTAGTGGATCTAGAGGTTTTATTTCCTTTAATTGTGATCTTTTCACCCCTTGGTGAATTTACTTGAATTGACTTTTGATCACACAAAATACTGGCTTTATTGGCTATTAACCAATCCATTTCTAATACAATATCAAATCCTGCCAGATTCATTGGGTAAAGGTTTGCAATAAATTTCTGATTTCGAATTTCTATTCTTGCTCCCTGTAAGATTTCAGAAATCTTAATGGTTTCCCCATTTGCTGTATCTACTAGACATTCTTGTGGGAATTTAGTTAATGGTTGATTGAGTAATTTGAAAAATGAAGTATTAATAAAACCTTGGTTCGCACCAGAGTCAAAAAATACTTTAGCTAGTTTTGGACAGTTTGGCTTGATGTGGCCTTGTTCTCCGCAGTTGTAGCATATCCTGCAGTTTTTCTTCCTGCAATCTTCTTCCTTGTGTCCCGATATTTTGCAGAAGTTACAGTGTATGGAGCACCTTCCTGAATGCCTCCTATTGCAATTCTTACAGTATGGTGTAGAGGTAGAGCCTACATTTCTCCCACGGTTAGAATTTCCAGAACGAAATTCTTGTGTAAGCTTCTGGGTTAGGTTCCTTCTCTGATCCTCTTCTCGGGTACGGACTAACTCATAAGTTAAGGTATTCGCTAGTTCTACAGCTTCTTCTATGGTTTGAGGTTTAGCTGCCTTGACTACATGTCTGATCTCTCCAATTAATCCCCAGATATAACGGGAGATTAAGACTGGTTCAGGTGAAGCAAGGGTTGGCACTATTCTAGCATATTCAAAGAATAACTTAGTGTATCCCTTACTATCCACACCATTCATCCTAAGGTTTAGTAACTTATTTGCTATCTGTTCCTTCTCATTGGGTGGGCAGAATTTCCTTTCCACCTTGTCCTTAAATTCTTCCCATTCCATATTGTAGGTTCTATCACTTCCCCTTGACTGGAGGATAGTGTTCCACCATTCTAGTGCTGAATTCTTAAACAGATTAGAAGCAAATAATATCTTATCTTCTTCTGCGCACTTGCTTATTCTTAAGACTGCCTCAGTCTTCTCTATCCAGCGTAGAGCTGCAATGGACCCTTCATTGCCCGAGAATTCCATTGGTTTACAAGACCAGAATTCTTTATAAGAACAACCATAAGGCATGGTTTCTCTTCTTTGGAATTAGGCACTTGAAGTATAGGTCCATTGTTCACGCTGTTTTCAGGTTCAGTTGGTCGCTTACTACTATGTTTACTCTTGTTATCGGCTTCCTTAACATTTTGGATAATAAATGGCATTGCATCTATTATTTCTTATGCTACTATGTGTTGGATAGCACTGTTGTCCACTTGATTTCCATTGTTATCAGGATTCAGATTATCATTATTCAGATTATCATCATTCTGGTTTTCCGGGTTATTATCCAGATTCACTTGGTTCACTTGGTCGGCCATCTGAATTTTAAACATTTGCCAATTATTAATATCACAGAATAATTAATAGTTTAGGCAACAACCACACAATACACACATTAGTCAAAAGCGTCGGGCTTTGCGACTTTACTCTTTCTATATAGTATGCGTCAAATACACACTAGGACTGGAATTGAAAATTACATTGCTACTATGCATCGTTAACCACAAAGTGGTCTATACTACGATAGATTTATTTTTATTACACATATATATTATATTATTTTATTATTATTACCAACTTCACCATCACCTTCACGGATATGGATTCCTCCCGAAATCCATATGACGCTCATCGTATTTCCATACGAGTTGCTTTCCTACATACCTCATTCTCTCACTACTTTCTAAGATTTCTTCTCCGAAAGTTCGGAGTTCTTGCAGATTCTCTGCACTCATTGGGGGTTGTGCGGGTACTGGATCTGGGTACAGTGGCACTGGATTCTCCTGAGGGTACGGATTCTCTAAGATCTCCCTAATGTATTCATCGTTGTCATAATAGGGATCTAGAGGGTCCAGACCTGGATACACTGCTAAGTTCGGTAAGGTTTCTTCGTTTAGAGGGTAGCGTGGTACATAATCCCTAAGATCATCGAACCATGGATCATAATTTGGGTCTAAGGGATTAGGGACTGGTATCCTAGGTATTTCCTCAGGGTTGAAATCATGCATTTCTACCTCCATTGGCTGAGTGGGAATTAAAGGTAAGGGTTGTGGGGCTATTAGTTGTTCCAGACTTGGGTCGGCAGCAGTTGTTGCTAGGAAATGGAAATTGGTTAAGCTCCTATTAAGCATATCCTGTATATGGGCATCTGAATCTCGCTTAGCGGCTGCTAGAACTCTCTGCTGTTGCAACTTTCGCATTCTTTTCCTACGCGCAAATGCTCCCTTACTGAACCATCCTCTCTTTTTCTGAGGGAATGGCTCTTCAGACTAAGCTTTAAAGGCAAACATCCCTTCTTCCTGATCAGCTGCATACCCAGAGAGGGCAGGCTGGGAAGAAGTACCTTCACTCCTAGGTGAATCGGACAACTGACGATACACGTCTGAGGGTCCTTGATCACTCATACTATAAACTAACAAATAGTCAAATAACACATAACAATAAAATACAGATATACACGTATTTTCATAATTTATTTCCTAACAATTTAGATAATATATCGATGTCAGCAGAACACTTCTGTGGCTGAATCAGTGGCTAGGCTCTGATACCACCTTCTGTCGCAACCCCCGATCCCTTATCTGTCTCGGGAACGGGCGGACGCGAACTCGATATTGTGGTGGTATCAGTTTATTAATTTGGCAGCGTATTTTACATCAGGACCGTAGTTAGGAAATTTTTATCAGAGTAAAACCACCATATTTTATATTAATAACCACATGGGTAAAACCCAAGTTTCTTATTACAACATAGGGATAAACCCTATTTTATTGAATTTAAAACATCGTATTTTAGATAACTTTTATAGCCACTTATTTTCCAAGCCGTCAGTGCTCTCGAGCTGGCTTTTTCCCAGTTGGCTTTCACATTGTGTTACCTGAAACGCGTTTTAAAAACATTTATCAGTGGAAAATACTGGTGAGTGAATCCCAATTTACTCAAGAAAAGTTTCATCAATTAACACAGTATTGAGAGTGATCACAATGTTTATTTCTACACAATTACTCATTCAGTACTTGCCACTCGACCGTATCTATGGCTATGGTCATATCACACATTGGCTAACCCGTTGTCCAATTGTGAAGGTTATCAAGTAATGTATACAAAACCCCATAATATCGGCAGTAATTGAAGAACTACAAAGACTCAATCACCGCTTAATTGCATTGTAAAACATTTAAGGTTTTGTAAAAATAGATAAAAGCATTTACAAAAAGAGGATAAACTCACAAAAGGAGTTTATAAAAAGAGGATAACTCACATTGCTATCTTAGACTTCGCTTAAGGGTTTCCTGGTGTTAATCTATAATTTACACAAATATACATATGTTAGTATAATAACCCTTTAATTATATTAACGATACCCTCCCCGAGACGGTATTCCAACAACTACGTCGGGCAGAACCACGACAGCCGTTACGGAACCCTAAATCAATCGGGCAGCGTATCTAATACGAAACTGGGGTTATAATACTTACAACGTAGCAGAACCTCGCTAATTAGGGGGATATAATACCCGAGTATTATAACTCTCTATCAGAAATTCGTTTAGAAGAAAAGAAATAAGCGAACAGATTGAAGGCCCGATGCCTCCTTTATATAGGGCTGATTTTTGGTTCTCTCGCGGCCCGCGTAAGGTGTAACAAGGGGCTACGCGGCCCGCGTAGTAGGGGGTCTAGGTTGTAGCTGATCCGGGTCATGACTAGGTTCAACACGCGTTATGACACGTGTCAACACAGGAGTTCGCCTGACCTTTAAGTTTTCGCGGCCCGCGTAAACTCAAGAGATAGCTTACGCGCCCCGCGTAAACTTAAAAAAAATTGTTTGCATTTTATTTTTAATGACATTTCATATTTTGGGCTCGGTTTTCACATACGGGGTGTAATTCAAGACATATAGGGGTATTTTAAAATATATTAGGGTGTCAGAAAAATAATTTGGAGGGTTGTTATAAATTACGTTACATTACACGACTTATACACATAAATTCGACCCGTTTGAACTTACCAATTTTCTTTCGGCTTAAATAACAACCTTCAACCTAATAAAGCAATATTAGCTTAATGCTCCTGATTAATACATGCACTTTCATGATATTTCATAAACATACATATTAAATTTATTAAACCTACTAAAAGGTGAATCGAAATTCACTTACCTTGAGCGTCCGTTCTCGCTTTCACTTCCTTGTCTCCTCTTGACTCGTTAGCTTTCTTCGCTTGATTCCTTGCTAACGCGATGCATATCCTTTCATTCCATTTTATTACAACATTGTCGGTATACATGATCATTCATCTTATCAATCATTCCGTTCCTATGTCTCATTGACTTTTATTGGGCAAATACTTACATACATATGGCATAGATCCATTATCACATCATTCATAACATAACCAATTCAACTTACCGTCATGTACGTCATAAAATAATCTAGCAAATATTCACATGATCTCATTATTCTCACAATAGTGTTAGGAAGTCTAACCTTATTATTCATACCTTGTTGACTTTCTAAAAAGTAAACTGTCAATCATACACACTTCCAATCCGGTAAACATATAACCACTTAGTCACATTACTTTCATTAACCAATCATTCACTGAAAATAGGCTGTTTTGGGACTGCCGTTTACTGTAGTTACGAGCTTGTAAAAATTACAATCTTTTTATGTGACGTGCCCCTCGGAGGGGTTATCCTTGTGTTAAATTTTTAGAGTCTAACTCTCTACCAAAAAATTATAAAAATTCATCTACTAAGCTGTAATCAGATTCATCACTTCTGACTGCAGCTTACGGAAAAATTCATTTAAAATTCCTCGTTTATCCGATTGAGAAAATTCCAATTGGAGATTTTTGGAATCACCTGAAGCTACCTACAGTAAAAATTTGAGATCATAACTCAATTCCTAAATTGAGTTATGACATTCGTAATGGGCTGCAAATTCTGCCAGAAAACGCAGCCTGAACCTTCGATACGGAAAAATTCATAAACCGTTCATTTTCGTCGAAAAAATGCAATTCCAGTTGGGTTTGAAAGGTTTTTCCTGGGAGTTCATCACAACTCAATAAACATCAGTTTTTGACAAGATTTGACCAAGTTACAGCCAATTACATTCGGCTGTAACTTTCTGGACAAATTTAGTTTTCACCAAATCTTTTCTAAATATCTCTCATTCTAACTTCACCTAGACATTTCATCAAACAGTTGGCGCGCATACAAGTTTTTAAGCCTAATGTACAAGTATTTTCATACTTTTTTCTTCCTAGTTCTTCCTTTCAATCATCAACAATACAACATATCCAACTAATTACAAACCATGTTCAACCTAACTAGCAAGGATTAATCACATACAACATAATATATCAAGAATTTAAACAAAGATTGGACATGAGTGACATACCCATGTCGCCACTTTTACTAACCCAAGTGGGTTTCATCTTCAAACATCAATTAACATCAAATCTTGTATAATTCATATTCCATATAATAATTCTAACACATATTCATGCTTAATTTCACTAAATTTCGTGGATTGATCAAAACCCATTCCATCAATTAGCATCAAATCATACAATCTAACTTACCCCATGTTGGAAACCCTTAGATGATTGAGAAATCGATCACATGCATACGAATTTCATCCATAAACGCCTCCAATTGTTAGGTTCTTGATGATTTGGAGAAGAAGGGTTTTCCCCTCTCATCCTCTTTCCTGCGTCGCACACCCCACCAACACACACTGCACTTTTTTTTATTTATTCCTTGTTTAGTTTGAACATTTACATATTCAGCCCTTGTAGTCTTTAAGTTGTCATTCTTGTATAATTTTTCTAACTTTTTGAACTTATTTCATTTATTTAAAACTTAACTAATCTTTTAAAACATTTAAACATTCAAATAATCCATTCTAAGATTTTTGGGGTGTTACAAATCTACCCCCTTAAAGGAGGTTTCGTCCCCGAAACCTTTCTCATACCTACTCTTGTCTTTTCATTGTACTTATTCAAAGTGCATATTACGTGCTGGTTACATTCGGGACCTTGGCTAAATATTTCATTCTCAAACAGCATGGTTGTACGCATTGTTCCTATCTTCTTGAAATAATTAATTTACTCTCTGGATAAATTTCAGACCTATTATTCATGTCATTACACCTTATAGTGCTAGTTCCTAGCGCATTTCATTACTAATGGTCCATTCGTCTTTCTGTTGGTTACACAACCTAAGATTTTGCGACTTGTTTCTTTCCTTCTAATAACACATAATACACTCAGGTTTCTACTTATTCAGACTATTTCAATTCATTTCATTCTATTCCTACATCATCTATGAGGTTTTCTTTGATCATCATAAATATATCCTCACTTTCCATTTCTACATGTCTTCTAATCATTCTTGTACTCATACGAGGGATCATTGCATCATCACATGCATACTTTGAACATTCGATTACCTAGTAGTACTAAAAACAAGACGATCCTCCTCACAATTACTTGTTCGTACTCAATACAAGGATAAAGCATCATCCAACGGTTGGTACCTGTTAGGAAACTTTGTTTGTAAGTATTGAAGAAAATAACAATCAACTAGATCTATGAAGAGATCACAGTCCTGAAGATCACGAACTAGAAAAAGAAGATCAGATGGGACAACAGAAATGCACAGCATCTACTTCAAAGAATCACAAGTTGATCAAGAGCCGAATTGGATTATCAGAAAATGTAACACCTCGTAAAATCGTGTCCAATGATGTGGTGACACGTGTAATGAACCCTAATAAAGTCAAACGTTGACTATGAGGGACTAATTTCGTCAAAAATCAAAAACCTTGATTATAGAAGGACTGAAAGTGTCAACATGCCTAAACTAGGCCTCTGAGTGACCTTATACGGTGTCCGTATTCTCAAATGAGCCACTTGTTGGACAAGAGAAGCCGTTTGCGTAATTATGTGAAAATTTGCGCGTCGAAGGGTTAAAAGTGTCAACATGTTAATTCTTAACTCTGAGTGACCTTTTAACAAACCGAGAGCTTCATTATCTTTCACCATATTCTCGGGAATGCCTAATATTGGCTATGCAAGGCTTTTATGCCAATAAGTGAAGTTGCGCGCAAGTTTGTAAGTTAGAGGGATTAAAAGCGTCAACATGTTTAATTATACCTCTGAATGACCTTTTAACGAACCCGAAGCATCGTGATGTATTACAATACTCTCAAGAATGCCTACATGGATTATATATGGCTTCGATGCTATTAAACGATGATATACGCAAGTTTGCGCATTAACGGGACCAAAAGCGTCAACTTTTGAATCTACGCCTTTCGGTGACCATTTAAGCAAGCGGGATCATAGTATCAATTAAACACATGCTTGGGAATACCCATTATGGGCCATGGAAGGCTTGGATATAATTAAATGACACTTCACGCAACTTTATGCGTTAAAAAGACTAAATGCGTCAATATGTGAAAATACGCCTTTAAGGGGCCTTTCGAATGAACCGAGAGCTTCGTAATGCTCAGTTAGACTTCTGGGTGTGCCGAAGGTTGGCCACGAACATCTTGTATACCTTACAATGAAGAAACATGCGAGATTGAAAGTTACGTGCTTAAAGTGTCATTTCTAGAAGTTCATAAGTAACTAAAGTTGTTCAGGGACTGATTTTGTATAAACTTGAAACATGCTTGGGCTGGTCTGGGTTTGAACACGGGCCATAAACCCAATGGGCTGCATTTTCATGGGCTAACTCGAACAAACAGCAACATTATATGCTGTTTTGTAGATAAGTAAAGCACAAGGACCGAAATGGCAAATCTGCCAAACTTGAGTCTAAGCCCGACTTACAGGTGGGCCGCGTAGGCCCTGGGCCATTTCTTACGCGGGCCGTGAGGCCCATAGCTGTTATATATATATATATATATATATATATATATATATATATATTTTAGCTTGTTCTTCACTCAAATCCGATTCTTAATCATTAAGCTCGACTTTCTTGGACCACAAGCTGATTATACCAGCTGTTAAGACACTTGTGATGATCCGAGGAATTCATTAAACACATGTCATGATCCAAATCTTACCCAAAAACTATAAATAGGATGAAACCCAACTAGTTCATGACTCATTTCTTCATTCCTTCTCTATATCTCTCAATCTGGAGCTTCCTAAGCTGAATGGAACTTGTATTCTTGTAGAAAAGATAGCTAGGACTCTTGTAAGTGTCTTAAGCCCTCTCATTAGTTCAGTTTCATAGTTTTACAAACCGAAAAGTCAAGTATCGTAAATTAACTTTGACTTTCGATTTATACTCTCATGGTCCAGCCACTGATCAAAATGAAAGTGGGTATAAGACCATAGTTAGGTAGGTGATTAACCCCTAAAAGGGCATCTCCTATTTCCTTCGTTTGCTTAGTTAATTGTCGGGTCAAACCGTTTAGGTAAAAAGTCAAACTTGGAAGATTTGTGAACATTAATCAAAACCATAGATGCAGATGTTATAAATTATATTTTAACACTCTAATGAATTGGTAATTAATATTAGATCATGTTTAATCAGTTCTAACCCGACAATTATCAGTCTAAGGTCAGTTTATAACCGAAAGTCGCAAAAGCTTGACTCTTGCTTTGACTTTCAGTTCTGACCCGTTCAAGCTTAATTCTCCCATGTTTTAAGCTTCCATTAGGACCATATTATTCAGTAGTATAACCCTCTGGAGTTGTATTGCATGGTTCCTTATGGTTTGAATTATATGCTCTTGTTTGTTAATATGCTTATAAATGCCCTTTTGACATACAAATGAGATTTTTAGAAATGTGAGAGGACAAAAACCTTTGCTACTGATATTTAGACTTGTCCCAAAAATTTGACATCAGTTCTTGGTCCCAAATAGGAGTTATGCTCGATATCATAATTAGAAGCTTTTTATTAGTTAATTTGCGATATCTTGCATAATGCATGTTTAAACTTGGATTTTGAACCAAAACTCATTACCTACTGTTAAGATATTATTTTTAGGGAATTTTAAGATTTTTGGTCAGATTATTATCTGTTTAAAACATAGAGTTCTTGTATAATTCGGTTAATGATGATAATACCCTTTTTAAGCATAAAATGAGATTAACAAATGATTTGAATGCCAAACCTTTTTCTACTGATCAATAAGCGAGTTTTACGCTAAATAGGTGCATAGTATGGTTTAAAACCATATTTAACATCTAAGACTTGTTACCTACTGAATTTTTAAACAAATTTAAATATTATTACAATAGGTATAAGTTATGAACTCAGGTTTCGAAAAATGCCCTTAAAAGCCTATGTGAAATGACCAAAATGCCCTTTCGGGACATAATTTGGTCATAAATAGTAAATTTCACATATGTGTAATATCTTACTGATGTAATGAGATAAATTAAATATTTTTACTAATTAGAAAGGACCAGAACTTCAGTTTGTTATAAAATCTCTTTTATAAGTATTAAAATTACCAAAATGCCCTTACGGGACTTAAAATGGTTTTAAATACTTTTTGGGCATATATGTTAACATCCTACTGATGTATTAACATATTTTAAGCATAAAAACAATTAAGACTTGTATATAGTTCATTTGGTTACCCGTTACGCATTTATGCGTTCGGATCGGTTTATGTAACTAGATTACGTAAAATAGCCGAAACGGGTTTAACCTTATCGTTTTTATCTCAAAATCCGGAATGTGTTTAGTTTACCCATATTATACAAGTCTTCGTACTTGTTGGGTCTAAATAACATTCTATTCCGATCATCGCTTAATCTAGCGTATCGTACCGTTTTAGATACTTTAAGCTAGCCGGTCTAAGTCTGCGACTTAAATAAGACCGTTAGCATTCTGAATTGGTTATATATTACCATCACTCCAGACTAGAGCCACCCGGTAAAAGCTACCTGCATTTAGATAGATTGGATACGGCTGAGTTATTTTGCTGTGAATCAAGTATTAGCTCAGGTAAATACTTTTAACTTATTTTCCCTTATACGGGCTTGGGATACGGTATAATATAATACCGCTTGGTCGGGTATGGGATTATTTAGTCGGATTGTGATTTAATAAATCCGCATAACCCGTTTTAATCTGTTTTGTTTGATAACATAAACAATGGGGGTTAACGACCGTGTCCTGGATATCCTCGGCTCATTTAAGTTATTAATGGCCACGACCTATGCACGAGGTGCAGGCATGCACCTGACAGATGCAAATGCTAAATATTAAATTACCCACAAGTTGGGGATAACTCATCTGTGGGTTTTATAAGTGGTGAGTCAGTTAATCATGTCCGGCTTCCAAACCGGCCCCATATGTAGGACAAACATGTAAAACTGTATACAAGATTTTATTAAAGATTGTCCCAAGTTATAAATGGTTTGTGCCTTGTGCACTTAAATCAATTTTCATAAACTCTTTTCAAATGAGTCTGTTAATTGTATTTACCAGTGAAAACTGACGTATTTTCAAAAGACTAAGTGGCAGGTACTACTCGTAATAGGCTGGGAGTTGCTCGGTGTCGAAAAAGAGGATCTTGCAAATCCTTAAAGATGCCATAAAGTCTGCTAAGCTTCATTTTATACATCCTGTAATGATCCACCTGTGGATTTGATACTACAGACTCGTCTTTAATAAATACTTTGATATCTTCAGACATTTGAGTTTGTAATAATATTTTATATTCCAAGACTTCCACTGTGTTATTCTGTGTATGTTTGACCATGATGATATCAACTACGTCACGATACTCCCCACCGGGCCCACCGGTGATATGTGGAAATATCGGGGTGTGACTGGTTGGTATCAGAGCCAACATTGAGTGAATTAAACACTAGTCTTTTGTGTTTAATCTCAATGACACAGTAGCATATTCCTTAGACCTTTTGAGTCTAGACTTAACATAGGAATGCTCTCATCCCTATTAAGTAAACATTGTTTTCGATTTTATGTATTTTGAATATGTCGCCAAGCAAGGAAGCCGTTGATGGAATTTCTCCTCATCTGAAGCCAAGCTTCTTAATACGGCTGGAATAAGCGTGCGACTGGTGTGGAAGAAAGACCTTTGAGGATTCATTCCTAAAATCAAACCCATTTTAATTGCAATCAGACTTCAGAGTCCATACCGGAGGTCCCTGAGGCTCAAATTTTAAAGTCTGTGCCAGTGGAGTCCATACCATGTGGTCCCTGAGACTCCCGTTTTGAAAATAATGCTAGTGAACGCTGATGATCCTTATTTCTTATCTCCAAGTTCTGGAATCCCAGACTTGGGTTATATCAGTCAAAACCCAATCCGTGATCCATATCATTCCTTAACCATTGAATCCTTAAATTCTACTTCTATAACTGATCCTGATTGGAATACTTATCTTATTCACTGAGGTCTTCAGTGTCCCTACCGTATATGGAGAACAAAGAAGAGAAACAATCGAAATGGAGCAAGGAAGACGTTAGAGAATCATTCCTTCATAATATTCCTTGTCCTTTAAGTCCTTATAAGGACCTATCTCTTCTATTTAGTCCCTATGTGGACATACCTTTCGACTTAAGACCCTATATGGGCATTTGCTAATTAGTCCTTTCATGGACATTATATTTCAATATAGTCCCTTGTGGACATTAAATTCCAATAAAGTCCTTCGGTGGACGTACTATTTCAATATAGTCCTTTCATGGACGTGTGATTTTATTAAAATCCCTTTTTGTGGATACACTATTTTAAAATAGTCCTCTCGTGGACTTGATATTTCAATATAGTCCTCTCATGGACATTATATTTCATCATAGTCCCTTCATGGACATGTTGATTCATCGAAGTCCTTTTATGGACATATTATATCATAATAATCCCAATGTGGATATATCTTATAGTCCCTTTTACAGACTTATATTTCCTTTTAGTCCCTACGTGGACTAGAGTTGCTTAAAGTCCCTGTGAAGACATCTGTACAGCAAAGCCTTTTGTGCGCACGCTGTACCAATATAGTCCTTTTATGGACATGTTATTTCATTAAAAATCCCTTTGGGAATACGCTATTTTGAAATAGTCCCTTTTGAGGACATTGATATTTCATTATAACCCATATATAGATTTACAATACTTTGTAGTCCTTAACGGACTTATATTTTTCTCTTAGTCCTTTGTGGACAAATATATTACTAAAGTCCTGATTAAGGCACTATTGTAAGTACCTAATGATTTAGGAAAGTTTTGAAAATTTTATGTAGGTATTCATTTCGTCCTTTATCCAACAATAGTTTTGAATTTTACTCGAACTTTATCGATCAGCTGAAAATTTCAAAAGATCCTCTTAATGGTATAACCTAGCCTATATGTCTATGAACATGGCTATGATGGTAAAACCCTCTTAAGATAATTAATCCTTGTTAACATCTAAGAACATGCTAACATTCCTGGCTGTGTGACTTGAGAGACCACACTAGCTTCCAAAAGTACTTGGATCTTCCAAGCCACCTTCATGGCCTAAATGATCATTATGAATCATGGCTAATATCGTCGAACATGATGTACACATCAAAACATCCATTTGAGATGTACGCCTACGGATAAGGATGTATTCATGACAAAGATAGTCTTAATTTCATAACTTCTTGTCAAAAGGCAACGAACTATGAATTTTTTTTTCTGATCCAAAGGATCATTGATTATGTTTTAATTGTCCTTGTGACAAGGACTTTTGTGCCATCTAATTGTCATTCGAGACGAGCCTTGTGCTATATGAGGATGTCTCTATGACATTGACATTGTGATCTTTACGATCCCCTGTTCAAGGTAGTGAGTTGTGCTCAAGCCTAATAGTCTACATGATCAATGCGATCATGACTAAAATCATCAGTACGATGATAAAATTTAACATCCTTAATGATGTTTTGCCTAAGGGCTATATTATATTGTCCATCTGAGACCAGGCAATTGTAATCTTTTGTGATTCTTTGCCCAAGGGGGGTGAGCCATGCTCAAATGCCATAGTTTATATGATCATTGCGATCCTGACTAGTATCATCAATATGATGATCGTAATATTAACATCCCTTGTAATGAAATGCCTACGGGCTACACTTTACTCTATTGTCGATAAGACAAAGTTAGTGGTGGTCTTTATGATCCCCTGTATAAGGTGGTGGGTTATAACAATCCCCAACAGTCTATATGATTAGTATGATCATGATCATGACTAATATCATCAAATGCAATGATGATATATGAACATCCATTAGTGATGTCAATTGGGTTACCTTTGTGCCAAATAAGTCGTCTTTAGAGACAATGACAGTTGTAGTTTATGACTCCCTGTCCAAAGGTGAAGAACTACATTCAAACCTGGAAGCCTCTAATCCAATAAGATTGAGACTTATAAACTAACGTCCTTGATGACAAAACAATGAGTTATGTTTTAAAGTCATTCATGACAAGCTAATGTGCTATAGTTTGTCATTTGTAACAAGTTAACATATTAAGTGTTAACATTCCTAGTCACAGGCCTTTTATGCCAGCATTGATAAATGTCCTCCGTGACAGGCCTTAGTGCCATATCTTATAATGTCCTTTGCGACGAGGCCTTCGTGCCGTAAAATCATTTATGTCCTTCATGACCAGGCTTTATGCCATATCTTTCTACGTCCCTCGCGACGGGCTTCTATGCCATATGTATATATATATAATAAAAGTCATGTAAGGCTAGCCTTCGAGCTATTCATAATCGTCCTTGTGACAAAGACAGTTGTGACATTATGATCCTCTGTCAAACAGGTAATGGACTCGCTCAAAACCTCAAGTGCCATTAATGGTCCTTTGGTGACCTAGGCTAAATATAATGGATATACATTCAAATAACATTCATTAGGAATGTTTGGAAAATAATAGCCTATACGGTTTATGGATGCCGTGGCTGATCTATGTCAGGTCATCAGGATGATGACTAATAATTGCTTAATGTGGTAGTTAGTACCAAGTTTCGAGTATGGCAAACTCGAATGAGGTGGATAGCAGTCGCGATACTATTAATGCGACAAAAGCTAATAATGCTACAAACGTAAACCTCAATATTAATGGAGTTAATCTCCAAGCTGTGATTGACGCAGCAGTTTGAAAGGCCATGGAAAAGGTCATGAAGCAGTTCACAGAGCCGAATGCTTCTTGCTCTAAATTTCATTCAAAACCACATTCAATTGCTCATGAAAAGAACTTTGTGCCAAATAAGTCGTCTTTAGAGACAATGACAGTTGTAGTTTATGACTCCCTGTCCAAAGGTGAAGAACTACATTCAAATCTGGAAGCCTCTAATCCAATAAGATTGAGACTTATAAACTAACGTCCTTGATGACAAAACAATGAGTTATGTTTTAAAGTCATTCATGACAAGCTAATGTGCTATAGTTTGTCATTTGTAACAAGTTAACATATTAAGTGTTAACATTCCTAGTCACAGGCCTTTTATGCCAGCATTGATAAATGTCCTCCGTGACAGGCCTTAGTGCCATATCTTATAATGTCCTTTGCGACGAGGCCTTCGTGCCGTAAAATCATTTATGTCCTTCATGACCAGGCTTTATGCCATATCTTTCTACGTCCCTCGCGACGGGCTTCTATGCCATATGTATATATATATAATAAAAGTCATGTAAGGCTAGCCTTCGAGCTATTCATAATCGTCCTTGTGACAAAGACAGTTGTGACATTATGATCCTCTGTCAAACAGGTAATGGACTCGCTCAAAACCTCAAGTGCCATTAATGGTCCTTTGGTGACCTAGGCTAAATATAATGGATATACATTCAAATAACATTCATTAGGAATGTTTGGAAAATAATAGCCTATACGGTTTATGGATGCCGTGGCTGATCTATGTCAGGTCATCAGGATGATGACTAATAATTGCTTAATGTGGTAGTTAGTACCAAGTTTCGAGTATGGCAAACTCGAATGGGGTGGATAGCAGTCGCGATACTATTAATGTGACAAAAGCTAATAATGCTACAAACGTAAACCTCAATATTAATGGAGTTAATCTCCAAGCTGTGATTGACACAGCAGTTTGAAAGGCCATGGAAAAGGTCATGAAGCAGTTCACAGAGCCGAATGCTTCTTGCTCTAAATTTCATTCAAAACCACATTCAATTGCTCATGAAAAGAACTTTGTGCCAAATAAGTCGTCTTTAGAGACAATGACAGTTGTAGTTTATGACTCCCTGTCCAAAGGTGAAGAACTACATTCAAACCTGGAAGCCTCTAATCCAATAAGATTGAGACTTATAAACTAACGTCCTTGATGACAAAACAATGAGTTATGTTTTAAAGTCATTCATGACAAGCTAATGTGCTATAGTTTGTCATTTGTGACAAGTTAACATATTAAGTGTTAACATTCCTAGTCACAGGCCTTTTGTGCCAGCATTGATAAATGTCCTCCGTGACAGGCCTTAGTGCCATATCTTATAATGTCCTTTAAGATGAGGCCTTCGTGCCGTAAAATTATTTATGTCCTTCATGACTAGGCTTTATGCCATATCTTTCTACGTCCCTCGCGACGGGCTTCTATGCCATATGTATATATATATAATAAAAGTCATGTAAGGCTAGCCTTCGAGCTATTCATAATCGTCCTTGTGACAAAGATAGTTGTGACATAATGATCCTCTATCAAACAGGTAATGGACTCGCTCCAAACCTCAAGTGCCATTAATGGTCCTTTGGTGACCTAGGCTAAATATAATGGATATACATTCAAATAACATTCATTAGGAATGTTTGGAAAATAATAGCCTATACGGTTTATGGATGCCGTGGCTGATCTATGTCAGGTCATCAGGATGATGACTAACAATTGCTTAATGTGGTGGTTAGTACCAAGTTTCGAGTATGGCAAACTCGAATGAGGTGGATAGCAGTCGCGATACTATTAATGCGACAAAAGCTAATAATGCTACAAACGTAAACCTCAATATTAATGGAGTTAATCTCTAAGTTGTGATTGACGCAGCAGTTTGAAAGGCCATGGAAAAGGTAATGAAGCAGTTCACAGAGCCGAATGCTTCTTGCTCTAAATTTCATTCAAAACCACATTCAATTGCTCATGAAAAGAACTTTGTTCACACTTCAAATGTGAAGGATGAACCAAGGGAGGAGGATAACTCCCAGAAATCGAAGAAAAAGAGCAAATTACGGGCTTAATAAGAACCATCATAAGTTCAGTAAGAAGCCTGTATGTAAGAATTGCTATAAAAGACACTGGGGACAGTGTCGAATAGATCAAAGACCAAAGCAGAGTGGCATCTGCAAAGGAATTGGTCATCAGCCCCATAAATGTAGGGACATAAGAAATGCAGTCTGTTACGGCTGTGGTGAGTAAGGCCACATCAAGACTGGATGCCATAAAGCTGCCAAAGAAAGTGCAGCTAAGTCTGGAAAGGCTAAGAAAGGAAATGCCTGAACTCACCTGATGAATGCCAAGAGGCAGTACATGATGTCATCAAGTACATTCCTTATCATTTACCAATGATCAATTCTGCTAAGGGTCCTGTTTTTAATACAGGCAATAATAAGTCTTCCATAGACCTTAAGCTTGGCAAACTTATGATGTTACTCATAAGAGCTCCGATGCTAAGTGTAAGATATAACTTACCAAGGAAACCTTAGTAACGATTCTTCTATTATCGGCGATAAACCTTTCTGAAAAATCTAAGAATACTCTTTCTTTGAATAGAGTACGACAATATATGTTATTTTAATTTTTTTTCATTGATTTTATCAACGGAGAGTGCCAACTATGTTTGATAAAAGCGCCATATGAGGATTGGCGTAACCTAGTGTGTCCCATAGATTGCTTCCATGCCTGATCAGTATGGAGGTTTAATGCATGGAACCACTAAGATATTCCAATGGTCATATTGTACTAAAGTCAGCTAGTGGTGTTCAAAGAAGATATCCATAATAAAAATGCCTAAGTAGGCATCTCTACTTAAGGCATCCGTGCACTCGTAAAACAGATGTGTCATTTACATGGCACAAGCGACGGTAAGTGGACCAAATTCAAAGATTTAGCTCTATCATATTTAGATAACTTGGTTTCTTCTCAGTAGAACTACCATGTTTTACCCCTGAGGGGCAAGGTGAAGTTAGGATTTACATTCTATTAGGAGCTGTATCTGTTACAGAAGCTCCATATCGGTTAGCATCAACAGAAATGGAAGAACTGAGGGCTAACCAGATAAGTTATAAAGAAAGGCTTGTACAGCCTAGCTCATTGTCTTAGAGCTCCGACTACTATTATTGATAAAGAAAAGCACGATACAATACGCTTATGCATTGGTTATTGCAACCTAACTAGGAAACGATTAAGAATCGTATTAGCTGCCCATGATCGTCGATTTGTTCGACTAACTATGAGGGTAGATGATTCCTTAAGATTGATTCGGGTAATAGTTGGAATAACTATCTCACCCTAATTAAGATCTCCTATAACTGATAGCATTATATAAGCATCAAGGCTGCTCCTTTGGAGACCTTGTTTGGGAGAAATAGCCAACGCCCATTTGTTGGGCAGGAAATTGGGAAAGCCCAATTATCAGGATCGGAGATTTGTCTTAAGGACGATGGATAAGATAATGTGAATCAGTAACCGTATGAAAGCTGCCAGTGATCGGCAGAAGAGCAATGCGAACAAGAGGCGCAAATCTCTTAAAGTTCCAAATGGGGAACAAGACTCTATTGAAAACATAAAATATGAAAGAGTACCATATGTTTCGGTATAAAGGGAAAGTTAAGCCCTGGATATATGTAAAATCATTCGAGATCACCGAATGTGTCGGCAACATAGCTTATAAGCTAAACTTGCCTAAGGAGCCTGGTGGAATTCACAATGTGTTCCACATTTCCAACTTAAAGAAATGCCTAGCTGATAAATCATTAGCAATGTCTTGTAAAGACGTATAGATTGATGAAAGCCTGAGGTTTATTGAAAGACCTATAACGATCAAGGATCGACGGGATAAGAAACTCCGAAAATAAGCATTTACCTATTGAATAGGTCAATTGGAATGCCCGTAAAGGTCCCTAATTTACTGTAGAAGTTAAGTCCATTACACGACAGAAAGTACTTCCATCTTTTTGAGCAAATCTCGGGGTTGAGATTTCTTTTAAGGGGGTGTGGATGTAACACCTCGTAAAATCGTGTCCAATTATGTGGTGACACGTGTAATGAACCCTAATAAAGTCAAACGTTGACTATGAGGGACTAATTTCATCAAAAATCAAAAACCTTGATTATAGAAGGACTGAAAGTGTCAACATGCCTAAACTAGGCCTCTGAGTGACCTTATACGGTGTCCGTATTCTCAAATGAGCCACTTGTTGGACAAGAGAAGCCGTTTGCGTAATTATGTGAAAATTTGCGCGTCGAAGGGTTAAAAGTGTCAACATGTTAATTCTTAACTCTGAGTGACCTTTTAACAAACCGAGAGCTTCATTATCTTTCATCATATTCTAGGGAATGCCTAATATTGGCTATGCAAGGCTTTTATGCCAATAAGTGAAGTTGCGCGCAAGTTTGTAAGTTAGAGGGATTAAAAGCGTCAACATGTTTAATTATACCTCTGAATGACCTTTTAACGAACCCGAAGCATCATGATGTATTATAATACTCTCAAGAATGCCTACATGGATTATATAAGGCTTCGATGCTAATAAACGATGATATACGCAAGTTTGCGCATTAGAGGGACCAAAAGCGTCAACTTTTGAATCTACGCCTTTCGGTGACCATTTAAGCAAGCGGGAGCATAGTATCAATTAAACACATGCTTGGGAATACCCATTATGGGCCATGGAAGGCTTGGATATAATTAAATGACACTTCACGCAACTTTATGCGTTAAAAAGACTAAATGCGTTAATATGTGAAAATACGCCTTTAAGGGGCCTTTCGAATGAACCGAGAGCTTCGTAATGCTCAGTTAGACTTCTGGGTGTGCCAAAGGTTGGCCATGAACATCTTGTATACCTTACAATGAAGAAACATGCGAGATTGAAAGTTACGTGCTTAAAGTGTCATTTCTAGAAGTTCATAAGTAACTAAAGTTGTTCAGGGACTGATTTTGTATAAACTTGAAACATGCTTGGGCTGGTCTGGGTTTGAACACGGGCCATAAACCCAATGGGCTGCATTTTCATGGGCTAACTCGAACAAACAGCAACATTATATGCTGTTTTGTAGATAAGTAAAGCACAGGGACCGAAATGGAAAATCTGCCAAACTTGAGTCTGAGCCGGACTTGCAGGTGGGCCGCGTAGGCCCTGGGCCATTTCTTACGCGGGCCGCGAGGCCCATAGCTGTTAAATTTTAATTTTATTTTTAGCTTGTTCTTCACTCAAATCCGATTCTTAATCATTAAGCTCGACTTTCTTGGACCACAAGCTGATTATACCAGCTGTTAAGACACTTGTGATGATATGAGGAATTCATTAAACACATGTCATGATCCAAATCTTACCCAAAAACTATAAATAGGATGAAACCCAACTAGTTCATGACTCATTTCTTCATTCCTTCTCTATATCTCTCAATCTGGAGCTTCCTAAGCTGAATGGAACTTGTATTCTTGTAGAAAAGATAGCTAGGACTCTTGTAAGCGTCTTAAGCCCTCTCATTAGTTCAGTTTCATAGTTTTACAAACCGAAAAGTCAAGTATCATAAATTAACTTTTACTTTCGATTTATACTCTCATGGTCCAGCCACTGATCAAAATGAAAGTGGGTATAAGACCATAGTTAGGTAGGTGATTAACCCCTAAAAGGGCATCTCCTATTTCCTTCGTTTGCTTAGTTAATTGTCGGGTCAAACCGTTTAGGTAAAAAGTCAAACTTGGCAGATTTGTGAATATTAATCAAAACCATTGATGCATATGTTATAAATTATATTTTAACACTCTAATGAATTGGTAATTAATATTAGATCATGTTTAATCAGTTCTAACCCGACAATTATCAGTCTAAGGTCAGTTTATAACCGAAAGTCGCAAAAGCTTGACTCTTGCTTTGACTTTCAGTTCTGACCCGTTCAAGCTTAATTCTCCCATGTTTTAAGTTTCCATTAGGACCATATTATTCAGTAGTATAACCCTCTGGAGTTGTATTGCATGGTTCCTTATGGTTTGAATTATATGCTCTTGTTTGTTAATATGCTTATAAATGCCCTTTTGACAAACAAATGAGATTTTTAGAAATGTGAGAGGACAAAAACCATTGCTACTGATATTTAGACTTGTCCCAAAAATTTGACATCAGTTCTTGGTCCCAAATAGGAGTTATGCTCGATATCGTAATTAGAAGCTTTTTATTAGTTAATTTGCGGTATCTTGCATAATGCATGTTTAAACTTGGATTTTGAACCAAAACTCATTACCTACTGTTAAGATATTATTTTTAGGGAATTTTAAGATTTTTGGTCAGATTATTATCTGTTTAAAACATAGAGTTCTTGTATAATTCGGTTAATGACGATAATTCCCTTTTTAAGCATAAAATGAGATTAACAAATGATTTGAATGCCAAACCTTTTTCTACTGATTTCAAACATTAAATAAATTATTTTGGGCATTCAAAACTGATCAAAACCTCAGATTCACATAAACATCTTAATTATCGTCAATAAGCGAGTTTTACGCTAAATAGGTGCATAGTATGGTTTAAAACCATATTTAACATCTAAGACTTGTTACCTACTGAATTTTTAAACAAATTTAAATATTATTACAGTAGGTATAAGTTATGTACTCAGGTTTCCAAAAATGCCCTTAAAAGCCTATGTGAAATGACCAAAATGCCCTTTCGGGACATAATTTGGTCATAAATAGTAAATTTCAAATATGTGTAATATCTTACTGATGTAATGAGATAAATTAAATATTTTTACTAATTAGAGAGGACCAGAACTTCAGTTTGTTATAAAATCTCTTTTATAAGTATTAAAATTACCAAAATGCCCTTACGGGACTTAAAATGGTTTTAAATACTTTTTGGACATATATGTTAACATCCTACTGATGTATTAACATATTTTAAGCATAAAAACAATTAAGACTTGTATATAGTTCATTTGGTTACCCGTTACGCATTTATGCGTTCGGATCGGTTTATGTAACTAGATTACGTAAAATAGCCGAAACGGGTCTAACCTTATCGTTTTTATCTCAAAATCCGGAATGTGTTTAGTTTACCCATATTATACAAGTCTTCGTACTTGTTGGGTCTAAATAACATTCTATTCCGACCATCGCTTAATCTAGCGTATCGTACCGTTTTAGATACTTTAAGCTAGCCGGTCTAAGTCTGCGACTTAAATAAGACCGTTAGCATTCTGAATTGGTTATATATTACCATCACTCCAGACTAGAGCCACCCGGTAAAAGCTACCTGCATTTAGATAGATTGGATACGGCTGAGTTATTTTGCTGTGAATCAAGTATTAGCTCAGGTAAATACTTTTAACTTATTTTCCCTTATACGGGCTTGGGATACGGTATAATATAATACCGCTTGGTCGGGTATGGGATTATTTAGTCGGATTGTGATTTAATAAATCCGCATAACCCGTTTTAATCTGTTTTGTTTGATAACATAAACAATGGGGGTTAACGACCGTGTCCTGGATATCCTCGGCTCATTTAAGTTATTAATGGCCACGACCTATGCACGAGGTGCAGGCATGCACCTGACAGATGCAAATGCTAAATATTAAATTACCCACAAGTTGGGGATAACTCATCTGTGGGTTTTATAAGTGGTGAGTCAGTTAATCATGTCCGGCTTCCAAACCGGCCCCATATGTAGGACAAACATGTAAAACTGTATACAAGATTTTATTAAAGATTGTCCCAAGTTATAAATGGTTTGTGCCTTGTGCACTTAAATCAATTTTCATAAACTCTTTTCAAATGAGTCGGTTAATTGTATTTACCAGTGAAAACTGACGTATTTTCAAAAGACTAAGTGGCAGGTACTACTCGTAATAGGCTGGGAGTTGCTCGGTGTCGAAAAAGAGGATCTTGCAAATCCTTAAAGATGCCATAAAGTCTGCTAAGCTTCATTTTATACATCCTGTAATGATCCACCTGTGGATTTGATACTACAGACTCGTCTATAATAAATACTTTGATATCTTCAGACATTTGAGTTTGTAATAATATTTTATATTCCAAGACTTCCGCTATGCTATTCTGTGTATGTTTGACCATGATGATATCAACTACGTCACGATACTCCCCACCGGGCCCACCGGTGATATGTGGAAATATCGGGGTGTGACAGAAAAGGTCACTTCTGATGGATCTGATGATATTTCTGATGAAATATCATCAGTTTCTAACGATTCTGATCATCAGGATTTTTCTGCTGATTTGTTCACTATTATTTCTGATGAAGTGGTTTATCAGAATTTCTGGTGAAACACCCCACTTGTCTGAAGTTGGCTCTATCCTACCACAATTTCCGAGACAAGTTGACATTATTGGATATCATGATGAAAAAGGCAACTTGAACGTTGGATTCAATGAATATGTCAATTGGCCACTTTTTGCAGGACTTATTGCATGAATAAACTATTGTTTATTCATGCACCCAGCCTTCTATAAATAGAAGGCTCAACCAGGAGAAGCAAAGTGAGTTTGAAGCTTATCATTCCTATATACATCAAAACTCCATTGCCCTCTCACCCACAGAATTCAAGATTCATTTGTACTAGATAATAATCTTACAATCACCTTGTAAACCATTTTGTTTCAAAGTGATTTAAACTTGATAATTCTGTAGGTCTTGTTTCTTGATAGTCTGATTTCCATTTCCGCACATCTTTTTCACATCTACTGAAATCACTTGCCATATTACGTGAAAAGAAGTTGTTTTAAGGCCATACTGGGTCCAACAATTGGTATCAGAGCATATTGAATAAACCATTTTCAAACGATCAATCGCTCATCTTCTTTTCTCTAAATATGGCCAGCTTTCAATCCTGGAATAATGCTTTTAACATTGGTTCTATGTCCAAACCTCCGACTCTAGTCAGAGAGGAATACCTCCAATGGAAAATCAGGATGGTCAATTTCCTTAATGGTCATGACCGAGCTCTGTTTCAATCCATTGAAAGGGGTCCACATATACCAATAACTGTAATACCAGCTACTCCAGCAACTGACCAATCACCTGCTATCCCTGCCTCCCATGCTCCCAAAAGTGAAATACTTTGGAGTGAGGAAGACAAGGAAAAGGTGGCTGGGGATGAAAGGGCAAAGTCACTTTTAATTATGGCCATCCCCAATGACATATTTTCACAAGTTGATGCATGTGCATCGGCCAAGGAAATATGGGATCAGTTGGAAAATCTTTGTGAAGGAGGAGAAAAGATGAGAAGAAACAAGAGAACAAATAATGTCTCATCTTATGAAAGGTTTAAAAGTTTACCAAATGAAAGATTAAATGATACATATCAAAGATTTACAAAACTTTTAAACGAGCTAAAGAAATTTGGAATAACTAAGTCAAATGATGAAAGAAACATAAAATTTCTTGATGCCCTTCCTAGAGAATGGAGAAGTCTAACCATGACTTTATCATCAACCTTAGAACTAGGAAACATGAGTCTTCATGACTTATACAGCATCTTGATCCCCAGAGAGGAAGAAATATTTGAAGAAACCATTCAAAGAGGGGGATCTTTAGCTCTTATCTCAAACTCACAAATAACAATACCCACCAATGATCCACAACCATCAAGCAGCCAAAGTTTTGAAGTTTCTGATACTTCATCAGATTTTTCAGCTTTTTGTAACACCCCGAAAACGGGTTTGGTAATCAAACCCCGTTAATACTAAAAGACGGGTAAAGTACCGTTAGTGGTAAGAGTAACCCGATAAATATTAGGATTTAAACAGATAATCCTAATATTTAATACAACGTGAATAAATGCTTTTAAGGAAATAAAGTTTATAAGAAGTCTGAATTAACGGGAATTAAAATAAACTGAGTCATAATTTCCCCGAACCCACTAAGTTAACTAGGAATATTTAACCTAGTTAATAAGTGGGAATAGTGTTAGAAATAGTTAGATTGTGTCCTACTTAATAACTAACTAAACTTGAGGGACCAAAAGGGGAAATACTAAAAGATTGGGTTTACTAATAAAACAAAACACAACATACACACCAAGTGTGTGTGTGTGTGTGTGTGTGTGTGTCTCGACTTCGGCTGGAGAAAACAAGGGGAAACCCTTGTTCATCAAAGATCACCAAATTGAAGGAGTATTTGGGTCTCAAATTCGTGCATGAACGCGTAGAAACGATCACCAAGTCATGGGGATCACAAGGTATGTCACAAAACCTAGATTGGTTGAAATTGACATTTGAGACAAGTAGGTTACTTGCAAATAAATTGATGGATTATGATCCGAGGATGAAATTAGGAATGATTTTATGTCTATGAGTAAACCCTAGTCATTTACTTGGTGAATTGAGGTTCATAATTGTGAATTTCATGATTATCCATTTATGTGTTAAATTGGTTTTGTAGAAATAAGATGAACCCTAGAATTATGACTATTAAAATGGTGTTAACTGATTTCCATGAGATGAATCTGAGAATAGTATGCATGCTAGACATAATGGAATTGAAATTATGTTTATGTTTAGTAGAAATAACTAGTTATGAACTAGTTGTAAATGTTTAAAAATTTATCCACATTAGGTGTTTGTTAAAATGCCTAAATGAGAACTAAAGTGTTGAAATTAGAGTGAAAATGTGTATTTGATTGATATGGAAATTACGCGTAAAATGAAGTGATAAGGGTTCTAAATATTATGTTGATTTAGACTTAATGTTATAACCCATGTGATCAAAAAGTAGTTAACTTTAGATAAGCTAAGTTAACTAATCATGAAGTCGAATAGTAGCTTCGGCATAGAAAATAAGTGAGGTGGAATAGTCGTGATTTTTATGACTAATTTAACCGCCTTGTAAATGATTGAAAATAGTTTGACGCCTAACGAGCTAGGTGGAGGCTTGGGAAAGGAAGCGGGTCAAACAAATCAAGAATGGAGGAAAAGCATAATTCGGATGCGAGGTAAGTAAAGCTTACACTAGTCTTAAATTGTGGAATATTCACTTATCATATAAATTACGAATGAGATAACTAAACAATTGAAATATGATGTTCCGTCGTGTAGTCGTACGGAACAAGATAATCAAAGATGAAAGAAACCATAATAATGGTTAAAAAGAAGTAAATCGATAATTCGGTCATATTATGACGAAAGGAAAAATGAACTTTTAATGGTTACCTTTTATGGTAAGCCAAAACAAATAATAAGGGCAAAACAGTAATTTAGTCACACGTTAACAATAACCGTTAGTTTCAAAAAGACGTTTTTCCGCGTAAGACATAAAGAGTCGAAAGTGATAATAAACGGTTTATAAGTAAAATGACCGTACAGTGTTAAACGGAACGAGTCATGTAGATGAGATGATAATAAATATCGTCTCGCATAGATAAACGGTCAATTCGGCCAAACGGGTCAAAAGGTGTAGACATCACCTTTTGACAATATCGATTAATGATTCTTTTGTTGAGTTATATGCTTACAGGAATATATATCCAATGGATACTCACATCGTTCTTAATTAGCGATTATAAAGCAAGGTATTAAAACCGGGTAATAAGTTGATCCGAGCCAGGTATGTATTATAGATCAACTCATCATTTAGAACTTAAAGTTCTATGAGAGTTAGGCAAAGTAAAAAGGACATTCGGTTACCTTAAAAGGTAAACCGAAGGATTTAAATTATAGACAGAGTGTTTTTAAAACAAGATTTGGTTAAAGATGAGATTTTGGGTGTGCATGGCTTAAGCAAGCCCTTCGTTGTAAAAGAAGGGTTAAAAAAATGACTAAAACGCCCTTGTAAGCAAAATTAAGCAAAAAACCCTTAGAAGTCGCTTGAAAATGAGTTTTACAATCAAGTCAATACTTAGAATAAGTATAAAAGCGAAAGATGTAAATCCTTGGTCAAAAGACTCTATACGAGTCTTTGCCGTAAAATGATAATCCGAGGGGTAAAACTCGGATTATATAGATCGCCACATTAAACCCATCACAAATATAGTTGTGATGGAAGATCATTTGATAAATAATGTGGAAATAAGATGCTAGAAATAAATGAGTGTGAAATATTGCGTAAAAGTGCTTAAATGCCCTTAACGGGTCAAAATTTAGTAAAAAGGGTAATAAGCCGAAATTTTGAAAGTCTTAAACTTTGTTAATCCGGATGTTGGATTTTAACTCCATATGATGGAGGATCAAATTACAATCACGTAGGAAGAAACGGTAGGTCAAACGGACAAGCGGATTAAAAGTTATGAAGGTTTTCGTTTAGAGAACGGCAAACTTGGAAAGACCTGCAGAGGCCACCGTAAGTTACAGTAGCTATCGTAACTTACGGTAGCTACCGTAACTTACGGTAGCTACCGTAACTTACGGTAGCCTATAAGCCTTTACGCCACAAACCCCCTGCTTTACGGTGGGAGAATCAACATTCAGGGGCTATCGTAAATTACGGTAGCCACCGTAATTTACGGTAGACCCTGCAATTTAATGTATTTTAATCAGTTTCGTTTCCCGGACTCATTTAGACATGTTTTAAACCCCGTATGACTAAAGCATTTCATGTTTATGAAATGTAGGTACATTTTGGATGCCGGAAGACGATCAAGCTCAACGAAGAACCAAACACCATAAAGATTTATGCTTCCGCACATTGCCTCGTCGTAAATTTAAACGACGAATCCGATCACGTTATGTTGAATAACTTATGATTTGTAAAAGTTTTAATAAACCCGTATTTTTATAGTATGTGTAGTCTTAACTACACATCTAAATGTTGGTAATTACATGTAAAACCGTTAAATAGTAACTAGGGTGTTACAAGTTGGTATCAGAGCCCTGATTTAAGAGATTCAAGTATGGTGGGGAAAACCATGCTTGGACTTAAACCCTACGCTCTTGATAAATATTAGTGTTCGGTTCGGTTCGAGGCTTGATCGCAAATCCGGTAAGTACATGTATGTTAATGATTAGCGTGTTAGGGTGTTGTAAACAACACATAAGGTTATAGTGTAATACACGTTACCCCAATTAAATGATTGAAGTAGTTGACGAAATTTCGCGCGTTGACGCGTATAGTAAAAAAAATCCTTGTATTATAATACGGGCAATTATTGAAGTTGACATTACTAACTTTTGTTAATGTTTTAATTTAAGGAAACTCGCGTCTGAAGATGACGAGGGATGAATGAATTGCGGATATGATAATGGAACGGTCGAGGTATGACAAGAAGAGCGTACTCATCAAGGACCTAAATCATGTAACAATCGCAAATAAGTAATGGCAGGGAAAGCCCGTTAGGGCAAGCATTTACCAGGTGCGCATTTTAAATGATTACGTGAATAGTAATATGCAACAAATACGTAGAGATTTAAAGTTGCATATGAAGATTAAAAACTTGGAAAAAAACCCGAATAGAAAACCTATCCGGGATATTGTTTCCAAGAGAAACAAATAGGGGCATTACTTACATGGGGTGTAATGTGAAAATTATAAAAAAGGTCATGGATACTAGGTATTGATCGCTTACTCTGGCCAAGTAAGTGGTGAGCATGTGGTACCATGAACTTTTTATGATGGACATGCTTACATTCGATGTAGTAAGGACGGGGTGAGTGGGACAAATTAAAAAGTACCCAAATGAATCAAATGAGTAAAATATTTGATAATAATGTAAACGCAAGCCTGAAGACGGAAGCGTATTACGTTAGTATAACGAGCCCAAGGGAAGGGACAATAATCAAGTAAATGAAAATACAAACCGACCGCTAAGAATGCTAAGGCATAGAGGATAAAGTTGACCATCAAAAGTGGTGAAACTCACACGAACAAGTTAAACGGGTTAGATAAAACGTAATATTGGAAAGGATACTGAGCCCGGTAATGGGACGAGATTGAATGCAAATATAGGCGCAAACCGAATAAAGGAAAGCGCGAGATATTAATGAACCCATGTAATGGGTCGGAATTAAATATGAAGTGATTGCAGTCACGAATCACAATCGGAGTGAACGAAATTTTGATGCGAAAGCAAATGATTTTCGAACATAAAAAGGACGACCTACGGGATCAATTATAACCTTCGGGTATAAACAGTGTAAAGGTCTACGGGACTAAAATGACCCACGAGTCATGAATAAAAAGGAAAAGGATCATAAAGGCAACGCCCTAAAGAGGTGAAAGCCTAAAGAAATAGCCTACGAGGCTAAGTGAAAGAATCTACGGGTTACTTAGACAAGCGAGGGAACCAGTAGAGAATCCCCGCGTAAAACAAGGACTGCAAAAAGGATAAATGTCAAGTTGTCAAATTTGTTTGACATAAATAAAATATATATATATATATATATAAATAAAACGTTAAACTAAAATTCAGTTTTAGTCAAAAACAACGTTTTATTAAACATATATAGTATGAGATGATTGGGAATTGAACCTAAAACACGACGTGACGCGATCACGGTCAGGAAAGTTATGTGGAATAAAATCACATAGTAGCGTCTAGTCAGTGAGACCGGTTAAGGTTAATACTTAAATTAAGAAAATGTTCAACACGCTATTTATAGTAAGATTAGCGTGAAATAAACATAGTTGATAAGCGTCTATGACCAAGTGGCCAATTGGCTACTCAGTCAAGCCAAACAATAAAGGTAAGTGAGTACAAAGCGGCAGTGATGGTCCATGAGGTCATAATAACGAAAAGTATTGATCGCCTATACTGAGCAATCACAAGACAACACAAGCAAAGTGTTGGGAAGTCAGTTCGAGTAAAAGCACGATAAAAGAATAAAGCCGAGAGGTATGTGGTATTATGCCTTGTAGAAATTCGTTAATAGCACATCTAGATAGTGCTAAATAAATAAGATAAAATCAGGAAATTCATTTTGCGGCGAATTCTGTATGAATGAACCAAATGAATAAGTTCGTAAAGGAAAGGGTTTGATTGTAAAAAAAATGAAAGATCTCACTAGAAACATCCAAGTGGGTGAAAATAACGGATTCACAAAGAATCCGAAGGTATAAAGGCGATGAATTTCGCTAAGTTAATCAAACAAGTCGAAATAACAAGATGGCGTTATTCCGAGTTGCGTAAATTCGCATAAAAGATACATATGTTGTGTAATTAAAAGATGTTACCATATTTGTCTGATGACACTAACAAATGGTCAAAGTATGAGTAATGCTTAGAAGGTTACTCAGTTTATGTACATTGGGTTTGAAACTCAATAAATTATGTAAGAAAAGGTTTCGAGGATGAAACCTCTTTAAGGGGGGTAGACTTGTAACACCCCGAAAACGGGTTTGGTAATCAAACCCCGTTAATACTAAAAGACGGGTAAAGTACCGTTAGTGGTAAGAGTAACCCGATAAATATTAGGATTTAAACAGATAATCCTAATATTTAATACAACGTGAATAAATGCTTTTAAGGAAATAAAGTTTATAAGAAGTTTGAATTAACGGGACTTAAAATAAATTGAGTCATAATTTCCCCGAACCCACTAAGTTAACTAGGAATATTTAACCTAGTTAATAAGTGGGAATAGTGTTAGAAATAGTTAGATTGTGTCCTACTTAATATCTAACTAAACTTGAGGGACCAAAAGGGGAAATACTAAAAGATTGGGTTTATTAATAAAACAAAACACAACACACACACCAAGTGTGTGTGTGTGTGTGTGTCGACTTCGGCTGGAGAAAACAAGGGGAAACCCTTGTTCATCAAAGATCACCAAATTGAAGGAGTATTTGGGTCTCAAATTCGTGCATGAACGCGTAGAAACGATCACCAAGTCATGGGGATCACAAGGTATGTCACAAAACCTAGATTGGTTGAAGTTGACATTTGAGACAAGTAGGTTACTTACAAATAAATTGGTGGATTATGATCCAAGGATGAAATTAGGAATGATTTTATGTCTATGAGTAAACCCTAGTCATTTACTTGTTGAATTGAGGTTCATAATTGTGAATTTCATGATTATCCATTTATGTGTTAAATGGGTTTTGTAGAAATAAGATGAACCCTAGAATTATGACTATTAAAATGGTGTTAACTGATTTCTATGAGATGAATCTGAGAATAGTATGCATGCTAGACATAATGGAATTGAAATTATGTTTATGTTTAGTAGAAATAACTAGTTATGAACTAGTTGTAAATGTGTAAAAATTTATGCACATTAGGTGTTTTTTAAAATGCCTAAATGAGAACTAAAGTGTTGAAATTAGAGTGAAAATGTGTATTTGATTGATATGGCAATTACACGTAATATGAAGTGATAAGGGTTCTAAATATTATGTTGATTTAGACTTAATGTTATAACCCATGTGATCAAAAAGTAGTTAACTTTAGATAAGCTAAGTTAACTAATCATGAAGTCGAATAGTAGCTTCGGCATAGAAAATAAGTGAGGTGGAATAGTCGTGATTTTTATGACTAATTTAACCGCCTTGTAAATGATTGAAAATAGTTTGACGCCTAACGAGCTAGGTGGAGGCTTGGGAAAGGAAGCGGGTCAAACAAATCAAGAATGGAGGAAAAGCATAATTCGGATGCGAGGTAAGTAAAGCTTACACTAGTCTTAAATTGTGGAATATTCACTTATCATATAAATTACGAATGAGATAACTAAACAATTGAAATATGATGTTCCGTCGTGTAGTCGTACGGAACAAGATAATCAAAGATGAAAGAAACCATAATAATGGTTAAAAAGAAGTAAATCGTTAATTCGGTCATATTATGACGAAAGGAAAAATGAACTTTTAATGGTTACCTTTTATGGTAAGCCAAAACAAATAATAAGGGCAAAACAGTAATTTAGTCACACGTTAACAATAACCGTTAGTTTCAAAAAGACGTTTTTCCGCGTAAGACATAAAGAGTCGAAAGTGATAATAAACGGTTTATAAGTAAAATGACCGTACAGTGTTAAACGGAACGAGTCATGTAGATGAGATGATAATAAATATCGTCTCGCATAGATAAACGGTCAATTCGGCCAAACGGGTCAAAAGGTGTAGACATCACCTTTTGACAATATCGATTAATGATTCTTTTGTTGAGTTATATGCTTACAGGAATAGATATCCAATGGATACTCGCATCGTTCTTAATTAGCGATTATAAAGCAAGGTATTAAAACCGGGTAATAAGTTGATCCGAGCCAGGTATGTATTATAGATCAACTCATCATTTAGAACTTAAAGTTCTATGAGAGTTAGGCAAAGTAAAAAGGACATTCGGTTACCTTAAAAGGTAAACCGAAGGATTTAAATTATAGACAGAGTGTTTTTAAAACAAGATTTGGTTAAAGATGAGATTTTGGGTGTGCATGGCTTAAGCAAGCCCTTCGTTGTAAAAGAAGGGTTAAAAAAATGACCAAAACGCCCCTTGTAAGCAAAATTAAGCAAAAAACCCTTAGAAGTCGCTTGAAAACGAGTTTTACAATCAAGTCAATACTTAGAATAAGTATAAAAGCGAAAGATGTAAATCCTTGGTCAAAAGACTCTATACGAGTCTTTGCCGTAAAATGATAATCCGAGGGGTAAAACTCGGATTATATAGATCGCCACATTAAACCCATCACAAATATAGTTGTGATGGAAGATCATTTGATAAATAATGTGGAAATAAGATGCTAGAAATAAATGAGTGTGAAATATTGCGTAAAAGTGCTTAAATGCCCTTAACGGGTCAAAATTTAGTAAAAAGGGTAATAAGCCGAAATTTTGAAAGTCTTAAACTTTGTTAATCCGGATGTTGGATTTTAACTCCATATGATGGAGGATCAAATTACAATCACGTAAGAAGAAACGGTAGGTCAAACGGACAAGCGGATTAAAAGTTATGAAGGTTTTCGTTTAGAGAACGGCAAACTTGGAAAGACCTGCAGAGGCCACCGTAAGTTACGGTAGCTATCGTAACTTACGGTAGCCTATAAGCCTTTACGCCACAAACCCCCTGCTTTACGGTGGGAGAATCAACATTCAGGGGCTACCGTAAATTACGGTAGCCACCGTAATTTACGGTAGACCCTGCAATTTAATGTATTTTAATCAGTTTCGTTTCCCGGACTCGTTTAGACATGTTTTAAACCCCGTATGACTAAAGCATTTCATGTTTATGAAATGTAGGTACATTTTGGATGCCGGAAGACGATCAAGCTCAACGAAGAACCGAACACCATAAAGATTTATGCTTCCGCACATTGCCTCGTCGTAAATTTAAACGACGAATCCGATCACGTTATGTTGAATAACTTATGATTTGTAAAAGTTTTAATAAACCCGTATTTTTATAGTATGTGTAGTCTTAACTACACATCTAAATGTTGGTAATTACATGTAAAACCGTTAAATAGTAACTAGGGTGTTACACTTTTGCTGAGGCTATAGCACTGCTCACCAAAACATTTGAGCAGAGGTTGAGAGGAGGTAGCCAGAAATACCAGAGGAGTGAGAGAGGAAGGATGGATGGAAGATCTAAAGAAGAGGTTAGATCTAAGGATAAAGGGAAGGCTGAAGTTGTGTGTTACAAGTGCAAGCAGAGATGTCATTATGCATCAGAATGAAAGACCAAAAAGCTGAAGGATGTTGCCTATTATAAGAAAAAGCTTGAAGAAGCAAAGAAACTGCAACAAGTAAGCTTAATTGTTGGAACAGATACATGGTTATATGATGATTCTTCTGATGATGAAGAAGAAGAATTGGCAAATTTCTGCCTCATGGCACTTTCTGAAGGTCTACCAGAAACTTCAGAACAAAAGGTAAATTTAGACAATCTTGATCTTGAACAAAAGCTAAACAAGCTCATGTCAGATTTTCTAAATCTGCAAGAAAAACATCAATCAGATATTAGAAAATCTGATGAGTTGCAAAGGACTTTGAATAAAATCATTCTTGAAAACCAACTTCTTATAGAGGATAGTTTAGATCAAAGAGCTAAAATTGAGTTTTATGAAAATGAAAGAAAAGATCTTTACAAGAAAATCAATGACAAAGAAATCAATGTAAGAGGTTTTCAACAAGCCAAAGAGTTCATAAATTTTATTGAGTCCACACCTAAGAACAAAGGAGAGGGTTTAAGTTATACAAGATCAAATGTAAATAAACCCACTGTCTTTGTAAAAGCAACTCATCAGAATTCTGATAAATTTACATCAGAATCTGAATCTGAATCTTGCAAAACAACATGTTCTGAATACTCTTTTGAAAAACCAAACTTCAAAACAAACAAAAGTGAATGCAGTCAAGAATCTGTAAAGACTCCAGAAGCAGTTCACTCATTTTTTCAAAATTATCCACTCATTCCATCACAAGAAGAAATATCAGAAAATTCTGATAACTCTTGTATGTGTGTTGACATACTGAAGCTTGTTCAACACCATCTTCAAAAGAAAAATGTAAAATCTGTTAATGGCTCAGCATATAACAGAGTTTCTGATGCAAAACCAAGAAGAAGAAATAAAGTTAATAGGATTCCATCAGAAACAGTACCCAAGCATGCCTGGGTACCAAAAACCCTCTAATCATTTCATTTCAGGACCATCATGTGCAGCAGATCTGGTACTGCGACTCAGGGAGCTCCAAGCACATGACTGGGGACAGGAGCTTACTCAGCAACTTTGTTTCAAGGCTGGGTAGAATGGTAAATTTTGGAAATGGAGTGAAAGGGAGGATCATGGGATATGGATGCATAAGGTATGGATGTTTGACCATAGAGAGAGTAGCCTATGTTGAAGGCTTAACAAATAATCTGCTTTGTTATGGTCTGTTCAATGATAAAAATTACTCAGATAATTTTATCACCAGAAAAATGCTTGATAAATTGCTTTAGTGATAATCAAAATCATATATCTGATAAATCACCAGAAAATTCTGATGAAGTCATCAGAAAATCTGATACAACATCAGAATTCTGGTGAATCATCAGAAAATATGCTGGATAATCAGAATTATCGTAGTTCATTAAAACAAATTGCTGCATGTCATCATCCTTATTCATATCTCTTGACAATATATTCATAATCTGTACATTGGCAAATTTCTTAAAAATTTTTTTATATATATACAAAAAGTGGTTTTTGATTCTTGTTAGTGCTAATAACGCCATTCAACAGAAAATTTCTGGGAACTCGTTAATATGGAACTTTCTCTCTCCTTCATTTATTACACCCCATCACGTATTAAGAAGGTTGAAGTGACATATTGGTAGGCTACAATGATACATTACCAGAAATTGGCCGCCTAAATCATTTAATGCAAGTGTAGTGGAGAAGAAACTTATCTCTGTTATTTTTTTCTGTCCTCAGGTAATCATTAAAATAACAGAGATTGCGGTGAAGAAAATCTACAAGTTGGCAGCTTCCATTTATAGCAAGTATTAAATTTACTATAAATAATCACCACTTTGAGTTAAAATCTGTCTTCTTCACTCCTCTTCTTCACCTCATATTCACACACACTCACAAAATGAACACCATCAAAGATGAATGCTTCCCACTTGTTCTTTATCCATATCATAACCTTAGATTGAGGACCAATCTGGAAGGTCCTCAATGGAAAGGGTGTCAAGTTGTGCTTAAGATGCTCATGAGTAGCAACTTGAGCTATGCCCTCACTGCTCATATAAGTGTTCATCCAGAGATTCTTCAAATCTTCTGGAAAAATGCAACGCTATCTGAGTATCAGAACAAGGAACAGATGGCCATCAAGAGTGAGGTGCTAAATCAACAAATTCTGTTAAATGAAGCCACCATCAGGACAACTCTTCAACTCGATGATGATAATGATGTCCTGATGTTCACAAGGGCTCAGAAGGATGATGTCTTGAGGCAAATGGGTTATCACACATAAACCCAACAATGAGCAATCAACAAACATGGCTTTATCAAGCCATGGCAATATCTGGTCACACAGATGGGTGCATGCTTTTCAAAGAAGGTCATCAATCATCATGAAGTATCTCTTAGATTGATGGAGCCCATATTGGCACTCGTACTCAAAGTACCTTACAACTTCTCTCATTATCTAATGAGTGATTTTGCATGTAATATGTGGGTTGGCAAGCCATTCTTGATGTATCCTCGTTTTCTGACAAAGATAATAACGAGCCAGCTAGACTTTGCAGGCATTCCTGCAAGTTATCCAAGAGCTGATATGAGACTTCAAGAAAACATGGGTCTCAGCATGCTTGTGCCCACCAACCACAACTTTGGGTTAATAACTGATCTGTTGTTGCTCCTGGAAATGGAACATGGTGAAGGCATAGATATTGATTAGGTTTTGTTTGCTATGCTTGTACAAGTTTTTCTCTGTTAATATGTTAACATTTTGTGCTTATTTGTTTTTTTTTTTGTTTTTGGGAACTGGGTAAATATGAAATGATCATCAGAAATCAAAATTCTGACTCAAAACTCAAAGTTTCTGATAACAGGAGTCAATATCTGGTAATTCAAAAATGGATCTAAATTCTTTCTGGTAAAACTTCAATAATAAACTGCTTTAGAAAATATCAGAAAAACGCCAAGAGACATGGACACCACCAGAAAAACAAATGTGAGTCTTCTGATCCTATCGCATTCCCTCTCATCTCCAAAAAAAAAAAAATCTGTCAAAAAGAAAACTTCAAAATCTGTTGAAGAGGATCACAAGTTTAGGGGGAAAATTCAACCAAGAAATTCCGTTGAAAATTTTGTTGACTTTTGTTGACCACATCTAAAAGGTCAACAGAAGTCAGAACAAAAGGGAATACATATGTTCAACAGAATTTATGTTAAATTTCTGATGACATCATCAGAATGGGACTTTTGACTTACAAAGAAAAGAGGATGCATATGAAGGAAGATGATTGGACCTCATATCTAATGGGGTCCACAAAGAAGAAAATGTGTCATAGAACCGATAATTTTCTCCAATCAAAAATCAATTCAATACTTTCGTGAAGAAATGATTGTAGAAACTACAAATTGAAGGGACAAGTTGAAAAGGCATAACCACGTTTACATGATAAACCATCTCATTAATGTCTTGATACCCACGATCCAACGGTTACATTCTGAACCAATGACACACATCACACGATCTAACGGTTATAAAAACATTTAATGAGATCTTAACCACCATTACATGCCACGTTCTAAACCCCCTCAACTCCATACACCCACAATGCTCTGCTAAAAACACCTCTATATAACACACACTTAGCAGAAATTCAAAAATCACTCACCTTCCTCACAAAAACTTCAACCCTGAAAATCCCCTGTTTCTCACTTACAATTCAAAAATCCCTAAAATTCAAACCCTAACTCACAAAGATAAAAAATGGCAGAAGTAAACCTCAACATCCCAATTGTTCAACATGAAGTACCTTTTGTTGAAGAAGCAGAATTTCTACCAATGAAGGAAAACAATCCGCTGATGAATACAGAGCATTCAAAGTATGATGTAAGATGTCAACTTCTGGTAGAATATCTCACAAAATGTCCGATCTCTGGAGCACTAACAAAAGGAAGAGAAGTACCAGAAAGGTTACTACAGCAGTTTGGTCACACATTTAAAGAAGTTGAAGAAAATCAGGTGTCTGCTCATGTGTGGGGAAGTATTTATGTAACATTAACCCCTGCAAGAGTAAGAGAATGGCTTGAACTGCCAATTCTTGATGGTTACACTGAAGCTCCAAGCAGAGAAGATTTAATAAACTTCATCATGGGGCTTGGCTACAAGAACAGGGATATCAACAAAATTGGAGCAATTAGAAGAAGTGAATTGCCAGCCATCTAGCAAGTGATGATGGAAGTGCTAAACAAATGTCTCACCTCAAAGATAGGAGGAACTGATCAAATCAGTCAAGCTATTCTGACAATCATGTTTGGACTCATAAATGGGTTCAAAATCGATTATGGGTCAGAAATTTTTAACCTTCTCAAAAGATCAATCATCACCAGAAATGGAAGAATAACCTCTCATCTTCCATATCCAAGGTTAATCTCAATTTTTATTTCTGAAGCATTTGTTGAAAGAAATATGGAAATTCCAATCTTGGAAGATATCTGGAGTTCAAAAACCATGAAGGCCTGGAGTTCCAATCATGGATGGGAATCAGACAAAGATGTCCCAGTATTGCCAGAAAGCATGTTATGCTTCATTGCACCAGACTCACAATACAGAATACAACATGAAAAACTTCTGACCACATCAGATTCTCCAACAGAAGAGCCCAGCAGAAAAGTTGTGAACTGTTCATCTTCAACAGAAGAAGGAGATGATAAGAAGTCCTCACCATCAGAAACAGAGGGTGCGGAAGGAAAAAGAATTCTGGAGATAGCAAACTCACCAGAAAACAAGACAGAACATGCTGAAAGTCAACAGATTCATGAAGTAGGGACTCATCATGAACTTGAAATTCATCAAGAACATTATGCAGAATCACATATTGCTGGAGAAACGCATGCTGCTGCAATTGAAGCCACTGAAGTCATACATTATGATGAATCTCACATTGCTGGTACATCTCTTTTAAACACTGTTTTAGTTGAGTCTCACAGAGAAGAAACAAAATCAGAAAGCTCAGTTAATGTATCCTACAAGATAGAATACAGAACAACTAAGGTTGATGAGGAGGTTACTAGTTCCATCAATCTCAACTCTGAATCAGAAAATGAGGAAGAGGATGAGATCTCAACAGATAGAGATCAGGAAACTGATCAAAGAAATCTGGCTAAAGGTAATTTGTTTACCTCAAAAACTTATGGAGGATCATATGTTGATATGGTTCAAGGACATAAGGAAATCCAGGGTGAAAATGAGTTTTTCATCTCTGGTGGAGATGATTCTGGTAAACTTAAAGCTGCACCAAAATCTGGTAAAGCCAAAAGTGACCCTATCATTTCCAAAACAGCAGCCAATGTGTTTGCAGCTGGAATATTACAAGGAACATCTGTTGTTCCCATTATCCCTGAAACACCCATGAACAAAGAAAATTTAGAAACAGTGCTGGAAAATGTTTACAAAGTCTGCAAAAGAAATCCAGTTGAAGAAAAACTTGATATGTTGCTGTCAGAAATACAAGGTCAAAGGGCTGATATGAAGACTTTGTCAGAATCAGTGGAGGCAATAAAGAAACAAACTGAAGAAAACGCTGAAGCACTAAAGTCTCTTCATAAGATGAAAGAAAGGGCACCAGAATCCAACATCTCTGCATCAGAAATCCAGAAGATTCTCACTGAAATTGAAAAGATCAAGGCACAAGTTGCAAATATGGTAGAATCAAGGCAATCAAGCAGTTCAAACAGAGTTTTGGAGGAAGTTACCATGCTAAGGGCAAGCAATAACAATATCACAGATGCCCTTGAGAAGCTGTCAAAAGAATTGGCTGTAATTCAGACAAAAGCTCAAACTGAATTCACCAATGTTCAGAAAAACATAACCAGCAACTCAAAACAGGTAAAAGAGGTGCAACAACTAATAGAGAAAATGCAATTTAACATTGCAAGAATGGCCAAAGTGGATCCACAAGAACTCATGAAAGAAATTCCTGCTAAAAGCTCACATCAAGAAACTCCAAAGTCAACTCCTCAACAATCATCAACCACACCAATCACCAAAGCTGGAACCACATTGATGGGTCCACCTCCAAATGTCCCAAGAGATGAAATGATGTAAAGTTTAGCAACTGCAAAACCTCAAATTATTACAAATTTGAAATTGCTAGCATCTGTTCCAAATCCAACAGTGTCTGATGACTCAGCCATAAGTAAATATATGAATATACAAACAATGAATGAATGGGAACAAGAAGGTGATTCATAAACAAAATCAAAGATTGTTAAGAGAAAAATCTCTGAAACCAAGTCTGTCATGGTTAAAGAGATTGCAAGGGATGTAATGATATTTCCTGAGTACAATCTAGTGAGTTATTATTTAACAAAAGAAGATGAACAACCAAGATCACTGTCTCCTATCAGAATGGCTTTAAGAGAAGAGAGGATAAAAAGAGGGGCAGGCAGCATTCACGAACAGAATGAGAATCCAGTAAGGAGAATTTTAAAGGTGGACGAAGTGAAAGTTGCAACCGATGATGTTGGAGGAACTCATGTGCAAAACAGATACACACTTCAGAGAGAAAATGTGGAAGAACAAAAGGTGACTGATGAAGAAATAGCTGACCAATTGCATCCTTTAGACATTCTGTTTATGAAGGATCACTATGAAAAGGAAAAGAGAAATAACCAAGAGGTCAGAAGGGCATTATATGGCATATCAAAGGCTGGAATATTGCTATTTGAAAGAATAGCTTTCACAGACTTTGATCTATGCATCAACTTTGAGCATGTACACAACAAAAAGGTGTATGTCAGATCACCAAAGACAAAAGTTCCCTCAGATATATTGGAAGATGCAAGATCTGGAGACATCATTATGGTGATAAGTAAAAATGGAGAACATGACTATGGTGTCATCTTCAGAGATCATGATAATAACAAGGCTCTGTTCAGAAGTGTTGACATCTGTAAGTACTCAAATCAAACTCTGAGGTATATCTTGAAAACCATGAACAAAAGACAAGAACATCTTCAGAAGATAGAAAAGAACTTGGAGGGAAACAGAAAAGAAATTGAGCAAATGATTGAAGAATGGATCCAAGCAAGAGAATGGTACAAAGACATGTATGTCAGCTGCAACAAGTATATCTCCTACAAAAAGAAGTTAAAGGAAGGAGATGTGCACAAGAGAATGAAGCTGAATTGAAGAACCTGTTTATTTGATTTTTCATCCTTTATGTAATTTGTTTTTCAAAAACATCAGTAACTGGTTTAAATTTGCAAGTAGTATATTTCCACTGTTTGGAAATTTTCTGTTCATAAGATAGTTCATTTTCTTACAATACTTAGGGGGAAACTGTTAGGAAACTTTATTTGTAAGTATTGAAGAAAATCACAATCAACTGGATCTATGAAGAGATCACATTCCTGAAGATCACGAACTAGAAAAAGAAGACCAGATGGGACAACAGAAATGCACAACATCTACTTCAAAGAATCACAAGTTGATCAAGATCTGAATTGGATTATCAGAAAAGGTCACTTCTGATGGATCTGATGATATTTCTGATGAAATATCATCAGTTTCTGACGATTCTGATCATCAGGATTTTTCTGCTGGTTTGTTCACCAGAATTTCTGATGAAACACCCCACTTGTCTGAAGTTGGCTCTATCCTGCCACAATTTCCGAGGCAAGTTGACATTATTGGATATCATGATGAAAAAGGCAACCTGAACGTTGGATTCAATGAATATGTCAATTGGCCACTTTTTGCAAGACTTATTGCATGAATAAACTATTGTTTATTCATACACCCAACCTTCTATAAATAGAAGGCTCAACCAGGAGAAGCAAAGTGAGTTTAAAGCTTATCATTCCTATATACATCAAAACTCCATTGCCCACTCACCCACATAATTCAAGATTCATTTGTACTAGATAATAATCTTACAATCACCTTGTAAACTATTTTGTTTCAAAGTGATATAAACTTGATAATTCTGTAGGTCTTGTTTCTTGAAAGTCTGATTTCCATTTCCGCACATCTTTTTCACATCTACTGAAATCACTTGCCATATTACGTGAAAAGAAGTTGTTTTAAGGCCATACTGGGTCCAACAGTACCGTTACTTGAGCTACTTTACAACTTTAAGTCTAGCCTCAAATTTAGTCATTAGCAACACTTTATTATTAGCTCTGTGCATATACTACTTGTTATACTAACCGGGTATGTCGTGACTGAGCTTCATACAAATTTTCATTCAAGGCCTCTATACCCACTTCCTAATGACGTAAATATTTTCTTATGTTGATCGTTAGAAGTCGATTATTTCATACCATTCCATAATTATCCTACCCTTCAATCCGTTCATACATACAGATAAATTTACAGATTCTTACTTATTAATCAAGAACTAAACATTTTACTAACCTCGACTTCATTACATAGGTCAGTGATCGACCCACTTCTTTATAGATATTTTCCGTACCAGAATCGATCCCATTCATTCGTGTAATACGCTCCCACTCATGAGCATTCTTCCATTAGCTCTACCACTATCATCATACTAAAGAATTCCACCATTCTTATCTGTAAAATTATCGGTTAGCACATAACATTTCACATTTGCATTCTACATGGTGTTTGTTCGCCTAAGTCTCTTTCACAAATTTCTTACATACATGTTTAAAACATATTACACATCCCATTTCTTACATACTGTTCCTTTCATTTTAATGGTTATCTCACCATCTTTTGCAGTTTGACTTTTCGAAAGCCTAATTGTAATTACATTCTGATCTATATTCACCAATTACCCAATTCTAACACACCCACCTCTAGTCGAGCTATAAGCTCCTATCAACAACATAACCTTTATACATACCTGGCGCGAGTCAAATCCATGCCTTGCGTTGACTATTTCATTCCAGTTTGTGACATTACATGACCATAAATTATGCTCACCTACAAGTATATGCCTTGACCATTCAAAACATTTCATACCGGGTTCAAATGGCAATCTCCGTTTGACCCGCATAAACTCATTCGTCCTTTCAACCACCTTGCATACAACGTATTCACATAAATATTTATACAGATAAAAGTTTAAAACATAACTTGGGTAATATCCACTTTTTAAAGAATATTTACTTGTTTGTTACGTAATTACTTACGAATTTAAACCTTTCATTCTTATAATTCATTCCCTTCTATGCTTCAAATCCGTCTCGCGGTTTCTAACATATCATTCATACCCTTCCTTCCTTTTATGTTTCGGATCCATCTCGCGGATTCGAACGTATCATTCACATTCTTCATTCCTTCTATGTTTCGAATCCGTCTCGTGGATTCAAACATATCATTCACATTCTTCATTCCTTCTATGTTTCGAATCTGTCTCGCGGATTCAAACATATCATTCACATTCTTCATTCCTTCTATGTTTCGAATCCGTCTCGCGGATTCGAACATATCATTCATACTTTCTCTTTCGTATTTTGTACTTTCAATTTCTTGAGAGTCTTACATTTCCCTACACCCTCACGTCCACCTACTCCCTAATTCTAACGGACATACATGTAACAATTATCACGGTCTCACGAACGTCATATGTTTCTTGTGTACTGGCCAGGTACACAATCCACATACTAGTTTCGTGTCTTCGTGTAATCGCCACCTTATGTCCGAAGAATTAGTTTTCAGCACGTGTAACAATTTCAAAACTTCATTACTATCCCATTATTATCTTTCATTTAAAATTCTTCTTCTGTTGATAGGTTTTGCCATTACATGTACTTACATATATTGAATCTACGTACTTGGAACCAATTTATCTTACTGCGTGCCTTGGTGTCAGTCCGAGACCGCAGTCGCGGATCATCCTCATCCAAACAACTATGCTTATCTTACACACAACATAATGTTAGTTTCTTCATATACATACTTAAATTCATACTTACATTCGCTTCTACCTTTAGATCTTGATCGAGTCTTGGATTGCACGGGTTCCTTGTCACAAGAGCACACAGGTTTGAGTTCAAGTATTTGCCTCCTCATACTTGATTTCCCTCAAACCAGGGCTCTGATACCAACTTGTAACGCCCAGATTTCCTAATCCGAAAAAGTACTATTATCATACTATTATTTAACAAAATTCGGGCATGACCCGTTCGTATTATGAACAATTCCCTGTAAGACCAACTTGTAAGAACTTAAATACGACACAACGGAAAATATGAGTCCATAAATTTCGTTCTTAAAAAATCATATTAATTACATGAAGACTCAATTGCAAATTGTAAGACATTCATTAGAAAGGATTCACAATGTTACATTTTATCAAGGCTTCATGACCTGTTTAAAACAAATTATGTGACCTTTCTTTCCCGTACAATCCTTGCTCTCAACTCGATCTATGTCTGCTTCACTTCACTAGTGGTAGAGGAAACCCGAACGACACCTGTGGACACCACGTACAAACTAACCATTAGTCATTAACACACCATACAACATTAAAGCATATAATAGAATTTCGTAAAGCATTCTATGAAGTAAACGTGGAATTGTCCAAGCGCTTTCTTAAATACTCTTTATCCAAACCCGGTTTCATTCCTTCATGAACCCGAAGATCTCATACCTGCATTACATTCCAACTCAAGCACATCATTAGTAATCGTAAATACTCAAACGCCTTGATAACGTTCATACATATGTCTCTAGCATTGTACATTCATTCACACATACATTCACAATTACGCACTTATTATCATATATACATTTATACATACGTACCTTCATACATGCCTATGTCCCTTCCTACGCACAAACAATTATTCACGAAGATATACACAAGTTCCTGTTTACCACTTCTTACATATAGGTTTATGCCGAAATGACATGTTCATAACTTTACATAGTATAGACGATATACAAATCGACCTACGTGCCTTCTAGATTCCTATACATATATGCTTATAAAATTTCCTACACTAACATGAAACAATCCGTTCAGTCACTAACCGACGACCTTTAACATCAATTAAATTCGAAACCATTCTTAACGTAAGTTATGAGGCCTTGGAAAACCCCTTTTTAGTCAAGTCCCATGCTCAGAATATCAAAAATTCAGCAAAATGCCAGCCGCACGGTCCCTTGCGGGCCGCGTAAGCCTTGGCTTACTATTTCACGGGGCGCGACAGCTCCACCATAAGCTACGGTAGTGCCCAGCTCAAAACCCATTTTAATTACTAAAACTAGCATATCTTGACCAATTCACATCCGAAACACTTGAGGCTTGCTTCTAATTATTCGTAAAACGTTTCCCTTGCATAAATGACTAAAAACCCTTACCCATGGGTCCTAACCATAACGAATTACGTTACATTACACGACTTATACACATAAATTCGACCCGTTTGAACTTACCAATTTTCTTTCGGCTTAAATCACAACCTTCAACCTAATAAAGCATTATTAGCTTAATGCTCCTGATTAATACATGCACTTTCATGATATTTCATAAACATACGTATTAAATTTATTAAACCTACTAAAAGGTGAATCGAAATTCACTTACCTTGAGCGTCCGTTCTCGCTTCCACTTCCTTGTCTCCTCTTGACTCGTTAGCTTTCTTTGCTTGATTCCTTGCTAACGCGATGCATATCCTTTCATTCCATTTCATTACAACATTGTTAGTATACATGATCATTCATCTTATCAATCATTCCGTTCCTATGTCTCATTGACTTTTATTGGACAAATACTAACATACATATGGCATAGATCCATTATCACATCATTCATAACATAACCAATTCAACTTACCGTCATGTACGTCATATAATAATCTAGCAAATATTCACATGATCTCCTTATTCTCACAATAGTGTTAGGAAGACTAACCTTATTATTCATACCTTGTTGACTTTCTAAAAAGTAAACTGTCAATCATACACACTTCCAATCCGGTAAACATATAACCACTTAGTCACATTACTTTCATTAACCAATCATTCACTGAAAATATGATGTTTTGGGACGGCCGTTTACTGTACTTACGAGCTTGAAAAAATTACAATCTTTTTATGTGACGTGCCCCTCAAAGGGGTTATCCTTGTGTTAAATTTTTAGAGTCTAACTCTCTACCAAAAATTTATAAAAATTCATCTACTAAGCTGCAATTAGATTCGTCACTTCTGACAGCAGCTTACGGAAAAATTCATTTAAAATTCCTCGTTTATCCGATTGACGAAATTCCAATTGGAGATTTTTGGAATCACCTGAAGCTACCTACAGTAAAAATTTGAGATCATAACTCAATTCCTAAATTGAGTTATGACATTCGTAATGGGCTGCAAATTCTGCCAGAAAACGCAGCAGCCTGAACCTTCGATACGGAAAAATTAATAAGACGTTCATTTTTCGTCGAAAAAATGCAATTCCAGTTGGGTTTGAAAGGTTTTTCCTGGGAGTTCATCACAACTCAATAAACATCAGTTTTTGACAAGATTTGACCCAGTTACAGCCAATTACATTCGCCTGTAACTTTCTGGACATATTTAGTTTTCACCAAATCTTTTCTAAATATCTCTCATTCTAACTTCACCTAGACATTTCATCAAACACTTGGCGCGCATACAAGTTTTTAAGCCTAATGTACAAGTATTTTCATACTTTTTTCTTCCTAGTTCTTCCTTTCAATCATCAACAATACAACATATCCAACTAATTACATACCATGTTCAACCTAACTAGCAAGGATTAATCACATACAACATAATATATCAAGAATTTAAACAAAGATTGGACATGAGTGACATACCCATGTCGCCACTTTTACTAACCCAAGTGGGTTTCATCTTCAAACATCAATTAACATCAAATCTTGTATTATTCACATTCCATATGATAATTCTAACATATATTCATGCTTAATTTCACTAAATTTCGTGGATTGATCAAAACCCATTCTATCAATTAGCATCAAATCATACAATCTAACTTACCCCATGTTGGAAACCCTTAGATGATTGAGAAATCGATCACATGCATACGAATTTCATCCATAAACGCCTCCGATTGTTAGGTTCTTGATGAATTGGAGAAGAAGGGTTTTCCCCTCTCCTCCCCTTTCGTGCGTCGCACACCCACCAACACACACTGCACTTTTTTTTTATTTATTCCTTGTTTAGTTTGAACATTTACATATTCAGCCCTTGTAGTCTTTAAGTTGTCATTCTTGTATAATTTTTCTAACTTTTTGAACTTCTTTCATTTATTTAAAACTTTACTAATCTTTTAAAACACTTAAACATTCAAATAATCCATTCTAAGATTTTTGGGGTGTTACACGCGTGGTCCCAAAAGTTGTCAAAAATGAACTCGGTTGGTCCCCTGACCTAACCTCTGTTAAATTTCTCAGTTAACTATGTGTGAAATGACTATATTACCCTTGAACAATTAAAAGAAATAAAAAAATATATAAAGAACTATTCATCTTCTTCAACCTCCTCCACCCTCACAACCTGCTCCGAAACTGACCACCACCTCAGCTGCCGCTGCTGCTAATCTGAGTCGCACCACCACCGCCTTGTCTGTCATCACCATCCTTGACATAATCACATCGTCGTCGTCGTCATCATCATCATCATCATCATCATCATCATCGACACATCGTCATCATTACTAAAAGAAAAGAAACAGCTGAGACGGAGAGGAACCTGGTTTCACGACTGTCGTCTTCTTCATCATCGTCGACCACCGTCACCGCCGCCGTAGCGGCGGCGGCGCCGCCTATCTCCACCGCTCTCTCTCTCTTCCCGATTTCTCTCTCCCCTTCGTCACTTTCTCTCTCTTTCGGACCAGATTGGTGCGAGGTGGAAGAAGGTGGGGTGGGTGTGGTCGTCGGTTAACCGCCGGCATCGACGCCGGTGTCCAGCACGTCTGCCGGAAAGAATATAGAGGGAGAGAGAACGAGAGTGGGCAGGGGTTTGGGGGTGTGTGTGTTTTGAGAAGGAGGGAGGTGCTTTGATTTTGTGTGGGTTTGCAGTGGAAATTGAAAGGTGGAGGAGGTGGTGGTGTTAGAGTATATATATTTTTATTTCTTTTAGTTGTTCAAGGGTAATATAGTCATTTCATACATAGTTAACTGAGAAATTTAACAGAGGTTAGGTTAGGGGACCAACCGAGTTCATTTTTGACAACTTTTGGGACCATGCGTGTAATTAGTAAACCACTAGGACCAAGTATGAGATTTTTACAAACAATAGGGACCAACCAAGCATTTAACTCTTATAAAAAATTTACATCACATGTATACGTGAAGTTAGGGTTGGATGGAAACTAATACAAGTTTTTAAACAATAATAAGTTGTATGTTGTAAACGTGTTACTAGCTTATTTAGTAGAGATATATGTCTTTTAGAGGAAATGCATATAGTCAAAATTAGGCAAAAGAGAATAATTTAATATTATAGATGAAATAAAGTATTAATAAGCTTTAGTTTTCAAAATATTGACATAGAAAAAGACGAATAATTTAATACTATGGATGTAATAGAGTATGAGCAAGCTTTACAATTAAAAATATTTAATAACCTATAGGTACGGTTGGAGAACTCGCTAGTCGGTTGGTGAGGTGGGGACTAGCTACTACTCGGGATTAATCGGGATTGGATTGAATTGATCGGGTTTTTTATATGTAATTTTCAGTCTTATGTATACATATACACATTTTTATAGGTAAATATTTTAAGTAGCTAGGTTTTAACTCTTAATCAACTCATTTTTTTAAGTATACAAGATTAATTGTTGAAATTCACATGGATTGGTTGGAAACTGGCCGGAATTTAAAGGTTTTGGCCGGAATATACATTTTTTTGCCGGAATCACCGATTTTTGGTCGGCTGACTAGGCCCGACTAGGCCAACTAGCGATTAATTGACTGATTAACGAAAAAGTACTCAGTTACTGGTCGACTAACGATTAATCACCGACTAGTCACGATTTTTACAACACTGCCTATAGGTAATCCACTCATTTTATGGACCCAAAATATCGACTTTTCTCGACCAAGTCAACTTCCACCGAACATTCCCTTTAGCTTTAACCTTTTGACTCCGTGTTTCCTACTTTCCTTCGACATTAAACCACACCACATGTATTTTATATCTTTTTTTTCTTTCTCGATTTATAGACGCAAAATTACTTCTATATACATAATAGAGTTAATTACTGTTTTCGTCTCTGTGCTTTGTCAAAAATCACTATTTTAGTCCACTAGTTTAAAAATTGCGATTTCAGTCCCTGTGGTTTCACTTTCATAACCATTTCAGTCCCTGTGGTTTCACTTTCGTAACCATTTCAATCCATTATTCTGTTAAGTATAGGGACTGAAATGGTTACAATGTGGATTGAAATGGTTACGAAAGTGAAACCACAGGGACTGAAATCGCAATTTTTAAATTAATGGACTGAAATAGTGATTCTTGACAAACCACAGGGACGAAAATAATAATTAACTCTACATAATAATACATCATTTAGCTATGACACAATTTACCTAACATGCACTTTATATGTACTAGTGGGGTGCCCGCGCGATGCGGCGGGAAGTACGACACTCAAGTTGATTGTGTTAAGCGAGAATCGATTAATCGAAATTATGGTTAGGTTATAGTTATGGTGTATGGGATAACCGAACCATTTATACATAATATTTATAGATTTTAACTATCAATTCATACACATATTCAAGAGATTTCTTTTCCATTATATCATAAAAAAATTGAGAAGTATGTTACAACATTTTCCATTTAAAACAAAATATATTAAATTAAAAAAAGTTGAAAACTATATTACAATTTATTATAATCCAAACTAACAATTTGTTCATTTGAATATCCGAATTAACCAATGTTATTTTATATAATAGTTGACATAAGACATACGCTACTACATAAAGTTTGTAAGCATGTGACACGTAATTATACATCAAGTATTGCGATCATTTAGGTATATAGTTTATCAAATTAAAATACTATAAAAACATATGATAAAAGTTAATTGATCTTTCCAGTATTTGCATGAAAGAATAGTAGTAATTTAATTCAATGTAAAATAACGATTTTGTTTGGTTGTCATAAATATAATTCATAGGTTAATTCAACGTCATGGATAAATGATAAAAGTTGATTATTCATTGAGGATGATAATCTTTTAAGTGAATATAAATGTCAAATGAAGTCATTAGATGCATATTCAATTTTATATAATTTATATGTCGTTAATATCATAGTTAACAATAACAAAAATTCTTATTATACTCCTTCGCTATTATGTACCTTTGGTTTGTTCAAAGACAACACAAAACATCATAGTTTGTAAAATAATGATCTAAAGATAAAGGATTCAAGGAAGAAAATCGGCACATCGTGTAACCCGAATCGCAATTTATGCAAACCTAATTGCGGAAACAAAAAGTTAATGTACGCGAACTTAATCGTAATTTATGTGTTGAATATACGCAACTGTCGATTATCGATTCCATGCGTAATCACAATTATATAAAATTTATCAAATGATTGAGGGAATTGGTACATTAATAGAGTGGAAGATGAAGATTAATAGGCAGTTCAACAATGGTATCTATACATCAGTTTTAGATAAACCGACTAAAATCAAAGGAATGAAGTAGAATTCATTTTTGTAAGTCATTCAGATTCTCATACCATTTTTTACTTCCTTGGATATGACGATGAAAATATCAATATTCCTTCTGGTTCATTACTTGTTCTCAATCACGATAACCGTCAAATCTTCGACCAGTTTGAAAATGCATCGCCGGATTCTACGTCCAGATAAGCGTTTACCAGCCAGGAATGAACGTGACGAAAGCCAAATTGTTTGCCAAAACGAACTGGCGACGACAGGAACAACCATGGAAGACAAATTTGAAAATGAAGATTAAATGGAAGATTAGTAAAGAAATTTAAGTTTACATAGGTATGAATCAATTAATTCGATGGAACGATAAAGAATGCTTACGATAGGGAGGACATGCAAGGTGGAACCAGGTTTAGAAGTTGTGGTCGACAAAGGATCTTCATGGGGTTTTATAATCCAATTATTATTCAAAAAAAAAAATATGAATGGGGCAAATGAGTTAATGAAACATAATTATATTTTTCAAATTAACATCTTCTTCATCAGTTACAATTTCTCAATTCTCATCGGTTAGGAATCTTATAGGTGTTTTGAAGGTTTCAGAAAAAGAAAAGGAAGATGGAAGGTTGCAAGTTTAATGTACCAGTTATTAATTTAGGTTTCAAAATTCCCCCTTTGGTGTTTTACTTTTGCATACGACCATGTTTATTTTTATAATTTTTTTTTCAGACATAAACTTATCTAATTTTGTTTCCTATTACAACTTATCTAATTTTTGTTATTACACGGTTTCCTTCAATTTCACTTTAGCCATCTTTTAATTAAACAAACATTTCTGATTATTATTATTACTCTAATTATTAATTAATTACCCCCATCATTCATAGATAACTTTAATATTACAGAATTGAATCTCATTACTTCTTATAAATAACTTTTAATTGAATCTCATTACTTTTTATAAATACCTTTTAACTCTTAAGTTTCTTTGGATTAAATAGGGTGTTTAAAGACAAATTTGTCCTCAAAAAGTAGTTAACAGATGCATTGTGTGTTGTAAACTAACAATTTCTACTTGTAACTCTTACATTTTAAGAAGTCCTTGTGGGAAAAAGACAAATTTACCCTCAAACATATAATTAATATATGCATTATGTGTTGTATGATAAGTAATTATACTTGTACCTCTTAACTTTTAAGAAGTCCCTAAGGAAATGCTTTATAATATAGTATAGATGTGATAATTTTCTTATGTATTCAAATCAACTCCCTTTTTAGTTTTTATGTATGCGTAGTTTTTTTTCTCCATTTTCAATTAGACATATACAATAATTATGAAACATGCAACTATGACACAATTTACCTAACATGCACATGTGTTCCATAATTACTTCTATACTTTTATATACATAAAATACAACATCATATAACTATGACACAATTTACCTACCATGCACTTTATATGTATGAGATCATTTTCTTATGTATTCAAATTTCAAATCAACCCCCTTTTTATGATTAATACATATGTATCAAAACTATATTATATGCATCGTTCTTATTTCATTTTCAATAAGGCAATATATAATAATTATGAAACATGTGTTCCATGTAACATATGCCATACGTGATTAGTCTTTGATCTTTGAATATGTGTTGTGTTGTGTTGGCCAATGAGTTGATGGTATATGCCATACGTGATTAGTCTTTGATCTTTGAATATGTGTTGTGTTGTGTTGGCCAATGAGTTGATGGTAGAGTGGTAAGGGGAGACATGGTGTTCTAAGTGAGGCAAGTTCGATTCCTGCTCTCTCCATTAGTTTTTGCGACACCTGGTGATGATTGGAGAATAGGCGGAGATCGCTAGTTCCATCCTTAACTGAGCGGGTTTTACCTCACCGCACCTAGGTGAGGGTTTCCCCGGTTCGGAGGCGAGTGTATCCCTATGTGGTAAATTTTGTTAGCAACACATTTTGGAGGATTCGTTGGCCGTTTAAAAAAAATATGCGCTGTGTTAAAATCGGATGTTTGAATGACTCAGGTAACATCTTATAATACGAGTCAAAATAAGAAAACTCGTGTTTGACTCGAATTGGGCTGGGTCCATTATCTATATATAGGTTTTAAAACTATTCAATTGACAAAAATGACTTTTAACTCAGTGGTGTCAATGTATTAAATACAAATTTGTGTTTTCAAATGGTAAGAGCTTGATGTGGAAAACATGGCGTAGTTTAGTAGTATAATTATGGGATTTTTACATATTTCTCTCTCCTAATCAGATTTATTACATATTTCCCTAACCCATAAATTTAATTACATATTTCTCCTTTCTAAAGAAGCCTTATTACATATTCCCCCAATCTCTAATTTTAATTACATATTTCACCTTTCTAAACCCCATATATTACATATTTATCCATTTCATTAAAAATACTCTTATAGAATTACTATTTTACCCCTAATGAGTTTATTAAATAAATAACTACAATATATTTCCTAGCTTCACTTTTGAACCCGGATATTTTCCACCAGCTCATAGTTATAGTAACTATTTATTTATTTAACAGTAAAAAAGTTAGCTTTTTCGTTTTATTTTATTTAATTGGCATGTTTATCCTTTTGTTATTTATTTTATCGGTTAATTATTTTTTAATAAGAGGTTGTTTTTCATTTGAATATTAACCTTTTGTTATTTATTTTATCGGTTCATTATTTTTTAATAAGATGTTGATTTTCATTTGAATATTTTAATAATATTTTTATTGTATAGATTCTTTTCTAGTTTTTATAAACAAAATAAAGAAAAAATTTATCAAATTCATAAAGTATCAATAAAGCAATGTTAATTATTCATGTGTGTACATCGATTATTAGAGAAAAAATTGGCCCACATACAATTAGATTAAGAGTAAACATGTATTTTCTTTTAGAAATCTTAAATAAGAAACCTAAATATCATACAAAATAACAAAAATATTATTAAGATTGTTATAACAATAAGTAGTGATATTGTAGTTATTTATTTAATAAACTCATTAGGGGTAAAATAGTAATTCTATAAGAGTATTTTTAATTAAATTGATAAATATGTAATATATGGGGTTTAGGAAGGTGAAATATGTAATTAAATTTAGAGATTGGGGAAATATGTAATAAAAATTTAGAGATTGGGGAAATATGTAATAAGACTTCTTTAGAAAGAGGAAATATGTAATTAAATTTATGAGTTGGGGAAATATGTAATAAAGCTCCTTAGGAGAGGGAAATATGTAAAAATCCCTATAATTATAAAGTAGTTGCCATTCTAAAAAGTGACTAATCTATTAGTTATGATTATTAGAATATTGTTAAAGTAATTTGTAGGTCCAACTAGCGGAGGATCTAGTCGCCTAATCCTTGTATACGAACTGACCCGGTTGTGCGGAATCCAACCGGAGATGCAAACCGAGATCGAGAACAGGAAACAGAAAGATTCAACGTTTAAACCTCAAATATATTAATGCTCGACAGTTTGTTTACAAGATTACACAAAGTTATACAAACTATCTCTGGTTCTCTCGTGTCTCGCAGTTGTGTCTCTCAGTTCTGTGTCTTTTCTTCTGTCTCTGCTACCCTTCTGTTGCTGTATATATACTGACACAGGTTGACGAAACTTACATCTGGTCAACGAAACATGGGCATGTCGATGAAAGATCTCGACGAAACACCAATTGTGACAAAACAAGGAGTGTTTCGTCACACTCCCAAGCCGACGAAACTTGTTCATCTTGATTGGATTTTCGTCGTGTATTCGGAGTTTCGTCAACAACAGATGTGCTGGAGTTTCGTCATGGGCATGTTTGGCAGGAGTTTCGTCAACAAGAACATGCAGAAGTTTCATCGAATAACTGTTGCAGGTATGCAGGTTATTCGTCAATGGATGTAAGATGCAGATTACAAACAATCAGCAGCAACCAGCAAACATGCAACAGCAAATCATCAACTAAGACTTGCAGACTTGAGGTGATCACGATCCGAGACACAACGGAGGATGTCGAGTCTCGGTCTTTAACTTGAAGCGATGACGAACCGAACGAAGTCGCGTCCACATAAAGTGTATCAACAAACTCCCCCTTGGACGCTGCTCGTGAGGGTTTATATTCCATGTCTTTCATGTCAGAGGATCTTCAAAGTCTTCACGTGTCGTAAGTAGAAAGTGTATCAACAAACTCCCCATTTCATTTAGGAAGTGTGTTAACAAACCCCCCCTTAACATAAGCTCTCCCTTGAGTTATGCTCATGAATCTTTTGATCTTCAATTCTTTAGATCCTTGTGGTGTTGATGATAGGCCAACGGCAACTCGATCATCTTTATCTTTTGAGTGCCTCCATGTCGTGTCTTCATTCCGAAGCTTGTCATCGAACACGTTCTCTTCGCCTTTAGCTGGTTTGATTGCAGCGTCTGCACATACAAGAAAGTGTTAGGGGTGGATTTTCTAAACCTAAGGATCACGGATTCTCAAGTGCAGCCAGGATCACGGATCCTCAGTTCCGTCTGAATTAAGGATCCTTAGAAGACGTTGCAGGGTTAAGGATCCAGGATCCTCAATGTTATCCTAACACTAACGGTTGTTTCCATTACATTTGAGCTTGTTTTGCAGGAATGGACGAGTGGGACTTGGTCTTGCCGATATTCTTGGGGAATATGCTCTCAATATTCCGCACGTGCATAGCTTGGTGACCGTTTTAGAAGTCGTGGGTAGCTTGCACATTTAGCGGATAGTTAGTTATTTAGATTATTTCTATTTTTAAAGGGGATAACAGCTTGAATTAGAACATATTAGCAAACACACACACACACACTCTCGCAAGCTCTCTGCAACTTATTGGCGATTTCATACATTTTGCACACTAGTGATCCTTGTAACAAGCTTGTTATCATCCCGATTTGTAACCTTTATTTGTTTTATATAGTTGGTGATCGGTAGTTTCCATCACCTGAGGTTTTTTATGCCGGAGATCAACTCTTGATCAAGGTCTTTTTCCTCGTATAAATCCTTGTGTCACTTGTTCATTTCATTCACAAGTTGTTCGTAAATTTGTTCATTGATCTAAGCATCATACCTCACAAAAGAAGATTTGGTTGCATTATCCAAGTCTGATTTTTGACCAAAACAGTTTGGCGCCCACCGTGGGGTAATTGGTGCTTCATTTCTGAGAAATTTCGTTCATAGTGATCATTTCGGTTCAAGCAGATGGCTTCTTCAGCAAAGAACACTTCGAGTTCCATGCCGGCAGTCACTTCTTCACAGGGCGTTCCACCTTTGCCTCCACCACCTTTTGGATCCCAGAAGAATGCTGAAAATGCTGCGAAGAAACAAAGCCCCATCTTCCCAAAACCACCAACTTCTACTGTTTCTTCTAGCCCTACTAACAGTGATCTTTTTTACTTTGATTTTGCAGATGAGGGATCACATACAAGAGCAGGATAAAACCAACGAAAGGATCCTCCGGGAGATTGGTGACATCAAGAAACAGAAGAAATCAGTGGAGGATCACTCTCCTCTGATGCTGAGGTCGTTGAATTTCGACACTCCGGTCATAACTGCCCAGCAATCTGCAGCTCCAGATATCCAATACCAGGGTGGATCAACAGGAATGCGTTCTGGATCATCGGCAATGACTCAGGCTCTAGGATCCTACTTTCAACCTTCAGGATCCTCTTTTCAGCCTCAAGGATCCTTCTTCCAGCATCAGGGATCCTCTCAGGTTCAGGGATCCTCTCAGGTTCAAGGATCCTCGTCTCAGGTTTTCGGATCAATGGGTTATCCTCCAAGACCCCTAGTCACAGCACATCAAGGATCCAACATCTTTCAGGATCAAGGATTCTTAAGGAGTGTACAACCTGGAAGTTCAGATGTTCATCTAGGGGACTTCATACCAATGCAGACCATTGCTTCCTCTGGTCCTTCGGTTATGCCAGAATCCCGTCAATATGGATTCACATCTGGGACTCCAAACTTGAATCCTCCGGGAGGTAACACTTTGAATAATTCTTATACTACTAACCATGGCTTTATGCAGGATACATGTATCAACCAGGCTATGGCTAGAGAATTACAGAAACTGAAGGATATGATATCCAGTGTTCCAGGGGTGGTTAAACCCATTCCTGAAATCCAAGATGGAAGCCATAAGATATCTCATTTTGCACCACCTATTTGTGATGCAGAAATTCCAAAGAGGTTCCAAATACCAACCATGAAGTTGTATGATGGTTCAACGGATCCAGAAGAGCATGTAGCTCAGTACAGAGAAAGGATGGAGATCAATCCAATTCCTGAGAGGTTAAAAGAAGCATGTCTATGCAAGTGTTTCAGATCCACACTCACAGGATCAACTCTTAAATGGCTGCTAAGTCTTCCCCCTTACTCTATTACTTCATTTGCTAATCTAGTTAATCTGTTTAATAGTCAATTCTCTTGTAGTAGAAAGTTTGAACGATTAACTAGTGATCTATATAGGGTAACACAAGGTCAAAATGAATCACTTAGAGATTATATCACTAAGTTTAGTAAAGAATCCTTGGATATTCCTAATTTGGATATTGCTACGCTGTAGAAGCCTTTAAAATGGATTTACTTAGGGATTCATTGTTCTATGATGATCTTGTCATGACCCCTTGCAGGAATCTTGATGAAGTGAGAACCAGGGCCCTTAGATTCATCCGATTAGAGGATGATAAAAGGATCCAGGAAAGACTGGCAGGATCCTCAAAGCAGGAAAAACAAGGATCCTACTTCAGGAACAACAAGTCTAAGTCTTATAACAAGTCTGATAACCAGAATGTGCATGCAGTAGAACAGGAAGAGGATGATGAGGATTATCCTCCAATTTCTGAATATTGTTTTTTTGTTGAGAACAATGAACTAATCCTTGCAATGCAGAACCTAGGTGAAAAAGCAAGGTGGCCTAGAAAAAGTGATAAGTCAACTGCAACAAAAGACAAATCCAAATGGTGTGCATATCATGAAGATTTTGGTCACCTCACTGAAGAATGTATTGCACTGTGAAAAGAGATTGGTTACTTGTTGAGCAAAGGGCACTTGAAGGAGCTGTTGGGAAGGAAAAAGTCAAGGATCCAGGATCCTGAAAAAGTTCCAGAAAGAGCTCTTGCTCCTCCTGCTGATGCACAAATTATCAACTTCATATCCGGAGGATCAGACATATGTGGCACCTCCTTTTCAGCAGCCAAGAGGCATGCTAAGGAGACCAAGATGGATAATGGGGATAGACCCATCCGAACCTCTACTGTTACACGGGAAAAAGTTATAACCTTCGATGAGGATGATCGTGTTGATGTCCAGGATCCTCATCATGATGGTCTTGTCATTACTTTGTTTATATCTAACCATTTTGTTCGCAGGATCCGGATAGATGGAGGAAGCTCAGTAAACATCATTCAACTTGATGTCCTCAAGAAGATGAACATTCCTGAATCAGATATTGTTCCAAGATCCTCAGTCCTTGTCGGATTCAGTGGAGAAACCAAGAATACATTGGGGGACATCAAACTTCCCATCTACATAGAAGGACTTCATTCTTATAAAAAATTTTGTGTCATAGATTGCTTATCCTGTTGCAATGTTATCCTTGGCAGGCCATGGATACATGACATGAAGGCAGCCCCATCTACATATCATCAATGTGTAAAGCTTCCTAGTCCATGGGGTGTGGTGAAGATTGAGAGTGATCAACAAGAAGCCAAAAATTGCTACACATCATCAATGAAACCAGCCTCAAGACCCAGGGAGCAATAGCAATTAAAGCATCCTCCAAGAGAAGTCCTGGAGGCAAGAGAACAAGATGTGAAGGATATCCTCATGGATCCTGAGGATCCTGAATCCAAGATCTTCATAGGATCAGGGATCCTCGATAACATTGAACAGGACCTAGTATCCTTCCTAAGGAAACGAAAAACTACCTTTGCCTGGAAGCATGAAGACATGACAGGTATCTCTAAAGATATAATTACTCATAAACTTGGCATTGACAGGTCGTTCAAACCCATACATCAAAAGAGGAGGAAGTTTGCACCTGAGAGGAATGCCATTATTCAGGAGGTGGTAGATAAGCTGCTCAGAGCAGGTATGATCAGAGAGGTTAAGTATCCAAGGTGGTTAGCCAATGTGGTCGTTGTTCAAAAGAAAATCGGAAAGTGGGGGGTATGTGTCGATTTTACTGATTTAAACAAGGCATGTCCCAAGGATCCTTTCCCATTACCCCACATTGACTCCATGGTGGATGCTACTGCGGGTCATGAGTTGTTGACTTTTATGGATGCTTCATCTGGATTTCAGCAAATTCAGATGGAACCATCTGATCAAGAGGATACAACCTTTATGACCCCAACTGGTATATACTGTTATATTGCTATGCCGTTTGGACTAAGAAATGCAGGTGATACTTATCAAAGGCTAGTCAATATGATGTTTAAGGAACAAATTGGACACACTATGGAAGTCTATATAGATGACATGGTGGTTAAGTCCAAGAAAGCTGAGGATCACCTTAGAGACTTGGAGGAAGCATTCGATATCCTTGATAAATTTAATATGAAATTAAATCCTTCCAAGTGTCACTTTGGTGTTAAAGCAGGATGTGCAAAGATTGACGGGGAGGATTGCAGCCTTGAACAGGTTCATATCCAAGTCATCAGAAAAGTGCAAGGAATTCTATGACATTTTGAGAAAGAACAAGAAATTTGAGTGGACTGATAAGCATGAAAATGCTCTCAATGCCCTTAAGGATTACCTATCCTCAGCTCCTGCCTTGATGAAACCAGAAAAAGGGGATATATTATCCTTATATCTAGCGGTATCCTCTAAAACAGTAAGTGCAGTCCTTGTAAAGGATCACGAAGGTACACAACATCCTGTCTATTATGTAAGTAAGAGTTTGCTTGATGCTGAATCCAGGTATTCACATTTAGAAAAACTTATCCTTTCTTTGATTATGGCATCTACTAAATTAAGACATTATTTTGAAACTCATGCCATTATTGTTAGAACTAACTTTCCAATTAAGAATGTTCTCAGGAAACCTGAGATGTCAGGAAGGATGGCCAAATGGGCAGTGAAGCTCAGTGCTTATGATATAAGATATGAGCCAAGAACTGCCATTAAATCCCAAGCCTTAGCTGACTTTGTGGCAGATTTCAGTAGTGACTTGCAAAGGGAAGCTGAGTTAGACGTCCAACAGCTTGAAGAGACTAAGGATCCTTGGATACTCTTCACAGATGGAGCCTCTAAAATCAAGGGAACTGGACTTGGAATACTACTAAAATCGCCACAGGGGGACATAATACCCCACTCCATAGCTTGTGAGTTTCAAACTACTAATAATGAGGCTGGATATGAAGCCTTGATAGCTGGTTTGCAAATTGCCAAGCACATGAGGATCAGGTATCTTGAGGTACATGTAGATTCATTGTTAATTACTAATCACTTTAATGGATCCTATGCTGTTAAAGGTGAAAAGCTAATCAAATATTTAGAGATAGTCAAAGAATTGACACTCTCTTTTGTTTCCTTTAGTTTGACACAGGTACCCAGAGAAGAAAATGCAGAAGCTGATGCACTGGCCAACCTTGGATCATCCTTGAAGATTTCGGAGGATATTAAAATCCCTATTATCCATATCCTAACTCCTGCTATTGAGGATCATGTAGCTATGGAGATAGGGAGGATTCTGAAATCATCCCTAGTAATGATACACAATCTCGTTCAGGATCATGGATCCTTCCAATCATGAGACATATACAGCATGGAGAAATCCCTACAGGAGAAAATCCTAGAGCTTTCAAAATCAAGGTATCTCAATTTACAATATTAAATAACATGTTATATAAACGATCCCTTGCAGGTCCATACCTAAGGTGCATTGAGGATCCTGAGGTTCAAGAAGTCTTAAAGGATTTTCATGAAGGAGATTGTGGAAACCATACTGGGGGCAGAGCACTGTTCTCAAGGATCCATAGAACAGGATACTATTGGCCTACAATAAAGAAGGATGCTGTTGATTATGCCAAGAGGTGTGATCCTTGTCAGAGACAAAGTAATATCCTTCACCAACCAGCGGAGGTCCTGCATCCTGTATCCTCTTCTTATCCATTCATGAGATGGGGAATGGATATAGTTAGTAAACTTCCCAAGGCACCTGGTGGAAAAGTGTTCATGCTTGCTATGACTGATTACTTCTCCAAGTGGATAGAAGCTGAAGCTTTTGCTCAAGTCAGAGAAAAAGAAGTGATATCATTTATTAAAAGAAACATTATTACCAGATTTAGTATCCCTTCTGAAATTGTTTGTGATAATGGATCCCAATTTATTGGGAGTAGAACTACTAACTTTTGTAACAGCTGGGGGATTAAGATGATAACATCAACACCAGTCCACCCACAAGCTAATGGTCAAGCAGAATCATCCAACAAGATCATCATCAACAACTTGAAGAAGAAGCTTGGATCCAAGAAAGGAAAATGGGCAGAAGAACTACCTTATGTACTATGGGCTGATAGAACAACCCCAAGAATGCTACTGGCCAGACTCCATTTTCTTTAGTGTTTGGAGCAGAATCAGTGATCCCTACAGAGATGGTGGTTCCTACTGCAAGAACAAGCATCCGTGATCCTGAAGGAAATGCTGAGAACTTGGTTCAAGACTTGGATACCATAGAAGAACTCAGGGATTTGGAAAGGATAAGAATGGCTAGTTATCAACAAAGGATGGCTGGAGCTTATAACAAGAATGTCAGGATCAGGAAGTTTCAAGTTGGTGATATGGTGTTGAGGAAAGCATTCCAAAATACCACCAATCATGCTGATGGCAAGTTAGCACCTAAATGGGAAGGTCCCTATCTTATTGAAGCTGAGGCAGGAAAGGGGGCATATCGGTTATTAACAATGGAAGGAGATTTGCTACCAAGAGCTTGTTGTCCACTTAAAGAGATACTTCATGTAATAAGGATCCAAGATCCTCAATTGTTTTCGTGTCCGATGTCCATGAAGGATCCTCAATGGATAGATGATCCTCACTCTGGTAATGATCTAACCCCAATTTATCCACTTCTTTAATTAACTTATTTACAAGGAGAAGGATCATGGATCCTTTATCCTTCTTTCATTTAGTTCTGAGTTTTGCAGATGGTTGATGTATCCCTAGCAAAGGATCAAGTATTCACAGAAGTCTCCTAAGTTTTATGGGCTTGTCCCCAGTTTTTTGGGCTTGTCCCCAGTATATTGGGCTTGTCCCCAGAATTGTTGGGCTTGTCCCCAGTCTCGCCAGCAGCGCACGATGATCCTGGTGCAGTTCAAGGCAATGGGACCAGTACCCGCTTTAGGGGGCTGACAATTTCATTGTACTGGCTGTATTTAGGATCCTACGTATAATGGTAGATGTACCATACATCCGTTCCTAAGGTTTCTAACGTTTTCACGTTAGCTAAGGTTTTGGCATTTTCATGTCACTAAGTTTGGATAGTTGCCAGTGAGGGCCATACTCCAGTTTACGCAAGATCCTTTGGGCTTGTCCCCAGTTTTTTGGGCTTATCCCCAGTATATTGGGCTTGTCCCCATAATTGTTGGGCTTGTCCCCAGTTGCTAACTCTTCTCTTATATTGGCTTAGTCCCAAGTTATGTTCCATTTCAGGTTTTTGAAGCTAAACAGCTAAGGATCCTTGATCCTAACCTTTTATTAAGGTTTGTCTTTTGGTTATCCTGATTGTAAATATTAAAGGTTTAGGATCCTAACTTAGATTCTCAGGTATGATCCTTACTTGCCTTAATTTTGTTCTTTATTTATCTAAGTGACCTTTATTCTTTGACAACAGGATACATGATCCTTAAGTTACATCACTTTTTTGAATTTTTCAATTATAGGATATTTGATCCTTGATCATATCCTAAACTTTTTGACTTAATCTACTAAACCTTTGTTCTTAATTTATGAATTCAAACAAAGTGTATCATAACAACTGAAAGGTAAAGTATTCACAAATATAACAACAAATGAGATAGTCAAAAGATTAAGCTTTTATTTATTTAGCAAAAGATTAACCCTCTAAAGGTTTTCAAAATTGCCAACCCAAGTTTCTACCAGCAAAACGTGGCCCGTCCACTTGGGTTGGCAAAGGGTGTCCATATTAACAAGGTCTAAGTGCAGGAAATAAAGACGGCAGGATAACAAGTGGTTTCATCCCCCAAACAGAGGATCCATCCACCACCCATTATCCTACCTATTGTCCAAGGATCCATGATCCTCAACCCTAAAAACTATTGTTTAAGTACAGACCAGCATTGTTCAGAAAACACCACAACTAAAAAACATTAAAACCATAAAAAATGGGCTCCGGCCGCGTCTAGATAAATCCATCATCGCCCATTGTTGCAGCCTACACCTTCGCTGCATCACCATCGCCTCCAGCCTCTGCATCACCAGCCTGATCCTTCGCCCCGCTGCCGCTTGCCTCGATTGCCAGAACCTCTTCAGTCTCCTCTTCATCCTCCAACTCAGCTAGCTTGGCCTTCCAGCCTTCTTGGTCCCAGGCAGTCCTGTCAAAGTTAGGATCCTCAGCCTCCTTCGCCATCTGAAGCCTGATCTTGAGCATAGCAATGGCGGCAGAAAGCTTAGCACCCTCCATCATTTCATCCTTCTCGTGATCAGCATTGATGTGGGCCATGACCAGCTGCTTTTTCACCAAGTTAAGCTCCTTCTCGAGGGTAGAGATGGTCTCATCCTTTGCCAGGAAGATCTTCTGAAAGTCCAAGTGCTTCTGCTAAGCCTCTTCAACATACGCATCAAAGAGCATCTGGATCTCAGCAAATTTCTGCAAAAAAAAGAATGGCACAGTTCAGGATCCGTTATCCTCAAATGGGCATGATAGAATTAAGGATTAGGGATCCTTACCTCAGAGAAGTATTCTTCAAACTGATGCCGGATGAGGGGCAGGCCTTCAAGATCGTCAGCGGTCTTCCTCTTCTTTCCGCCCTTGCCCTTGGAGGTGACAGGCTTAGGAATTGGGACGCTAGGGCTGGTAGCAATGCGTTTCTTGCCGGACCGGGCAGTGACAGCATCAAGATCACTGACACTGAAGCGAGAGGCTGATTTCGAGGACTTTCCAGCACCTACAAATGGCAAACAACAGATAAGTATCCTTAATCTATATCTATTTAAACATACATAAATGTGAATACTTACTTGACATGGTAACTGAACTGGAGGATACTTCTTGTGAATCCTTTATGTTGGCCTGGAATGATCTAACTGCAGGATCAAGGCTCTAAAAGGCAGTGATCCTTTCTTTTGTTGCAGGTGACTGAATGAGATGAGAAACTGAGATAGCTGCATAAAAAACAGAAAAAGGATCAGTTATCCTCAACAGAAACGGGGTTATCCTATGGTCCTTCTATAAGGATCCTATGTCCTACCATGGGTGGTCCACTTTTTGGGGAGATCTTTCCCGTCCGGGATAGAGTCCCTCCTAACAAAGAAAAAACGCTTTTTTCCAGTGGGTATCATTCTTTGTGGTCTTAAGGATTGGGTGAGGATCACCAGGTTTGTGTTTGAATAAGAAACGGTGTGAACCATGGCTCACAAGATTACACAACTCAGCCAGTTCCAACATTCCCAACTCTATGCCTTCCTGCTCAATGATGTTCTCTAAGGTGTACAATACCCTCCACATCATCGGCATAGCCTGGATATAGCACATACCGGTGAGTGCAAAGAAGGATTGGGTAAAGGCAGGGAAAGGATAGGAGTATCCTATCAGGAATGGGGTGGCCGGAAAACCAACCCAAGTGTCCGAGACAGAATCGCTCTTCGCAGAAGGGTCGAAGGATTTGAAGACGGTATCCGCCGGAAAACAGTGGCGAATCCGGTCAATCTCCGGGTCGGTGAAGCAGCAGAGTTCCTTTGAAGGATTTTGGATAATGCCTTGGCTTTTCAAGGGACTATCCTTCTTTGGGTCCTTAGCCGGTGAGGATCTAAGAACCATCTTCGTCATGAATGTTCAGAAAGATGAAGATCAGAATAAGCAAATGAAGAGAGAAGGAGAAGAGAGATACCTGATCAAGTTTCCGAATGGGGATTTAAAGGGAAGTAACGTATGAATTTAAATGCCTCTCAATCCTTATCTCTAATTTCGAATTTATAATGATGATTTTGCAGGTTGTCATGTCGCTGACGTATGATCTGCAACGGCTAGTTCAAGTTTAACGGCTATATATCCGTTACTCAGTTCGTTGGAGATGTTTTGGTCAAAAATCAAGCAATGATAATGCAACCAAACTTTCTGTTGTGAGGTATGATGCTTGAATTGATGAACAACAATAAGGATCACTCAGAAATGTAATGAACAAGTGACACAAAGATTTATACGAGAAAAAAGCCCTTGATCAATGAATGATCTCCGGCATAAAAAACCTCGGGTGATGGAAACTACCGATCACCAACTCAGATTAAACAAAAAATGTATTACAACTTTGGATGATAGCGAGCTAATTACAAGGATCACTATAGTGTATTGTGTAAAAAAGTGTGTAATCGCCAAGTGAATTAACGAGAGCTGGTGAGAGCAGTTGTAAGAGTGTTTGTGTAGCCAAAAATAGCCAAGTGTGTCTATATAGCTCGCTACCCCGTTTAAATATGGAAAATATCTAAGCTAACAAACATTCCGCATTTGGTGCAAGTCTCCCACGACCTCCATAACGTCCATTTTTGCCATGCACGTGCGGAATAAACCATGGAATATGCTCCAGGAATATCGCCAAGACCAAGTCCAAGCTCGTACTCCTGCAAAACAATATCATATCCAAAGTAGACAATCGTTAGTATAAGGATCCTTAAGATGATCCATGATCCTGATCCTGAAACACTTCTGAGGATCACCAATTCAAACAGAAGTGAGGATCACTAAATGCAACAGTAAATGAGGATCACTAATCACTGGGAAATCCTCCCCTAACAATTGCCCCCAAAATATAAGGAGTAAATAGTAAATAACGAGTTATATTTTCGTTCTTATCCGTAACAAATCAACGGATAACTAGCCGTTGGAGTCGGACTAGCCGTTACGAGCATGACGTCATTGGGATGACTATCCTGCAAAACCATTATTATAAATTGAAGTTATGGATAGGGATCAATTCGCATTTAAATTCAAGAGAAACTCCCTTTATATCCACATTTAAAGATCAAGCAGGTATCTCTCTTCCTCTTCTCCCTTTACGTTTTATTTCTCTGTTCATCTTCTTCTTTACCCTCATGACCAAGATGATGCTAAGATCCTCTCCGGCTAAGGATCACACAAAATACAGTCCTCTTAAGAGCCAGGGGATCATCAAAGATTCATCGAAAGAAAGATGCTGCTTCACTGATCCACAAATAGACAGAATCCGCCACTGTTTTCCGGCAAATTCCGTTTTCAGACCATTTGATCCCACCGTTCTAAGTGATTACGTTTCTGAAACTTGGGTAGCTTTCCCTGTCACTTGACGTGCTGTCGTAGGTACACGCAAATTTAATCCCAATAACAACTATAGATAGTGGTAAAAGGGTATCGAACTCAGGGAGTATGTGGAAAATATGTCGATTATATAGCTTTGCGATTAAACTACAATTAACCTAATTTGCAGAAAATAAAGATCAATGAATTGGATTGTTGTTTTAGAAAACTAAATTAATTAACTAATTGCAAATCAAAATTGGTTGTTTAACAGATTAGGAGAACAATGACCACCTTAGGATTCAGTTTCTTTTAACAATTGTGTGAAATTCCAACTAGAAAGAGTTAAATAGACATAACTCGTGCATAAATAATTGAAGTGATAAAAGGGAACAAAGTACTCGGATTATATAAACGCGAGGTTGTTTCCCGATGATCAATTAATCAATAACCAACCCTAACCCTTCCCGTGATATCTCGATTGCCAACGACACCAAGAACGTACGATTGAGACTAGAAATTGCACTATCAATTAACAAGCTACAAACAATTATGCATACACCATGATAATCAAGCAAACACAAGTTATCATTCTAGAAATTTAGAAATAAACACACAAAAGTTCAAGAGAAACCTTCACCTAAGATGATCACCGAAAGTTTTAGCCGGACATAGCTTGGTGAATCATCATAACAATAAGTTCAATGTTCATACGAATCCAAATCACAAACCGAATGTTAGAAATTGTTTAGCACCAAGCAAGAATAGCCAAATTCGCCCCTAGTGTCTCCCAAAACCGACCAATGATGAGAATAGGTGAAAAGACACCATAAAACTGATTTAATAGAGCAGTTACATATTTTCGCATCGCTTCCACCGTAAATTACGGTATCACCGTAATTTACGGTGATGTCCAAAGTGTTACGGCATGGTTCTTCTGAGTTACGGTGAGATTCAGGTGCATTTCAGGTCCACCGTAATTTACGGTGGTACCGTAAATTACGGTGACAACCTGAATTTTGTGCTTTGTTTCATCTTTCGTTCCACGCGCGACCCGTTCAACTCCAAACCGTCCAAAGCTGCGTTTAATCCACTTTTAGCTCCCGAACCGCACCTGAAACATAAGCAACCGTAGTTATCTAATTCAAGATAATTACACAATCAAATGAGGGATAAACTTGTCTTTTAACATCATAAAGGGTTGTCCTACGGACCACCCGTCACATCCCCACACTTAACCGTTGCTTGTCCCAAGCAACTCATCAAACCGTTTTCTCAACAAGTGATCAATGTAAACCAAACAAAAACAAGCAATCCTTTTACTAACCCCTTTTAACACCCAACTAATGCACCCTTCACTATGTCTCTCCTCTCGGTAACAAGTAAGCACTAGCAATATGAGCTAGACACACAAAGGCTAACGGGCGGTTGCACAACTATAGGCTTGTACCTAAATCGATCATTCTCCTAACAAGTGCCAAACATGAATGCAAATCAAAGGGACTTTCAAGGTTGTAACGTGGCTAGGTGTATGGGTAGGAAATGGAATATATATGAAGTAGCAAAAACTTAACCCGGTCTTTTTATTACATAATCAAATAACCAAACAACTACTAACTTACTAAAATATACAAAACAACTAAACATCACTTCTTTTTCATTTTTCTTTGCTTTTTCTCCTTTTTTTTTCTTTTCTGATTTTTTTTTTGTTTTTTTTTTCAAACAACCATACAATAAAGCATCAACATATCTACATCTTACTACTAAAACTACTACTACTAACACTATAAGACCGGGTCAAATTGGGTAAATTTTTAGGTAAGTAGGTAGGGGGTAACAAATGATAGGCTTTTAGGCACAAAATTGGGCAACTAAATGTCCAAACCCCCGCCCCTCTCGCAACCATGCTCATATATATAACTTATGAGGTCCAACCCCCCAAATCCCACACTCACACACACTTTGACGAGGCTACCTAAATGCCCTTATCCTTTCTACATTCATGTTCAACTAAGGCCTCGAACCGTATTCAAGCACAAGTTCTAATGCACCCCCACCCGTTGCCACTCTCATCAAAGACAATCATTATTTATGTACAAGTGTGGCTTCAACTCTCACCAAGAATGAAAGGGTATCAAGGGTTGCCGGTGCACCATTTGGGGTTAATCTAGGATGTTCAAATTCTCAAAATGTTTTGCTTGACTCAAAATTTTTCAAAATCTTCAAAAATTCCCCCCATCCCCACACTTGGGATACATTGACCCCAATGTATGGTTTTAGGAGGCTTTGATCACTAAAATTCATTCAACATCAACAAACACTTAAACACTCAAACCCCAAATTTCTTTTTGGATTTTTTTTATATGTTTTTCTTCTTTTTAAAATATGACACCACCAACTCGCACAAACCCAACATAACATCACAAACTAACACCACCCAACCGCCCAACCATACACAAAACAAGCTAAATAAATATTCACATAATATACAAGGAAAGAGCACGACCTGACTAGTAATAGCGGGGTCCCGGAGGTCCAAAAACGGAAGACATCATGTCGTTCCATTCACCGAATGCAAATGAGCCGCTACTACTCCCCCTTGTTGTTGAGCTCTTTCTTGTTGGCGTGGATCAATCCATTGGGAATGATGGATCGGCGGGGTTGGATACGAAACACTACCATCATACGGTGGTAGAGACGCATAATCCACATGTTGTGGATCCACAACCACCGGCCGCCCGGCATGCCAATCTGAGTGCATTCTCCTTTCTTGGTCGTCATGGTATCGATTATTCATTTCCACTTCACGGGAATACGCATGTGTGCGATTCCATGCCTCTTGACGATCAAGGTTTTGTTTCAAGGACCGCTCTATACTTGCACTCATCCTCGTGTTTTGATCAAATAACGTCCGCTCCGACCCCGGCCACGACTCAAAAATGGGTGCCGGAGGACGTTGATTTTCGATCACTTCTTGCATCGTGCCTTCATAAGCCCAACCCGGCACATAAGATTGCTCCGTATAATCGTAAAACATACCACCACAACCTCTACCATAACCCCCTTGACCTACATTCTCACCTCCTTGCGGCTCGTCCGCATAATCCTCGTCACCACTTGGAACTGCCTCCTCATCACTTTCCGGCTCATCCGGCTCACCCGGTAAAAGATCTCGTGCACCCACCTTTAGTGCTCTCCATCACTGCCCCTCAGACTTAAGTTTATGATACCACTCCGACTGTGTGTATGACCAACCAATCCCCAACTTATCTAATGTAAAAGGCAGATGCCTTTTTGTTGCCCTTCTATCTTCAGATGTTATTGCCTTTTGCTGTTTCATCAGTCCCGTGATTATTCGGCAATACGGGACTATATCTCTTCCTAACTTATTTCGGCAAATCCATAAATGGTTCATGATTAGATATCGGATGGGAAAGCATGGAGCCCCATGGAGTAGCGAATAAAGAACGGGTACTTCGGGAAACCTCACTTGCTCTTTGTCCCCCCTTCTCGGAATGACATTCAAGAGGCAAATAGCCAACAACAACTTTGCTTCGATTCTCAAGTTCTTCCGATACAAGATTCCACTGTATGTACCGGGTAAAAACAGTGTCGCCAACATATCATTCCACCGGGGATGCTTTTCTGGCTTTACCAAAAGGTTATCAAGAGTGGGAATCATGTAGTCACGAGCTGGAAGGCTATCGTATTTCCCAAGCTTCTTCAACGTGTCAAAAGACATCTCCACCGGAATCCCATGCACTATACCCGTTAGCTTCATTTGTGATGGCTTTTCATATGTGTTGCACTTAAGAGTTGCCATCCATTCTTGTATTTCAGTGATAAACAAGTTGTTTTTATCCTTATCAAAGCAGCTCAGCGCCCCCTCCCATCCTAGAGGGCGAAATTTATCAAATACACCAAACGGGCTGAATTGAACCTCATTAACTTCTCTCTCACAAATGAATGCAGCAGCCTTGTTTTTCAATTTATTCATACTGTCATGGTAAAGTGTCGGTTGCCACTCCTCTGCTTGGTCATCCAATGGACCCGAATCCCATTTTGGCTTTTCAGCCGGGTCCAACTCCATATCTTCCTCACTTTCACTTTCGCTTACTCGACCCATGTATTGTCTTTTTTTCGGTTGTACTTCCGGTTGTTTGCCCTTTCCTTTCGCTGAAGAGGATGAACTAGCTCCCACTTTCTCTTTCGTCTTAACCATTTTCCTACACACATTAGAACAAACAACACAACCAAACGCAACATTAGTCTCTTTTACCCAAAATATCCCCACACTTGCTTGTTACTATGGTTGTAGATGTTAGTGAACTAAAAGTTTATAAATTTTTCAAAAATTTGGGCATGATGTCTCTACAACGTAGAGATTCCCAAAAGTTCACTACTTTACTATCAATCCTACATCTACAAACCATATCCATGTTCAAGTAACAAGTAACAAATCAAAACTATGAACAAGCAAGTGGGTATGAACAAATATCAAAAATAACCTCAATCTTCACAATGCATCATCAAAATACAACAAATAAACTTCCATACCTTTGTTTGACGATGCTAAAATGCTTGTGAAACAAAAACTCCAAAAACCCCCAAAAATTTTCGGACTAGGGTTTGGAATTTGGACCCGAAAACTAGGTTTTCTCGTAAATCTCTTGGCAAAATCAGAAACTACGTGAAAAATTAGTCAAGATAGACCTAAATTTCACTTGGTTTGGACAAGAATTGAGAAAGTTATGAGTGATTGAAGGTTGAAGAAGCTATGGAGTTCTTATGGATTTTCTGGGTCTTAGAAGAAAGTGATGGATGAGAATAATGAAGAAAGAATGAGTGGTTGGGGTTAATTTTCGGAATTGATGTGTTTATTATTTTTTTTATATGTGTAACGCAGGAACCAGAACGACCCATCTGCTCGCCAGGTCCACCGTAAATTACGGTGGGACCGTAACTTACGGTGGATGCTGGCCAAAAATCCCTACCGTAAAACAGGAGGGTTACACCGTAAAGACCAATTGTTTTTCACTTCCACCGTAAATTACGGTGAGACCGTAAATTACGGTGGCTTCTGGGTATTCCTGGATTGCTAAAAATGTGATTTTTATGCATATTTTTTATATTTTTTTTCAGTTTTTTCGATTTTTTTATGTTTTTAAATTTTTCCAAAAACATGTAAAAATCAACCTATCCCCTCGAAAATCCCGTGTTGTCCTCAACACAATGTTAGAGTAATTCGTGACTCGAATATCCCCACACTTGTTTCAAACACGGACTTCAAGGAAATACGGTAATTATGCAACCTATACAAAACAAAACAAAACAAAATGAAATGCTACTATTTACACTACCAAACCTGGGCCTCTCACGGTTGTTCCTCATCGACCGGGCGTAAGATGTATCCCGCTTTGTCAAGCTCCAAGTTGTTGATGTCGTTCCCTTCCAAGTATGGCTTTAACCGATGACCGTTCACCGTTTGTTGTTTCAATGTTTGCTCATCTTGGATATCTACATCACCAAATCTCCCAACTCTCCGAACGACATACGGGCCCATCCATTTGCTTTTAAGCTTGCCCGCGAACATCTTGAGTCTTGAGTTATACAACCAAACTTTTTGTCCAACTTCAAACGTTTTCTTTCTCAATTTTGCATCATGTACCTTCTTGAGCTTGTCTTTATAAGCCGATGCACATTCATATGCCTCATCTCTAATCTCTTCGATCTCGCTTAATTGCAACTTCCTCATCTTACCCGCCTCGTCATAATCTGCGTTTACCGTCTTAATTGCCCAATGTGCCCGATGCGCTAACTCCATTGGCAAGTGACAACCCTTTCCATACACCATCCGGTAAGGCGTTGTGCCAATAGGAGTCTTGTAGGCCGTTCGGTATGCCCACAATGCATCGTCTAACTTACTCGACCAATCCTTCCTATCCGTTCTAACCATCTTCATGAGAATTTCTTTGATTTGACGGTTGGACACTTCGACTTGTCCACTCGTTTGCGGATGGTAAGGTGTGGCAATCCGGTGATTCACGCTATACCTCTTCAGCAATTTCCCAAAATTGAAGTTCTTGAAATGCGAACCACCATCGCTTATAATAACCCGCGGGATGCCAAAACGAGAAAAGATGTTGGATTGAACAAATTTACAAACAACCGAATGGTCGTTTGTGCGTGTTGCAATAGCTTCAATCCACTTCGAGACGTAATCCATCGCTACCAAAATATAAAGAAAGCCATTCGAATTTGAGAAGGGACCCATAAAATCTATACCCCATACATCAAATATCTCTACAACCAAGATTGGTTGTAATGGCATCTCATCCCTCTTCGATATACTTCCCATCTTTTGGCAATTTACACAATTTCTAGCAAACTCACATGCATCCTTGAAAATTGTGGGCCAATAAAACCCACATGAGAGAACCCGGTAGCCTGTTTTGTTCCCACTAAAATGACCTCCACATGCGGACGAATGAGCATGGGTCAAAATTTCCAACACTTCTGTCTCGGGCACACACCTTCGTATAACTTGATCCGGTCCAATCTTGAAGAGATCCGGCTCATCCCAAATGTATTGCTTTACTTGGACCATAAATTGTTGTCGTCGCTTTTTGGTCCAATGACTTGGGATGGCACCCGTGGCTAAGTAATTAACGTAATGAGCATACCACGGTGCAACAAAGGTGGAAACGGCTAGAAGTTGTTCGTCGGGAAAACTTTCATTGATTTCACTAACATCATCGATTCCTTCCACCGGAATCCGAGATAAGTGATCCGCCACTACGTTCTCACTTCCCTTTTGTCTCGGATTTCTAAATCGAACTCTTGTAATAACAACACCCACCTAATTAAGCGGGGCTTCGCATCCTTTTTCTCCATCAAATATCGGACCGCACTATGATCCGAATAAACCACCACTTTGCTCCCCCAAATATAAGCACGAAACTTATCCAAAGCATACACCACCGCTAATAACTCCTTTTCGGTTGTGGTGTAATTGAGTTGCGCTTCGGATAAAGTCTTGCATGCATAGTAAATCACCACCGGCTTTCTATCAACCCGTTGACCCAAAACTGCACCGATAGTAGTGTCACTTGCATCACACATTATCTCGAACGGCTTTGACCAATCCGGTGGTTGCAAAATAGGAGCTTTGACCAAGTGTTCCTTCAAAACAGTGAAAGCTTGCATACACTCATTAGTAAAATCAAATGGGACATCTTTTAATAACAAGTTACATAAAGGTTTGGTGATAACACTAAAACCTTTTATGAAACGTCTATAGAAACCCGCATGTCCCAGAAATGACCTTACACCCTTAACATTTTTCGGAGGTGGCAAAGATGCTATTACCCGTATTTTTGCCTTATCCACCTCCATTCCCCTTTCCGAAATTACGTGACCCAACACAATGCCCTCTTGCACCATGAAATGACTTTTCTCCCAACTAAGCACTAAATTTTTCTCAACGCACCTTTTTAAAACCTTTTGTAATTCGTTGAGACAAGCATCAAAACTAGTGCCAAAAATGGAAAAGTCATCCATAAATACTTCGAGCGACTCTCCAACCATGTCCGAGAAGATACTCATCATACATCGTTGGAAAGTTGCCGGTGCATTGCACAAGCCAAATGGCATTCGCCGAAAAGCAAAGGTGCCATATGGACAAGTGAAGGTGGTCTTGTGTTGGTCATCCGGGTGTATTGCTATTTGATTGTAACCCGAATACCCGTCCAAAAAGCAGTAATATTTTTTACCCGATAATTTTTCAATGATTTGGTCAATAAAAGGTAGCGGGAAATGGTCCTTAGAAGTGGTGGCATTCAATTTTCGGTAGTCAATACATACACGCCACCCGGTAACCGGTCGGGTGGCAATTTGTTCACCACTTTCGTCCTTGACTACTTGAATGCCGGCCTTCTTAGGCACCACTTGGGTGGGACTCACCCAAGCACTATCCGAAATCGGATAGATGATTCCCGCGTCCAACCATTTAATTACCTCTTTTTTAACTACCTCTCTTAGGTTCGGGTTCAATCGCCTTTGAGCTTCTCGTGTCGGTTTGGCATCTTCGGTGGTAATGATTTTGTGCATGACAATTGATGGACTAATTCCTTTGAGATCGGCAATTGTCCATCCAATAGCTCCCTTGTTCTCCTTTAAAACTCCCAATAAAGCTTGCTCTTATGCCAACTCCAAATTAGAAGCAATAATGACCGGTAGAGTGTCATTATCCCCTAGAAAAGCATACTTCAAGTGGCTCGGCAAGTCTTTGAGCTCCAACTTTGGCGGTTCCTCTAACGATGGTTTAGTACCCGAATTTATCTCCGCCGGTAAACCTTCAAATTGATGCGTCCATGGTGGTCGACCTTCCTTCAAAGCCATGGCATCCTGTTTTTCCTCCTCAACCCGGAGTGCATAAGCATGTACCTGTTCAGAAAAATCACACAGGCAAACATCCAAACCATCCTCCTCATACTCATGCGGGTTGCATCCGTCAACTATATCTGCCATGAAACACTCATCAACATCATTAACATTAGAATTGTTAGTAAAAACATTCAAACGCATTTTTCGATTTCCAAAAGTCATATCGACTGTACCAAATCTACAATCGATTATTGCATGTGCGGTGCTAAAAAATGGCCGACCCAAAATTACATTTTGTTGTTGCTTTGGGTCCGCCGATGAGTAGTCCAAGACTAAAAAGTCAACCGGGTAATAAAATTCATCAATTTTAACAATTACATTTTGCACCATCCCTCGGGGTAACTTATGAGACAAATCGGCTGATGACGGGGGTAGCTCAAGACTAAATAAAATGACTAAATATGTAAGCGCTCAAAAGGTTAAACGGTTCAACGGTTGAAAAGCTGGGAGTTGGGAAAAGCAATGCAGAAACAGTAGCCGGTCACATCTAAAGATCGCTTCACCAACCCACAGCCGCAAAAGCAAAGCAGGTCTGCCAATGCACACTATTATCCGGGGGTCAAAAGCCTTCAACCCCCGAAAGGGGAAACCCTCCACTGCAAGCGAGGTTGCTAGTCTAATCCATTCCACTTCGGGAGATACCTTCTCTTATAAAATGACACTTCATTTACTTCAGAGAGGACATCCGGACCAGCTCTGATTCTCCAATCTCTGGTCATTCACATCGAATGCTTGTCTCGCACAAGTCATTCCCTTTCACATCCAACACACACATTCCCTTTGCTCCCACTTCCGAATCTGAGTACAATTCAGAGGAGGATCCATAGCAAAGAATAACAATAAACTAGTAAACCTCCTTCCACGTCTCGCAAACGTGGGGGGACCCCACGACCTGCGTTAGGCAAGGTTGAACCCTTCAACCATTCTGCCTAGCCAGTCCAGCTACCACCGTTGGTCTTGTATTTGTTGTATCAACAAGTTGGCGCCAACCGTGGGGCTACGCCGCTCTTTCTTCTCAAAAAGACCTAGTAGTGTAGCTCTATTCACTTAAAATCACCATGTCTGAAAGTGGATCCCCGGAAGAAGTGAATCAGATTCCAAACACTTCTACTCCGGGTAGTAGCCAAGCTCACGTGGCTATACCAACTTCTTTCTCAACTCCGGGGAGCACACCTGAGTTCCTCAACTTCAACACACCAACTCCGTCCCGATCCGGAGTTCCATCTCCTAATATCGGTGTCTCTGATGCCCCATCATGTGTTGAACTCACCCCTGAAGGGGTTGCTAACAATTTCCTTGTGCTAAGGACTCTTCTCAACCAACACGTGAGTAAGGAAAGAGAAAAGGGAGTGAGGATTCGTTTAGACTATGACGAACCTGAGCCAACGTTGTCTCCTGGACCACCTCCTCCTCTTTTTGCAACAAGAAGTGAGGCTGGTCCCAGTAACCTTTCAAACCCTCACCCTTATCTGTCCACTATGACAAATCCTACGGTGCATCCTATCTTCTCTTCCCAACCAATTACTAGTGGTGCTCCTCTGGGACATGAGCTAACTCTTGACCAGCTCCTACAATCCCCGGTGACAAGCTATCCAGCATCTACTACAACTACATGGGAGCAAGCTCTGTCCGTGCTCCCCCTAGCACGAAGTGCTGTTATGAGTGCTCCCCTCGGGATAAACTGCTCCACTGGCCCAGGAAGCCTTCAAGGCTTCAACCCTATGCCCAACATGATGACCCAGATGATGGCCAATTTCCCATGGCAACACTTCATCAATCAAGTGCTTGCCACTCAGGGAAACGACGGCAATAACAGTACTGTGGATGCAAGGACTGAAGAGGACTTGGCTAAACCATACAAGCCAAGTAACCTTTCATGCTTTTCAAGGCAGATAGCCGATTATGATTTCCAGTCAAAGATCAAAATGCCGGCACACATCAGGACATATGATGGGACTGAAGATCCTGAGGACCATCTTCAGATCTTCACCGGTGCAGCTCGGATTGAGAAATGGTCCAACGCTGAGTGTTGCCTAATGTTCATGCAAACTCTTGTTGGATCCGCCAGGATCTGGTTCAACGATTTACCTGCTCAAAGCGTTCGAAGCTTTGACGATCTCAGTAAGGGTTTCCTGGCCAATTTCTCTCAACAAAGACGATACGTCAAAGACGCAACAGTGATCTTTCAGATAAAGCAACGTGATGATGAAAGTCTCCGTGCTTTCATTGAACGATACAAGAAGGAAGGTCTGACTTATGTAGGGGCCGACGAGAAGATGAGGGTGGCTGGCTTCATGAATGCCATCACCTCTAAGTACCTTACAAGGGATTTCAACAAATCTCTACCCAAGACCTTAGAAGAAGCTCTTGAAAGGGCCGAAGCCCACATCCGGGGAGAGGAGGCAGTAGATATTAAGGAACAAAGAAAAAGAGGGTCCGGCTGGAGAAGCAACAGTCCAGCCAGAAAAAGAGGGAACTTCAACCCCTATGACAGGCGGCCAAAGGGTTCAGATCCTCGAAGGTCTGAAGGTCGGAACCTTTCAAGCAGGGAGAAAGGCATAAGCTTCACGCCCCTCACAAAGACCCCTCAAGAAATCCTTGCAACAGAAGAAGTTAAACAAAACTTTCGGCCTCCTAGACCTCTCCCTAAAAGCAGGAAAAATGAGAACTCCACCCAATACTGCGAGTTTCATGAAGAAAAGGGTCACCACACCAATGATTGCTTCCAACTCAAGAAAAGAATAGAAGAGGCTGTTAAATCCGGAGAACTCGCTCATTTGGTAAAGGGAGTCTGGGACAAAATGGCTGAAGGAAAGGGTAAGGAAGTCAATATGGTAGATTTCGACGGAAAGGTTCCTCACAAAAGACAAAGGTTGGAAGCTTGGGAGCTTCAATGTGTCTGTTTCCCCCTACGGAGAATGACCCTCTCTCTAGCCCTCTCGTGGTAGAGGCTACCGTGGGAACGTTGCAAACATGCAAGGCATACATAGACACGGATGCAGCCACCGAAATCATGTTCGAAAAATTCTTCAACCGATTGAGCAATGAAGAACGTTCAAGGCTTCAACCTTCTGGAACCTCTATAAAAGGTATCGCTGACATACCCCTCAAGCCTTTAGGGCAACTAACACTTAATGTTCGTTTTAGTGAAGGTTCAAAAGAAAGAACCCAACCACTCACCTTTGTGGTTATCAACATCCCCTCAAGCTATGATGTGATCATCAGAAGACCAGGACAGTGTGCATTTTACATGGCCGTGTCTGTTGGCCATGGTACAGTCAAATTCCCCACCGAAAGGGGCATAGCAACCCTTCAACCCTCTCAGGAAGCCTACATGGTTGAAGGTGAAAGTTCAAACAGTGAAGAAGACAGGAAAAGGTTGGTCATAAACCATAAATACCCGGAACAAAGGATAAGGGTCAACCCTGACCTTTCTCAAGAGACCCTTTCATACCTTGAAAAATTGCTAACACACTACAGTGATGTATTCGCTTGGTGTCCTGAAGATATGACTGGGATCCCCCGGGATATTGCCGAACACGAGTTGAGAATACCACCAGAGGTCAAGCCGGTGGTCCAGAAGAAAAGAAGCTTGGCACCTGAAAGAAGTCTGGCAGCCTGCCAAGAGGTTGAAAAGCTTGTGTCAGCCGGCATCCTCCGAGAAGTCAAGTACCAGTCATGGGTTGCAAACCCAGTTATGGTCAAAAAACCAGACAACTCTTGGAGGATGTGCATAGACTTCGAGGATCTTAACAAAGCTTGTCCTAAGGATTGCTATCCACTACCAGAGATTGATCTCAAAGTTGACTCCCTCACCGGGTACTCGTTCAAATGTTTTCTTGATGCATACAAAGGTTATCACCAAATCCTCATGAAGGAAGAAGATGAGGAAAAAACAGCTTTTCACACGGACAAAGGAATCTTTTGCTATCAAAAGATGCCTTTCGGCCTCAAAAATGCAGGAGCAACCTATCAACGGCTCGTTGACAAAGCCTTCGAAAGCCAAATTGGCAAAAACATGGAGGCATATGTCGATGACTTGGTTATTAAAAGCAAGACGGAATACCAAATGCTCGATGATATTCAAGAAACTTTCAAGAACCTCAGAAAGGTTAACATGAAGCTTAATCCAGAAAAGTGTTCATTTGGATTCGAGGAAGGAAAATTTTTGGGCCACATTGTTGGAAAACAAAGCATCAAAGCCAACCCTAACAAAGTAAAAGCCGTCCTTGAAACCAAGCCACCAAAGACCAAGAAGGAGGTTGAAAGCTTGAATGGGAAGCTTGCAGCCTTGAAGCGTTTTACCTCCAAGTTAGCCGAAAGATCTCTGCCCTTCTACAAAACGCTCAAGAACTGCTTAGATAAAAAGGATTTCAAATGGACTGAAGAAGCTTTCAACCAGATGAAGCAACATCTAGCTTCCCTACCAGACATTGCGGCACCAAAAACCGGGGAGTTAATATCGGTGTACCTCTCAATCATGGACGAGGCCATCAGTGCAGTCCTCACCATTGAGCGAGAAAAGGCCCAGGTACCCGTTTATTTTTTCAGCAAAACTTTAAAATTAGCTGAAACGAAATACCCTCCCCTTGAAAAACTCGCCCTAGCTTTAGTTCAAACAGCTAGAAGGCTTCGAAGGTATTTCCAAGCACACCCCATACAAGTGGTCACCGACCAACCAATTAAGAGTGTGCTTGAAAAACCTGAAAACTCGGGGCGATTAGCCAAATGGGCCATAGAACTGGGGGAACATAACATCACCTATGTCCCAAGGAAAGCTATCAAGGCTCAAGTCTTGGCCGATTTCATTGTGGAAGTCCCAAACCAAACACTTACTGAAGTAAACACTGCCACCACTGAACCTTCCAACCCTGAAGCCTGGAAGCTTTTTACCGATGGGGCTTCAAGCGTTGAAGGGTCAGGGGCTGGATTAATTTTGATTAACCCAAAAGGTTTGGAGTTCACATATGCTCTTCGATTTGATTTTCAGACCACCAATAACGAGGCTGAATACGAAGCACTAATAGCCGGCCTAAGGCTGGCCAAAGAAATGAAGGTTGAAAAGCTTGAAGTGTTCACGGATTCGTTGCTGGTCTCAAGCCAAGTGAATGATAGCTACATAGCTAAAGAGCCCAACATGAAAAAATACAGAGAAAAATCAAAGGAACCAATGAGTACCTTCCAAGCATGCAACATCAAACAAATCCCCAGATCTCAAAACAAAACGGCCGATGCCCTAAGTAAGCTTGCATCTCTCACTTTTGCCCACCTCACCAAGAAGGTACTGGTAGAAGTGTTGAAGGCCCCATCCATTAATGAATTGGAGGTTCAAGATGTGGTTACCGAAGAAGAACCAAACTGGATGACTCCCATAAGAAAGTTCCTCAAAAATGGTGAATTACCCAATGATCAAGTAGAAGCTAAAAGGGTTGAAATCAAGGCAAGACAATACATGCTGCAAGGAGAAACCCTTTACAAAAAGGGTTACCTTGCTCCCTTGCTAAGGTGTGTCGGCCCCGAGCAAAGCAAGTATTTGATCAAAGAAATTCATGAAGGAGTGTGTGGAGCTCACTTTGGAGCTAGGTCGGTAGTTGCAAAACTCATGAACCTCGGATATTTCTGGCCTTCAATGCATCGTGACACAGCCGAAGAATTGAAGAAATGTGATGCCTGCCAGATCCATGCACCAATCCCAAAAAGTCCCAAGCACGATTTAGTCCCAATAACCCCCGCTTGGCCATTCCATAAGTGGGGAATGGACATTGTTGGTCCATTTCCCCCAAGCAAAGGGGGAGTAAAATTCCTATTGGTGGCGGTAGACTATTTCACAAAGTGGCCCGAGGTCAAACCACTTGCCAAGATCACAGGAAAGCAAGTCATTGACTTTGTCTGGGAAAACATCATTTGCCGTTATGGATTGCCAGGAGTACTTGTCACCGACAACGGAAGGCAATTTGCTGAGAAGCCTTTTAGCGTTTGGTGCAAAGAATACAAAATCGATCAGGTTTTCAGCTCAGTGGCTTATCCACAATCAAACGGGCAGGTTGAGAGAACAAATAGAAGCATAGTGGAAGGAATCAAGACAAGATTGGGAAGATATGAAAGCAACTGGCTTGAAGAATTGCCTAGTGTTCTATGGGCAATTAGAACAACGGAAAAAACAAGCCATAAGAAAACACCTTACAGCTTGGTATTTGGATCCGAAGCTGTGATCCCTGCCGAAATAGGAGTTGTAACCCAAAGAATTGTCAACATGGATCCCGAAGCAAACCAAAAAGAGACCATGTTGAATTTACAACTCCTAGAAGAAGCAAGAGATCAAGCCGCAATTCAAGAAGCCAAATACAAGCAACAGATGGAAGCTTACTACAACAAAAAAGTCAAAAACGAACGTTTCAAGACAGGGGACTTAGTCCTCAGAAACAACGAAGCCAGCAAGAAAGAAAATCAAGGAAAGCTTGGCCCAAAGTGGGAGGGTCCATACACCATCCTTGAAGCACACAAAGGTGGATCCTACAAGCTGGCTGATTCAGAAGGCAAAAGGCTTCCAAGGCATTGGAACGGCAAAACATTGAAAAGGTTCCATGTTTAAACGGAAAGTTTGGTTTGTATCAAAATGTATTTCAAGCAGGATTATGAATACTTTTTGTAAAAAGCAAGTATTGCTTTAATGAATGAAGTTGTTTTTATCAAACTTGTCTTTCTATCCTAAAATCAGGTTGAGAACCTAGCAAAAAACTCCATGGCAAGTGCCATGTAAGGGGATGAGCTCCCAGGCCACATCGCTCAATAGGTTCAAGGGTTGAATGAGCCTATATAAGGGGTGAGTTCCTAAATCAATACAACTCCATGAGACTTGTCAAGAAAAAATAAAATTGTCTCATAGACGGGTATAAGCAGCCTACACCAAATGTTCCCGAAGTTTTAGAAATATAGTCTACAAAAAGGCTAAAAAACCAAAAGAAATGATTACAAGGATAGGTGCCATCCCTTCTTGTTAAAAATGCCAAGGCTAAGTGTCTGCAGCACTGAACCCTTTTAGGTATAAAAAAAATAAGGGCAACACAAACCCTACAAAGACAAAGTTACAAAAAGAACAAAACAAGTCCAAAAAAGAACAAAGTCAATGAAAAAAAATCACAAAGGTACAAACCAAGCCAGGACGCAAAACCAAAAAGCCTTCAAGGCTTCAAGCCACCCGGGAAATACCTCGAAACCTTAAAGGTTTCAACCTTTTAAAAGACAGCCAAAAGGCTTCAACGGTTAAAATCCAAATGAACTGCCTTGTCCAAAAAGGCACAAGCATAAAACCATAATAAAAGAAAAATAGTTAAAACATCACATCATAAAAAGTCCTAAAAAGACTTCCAAACATAAGTTAAGGCAAGTCCTAGTAACTTGCAAACCTAATCATTGTTCAACGGCCATACAGGCCTTCAACATAACCAAAAGGAACCTTAGGGGTTCCTGAAAACCTAATGTTGTTCAACAGTTACAAACCACGAATTGTTTTAACAAAGTGCTAAGAAAGCTACGAATCATGCATCAACAGATTTGGAAACTCTAGAACCTTCGCCCTTGGCCTTCTTTGTTTTCTTCAACTTTTTAGTCTTCAACCCTCCATCACCACCAACCGCTGAAGCCTCCAAGCTTGCATCCTTAGGAACATCCGGCTGGCCTGAAAGGGTATCGTCACTATCACCCGAATAAGACCTCTTCCTCGAAAGAGATCCCAGAATTTCAGCACAGACCTTCTCATTTAAGCCCTCCGGCTTCAAATCCTGCAACACAGCAAGAGGCTTACCAAAGCAACCAGAAACTTGATGGATGTAAGGATAAGTCAGCTTTTCCATTTGCTCAACGGAGCCTTTAAAAACATCAGAAGCTTCGGGACGGAACAGAGGTGATTTCTCCAAAGGATGGCCGGATTCGTGAAGCTTATACCCAGCAACGAGGCCTTGGTGTTTCCCCAGGTTGAGAAGTTTGGTGTAAACATCACCAAGGGCAGAGTTGAATTCCTTGGAATGTAGAAGGTAAGTGACAACCTGCTGGAAACCTTGCTCAATTAGCCACTGGTTGTCAGCGGTAGAACGAGCAACTGAAGCTTTCAACCCTTCTTTCTCCTTGCCAAAAGCCTGTTGCTGAATAAACAAAGTTTCCCAGTCAGCCCTAAGCTTCAATCTACCAGCCTCGAAACTCTTCTTCAAATCACCCATCTCAATCTCATGCATCCTCTTCAAGTCACTAACCTTCTTGTCCCACGCCGATTCTTTCTCAGCAAAACTAGCAATCTCCTTCTTCATCACAGCCATGGAGGATTTCATTTTATCTTTCTTCTTGGAGAACTCTTCATACTCCTGCATCCTTTGACGAAAACGGGCAATGCCTTGAGGAAGCATGGCAGCAAGATTGCAAGTACTTTAAATCATACGGGACAACATCAGATCATCATCCATCCCAGCAATGGTCTTGTGAACTGATGGAGGAGCAATGTGACTTAGAGCATCCTCACAAACAGCAGCATCTTTGAAGCTGTCATCATTCTTCACTGACCAAGCAGGCACATAAATCCCTTCCGGATCCAACCCTTCAACGTCCCTGCTTGAGGACTCCTGAACAGGAGTGGCAACAACCTTCTTGCTTGAAACCTTTTTGCCATGAACAACCAATTCCTTAGCCTTCTCAGCACCTGCTTCAACATCTTGATCTTCCGAAACTTCAATATCATCACTCAAGTCCACATGTTCAGTAGAAGTGGACTGAGGACCAGCTTTCAACAACCGACGAGAAGATCGACGAGTCGAAGACTTAGGAGCATTAGACTTAGAAAAACCCTTGGCGGTAGCAGCACTAACATAGCCTGAGCCCTCAAACCTTTGGTCAGCAGTCCTAACCACAACATTCTCACCAGGAACAGACGGAGCATCCTCCAAAACAACGTCAGAAGTATCGTCGCTCTTAATAAAGTCCAAAGCAGACATGACTGCAAAAAACAACAACACATAAGTCATAAGTTAAGAAAAACGTAAAAAGAACAAAAAAGGAAAATGCATACCCATGCCACTCCTCATAAGAACCGGATCCCGATCAACATTCCCCCAAATTTTACTAACCCCTAATAGAACAAGTAAGTGTTCAGGAAAGGGACGAACCCTCGAAGGGCACCCCCGGATGGCATTGAGAAAAACAGCATTCAATTCAGACTCGGAAGGTTCCGGAGCATTGAGAACAGCATCCGGATTCCTCCACACCATTTTGAAGGGGATGATAGTATCGGAAACCCAGAAAAAACGGTCTTTCCAAGCCCCAAGCGTAGTAACCATCGATGAAATAAGGCAGGTATCAACTTTGGTTGTTTCAAAAGTAAACCAATCGCCATTCTTAGCCAAACGAAAAAACCGGCGAAAAAGTAAAAGGGAAGGGTCATAGCCAAGAGCACGGCATAAAACCTCAAAATCCAAAACCCTAGCCATCCCCTTTGGATGGACTTGCCCAAAAGAAACCCGATAATACTCCAACAAGTTCAAAACAAAAAACGAAAAGGGATATCGAAGATTTGAAAACTCAAAATGACTACAATAAAGGGCAATCGAACCAGAAGGTGGTTTATCAACGGGAACATCACAAGCAGGGGCAGTGGGATCAAACTTCCTATCAATACCATATTCCATACAAAATAAATCTACCTCCTCTTGTGTTAACCGGGAAAAAGATTTTGCTAAGTCCTTACGAGCACCCATTTTTTGAAAACGGAAAATGCAGAATGAAAGATGAAAAGGAAACAGGGACTTACCTTAGAGAAGGAGAGAAAATGGAAGAAACTCGGAATAAATTATGAAACAAATAGATAAGTATGGAAATATAAAATAAATATAAGTCTACAATAGGGGTAATAATGTCCAAACAGTAACCCCTGCGAAAACCGCCACCCTATCAACTGCCATACATCAATCAAATCAAGTGTCAGTTATTTGAAATTCAAATTCAAAACATTAACTGCCGTCAACCTTTCAAGCCTTCAAGCAACGAACCCTCGAAACCTTCAAGCAATAAAATACGTACATAAAAGTCAGAAGTCTTTAAGCTTATCACCCAAAAGCCTCTGACTTGGGGGGCTGATGACGGGGGTAGCTCAAGACTAAATAAAATGACTAAATATGTAAGCGCTCAAAAGGTTAAACGGTTCAACGGTTGAAAAGCTGGGAGTTGGGAAAAGCAATGCAGAAACAGTAGCCGGTCACATCTAAAGATCGCTTCACCAACCCACAGCCGCAAAAGCAAAGCAGGTCTGCCAATGCACACTATTATCCGGGGGTCAAAAGCCTTCAACCCCCGAAAGGGGAAACCCTCCACTGCAAGCGAGGTTGCTAGTCTAATCCATTCCACTTCGGGAGATACCTTCTCTTATAAAATGACACTTCATTTACTTCAGAGAGGACATCCGGACCAGCTCTGATTCTCCAATCTCTGGTCATTCACATCGAATGCTTGTCTCGCACAAGTCATTCCCTTTCACATCCAACACACACATTCCCTTTGCTCCCACTTCCGAATCTGAGTACAATTCAGAGGAGGATCCATAGCAAAGAATAACAATAAACTAGTAAACCTCCTTCCACATCTCGCAAACGTGGGGGGACCCCACGACCTGCGTTAGGCAAGGTTGAACCCTTCAACCATTCTGCCTAGCCAGTCCAGCTACCACCGTTGGTCTTGTATTTGTTGTATCAACATAGGCCAAAACAACCGTTGTCTCCACCCTAGCTAACGGACCAAAATCATATTGGTCATATAAGCCCCCCGGTAAAATGCTAACTCCGGCTCCAAGATCTAGCAACGCCTTAGCCATTAGAAAATTACCAACTTGTATGTTAATCAATGGCGTGCCCGGATCTTGGAGCTTAGGAGGAAGCTCCCCGTTCAAAACCGCACTCACTTGCCCGGTTAAGTCCACCCGCTTAGGCATTTTCTTCTTATTTTGCCTTTTTTGTGTACATAACTCTTTTAAAAATTTTGCATACGCGGGTACTTGCTTTATTGCATCAAGTAATGGAAGATTAATTTTTACTTGTTTAAACATGTCCCACAACTCTTCTTTTTGGGGACCTCTTGATGCAATAAAATTTTTCTTTCCCGGGTCAAGTAAAGCTGATGGAAACGGGACTTGACTCGGTTCACCCTCAACTTTTTCACTTTTTTCATTTTCACCCAACCCCGATTTGTTAACATTTGTTTCTTTAGGTTTAACCGGTGAAACTTCATCATCACTATCATTACCCGTGATGTCCTCAACTACCCCCTCAACCAATTCGGGTGACAAATTAGCTTTAAACTCTTTTCCACTTCTTAAAACACTAACATGATGAACATTAACATTACCTCTTGACGAACCGTGTGATGGGTTTACCTTGGTGTCGCTAGGAAGTTGACCCTTGTTTTTCTTCAACTCCGCCACATCGGTTGCCAATTGACCCATTTGGGTTGTTAGTGATTGGATGCTTTTGTCACGAACCTCATCCTTTTGCATTCGAACTTTATCGAGTTGGTTCCGTTTTTGCATCTCCGCTTGCATGCTTTTTAGCATGTCCATCATTTCATTTCCACCCGAAGACCCCCTTGTTCTTGACCCGGTTGATATTGCTTTTGATAGCCTTGGTTATTCCCGCCTCGATAACCACTTTGGTTGTTGTAAGGTTGGCGCGAACCAAAGTTACCTTGGCTACCTTGAAAGTTCGGGTTAGCTTGATTTGAAGGGTTCCCATACCGAAAATTTGGGTGGTTCCTCAACCCGGGGTGGTAGGTATTAGAATTCATGTTGTTGAAATTTCTACCACCACCTCCTTGACCTTGAACCGCATGAACCTCTTCATATTGCCCTTCCACCATTCCTTGGCAATTTTCAGCCGCATGACCTATTTCATTACACAAAGCACAAACATCATAAATTTGGTTAGTAGTTTGAACATTACCATCATCTATTGCGTGCACTTGAGGTCGGGCAATGGCCGGTCGCGCTCTCCTCGATGCTTGAGCCTTTCTCTTTGATGTAATTGCCATGTTCTCCAAAAACTCCCAATCATCATTCTCGTAGTTTGTACCAAAAGTCCCACCGGTAATGGACATTAAATCACGAGCATCTTCGGCACTCAACCCCTCGCGGAAGGCATTCATCAACTCCCAAAGTTCAATCCCATGGTGAGGGCAATTCTTGATCATCATATTGAAACGTTCAAATGCCTCATGGAACATTTCACCATGTTGTTGTTGGAAGCTCCTCAACCCCTTTCTAGCATCATTAGTCTTTTGAGCAGTATAAAATTCGTCTAGGAAAATTTGTTGCATCTCCGCCCAAGTATAAATAGATGCTGAAGGCAAAGTGTAGAACCACTTCTTTGCCTTGTCCTCCAAAGAAAATTGAAACAAAACTAACTTGACATCATCAGCCGAAAAACCTTGACTCCCAAGAGTATTGCAAATTGAGTCATAGGCCTCTAAGTGGAAATACGGTTCCTCCGTTGCTAGCCCTTTATATTTCGGCAAACTTTGCAAAGAATTTCTTCTCACTTCAAAGGTTCTCCCTTGGTTGTTGTGAGGGATAACCACCGGTGAAGGGTTTTGAGTAATTATCGGCCTAAAATGCGCTTCAATTCCCCGTGCATGTTCCCTAAGATGCCTTCTTGGAACACCCAACCGACCCCTTGGATGAATAGGACCCATTGGTCTTGGTATATGCCCTTGTGGTGCGAATGGTTGTTGAAATTGTTGTTGTGGCATCGGTGGATGTTGAATCGGCCTTTGGAATTGAGCTTGCACATTTTGCGGACGAATTTGTTGCAATGGTGTCGGGCGTTGCACTTGTAGCCCTTGTGGTCTTGGCCGAATATGTTGTGGTATGAGTTGTTGTTGTGGCATTCCACCTACACTTGCCATCCCTTGAGATTGACCTTGCACATAACCGAAATCTCCTTGATCACCATAACCCCCATAAGCATACCTGTCTTCATCATAGCCCTCAAAATCTTCGTATCCTTCTTCATATCCATCTCCCCCTATACCCGAAGTTTGCCCAAATGGAATGGTCGAGTATTGAAAACCCGACTGGTTTGTTGGTCTAATTGTAGAGGTAGTATGGACAACAGTTGAACCTTGTGGTACTGTATAGGTTGAGGATGATTGCCCTGAAACTGGGAAGAAGTGAGTGAATGGTGGAATTGTAGTAGATGGGCTAAAGGTAAGACTGGGTTCGACTTGAGTAGTAATCGGTTGTGTAGTGTTAGATGGTGTAGTATCATGAGGTGGAGTAGGAATTGTAGTGGAGTTTGGTATAGTGGTGTTTGGTGATGGTTGTGTGGAAGTAGGTATAAATGACGAGGTCGTTTGACCCGTTGTGGGTGGTACTTGAGATTCTTGCATGATGTTTCGTGGTGTGATGGGTGATGTGGGTGAACCAACATTTCTGTTTTCTCTTACTAAAACACGATTTTGCCTTAATGTTCTTTCAATCTCCGGATCAAATGACAATGGTGACGCTTTGTGAGAGCCTCTAGTATGCATGCACCTGTAGAACCTGCACACTAAACACACCAGTGTAAACCCGAAAATAACAAAGCAAAACTAACAAACTGACACACGTTGCGCACTACTCCCCGGCAACGGCGCCAAAATTTGACGTGCTGTCGTAGGTACACGCAAATTTAATCCCAATAACAACTATAGATAGTGGTAAAAGGGTATCGAACTCAGGGAGTATGTGGAAAATATGTCGATTATATAGCTTTGCGATTAAACTACAATTAACCTAATTTGCAGAAAATAAAGATCAATGAATTGGATTGTTGTTTTAGAAAACTAAATTAATTAACTAATTGCAAATCAAAATTGGTTGTTTAACAGATTAGGAGAACAATGACCACCTTAGGATTCAGTTTCTTTTAACAATTGTGTGAAATTCCAACTAGAAAGAGTTACATAGACATAACTTGTGCATAAATAATTGAAGTGATAAAAGGGAACAAAGTACTCGGATTATATAAACGCGAGGTTGTTTCCCGATGATCAATTAATCAATAACCAACCCTAACCCTTCCCGTGATATCTCGATTACCAACGGCACCAAGAACGTACGATTGAGACTAGAAATTGCACTATCAATTAACAAGCTACAAAAAATTATGCATACACCATGATAATCAAGCAAACACAAGTTATCATTCTAGAAATTTAGAAATAAACACACAAAAGTTCAAGAGAAACCTTCACCTAAGATGATCACCGAAAGTTTTAGCCGGACATAGCTTGGTGAATCATCATAACAATAAGTTCAATGTTCATACGAATCCAAATCACAAACTGAATGTTAGAAATTGTTTAGCACCAAGCAAGAATAGCCAAATTCGCCCCTAGTGTCTCCCAAAACCGACCAATGATGAGAATAGGTGAAAAGACACCATAAAACTGATTTAATAGAGCAGTTACATATTTTCGCGTCGCTTCCACCGTAAATTACGGTATCACTGTAATTTACGGTGATGTCCAAAGTGTTACGGCATGGTTCTTCCGAGTTACGGTGAGATTCAGGTGCATTTCAGGTCCACCGTAATTTACGGTGGTACCGTAAATTACGGTGACAACCTGAATTTTGTGCTTTGTTTCATCTTTCGTTCCACGCGTGACCCGTTCAACTCCAAACCGTCCAAAGCTGCGTTTAATCCACTTTTAGCTCCCGAACCGCACCTGAAACATAAGCAACCATAGTTATCTAATTCAAGATAATTACACAATCAAATGAGGGATAAACTTGTCTTTTAACATCATAAAGGGTTGTCCTACGGACCACCCGTCATCACTCCATTCACAATAGGATACTCGTATCCTTTCCCTGAGTTCACCCAGTCTTTCTTCTCCCTCACCGGTATCTCCTACATTCAAGCTATGCCTATGATCTGGAGGGTCTTATATACCTTCGAAAGGATCATAGTGCAAGAAGGCATTGATCTGGGAATGTCGGAGTTGGCAGAGATGTATGACCTCGTAACATTTGGATCCCACCGATATCTTCTCAAGCGTAAACCCGGTGAAGAACACCCCATCTACAAAGCCACTAAGAATAATACCAACTGGAAACGGCGATTCTTCTTTGTCAGAAGGGATTTTATCTCTGATGGAAAGGATCTGCCTAGGAAATGGACCACCCATGGAAGGATAGAGGATCCTGAGAAGGATCACCAGATAATCTTGTTTTTCTATAAGGATCACTAACACCCTTTTTGTTTCTGTTGTACAGCTATCTCTGTTTCGCACCTTATACCATCACCTACCACCAAGGAAAGGCTTGCTGCTTTCAGAAGACTTGATCCTGCAACAAGGTCATTCAAAACAAACACCCAGGATTCTCAAGAAGTATCCTCAGGTTCTGTCACTATGTCAAGTAAGTATCCTGTTTTTAGTATAGTTAAATGTTTAAATAAACAGTTAAATAGAGATAGGATAAGGATACTTATCTGTTTTGGGTGTGTAGGCGCTGGGAAATCCTTAAAATCTGCCTCCAAATTCAGCGTCACTGATCTTGACACTGTCAGATCCTCAAAGAAAAAGTCTGCTGCTAGCCCCTCCGTCGTAATCCCCAAGGCAACTACTTCAAAGGGAAGAGGTGGAAAGAAAAGGAAGACCTCTGAAGCTGACAACCTACAAGGCTTGCCTCTTATCCGCCATCAGTTCCTCGAGTATTTCGCAGATGTAAGGATCACTGACTTAGCTTAGTTATCCTGCCCACTTAAGGATCACTTGACTCTAATGTTTGCATTGTCTTCTTTGTAGAAATTTGCTGAGATCGAGGACTATGTTGGGAATGTTGAAGAGCTTGAGGAGAAATACTCTGACCTCCAAAAAGTGGCGGTGCTCAAGGATCACAAGATAGCTTCCATTGAAAAGGATCTCAATGACGCCAAAACTCAGATAGTTGCAACTCAGATCAATGTTGATTATGAGAAGCACGAGATCACGGAGGATGCTAAGGTCTCCGCTGCCATTGCCATGTACAAGACCAAGCTACAGATGGCCCAAGAAGCTCAGGATCCTGCCTTTGACAGGAGCAACTGGGACATGGAGGGCTGGAAGGCTAGGCTGGCTGAGTTGGAGGATGAGGATGAGGCTGATGAGGTTCTGGCAATCGAGACTAGTGGCAGTGGCAAGGATCAGGTGAAGGATACGGGAGCTGGAGGAGATGGTGATGCAGCGAAGGTGTAGGCTGCATGAATGGGCGATGAAGGACATTTCTAGACGTAGCCGGAGCCCATTTTCTAAGTTTGGTTGTGGTTTTTGTTGAACAATTATGGGTTGTATCTGAACAATAGTAATTAGGGCTAAGGATCATGAATACTTCGAACAATAGGTAGGATTACAAATGGTGGAGGGATCCTCTGTTTGGGGGATGAAGCCATTGTGATCCTGCCGTCTTTTGATTCCTGCACTTTCTAGACCAATGAACAATGGACACCCTTTGCCAACCCATGTGGACGGGCCACGTTTTGCTGGTAGAAACATGGGTTGGTAATTTTGACAACCTTAAAGGGTTTAATCGTTTGTGAATAAAATAACTTTAACTTTTTGGCTATCTCCTGTGTTGCTATCCTTGTTAGTAATTTACTTTTCAATTGTTGTGATATTCATTTTGTCTAAACTTATCAAGAAAAAATTTAATAAATATCCTCAAAAGGTTTAGGATATGATCAAGGATCACATATCCTATAGTCGACAAGTTTTGAAAAGTTATATAGTTTAAGGATCACAAGTTCAGTTGTCTAAGGATAAGGGTTACTTAAACAAATAATGAGTAGAATCAAAATAGTTAAGGATCATACCTGAGAATCCAAGTTAGGATCCTAACCTTTAACAGTTGTAATCAGGATAATCCAAAAGACAAACCTTAGTAGAAGGTAAGGATCAAGGATCCTTGGTCATTTAGCTTCAAAAACCTGAAAGAGGATATAACTTGGGACTAAGCCAATATAAGATAAAAGTTAGTAACTGGGGACAAGCCCAACAATTCTGGGGATAAGCCCAATATACTGGGGACAAGCCCAAAGGATAACTGGGGACAAGCCCAAAGGATCGTGTGTAAACTGGAGTATGGCCCTCACTGGCGACTATCCAAACTTAGTGACATGAAAATGCCAAAACCTTAGCTAACGTGAAAACGTTAGAAACCTTAGGAACGGATGTATGGTACGTCTACCATTATACGTAGGATCCTGAATATAGCCAGTACAATGAAATTGTCAGCCCCTAAAGCGAGTACTGGTCCCATTGCCATGAACTATACCAGGATCATCGTGCGCTACTGGCGAAACTGGGGACAGGCCCAAACTGGGGACTAGCCCAAATAACTGGGGTCAAGCCCAAATAACTGGGGTCAAGCCCAAATAACTAGATATTTCTGTGGATACTCAATCCTTAGTTAAGGATACCTGAACCTTCAAAACTCAGAATCAAGTGAAAGGAGGATAAAGGATGCAGGATCCTTATCCTTATATAAGATAATAAAAGAATGAAATAGTTTGAGATTAGAATATTACCAAAATGAGGATCATCTACTCTGTAAGGATCCTTCAAGGATACTTGTCAGGTGAGGATCATGGATCCTTGTCACATAAAATATTTCTTCAAATGGACAACATTCCAAGCTCTTGGTAGCAAATCACCTTCCATTGTTAGCAATCGATATGCCCCCTTTCCTGCTTCAGCTTCAATCAAATAGGGGCCTTCCCATTTTGGTGCCAGCTTTCCATCAGCAGGATTGGTGGTATTCTGAAATGCTTTCCTTAATACCATATCACCAACTTGGAATTTCCTGATCCTGACATTTTTGTTGTAGGCTCCAGCCATCCTTTGTTGATAACTAGCCATCCTTATCCTTGCCAAATCCCTGATTTCTTCTATAGTATCCAAGTCTTGAACCAAGTTTTCAGCATTTTCTTCAGGATCACGAATGCTTGTTCTTGCAGTTGGAACCACCATCTCTGTAGGGATCACTGATTCTGCCCCAAATACCAAAGAAAATGGAGTTTGGCCTGTGGCATTCTTGGGAGTTGTCCTATCAGCCCAAAGCACATAAGGTAGTTCTTCTGCCCATTTTCCTTTCTTGGATCCAAGCTTCTTCTTCAAATTGTTGATGATGATCTTGTTGGATGATTCTGCCTGACCATTAGCTTGTGGGTGGACTGATGTTGATGTTATCATCTTAATCCCCCAGCTGTCACAAAAGTTAGTGGTTCTATTCCTAATAAATTGGGATCCATTATCACAAACAATCTCAGAAGGGATACCAAATCTAGTAATAATGTTTCTTTTAATAAAGGATATAACTTCCTTTTCTCTGACTTGAGCAAAGGCTTCAGCCTCTATCCACTTGGAGAAGTAATCAGTCATAGCAAGCATGAATACTTTTCCACCAGGTGCCTTAGGAAGCTTACCAACTATATTCATTCCCCACCTCATAAATGGACAAGAAGAGGATATAGGATGCAAAAGTTCTGCTAGTTGGTGAAGGATATTGCTGTGTCTCTGACAAGGATCACACTTCTTGGCATACTCCACAGCATCCTTCTTCATAGTAGGCCAATAGTATCCTGTTCTCAGGATCCTTGAGAATAATGCCCTGCCCCCAGTGTGGTTTCCACAATCTCCTTCATGGAAATCCTTTAAGACTTCTTGGATTTCAGGATCCTCAATGCATCTTAGATATGGTCCTGCAAGAGATCGTTTATACAACATATTATTCAATATTGTAAATTGAGATACCTTAATTTTGAAAGCCCTAGGGTTTTCTCCTGTAGGAATCTCTCCATGTTGTATGTATCTCATGATTGGGAGGATCCATGATCCTGAATGAGGTTGGGTATCATCACTAGGGATGATTGCAGAATTCTCTCCTATCTCCATAGCTACATGATCCTCGATAGCAGGGGTTAGGCTATGGATAATAGGGATCTTGATATCCTCAGGGATCTTCAAAGATGATCCTAGATTGGCTAATGCATCAGCCTCTGCATTCTCTTCCCTTGGTACCTGTGTCAAACTAAAGGAAACAAAAGAGAGTGCCAATTCTTTGACTATCTCTAAATATTTGATTAGCTTCTCACCTTTAACAGCATAGGATCCATTAAAGTGATTAGTGATTAATAATGAATCTACATGTACCTCAAGATACCTGATCCTCGTATGCTTAACAATTTGCAAACCAGCTATTAAGGCTTCATACTCAGCCTCATTGTTGGTAGTTTGAAATTCACAAGCTATGGAGTGGGGTATTATGTCCCCCTGTGGCGATTTTAGTAGTATACCAAGCCCTGTTCCTTTGACATTAGAAGCACCATCTGTGAAGAGTATCCAAGGATCCTTAGTTTTTTCAAGCTGTTGGACTTCTAACTCAGCTTCCTTTTGCAAGTCACTACTGAAATCTGCCACAAAGTCAGCTAAGGCTTGGGATTTAATGGCAGTTCTAGGCTCATATCTTATATCATAAGCACTAAGCTTTACTGCCCACTTAGCCATCCTTCCTGACATTTCAGGTTCCTGAGAACATTCTTAATTGGAAAATTAGACTTAACAATAATGGCATGAGTCTCAAAATAATGTCTTAATTCAGTAGATGCCATAATTAATGCAAGGATAAGTTTTTCCAAATGTGAATACCTGGATTCAGCATCAAGTAAACTCTTACTTACATAATAAACATGATGTTGTGTACCTTGGTGATCCTTAACAAGGACCGCACTTACTGCTTTTGAGGATACTGCTAGGTACAAGGATAATACATCCCATTTTTCTGGTTTCATCAAGGCCGGGGCTGAGGATAGGTAATCCTTAAGAGCTTTGAGGGCACTTTCATGCTTCTCAGTCCATTCAAATTTCTTGTTCTTCCTCAGGATATCATAGAATTCCTTACATTTTTCTGAGGATTTGGATATGAATCTGTTCAAGCCTGCGATCCTGCCTGTCAATCTTTGCACATCCTTAGCATTGGCAGGAGATTTGATATTCACAATAGCCTTGATTTGCTCTGGACTTGCTTCAATGCCCCTCTTTGTCACCATATAGCCTAAGAATTTACCTGCCTTAACACCAAAATGACACTTGGAAGGATTAAGTTTCATATTAAATTTATCAAGGATATTGAATGCTTCCTCCAAGTCTTTGAGGTGATCCTCAGTTTTCTTGGACTTAACCACCATGTCATCAATATAGACTTCCATAGTGTGTCCAATTTGTTCCTTGAACATCATATTGACAAGCCTTTGATAAGTAGCACATGCATTCCTTAGTCCAAATGGCATAGCAATATAACAATATATACCAGTTGGGGTCATAAAGGCTGTATTCTCTTGATCAGATGGTTCCATCTGAATTTGTTGAAATCCAGATGAAGCATCCATAGAAGTCAACAACTCATGACCCGTGGTAGCATCCACCATGGAGTCAATGTAGGGTAATGGGAAAGGATCCTTGGGACATGCCTTGTTTAAATCAGTAAAATCGACACATACCCTCCACTTTCCATTTTTCTTTTGAACAACAACCACATTGGCTAACCATCTTGGATACTTAACCTCTCTTATCATACCTGCCCGAAGTAGTTTATCTACCTCTTCCTGGATAATAGCATTCCTTTCAGGTGCAAACTTCCTCCTCTTTTGATGTATAGGCTTGAATGACCTGTCAATGCCAAGTTTATGTGTAATTATATCCTTAGATATACCTGTCATGTCTTCATGCTTCCAGGCAAAGGTAGTTTTCCTCCTCTTAAGGAAGGATACTAGCTCCTGTTCAATGTCACTAAGGATCCCTGATCCTATGAAGATCTTGGATTCAGGATCATCAGGATCCATGAGGATTTCTTTCAAATCCTGTTCTCTTGCCTCCAAGACAGCTCTTGAAGGATACTTTAATTGCTATTGCTCCCTTGGTCTTGAGGTTGGCTTCATTGACGAGGTATAACAATTCTTAGCTTCTTGTTGATCACTCTCAATTTTCACCACTCCCCAAGGACTTGGAAGCTTTACACATTGATGATAGGTGGATGGAACTGCCTTCATATCATGTATCCATGGCCTGCCAAGGATAACATTACAACATGATAAGCAATCTATAACACAAAACTTTTGATAAGAATGCAATCCTTCAATATAGATTGGGAGTTTGATGTCCCCCAATGTATTCTTAGTTTCTCCACTGAATCCCACAAGTACTGAGGATCTTGGGATAATGTCAGACTCCGGGATATTCATCTTCTTGAGGACATCAAGCTGAATGATGTTCACAGAGCTTCCTCCATCTATAAGAATCCAGCAAACAAAGTGGTTAGAAATAAATAATGTAATTACAAGACCATCATGATGAGGATCATGGATATCAACACGATCATCCTCATCAAAAGTTATGACTTTATCCTGGGTGACAACGGAGGTCTGGACGGGTCTGTCTCCATTATCCATCTTGGTTTCCTTAGCATGTCTTTTTGCTGCTGAAAAGGAGGTACCACAAATGTCTGATCCACCGGATATGAAGTTTATGACTTGTGCATCTGCTGGAGGGGCAGGAGCCCTTTCCGGGATCCTTTCAGGATCCTGGATCCTTGACTTCTTTCGTCCCAAAAGCTTTTTCAAATGCCCCTTGCTCAACAAGTAACCAATTTCCTTTCTCAGTGCAATACACTCTTCAGTGAGATGCCCAAAATCCTCATGATATGCACACCACTTGGATTTATCCTTTGTAGCAGCTGGTTTATCACTCTTCCTTGGCCACCTAGCTTTCTCACCTAGATTCTGCATTGCAAGGATTAGTTCATTGTTATCAACAGAAAAACAGTATTCAGAAATAGGAGGATAATCCTCATCATCCTCTTCTTGTTCTACTGCATGCACATTCTGGTTATCAGACTTGTTGTAGGACTTGGACTTGTTGTTCCTGAAGTAGGATCCTTGTTTGTCCTGTTTTGAGGATCCTGTCAATCTATCCTGGATCCTTTTATCATCCTCTAGGAGGATGAACCTAAGGGCCCTCGTTCTTACTTCATCAAGATTCCTGCAAGGTGTCATCACAAGATCATCATAGAACAATGAATCCCTAAGCAATCCCATTTTAAAGGCTTCTACAGCCGTAGCAATATCCAAGTTAGGAATATCCAAGGATTCTTTACTAAACTTAGTGATGTAATCTCTAAGTGATTCATTTTGACCTTGTGTTACCCTATATAAATCACTAGTTAATCGTTCAAACTTTCTACTACAAGAGAATTGACTATTAAACAAATTAACTAGATTAGCAAATGAAGTAATAGAGTAAGGGGGAAGACTTAGCAGCCATTTAAGAGCAGATCCTGTGAGTGTGGATCCAAATCCCTTGCATAGACATGCTTCTTTTAACCTTTCAGGAATTGGATTGATCTCCATCCTCTCCCTGTATTGAGCTACATGCTCCTCTGGATCCGTTGAACCATCATACAGTTTCATGGATGGTATCTGGAATCTTTTGGGTATCTCAGCATCACATAAGGGTGGTACAAAACGAGATATCCTATGGCTACCGTCTGCAATTTCAGGAATGGGTTTAACCACTCCTGGGACACTGGATATCATATCCTTGAGCTTCTGTAACTCCATGGCCATAGCCTGATTGATACCTGTATCCTGCATTAAGCCATGGTTAGTGTTATATGAATTATTAAAAGTGTTACCTCCCACAGGATTCGTGTTTGGAATTCCAGATGTGTATCCATATTGACGGGATTCTGGTATGATCGAAGGACCAGATGAAGCAATGGTCTGCATTGGTATGAAGTCTCCTTGATGAACATCCGAGCTCTGAGGCTGCATACTTCTTAAGAATCCCTGATCCTGAAAGACGTTGGATCCTTGAAGTTGAGATGATCCTTGAACCTGAAAGGATCCTGGAATCAGAGAGGATCCTGGGACATGAAAGGATCCTTGGACATGGGAGGATCCTTGGACCTGGGAGGATCCTTGGACCTGGGAGGATCCTTGGACCTGGGAGGATCCTTGAACTTCATGCGTTCCCAAATATCCTCCTGACATGAAATATCCTTGATGCTGAAAAGAGGATCCCGATGGTTGAGAAGAGGATCCTTGAGGCTGGGAGTGAGAGTCAAATGCCTGACTCATAGTTGCTGTTCCATAACGCCTTCCTGGTAATTCACCCAAGTATTGCACATCCGGAGCTGCTGAGTGCTGGGAAGTTATGACTGGGGTGTCGAAGTTCAGCGACCTTGGCATCAGAGGAGAATGATCCTCCACTGATTTCTTCTGTTTCTTGATCTCAACGATCTCTCGGAGGATCCTTTCGTTGGTTTTGTCCTGCTCTTGTGCGTGATTCCTCATCTGCAAAATCAGAGCGTAAAGATCATTAGTAGTAGGATTAGTTGAAACAGAAGAAGTTGGTGGTTTTGTGAAAATGGGGGTCTGTTTCTTCGCAGCATTCTCAGCATTCTTCTGGGATCCAGAAGGTGGTGGAGGCAAAGGAGGAACGCCTTGTGAAGAACTGAATGACGGCATTAAGTTTGAGGTGTTCTTCGCTGAGGAAGCCATCTGCCTGGTTGTTATGAACCGAAATGACCACGAAAATACGAATCTTCTTAGGAATGAAGCACCAATTGCCCCACGGTGGGCGCCAAACTGTTTTGGTAAAAAATCAAGCAATGATAATGCAACCAAACTTTCTGTTGTGGGGTATGATGCTTGAATTGATGAACAACAATAAGGATCACTCAGAAATGTAATGAACAAGTGACACAAAGATTTATACGAGGAAAAAGCCCTTGATCAATGAATGATCTCCGGCATAAAAAACCTCAGGTGATGGAAACTACCGATCACCAACTCAGATTAAACAAAAAATGCATTACAACTTTGGATGATAGCGAGCTAATTACAAGGATCACTATAGTGTATTGTGTAAAAAAGTGTGTAATCGCCAAGTGAATTAACGAGAGCTGGTGAGAGCAGTTGTAAGAGTGTGTGTGTAGCCAAAAATAGCCAAGTGTTTCTATCTAGCTCGCTACCCCGTTTAAATATGGAAAATATCTAAGCTAACAAACATTCGGCATTTGGTGCAAGTCTCCCACGACCTCCATAACATCCATTTTTGCCATGCACGTGCGGAATAAACCATGGAATATGCTCCAGGAATATCGCCAAGACCAAGTCCAAGCTCGTACTCCTGCAAAACAATATCATATCCAAAGTAGACAATCGTTAGTATAAGGATCCTTAAGATGATCCATGATCCTGATCCTGAAACACTTCTGAGGATCACCAATTCAAACAGAAGTGAGGATCACTAAATGCAACAGTAAATGAGGATCACTAATCACTGGGAAATCCTCCCCTAACAGGAGATAAGATCAAAAAATATGACTCATTAATTTATATTTTATTCCTCATATTTTGGGGGCAATTGTTAGGGGTGGATTTTCTAAACCTAAGGATCACGGATTCTCAAGTGCAGCCAGGATCACGGATCCTCAGTTCCGTCTGAATTAAGGATCCTTAGAAGATGTTGCAGGGTTAAGGATCCAGGATCCTCAATGTTATCCTAACACTAACGGTTGTTTCCATTATATTTGAGCTTGTTTTGCAGGAATGGACGAGTGGGACTTGGTCTTGCTGATATTCTTGGGGAATATGCTCTCAATATTCCGCACGTGCATAGCTTGGTGACCGTTTTAGAAGTCGTGGGTAGCTTGCACATTTAGCGGATAGTTAGTTATTTAGATTATTTCTATTTTTAAAGGGAATAACATCTTGAATTAGAACATATTAGCAAACACACACACACTCTCTCGCAAGCTCTCTGCAACTTATTGGCGATTTCATACATTTTGCACACTAGTGATCCTTGTAACAAGCTTGTTATCATCCCGATTTGTAACCTTTATTTGTTTTATATAGTTGGTGATCGGTAGTTTCCATCACCCGAGGTTTTTTATGTCGGATATCAACTCTTGATCAAGGGCTTTTTCCTCGTATAAATCCTTGTGTCACTTGTTCATTTCATTCACAAGTTGTTCGTACATTTGTTCATTGATCTAAGCATCGTACCTCACAAAAGAAGATTTGGTTGCATTATCCTAGTCTGATTTTTGACCAAAACAGAAAGCTAAACGCATAATGAGAACAGCCGCTTGGAATATAGTTAACATAAACAAACGACACACATGTGACCAGTTTTCGATCAACTATCGTCCGACAGATTGAAAGTTTAACAAATTGTTCAATTTTGGATTTTAACTTTCAAAACTTACAAATTTCGACCGTTTATGAAGAATTAGTTGTTTTGGTTTTCGTTCAGGTTTCAGGTAACAAAGATTCGAGTTCCAACATCGGGTAATCAAAAGAAACTAGAAATAAAATCTTTTTGGCTTTTATAAAGTTTATATTAAAACACACCTAAAATCTTTTTGGAATTTTGAATATTTCAAATGTAAAGACTGAAAGCAGTTAATAAATATATACAGAGATGCAGAAACTGAAAGCATTAAATAAATATTTACAGACATTCTTTTTGCGAGTTTCGAGGGTAAGAGAATCATATCAGAGTACGGTCATGCCAAAACACTCTTGTTGTTCAGTTGGTTAACATTTAGATAAGCATCCTATAACAATTATCGCTATTGTTTTCCACATAAGCTTAACTTATCAGATGTAATCATGGCGAGGGGATATGATTAAGGTATGATTTATACTTACCGACCGGTGTTCATCCACACACGACACATTCCCGTATCAAGGTATGCACGAGAGTTTATCTTACTGGTGAGTATACCATTTATCATCTGTTTTCAACGTATATGATGTGAGATACTCACTTATTTTTTAATGAATACATGCCCTATGTGATTAAATCACTTATTGATGAGGAACTTGATATTCGATGCATGAGGGCACATGAGCAAGTACGTGAACAGGTCAGTACTAACGTACAGCAAAGAGACGAACTTGACTCCCGAAAAACTGTGATATTTTATCACTTATTGATTTGGACATGTGATTGTTGATCACTTATTTAGGTCGTATGCAATATGTACACGTATGTATGGTATCATGGAAGATCTAGACTTCGTCTCCGTTATATTTCAGTAAAAGAAACAACCATGATACCCAGATGATAAACAACATAAAGACCACATATCTCAGAACCTCTGCAATCTATCAAACGAAATTTCGGTACTAAGACCATATGCCAATGAGCGGTTCCCACCTGGTCTTCAATCGATTTAAGTTTATATCACCCTGCACACTTTAAAATGATTGTGAGCCTACCGATACATCTTATATAGAGCTGCTTATCATTTTTCATTTAAGGTTTAAAAGTGGTTTCGACAGACCACTGATGTACTATCATTTTCTCTTTTGCTCGCCAGGAAACTCATTTTTGTTTTTCTATTGTTTTTGTGTTTTTGAATTTTTCCGGTGGCCGGTAAATTCAAAAACTCATCGTGTTCATCATATTGTTCTTCAAGATATTCAAAATATCTGGGTTTTTGAGTTATATTTGCTTTGTGTTTTGGCTGAATTATTGTTGGATATTATAATATTGTTTATCTGTACAAGTTGGTAAGAAAAATGAGTTCATTGAAATGATGTCTGTTGAAAATTGAGGTATGTAGGTATGGCTTAAAAGATAAGGTGTGTTCAAAAGTTGGTTTACCAACTTTATTTGTGTCAGAAGATGAAGGAACATAAGATTTGATTTCCTTTTTAAAATATCTTTTTGATTGTGTCAAAAGGGTCTACGAAACTCCCATTTCTCTTTTGGAATTGTTTTTGACGAAACTCATATTTTCGTCATAATTGTTCTAGACGAAACTTCCTAGAGTTTCGTCACTTAGTCATTTAGAAAAATCCTTGTTTCGTCAGTTAAGTGTTTCGCCAAAGACATTGAGTTTCGTCGAGACACTTGTCAAATTTTTTTTAACAGAAGGTTTCAAAAGGTGTTTTAACTGTTTGCTTCAAGTGATTTAATCAGGTATTCATTATTATTCATTCAAAATGAATCCAGACTGGTGGGGTACTCCATCCAATACGGAGAGCAAATATAGAAGCACGGGTTTATCGCCATCATGGGCCGAATCTCCCGCACCCACATCTAATACGGAGAGCAAGTATAGAAGCACAGGTTTATCGCCATCATGGGCCGAATCTCCCGCACCCGCATTTTCGTCAGTTCCATCTCAAGCGAATCAAATTTCGACAAGTCAATGGGCGTTCGTTTCAAATCAAACTCAAAGTATTCAAAGTATACTTTTAAGTGAAAGTGAAACCGGAAGCCTTAATCGTCCACCGAAGCTAATGCACATGAATGAATATCCTGGATGGGAAGAAAGATTCCATACGTATGTCCTTGGGCAAAACACGGAATTATGGCTATGTTTTACTACAGATTTCGATCAAGCTCTTGAGGTTGCCGCTTCAACTGCCGCGACATTTGCAGATCTTACGGCAGACGAGAACAAGGCATATGATTTAGAAAAGAAAGCATTTTCTATTCTAACTCAAGCGTTGAGCAAGGATATATATCATCAGTTTGTCAGCTTCAAGACGACAAAGCGATTATGGGATGCATTAAAGACGAGAGGTCTAGGAAATGAAGCGTCACGCCAATTGAGACATGATTTACTCAAGAAGTAGTTTAATGGCTTCACATGTATGGAAAAAGAATCGTTGGAAGATTTGACAAGTCGATATTATCACTTACTGACTGAATTGAGTAATTATGGGGTAGCAACAACTCTAGCAGAGGTTGTCACAAAGTTTGCCGATGCACTGCCACCTCAATGGAATGGTTTCTTGGAAATCTTGAAATACAATAGCACATTGGCTACGACAAACATCAATGATTTCGTTCAGCTCTTGGAAAACAAAGATCAAGAAGAAATCAGGAAGGCGAAACGGATTCCGGTGCAACAAAATCCTGATATGTATTATGGTAACTGTGGAGGTTCTAGCACTGTTGCAAGACCTGTGACACATGCTCCGCTACAAACGGCTTTTGTATCAAGCACTGACTTGTATGGAAATCCAATACAATCAGTTCCTCAACAACAAAGAATAACAGACTTGTATGGAAATCCAATACAACCAGTTCCCCAACAGCAAACACAAAGGTCTCCTGTAGCAACTGATTTGTACGGGAATCCACTACCAGTTCCACAACAAGCTTGTTATGGAAGCACCTCATCTGCTGCTCCGTCATCTAATCCAAATACAGTTCGGCTCGACACTTCAAGCTTCTCGAAAGTAAGTGTTGAAGTAGCTAAAGAACATATGGAGCTGCTGAACACTTTGGTGAGCACGTATTGTGGGTTAATAGCAGGTCAGATTGGAAACATCAATCTGACACAAGAAGATTATCAGCAGATTGATAAGGAGGAAATGGATTTGATGGACATCAAATGGGCTTTTGCTAGTACGGTCAGGCGAGCTAAAGACTTCATGGAAAGGACTGGTAGAACCAGCTTGGAAAGCAAGAAAGATACCAAGTATGGGTTCGACAAACAATCAGTCAAGTGCTTCAATTGTGGTGAAAGATGTCACTTCAAGAGAGAATGTAAAAAGCCAGCTCAGCATGGGAACCAGAATCCTTTCAGGAATCAAGGCAATCAGCAGAATCAGAATCAAAACAGGAATAACGAGCGTACGTTGATGCCTGTGAACAATCAAAATCAAGCAGGAGCATCAAATGCCAACCAGGCTCTTGTGGTACAAGTCGATGAAGGTTATGACTGGTCTATTCAGTTGGGAAGTGACGTTCAGGATGGAACAACCTGTTTTGCTGAGGTTGTCAAGGATCTGAAACACCAGTGGTGGAGAATCTTCCGCCAGTGGTGGTGAATCTTCTGAAGATGAAGACAGTTCTGGTTACAGTAGAAGTTCAGATGAAGAATCCTCAACTTCAGGCGATGATCATTTGGATGAAACGTCAAGTGTGACAGTCGATGCAGATATTGATAAATTATTGGGAGGAGCTAAAGCAGGAAATCATAGAAGATCTATATTGGTGGATCAAGCTGCTTATATTTCTTCTTCTCTTCATTCAGCGTTTATGGCTAATGTTGGCAGTTCGTCAAGTCAGGTATGTGTCGATAAACCAACTTCTGATGAATGTGATAAATGTGTTAGTTTAGGTGATAAATTGTCGGACTTGCAAAGCAAATATGATGATTTGCAAAGCAAGTATGACGTGACATATATCCATAATCAAAAGTTGATAGTGGATCTTTCGAAATGCAAAGAGGCTAACATGTTTTATGAAAACCATGAAAAAGAGTTTAAAACAATGATTGACAAATTGAGAGAAGATAAAACCGAGCTAACTAAAATGGTTTCAAGAAAACAAACTGACATAAACTGTTATATCAATCGTCTTGAGGTCATGCAAAAAGAGTTAGCCTGTGTTAAGTGTGAAAGTGAGGCAATCCGGCTTAAGTTAGTTAGTTATTCAAACTCTAGGTAGGTGCTGGATCACATCATTGACATACAGAAAGAGAAAAAGGATGTCACGTGCATTGGATATAAGAAATGTCCACCACCTGTTAGACACAATTATGATGCACTGCCTGATGAGGAGAATGTAACTCACTTTGAGCCATCTGATCCTTTAGACATTAAGGAGTTTGCGACCGGACTTGGATACAAAAAGGAAGTATCATCAGATTCGGATGTGTCAACAGTTACAAGTGTGTCAACTACTAAACAGAATCAGGTTCCTCCAGTCATTATTGAGGATGCTGGTTCTTCAGATGATGAATCCGATGATACTGACTCTGCACAATCTGATGCGGTTATCAAAGAAGAGGACATACCTCTCGAGAATCACATTCTATGTGATCCTTCCACAAAACCTGCTAAGACTGTTCAGGTCGAGTCCACGTCTGCAAAAGAGTCTGAGAGTGTGAATTTGCTGTACACTGTTGTTGGTGATGATAAAATCTATTCTGACAAAGATTTTCCGATTAAGAATGTTAATCAATCTTTAATCAATAAAGTTTTTGAAGATTCGACAAGTAGGTTTTTGGGAAAGTCGGCTTCACACGTTGTGGTAACACAGTGCCCTCCGATTCCAAAGGCCGAAGTTCGAAAACAATATGGCAATCAGAAATTACCAACAGTGAAAAAACAGCAAAATCATACCAAACCAAAAGGTAAATCAACGACTCAAGGTCGAAAGGAACCGAACCAAAAGAATAACAAGAAAGTGAACTTTGTGAAATCAACGGGAATGGATAAATTGGAAACTTTTGCAAATAAATCTAATTTAGATCATATCAATCAAGTTAAAATTTTGAAAAGAAATGAACAAAACAGTTCAAAACCAAGTACATCGGGATCACAAAGTTCATCAACAAGACGGTCAAATGATACTTCGGGGTTTGTTGAACGAAGATCATGTTTTGAGTGTGGTGAAATTGGACATATCATTAGAAATTGTCCGTATCTTCATACACTAAAAGCCAAAGTTGATGATCCCCGTGAACGAAATTACCAAAAGCAATCTGTTTCTTCAAAACAAGATCCCCGCCTTGTACGAGAAAGGGAAAAGAAACAGAGACGCCAACAAGTCAAGGTAATCGAAAAGGCAATTAAAACCGACGTGGTTCACAAACAACCTGTTTCAGTTAAACCAGAATTTTCTAAAACTTCTAATAATCACGAAGTTAAGATTTCAAAAATTCAAACTGGTAAAACACAACACACTTAGAAACCAAAAACGGTTACTAATTCAGGAGGAGCATCACAATTTCCTAACCATCGAGAAGTTGAAATAACTTTTGTTGATGAAAATGGAAGACCCAAGACCACAAAGGCTTGGGTCCCCATCTCCAACTAATCATGTGAGTTCATGTGCAGGGTGTTCCAGGAGGAACTTTCAGCAGTCATTGGATTGTTGATAATGGGGCATCCAGGCACATGACCGGCGACATGAAGCTTCTCTACGACATTAAATCTATTAGAGGAGGTTATGTTGCTTTTGCTGGAGATAAAGGCGGATATATTACTGGTGAAGGAATGGTATCCAACGGGGTTGTAAGCTCTGATACCACTTGTAGGTCCAACTAGCGGATGATCTAGTCGCCTAATCCTTGTGTACGAACTGACTCGGTTGTGCGGAATCCAACCGGAGATGCAAACCGAGATCGAGAACACGAAACATAAAGATTCAACGTTTAAACCTCAAATATATTAATGCTCAACAGTTTGTTTACAAGATTACACAAAGTTATACAAACTATCTCTGGTTCTCTCGTGTCTCGCAGTTGTGTCTCTCAGTTCTGTGTCTTTTCTTCTGTCTCTGCTACCCTTCTGTTGCTGTATATAGACTGACACAGGTTGACGAAACTTACATCTGGTCGACGAAACATGGGCATGTCGATGAAAGATCTCGACGAAACACCAATTGTGACGAAACAAGGAGTGTTTTGTCACACTCCCAAGCCGACGAAACTTGTTCATCTTGATTGGATTTCCGTCGTGTATTCGGAGTTTCGTCAACAGCAGATGTGCTGGAGTTTCGTCATGGGCATGTTTGGCAGGAGTTTCGTCAACAAGAACATGCAGAAGTTTCGTCGAATAACTGTTGCAGGTATGCAGGTTATTCGTCAATGGTTGTAATCTGCAGATTACAAACAATCAGCAGCAACCAGCAAACATGCAACAGCAAATCAGCAACTAAGACTTGTAGACTTGAGGTGATCACTATCCGAGACACGACGGAGGATGTCGAGTCTCGGTCTTTAACTTGAAGCGATGACGAACCGAACGAAGTCGCGTCCACATATAGTGTATCAACATAATTAGTATTTCAAAAGTAAACTAACGTGGAAGGGTGTAATTATTTGAAACTTTACTTATTTTCACTTAACCTATTATATAGTTACTCTTTTCATTAAAACCTTTTTATATTAACTATTAACTAGTTTAATAACATTTAACACACCACTCCCTTTGATGCGTGTGTAGTGTGATAGGTTTTTAATGTATATTTTAAGCCCCTTTACACTTTTTAGTCAAGTTTTAAATTTATAAAACACGATATTTACTAACACTAAACACACATATGGGCAAGTGCACCCATCGTGAGCGTAGTATGGTGTTGGTAAGATACCGAGGTCGTCCAAGGACACAAGAGCTTTTAGTACCGGTTTATCCTCAACGTCTAATCAAATCAAAAGGTTAGAAAAATGTTTTTAAACAAGAAAAATAAAACTAACTAAAATGCTGAAAAATAAAAGTAAAAATAGATAGAAAAGATGAATCACTTGGCTCCGACTCGTGTTTAGTGTAACCTTTGATTATTTCCGCACTTTTGCACTTTTTAAGAGATTATCTTAGTTATTGTAGTAGGCCCCTCTTTTGAAGGTGACGTTACCCTCAACTCAGTAGTTTGAGTCAGCAAGGATACAATCCTAAAGGGTCGGATTATTGAAAGATAATTAATTAAGTTATTAATGCATATTATGGTAGGCCCCTCTTTTGAAGGTGACGTTACCCTCGGCTAAATAGTCTGAGTCAGCAGGGATACAGTCCTAAGTAGCCAGGTTAAAGTATTAATAGTAGCTTACATATGAGGGGATCAAAGAGTTTGGACCCCCGCCATCCAATACCGGTGGGTATTGAAGGAGGTCCTACTAAATTTGACCCAGGTCCTTGCAGGATCTATACACTGAACAGGCAAGACTCTTACCAAACTGTTCCCTTAACCCCCGACCAGGTAGCCAACATATCTCCATATAGACCGTGGAGATATGAATGGTGAAAATCTTTTATTTTATATAGACGGTAAAATAATGCCAAGACACCACGGACAAACGATAAGGAAGAATCACCTTCAACATAAGAAACTAGTTATTAAAGTCATTAATACATAACCAAGTAAAAAGTGCGAAAAGATTAAAAATAAAAAGTATTACACTAGACACTTGTCTTCACCAAGTGATGTAAGAGACTTAGGCAAACATGGCCTTGATTGTCAAGAACTCTTACGATCAATCTTGGATCCCGAGACGACTCACACACTCTACGATGGACGATGGATGATGGTGGTGGATGATGGTGTTGTGATGGTGGTGGGTGGTGGGTGAAGTGTGAGAGAGGTGGTGTGCCAAGGGATGGTTTGCAAATGAGCCAAGCACCCCTATTTATAGCCTGAACAGCAGCTCGGGCACGGCCCCGTGTCCATTGGGCACGGCCCCGTGTCCATCCTTCTTCTCTGTCTTCATTAATTGCAGTTTGTCTGCATTAGTTGACCACGCCCCCGTGTCCGCTGGGCACGACCCCGTGTGCAGAAGCGTATCTGTACTATCAAGATTTCCCCAGATTCTGCGAATCTTAGAGTTGACCACGGCCCCGTGTCCGCTGGGCACGCCCCCGTGGTGGGTGATAGAAGCTTCTACAGCTTTGTCTTTTCTGCTGACACTTGGGCACACCCCCGTGCTCACTGAGCACGGGGCGTGTTCAGCCTTCTGTTTTCTTGTTTTGCTTGAGAAGATGCTGTCGGGAGGTCGGGCATACCACGTTTATCCCTTTTCTTGTATTTTTGTTAGATTTAGCTGCCTTTTTGCTTCTTTTGTTTATTTGAGCTCATTTAATCCTGAAAATACAAAAGGAAGACAAAAACACACTTTTTCCAACATTAGTACTAAAAAAAGGTTAGTTTTATGCCACAATTGATGTAATTTATATGTTGCATTTTGTACACATCACCCTTCTTGTGTTAAGGAGCGTTATAGGGGTTATTTGTTAATATGTTAACGGAATGTTAGGAGATTAATTTTTTTTCCATTTTTTAACCAGAAAACAACTAAAAATAGGGTTAGGTGAAGTTAACGAGATTAAACCATTTCCTTGGGTGTAAGGTGGCGTGAGATGGGAGAAAAGTGGGTGATATGACATCTAGGCAGGTGTTGTAAAAATCGCAACTAGTCGGATGTTAATCGCTAGTCTGTCAGTAATTGAGTAATTTTTCGTTAATCAGTCCATTACTCGCTAGTCGGCCAGCCAAAAATCGGCGATTCCTGCTAGATTCCGGCAAAAATCCTGTATATTCTAGCAAAAACCTGTAAATTAGCCGGTTTCCAACCAAACCATGTGAATTCCAACAATTAATCTTGTATACTTAAAAAAATGAGTTGAGGAAGGGTTAAAACATGTCTACCTAAAATATTTACCTATAAAAATGTGTATCTGTATACATAAAACTGAAAACTAAATATAAAAAACCGATCTGATTAATCCCAAGTAGTCGCTAGTCCCCACCTCACCGGCCGACTAATGACTAACGAGTTCTACAACCTTGCATCTGGATAAAGTTAAGGAGCGTTAAAATATACCCCAAGACCTAACATGCTGTACATTACTTTTGTTGTAACATTGTTATATGGTTTGCAATTAATAATGCGTGTTGTCTGCCTTAAATTATAAACAAAAAACAGAAGACAAATTGTAGTTAACTTAGAGGTATAGTGATGAATAGAAGTAGGAGATTTTTTTGTTGGGTGGGAATGAACTCTATCACCCTCGACCTTTTTTTAACCATATGCCTTGATAAATACCTTCAATATCCTCTTATTCGATTTATCGTTGAGTGGAGCAACAAAAGAAACCCTAGAAGTTATTAGAATAGTCAGACCAAGCATCAAAGGTTGACTTGTTGAGTTTCAAGTGTTAAAACATATGTTTAGTTATTGAGTCTCTATAGGCTTAGTAGTTGCTTAGACCATCCGTAATGGTTAATACTCCCAATTGGTATTTTTCGTCACATCAACATTATAACGCCCCTTTAAAAATGTGTAATGGTTAATGCCCATTAATGCTCTTTCAATCACTACTTTCCGTTTTGTTTTCTCTCTATTGGGCGTTATACTAGAAATGCTTCTCCCTCTTCATGCCTCTATACTGCCTAGAGGAACGGTGTTAAGGGCGTTATCAAGCTCCTTCACGCCTCATTACACATGGCCTTATGGAATAAAATAAGTTTTATGATATTATTGGTACAAAGTAGAGAATAGGGTAAAAAAAATTAAACATTAAAGATTGTTTGTGAGATGAAATACAATGTTAATAACAAAACATATAATTAAAGAACTTTGTACATGCCTATATAATTGTTAAAAATGATATTTCAAATAGTTAAAAGGACTTTGATAGTTTATAAAAATCAATAACCCTTGTGTGTTTAGAAAACAAAGATTAGTAAAATCGCGAAAAATAGACAAGGATAATCATGCCTGTGAGATGGTCCTGCCATGGAGAGGTGGCCATGCAAGCCAAAGGGGGTTAGCCTCAAGGACACTCATAAAGAAGTGAAATGGTAGAAGATGGTCTGTCAGGACGAGTGGACAGTCTGCATGTCCTAGAGCCAACACTTAACCATATGAATACGTCATGTGAGAAGTAATAACATGTTTTTCTTAATAAGATTATAAGAATAAGATGTAAAGCTTTTATAAATTTAATTAAGATGTCTAAGATAGACTATTTGGTATTGTAGGAGACCATGTTGAGCAGAAATTGGACTTTTGGTCTAGAAGAAAGATCAAGTGAGCTTCCATGGGATTTCCTAAAACATACACACATTTAGTAAGTATGCTTTACTATACCATTGTCATGCCTTACATTCTTAGGTGATTCTAATAGATTACTTGGATTATAAACCAAAAATGTAGTTCAAAGATTCACAAAGTGCATATGACTACGAGTGCAAATCCATGAGACTTTAGCTGTATATGACTACGTTGCTCTTGTTTATAGATATGTTTAATTTTTTACTTACTAATATATGTTCATACATCTAGGTTTCTTGTTATAGTTATTGATAATAATTCAAAATGATATGATGTTTTTGTTAAGGTTTTGAGAGTAGGGTTTTATTTTTTAATAAACTATAAACTCACAAGGATTAACTGTCATTCTAGCATTTATTTCGGGAAAGAATGGTGCCAATGAGATGGTGGTGGAGTGGTAAGGAAGGGAGCTGGTGTTCTAAGTTACACATGTTCGATTCCTGCCTTCCCCCATTAGTTTCGGCGACACCTGATGATGATGAGAGACTAGGCGAGTAGGCGGTGATCGCTAGTTTGATCCCTGAACTGAGCGGGTTTTACCTCACTACATTGTCGTGCCTTCGAGCGAGTGTTAACGAGCTTTGGCCCTGGGTGAGGGTTTTCTCCGATTCAGAGGCGAATGTATTCCGATACGGTGAATTTCATCAATAGCCCATTTAAAGAGTTCGTTAGTTGTTAAAAAAGCTAAAGAGAGTGTTTAAATGATGATAATCATTGAGGAGACAATTAATTGTTTATATTTAGATTTAAAATTAAAGTCACACACATGTTTATTTTAATTGGAATTTAATTAAGACTTATGTTGTTTCAAATTTTTTTTTCATATTTATGTTTTACTTGTATCCCATAACCAAATCCAATCATAAATTATGTTAGGTTCTAGATATTTGGGTTGATATATAAATGATGGTTAAATTTAAAACTAAAATCACACACATGTTTATTTTAGTTTTAATTTAATTATGAACTAGGTTTGTTCCCACCCGCGCGTTGCGGCGGGAACTAACATGTCTTGCGAAGGATTAATCACTAATGTACCTGTTTGTTAAACTCGAGCTATGAGATTAGGAGTGTACTTTTTTTGGGAAGGCAAAAACTTCATTAATTTAATGAAGAGAGCGGCTCAGCCGAGAGCTGGAAAAACCGCAGGACAAAAAAAAACATACACCAATTTACAGCAGACTCCACCAACCAATTTACATTTTTTTCAATAATGCTAAATTTTCACCAGATGTCCTAATCTATCCATCCTAATTTTCTTCTATTTTTGACCCAAAGAAAGGATAGATTTTTTTATTTCTTCAACCACTGATCTTATGCCCGGATAACTTCTTTGTAAAAGCGACTTGTTCCTTGTTCTCCAAATGCACCAAAAGGTAGTGAAAAAAAAGCCTTAAGCAAATTCGATTGTGCCTTTTGACCAAACAAACTACTAATTACTTGGGATGCCTGTGCCCATAAGAAATCGCGGAGCCACCCATTAATAGTAATAGAACTCTGCGCAAAGTTCCTTCCCGTGATATGAGTTACGACTCCTTGATCGCTTATAAAGAGGGGATGGAATAGGAATACCTCTTTTGGCCAAGTTGAATAAAGTGGGAAGCCAAAGTCTACCTTACCTTAATCGGAACCCAGTTATTCCATGTATAGCATTGATTCGACTGGGCAAACATACTCTTTACAATAATCCCGAATCTGATGCAATAGTCCACGCCTATTGAGTCCGCCCGGGCTGATATGCATATGTTTTGGAGAATAGACAAGCACTGGTTCCATTCATTCTGCTCCACAGGTGAAATAAATCCCCTCTTTTACTCGCATTAGAGTCTTTAAAGCATGCTGAGACACAAAGAGTTCTTCTTTTCGTTTTGTGCACCTGTAAAAAGAAAATGTAAGTTTTATTATATAAACTTGATATTTATTATGACTCTTTTGAATCAAGACCATTTTCAAGCATATCATGCTTAGTATTTTAGAACTTCTAAACTAAACATAGCATAAATGCTTAAAAGAATATAATTTGATCAAATAAAACTAACTTAATTCAACAAACTTACAAAAAATCAATCAATCTTCTCTAATTAAAAACATCTATTCAAAAACCACATCAAAATCAAACACATACCACCATTGTCTCAGGTTTGCCAGCTGCATCTTTCTCATTCACCTGACAAACACAATACAATCCAAATCAACAATAAATCTAAACGCTAACAAAAGTCAATTAACAGTTCTCGAAAATATCTATATAAATTATACACTATAGACATCGGTAAAATCATTCTTAGTATTAACGTTCAACTATATATTTAAAATATTTCCAACCATCTGATAATGTTGTTTACTTGTTTATATGCACGCTGTGAAACAAATAAACAATATGTAAAAATATACTATCAGTTTATACAATTAATTAACTCGGAGAATCATATGATATCCATCTTTTATTTTATCACTTTCGCAAATGAGATTGGACGATCATCCAGAACCAATAAACTAATAAAGTGAATAACAACTAATAAAGTCAATTAAAAAGTCCTAATTACTGAAATTAAACAAAACCTTGACGATATAAAGTGAATCAAATGGCGAGAATTAGGATAAAGCATGCCGCCATCGCCGCACTTGATTTGTCGTTGTCATAGTCGGCCGGACAATGGATAACCCGTGAATGGTAAATGAAATCAGTTAGGGGCCGTTGCCGGTGGTAGGTGGCGTTGGTGTGGTTTTGGTCCCTGTAGATAAATGGATAGAGAAATAAGGTGGTTGTTATTTAACCCCTGAGATCAAACACAAAAAACTTGCAGACAAAAGGTCAAATGCTAAATTATTTCAGTTTGTAATGCTAACACATCAGAGTTGTAATCCAAATATCAAATTTTGGATTTACACACATGTTTTAGGATGAAACTGATCAGGAAAGAAAAAAAAATCCCCTAACAGAACATGGAAAAATAAGTTCTTACCAAAGGGTGAATGCCGAAAAAAAATTTCAAGAATCCTTGTAAGTTTTCGTTGTTCTTGATCAAAGGTGCCGACAAACTACAAAAATTATTCAACAAAGTTCTTGATGTTATAGCAAATTATTAGTATCATAAAAATCCAAAATATAAATCAATTTATTATAAAAAACAAATCTTTCATACAAGACTTGTTTGGCTGTGTTAACAACGCAGAAGATGAAGATGAACAACTCCTGAACATATAAGCAAATCACGTATTAACAAAAAAAAGATGCAGAAAACCATCTTACTTAATCAAAATAGCAACCGGATTATCCGAACCATCAATAGGCACAACAGACGTCGAACCCAAACCATATATCCGCTCTTTCTTCGCATCATCAATATCCAACACAATCGGAACCGACATATTAACAACTGACCCGTATCCCAACCGGAGCGAGTTGAAATGAAGAGTCTGGAGGAACTCGGATTCTCTCATGAACCCAATGAGCGGACTCGCACACCCCTCACTCAACTCAGCACATGAACCCATTCCAAAAAACTATTAGCTCTCTAAATAATTCAATTTTTCGTCCAAATTTACCAAGTTTTTTTTTTCTAATTTAATTTTAGTTTATTTTATTTCAATTTATTCAAAAAGGGGCAAGAATTTTGAGACAGGTTTGCAAAAAGGTGCAAGTACGATACGTTTTTCAAAAAAGAAATCACACTACAAAAGCGGCGTATTTGTGAAAGAGAGTGGCGTATTTAATAAATACGCCGGCTAGCTTCAAACATTTTTTCAGATCAAACTTCTCATTTATATCAACATCTCCAAAAACTCATACACTCACACAACAGTTCTTCATCATTATATCGCTTTATAATATGTCTTTATTGCAAAGATTCAAGCATTGGAAAAGACTCTCAAGGTATACATATACAAAGAAGGCGCAAAGCCGATATTTCACGAGCCACAAGTGGTGCAAAAGGGACAAAACCTCAAAAAGGAAGCTCGAATTCAGAATCAATTAAATCTAAAAATCACATGCAACAGAAAGAAACAGAGATGAACATACCTCAAGTGAAATCGGAGTGGTAGGAAACCTTAACAGCGGCGGTGGTTCGTCTTCATCATGGTGAAACCAACATCACCATCGTCAAACCACTCCCCCGTCCATCCCCAATCCACCATCAGCAACCCGTGATAACCTTCACCCAATTATCCTTCATCACAGCTTTCCTCTCTCTCTACAACCCTTTTAGCTTCACTACCACTACAGTTTATGATATAATTTTCAATTTATGATATAAGCACCAAATTCTCATCTTCTAAAAGTAGTACAAACGTTATGGCATCACGAAACGAAACAAATCACATATAGGATAAAATCTCACAAATATAACAAACCACTAATATTTTTCAATTAGTCTCCTTCTCAAGTTACCCAGAATAAAAAATTATTCTGCCACTCACTCCTATTTCAATTTTTTTTTCTGTGTCAACAATTGGTGAAAACTAAAGGCAAAGCGAAAACCATATGAATCATCAACAAAACTACAATCTAACCTGTCAAGGTGGCCTGAGAGGCATCGATCAACACAGATCTGAAACATGCAAGCCTTAATCGATTGAGCTTCACTGGAAGCCTAGGTTAATTTCTTCGGAAGTTCAAATCGATACGAGAACGCCATTGCACCCACCACCGACGGATTCGCCTCTTAATCCGTCACCGTGACTACTGCCGTGATCAGTCACCACCAGACACCGCTCAATCGCCTGTCGTTTCCACATGCAGGTCACCGGAAAGCAGAATCCGGACGCCCTTCAATATCTCTCTATCGATGAGTTTATCATCGTCGTCATTAGCGGCCACCAGATCTTGTTCCTTCAACCCCCTCTTTCTGTCGCGTGTGGCTGTGGTGGGTTTCTGGAAGAATAAAGAATGGGCAGTGGTTTTTAGTGGGGTGTTAAATGCGTGGGGCTTGATAAACCCATACACGTGGTCTTTAAAAACTCGGCCCAATAGAAGACTGCCATCACCTCTAAATTACTGTTCATTCCCTTGCTCTATTAATATATTTAGATTATGTTGTTTAAAATTTTTTCATATTTATGTTTTACTTATATCCCATAACCAAATCCAGTTATAAATTATGTTAGGTTCTAGATACTTGGGTTGATATATAAATGATGGTTAATAATGGATACTCTATACAAGATAATTAAATATATGTTTTGGGGAGGTTCATTTAAGAAAAAAATTTAATTGAGAAGAAAAAGAATAAAGAGTTCAATTCTAAAATATTAAGTAGTTATTCTTTCATCTCATTTATTACAATCTTTAAGTAATTAATTACTTATAAAGACTATTATTCTCTACACTAATTTTCATTGCATACACACATAAAAAGTTATGCTACACATTTCAAAAATTATCTTAAACATACTTAAATTTATCCTACACAACTTGTAATTTATTCTACACGCCTAGTAATTTGTCCTACACTCTAAATTCATTTTTTTTATTTTTTTGAAAAATAATTATTTTGAAAATAAGTTACAAATTTAATGTAGTTAGCTATTAAAAAGAAAGACTAGAAATTAATGATCTATATAAGTTTACAAATATACTCTTAGATTAAAATTAAATGCAAATACTAAATGAAGTAAAATAAAACATTCTTATTGGTTGAAACTTATTTTTTTTCCTTCTTACAAAAATCTTCTTCTCATTTGAACCTTTCACTATATGTTTTTTTATGTAAATATAATCAAAATTATGGTAACATTCGCTTTTTTTCTTCTTATTTTATAAATTTATAAATACACATCATAATTTTGAATTGAGAATATATGCTTATGAGCACATGATATGTTGGAGTCACACAATAGCATCATTACGTAGATCTACTTGCTTAAATTATATAATCTTCTCTCATGTAAAATATTAGCCTTTCATAATTATGCCACACTTATATTCTCATCCTTCATTATGCTCTTTCCCTTTTCAAATTATCCCCATCAATATCAATATTATAATTACTTTATGATTCATTTTGAAAATAAACTACACCCCCAAACAAATTAACAAAAGTCAAACATTCAACTTATTCGATTTTATTTTACAAGATGCAAAATTATTATGACAAGTCAATTTAGTGTTTGCTAACCGATTACTTTCTTCTCACTTGCAATTCTATTCTATAAACCCAAGAACATCTTATTTTTCCCGAAATGAAAATTTTGTTCTTTTTAATGTTGAGATTATGTTTTTTTTTTCCTTGTAGATTTGTCAACCGGTATCGGATTCAATAAAATAATTCCAAATCCCCAAAGGAGATTCCTATCCAGAATATGAAAAAGACGTGAACATGAAGAGAGAGGTTACCGTAAAGTTCGTGGAAGTCATTTTAGACTTTAAAATGTCGATGAATATAGGTTCTTGTGTTATATATTTGATGTAAATAGGTATCATGGGGAAGGTTCAAATGAAAACCACTAGTTATTGTGAAAACTCGAAAACTAATTAAAAAAGCCAAAAAAACACATACCAATTTTTTTTTTTTTTTTTGCATAATAATTTTCGCTACTTTTAGTATATAAAAAAATTTCCAAAAAAAAAAAAAAACTTTTTTTTGTAGTGCACATGTGTAGTACACAAACACATGTGTAATACAAAAAAAAAATTTTTTTTTTTTTTGAAAAAAAGTTTTTTTTTTTATATACAAAAACCTGCGATTTTTTATAAAAAAATTGAAAAAAAAAATTGTGTGTTTTTTAGGCTTTTTTTAGTTAGTTTTCGAGTTTTTACAATAAAAGTGGTTTTCATTTGAACATTCCCCTAGGTATCATATAGTTAAAAAGTATTATAGCTTTGACGCAAACAAATTGAACATTCATTTTCATTGTTCCAAACCGGTCAAAAAATTTCTCCTCTTTTTTACTTTTAGGAATTTTAAAATAACTAACTATTTATTTTAGGTAAAAGTATTATATATTTTTATGTAAATAGTTAGTATATATATGGGCAAAATCTAAAGAAAACGACTTTGGTGTTGACATATGGCGTTGATGCTAACTTACACTAAGGGTAATATTGTCAAAAAACTCATCAACATGTCATTCACATGCCAAAGACCATGCACATGTAAGTCACATGCATATTCCATCATATTTTTTAAACTCCCGTAACTTTTCTATACGTAATTATTATTATTTTTTAAATTACACCATAAAATCGAGTGTTTTATTATCATTCCAACGAGTATACTATGGCTATACTTTTAAATTAAAAAAATGACATGAACTAGGTGTTCCATAAAAACACCATAAAAACAAGTTCAGAAAAACGCCATTAAAAATACTCAGTTGAAAACGCCATAAAACAACATGAAAAATTCAATTGAAAACGCTATAAAAACCCCCAGTTTAGAAAAACATCGTGAAAAACTTAGTTGAAAACGCCATAAAAACACTAAGTTTTTTTCAACTAAGTTTAGAAAAAATGCCATAAAAACCTAGTTGAAAACGCCATAAAAACACCAAGTTCATAAAAACACCTAATTCAGAAAAACACCATAAAACTATGTGAAAACGCCATAAAAACACAAAGTTGAAAACGCTATAAAAAACCCAGTTCATTTTTTTTTTTCGAAAAGTATATCAATAGTATACTCGTTGGAAAGATAAAAAAAACGTTGGATTTTATGGTGTAATTTTTCTAAGAAAATAATCTTGTATAAAAAAAATTATGGATGTTTTAAATATGATGGGGAAAATGGCATGTGATTATCATGTGCATCCTTGTTTGAATCTTCCTAATTTATCCCTCCTAGTAGTTGTAAGGTTCTCAATATTTACAAAAACGTCACCGCATCAATCTTAGCCATAAATCACAAAAAATCGTCCTCGTTTTCACACTTTCAGCCATTTTCTCCTGAACCCATTTCTATTATATAGAGGCCGGTTATTGTACAAAATGCCTTAACATACGAAGCGTACGATATTCAGTATCAACATGTGAAAAAAAGTTTATAACATGTGATTTTGGTATTTTTGAACATCATGCGATTATGGTTTTTTTTATAACATGTGAAAACTTTTTTCTTATTAACATGCGATTTATATATTTTTTTTTTGAACATGCGATCTTCTGTTTCTACAACATGCGACTTTTTGTTATAACGTGCGAATTTGACATTGCGTACGCTCGTACGTTAAGGGAAAGTGTACGATACACTTTCTCTACACATATATATGTATATATATATATATATATATATTAATAGGTATGTTAGAATCCCGTGTATTACATAAACTGAATAAATAATAAAAAAACTTATGCTTTATAAAAACTCGTGTAGTGCAGCTTAAATAAACTCGTATATTACACCGTTTGAATAAATATTATGTAATTTGTTAATATATATAATCATCAAGACAAGCCTTTAAAAATGAACTTTGATGTGACTGTATGTATTTTGTTAAATTAATTTTTAAAACAATTCATGTACAACTAGGTAATAATTTTATATGTGATTGATAAATATTATTTCAATCAAAGTATACTTAGTGTTTTAAATATGTATTAGCATAACTAAATTAACTAAAACTACAATTATAAATATATAAATATATAAGTACATATAAAAAATAAGAACAAAAACTTGGGTTTTTTTAATACCACCCATTTTTTTTAATTATTTGTCATATTGTATTTTTACCATTAAAACCTTTGAACTATATTAAATACTTAATATTGTTTTCAGAATTCACTCATAAAAAAAATCATTATCATTGTTCTTTTTAAATATTTAACAAAGATTGGTTTGGACTTTGTGTATTTAAAGACTTCATAATAAGCTTTTAAGTACAAAACTAAAATTTTTCAGATATTTTTATTTAAAATATGTAAATTTTTATCGATTATGTCGGAATCCACTTGATAATAAGATAGTATAATAGAAACAAGATATGTAATAAATATTTATAATACAAAATAATTTTGTCAAAATTGATAAGTAAAGTCATAAATTACAATTATTTATAACTAGGTTAGAACCCCGTGTAATACACGGGTTGAATATATGTAATTTTATATATTAAATAATAAAAAGTTATATATTTATGAACCCTGTATATTGTACGGGTTAAATAAATGTAATTTCATATATCAAATAATAAAAAAAATTATATCTTTAAGGGAAATTGATCTGTAATAATCCCACCTCAAAATATTCCCCCACAAGTCCCACATTTCACATATTTTATCTACAATGGTCCCCCGTTAAAAAAACTTAACGGAGTCCAAACGATGAAAACAGATTTTTCCCCCATAAGCTTTTTTTCCAAACTACAAACAGGTTTTTTAGGGTTTTTTATTAGAACGACGATACAAGTCCATTGATATAAAACTTGCCTCGAAACGGTGCTCCAAACGATGAAAACGGCGCTTCAATTCGGGTGTTTAAAATTCCAATTAACCAAAATCAAGTCACTTGGAGCACCATGTCGAAGTAAGTTTTACATCAATGGACTCGTATCATCGTTCTGATCAAAAGCCATAAAAATCTGTTTGTATTTTAGAAAAAAGCTTAACTCCGTTAAGTTTTTTAACGGGGGACCATTGTAGGAAAAATAGGTGAAAGGTGAGACTGGTAGGAGGAATATTTTGAGGTGGGATTATTAATGGCCAATCATTAAGAGTAGATTGGGTTAGTCAAGTCGATGACAAAAGCAAGATTTAAATGATCAAATCTCAAGGACGAATTCACATTTATTCTATAGGCTTTTAGTTAACCTGGATAGTGGTTAATTTGTACCATGAACTACATGTAGCAGGTGATACTCTCACACTTGAGTACGCATTTAGTATCATTAAGCCTAAAACACGTTGATAATATTTGAGGCGTGACATTTATTATGATTCAAGACTCTCTCATGTTCACGGCTAATGTAGGAATTTATTAAGCTGTTACAAAGCTTGCCTCATGAGTTTTAAGGTATGGTCTCTTCTTATTATGAGCATAATAAGGTGTGTTCGGATGGCATTGAAAACAATAAATTATAATTTCAAATATTCTTTATATTTCAAATACAATAATTCAAGTACCGCAAATACAAATAATTCAATTTAGATAACAGTATAATGAGTAAATTGCAAACTTCCGAGTTGTGTTTAACTCTTACCTATAATTATGGCTCATTTTGTGGAAAAAAAATTTATAGTATAGATTAGCTTCATAATGTATTCATTTGGTTAATAATATAATAACTATCTATAATTAAGCAATAAGTATTTGAAATTTACTTTATATTAAATATCTAAAAAATTATTTTTAAGTTTTAATAATGTTAATAGGCGAAAGTAAAATAAAAAAAAAATACAAGTTCATAAGACCTAGAATAATAACACATGTGTCATTTATAATTTTTATTAAACTATAGATATTAGTGACTTCAAAGCCTATCACACATATAATGGTTCATCTCAAATTTAATACATTTTGTTGTAGTTGATATATCATAAATAAATATATACTTATGAAATTAATAACTGCTTAACTATTATGACAGTAATCAGATATAATATATATAAGTTTTGAAAGTTAAATACGTACTGAAAGAGAATTAAATTTAACAATATATGATAACAGTTTATGTAAAATTTGATATATTTCACAATATATATATGATAACAGTTATGTCAAATGTAACGTGCATAACAAGATTTTTTACTAAAAATCTAATACACTGTAATGACAACTTGTGAAATTTCTAAAAGTTTTAGACTATCCGCATTTGAGAACCAAAACTTCTGGAATTTCTCAGATGCGACGGAAATTCGGTTTGATTCATTACGACACTAGTTATTCACATCGTGTTTCATGGCCATTGAAAGAGTTAAATGCATGTAATAAGTCATTATTCAATAAGTGAATAAGCTATTGATCATATATATCGCCTTTATCACAATTTCTTTAACAAAGAACCATTTAACAAATGAAAGTAACAAATTGCTTTCTATTGCTTTGATAGATACCCCACCAAGGCACCAACAACATCACTCACAAAAACACCAACTTTAATCAACATTTCGACATTTTTTGGTATGAAGCTGATAATATAAATTTAGACAAAAAGAAGAACAACAAGAAATTTAAAGGAAAAGAGAATTAACTTGAAGGGAAAAAGTCACCTCCATATATCCCCACATCAAAAGCACATCTTTACTTTAACCCACTTTCCAACTAAGAATGTCTTCTTCTTTGATATTTCAATCCTTTTATTCTCTTTTTTAAATGGTTGATGTGAGACTCCATTCTAACATTTGATCAAGATTAATTCAATCACTTCTATTGTGTTTTTCTTCAAAACCCATCTGTTTTTTCTGCTTTGTGTCACTATAGTTGCATAACTTAGAAGTTTCTTAAGTTAAAGTTGATATTAATACATCATCCTAAATGTTGTTTTTCTTGGAGTTTTTCGTTTGCATGGTACTCTCTTAGGGTAATTTACATGTTATACAATTATTTGTAGATTCTAAGTTTGTGAATTATGGGGTCTGTGGATAGTCCAACACCATGGGTGCCTTATGTGAACAATCAAGATTGTTCTCAACAAATTTGCAGCATATATTGTCCGCAATGGTGTAACTACGCCGGATTTCTTTCTCCTCCACCACCTTCTGATGATAATTCAGGTAGTGCTTCCGGCCTCTCGCCTCTTGTGATCACAATCATTGGTGTTTTCGGGAGTGTGTGCCTTTTGGTTAGTTACTATGTTATAATCTCTAGATTGTGTAGCGTAAATAATGATTCGTCTGAGTCTTTCAGACAAAGAGGGCTTCAAATTCAAGAAATTCCGGATTTGGAAATGGATGAAGATGATTTTAACATGGAGGATGATCCTTTTAATCTTGGGCCTTGGCATGTTCAAGGTAAGGGTTTGGATGAGGTTATGATCAATTCAATTAGAGTATGCAAGTATCAAAAAGGAAGTGGATTGATTTCGGGGACGGATTGCCCGGTTTGTTTAGGAGAATTTCAAGAAGATGAGAAGCTTAGGCTTTTGCCAAAGTGTAGTCATGCCTTTCATGTTCATTGCATTGATACTTGGCTTGCAAATCACACAAATTGTCCATTGTGTAGAGCTAATGTAAGTTGTGCCAATGCCATGTTGGATATTTTGCCGCCACCTCCTCCTCCTCCACCACCACCACCACCACCACAACCACCTCGACCCAACGTGGTTGTGTCAAGGAGTGTTCCTAGTGATTTAGGAAGCCGCGATGAAATAATTGACATTAGAGAAGATGAAGATGAACGAGAGGTCAGAAGATCTATATCTATGGTTAATTTGTGTCAAAACCGCGTATCTATAGCTGATATTTTGTTTGTTAATCAACAAGATGATTTAGAATTGGAAGAACTAGAAATTGGGGATGATGTTGGAGCATCAAAACAAATTTTGAAATCAAAACAATGCTGGATCTTCCAAAAGAGTTTTCATTGGAGATAACACATCTAAAATCTGGTGATATCTATTTTTTTTTTTTTAGCTTTCTAGTGTGAGATATTTGTCCTCGATTGAATGATTTAAGAACTTGAAAATTCATTTTTGTTATATTGCTATCTCAAATATTTTGTTTTTTGCAATTGCCTTCCTTGGGGAAATTACATTTATGCCCAAATGTTGGAAACTACATTTCTTGGTTTAATTTTTGAGTTTTTTTTTTATTTTAAAAAATAGATATTAAGTTTTTTCCTTTCTGTTCGAAATACTTCTTGTGACATTCAGCAGAATATTTTAAAATGGTTATATCTAAAACTAGAAAAAAATGGTGCAGAATGTGCTGATACGGATAGTTGCATACTTGCATATGGTTGCCTGGTTGGTATGTAGTTCAATAGTTGTAGCCCAAAAGCAAAGAATACTCTGGCCCACTTAATATTTTGTTGGGCTGGGTCTAACTTTTCAGAAGTTACAACACCTTGACTTGTTGCTACAATTTGCATATGATTGTTGTGTATTTTGTATTTTCAAATATCTTATGTCTTAAAAGTATCATTCATACATTTGTTGGATATATTTTATGTTATTAAGAAGCTTGAATATCTATACTATATAATAAAAGAAACCATTTTGAGGACACTTGTCATCGTATCATGTCATGTCTTATGGATAATTATTATTTTAGTTTAATCTCTTCTAATTATTTATAGATAATCTTCCTACTAAATATTATTTAGTTTAATTATTACTTTTATATTTATCTATTTACTTCAAATTCAAACTTAATTATCTAATTTGATATTAAAGTAAATTACGATTTTGGCCTCTGTTGTTATATCACTTTTACCCTTTTAGCCCCAAAAGGAATTGTTTAACATCTGAGCCCTCAGCGTCTTTTTTTCTAACCCTTTTGGACCCCAACATCTTTTTTTCTAACCATTTTGGCCCCGAAAAGTAAATGGATGGGGTTAGTGTTAGGGGCCAAGAGGGTTAGAAAAAAAGACGTTCGGGCTCAGATGTTAAAAACTTCATTTTTTTGGCTAAAAGGGTAAAAGTGATATAACCACAGGGGTCAAAATAGTAATTTACTCTTTATATTAACTATATATTTGAACGTTTTGTTTAGTTTGGTATCAAATAGATTTTACGAAACTTAAAATAAAATTAACTAATATTATTTATCATTTCTACATTTACAAGTATTAAATAAATGGTTAAATTTATTATGACTTTGTTACATTTACAAGTTTTAAATAAATGGTTAAATTTATTGAGACTTCGTTAACAAATTTTACTAGAATATAATAATCTATTTATATCCATCTATATATATATATATATACTATATAATAAAACATTAATGTGTGACACCTATCATTCATTGTAAGCATTTATTTTATGATTTTCTCACCTCACCTCACTTCACTTCCAAACTTATCTTATATTAATTAAATAAGTAAATGAATAATGAGCTAATATTAAATTTTATCCTACTTTAAATTTTGAATACCATTCTTCTATTTTTCTAATAAAATATTATTCAAAAATTTAAATTGCTAATTTAAGATATTTTTAAATAAAACAAATTATTTATCACGAAAACCAAACTTTGTATTAATATATGAAATATTTTTATTTTCATTACTAAAAAAATTATTATATCAATTTTATTACATAATTTATAAATCAATTTGTCAAAATTAGTACCAACATTTTATCACTCAAATAGATGCTAATTTACTTCTTGAATAACATATCTTCTTTTCAAGAACCATCTTTACAATCACCATATCCATCGCGTCGAGTATTATCCATTTGTATATTGAAAGATATGACTTTTTTATAATTGGTAGAGTAAATTGCCATTTTAGTCCCTGAGTTTTGTCCAAATTTGCCATTTTGATCCAAATAGTTTTTTTTTTGCATCTGGGTCCCTGACTTTTCACTTTATTGCCATTTTAGTCCCTGAGTTTTGTCCAAATTGCAATTTTAGTCCCTGAGTTTTGTCCAAATTTGCCATTTTGATCCAAAAATTTTTAGTGTGTTGGATCAAAATGGCAATAAAAGTGAAAACTCAGGGACCCAGATGCAAAAAAAAAACTATTTGGATCAAAATGGCAAATTTGGACAAAACTCAGGGACTAAAATGGCAATTTACTCTAATTGGTATATAAAATTAGATTTATTAATCTCGTGTAATACACGTGGTTTTTTAAAGATATACCTTTTTTATTATTTACTATACAAAATTACATACATGAGGTTTTTTACGATATAACTTCATATTATTTGATATATAAAACTAGATTTATTCAATTCGTACAATACACGAGGTTTTTTAAGGATATATTTTTTTTTAGTATAGAAAATTACATTTATTCAACCTGTGTAATACACATATTTTTAAAGATGTAACTTTTTTATTATTTGGTATATAAAATCACTTTTATTCAACCCGTGTAATAAATGGGGTTTTTTAAAGATGTATTATTTTATTATTTGGTAAACAATAATACATTTATTCAACCCGTGTAATACACGTGGTTTTAAAGATGTAACTTTTTATTTGGTATATAAAATTATATTTATTCAACCCGTACAAAATGGTTCTTTTAGATATAACTTTTTATTATTTAATATATATATAATTATATTTATTCAACCCGTGCAATAAATGAGCTTTTTAAAGATATATTGTTTTATTATTTAGTATATAAAATTCATTTATTCGACCCGTGTAATACACGGGTTATAACCTAGTTTATATTTAATAATTTAAAGCTCTGTATGGTTTATTAATATTTCAATCTACCCTTATATTTTGTATTTAATCTTTAATAGCTTCAGTTACATTTTAGTACTTTTATTTAACTTTCATCTTTTAGTTTAATAATTAAAATTTGAATTTAATTCAAAGATATTATTTTCTAATCCTCTCTAATTAATATTCTATTAAGTTTTGTGTTTAATTTATCAATAATTTTATGATTCAGAAAAATTATTCAATTTATGCTATCAATGATATTATGTCAAGTACCATATATATTTTAAGTATTAAATGATGTTATAACTAAACGTAACTTAAACAAGTATGTATAACTAAAACGAGTAGAAAAATAGGCCCATAAATATGAACTTATATATTTATGTGTTAAGGAAAGCGAGCCTATTTCATCGTCAAAATTATAACATCATTGTTAATTGTGAATCTTAGGTTGATTAACTAACTATCAAAATAACCGATCAGCGTTATTTAAACATATAGAAGTTGAAGGCAAGGCCCTCCTTGAGAATTCGATTTCAGTGCGAGTAGATAAATAAATGGGTCCATAAATATAAACTTATATATTTAATTTATTGACAAAAGTGGGCCTTTTAAAGAACTAAAGAAGCCTAACTTAATTTATTAGATGTTAAAGAGAACTAACTTTTTTTAATGGCTAAATGTTTTCTAACCAAAAATCTAGAAAGTTTTCCCTCTACCACGAGTCCCAACTCCCAAGCCTCACTGGCTAAAGGGGCCTAACTTAATTTGTTAAAAAAATTGGGCCTTTTCAAACTGTTGGGCTAACCCTTTTTTTGGGTTGTATATATATTTTTTAAATGGTAAATTTGAATTACTGACGGACCACTGGAGTATCATCATATCATTGACGTATATTATATGTATATAAATGAAGAATTTTTTGTGTTTGTGACCCCAAAATTTTGGGCTCTATGCGGTTGCATACCTGTCGGGCCGGCCCTGGTTGAAGGTTTAGTTTATTGTTCTTAGAAGTTAAAGATTCGCGGGTAGCTGGGTTGTTTTCCATTTAATATGTCCATCATGGTTTGTAAAAAAACAGTCTAGTAATTTTCATTATATCAAATAGAGATCGAGTTCATATCTTCAATCTTGTTGTGAAACTAGCCTAATAGCAAAGAAAGAAGAATAAAATAATAGAGAGAAGAGATCTAATATTTCATTGATTGAGATGTATATAATACAAGATATACAATGGTATATATAGGAGATGTAACTTGGCGAATAAGCCTAATCTATTTTAGGTGTTGATAACCATAATAATATATTTATAACACTCCCCATTGGTTATCAACTTCTTATGCTTGGAGATACTGCCTCGTTAAAAACCTTGCCAGGAAAACCCAGTGGGATCAAACCATAGCTAAGGGAAAAAGAGTGCAGCCTGTAATACATATTTTCTCCCCCTGATACATCTAGATCAGGTTTGTTGCCTCGTTAAAAACCTTACTAAGAAAACCCAAATGGGACAAAACTTAGTAAGGGAAAAAGAGTGCAACTTGAATAAGTCTCCCCCTCATTTTAACATGTCTCCTTTAAGTGAGTGTGTCCATCTTCCTTGAAAGTTGATCAAATATTTTGTAGTCAATGATTTGTCGCTCGATCCCTTAATGTGCAGTCATTCATGTTGAGCAATGTTGTATAATCTTCTAACGAGACTTTAGGTGACTCCTTTCAAGAAATATCATATGTCCACGATTGTCTTTTGTTACATTCCTGCATCTACAAGACTAACCAAGCTTGTTTTGATGGGTTAGTAAATTATAATCAAATATCGTTTATACTTGAAATATTTCTTTGAACTCGTTCCAATGTCTCTTCGCTTGACAAAGATTATATCATGACAATAAGCTCAAGTGAAATATATTATAACCATACATAGCTAGCAAAACATATTAATGCACATATGCATTTAACGATGGTACTTCTCGAATGAGAATCTCTACTTCGGTAGGAAATGATAATAGGCATTTTTTATAACAAGTGACTTAATAACCTTTAACATACTTTAAGGTTCAACTATGTCCATACTAAAATATCCCAACATCATCTTCTAGATGTACTTGAGGGATTGATAAAGTATAATTACATATATACTCGAACTGCAGTTCGGGTAATAATTAGACCGTGCCAATGTCTTTAAAAAATTCTCCCTCTAAAAGCTCGACAGTTTCTCTCGATGAAGCCTAGACGTCATCACTATAAACTGCGATTATAGTGAACTTTTAAAAGTAGAATGTTGATAAAACATGGCTAATTTAATCAAACTTATATCCCTCTTTAGGCGAATATCTCGAGTTGTACAACACTCGACCCAACTATTTTAGTCCAGACATATTTTGTCAACTTCATCTAGTATGTTCTTGAGGTTTTGACATCAATGCTTCTGACATTATCAATCCATGAGGGAATTCATTCCATCTTATCCAAATATGCATGTGCTTTCACTCTTCAGAAGTTTTGCTACATAAATTTGCCCATTTAACACATAGATATCTATATTATATGCAAAAATGTCATGAACACTTGCTTAGTTGCTTTTATCTCCAAAATCCATATTGTACAATGCGTGTACACTATTTATTGAGATATCATAATCATCATGTACAAGTTTTCTATGTATCATTATTGGTGCACAAGAATTACATCGTTAAGATGTTACAATTCACCTTTAGGTAACTCATCAGGAGTTCAGTCGTATTCAAATATGAATATGTATACAACGATCATATTGTTCTCGAGAACTTTATTTACATGATTTTGATAATTTAAATCCTCCAGAGACTTTCATGTAAACTTTCAGTATCAAGTGATAAATATTATTCATAAGACGCATGTCAATTCTCTCTTTAATATTATTACCAGACTAGTTAAATATTAGAAAGCTATTGTATCCACCACTGGAGAATACGATTCCTCATAATCAATATTAGGTCTTTGCGAAATCCTTGTGCCACCAATTTTGCCTTATACCATTTACTTTTCATTTATTGATTCGCATAAAAGACCTGTTTGTTTCTAATATGTTTTACAACATTTGTTGTATGGACTACTGGTCCAAAAACTTTCCATTTCAATAGAGAATTCAACTCTGCCTCATTTGCGTCTTTTCGTTTTGGCCAATTATTTCTTTGTATTTGTTCATAGGCAGATCTTAAATCTTGACCCTCATCATTTCATCATTACAAGCGCTATATTATATACAAAAGTATAACGACGTCGATTTTATTTCGATTCCATACATATCTTAGACATGATACAACTTATCGAGATCTCTTTAGTTTCAGGTACCAGAGGTTCTTCTTGAACCATCATGTCTACCGTCTCTTCAGGAGACCTTTTTAATATAACCCCGACTTGACCATCTTAATTAGTTGCTCCAACTTTCGAGGAATTTTATTATTGGAATCAACTAGTCTACCACGCTTCAGACGTGCAATAGACTCATTACAAACATGTGGTTGTCCTTTTAGGACACTCATCTTAATTGGAGCATTAGCAGTTGGTATATGTGACATAATCACCTTTTTAAGGTCAGTGAATGCGTCTGGTAATAGATTCGCTAATCTTTGTATATGAGTTATTCTTTGAACTTCTGGTTCACACTTTTAGTTTTTGAGGATCAATGATAATTCATACCAACTCATTTATTTTCCAACTGCTTTTTATCTCCCCCTGATGTTGGGAATGTTAATCCATTGAGATGGATATCAATTAATTTATCATATATTCCCAACCACCTTTTAAGGTCCCATCTTTGTGCGTAGTGGTGGATCAATTTCAATATATACCGCACAACCAAAATCTTAGAAGGGATATCTTTGGTTTCTGACCAAAAACCAACTATAATGGGGAGAAACTATTACAACATGTTGGCTTGATGTGTATTAATGTTATTGCATGTAAAATTACATGTACGCATATATAAACATGAACTTGCTCACATGATTAGTGGCTTTGCTATCAATCGTGAACGTTTAGTGATCGTCTCAATAAAGCAATTCTTGTATAAACATAAGCGATATGAAGTTCAACATTTATTCCAATAATCATTAATAACTTGGGAATTGAATTCACCATTATTACCAAAATAAATATACATTCTGGATTAATATGCTTGCTATCACATTAACTAACCCACAATCACACAAACTTCAGGCTGTGGATTTGATAACCATTTAGACGATGCATCGATTTAAAACACTAAATGGTATCATGTTGGGATGTGCATATCCTTTAATCACTTCCAGAATATTTAGGGATACACACCCTCCTTTATTTGGCAAATATAAAATTTCCCTTGAGAGCAAACATGACATGCTAATATCCAGCTTGAAGAATCTTCTAATTCTTCATTATGTTTCACATCATCATTGACTCGGTGTGGTCTAACAGGTCATGCCATAAACTTCTGGTTTATGATCGTATCTGTATTACTTGCTCGTATGTAATACTAAACGTATGATACGAGAGAATATATTATAACTTTGAAGTTCAAACCATCACATTATGCAATCATTCCTAGGTTTGCCACTTTTGTGGCCCATCTCATTATTGTTAGTTTGCCACTTTTGGTGCTTCATCTCATTATTAACATGACCATCATTACAAATATGTCCATGATCACTATCTTTACACTAATTAATATATCATCACATTCATTTCAGGGAATGGAGTAGAATTAAAACAAGTTTCGTAGCTTTCTATAATTTACTCGGTCACACGCATATGAAATTATCTCAGACTTATCATCCTCACTAAATGATATCGCTACTTCAGAAGCATATCTCAGGTGTGACAAATGAAAATTATTTTATCCAATTCTTTTATACAAACAATCTTCTCTTCACATAACATTAATTGAGAAGTAACTAAATGTTCGAGTCATATAAATTTATTAGTCTAACATCTTACAAGCTTTTATAACAAGATAATGAGATTTAGGGAGTATGACATTTTAGATGTCATGTATAAGCATTTTTATATTCTTTCATGAGAGTAACAACAAACCATACCTATGGTTTCGTTGTTCCATCCAATACTATCTATATAGATAAATAATTGCATCTAATATAGAAGGTATACATAAAGTAAAATTGTAGACATACACAACATTATACATGTCACCATATAGAACTCAAATAAGATATTTCTTTTTCCTTTTTTCATTAATTATAAACTATATATTACTTATGTATTATCTTTTCATGGTTTACCAATCACACCCAGATATTATACCCAAAATAATATGTGTACGAACTCCATGATTCGTTTAAAGTATAGTTTATGCAAAAATATACTTGGTACTATCACCGTATATTTACGTCATCATTCACGAGAGGGTTCATATTAGCATTCTCAAATAAGCACAATCTTTTGATAAAGAACACAAGTGTAATGAATTAAGTTAATTTTAAGTTCTAGTTAAAGGTGACTAGAAAAAAATCTAACAGGCATTTATCTTCCTTGTGTGATGGATTATTTCGAAAACAATTTTTTTTGTTATATTATTGTATATAAATAAATAAATAAATCTTTTACATGATATAAACTAGTATATAATTTTTTTATGAGAATAATAGTAAAACATAAATTTGATATTTTATTTGGAGTAAATTGCCATTTTAGTCCCTGAGTTTTGTCCAAATATGCCAGTTTAGTCCAAATAGTTTTTTTTTGTGCATCTGGGTCCATGACTTTTACATTTTGTTGCCATTTTGATCACAATGCCTAACTCCATCCATAAACCCCATCTGTAACCAGGGGTATTTTGGGGATTAACTTAAAAAATGTTTTCAGTTGCCATTTTGATCCAATTCCAAAAAATCAAAAAAATTCAAAAAAATCAAAAAAATAAAAAAAAATAAAAAAAAATTCCAAAAAATCAAAAAAATCTAAAAATCTAAAAATCAAAAAAATTCTAAAAAATCATAAAAATTCTAAAAAATTCAAAAAAATCTAAAAATCAAAAAAATTCTAAAAAATCCAAAAATCATTAAATGTTTCGGCACGAACCGTTTCGACCCGTACCGTTTCGAACACAAACCGTTTCGAGCCGAACCGTTTCGACGCGAAGCGTTTCGACCCGTACCGTTACGACGCGAACCGTTTCGAACCGAACCGTTTCGACGCGAACCGTTTCGAACCGAACCGTTTCGACCCGTACCGTATCGAACCGAACCGTTTCGAGCCGAACCGTTTCGACCCGTACCGTATCGAACCGAACCGTTTCGAGCCGAACCGTTTCGACCCGTACCGTTTCGAACCCGAACCGTTTCGAGCCGAACCGTTTCGACGCGAACCGTTTCGAGCCGAACCGTTTTCGAACCCGAACCGTTTCGACGCGAACCGTTTTGACGCGAACCGTTTCGAACGGTACGGGTCGAAAACGGTTTCGCGTCAAAACGGTACGGTTCGAAACGGTACGGTTCGAAACGGTTCGCGTCGAAACGCTTCGGTTCGAAACGGTTCGCGTTCGAAACGGTTCGCGTTCGAAACGGTACGGTTCAAAACGGTACGGTTCGAAACGGTACGGGTCGAAACGGTTCGTGTTCGAAACGGTTCGGCTCGAAACGGTTCGCGTCGAAACGGTTCGGTTCGATACGGTACGGGTCGAAACGGTACGGTTCGAAACGGTACGGTTCGAAACGGTTCGCGTCGAAACGGTTCGGTTCGATACGGTACGGGTCGAAACGGTTCGGTTCGAAACGGTTCGCGTCGAAACGGTTCGGTTCGAAACGGTTCGCGTCGAAACGGTACGGTTCGAAGCGGTACGGGTCGAAACGCTTCGCGTCGAAACGGTTCGGCTCGAAACGGTTCGTGCCGAAACATTTAATGATTCTTGGATTTTTTAGAATTTTTTTGATTTTTAGATTTTTTTGAATTTTTTAGAATTTTTATGATTTTTTAGAATTTTTTTGAATTTTTATGAGGCGTTTCGTCGCGAAGCGTTTCGACCCGTACCGTTTCGAACCGTACCGTTTTGAACCGTACCGTTTTGACGCGAACCGTTTCGAACGCGAACCGTTTCGAACGCGAACCGTTTCGAACCGAAGCGTTTCGACGCGAACCGTTTCGAACCGTACCGTTTCGACACGTACCGTTTCGAACCGTACCGTTTTGACGCGAAACCGTTTTCGACCCGTACCGTTTCGAACCGTACCGTTCGAAACGGTTCGCGTCAAAACGGTTCGGGTCGAAACGGTTCGGGATCGAAAACGGTTCGGCTCGAAACGGTTCGGCTCGAAACGGTTCGGGTTCGAAACGGTACGGGTCGAAACGGTTCGTGTTCGAAACGGTTCGGCTCGAAACGGTTCGCGTCGAAACGGTTCGGTTCGATACGGTACAGGTCGAAACGGTTCGGTTCGAAACGGTTCGCGTCGAAACGGTTCGGCGTCGAAACGGTACGGTTCGAAACGGTACGGGTCGAAACGCTTCGCGTCGAAACGTTTCGGCTCGAAACGGTTCGGGTTCGAAACGGTACGGGTCGAAACGGTTCGTGCCGAAACATTTAATGATTTTTGGATTTTTTTGAATTTTTTTGAATTTTAGATTTTTTTGAATTTTTTAGATTTTTATTTTTTAGAATTTTTTAGAATTTTTATGATTTTTTAGATTTTTTTTTATTTTTAGTTTTTTTTTTGGAATTTTTTTGATTTTTTTGGAATTTTTTTGATTTTTTGGAATTGGATCAAAATGGCAACTGAAAACATTTTTTAAGTTAATCCCCAAAATACCCCTGGTTACAGATGGGGTTTATGGATGGAGTTAGGCATTGTGATTAAAATGGCAAAAAAATGTAAAAGTCAGGGACCCAGATGCACAAAAAAAATATTTGGACTAAACTGGCATATTTGGACAAAACTTAGGGACTAAAATGGCAATTTACTCTTTTATTTGCTAGTAAAAGTATAACAATAATATATAGCACCAAGAAGACATATATATGCAATTCTCAAAAATATATCACATAATCACCTCACATTCCGGATAAAAGAGATCTTTTAATTTATGACTTTATTTCTTATAGTTAGAATGATAACTCTCTAGTATTCATCTGCAATTAATGTTATAAAATTTGATGATACCGATTCCAAACAATACTCAAAATCATTTGTTGTTGTTTTATGTTATTAATATTTTTCACATTAGCATTTGTCAAGTTTCGTAATATATAAAAAAAATATGAGCAATATGGATATAGTAAAATGGATTTTACTAAGAGATTAAAAGCTTATTTCTTTAATAAATTAACAAGCAAGAGGACCAATATATTTATTAAAACAATTGTTTTCTTTATATAACACACACATCAAACAATATTTATAATCTTAATTTTGGTTAAGATTGTACTTCTCATAATTATCTATTTGAAATATTTTATAAATCATTATAAAAGAGCATATATAATAAAGCTTTTAAACAGTGATAAACTTTTGGTTTATTTACATATCACGTTTACTAAATTATAATCTAAATAAAATTGCTTATTTTGTTTTTTTTTTCTAACGTAAAACCGAAAAACAGAGAACAAGAAATTTGCGTGGTTTATCTAATCTCGAAAGAATGGATTGTAGAATGAAAAGAAAATCCAAATTAAGCATGGTTTGACATATTTTAGTGGTATGTGTGAACCGACCCACCAACCCCGTTTATCTTTTTGCTTTATTGTTTTTTTTTCACCCCAATTCAAAACAAACATTCAAAATTCAATTAATCAAAAAAAATCATGTAGGTACCTTAATTCTCCCATGACAGAAGCTGACCAGAATGCCACCATGAATCGCAAAGCAGTCTTTGATCCGAACAAATTACGTGTGGTCTTTGTTATGGGGTTGTTCATGAATGCATACCATAGAAGTGAGGAAGACATGCTTAGTGCAACCGATGTACACAAGAAATCAAAGAGAACAATTTAGGGTTTTGGAAGAGAGTACTTTCGTGCTGATAACGTGTTGTGAAACTAGCCTAATAGCAAAGAAAGAAGAAGAAAATAATAGAGAGAAGAGATCTAATATTTTATTGATTGAGATGTATATAATACAAGATATACAATGGTATATATAGGAGATGGAACTTGAAGAATAAACCTAATCTATTTTAGTTGTTGATAACCATAATAATATATTTATAACAAATCTATTATTTTTAGTATTTTAACATATATAACTGACATTAACCGTTGTAAATGGTTATTAAGATCATATTTTACTTTGTGAAAGAATGTGGCTTTTCAATTTGTTTTTCAGCCTAAACGGATCACAATTAGAGCAATTTAGTTTACTATAAGTGTGGATTCTCATACCAACTAGTTTAAAAAGTATATTCATGTCGATATTAAGGGTCAAAATTCAGTCAAAGATTCACCTTATCCTTATGGTTTGGTTGTCAGACTCGGGCCAGGTTTGGGTCGGCTTTTATGGGTGGGGGCTGACTGTGTGAGCTTATGGTCCATCGTAGCTGGAGCCCAACATTTTAAAACTAACCAATTTAATAATAATAAAAGCTAGATTTTTAAATCCAATAAATATTTCCATAATTACAAACTTCTTTAAGTTTGAATGTCTTAGGAATTGTTATTGTTATATATAATTTAGCATTTTGGACTTCAACTACTTAATTGGAAAGAGAAATGACACATTATGATTGAAGAGTTAACATTTTGTCGGAACCGGTCAACCATAACCGGTTTTGTGAACCGGTTCAATGGGAGACGTTTATTGGTTCGTGTGTTTCGGGTTTTTCACGAGTTTGTGATTCGGGAACTCTGAGTTGTTCGTTAACACGTCAATTAGCATGATGTTTATCAGTTCATTGTGTGTTCTTCGGTTTTTTCGTTAAGAGGTACATTTTACTAGAACACCTTATGGTTGTGTTAATTGTTTAAACGAATTGCAATTGGATCATTAACGGGATATTTTAATTGCACTAAAACAGTGTACACGTTTCCGTCCTATTAATATCAATATGTGATATTTTAATCGGCTAACCCTCAAGAAGTCTTATTGTGGATTCACTAACTTGGTTTACCAAAAAAGCAGTTGATTGAACGATCATTTTTACATCTTGGTGGTTAATTTAGAAGCATAGAAATGAGGTCATTTTCAAAGCTAACGACATCAAGAAAAGAAAAAAAATCTTTGATACCATTATTATTATTATTATTATTATTATTATTATTATTATTATTTTTGAGAACGGCCTTCGATAGCATTTTTCATTTTTCTTTTGATCGTCACTAGAAATAATAAACTCAAGATTTCTTGGACTGGCCGGATTAAAAATCCCCTCCTTTTTATGTAATTGCTGCCTTTGGTGCTTAGTTAGGGATTTCTAACCATTATCCTCTTTTTATATAAATCATCTTTGCCTTCCAAAAAAATAGTTTATGATACAAGTATTTCTTCAAGTTTTGCTACATATATGAACAAAAAATAGATTAATATAGATCTATAAAACTCATACAGAATAAAATAAAAAAGAAAACATGAATGAAATAAAAAGTTTGAATGTTGATCAAATGAACATGAGAGTGATGAGGCCTATATTTTATAAAGGCTTCTACAACTGAATGAGAATTGAATAAACACAAAAATAATTGGGGTACAACATAATACTATAACAACTATTAACAAATAGTTGTTTAATTAAGACCAGCCTATCGACTAGTCGAACTAGGACCCACAAAAATAAGCAACTTGGTTCACTACTACCAGGCCATCGTTAAACTAACCAGCCGCTTAAGACAACGAAGGTTGAACTGATGGACCTCCAAGCAAGGTTAAAATATATATATTTTGACTGGCTAAGTCACACATCCTTTAATCCTACTTATAAATCTACATATTTGTCCACCATGAAACATGATTCCTTAACGGCTTAACCTCATAGGGAGAGATACATTTCTATCACACTTTTATATCTCTGTACTAAAATCCCTTTAGTGACTAGATTGAAGGGTGCGCTAGTATTTTATAGATAAAGAGGGTTGTGCCTGTTAAAGAGATTTGAACTTTTTTTTTTCTTATATCTAGAATAGTAATCCTCAATCACTTGTAGACTAACATTTATACTAGACACTTTAATACCGTTAAACTACAGACCCTTTAGCATTTACCAACTCAACTAACTTCAAATTTGTGTGAGACATGTGATTATAAAATATGTTTATTAGGAAATTTCCAACTCTAACAATATATATTGTCTATTCTCGTACTTCTAACCTAAAAAGGTTAAACATTCTAAACCATAAAATAAATATTTGAACAAAACTTATTATTATATTATATAACAAATTAAAAAAAGATTAGTATCTTTTCGGTTCTTGAATCTGATCCGATCAATGAATTGGTAAAGTGGATTGGCATCTTTTTGGTTCTTGAATCTGATCCGACCAGTCATTCGTTTTCTCAACTACTTCACCCTCGATTTCTGCTACCAACGCTTCAGTGGGGGGAGGCATGTTAGATTGGAGTAGACTGGACTTATCAGTATAGATGCAAATTATGTGTGTGTTACAGTGCTTAACCAATGTTTAGACCTTGCGTAGTGGGGCGCGACCACCACCCATAGCGCCGAGATGGCGCCATGCACACCAAAACAAAGGGCGCTATGCCCAAAAAAATTTTGAAAGCGCGATAATTTTCGTGGCGCCATGCATTTGGTTTGTGTTCCCTCCACTCTCACAGAGATATATACATACATATATATGTATAATTTAAGGGTTTATTAATTAATTGGGTAATGATGAGGTAGGGGCGTTATGACTACGGGCTTAAATGCATAAGGCCCCATAACGCCCACACGCTGACGTGGCGCGCCACGTGTCGCATAACGCCCACAAAGGGGCGTTATGACTACGGATGGCCTTACATACTAACATACATACTTACTGTATAAATAGTGTATACTGTTGACTTAGATGGTCAAATTAAAGTTTTGTATATTGTTCGTATTAGAGTTTAATCGTTTATGTATATACAGAGTATATGTAATGAGAGGTTATTATATCATGGTTGTCTATATATTGGTGTTTGACTTCAAAGTCAATTTATGTTTTGTAGACTTAAATAGTCAAAATCTGATTTTGGTTGAAAATTGAGATAGGTTGTTACATTTGACTTCAATAGTAAATGTGTGATTTTGGTGGGAAATTGATATTGGCGCAAAGGTTGTTAAGTTATAAAACCACATGGGGTTATACTGAAAAGAGAAAATGGTAGATGGTCTTTTCATAAGTTTTTAAACTCGAGCAAATGGAACATTGACACGGGGAGGCAAATTGCAAGAAATGGACAATTGTGGTGTGGTACAAAAGCGTTTATAAGCGGGAGGCAAGTTCAAAAGTGACCAAAACCACAGGAAGGTAAGCTGTAATTAAATCAAATATTAAAGTAGTAGATTGCGCTATTGCAAGCCGAATTTTATAAGTATCTCACTATTTATGTTCAAAAGATATTTCAGTTCTAGAAAATATATTTTAATTATTGTGTCTTTAAATGGGACTATGTGATGGTTAAGTGGTATATCTATGTACTAAAATTCTCTATCATTATAAAAAAATCTAGATATTTTAATTATTGTGTCTTTAAATGGGACTATGTGATGGTTAAGTGGTATAACTATGTACTAAAATTCTATATTTATTATAAAAAATCTATATAGTCTAGAAAATATTGTTAAAAAATATATCTTAATTACCCTCTAACCAAGTTGTTGATTTTTTCAAAGATCCACATCAATATATCCTTTTTCATCAAACAAGTGGATACGTATAATGGTTTTTTTTCACCCTTACCTTAAAAAAATGAATACTACTTGACATGAGCTCTCACTCATTTATTTTCTCTTATGTGTAATGGTTTCGGTATCCAGTATCAACTAAAATAATATTCGGATTAAATGAATTAAAACAAAGGGTATGATAGATTTAAAATATCATAGGCTGAAAAGTTTGACACCACCCCCTCACACCTCATGTCTACATCTTCAAAGCATGAGCAAAGTCACGCTCAAAGGGGCCAACGTCGTATATCACGCTACTCGTGCCCGAGAATCTTCTACGTTGGCGAGGGCGTTAATGTATTACACTTAGCCTTATGAAAACGTAGATGGTCGACAAACTATTTATATAATATTTATTTAATAAACTTAAATGCTTTCATTAGAAAAAGTTAATAAAATGTTTTTTTTAACAACATATATTTATTAGGAAAAACCAACCATCGGAAAACTAGATGAAGTCAAGAGATCTACAAGGAAAACAGAGAGAATGCATAAAACCATACGGAGTGGTGGGCGTTTTAGTGACATGGCAAAACCTCAGTGGCGGACCCAGGAATTTTTCTATAGTGGTGCGGAACATTTTTAAAAATTTTAGGCCCCAAGGTATATAAGTAAAAAATCGGTTCGTATCGGGTCGGATCGGGTCATGTAAAACAAAAGACCATCGAATTAAATTTATATAATCATAAAAAATATGTCAAACCTTGTTACAAACATAATTAAAACGTCACCCTACGGGTTTTCATTTTTTGAAATCTATCCAAAACATGGCTCCATAACATATTACATAATATATCAACTATTCAAGCCCTAGAAATCATAATGTAAATGTCACACCCCCAAAATCCACATGCGGAGTATCACCGCTTGGAGGCGTGACTGACCAGGATCAAGCCACCAATCATATTGAACAAGCATATAAGTAATCATAAAAGTCCAACCAATACAATTGGTGTCCAAACAAACATAGTTTAAGTTGTGAGCGGAAGCATAATGTTTAAAACCAAAACATAAGTTTAAATGTTCCAAAGTTTAACATGGCACACAGCTGTCCATGTCCCACAACGACTCTTCTCCATGCAAGCTCCAGCTAAGTACCTATTGACCTGCAAAGCATGTAGTAACGAGTCAACAATAATGTTGAGCGAGTTCACAGTTGGGTGTTCGTTTTAAGTTGTTCCAAAAACAGTTTCCTTTAACTGGCATCCTGCCGTGGGGGTTACCCCATAGTTGAAAACGTGATTTGTTTATTCCCGGTTACTCTGGCAATCCAGCCGTGGGGGCTACCCCATGTTTAGTTATCTGGCTTTTCGGCCGTGGGGGCTACCCCATGTATACTACTAGACTCGTTACCATATCGACTGCTGACTGTAGTCATGTTTATGTGCCCTGAACTGTCAATGTCTATCATCATTGACGTGCCCAGATCCATTAGTTCACGCCCGTCCTCTGCGGCACGGTGTGAGGCTGGTCAGACCTAAATAGCGCTATCTAACTAATGACCCGCTCGCCATTGGCCCGACGATTAAGTCGATATAAAAAGGAGGGACTTCGTGATAGAGTTTTGGTCTAGTAAAAGTTAACTGTCCATGAGGACGAGGAATTATATTCCTGAACCCGTACTGTCCTACCCAAGAAAGGACGAGGAATCCATATTCCTTAACCCATTCCCAACCCCTGGGAATCCCATGCTTTGTAAAAAAGTGTGAACTCACCTTGGTTTGCTCGGTATGCTAAACTATGTGCTCGCAAACAATCAATCAATCAAGTCCGTGATGATCGAGACAGTAACTTGATCGCTCTAACACAAGATTGCCGTCGGGTTCAAAGAAAAACAAGAGAGAGAGGGAGAGGTGATTAGGGTTTGCGATCACTTTCTCTTAAGGATTAATATCAAAACACTATTACCGGTTATTGCTGGGCCGAAGCCCATTCTGTTTTCGTTGGCCCACTTCCTGATGAAAACACTAAGGTGTTTTCGTTTGAGAGGGGTGATTTCGGGTGGGAGGTTTTCGTGGGTGAAGGATTTTCGGCAAAGGCTTCATGTTGACAACAATAACATATTTTGCTCATACAACCATTTAACAAATATACAAGCATATAATTTACACATAAACATATATAAAACACACTATGATGCACACTAATATAAATATAAAACAACACTTAGTGCACAGTTATTAAATCAAGTAGAGACCTTGAAAACTCGGGTTGTCACATTATCCCCAACTTGAAAGAAATTCCGTCCCGAAATTTAGCACGTGGTTACTGAGGAAGCTAGTTGTGTTGTATCGTTTACAGGTTTTCCTGGGGTGTCACATCATCCCCCCGTTGATTTGGAATTTCGTCCCGAAATTCTGTAGTAGCTTCAGCCTCAGTAGTGGTTGCACTGTTTCCGAATAACTGGGGATACTTGAGTTTCATTTGATCTTCTCGTTCCGAGGTAAACTCTGGGCCACGACGGGAGTTCCAACGAACTCGAACAAGAGATATTCTGGTGTGCTTGAGGACCTTAACGTCCCGGTCCGTGATTTCAACTGGTTCCTCGACGAATCGTAACTGATCGTCGATAGTGAGCTCCTTCAAAGGAACTATGAGGGTCTCATCTGACAGACTGTAACACCTCGAAAATTCGTGTTAAATAAAATAACGACACGTGTCGTGTAAGACAAAACGCGTTGTAAACCCGGATTAAATAAAGATGTTTTGGCAGGATTGAAAAGTGGCGTCATGTTAATTTTACCTCTGAACACCTCATTTATAAATCCCAAGACCCAAATTTTTATATATTAAACATCTATTATGTCCTAAATCCAGAAATGGGTTGACAATAATGAATTGTAAATACATGATAGGACCCCGCGAAGAAAAGAATTGGTAAACCTTCATTTTCGGTACTTTTATAAAGCATCCAAGCAAACAACTTCAAATGGTAGGGTTTAGAACTGTTCAAGGCACAATTGGAAGGCCCCTAACTGAGAAAATAATGTCCACAATTCGTTTATACCACTTGCCCTTTCAAAACACCAAAGATCAGCAGCTTTTTGGCCCTGATGATTTGTTACGCACCGTAACAAATAATTGTTACGGTGCGCAACAAATGCCCAGCAACCAGAAAACAGGTTGTTGCCTGTTATGCGCGATTTTAACCCATTTCACCGGTTTTTCTCACATGTGGACGACCCCTAGGCACCCCTAAGCACTAGGACAAGTGTTAATCAGTTATGGATGGGTCCTAGACTTTGTTGTCAACATTTTATGGTGCCTTAGTTCACTATATAAAGCTCATTAGTTGCAACAAACATTCCCACACCTTCTCCTGCATTGTTGGATCATTTCTGGAGCTATCAAGCAACCTCAAGTGATCATATCTCGTGCATAGGACTCTTGTAAGTCTGCTAGTTCTTGTTTAGTTGAGTTTAGCTTGGTTAATTAGCTAAAAGTCAAACCGTCGTAATTACGGTTTGACTTCGAGATTAGTCAATAATGGCTCAGTCATATCTCGAATTAAAAGTAGTTATAGGTTGGTATTTATGTGGGTAATAAAACCCCAAAAGGGTTTCCCCTGATCACCACCCTAACCAGGTCAAATGTCGGGTCAAACGTTTAATTAAAAAGTCAACATAATGCTTAAAATGTCATTTATGCATAATTAGCTATCTAGAACATATATAACCTGTTTGATCATTGCTATAACTTAGTAATAAGTGTAAGAACATGTCCAAACATGTTCAACCCGACTATTTCCTGTTTAGACCCGGTTCGGAACCGAAAGTCACATAGTTTGACTTTCACTTTGACTTTCAGTTCTGACCCGTTTAGGCATAATTTAGAAATGCCTTGGAGCTTTAATTGGACTAGGTTATATGTTAGAAGAAACCTCTGTGATTATACACCTCGGTTCATCAGTTATCCAATTAATATGCATGTTTCCGTTGATTGCTCATATGTTGACCGTTATGCCCTCATTACCTTAGAACGTGATTTATGAAAATGTAAAAGTGTAGAAACCTTAGTTACTGATGTATAGACTTGTATGCAAAGTTTGACATCAGTTTGACTTGTAGATTAGGAGTTATGCTCATTATCGCAAAACTAATGCTTTATGTTAATAAAATGGCGTAATTAGCGTATAGCCTAGTTAGACATACTTTTTGGTATCAAATATTTTACCCACTGATGTAATATATTATTTTGGGATTTTTAAAGATTTTTAATTAATTTTAGGCTGAGCATAACTCATAGTCGTAGGCTTAATTCGGTAATTGTCGGTTTTGCCCTTACGGGCCATAAAATGAGTTTTACATATCTAAACGACCCCAAACCTTTTGCTACTGATCACATATGATAAATAAATTATTTTAAGCCTTCTGGAAATATAAAAATATCAGATTTAAGTATCGAACCCGGTAATGGCCTTTAATCGCCTTAATTAGCGTTTTTAACGCATAGTATGTTTTAAAATCATATTGGACATACCCGGGTTGATACCTACTGATATAAGAGGCAAATTATAATATTTTAACAGTAAGCAAAGGTTGATAAACTCAGACTTCAGTTTTGAGCTTTTCGGCTTATGTGAAATTACCAAAATACCCCTACGGGGCCTAGTTTGGTTAAAAATGATAAGTTTCACATACATGCTTTAACCTACTGATGTAACTTAGAAAATTGAGTATATTTGCTGATTACATCAGACCTGTAACTCAGGTTGTCACTTAAACTCTTTTATAAACTTTTAAATGACCAAACTACCCCTACGGGGCCTAGTTTGTGTTTAAACACGTTTCGGGCATAACGAAAGACACCTTACTGATGTCACAGCATATTTGAGACATAATTAACTTAGGAAACCTGTATATAGCTCTCGGGACTACCCGTCACGCTTATTACGCGTACGGTTCGGTTTATGTAACAAGTTTACATAAATTAACCGAAACGGGTCAAACCTTAACGGTTTTATCTCAAAATCCAGAATGTGAATAATAAACCCATATTAAACAAGTCTTCAAACTTGTCGGGTCTGAATCACATTCTATCCGGTCTTCGCTTAATCGTGCGTACGAACCGTATCTTTGAAACTAGCCGGTCTAAGCTTAAGCTTAATTAAAGACCGTTAGGTTTCTAATAGGTTATATTAAGCCTTCGTTCCAGATTAGGAGGACCAGTAAAAGCTACGTGCATTTTGCTTATTGTGATTTATACTTGCATCAGGTAAATACTTTTAACTTATTTTCCCTATACGGGCTTGGGTTACGGTACATAGCGTACCGCTTGATCGAGCATCAAATCTCCACATTAAGTGGGTAGTTGAATAATTTGATCGGCTCGTTTAAACAGTCTTGTTTACTTTACAGCCTTTGGGGGGTTAATGACCATGTCCCGGATATCCTTGGCATCATCTTACGAGATGGCCGCGACCTGAGCACGGGGTGTAGGCGTACACCGTCCGTGTATAACTCAATGATGTGGTGTGTCTATTGATCTTTAACCCGGACTAGATCCGGGCTACTGAACGCATAAGTAACATGTAATTCGTTCACAAGATTATATTATTAAATAATTCTCCCAAGTTAAATAAAAATGTTTATGCCATGTGCATCCAAACCAATTTTCAATCATTTTCCAAAATGAGTCAGTTGAATGTATTTACCAGTGTAAACTGACGTATTTTCCAAAAAGACTGAATGCAGGTACTAAACGAAATTTGGCTGGATTGTCTCCTAAGCATCAATAAAAAGTCTCGCAAGCTTAGGATGCCAGAAGTCTGTTGAACCATTAATATTATTTTGTTTCGATCCGTTCTGTGGATAACTTCCGGATATTGTTACATTGATAAACAATATTAAATTCGGTTGTATCATATTTTAAATTTGCTTCCGCTGTGCATAATATTATTGTGTTGTTTGACTATTACGTTGCCAACCACGTCACGATACTCCCCCACCGGGCCCACCGGTGACACGTGGAAATCGGGGTGTGACAGGTTGGTATCAGAGCCAACACTGAGTGAATTAAACACTAGCCTTTTGTGTTTAATCTCAGTTACACAATTGCACATATCTAAACCTTCGAGTCTAGACTTATAACATAGGACAAATTCCACCTTATTCGGTTTGTGTTTTGTCCTTTAAATTTTATATTTTTGTTATTGTTATCTTATGCTGTATTGACAGGACTCTTGACAAAAATGCCTCCAAGATTCTTCAGAACACGAGGACGAGGCAAGGGGCCAGTCACCGCCCCCAATGACCACGAAGCTGGACCGTCCAATGTACAAGCTCCAACTGCTACGGAGAGCGAAAATCCACGTCGGAACAGGAGAAACCTGTTCGAACCAGCGAGACGATCTGTTTCGCACAGCTCGACACCTCCGGTCCACAACTCATACGGACCACATTCGGAAGACGAGCCCAACAACCCTCTGCCTTCCTACATACCGCTGCAGAGATCTTTGTCCCATCATTCCTATGGGGACCCTACTCCAGTGTTCAGAGGCCAGTTTAACCCGGCCAACTACTTTCAAGAGCCCGTGGGTTTTAACCCACTGGGTCCAGAGGACCATTTTTCAGGAGATCACGCAGATGATATGGACGAGGATTCGGACCCCGTCATGCCGGCAAGTGGTACTCCAAACCATCCGATCGAGATCTCCGACGGATCGTCTTTTCACGGATCACCCTATGGTGGTCCAGACAGTTTCCAAGCCCTGTTTAATCAGCACGAGTGGTACTATACGCCTTCTCACCACTCGTCGTCTCATGGGCAGCAGCAGCAGCAACAGCAGCAGGAGCCACAGCCGCAGCCGCATCATCAAGATTCATCCGAGGATCACCGGTTTGTGGCAGTTACGCCACCACCTCCACCGCCACCAGTTTAGCTGGCAGCTCCTCAACCGCCGAGGCGTAGGAGAACCGGTGCCCGTATGTCGGTACGACCGGGGGGCTTTAATTTCAGCTCCCCACATCAGTCAAGTGCCAGCCACTACCCACCGCACCAGGAGGACCCGCAAATGGGTGGACCCTCCAACCCTGCTGTACTACAGCCACCGCCGATGGGATTTGATAACCCAATCCCGGCATATACGGGTGGCATGGCTTACAACCCATTTGAACCCCCAACGCATCACAACTATGGGTACGCGGAGGCTGATCCGTACATGGTAGCAGCGAACTACAACACCCAAGGACCCTATGGGGATCCATGGGGGGTGAGTTACCCGACTCAGGGATACCAGATACCTCCTAGACCCATCATTCGGGCTCAATCGCAGCCACCTAGATTCTCCCCACCTGAACATGAAGAGCTCCTTCAGAGGTTGAATCAAGTTGAACGGGTAGTTCACGAGGACCGTAGGGAGAGGCAGACATTCTTCCAGGGATTAGTGGGATTGATCAAGGGGAAGAACAAGAAGGATCACTGAATCCTTCCATTTTCTGTGTAAGCCCCTGCGTGGGTGTATTTGGTTGTTAAGCCCCTATGTGGGTATGTGTGTTGTATGTTTGTTTTGAGCCCCTGCGTGGGCCTATCTTTCCAGTTTCCGTTAACCCCTGCGTGGGTATGATGTTTGGTTGTTAAGGTCCCTGCGTGGACTAGTTTGTTTGCTTAAAGCCCCTGCGTGGGCAAGTACTTGTTTAAAACCCCTACGTGGGTAATGGTTTGTTTGAAAAGACCCGTTTAGGGCAACTTGTAACCTATGTATAATTAATGGAATGTTGTTTTTATGAATTTCATATTTGCCATTTTGTGCATAAATAAATTATAAATGAGATAAGTAAATAGAAATCATTCCTTTTAAATTAATCTGCCTATGTAATTATTTAAATTAAGAATCTTAAAGTGTGAAACCTAGCCTCGTGTCAAATATAAGACCGGGCCAAAATGGTAAGACCTGTTTAAAAGATTCAACCCCCTGTTAACATCTTAAAACATGTTATCATTCCTGGCAGAAGTGATTCGTTAAAATCACATGTCATTCTTATATGAATAAGGATTCTTTAGAAGATTCCAAACCCAGTTATATGATCTCTGAATCATGGGTTAAGATCATCAATTAAGATGATCATATTTTACCATACGTGGTAATATGATGCCTACGGGCCCAGCTCACTCCCATATGAGCCAAAAGACAGTGGTAGTTATGACTCCCTGTCTGATAAAGGTAATAACTAGGTTCAAACCTTAAAAGTCTTGATTCTCTGAAATCATAGCTTATAATCTAAATTGTCCATGTGACTAAGCCTTATGTGCTAAAATGTATTATTATTGTTTATGTTTAGGATAAATTTTAATTGAAATCCTAAATTAATACGATTAATAAGTTAACCAAATATGGTCTCTGTTTACCATGGTTAACGAGTTACCCTAAGGGGTAATTCCATAATAAACTCCCAAATAAAATATTGTTCTTGTTTTCTGCAACAGTTCAATTCAAATGGCTGAATCAAATGAAATCAATAGCCATCCAGTGGAGCCAAATGTGAACGCCCAGATTACGTTAACGGGTGCCGAATTAAAAGCGATCATAGACGACGCTGTTACACAGGCTTTGGATAGGCAGTATGAGGAATACAGTGGTACCCGAAGTAGGACCCACTCTGCATCACATTCAAAGCCCAAGACACATTCTGAGGCTCATAGCAAGCCTCCTCCCAAAAAGAATGGACCCAAGAAAGATGGTGATGACCGTCAGTCCACCAACCATCAAAGTATCCCATCTCAGCATATAGTACTGCATCAAGAGCCCAGTAACAAGGGTTGCTCCTATAAGTACTTCGTGTCGTGTAAGCCCAGAGATTTTACTGGGGAAAAAGGGGTCGTCGACTGTATGACTTGGCTGGACGAGATGGACACGGTGGTAGATATCAGTGGGTGCGCTGAAAGGGATGTAGTTAAGTTTGTGTCACAGTCCTTCAAGGGTGAAGCGTTGGCATGGTGGAGATCTCTAATGGAGGCCTCCGGAAAGATCCCATTGTATAGTATGTCATGGGATCAATTCATTGCCCTAATCAAGGAAAATTTCTGCCCTCAACATGAGGTGGAGAAGATAGAATCTGACTTTCTATCGTTGGTGATGAAGAACCTTGACTGTCAAGCTTACCTGACAAGCTTCAATACGCTGTCCCGGTTGGTTCCCTACCTGGTAACCCCGGAGCCAAAAAGAATCGCTCGCTTTATTGGTGGTTTAGAACCCGAGATCAAGGCCAGTGTAAAAGCTTCTCGGCCAGTTACCTTCAGGTCTGTAACTGACCTTTCCTTATCCCTCACTCTGGATGCGGTCAGACAGAGATCGCTGAGGAATAAGGAGGCCGAGAAGAGGAAGCGTGAAGATGATGGTTCGCGAAGGTCGAATAAGAAACACCGTGGGAACGGTGATAACAAGAAGGGATCTGAGTCGAGGAAGGATGGGCATAAGTCTGATGAGAAGCCCAAGTGTAAAATTTGCAAGAAGCAGCACTATGGAAAGTGCAGACTGGAGTCGAGCTCTCAGACTCAGTCAAAATCCTTTGCTTGTGGAATTTGCAAGTCCACGGATCATAAAACCCTGGATTGCAAAAAGATAAAAGACGCAACGTGCTACCGTTGCAATGAGAAGGGGCACATCAAGACCAACTGCCCAAAATACAACAAGAAGCCGGAGGAGGCTAAGAAGACTAATGCCAGAGTCTTCAGAATGGACGCGAAAGAAGCTGTGCAGGACGATAATGTCATAACAGGTACCTTCCTTGTAAATGATGTCTTTGCAAGAGTACTTTTTGATTCAGGCGCAGATAAGTCTTTCGTAGATCATAAGTTTTGTAAATTGTTGAATTTACCTGTCAAAACCTTAAACGCAAACTATGAGGTAGAGTTAGCAGATGGTACCATAGAAACCGTCTCTACTGTGTTAGATGGATGTGTTATATCCATTAAGAACCATTCTTTTCCTCTGTCTCTACTTCCCTTTAAGTTGGCTGGTTTTGACATAGTTCTGGGTATGGACTGGTTATCTCATAACCAGGCCCAAATTGTCTGTAACCATAAACAAGTGGTAATAAAGACTCCGTCTGGTGAATCACTTACCATTCGGGGAGATACCCAGTATGGGCTGCCTGAGCAGGTGACTATGCTCAAGGCTTCCAAGTGTTTGAAGAAGGGGTGTGTCATTTACATGGCGCAAGTGATTATTGATGAGCCTAAACCGAAGATAGAAGACATCCCTGTCATTTCTGAGTACCCAGAAGTGTTTCCTGAAGATCTACCTGGGTTACCACCAGATAGACAAGTTGAATTCAGGATCGATATCATCCCCGGAGCGGCACCAGTTGCTAGAGCACCATACAGATTGGCACCCACAGAAATGAAGGAGTTGCGGACGCAGCTAGATGAATTGCTGGCTAAAGGTTTCATTCGACCTAGTTCATCTCCTTGGGGAGCGCCAATCTTGTTTGTCAAGAAGAAGGATGGGTCGATGCGTCTGTGCATCGACTATCGCGAGCTTAATAAAGTCACGATCAAGAATAGGTATCCTTTGGCCAGAATCGACGATTTGTTCGATCAGCTTCAAGGGGCAAGTTACTTCTCGAAGATTGATTTGAGGTCAGGCTACCATCAATTGAAGGTCAAAGATGAAGACGTGCACAAGACTGCATTTAGGACTCGTTACGGTCACTACGAGTTCCTAGTGATGCCTTTTGGGCACACTAATGCACCAGCCGCGTTCATGGATCTCATGAATCGCATCTGCAAACCTTACTTAGATAAATTCGTCATCGTTTTCATCGACGACATTCTCATTTATTCTAAGAACCAAGCTGACCATGAGAAACACCTTCGATGTATTCTCAAACTCCTGTATCAGGAGAAGCTCTATGCCAAATTCTCCAAGTGTGAATTTTGGCTTCGAGAGGTCCAATTTCTTGGACATGTGGTCAGTGAGCGTGGTATCCAAGTGGATCCCGCTAAAGTTGAAGCTGTTATGAATTGGCAAGAGCCAAAGACGCCTACGGAGATTCGTAGCTTCCTGGGATTGGCAGGATATTACAGGCGTTTCATTGAAAACTTTTCAAGGATTGCTGCACCCCTAACCTCCTTAACTAAGAAGAAGGTTAAGTTTGTTTGGGGCCCTAAGCAGCAAGAATCCTTTGACATTCTGAAGCAAAAGTTGAGCAACGCCCCGGTACTGACACTGCCAGATGGAATTGAAGACTTTGTGGTTTATTGTGATGCTTCGCACACTGGCATGGGGTGTGTGCTTATGCAGAAAGGCAAAGTCATTGCCTATGCTTCACGACAATTGAAAGTGCATGAAAAGAATTACACCACCCATGACTTGGAGTTAGGTGCCGTTGTATTCGCACTGAAGCTTTGGAGGCACTATCTTTATGGTGTCAAATGTGTGATTTATTCTGATCACAAGAGCCTCCAACATCTGTTTAATCAGAAGGAATTAAACATGAGGCAACGCCGTTGGATGGAAACTTTAAATGATTACGATTGTGAAATCAAATACCATCCCGGCAAGGCGAATGTAGTCGCCGATGCCTTGAGTCGGAAGGAAAGGGTTAAACCCATCCGAATTAACGCCAAGCGTATGGAGATAAAGAATAATTTGATGGAAAGGGTGTTAGCTGCACAGAAAGAAGCTGTGTTGGAAGCTAACTATCCTAATGAAAAGTTAGGAGTAACTGAGGAGCAGTTAACTCTTAGCAAGGACGGAATTTTACGATTAAACGGACGAATATGGATTCCAATTTATGGAGGACTTCGAGATGTCATCCTCCAGGAAGCTCATAGTTCCAAATACTCCGTTCATCCTGGAGCTGATAAGATGTACCAGGATTTAAAGGCAAATTATTGGTGGATAGGCTTGAAAAAGTCTGTAGCCACCCATGTAGCAAAATGCTTGACATGTGCGCAAGTCAAAGCCGAGCATCAGAAACCGTCAGGTTTGCTACAACAGCCTAAACTTCCTACGTGGAAGTGGGAAATGGTAACTATGGATTTTATTACCAAGTTACCCAAGACAAGAAAAGGAAATGATACGATATGGGTTATAGTTGACAGACTGACTAAGTCAGCTCATTTTCTACCCATCAAGGAGACTTATAGTTCCGACATGTTAGCCCAGTTATACGTTGATAAGATTGTAGCTCTACACGGCATACCTGTGGCTATTATCTCTGATAGGGATACTAGGTACACGCCACATTTTTGGAAGAGTTTCCAACAATCTTTGGGCACACGTTTGAACTTTAGTACGGCTTACCATCCTCAGACAGACGGTCAGAGTGAGCGTACTATTCAAACGTTGGAAGACATGTTGCGTGCATGTGCGATCGATTTGGGAGGTAGCTGGGATAAGAACCTACCGTTGATCGAATTCTCCTACAACAATAGCTACCATACCAGCATTAAGGCTGCGCCTTTTGAGGCATTATACGGTAGAAAGTGTAGATCGCCAGTTTGTTGGGCGGAAGTTGGAGAAGTCCAGTTATCAGGACCAGAGATTGTGTTCGAAACGACGGACAAGATTGTCCAGATTCGTGACAATCTCAAAGCTGCCTGGGATAGGCAGAAGAGTTATGCTGATCCAAATCGTAAGGATTTTCACTTCGAAGTAGGTGACAAAGTCCTACTTAAAGTGTCACCCTGGAAAGGAGTGATGCGGTTTGGTAAGAAAGGCAAACTAAGCCCGAGATACATAGGACCTTTTGAGGTTATCGAACGTGTCGGGTCAGTTGCCTATAAGTTGAACTTACCGGAAGAGCTCAGTGGAATTCACAATGTGTTCCACATCTGCAATCTGAAGAAGTGTTTCGCTGACGAATCACTGGTTATACCACATACAGATGTGCATATAGACGCGAGCTTAAAATTTATTGAAAAGCCTTTGTCGATTGAAGATCGACAGGTAAGGAAAATTCGAAGGAAGCATATACCTTTTGTAAAGGTCAAATGGGATGCCCGTCGAGGTCCCGAGTACACGTGGGAGGTTGAATCCACGATGAAAGAAAAGTACCCTTACTTATTTCAGTAAATCTCGGGTCGAGATTTATTTTAAGGGGGTGAGGATGTAACACCTCGAAAATTCGTGTTAAATAAAATAACGACACGTGTCGTGTAAGACAAAACGCGTTGTAAACCCGGATTAAATAAAGATGTTTTGGCAGGATTGAAAAGTGGCGTCATGTTAATTTTACCTCTGAACACCTCATTTATAAATCCCAAGACCCAAATTTTTATATATTAAACATCTATTATGTCCTAAATCCAGAAATGGGTTGACAATAATGAATTGTAAATACATGATAGGACCCCGCGAAGAAAAGAATTGGTAAACCTTCATTTTCGGTACTTTTATAAAGCATCCAAGCAAACAACTTCAAATGGTAGGGTTTAGAACTGTTCAAGGCACAATTGGAAGGCCCCTAACTGAGAAAATAATGTCCACAATTCGTTTATACCACTTGCCCTTTCAAAACACCAAAGATCAGCAGCTTTTTGGCCCTGATGATTTGTTACGCACCGTAACAAATAATTGTTACGGTGCGCAACAAATGCCCAGCAACCAGAAAACAGGTTGTTGCCTGTTATGCGCGATTTTAACCCATTTCACCGGTTTTTCTCACATGTGGACGACCCCTAGGCACCCCTAAGCACTAGGACAAGTGTTAATCAGTTATGGATGGGTCCTAGACTTTGTTGTCAACATTTTATGGTGCCTTAGTTCACTATATAAAGCTCATTAGTTGCAACAAACATTCCCACACCTTCTCCTGCATTGTTGGATCATTTCTGGAGCTATCAAGCAACCTCAAGTGATCATATCTCGTGCATAGGACTCTTGTAAGTCTGCTAGTTCTTGTTTAGTTGAGTTTAGCTTGGTTAATTAGCTAAAAGTCAAACCGTCGTAATTACGGTTTGACTTCGAGATTAGTCAATAATGGCTCAGTCATATCTCGAATTAAAAGTAGTTATAGGTTGGTATTTATGTGGGTAATAAAACCCCAAAAGGGTTTCCCCTGATCACCACCCTAACCAGGTCAAATGTCGGGTCAAACGTTTAATTAAAAAGTCAACATAATGCTTAAAATGTCATTTATGCATAATTAGCTATCTAGAACATATATAACCTGTTTGATCATTGCTATAACTTAGTAATAAGTGTAAGAACATGTCCAAACATGTTCAACCCGACTATTTCCTGTTTAGACCCGGTTCGGAACCGAAAGTCACATAGTTTGACTTTCACTTTGACTTTCAGTTCTGACCCGTTTAGGCATAATTTAGAAATGCCTTGGAGCTTTAATTGGACTAGGTTACATGTTAGAAGAAACCTCTGTGATTATACACCTCGGTTCATCAGTTATCCAATTAATATGCATGTTTCCGTTGATTGCTCATATGTTGACCGTTATGCCCTCATTACCTTAGAACGTGATTTATGAAAATGTAAAAGTGTAGAAACCTTAGTTACTGATGTATAGACTTGTATGCAAAGTTTGACATCAGTTTGACTTGTAGATTAGGAGTTATGCTCATTATCGCAAAACTAATGCTTTATGTTAATAAAATGGCGTAATTAGCGTATAGCCTAGTTAGACATACTTTTTGGTATCAAATATTTTACCCACTGATGTAATATATTATTTTGGGATTTTTAAAGATTTTTAATTAATTTTAGGCTGAGCATAACTCATAGTCGTAGGCTTAATTCGGTAATTGTCGGTTTTGCCCTTACGGGCCATAAAATGAGTTTTACATATCTAAACGACCCCAAACCTTTTGCTACTGATCACATATGATAAATAAATTATTTTAAGCCTTCTAGAAATATAAAAATATCAGATTTAAGTATCGAACCCGGTAATGGCCTTTAATCGCCTTAATTAGCGTTTTTAACGCATAGTATGTTTTAAAATCATATTGGACATACCCGGGTTGATACCTACTGATATAAGAGGCAAATTATAATATTTTAACAGTAAGCAAAGGTTGATAAACTCAGACTTCAGTTTTGAGCTTTTCGGCTTATGTGAAATTACCAAAATACCCCTACGGGGCCTAGTTTGGTTAAAAATGATAAGTTTCACATACATGCTTTAACCTACTGATGTAACTTAGAAAATTGAGTATATTTGCTGATTACATCAGACCTGTAACTCAGGTTGTCACTTAAACTCTTTTATAAACTTTTAAATGACCAAACTACCCCTACGGGGCCTAGTTTGTGTTTAAACACGTTTCGGGCATAACGAAAGACACCTTACTGATGTCACAGCATATTTGAGACATAATTAACTTAGGAAACCTGTATATAGCTCTCGGGACTACCCGTCACGCTTATTACGCGTACGGTTCGGTTTATGTAACAAGTTTACATAAATTAACCGAAACGGGTCAAACCTTAACGGTTTTATCTCAAAATCCAGAATGTGAATAATAAACCCATATTAAACAAGTCTTCAAACTTGTCGGGTCTGAATCACATTCTATCCGGTCTTCGCTTAATCGTGCGTACGAACCGTATCTTTGAAACTAGCCGGTCTAAGCTTAAGCTTAATTAAAGACCGTTAGGTTTCTAATAGGTTATATTAAACCTTCGTTCCAGATTAGGAGGACCAGTAAAAGCTACGTGCATTTTGCTTATTGTGATTTATACTTGCATCAGGTAAATACTTTTAACTTATTTTCCCTATACGGGCTTGGGTTACGGTACATAGCGTACCGCTTGATTGAGCATCAAATCTCCACATTAAGTGGGTAGTTGAATAATTTGATCGGCTCATTTAAACAGTCTTGTTTACTTTACAGCCTTTGGGGGGTTAATGACCATGTCCCGGATATCCTTGGCATCATCTTACGAGATGGTCGCGACCTGAGCACGGGGTGTAGGCGTACACCGTCCGTGTATAACTCAATGATGTGGTGTGTCTATTGATCTTTAACCCGGACTAGATCCGGGCTACTGAACGCATAAGTAACATGTAATTCGTTCACAAGATTATATTATTAAATAATTCTCCCAAGTTAAATAAAAATGTTTATGCCATGTGCATCCAAACCAATTTTCAATCATTTTCCAAAATGAGTCAGTTGAATGTATTTACCAGTGTAAACTGACGTATTTTCCAAAAAGACTGAATGCAGGTACTAAACGAAATTTGGCTGGATTGTCTCCTAAGCATCAATAAAAAGTCTCGCAAGCTTAGGATGCCAGAAGTCTGTTGAACCATTAATATTATTTTGTTTCTATCCGTTCTGTGGATAACTTCCGGATATTGTTACATTGATAAACAATATTAAATTCGGTTGTATCATATTTTAAATTTGCTTCCGCTGTGCATAATATTATTGTGTTGTTTGACTATTACGTTGCCAACCACGTCACGATACTCCCCCACCGGGCCCACCGGTGACACGTGGAAATCGGGGTGTGACAGGTTGGTATCAGAGCCAACACTGAGTGAATTAAACACTAGCAGGCACTTGCTGACGTAAGTTGCTATGTGGGCCTTCATGCTAGGCCACCAGTATGTAGTTCTGAGGTCGTGGTACATCTTATCAGAACCAGGATGTACTGAGTAGCGAGACTTGTGTGCCTCATCCATCACAAGCTCCCGTAGGTTGCCATAAAGTAGGACCCAAATGCGTCCTGTTACGTAGTAGGCGCCGTCTTCCTTTTGTTCTAATCGTTGCCTTGAGCCACGTAGGGCTTCAGCCCTGACGTTTTCTGGTTTCAGTGCCTCTACATGAGCATCTCGTATCTGTGCAGGAAGACTAGATTGGATAGTGAGTTGTAAAGCTCGTACGCGCTTAGGCGTAGTGTCCTTTCGACTGAGGGCGTCGGCCACAACATTGGCTTTGCCTGGGTGGTACCTGATCGAGCATTCATAGTCATTCAGTAGCTCGACCCATCGTCGTTGTCGCATATTCAGTTCCTTCTGTTTGAAGATATGCTTGAGACTCCTGTGATCGGTGTAGATGGCGCACTTGGTACCGTACAGGTAATGTCTCCATATCTTAAGTGCAAAGACAACAGCTCCCAGCTCTAAATCATGCGTAGTGTAGTTCCTTTCATGAACTTTAAGTTGGCGTGAGGCGTAAGCGATGACTTTATCCCGTTGCATCAAAACACAACCCAGACCCTGAATTGATGCGTCGCAATAAACCACAAAGTCGTCTGTGCCCTCCGGCAATGAGAGAATAGGTGCGCTACAAAGCCTATCCTTTAGGTGCTGAAATGCAGATTCCTGTGTATTACCCCAACTATAGATAACGCCTTTCTGAGTTAGTAAGGTAAGGGGTTGTGCAATCTTGGAGAAGTCTTTGATGAACCTTCTGTAGTATCCTGCCAAACCCAAGAATTGGCGGATTTCTGTTGGTGTACGGGGTGCAGGCCAGTTCTTAATCGAGTCTACCTTAGATGGATCAACATGGATCCCATCCTTGTTTACCACGTGGCCTAAGAAATGGACTTCACGAAGCCAGAAGTCGCATTTTGAAAACTTGGCGTAAAGCTGTTTCGTTCGAAGAAGTTCCAAAATGAGTCGTAGATGTTGCTCGTGTTCCTCCTGACTCTTCGAATAGATTAGGATGTCGTCGATGAAAACTATAACGAACTTGTCCAGGTAAGGCTTGCACACTCGATTCATCAAGTCCATGAAGACCGCAGGTGCGTTTGTCAGCCCAAAAGGCATGACCAAAAACTCGTAGTGTCCATAACGGGTTCTAAAGGCTGTTTTGGAGACGTCCTCTTCTCGGACTCTCAGCTGGTGATATCCCGATCTCAAATCAATCTTCGAGTAAAAGCTCGACCCTTGCAACTGGTCGAATAGGTCATCGATGCGTGGAAGAGGATAACGATTCTTCACCGTCACCTTGTTGAGTTCTCGATAATCGATACACATACGGAAGGTACCGTCCTTCTTCTTCACAAACAAGACTGGAGCTCCCCAGGGCGAAGAGCTAGGACGAATAAAACCCTTATCCAAGAGTTCTTGTAGTTGCGTAGAGAGTTCTTTCAACTCTGATGGAGCTAGGCGATAAGGTGCACGAGCGGTGCTGCTCCAGGAGCTAGTTCGATCTGAAATTCGACCTGGCGATGAGGCGGAATACCAGGTAGTTCCTCAGGAAAAACCTCAGGAAAGTCACGTACAATCGGAAAATCTTCTATCTTCTTCTCTTTCTTCGAGGTGTCAGTAACGAGAGCCAGAATAACAGTGTGGCCCTTTCTCAAGCACTTCTGGGCCTTAAGGAAAGAGATGATGCTCACAACAGCACCACTCTTGTCGCTACGAATCATGAGAGGTTCATCACCTGGGCGAGGAATACGGACAATCTTTTCGTTGCAAAGAATCTCTACTTGGTGTTGGGATAACCAGTCCATCCCAATGACAACGTCGAAACTACCCAGTGTGATAGGAAGGAGGTCGATAGAGAAAGTGTGACCAGCTAGAACAAGATTACAACCCTTGACTACGTGGGTGACCTCTAAACTTTTACCATTAGCTAGCTCTACAGTGTGTTTGGGGTTCAATAGTGTTGGGGTACGCTTAAGCATTTGACTAACGTTTAGGGACACGTAGCTAGTATCGGAACCCGAATCAAATAAAACTGTAACATAAAAGTCGTCGAGAAGGAACTTACCCGTCACAACATTGGGATCATTCCTTGCTTCACCTTGTCCAATCACGAACACCCGCCCCCTGGCACCATTGTTGTTGTTATTGCCCCCATTGTTACTATTCCCCTGATTGTTGTTATTGTTGTTGTTCTGGTTCCTGTTCAGTTGGGGACAATCTCTCTTGAAGTGGCCTTCAGCTCCACACTGAAAGCACCCTTTGTTGTTACCTTGCTGCTGCTGCTGCTGGCGTTGATTCTGTGGGGCTTGTTGTTGTTGACGATTCTAGTTTGCGGGGTATAAACTTCTGCAATCCTTTGCGGCGTGGCCTGGCTTGTTGCACCGATGACAGTTTCCCCTGGTGCATGGCCCGCTGTGGTGTAGGTTGCAGCGATTGCATTTGGGGTGATTTCCCTTGTACCCACCATGACCTCGACTACCAGATGTTTGCTGACTAGGACTCTTGTAGTCGTCAGTCCTTCTCAGCTGAGACTGAGATTGAACAGAAGTTGAACCTCTGCTTGAAGCTCCATCCCATTTCCGTTTGTTGTCAGTAGGAGCATCTGAAGTAGCTGTAGCACTAATACGTTTTGGTAACCTGTTCTGCTCCACCGCCTGATCAGTGAGACGGTGAGCGAGTTGAACAACTTGCTGGATGGTGGCGAGATTAGCTGAAGTCACATGACTTTGAATCTCTGGCACTAAGCCCTTGAGATATAGTTCGATACGCTTAATTGGAGGGTCCACCATAGTAGGACACAGAATAGCAAGCTCATTCGATCTTTTCGTGTACGCCTCAATCTCTGACCCCGACATCTTGAGGTTGAAGAACTCGACTTCCAGCTTATGAATTTCATCACGATTGCAGTACTCTTCCTTGATCATTTCCTTAAAGTTGTTCCATGGGGTGACGTTAGCAGCAACCAACCCCAGCATTTGAACCTGAGCGTTCCACCACGTGAGCGCTAAACCCTCTAGAGTACCGGTAGCATACTTCACCCTGCGAGCCTCAGGGCATTCACACATCTCGAACACAGATTCGAGCTTTTCAAACCAGTGGAGGAGACCTACAGCTCCTTCAGTGCCGCTAAAAGTAGTGGGTCGGCAGTCCATAAAGGTTTTGAAGGTGAACACAGGTAGAGGTGTACAAAAAAACTGGTTTTAGAACCGAAACTGGAAAAAAACCGAAACTGGTTTTTTTTAACCGGTTTTTTTATAACCGGTTTTTATACCGGTTACTATTCTTGACTTCAAAAACCGGTTATTAACTGAACCGGTTATTAAAAAACCGGTTAAAACCTGTAAAAAACCGGTTTTTTTGGGAAAAACCGGTTATTGTTTTGGACCTCAAAAACCGGTTAGTAACCGAAACCGGTTATAAAAAAACCGGTTTTTATTTTGGGTGAAAAAACCGGTTTTTTTTTAAACCGGTTTTTTAATAACCGATTAACCGATTTGTACACCTCTACACACAGGTGGCTGAGCATGTTGACCTGTTGTGGGTGTAAGAAAGGACAAAGTTTAACACAAAGGTAGGTTCACGAGAGTAGGACCCAAAATCCACCTGCGGAGTATCACCGCTTGGAGGCGTGACTGACCAGGATCAAGCCACCAATCATATTGAACAAGCATATAAGTAATCATAAAAGTCCAACCAATACAATTGGTGTCCAAACAAACATAGTTTAAGTTGTGAGCGGAAGCAAAATGTTTAAAACCAAAACATAAGTTTAAATGTTCCAAAGTTTAACATGGCACACAGCTGTCCATGTCCCACAACGACTCTTCTCCATGCAAGCTCCAGCTAAGTACCTATTGACCTGCAAAGCATGTAGTAACGAGTCAACAATAATGTTGAGCGAGTTCACAGTTGGGTGTTCGTTTTAAGTTGTTCCAAAAACAGTTTCCCTTAACTGGCATCCTGCCGTGGGGGTTACCCCATAGTTGAAAACATGATTTGTTTATTCCCGGTTACTCTGGCAATCCAGCCGTGGGGGCTACCCCATGTTTAGTTATCTGGCTTTTCGGCCGTGGGGGCTACCCCATGTATACTACTAGACTCGTTACCATATCGACTGCTGACTGTAGTCTTGTTTATGTGCCCTGAACTGTCAATGTCTATCATCATTGACGTGCCCAGATCCATTAGTTCACGCCCGTCCTCTGCGGCACGGTGTGAGGCTTGTCAGACTTAAATAGCGCTATCTAACTCATGACCCGCTCGCCATTGGCCCGACGATTAAGTCGATATAAAAAGGAGGGACTTCGTGATAGAGTTTTAGTCTAGTAAAAGTTAACTGTCGATGAGGACGAGGAATTATATTCCCGAACCCGTACTGTCCTACCCAAGAAAGGACGAGGAATCCGTATTCCTTAACCCATTCCCAACCCCTGGGAATCCCATGCTTTGTAAAAAAGTGTGAACTCACCTTGGTTTGCTCGGTATGCTAAACTATGTGCTCGCAAAGAATCAATCAATCAATCAATCAAGTCCGTGATGATCGAGACAGTAACTTGATCGCTCTAACACTAGATTGCCGTCGGGTTCAAAGAAAAACAAGAGAGAGAGGGAGAGGTGATTAGGGTTTGCGATCACTTTCTCTTAAGGATTAATATCAAAACACTATTACCGGTTATTGCTGGGCCGAAGCCCTTTCTGTTTTCGTTGGCCCACTTCCTGATGAAAACACTAAGGTGTTTTCGTTGGAGAGGGGTGATTTCGGGTGGGAGGTTTTCGTGGGTGAAGGGTTTTCGGCAAAGGCTTCATGTTGACAACAATAACATATTTTGCTCATACAACCATTTAACAAATATACAAGCATATAATTTACACAAACATATATAAAACACACTATGATGCACACTAATATAAATATAAAACAACACTTAGTGCACAGTTATTAAATCAAGTAGAGACCTTGAAAACTCGGGTTGTCACAGTAAACCCTAAAAATCATCTAAACAACATATACACTATAAAAAGAAAAAGCCAAACATTCTTCACTAACAAATATAACCCACCAGATTATTGTGCGGTGTATGCGGCTATAAAAAAGGCAAAATATCAACACTAACAAAATATAACCCACCATATAACATAATGAAAAACAAAACGAAGCATATGTCTACTGTCATGGTTAGTATGCAGCTAATATCAACCAAAAAATCAACCAAAATTCATCAAAAATAACAAAGAAATTTACCCGTGTTTGATCGGTGGTGGTATGGTGGCTGATTACGGTGGTATGCGGCTGCTGACTGTTCACTGTTGTCGCTGATGTTCTGATCGCTGGTGTGTAGGGAGGATAGAGAGAGCATGAGAGGATATGTAAGGGTTTTGGGCTTGTTTATTTTATTTTAGTTTGAAATATTGTTGATTTGTTGGGTTTGTTTATTGGGGCTAAGACTTAGTAGTGGGGTAGTTAAAGATATTGGGTATTTGGGTTTAGTTATTTAGGTATTAAAAGTTATATAATTTAGGTAGTATTTTTAAAATAAAAAAAAAAATAAGAGTTTACTAAAAAAAATTTAAAATATAAATTGATAACACTTTTTACCTAAGGGGTGCAGACGAAAAATTCCAAGAGGTACGGACGGAAAATTCCAAGGGTGCGGACGAGATTTTCGACGGAACTTAGCACTAAATTTTTTTTTTCCCGGTGGTGCGCCCGCCCACCTTGGCTTTGTCTTAAGTCCGCCCCTGCAAAACCTCCAGGCCGGGAACCGCCCCGTGGGGTGGCGTGGTGGCAAGGGCGGGGAGATCTCCGCTGGCGTGGGGGGCATTGTTGTGGTGAGGTGGAATCTTTTCATTGGTCGGTGGATTTTAGGTTGGTTTTGATTGGTTATTATTTATTTTTTTTATTGAAAAATTAAAAACGTCAATTTCACTCCCCTCCTACTCCGTATCTTTTTACCACACCCCTTGTTGACGTATCTATCAAATGACGTTTAATGCTCCCTCTTCATGCCCTCTAATTCGTATAGTCTAAGATGCAATAAAGCCGAGATCTTTACTGAACTCGATGATCTTATCAAAACTTTGAATTGTTCCTAACAAGTACGATAAAGTATAAAAATATTGCACAAGAGTTTTGCTATGTAGGTGAGGCGAAGCTAGTAAGTAGCGATGCAGACATGCAACAGCCGCAACTTCAGGAACGAGCATGTTAAAAGTGATTACTATGCCTTAACCAGTTAACCCTGCCTTCACAACATAAAGCTTTCTTGCATCCACCTCACTTTACACAAATTTAAGCTTCTTTCTTTCTTTTCTTTCTTATTCTTGTTTTATTTTTACAAATTTCTAACTATTACGAAAACTTTTTCAAAAGAATTTATAACATGTAAGGGGCTGTTTGGCAACATCTGAACCAATAAGTACTGAATGAATAAGAGGTCTGAATGGGTAAGAGGGTCTGAATGGGTAAGTGCTGAACCAGTAAAGTATTGTTTGGTTCCATATCTGAATGACAGTGTAAAATGACATTTTTACCCCTCCCCACAAAAGTAAATACCTACCTCCTAAAATGACATTTTTCTATAAAACCCAATATCTATTCACTGAATTCAGTCATCACCCCCCCCCCTTTTCTTCCCCTTTCTCTCCCTACCTGCAACACCGTCACCGCCATCATCATCATCATCTCCACCACCAACCACCCACCACTTCTTCCAGTGGCGGATCTAGGATTCCGACCAAGCGGTAACGTTTTATAAATAAGCGGTAACGAAATCGAAAAAACGTCAAATTTTTCCAAAATTTACACTAAAAACGTCAAAAATTTTCCGACCTAGCGGTAGCGGAGGCTACCCCGCACTCCTTAGTATGTCCGCCCCTGACTTCTTCATCATCATCATCATCTAACATCTGAACCATCATCATCATCATCTAACACCGCCGCCATCATCAACTCCACCACCGCCCTCAACTCCACCACCACCGTCAACTCCACCGCCACCATCAACTCCACCGTCAACTCCACCGCCACCATCAACTCCACCACCACCGTCAACTCCACCGCCACCGCCATCATCAACTCCACCGCCACCATCGGTCGCCGTAACCGCAGCCTCGTTGAAACTGTGAGCAGAGTTCGATTTTGTGGGGTTTTTGGTTTGGTGATGGTTCTGATAATCGGGGGCGTTTGGGGATGTGGTGGTTTTCGGTGTGGAATCTTGTTGTGGGTTTTGGTGAATGATTGTTTCTAGGGTTTATGTTGTTTTTGGTGAATGATTGTCTTTGGTGAATGATTGTTTCTAGGCGTTTGGGGATATGTTGTTGATGATGATGATGGGGCTATGGAAGAAGATGCAAAGCTTACAATTAAGGCACAAGGGGCAGGCTTGTCAAAAGTTCCATTCAGAGATGAGAAGTAGCTGAACCATTCAGAGCTGAATGGTTCAGTTCAGAGGTGAAGTTTTTGTGAACCAAACAAGGATACCTCTGTCCGATTCAGAGGCAACCAAACAGGCCCTAAGTATCTATAACTTCTGATCCTATTTTAATATAAATGTTTTACAACCAAAACGAGTCTTTATTTAATTTGATTTTAATCGAAAATTTGCGCTCGTTAATTAAAAACATTGAATACACAGATATGTTTTGTTTGACATTCCAATATAAATTATTTTGAAACAGAGTTGTATTCAAAATAAAGTGTTTTTTAATCGTAAGTTATATTTCCTTAACCCGTGTGATAAAATTTCATTAGTTATGAATGTATAAGATTATATAGAAGTTTATGATTTACATTTTTATAATCAACCTAAGTAATACACGGGTTTGTAACACATGTAAATTAAAATAATACTTAATCTATTTTTTTTTATATTTAACCCATGTAATACACGGGTTTGTAAGCTACTACTACTACTACTACTACTACTACTAATAATAATAATAATAATAATAATAATAATAATAATAATAATTGTAGATTTCTTTCCATTCCTTGAAATAATACAAAAAACATCCCCTTACTAATAAATGAAAATTCTTAAAATGTAAGGAAGATTTATATTTAACCCATGTAATACACGGGTTTGTAACAACCGATTATAAAGCTTATATTTTAACGTTACAATATATGCTATAAATACTTAAAAAGGGATAAGTAAGGACACATGACAAAAAAATTATGCATGAATAGGGTCCACCCTTCGGGAGGGACAATGTTGCATGTCAACGAAGGGATATCACAAAATGACGGAAACCCTTTATGAAGAGAGTGACAAATTATTCTTTGTATATTGGAATCAACGTAAACCACACTCATCCAATCCCCTTCTTCGTGTAACCAAACCACCTTGTTTATTAGTTTATTCATTTTTTCAACGAATAAAAAATAGTAATAACAGTAATCACATTTAAGAAAATTTTATTTCGATACAGACAAGTGTTGTTAGGAATTGAAATCCCAGATTTGAGTTCTCACCATGGTTGTAAAAATCCCGACTATTCTCCGATTAGTCGCCGATTAATCAATAATCAGAGGTTCACCGATTAATGGCCGATTAATAGCTAGGCAGTCAATGGCGGTCCTATTCTGGCCAAATTTTGGCTAGATGCCGGCCAAATTTTGACTAAACATATAAATTCCTTCCAGTTACTTAAAAAATGGGTTAATGAGGGGTTAAAACATGTCTACTTTAAAAAAACTACATATAAAAATGCGTGTGTATGTATGTAACTAAAAATTACATATAAAAATCTCAATCCGATTAATTCCGATTAATCCCTATTAATCCCGATTAATCGCTAGTCGGTACCCCACCGCCCGACTAGCGCCTAGCGATTCTTACAACACTGGTTCTCACCACTTTGAAAAGTGACCCTTATATACCTGAACTTGTTTGATCATTTTAATATATTTGATTCCCAGTATTAATACAGTAGTAGAAACTAAAAAGCGCATGATGCTTATTATACGAAGTAAATAATGAAATTGTTTGTTTATAGAGCAAAATAAGAGTATCCATAAACTTACAATCTCTTGTTTATAAATTCATAGTAATTAATATGCAATCCGCTTCTAAAGTGCTTGATTATCAATTCCCTAATAAAGGCTTCTAAATTGTTTTTACATCATTAGCGCTTAATCATCAATTCTTTAAAAAGCTTTTAATTGTTTTTACATTATTAGCCACAAAATAATTTTATATTGTTTTGGGCATATAATAAAATATTCCATTATCACATGTTATATATATATAGGTAAAGAGTACTGTACAATATTGCTTATCGTACATTACGTACGCTACAATCTCAGCCGTCAGATCATCTTCCCGCATTTTAAAATCGCATGTTGTTTTTTTTTATAACAATTTCGCATGTGATAATTTTTGATGAATTCGCATGTTGTTTTTTTGTACCAATTTCGCATGTGATAATTTTGATAAAATAGCATGTTGTTTTTTTTATAACAATTTCGCATGTAATAATTTTTGATGAATTCGCATGTTGTTTTTTTGTACCAATTTCGCATGTGATAATTTTGATGAAATAGCATGTTGTTTTTTTTTGTAACAATTTCGCATGTGGTAATTTTGATGAAATCGCATGTGTATAATCTGTGTGTGTGTTACTGTTCATCTTCTTCGATTGCTGATCGATCATTGTCAGTCTTCTTCCGTTTGACCCTTACAACTCCCAAATTAGTAGTTCTTATTATCGATATCGCACCAAAAGGAACGAAGGGAGGTTGGGGAAGAAGAATTTCAGGTTTTTGAATTTGATTTAGGGTTTGATTTTGAACTATCATCGGTCAATTACAGAGATTTATGACCTCGCAATGACGTTTTTAACCTTCCTGGTATGATTTAGATATATTAAAATGATTAATTTAATCATTTAAATTAGTTTCGCCCGCGTTTGATCGATTGAAGATCGTACGGCTGAGGGCATCACGTACATAACGTAGGATAAGAGGTATTGTACGTTAACCGGCTTCTCTATATATATATATATATAGGTAAAGAGTAGGGTACAAATTACCTAATCATACATTACATACGTGACATTTTTAGCCATACACGTGTCCTGATTCATTTTTTCTTTAATAAGGTTAAATCAGACAATTAATTCAATCATCTGAGGGCAAATTTGTCTCTTCATTCAATCAACGAGAAGTTCGTTACACTAATATCCCGGTAATTATCATTCGAATCAGTTTCAAATTTTCCATAATTCTCAAATTGCAGTTTTCGTTCTGCTTTGTTAGGGTTTCATTCAATTGTTTTTTTCGATGGATTCACAGAGCAGCACTGGACGAACATATGTTGATTTTGAAGAAACTCGACCGATCGGTGATCATGCTCAATTATCTGCATATCAGAGAGTTTCGATTGAGGATGTTTTGAATCCGAGACCTGCAAATCCAAATCCAATTACAAGTACAAGTGCTGTAAACGAGTGTTCTAATGGTAATTATGTTAATTCAGATCTCTAAATTGTTCGTTTACTTGTTTTTTGTTTAATCGTATCAATGATTTTACATTTGTTGTAGTCGTTTTTGAAGTTTGAATGTTGATTATATTTTTGACATGAAAGCAACTTGTACAAATTCGCATGTTATGAGTCTTTGAATTCGCATTTGATGTTTATTTTCTTTATGCATTTTCGCATGTTATGTTCTGATAAATCGCATGTATAAAACAGATTAATCAAATTCATCATTTTCGCATGTTATTATTCATACAATTCTCAATGTGTGTTGTTCTTTACGATGAAATTATGCTGTTATTAATATATCGCATGTAACTAGTCCGATAATTCGCACGTTTTTTGTTTTTCTCATATGATTCATGTAGATGAAAGGGTTTACACTCCGGAGGTTCAAGCATCAGCTACACCTGTGGTTGGAATGCAATTTATTTCTATTGAACAAGCATATGCGTTTTACCAATCATATGCTAAGTTAGCTGATTTTTCTATTCGGAAAGGTGGTGAAGTACAAAGTGGTGGTATAATCAAAACTAAGTATTTTGTTTGTTCTAAATAGGGACATAAGCCACTGTGTATTGACGATCGTTCGAATTCAAAGACTGGATGCAAAATGCATAAAGAAAATAAACAGGGGGACTATTAGAACTGGATGCAAAGCTCAACTTATGATTTTCGCATGTTATGGCCATCAACAAGGAACAGGGAACAGGGGGACTATTAGAACTGGATGCAAAGCTCAACTTATGATTTGCACTATGGATGGTAGATTATATACAGTAAAGCGATTTGTTGATGGCCATAATCACAAGTTTGTATGTCAAGATGATATTCACATGCTTCCAGCTTACGGACAATTGTCAGATGTCTAGGAGGATATGGTTTGGGAACTAGGCACTTTAAACCTTGGTCCTGTGAAAGCTTTCCATATAATGAGGAAACGTTATGGTGGTTTCGAAAACGTTGGTGCCACGGTTGATGATTGCAAAAATTTTAGGAAGCGAATTAATACCTATATAGGAGAATATGACGCGGACATGGTGATTAATAGGATGACTGACAAAAAACAGTATTTAGCTGATTATTCGTTTGAATATTCTGTCGATGATGACAAACGGTTAACTGGTTTGTTCTGGGCTGATGGTTTGTGCAAGCTTAACTATATGGGATTTGGGGATGTGATATCGTTCGATGCAACTTTCAAGACAAACAGGTAAGTGTTTCAAGACAAACATGTTTTTTTACTAATTTTCGCATGTTATATGACCTCATGAACTTGTAATATCGCATGTGTAGACATTGAAGAGGTGGTGATGAATATATCGCATGTTATACTGTTTTTTTTCGCATGTGTTTTTTTATTTCGCATGTTTTCAATGTGTTTTCGCATGTGTTTGTTCAGGTACAAGATGGTGTTTGTTCCGTTCACTGGCATTGACAACCACTGTCGAAATGTAACACTTGGAGCTGGGTTGTTAGCATCGGAGAGCATTGAATCATATAAATGGATTCTGAATTCATTCTTAAAGTCATTTGGTCGGCAGCCAAAGGTTGTAGTGACGGACCAAGACCCTGCTATGAAACATGCTATTGAGGAGGTTTTCGCTAACAGCAGACACAGATTGTGCATGTGGCACATAATGAAAAAAGTGGCAGATAAGGTATAGCATGCTATATTGTCTTTCGTTAGCTTTATTTTTTCTATAATATAGATTTTTGTTATAGGCTGATAGAAAAAGCATTTATTGTTATAGGTTGGACACGAGTTGTGCAATAATGATGAGTTTAAAATGAGGATGTGCGACATTGTATGAACTGATTCTATTGAGCCCGAAGAATTCGAGAGGCAGTGGAAGTTGGTGATGATTGAGTTCGGTCTCACTGAAAACAAATGGATTGATGATATGTTTGTGATGAGATCCATGTGGATTCCGGCTTTTTACCGGCACGAGCCAATGTCGGGACTTATGAGAACAACTTCAAGATCAGAGAGTGAGAACCATTTTTTTGCCAGGTGGCTAATTCACAACTCACTCTTGTAGAGTTTATGAATCATTTTGACGGTGCAATGGATGTACAAAGGTTCAATCATAGAAAGAATGATCATATTTCAAGATATACTGAGCCAGCTGATTGGAGCGAAACTACTTTGGAAAAAGATGCTGCTAAGATCTACACCAGGTCTATATTCTTTGATCAACAAATAGAGATTCATGGAACAATTTCCGAATGTCTGCCGATGGACACCAAAGTCGAGGGTCCACAGATCAGGATATTGTTGAAAGACTTTAAAGCCCATGGAGATGGTTTATTAGAGGTATTATAGTACATATAGTTCAAATATGCGATTTTTTGATAACCTACATGCGAATTTCTTTTTCCAGATCATGATTTTTTAGACATGCGAATTTGTTATGTTACACATGCGATTTTAATTTTTAATATATTTTTTTTTGGTTTTTCCTAGGTGTGGTTCAAGCATCTTGAAAATGATGTAACTGCACTGTGTAGCTGTTTGCGTTTTGAGCAGTATGGGCTGCTATGCAAACACATTTATTTTCTTTTCAAGATGTGTGGTGTTAAAAAAATACCAAAGAAATATGTTATGAAGAGATGGACGAAGGATGTGGTGCCGAATGAGTTAAATGTGAAGTACAATTTAAATGTGGGTGGCAAGGATGTGCAACACAAGGCTAAACGGATTGCTCGTGAAATCATCCACACAGGGGAGTATTTGGTTAGCAATTTGATTTCCGACCTTGATCAACTTGTTTTAGTAAGGGATCAAATGATGCAGCTTAAAGAGAGAGTTGATCAGAGTCGTATAACCAAGCAACTTGATCCAAAATTTGACCGATTTTCAAAGTTGATTGGTTATCAACAACCGGTAACTAATGCTCCTCCTACTGTCCGTGTGCCGGCTGGTATAAGAAACAAAGGTCGTGGCTCGCATAAAAGGATTAAATCCAAGAAAGAACAAATGATCAGCCGCAAAGGGAAAAGGTCAAGGACATGTAGTGTATGCAATGAAAAAGGTCATGATATTCGGACTTGCGAGATTCTAAAAGCCAAACAACAAGGTAAACAGCAAAAAAAGAAGATGAAGGGCGTCCAAATTGAAAATGTCCACAGAGACAAAGACAACGAGGTCGAAGACGACGAAGAGGAAGATGAGTTTGAAGATTACAGTGGTAGTAGTGATGATGGACCTGGAGAAGAAGATCAGTGGGAGGAGGTTTCAGAAGATGATGAAGATGAGTAATTTTTTTAAAATGTACATGCGAATTTATAATAACACATGCGATTTTATATTCATCTGTTTATATCATTTTTCATGCGATTTTAGTATATAAACATGCGATTTTATATGCATCAGTTTATAATTAGACTTATATGCGATTTCACTTTTAATACATGCGATTTTGATTTATCTAGTTTTTTTTGTGGCAAATATGTCTGAATCATTCATGCGATTTTATATTATAAGCAACCATAATATTTGTTCAAAACACATACCCAAAATATAAAATAGTTGTTATTGTCTAACATAACTAGAAGCATAAAACGATTAAACAGAATTTTAGTTACTTGAAGCAAAGATTTTGTCACGTTCAGCAGAGCTGAACTTCATCTTCTCATTCACAGTGTTTAGAGCATTTTTCAGGAAAGAGAAAGCTAAGTCATCAGCTCGAGATTGCTCCTTTATGTGATTCAAAGCTGCGTCTCTGAAGCTTGATGGTGGTTCTTCAAGTAGTCTTTCCCACATATCTTGATTTTTCTTGATTTCTTCAAGAATTTTTCCCTGCACATCAAGAACCAGATGAGAAGAGTTGACATCAGTGCTTATTTCTGTCAACGTGCGTGTTGACAATAGCTCTTTTATTGCAATGTTTTTTATTTTTTCTGAATCTTCAGATGCCATATATGGGTTTTTTATATTAAAATAGTAAATTTATTATATAGGTAGCGTGGTAAGTTCAGTAGTATTTATTGTAAAATTGATCATTATATGTCAAATTACAGTCACATCGGTAATAAATTAAGTTTTTTTTACATAAAATACTTCTATTTTTTTTTTTTTGCATTTTTAGCTCAAAGTAATTTGAAAGTATTTGCAGTGTTTTATTCAAAATCGCATTTGAATCGAAAACAAATTCGCAAACTTTAAGAAATCTAAAGATAATTAACTTTTTTTTTCTTCTGAAAATCGCATGTGTAAAAGGATGAATTCGCAAACTATAAGAAATTTCAAAGATTATTAACTTTTTATTGAAATCGCATGTGTAATGTCATGAATTCGCACATTATATGAAAGCTTAAGTGTTTTTCGCATATAATATTATATGAATTCGCAAACTTTACAAAAAACACATCCTTTCTTTTTGTCTGAAGTGTTTTTCGCAGGTTTTGTTATGTATTTCGCATATTCTTATTTGATTTTCATCCTACATCATCTTCTTCGATAGTTATTCCATCAATTTGTTTCAGTTCTGAATTTCCAAATTCAGTAGAAGTTAAATTCGCAGAAGGTTTTGTTGAATATGAATCGATCGATTTTTGATTAATTGTTCTATTTTCGAATAGGGTTTTGATTAAGAATCTTACGGTATGATTTTGAGGTTTTGTTTGCTGATTATCAGGGTTTTTTTGATTTCGTAAAGGACGATTTTAACCTTGGCGGTTTCATATATATATATATATATATATTTGATTAATTTAATAGTTAAACATGGGGTTATTTGAGATGACCCGACGACCGTGGTTATAGCGTATGTAATGTACGATTAGGCATATTATATGATAACCGACCTCTATATATATATATATATATATAGAGAGAGAGAGAGAGAGAGAGAGAGTACGGATCCTGCGGAAAGTGTGTTTTTCCTAGAAAGTCTAGGAAGTGATCTGGGCCATCCAATGCGTGTGTTTAATGGTTAAGATGAAGTCAACGGCAATCTTGTAATTTTTTAGTTTATTTAATTCATTGTTTTAAAAGACTAGGGGCAATTTTGTCAATATATCGTATTTTAAATCAATTAGATAACCGTCAGTCAAACCCAGTCCCTAATTTCACGCGATTTTCCCCCTGTTGATGCAGATTTGTGTCCGATGCTTGTCGAATAGATTAGTTATTATTTTACGCTGAATTTGTAATAGTTAGTGAAACGGTCAAACGAACGTGTATTGACCCGCTCGTTTGAAGTGGTCAAACGAGAGGGTTATTCGGTTGACCGTGTGTGTTTGCAAGACAAGGGGTGTGACTATAAATAGAAAACCCTTGCCATTTGCAACACTAGGAGTTTTTAGGAGGTTTGAGACCTCACCGGGAGAGATCACCACTTGGTCTCTCCCCGGATGTATACTTCTTTGGTATTAGTTCGGTTATCATGTAATCGGGCCGATTTGTAATGTTTTACTACCGGATTAATACAAAGTTGTTTGTTTATCATCTCTAATCTCTCCCGTCTTGAACCGATCTCACACGAATCACGGTTTCGGTCATGAAACTCGGTCCTACAATTGGTATCAGAGCCATGGTGCCCGATTTAGTAAATCTAACCGTTTACTAAGTCACATGTGCTCTAGATCTGTGATTTTAGTGATTTTTTTTCAAGAAGAAAAGTTGGGTGAAAATGAGAAAAACTCAGATCTGGACCCGAATTTTCAGATCTGTGCTGAAACGAGTGTGGGTTTTATGTTTTTCACCTAAATATTCAAGTTATCATCATCAAAAATTGTATACAAAGTGTTTTCGTCAAATCTGCAAAATTGAACAGAGGCTGTGTTCTTGATGTTCTTGGCGGCTGCTTAAAGAAACTAGGGTTTCTTCATACCCACTCCCGAAAGATGAAAAAGGTGCTCGAAAGATGAGACTTTGGGTCGAAGGATCCAGATCTGGATTGAAAGATACCAGATATTTGTGGGAACCCTCAACAACTTCGAAAGATGATCCTCGAAGGATATCTTTCGACCTGATCCATCTTTCGAAAAGTCTGATCAGCTCGAAGGATCCAATAGGTCAAATCCTTCGTTGACCAATTCATCTTTCGAGCATCAATCGTCCAGCATATATCTTCTGTTTCGAAGGATCCAGATCGTCGTCCAGCATATATCTTCTGTTTCGTCGACCACTTATACATTTCTGTTTCGTCGATCGATTCTGAAACAAGGGTTTGAAGGTGGAATCTTTGAATCTGGTGCTTGTTTATGTATCGATAAAGAAGATGACTGTTGCTGATTGTTTGTCTATTTTGCTGGGTATCGAAAGACAAGGAATCGGTTGAATGTATGTATCGAAGAGAGAAAGAGACTTGAAAGTTGTCGGCTGCTGCAGATTGTTCATCGAAGAAGACATGAAGATGTTTTCTGTTTGTTGGATGTGTAAATCGCAGAAAAGAGAAGATGTCGGCTGCTTCAATGTAAAGTAATTTTGGGGTTTTGTATGACTTTTGTGTTTGGCTTGACTTTTGGGGTGTGGATGCAATATGTCGACAGAAATGAATTTGAAATGGCACATAGGGTTGTTGACTTTTGGGTAAATCAGATACACTCTGTGGGCCGTGAATGCTCATCACAAATTTTATTTGGGCTTGGGGCTTTTTATTAAGAATTGGGCTTCATCAGATTTATTTGTTTGGCAGCTAAGTGTTTCTAATTTGGGCCTATTTGATTTGATTAAAATTGGGGCCACGCATGGATTCACAGAAGAACAAAAATAGATCTATTTTTGTTGGACCCAGTCGCAGATAGGGTTCGGGTATTCGCGAAGTTTAGCTGAACCGCGCTTCCAAACTTCAACGCCAAATTCGTACGGGTTCGGGAGCGCGCGGCATGATGAAAACAAGAGATGATGAAAACTTGATTTTTGAAAAATGTGGGGTAGTCACGGTTACCGACGCAAACGTCAAATTTTGGTGACTTGACTACTATGGGCCAAAAACAAAAACGGTATGTTCACTTCCGCACGTCAATGTTTATGATTGTTATCGGTTATTCGTAAATGTTCGAAAGCATTTTGTTTATTGTCATATTCTCGCATTTGAAAACGAACGTATGAACCTAGAATGTCAATACCGGTCCTAACGAGTTCACAAAGTCTTTGGAGGGATACAAGTCGGATCCTACGGGGTACTAGGCGAAATTTCTTTATCAACTAGAATATGCAACGAAGAAATCTTTTTGTTTATTGTCATATTCTCGCATTTGGTAACGAATGAATGAACCTAGAATGTCAATACCGGTCCTAACGAGTTCACAAAGTCTTTGGAGGGATACAAGTCGGATCCTACGGGGTACTAGGGGACGTTCTTATTCAACTAGAATATGCAAAGAAGAAAGTCGTTTTCGTGATTTTTCGGAACCGAGAACATTCAATGAAGATTGACGACAGTTCCGCTCAGTGGAGGGAATTGGTGAACATTTGACGACAGTTTCTTTGAAGTGGAGAGAATCTGTTAAGGTTTAGAGATTTTACCAAAGAAATGGGGGGATAAAAATTTTCAAATGTTGAATTTCTTCGGTAAATTTCTAAACGCAATCACAGGTGGTAGAGTTTGTGATTTTCTGGTGATACAAACGGTTCGGCGTGGAATGTTTTGCACAGAAACATATTTGAGGATTTTTAATTAATTCTCCAGCCAGCGTGAAGGGTTTTGCACGGAAAAATACAGGTTTCTAAAGTCTACAGTAGTTACAAAAGCGCTGTTCACTGAAGACCTGGGGAATCTTTATGAAAGCTGATAGTTCAAGACTGAAGACCTGCAGGATTCGGTTTTGGGTTTGATGTTTCTTTGGGATTTTACAGGGATCTGGGGGTAACTCAATTCGTTGAGTTTGCAAACGATGTACTTGGTCTAGCTGACTTCCGGAGTACTGATGCTGAAGATCCGTAGTGCATTACGTGGTCAACTTCACAAAGGCGAGACAATGAGATCTGGATGTAGTTCAACTAAGCATGCTGGTTGAGCTTGCAAGGGATACACTTGGTCTAGCTGACTTTCCTGAGTGTTGATGCTGAAGATTAAAGTGCATTACTTGGTCGATTCCACAAAGACGGTTTACAGAAGACAGTTCACCAGAAATCTCTATCAATGTAGTATACTTGTATGAAATAGAGTTCTTATGACAAGATCAAGACTTGATGCAGTTCTTAAAGATTGGAACCCTTATCAAATGCCGGTTGGAGTATTGGAAGATCAGCGGAAGATCGGTCAATTGAGGAAATTGCACAACACCCAACACGGATACGCGTACTTTAAGGGGGAAATATTATACAAGAAGCGTCAAGATACTACTTACCTGGATCATCGGTCAAGGGGGAATTTGTTAACACAGAGAAGATGAATACTTGACTGAAGATCGATTGCAGTTGCATTTTTAGCATTCGACAGCAACGGACAAGGGGGAATTTGTTGATGCAGATTTGTGTCCGATGCTTGTCGAATAGATTAGTTATTATTTTACGCTGAATTTGTAATAGTTAGTGAAACGGTCAAACGAACGTGTATTGACCCGCTCGTTTGAAGTGGTCAAACGAGAGGGTTATTCGGTTGACCATGTGTGTTTGCAAGACAAGGGGTGTGACTATAAATAGAAAACCCTTGCCATTTGCAACACTAGGAGTTTTTAGGAGGTTTGAGACCTCACCGGGAGAGATCACCACTTGGTCTCTCCCCGGATGTATACTTCTTTGGTATTAGTTCGGTTATCATGTAATCGGGCTGATTTGTAATGTTTTACTACCGGATTAATACAAAGTTGTTTGTTTATCATCTCTAATCTCTCCCGTCTTGAACCGATCTCACACGAATCACGGTTTCGGTCATGAAACTCGGTCCTACACCCCCTCTCTCTCCAAACCCATCTTCGAAACCCCAATCCATACAAAAAATAACTACAATCATGGAAGAAGATAACTTTAGAAAGGATGGAGAGCACCGGATCAAATTAAAAAACTTCTCCATCTCCACCATCTCCGAGTTCATCATCACCATTCAAATACTGTTCTTATCATCTCCGTTTTCTTGACGATGTGTTTTAACAATAAGCAGATTCATACAGTTGTGTTTTAGCAGCAAGCAGATTCATACAGTTGTGTTTTAGCATTCAGATTCATACAGTTGTGTTTTAACAACAAGCAGATTCATACAGTTGTGTTTTAGCATTCAGATTCATACAGTTGTGTTTTAACAGCAAGCAGATTCATACAGTTGTGTTTTAGCATTCAGATTCATATAGTTGTGTTTTAACAGCAAGCAGATTCATTACAGTTGTGTTTTAGCATTCAAATTCATACAGTTGTGTTTTAACAGCAAGCAGATTCATACAGTTGTGTTTTAGCATTCAGATTCATACAGTTGTGTTTTAACAGCAAAGCAGATTCATACATTTGTGTTTTAGCATTCAGATTCATACAGTTGTGTTTTAACAGCAAGCAGATTCATACCCTGTGTTTTACCATCTTTAGATTGTGGGATCTATAAAAGATTGACTTTAGCCCTGTAAACTGTTAAAACACAGCACCAAGAACATGCTGATAATTTCCCGTAATCTTCTGAACAATGGAATATGCGATTGGTTTAGATTTCGAAAACAAATTATTCAGAAAATCATGGAGAAAAACGGTTACAAAATATGGACATGGATAGTTAGTTAATGAAGATAAATTCCAAAAATAAAAATAGAATGTGAAAGTACACAATTGCCCTTCTAGTTAAAAATCTTCAATGCCACATGTCGCATTCTGATTGCTTCCTAGACTTTATAGGAAAAACCCACTTTCTACCCAACTCCTCATATATATATATATATATATATATATATATATATATATATATATATATAGAGAGAGAGAGAGAGAGAGTTAGGATCCTGTAAAAAAGGCCCAAAGTGTGAGAAAGGTAAGAAAAAATCTCAGCCATTAGATCTTTTGATCTAATGGTTGAGATCAATAGGGACCAAATTGCAAAATATTTTTATTAATTTGGACTGAATTGAAATTTATAGGGGCAATTGTGTCTTTTTATATTCATGTGTAAATCAAATCCCTACAATTTCGTTCTCTCTCTCATACGATCATAATTTCTCTCTCTCTTTTCTTCTTCCATGTTCAATCAATCGGAAGATCAAAAAACGACAGCGGCAGCGGCGGTGGTGCTGGTGCGAGCGGCAGCGGCGGTGGTGCTGGTACGAGCGGCAGCGGCGGTGGTGGTGGTTCGAGCGGCAGCGGCGGTGGTGGTGCTGGATCGGCAGGGGTGGTGCGGCGGCGGTGGTGCCGGAAGTGGCAGTGGTGGTGGTCGTGCGATCTCTCTCTCTACATCGAACGGTGCCGGAAGTGGAGAAGATGATACAGAGGTGTTATATTTCTTTCATTAATGGTGTTTTTTTTTCTTTTCTGAATGGTGTTATTTTGTTTACTGAATGCTGTTTTTTTGTTTAATGAATGGTGTTATTTTGTTTACTGAATGGTGTTATTTTTGTTTACTGAATGGTGTTTTTTTTGTTTACTGAATGGTGTTATTATTATTTACTGAATGGTGTTTTTTGTTTACTGAATGGTGTTATTTTGTTTACTGAATGATGTTAATTTGTTTACTGAACGGTGTTATATTTTGTTTACTGAATGGTGTTATATTATTTTCTGAATGGTGTTATTTTTTGTTTACTGAATGGTGTTATATTTTGTTTACGGAATGGTGTTATATCTTGTACTGAATAGTGTTTTTTTGTTTACTGAATGGTGTTATATTTTGTTTACTGAATGGTGTTATATTTTTTTTTTGTAAAAACACCATGAATTGAACTATGAATTTATTTAAAACACCATGTCATGAACATGCTCTAATTATGGACGGTTATAAGTCCTTAAATCAAGGATTTTCTCTCTCCAAATCCTTAAATAAAGGATTACCATATTTGAATTTGTTTATGCATTTACAATTATACCCTTTTCAATTAATTTAGATCTAATGGCTAAGATTCTTTCTTACCTTTCTCACACTTTTGGTCTTTTTTACAATAACTTCACCCTATATATATATATATATATATATATATATATATATATATATATATATATATATATAGGGTGATGATCAATTCAGAACTCAAAATATTTTCATAACCTGCAGAACTCTTTATAGCCAATCATTTTACTTTACTTAATTTTTATTTATTATTTATTCTAAGGGTATTTACGTAAATTCAGTTATTTTGAATTCATATCCCATATCCTATAATATCTCCTTAAATTTCGCTTTATATTTACATTTGGAAATTCCGATTTGTTTCATTCAATTAAACAGTATCACTTCCATATATTTAATAATTGCAATAAACAATTTTATTTTATTTATTCTCTGTTCATTCTGAAATCTCGAGCCCTATCGTGTGTACATATATTCTTATTTAAATCTTTTCAATATGCCCCATAGCATACCGATTTTTTTTTAAATAAGTTCATCGTGCCTTAAAGTCAAAGTTAAGTATTTGAGTTTGAGTTTTCAAATTTATGTATACAAGCATGCATATCCATATTTGCGTGTAATAATAAAAAGGTATCTATTATTATTATTATGAATAGTTGATTGTTAAATTTATGTTCATATGTGTAACTTAGAATAATACACATAAAATACATATATGTAATTAGGAAATAATGTTCGTGAGTTTAACTTACATATGTGTAGTTTAACACAATTTAATAAAATGGATGCATGTAAGTTCTCAATTGTTAATGTTTTAATTATTTACATATATGTAATTCACTAATTTCTTTTAAAATGGATACATGTAAGTTCTCAATTGTTCATGTTTTGATTATTTACATATATGTAATTCACTAAGCTCTTTTATCCTCAAATATAATACACATATGTAAACATCTAATTTTACATAAATTATTATATATTACACATGGATAAAATTTAATATTATAGATATGTGTAAACATATATGTACATATGTGTAAATGATTTAAATTTATATTGCTGAGTATTTTTAAGTTACATTTATGAACAATACACCTTAAATACATATATGTAATTAGGAAATAGTGTTTGTGAGTTTTACTAACATATATGTGTATTTAGCACATTTTAATAAAATCAATGCATGTAAGTTCTCAATTATTTACATATATGTAATTCACCATGTGCCGTTCAAAAAAAATGTGATTCATCAAGTTATTTTATTTTCAAATCACACATATGTAAACATCTGTTAGTAAAGGTATTCAATGGTGACAGAACTACAAATTCGTTAAAACACGTAATGTAAGTGGTCTATTAGGGATTATTATAATTAATTGTATTCATATTTTTTTTATTTCTTTACGCATTGACTTTTGTTTGAATACACCTAAGTTGGAGAAAAAAAGGGATAGATTCTAGATTTTTCAAATTTACTTAATGTTTGATTACGACTATACCCTTGTAACATCTAAAACTCCACCAATTATGCTTTTAATTACAATTCTACCATAGTATATTTTCAACCATTGATAAAAAGATCAATGGCTCTAAATAGTTCTTAATAGTTCTGCACAAAACGTGAGTTCTGCATTGAACTCAACCCTATATATATATATATAATTTTATTTTAAGATGATGAACGTTACTCTACCCCCACATATTTCTAAATTAAACCAAATTAATCATAATCTACTCTGTCTAATAGTAAACCTAGGACCTCCTACATAACAAACTAATATTAACAAAGAAACTGATATAGTACCATACTAATACCAAACCCATCACAATTAAGTAATGTAACAAAGTTTTAATTAGATTATGAATATTTAGAACCAATGACTTGTTAAGTGAAGGAATATTTTAGATATATCTTACGTTTACACACCCACTACAACATATAGCAATATTAACAAAGAAATTCATGTTATATCCTAATTTAATATTTATATTCCGATATCATACGAATTAAAATTTAATATTTATATTAAAATTAATGTAAAAATTAAACGTGGAAGAATAATTATGATAGTAACACGTGACATAATCATTTGTTATGATGCGGATTATTATAATTAAGTTTAAGTATGTGTTGTTTTACTTTAATAACTTTTAAAATACAATTTTTTTTTTAATTTTGAGTATACAGTAGTGATGTTCTTACTTTTATCTATGTCTCAATATAAATTTCACTTAAAACGTAGTTGTGAATACTAATATATAAGTGATTGAAGCATAAACATATTATTTTCTTATTATAATTAATTATGAGCGTATTTTGTTTTTCTCTTATAACTTTTTAAATACGTGTTATTAAATTCGAAGTACGTCGTTGCAACATTCATATTATTATCTATGCTTCATTGTAGATTTTACTCAATACGATCAATATGTAACACATGTCAACATCTTTTAAAGCATATCACCTCTTTATTTTGCGAGTTTTCTCTTTCGGTTACTACACCCATTGTAATGAACACAATCAATATCTGTCGAATTCCTGCTGCAATATGCGTAGAAATTTTACTAGTTAATTCTAAAGAAAGAACTTGCGTGAAGCAAAATTAAATCATTTATGAATTTTAACAAAAGAATTATTGTATTTTTGTTTGAATTATTTGGTTTTTGAGATAAAATAAATCATTAACCTTTTAATACTAAAAATAAAAAAAAACTAAAAGCATATTCTTCGATAAAAACTCATTTGTTAAACTTCTTCCCGATGAGAGCAAATGTTAAAACTAATTTGGATCATTTTATTAACACATAATTATATATTGAATCCAAATTAAAAAATAAAATCAAACCCAAAATATATAGGCAAATTGGAAATAAATAATCCCAAATCACTGTTATTGGCCAATAATAATCCCAACTTATTTAATCACCAATAATAATCCGAACTATTCACTTTTGTTTGTAAAATACTCCCACGTTAAAAAAACACTAACTAGGTTAAAATATTGCTAATGTGGCTTAATATGTGTGGACTGACGTGGCTGGTTAACATCTTACCTGTGTATAAAATGATTATCAGCCTCATTTGCACACACAATCGCACTCTCCTTCAAAACCCTAATTCTACAAATTGGGCAAATTCAGTCGATTGTGTGTGCAAATGAGGCTAATAATCATTTTATACACATGTAAGATGTTAACCAGCCACGTCAGTCCACACATGTTAAGCCACATCAGCAATGTTTTAACCTAGTTAGTGTTTTTTTAACGTGGGAGTATTTTACAAACAAAAGTGAATAGTTCGGATTATTATTGGTGATTAAATGAGTTGGGATTATTATTGGCCAATAACAGTGAGTTGGGATTATTTATTTCCAATTTGCCAAATATATATAATTGGGGAGGGACATGCCTTGGGTTCAAGTCTTACGGATAACACGGATCAGAAGAAATTAGCCGTTCAAAAAAAAGAAAAAAAGAAAAGAAATCATGATATTAACATGTAAAGGTAAGTGAGTGTTTACCCACATACGTGAAAGCATATGTTTTCTATATTGAGGCAAAGTCATGTGTATAGTCGCCCTCGGTTACACGGCGCTGTGTAGATGACGAAGCTAAAGACACTTTCATTCATTGGTTTTATCTGTTACCAAGAAGATATCATATATTGACACTTGTGTGAATGTGTGGGGTTAATTTGGCTGTGTTAGACGTATTGACAAGGGTGGGTGGGGCGTAAATAACACATGAAGGAGCTGCTGCAGCATATATACAATTCCTAGCTAGCTTCATCTTTATTGCCACACGAATTTATCGACAGTACGAATGGTTTAAATCCACTCTTTATCTTATCATCATGGTCGGATACCTTCAATCCTCACTGCAATTTTCACTCACAAAAATTACTCACACTTTCATTATTTCACAAATATATATATTTTTAAAATTTATGGCTGTTTCGTCCACTTTAAATTAATGTACACCCACGTTACAGAATATTATCGTTCATACATTGATTTTAAATTAAGCACATTAAACGACTTGATTTTTGTTAAATGAAATTATAAACACACGAATTGAAGCACCGTTTTTGTCGTTTGGAGCACCGTTTCGAGATAAGTTTTACGTCAATCGACTCGTATCGTTGTTCTGATCAAATACCTTAAAACATCTGTTTGTAATTCGGGAAAAAACTTAACTTCATTAAGTTTTTTTAATAGGGGACCATTGGAGGAAAAATAGGTGAAAGGTTAGACTGATAGGGGAATATTCAAAGGTGAAACTGCCAATGACCAATGACGTCTAGTAAGTATTATTACAACCCAATTTCTCTTCTTAACACATCTTTGTCTGGCTTTATATTACAAATACACTACAAGAAAATCGACCAATAGCGGTGACAGTTGTCGCCGCTAAAATTATATATATATATAGAGAGAGAGAGATAAGTCTGTAAAGTGAAATTTTATATATATATATATATATAGAGAGAGAGAGAGAGAGAGAGAATACATAATACAAATAATGAAGAAGATACTATATTTAAAAATTTAAATAAATATATAATTACAATTATTATAATCCCGTATATGAATATTATTTAATAATGTGGATAATGTTATTATACCTAAAGATTTTTAAATAAGTTGTTTAATATAATCCCATGTATGTAATCAGACAAGTATTTTCCCAAACAATCTAGTCTAGACAAACTATTAGACATTAACATCGTCTCAATAAACTTCATAGATAATAACCAGAACTTGAGTGACTTGCTTTTTCAATGGCTTTGATATATACTATGCCGTCTAAAAGTCGAAGTGTATAACATGCATCTTTAAAATGTAGGATATTTATGATTTTGGATCTTTGAGTTTGTCATAAAGAATTCTTGAAAAATACGCTACACCAAGGCGTAAAATGATTATTAACTAGGTGAAGACCCCCGCCGCGTTGCGGCTATGACTAAATGATTTCATACCAGAAGCTAATATATATTTACATGAAGAAGTTTAGTATTTTTACAGCATACATAACTTTTACAAAAGGTGTGTTTATGTAGCTAAGTGTGTTGACATATCGACAAGTTAAGTGACTAACACGTCATGTGGTAGTTTCCTAACTTCATGTTATGTTTCTTGAGTTGTAGCTTCTTCTTTCATGGATTTTCGCTGCTAGCTACTGTTACATTAGCATAATTAGCTACCAAAAAGCTGGTTACCAATTGATTCATCCTTCCCGCTTTACGTTAGTTGCAGGGCTAATAGTTGCGCAAATATCTGCGTACACATCACTGTTGTTAGTAAATTGTTCTAATTGTTTCAGAGGAAGCATTACTGGGCTGCATCTTACTTAATGAACATGGCAATGCATAATTTATATTCGATTAATCAATGTATTGCTTGAGTACCTCTTTCTCTGCAACGTCAGGCATGGTTAACTCACGAACAGTGATTATCGGATTGTCTTTGTCATTGGGTTCCACAAGTGGTATTTGTGCCATTTCTGGGTTGATACCAACGGTTGTCAAATAGGTTGCCTGGAGTTGAATAGAACCTATAAACAAATTTTTTGACATATGGCGTCAACTGGTATTGTAAATATGTTTTTATATCAACAATTTGTGTTTTGGGAAACATACCTCAGTAGTTGGAAACTTGTGCGGCTAGTATGGTAATTCTGTTGTGAGCTTCAACATGGTCACCAAGTTATCATCATCATCCCTTCCACCACCTAAGAAAACCTCATGATCGATAAACAACACAATCATCCACAACAACTTCACAAAACACAACATAACAACACAACACAAATTTCAACAATAATATCTTCCATACAAGCACAGAAGCAATATTACAAAATCATAAACACATAAATATTAAAACTAAATATCAAAAACCTAAAAACAAATACAGTTTTCAAACTAATTTCAGTAATAAGTTAACACATGAACAATATTTACCACGTGATTAAGGAAGCAGGGTCTCTAAAAATCCTAAAATCAGGGAAGAAGCATCGCTGCACAAAATTGGGGGATTTAACCCAATGAATGCAGGTGTGAGATTCGGATTAGTTAGGTGAAGTAGAGTGTGAAAAAGACCTTGAATTGTTCGATAATGGTGATCGAAGTGTAGTCGTTGGAACCCTACGCCGAAAAACTACCATAGAATAAAACTACCGACGTGGTCGTCTCGGTTAGCCTTTTTCGCCGGAGAAGAATCGCCGGCTCACCTTCATCATCACACTTCTAAGTTCTAACTCTATCTCTGTCTCTCTCTCTCTGGGTTTTGAGTTGTATGGGTAAAATGAAAACAAAAAGGAAAAAAGAGCGACAAATGAAAACTATACGTGGCAGCAGATGCGCATCAAAGTTTTGTACATACAACAGACTTTGTACAACATCACAAAACACTCAAAATCAAAATAGCACAACATACAACTCCCTTAGCCCACAAATGTTACAAAATTATAGTATATAATTACCCCTTTATTCGAAATTTATTACCCCTATGAGTTCCATTAACACTTGAACAAGAAGTGGTATGGTTATAATCCTTGCAAGTATAAGGCTGGTGGTAATTAGGTGTAAAAAATGTTAAAAAACACATGAATTAAAACCTCTCATAAAGGTTCAACAACCCTATATTTATTGTAATAAAATATCTAGGAGTGTTAATGTTAAATAATTTGAAGGAAAATATTTGTATCTCATTGAAAGGACATTATACGAAGACAAAAAATGTCTAATGAAGTCAAACAATTGAGTAACATCGACTATAAATCCAAGTTTTAGGTTAAACATGCTGAGAAATGAAGTTGATGGACGTTATCCAACTTACTCAGGAATTAAGTGGTGACTTAGTCAACAATCGTTCCTCATTTGAGTGTTTAAAAAATTGAACAAATGGAGATGATTCTAAAGAGCTGGCTTAGTGAGTATTCGAATGTTCTTACCAAAATTGAGGCTAGGCTAAAGATTAGGTTATCTTCGAATCAATGGAGATGTTTGTAAAGTTTAAACATAACATTTTGTAGGTAATTTCTATCATTATGCCTAGTTCTTGACTTCTAAGTCAGTTTTGTAACCCAACTATTATAGACTAATTCTTTGAACATGATGTGTCATTTTTATATTAGAATAACCATATTAAATATTTCTAACACGTCTAAAGAGTTGGATTGTAACATTATATGGTCGAACAAAAGTTGGCGGTCATCACTTTGATCTGAAAATGTTTTTGTTCAAAATGGGTTATAGATTTAGAATATGACTTGTAGATGGCTAAAATCACGAATGTCGTGTATTGATGAAAAATCTAGTGCCATCATGCTTGTAAGCACTAGATGTGAAAATGCTGATATAAGCCTAATTCTCCTATATATTAATAAACCAACGTTTTGAACAGTAGAAAAGGGTTAGTTTTGGTATTTCACCAACAACACACATCTTCATCCTCACTTCTGATTGCACATATACCACTGAGACAGGAGGAGAAAGATGTGAGATAAAGGAGACGACGGTGATAGCGATTTTGGTTACAAAGCGACGATGATGACGGAGATGGTTGCGAAAAGGTTCAGTGCTTAGCGACGGCGGCAGTTAGGGTTCCGCCATGAAACATGGTATCGACAGTGTTTTCTTTATCAGAATCACTATCGGGTGGACTAAGTTCCAGGGTTCCGACCGCCGTTCAATTGAAGGTAATGACGATTAACAAGGCAATGATGGAGGTTCTGGTTATAGGCATGGCGGTGACTTCAGAAACGAACTCCTGTGACTCAACTAGGGTTCCACCAAGATTACGGCACCCTTTTACACTGTAAGTTTGGTTTTCTTGAAGGTTCAAGGACCGGTGATGATGGTATCGGGCATGAAAGTGATTCCGGTAAAGCTCTTATCAAAGGGTGGATTTGGGGAACTGAGTTGAGAATTATTATGTTGTATCATTAACTCTGTTCCATTTTATTTTTCAATTGTGTAAATATTTTTAAGGCATGATTTACGGTTGGATATTTGGAATTTGCATGATTGTATTTTGGCCTTTCTTACCACATTGATGTGATTAGCAGCTAAAAGGTTGATGAAAATGAGATATTAAGGAGGTAAAAAGGAAGAAGATAACGTTGTGGGCAGGATCAGCATGTGATCAGGTTCAAATGTTTCAACAGGTTTGCTTTCTTTTATTTACAGTTTTGAGTGTTTAGAATTCACTACAAACAATTTCCTTATAACATTTGTATCAAAGTTGCTTTTCATACCAGATGCGCTTCTACTAGGTTCCACGTTAGGCAATTGGCATTTCAATTTTTTGATTGTTTGGATGCATTACTGACACCTTTACAATATGTTTGTTATTTTGGTCAGATTCAAAGAAATGGAACAAAAAATTCATGTGTTGCCGGACATGATTACACTTATGCTGATATGCACGAAGAAACCGGAAAAAAGTGATGGGGGAGTAGTCATCTGGGGTTACTACCAAGGGGTTAAACCGATTATTTCAGATGTGATTACTAATTATATGTCATTAAATCACATTAACACTTTGATATCTTTATCAATATAATGTTTTGTTAATCAACATTTTGCAAAATTTTAGAGCAAAATTTTTGACTCCTATTTATAGAGTAAAACTAAATCAAAAATTATAAATGAGTTTCGGAATACCGTGTACAAATCAGCTCCTGGTATGGTTAATCGGGACAAGAACCAGTTACTGTCTCGGGTATGGAACCGGATTTTTGAAGAAGTCAACCAGTTTTATAGCACTCGGTACCGGGGTCGGTATGGAATTGGTTTCAGATCAAAGGGTATGGAATCGTCTTTTGAGTTGCTTCACATGGCATAGACAGTTTACTTATTTGACGATTTAGTGTACGGTTATGTGTTCACCTATTTGGTTCAGGTACGTTTTTATTTTTAGTTTGTCCGACTCAGTCACCTCTTATCACTAACATATACCAGGCATAAAACTTTTATGAATTCCTTAAATGACCACCGATTTGAATTTTGAAGACATGCTAATTTTCTGAATTTGTTCAAGTACTTTGTGTTATTGTTTGCCTAGAAAAGTCGAGATTCTTTATTGAAGCATATGATTCATAAGAGGAATTACTTAATGATGTTGCTCAATTACAAAACAGCAAGGTAAATCTGATATGTTATGATTGCTGAGTTTGATCTTTGTTGTTATGTCTGTGTTTTTAGGGGAATTAGTTGTGAAGTGGGAAAGTGGTGGTTAGTTCAAGTGAGGAATCCGGGATTAGTAGACAATTAGAAGGCTTACCTAACGAACAACAGCGGTCTGGGGAAGAATTGGCGGAATGGTGGTCTTTTCAGCAGGAGAAGAATCGACGGAATGGTGGTCTTCTGAGTGACAGGTTGGTTTCTTTTTTTGACTGTTTTATTTGTGTATCACTATTTTTTAAAAGATTGTGGTCAGTAATCATTTCTTATTGGTGAAGTTTGATGTCTTTAGAAGCTGTATGTGTTTTTGAATTTTACAGATGGATTATGAGATAGCAATGGTGTTTGCTAATGCTACTACCCAAAACCTCAAAAGAACTTAATGGACTTTAATTCTCCAGTCTTTGTTTTCATGCTCTTTCGTTCGATAGGTAATCAGCATATTAACTTATTAATTTGGTTTATTGATGCTTTTTTAATGGCTGTTGGTAGAGGCATTAAAATGGCGGATCAAGTAGTTTGGGTAACATGTCAAATGGTGTTGGGTTACAACATGAATTTTTTGGTACAAAGCGAAATGGGTAAGGGTGTTTTTTTTGGTATAGGTCGATATGCTTTTTGTCTGAAAATATTAACTTTTTTCTAATAAATAGTTATGTGTCAAATAGATATACAAAGCCTCTTTTATTTCAAAAATAATCTTTCTTTTTTGATTACTGACCACAGATTGGTAGAGGTATAAAAATGGACAAGTCACAACAGATTGAGAAATTGGTTAAAACAGTTTTAGGTCGAACCATCAAAACGAGTAGCGTTTTCGTATGAGTCGAAACGGATAGGGGTTGGCTCAACACTTTTCTTTCAAAAAAAAAAAAAAAATGTTGCAACTACCAATCAATAGTTAATGTCTACGTTTAATTACAAAAATGGGTTGGCGGGTTCAACCCGAACCTGAAAATCTAGACGAACCCAAACACGTTCAGCCCAAATTTCATTATTTTTTAATTTTTATGAAATTGAAAATCAATATTAATATTTTAATATAAAATAGATATGACAGGTGTAAATGATCCGAAGTTAAAGATCCACCACGGTTGATCATGGACGAAGACAATTACGTGCTCAAGTTCCCAGGAATGGAAGAATACTTGAAGAGTGGGGAGGTTAAGAAGTATGTACAAATATGGAAGTGATATACCTGCCAACAAGGTGTAAATGATCTGAAAGTCATTTTGTTCCCGAATAGTTCCCAGATTAGGTTAATTCTGCTCATATTCAATTTTCTCACTCACATATTGATCGGTGCATGCATGTTAATTTGTTCGTGTTATGGAAATATATTTATATATATAGAAAAATCGCATTGTTCATGTTCTATATTGGTTTATTATGTTTTTGATGGCTTCATCCTATTTGAATCCATTGGCTTAGATACTCATGGTTGTTTTGTCTTAGTTAAACCCAAGCGCGCTGCAACGCGCGTGTGGGGTATAAACCTAATTTGTTTAAAAAGACAAAGTTTGGAATTGTTTAAGAAAGTTTCCAAATAGTTGTTAAAATTAGAGGTTTCTATGGTTTGGGTCCCATTTTTTATATAATTACGAGCCAAGTTGATGAAAACGGTTTTGGGAGCAATAAACCTAAACGACGACCCCCCTGGTTAATTTCTATTAAAGAATTTAAAACGGTAAGAATGGTAAGAATTGGTCTACACAATAGGTTCCAAGTTCCAAATCATTGTATTATTAAACACTTCAAGCGCCAATATCAAACCACGAGTATAAATCCCCAAACCAGAGCATGTTTCAAACCAACCGTACCAATTGACGTGCTTCGGTTCATTCAGTTTTGAAGATTTTTAGACATACATAGTTAAAACGTTTTTAAACTAAAGTAACTTAATTCAGTGAATTGAAACATTAGATTGGTGTTAGATGTGTTAACAAATCTAACAGGTTAACACAAATTGAGAAAAATGTGATTTTAAACTTAGATCTCATATGAGACATATATGTAAGTGATCAATTTGGTGAAATTTGATCATTTATGTTTAAAGTCACAAAATGATTGAATAGGAATAAACTCAAATCCTGCGCGAGAGTTATAACACTCACGCGCAAGGGGTCATACCTAGACTTAGCAGAATAATTCCTCATAGTCATTAGACGTGCGCGCGAGCCCTCGATGGCACAGCTAGCACAACGACAGCTAATACAAGTACAAATAGTACAAGTGGCGGGAGCTGTAGCCAATCAGCTTGGCCAGACCCTGACTAGACAACTCCCCCGATGGCCAATCGTGAAGGAGACAAGAGGTACAACAGGACAGTGACGTAGAACCAATCAGGTTACGCCGTTCACTACTCCATGATCTCCAGTCACAGATAGTGACAGACTCGACAACAAGGACAATTGCCAGGCCAAGTGACTCCAATCATTGTGCGCCAACGTCTCTATACTTTACAAACACTAAAGGTCGAGTCAGAGGAGAAAAGAGGATATTCCTTGTTGGAGACGTCCGACCCAAGGCCCATCAGTCCATCTCCTTCTCCACACTCTTCGGGTATAAATATCAGACTTGAACCACAGGTTTAAGGATAGGCCCTTTCACTCTCTCACTCTTAACACACACTCGTTTTATCTTCTTAAAAGATACTTATTCTCACGCCCGAGTGTGGTTACAAGGAGAAACCCCCAACCTCTCCTCCTTGTAACGAGTCTCACTGTGTTCTGTTTTGCAGATCAAGCTTAGTTCATTCTCACAAGATTCAAGTCGTCAAGCCGGTAAGGTTAAGGATCCAATTTCATCCTTATGTGAAACAAGTCCTAAAATCAGCAAGGAGCATATATCCCCGGTTCAACTTTGTGAAAGTAAGTTCTTACGGCAGAAAAAAAATGTAAGAAAAAAATGATTAGGAACCTTGCTCCAAAATATACTCGCAACTCAGACCAGCTCACTTCATCATGAATTCATGATCGAGTTCAATGATCTGTACAAATTCATTGCCCCGGTTCAACATTGAAGTCGTTGAATTTGAAACACTTGGCAAAATTGAACAAAGGTTTCTAACAGTAGCAAGTTCATGAGCAAGTTCAATAATACATACCAAGTCACCACAATTTTGTCCAATCTTAGTTTGTATTAAGGTGTTCTGCTTGTTCAAGTGAGCATGTATAATACTTTCATATAGAACTATAGTTTTGGAATTGTTCATATATGTATACATGATTAGTGGCGAATTTAGAAAATCATTATAGGGGCAACGTTTAAAGAAAGGGTAACGAAATTGAGAAAACGTCAATTTTTTTACAAAATTTACACTTTACACTACTGCCGAAGCGTCAAGGGGCAACGTAGATTACCCCTTCTAATAAGGAGATCCGCCCCTACCATTTTCTTTAATTTGATCATGATACTATACCATTTTCTTTAATTTGATTGAAATTTGAAAGTAGATATAGTATAAATTCTTTAGTTTCAAATTTCAAATTAGTTCAAATAACCATTTGAACTTATAATTAAAGAATTGAGCACCCTTTTACCCTCTGGGTTGATTATGTTATTCTTGTGAGTTGTAAAGAGTCAGCTAGTTAGAAGATGGTGACATGGTGTTGATATGTCAATTTAAGAGCACATGCCTTTGCAAGTGAAGGACCATATGTGTACACTTAGATTCTTATCTAATGGACAATATAGTCCCTCATTATATATTCCATATGTTAAAAAGTGTTAGATTTTGTTTTTTTGCAGCACAGTTTTAATTTAGAACTATTTGTTTGTTTCTGTTAAAAAGTTGTAAACTAGTAACGGCATTAAATTTTGAATACAGAGCATTGCAAATTGCACATCACAAAAGGTTAAGGGTGAGAGGGGCACTCCCCTCTTAGGGAGGGGGAGTCCCCTCTCTTACGCACACCCAATCAGGTTATGCCACGTCAACCCCCCTCTTAAACTCCCCTCACACCCTCAATTTGATGGCGCCACTCCCCTCTTAACTCCCATTGTTTTTTTATTCAAAAAAAAAAATGTTTTGATTGGTTGAAAAAAGGCTGGCCCACCATCTCTCTCCCTCCTTCAATCGGTAACCTCTCACCGATTCCATTCAATTAGGTGACTCCCCCCATTGATGGCGGCGGTGTTCCCGCTAGGGGACTTGGGTCACCGCCCCCACTCCCCGCTTGTGCCCCGTTCACCCTAAGGATGTGTATATGTCAAGAGCACATCACAAAAGGGTTGACGATGTGTATATGTTATGAACTAGAGATAATTAACCTTATAGGAAGGGTTCTAGACTTCTAGGCATAAAACAATGCCTATGATAAAATGAATAACAAAATAACTAAATTATATACTTTTTAATTTTTAAAATATTTAAATCATGCTTGAAATGCAATATATAATTATCTTTTTTAAAATTGAAAAGAAAAGGAAAAGGTTTCGGATATTTATACAACCTAGACATGTGTAAATCACGTGTAGGTTGTATTAACTATACATAACATACACATATGGAGGTAAACGTTTAAAAAAGATAAGCAAATTAGTTAATATTTTTTATTTATATAATGATCTCTAGATCAAGTGGTGGAGGGCTTGCATTTCTCTTGAGAGATGCAGGTTCGACTCCCACTTGGTGCAGAGTGAGGTACTGGTGGGCAAGGAGAGGAGACCCAGGGAAACCTGGGTTGGATCCTTGAGCCAAACGGGTTTTACCGGTAACTTCACCGTCGTGCCTACGGGCGGGTGGGTTACCGGGTTTTCCCCGGAATTGGTGGTGGACTCGGGTTACTCTCGGAGTACTCCGTTTGTCCAGTGGGTGCCCCGAGAGTGCTCGAGATTGAGTTTGTTGGCTGTTCAAAAAAAAAAAAAAAGAAACAACTAAACGATTTACCATTTTTTGTCGATAACCGCGTGTCTAAACTTTTCTTTTTTATCACAAATATAAATTCTCAAAAAAAAAAAAAAAAAAAAAAAAGTAGGCAGATTTAGATTACATACACCAAACTTATTTAAGTAGTGCACCCAATAAGAAACGACACCACTTTAAATAATCACTTAAAGGTATATATGGGGATGGTTAACGTACAATAGCCCTTAACGTGTAGCGGTCCGTGAGTGAATTACACATGTTCATTTCTAAAATGTGCACGTTATATAATACATAATTACGCACGTTATTTACAGAATTACGTACGGGTTGAGTTAAACTCTAATTACGCACGTTATTTGCATAATTATACATGAGATTAGGCAACACTAATTACGCATGTTATTATTTAACTTGCACACCGTTACACATTAAGACCCTTTTGTATTTAAAACTTTCACGGTACATATGCTTCAAACTCTTTCGTTGAATCTAGTTCCAGGAAAAAAAATATTTTTAAGTGTGAAAATCTTTTATCCCATGCATGTTAAAGTCCATCAAGAGCAAATCAAATGGATAATGACGTGTCATTAGTAATTCTTTACGTGTGTAAAATTCGAATTTGACTTGTGGTTTTGTCCTAATTGGTTTAAAGTTACTTAGTCCGGTGTTATTGGTGAAAGATATAGCATGGGATGGAGATTGGGATTAGGGCATGGAGGGGGAACACCACACCCCTCTCTCACCCCATATGATTTAGTAAAAGGGAGGACCTACACCCCGTTCATCATCAATGTAGGTTGAGGGATGAAAGTGGACGATGGAGAAGATGATGATGTGGCAATGAGGCGACGACAGTAAAAATGAAGGGATGAGGCCCGAGGGTGGGTATAACACAGTCTTACTACAAAATAGATATTCGAATTTCAGTCTTTAACAAAATAGATATTTAACGGTTCCAATTAATTAATTACCTTGAGCCAAATAAGCTTTGCCAGTTGTGACGCTAAGACGTAACCTCCGCTTTTGGCGTCAGCTAAGACTTGTCCCGCACTTTTGGCTACTTAGCGCACTATTTTGACATAAGCGAGGGCTAAGCCACCAAAGGCGTAAGCCAAAGTTTTTGACAAAAGCGAAGGCTAATTAACCCGCACTTTTGGAAGCTTAATTAGTTCCTGCCTTTGGATGGCGACTAATTAGACTTAACCTACAATTTTTTAATCAGCTAAACTTCAATGACTATTTTGATAAGAAAAATTAACTGGGTCAACTTGACTAGTTTGGAGATTTTACCTGTATTTTTTATGCAATTCTTTTAAGTTTCTCAAGACCAAAACATGGATATTTGCATGCATGACACTGAAGCAACAACTCCTTTTCAGATTTCTCTTCCCCAAACCAAAGTTTTGGCATTTCATGAGGAGAGTGCAAATTTGAAGATATCTTATAGACCACAAAAATACAAACGTAAAAGGGAATTTATGCTGTACTGTTTGTTTTTCTCTTTGCCTTCTCTTATAGACCTTTAAATTAATAAATTTGGATTTTTGTTCCTAATCAACTATCATTCTTAAAAAGAAACTAAACTTTACTAAGTACTCTGATTTTCGATGAAAATTTTCAAATATGATGGTTTATTTAAGTTACTTGTTCTTGGAAACCATAGTTTCATCATTTATACAATAAATAAATTTATTACCACAGCATATGTTATAGGTAATATATATACACGTTCAGGGGCGTAGCTTAGCTTAAACTCAGGGGTGCACCCGCCCCCTCAATGGTTCGGTTAGAAGAGTAAAATTTCCGATTTTTCGTCGAAAATTTTTAAAATTATAAAGGATCCCCCAATTATTTTGCCTACATATTTATATAATATATAAATTGGGTCCAATGACTATCCACCTCCGAAACTTTTGGTCAAGCTCCGCTAGCCACTGTACACGCTGATCATAGCATAAATAATTCACCATTCAACTCACATCACTCAGTTAATCTTTGAAAACATCTAACTCAATTAACTAGACAACTAGTGTGAATCTGTGATACATAAGAGCAGATTCTACTGTGCACTTAGAGAGAGAGAGAGAGAGAGAGAGAGAGGCATTATGGTGATTTTACAGAAGCCCAAAGGGGTAAAATGGTAACACACAAGCAGTTATTTCTAGTTTATGGAATCAACACATAGGGTAGCTTCCTCCTCAATTATTCTAAGCATCTGGTGGACTGCACCTGCTATCTCATCTGCTGAGTTGAGTCTGCATCCTTCTTCCACCTGCATATTTTTCCTTGAATAAATTTCACATATGTTGATCACATTTCCTTAAATTTAATGACATGACAAACAAAGTAAACTTGAAAACAATAACCGTTTATGGAAACAAACATCCTTTTCAACTCATCATTTCGATAACATTAACGGAATTTGGTCACACCTGATGGAATTCCCAAAAACACCCTCCTGGTTCAATAAATTTCAGTATACCTTTTTGTTAAATGTATCTTTTTTTCCAACACCAAAATGATGTCTTTCAATGTATTATTGGTAAATTATTGGAGAATACCACGTCAAAAAAAGTTGTAAAATGGATATATAGAGTTATAGACCACTTTGTTATTTCTTTTTCTTTGACCATGATGAAAGTTTTGATTTTCCAAGAAAAAAGAATTTGTGTATAATGATATATAAAAAAAGGAAGCTACTGTTGGTATCTCAAAAGCTGGTTATTGCATTGTGAAGTCATTCATTGTAAAGTCATTTTCATCTCCACACTTTTGCATGAGCAATGCATATATATGTTATATCCTCTTTAATTTAATTTAATTTAATTTAATTTAATTTAATTTAGTAATTGAATTTAGTTACCTTAACACTGATGGAGTAGAGAACCAAAGGGTCCAAGGTGGTGACATTGAGGTGTAGTACAGACAAATGAAGTGTTTGAAAACAAGCCACCATTTTGGAGACTTGATTGAGCCGTTTTCGCGAGAGGATCCGAAGATTAGCGTGCGTTTCGATCAAAGTAACCTCGATGTCGGCAACGGCTGCCTTGCTTTTAGAAGTGTACTTGTTGGGAATTTGAGAGCAAGTGTATTGTGGGTAGGAAAAAAACTGTGAAAATGGAGGGGCAGCTGATGATGTTAATTTTGTGAAATTACCATCTTCTCCACCACCACCTTCTTCTTGTTGTTGAGTAAAGACAAACTTTTGAGCTTCAAGAGATTGCAAGAGATGTTCAAGCTCCTTCACAAATTCTATTGCACCACCAACTATGGAAGCTTGGTCACCCTGGAAGGGGTATAACCGTCATTAATTAAAAAATAAGGTATAATATTAATAGTAATATATATCGGCTTTAATTTGTCATTAACAAACACATATGAATGTTAATGACAAATTAAAGCCGTTATATGTATTACTATATAACGATGAAAAATTTAGAATATTGATGAATAATAGAGGAAGAGTTGTCATTATCTTAAAAATATTGCAAGTCTAAACATTGAAGTCAACCATTTGAAACCGTAAAACTTTGTCATGTTTATTGTTGTTCATTGCATCCGACAAATTGACAAGAAAAAGGATCTCTAAAAAGAAGAGACTGCTTTTATAGATATCAAGCACTGTTAATTACAGTGTTTTAAGATTTTGTAACAAGAGAGAGAGTAGTCATGACTTGGTTTAAAATTATTATTATTATTATTATTATTATTATTATTATTATTATTATTATTATTATTATTATTAATAAAGATATAAATCAACATTCATATTTACATAAACTTATTCAACCACAAGCTAGGTTAAACTAACTTTTTAGCCAAGAAGAATTATAAAAAGATATTAAAATATGATTCCTAGAAGCACTATTTAAAAAGAACATAGATTCATTGCGTCTTCTATCAACCAAAAAACTTACAGTTACAGCCTTTTGCACTTTTTACGACACCATAAAGTGAATTCGAATTCGAAGGTTTTCAATGTTTTCTTTAAAGATAAATGAATTAAAAAAATCAAAAATTAAAAGAAAGAAGAAGTACGTCAATTAATTCAAGCTTATAATATTTTTGTAGAACTTAAATACCTAGATATATTCTAGTTTAATTTAATTCCACATATTTGAAATGTCTTTTTATAACCTACAAATTTATTTCAGAAACTTTAATTATAATCAATACAGAAATAAACAATTCAAATTCAAAAAAAGTAAAAAGAAGAAACTACAAACCCTTTGGACGTAAGATTCCGGCATGAGAGACCGCAACACAGCTAGATGTTCATTCATTTGTTTCCGGCGATTTCTCTCAACGGCAATGTGGGTCATTCTTTGAGTTTCAGCTTCTTCTTTGTTCTTGCAAACCCTAGACCTTCTTCTCCTTTTTTTCTTCTGCACCCCTAAATTCTGAATATTATTATTATTATTATTGTTGTTAGTGTAATTCTTTTCTGCTATATTGCCACTGCAGTAAGCTTGCACAGCCATAGACATCTTTGCAGTGGTTGTTGTGAGAGAAGAATTAGAACTCATAATCTCCATGGCAGTTCCTGCAAGTTGTTGAGATATTGGATTAGGGTTAGGGTTAGGGTTAGAGTTCTGGTCTTGGATATGGAAGAAGAAGCTGCTACAAGGGTTAGTTGTAGTGGTTTCAGATGAGTCATTGCAGGTAAAAGGGGTTGCAGAGATGGTGTCATAGATTATGAAGTTGAGGAGTTCATTGGAAGAAAGTGTTTCTAAAGCCATATTACACTCTCTCTCTTCTCTCTTTCTATCTATCTTTTTGTTATCTTATGTGTGGCAACTTTAGGCTTTTGTGTTTGTTCACTTGTATCTATTTATATTATATGAGGGAAGACTAGTGTAGTGTAACCCTATGCTATGCTATACACTAGCAATCAATTATTTTACCAACATTTGTGTTTGGATGGTTAGAATTTGTTAGCATGCACTCAAGACATAAGGCTCATAAGTAGTTATCATTAGTATTATTCATGTATGTTACTAAAGATTTATTAATAAGAATGCTTACTAAGACTTTTTTTAACGGCAAATTTGAATTATTGACGGACCATTTAAGTATCATCATGTCATCAGTGGAACCACCTGATTATATCTATCTCCACTAGGCAATAATGTCTATACACCAATTCAAAAGGAAACCCAATAAATGGAGGAAAAACCCCCTTTGTGAGGAATCAAACTTAGGACCTAATGATATATAAACATTATCTCACCACTAAGATGTTACTAGAATTTTGTCTCATTGATATGGTTTCGAATTCATTGTAAAAAAAACATTAGTGAAACATATCTATTTCTTTTTTATTTTTTCATAGTGATTTTCAGGGGTACTACTAGATTCCCTGTTTCTCTCAAAGGAATATTGCAATAAAAAAATATAATGGTGAGCACTTTCGCTTCTGTTTCAACTTAACTATACGAAATTTTTATCCAACTCTAAGGGGACACGGGGTGGTTCGCTAGTGATAAAATCTATCACTCACAAGCACCAATCAAGTTCCGCCATGTCATCAACCATTTTTCCATCACTCACAACTTTTTTAGGCGGGGTGGTCATCACTCACCACCACACCCAACAATTTCCCACCAACCAACAATTACACTCACAAAATAATATATCACGCCGTTGAAAATATCACGAAAATGGAATTGCGTTATAGAATAACGCGTTATAGCAAGTCCACGGGGTGGGGGAGATGAAAGTTCCACGCGTTGTTGTTCCATTCCGTGATACTATCACGGACGAGCCCGGGTGCTCTAAGAGCACCACAATATTGAAAGGCTCTCACTATCTGCACACTCAGTTTGCCTATCTGCACACTTAGGGTTTAAATACGCTGCGTATTGACCTCTGCGCAGCGTATGTAAGGGACAGGTACACGACCAGACAGTCAAACCTAGTACCATGTCAAATCAGTCAGATCTACGCTGCGTATTGGTCAATACGCAGCGTATAGGGTTAACAGTATACGCTGCGTATTGACCAATACGTAGCGTATATGTCAGACTGATTTGACACTGATACGATGTTGTCTAGGCACGTGAATAAAGTAATACGAGGAGTAGAGAGCTATACGCTGCGTATTTAAGTAAATTTGAAATTCTATTTATCCATGCATCTCTATTCACTTCGAGTTCATCTCCTCTGCTTTCTTTTTCATCTTCTTCTTCTTCAGTAAACATCTTGTTCAATCTTGTTAAAATGTCATCATTTTGGAACGATAATTATTTCGGTAATCGCTATTCTAACGACACATGGGGAGCAAATGCTGCCAATGAGGAGGAGGAGGTTGTGTCTGGAGTCCCTGTTGATCAAAAAACACAGTTGCCAGACTTGAACAAGACTCCCACTCCACCTGTTGATGAACCAAATTACCCGGCGCATCGAGTGTATCCAGATTACGGATACGGGTATGAATCTCCGTACGTGCAACAAAGTGGATACAGTGCTGAGAATGCACCTGTTGATGAACCATATTACCCGATGCAACAATCGTATCCGGGTTACGGGGTATACGGGGATGAAGGTGGATACGGAAGTTACAGTGGATACGGTGGTGAAGGTGGATACGGGGGTGAAGGTGGTTACAGTGGATACGGGGGTGAAGGTGGATACGATAGATATGGGGGTGAAGGTGGTTACAGTAGATACGAGAGTGAAGGTGGATACAGTGGATACGATACATCACTTTATGAACCATCTACCCCGGGCAATCCGTTTCAAATAAATGAGATATCACATTAAAATAATAATAATAATAATAATAATAATAATAATTATTATTATTATTGTTATTATTGTTATTATTATTATTATTGTTATTATTTTTATTATTATTATTGTTATTATTATTGTTATTGTTATTATTGTTATTATTGTTATTATTGTTATTGTTATTATTATTATTATTATTACCGATTTTTAAAATTATTATTATTATTATTATTATTATTGTTATTATTGTTATTATTATTGTTATTATTATTATTATTATTACCGATTTTTTATATATTTACACTTTGGTCCCTGAAGTTTCAAAAATTGACACAAATGGACCCTGTACTGTTCAGTTAAGTATGCTAACTGAGTTAGTGTTTAAAGAAGAAATCTTTATATGAAAGTTAACCTGGTTAAACCATTCAGTTAAAATAGTTTCAATAATGACCAAATTAGTCCCTGAAGTATGAGTTTCAATTATATTATAATTATTAACGTAACTTTTTTTAGCGTTTCATGTCTCTAACTGATTTGAAGAATTGGGTACAAGAAACGGGAAAGGAGTATGGTTACGTAATTGTTACCCGCCGGTCAAAAAATATTGGCGGTACTACTGGGATGGTATGGCTTGTGTGCGACCGTAGTGGTGAGCACCGTAGTAAAGCAACAGTTAGGAAAGCTGGTAGCAAAAAAATCGGTTGCCCATTTTCATTACTCGCCATCCGGGACGTGACGAATGACATGTGGGAGTTAAAAGTGGACTGTGCGAACCATAACCACGAACCTACGACGAGTCTGTTGGTCTACGCTTTTGTGCGAAGATTTACTAAAGCCGAATACAAGCTGGTGGAGCAGCTAACTGCTCAAAACATGGAGCCACGTATCATATTTCAAACCCTAAGAAAGCAGTTCCCCGACAGCCTGCACGTTCAGAAAGACGTGCAAAGTGCGGTACAAAAAATTAGAGCGACAATAATGGACGGAAATAATCCTATTCAGGCACTGGAAAGCCTGCTGCATGACCACCGATTCATTTACGACACCCGACAAGATCCCAAAACAGATGTCGTAACAGAGATTTTCTTTGTTCATCCTTATTCAATCACTATGTGGCGTGCATTCCCGCACGTGATGTTGATCGACGCGACCTACAAAACAAACCTCTACAACATGCCATTTGTCCAGGTTGTGGGTATGACGTCGACCAGCAAGTCTTTTTGTATCGCACATTGGGGTCATTTTGGTAGGTTTGAAGCGTATATAAAACAGCTGCAAATTTGGGGTCATTTTGGTAGGTTTGAAGTGTCAAATTTTTGCCAGGTTTATATACGCTGCGATAGGTCAATACGCAGCGTATACAAACCTGGCAAAAATTTGACACCTCAAACCTATCAAAATGACCCCAAATTAGCAGCTGTTTTATATACGCTGCGTATTGACCAATACGCAGCGTATATAAACCTTGTTTTCTGTGCAATGATTGGTTATCAGGCACTGAGATCTATGGTCTATATACGCAGCGTATTGATCTATACGCTGCGTATTGACCAATACACAGCGTAGATAAACCCTATTTTTGTTAGGGTTTGGTGTGCCAATAGGCACACTCTATTGAAAAATTGTGTCTGAATACATTGGCAAAAAGCTGACTCCATCTCACAAGTTTGTATATTGTGGCACACGTCTACTTGAGAAGTCTATGGACTTCGTCCGAAGTTTTAGATTTGATTTCGAACAAAGTAGGCGGGACCCACTCTCTCGCGTGCAGACACACATACATATTGAATGTGATTTATGGATGTTTGTACATTGTTTGAAAAGTGAGGATTTTAGTGAAAGATTGAATATCTTATTTGAATATGAGGTGACAGTCTGTGAAGGTTTATGAAACACGGACATTGTGGATGCACTAAAATCTCGTTTGTGTAATCTTATTACTACAAAACTAAGTATTTATGAGTGTATTTCAGTCTAATTTTGATCCTTTTTTATTGTTGTGCATAATCAATATCGGGCTACAAAAGTTAACTTCCATGGAAAAATAAAAATACTTTTGCCCAATATATAATTTAGAAAACAATTCGGATGTAGTTTAGATAAATATGTAATTGTGAGAATGGGGTCTTTTGTACCCAAAATATGTTTTAATAGATATATTATTTTAAAAATATGCCTTATATCTTCTTTCTTTCTTTTTATTTCCAAAATATCGCTTTCACTATTTTGGTATTTCACTCTCATTTATTAGTTAGGTTCATTGTTGTCTCTTTTCAAATAGAGACAATATATATAAATTATGAAGAACAAAAAGAATGCATTTCAGTAAAAATATTATGGCGAGCTTAATGATGACTTTCAATTATTTGTTTCAAATATTTATTTTAACTGGATATTCAACATTTGGCTTCGCAAGTCGATTCACACAAAATACTGAAATAGGAAGAAAAAGAAATTTATTATTTGGCCTGGCAGATGTAAATGAGATAGCCATATTTGATCAAGGCACAGACTATTCACACACCAAGTCTGCCTATTTGCACACTTAAAGTTTATATACGCTGCGTACAGAGTTATACGTAGCGTATAGAGTTACACCTATACGCTGCGTATAGAGCTATACGCAGCTTATAAGTTGCATGGAATTCAAAACCTGCCCAACAATCATTGGCACAGACAACCAGGGTTTATATACGTTGCGTATAGAGCTATACGCAGCGTATATAACCCATCAGATTTTTTTTTGGTTATTTTGATGTATTTGTGGTATAAATTATCAACCGGTTACAACGTTAAATCGCTTAAAATATATAACCGTTAATGTTATACGATTAATTTTATATACCGTTAAATTTTTTTGGAAAACGTATATACAGTTCGAATATATTATATTGTTATCGTTTAAATTAAACTAGGATTGAGACCCGCCGCAATCCGGCGGGGAGTCTTTAGTTATAACTAAGTCGATATAGGACATGTACGTTATGTTAAACCTGTCAAACGGGGAAGAAATAGACGATGTAAAAACGTTCACCCACAGACGCACATTGCGTCGTGTTAACTCGCAAAATTTAGATCACGAAACGTAAAAACGTTAAACCAAAGACGCAGTCGATCTAGGACCCGCACACTATGTTAAACCTGTCAAACAGGGGAAAAATAGACGATGTAAAAACGTTCACCCACACACGCACATTGCGTCGTGTTAAGTCGAAAAATTTAGAACGAAACGTAAAAACGTTAAACCAAAGACGCACGCTGCGATGTGTTAAGTCACAAAATTTAGAACCAAACATAAAGTAAAAAATTTGCAGAAAATGAAAACTATAAAGGACCAAAGTTGAAAGTAAAAAATGTTGTGAGGATAGATTGCAAAAGATAAAAAGTTTTGGGTTAAAAGGAAAAAAACAAATAGTATTGGGTTAAAAGAAATTTATGAAATACTTTTAGATGAAAAGTAAAAAAAAATCATTTTTTTTGGAAAACCCCCAAAACGAGGTTACGAAAACTATATGCGTAACCATTTTTTCTTCGGAAAACCCCCAAAGCACACCCCGTGTTGCGACGGCGTAAAACGGTGTCAAATAGTACTAATGTCAAACAACCGTTATCGACCACCAACATTGACTCGACCTAGGATCTGCGTGTTGCGACGAACCTGTCAAACATGAAAAAATATCGGTAAAAAAGTTGAACCACACATGCACGTTGCGCCGTGTTAACTTGCAAAATTTGAAACAAAACATGAAAAAAATGAACCACACTCGTACGTTGCGTCGTATTAACTCGAAAAATTTAGAACTATACGTAAACCAAAAATTTGCCAAAGATGAAAATATAAGTGACAAAAGTTGTGAAGTTAAATTGCAAATAATGAAGAGTTTTGGGTTAAAGTTAAAAAAAAATTATGCAGGGTTAAAATTGCAAAAGGTAAAAACCTTTGGGTTAAAAGTTTTGGGTTAAAGTTAAAAAAACAAATTATGTAGGTTAAATTGAAAAGGGTAAAAACCTTTGGGTTAAAAATAAAAAAAAGAGTAAACTGCAATTTTACACCCTGAGGTTAGGGGTCATTGGCATGTCTACCCCCCAAGGAAATAATTGCAATTTTACCCCCCACTGTTTGACCTTATGTCGCACTTTTACCCCCGACGTCAAAATGGGTAACAGAACTGTTAACTCTAAGTTGAAATGACTATATTACCCTTACATTTTACCCCCTAACATTCCTGTTAAGTCGCACAATTACCCCCCACTGGTAAATTACTAATTTGTCCTTTTCTATTACCCCCTGTACTTTGTGTTAACACACAACATTACCCCCTGAAATTTACAAAACCCTTCCCGCCAAAATCAAATACCTGTTCTTTGATCTAAAACCTAACAAGCAAATACCTGTTCTTTGAACACGTAATCTGAAACGTAACAATCATACCTGTTAAAAAATCTGAAACCTAACAAGCAAATACTCCAAAACTGGTAAATTACTAATTCTGAACCTGTTCTATGCATATGTTACTAATTCAGAACCTGCACTAACAATTTTACATTTATATGCAATCAGTTATTTCTATAAGGTGTTCAAACCAACAAGCAAATACTTGTTCAACCAGTGGGAACAAAACAATCATACCTGCAATGTCAACATAATAAGTGTATACATCCAGAATCTGTTCAACCAGTGGGAACAAAACAATCATAATTGCAGTACATAAGTGTATACATCCAGAATCTGATTAAGCCACTGTTGAGTGTGCTGCACAATTTGCAGCACATAAGTGTATACATCATCAACCAGGTCAACATAATGAGTGTATACATGATCAACCAGGGTGTGTTCTATGGCCGGTACAATTTGCAGCACATAAGTGTGCTGCTAATGTCAACTTATGGCACTGTTGAGTATGCTGCTAATGTCAACATAATGAGTGTAAACAAGCTGCAAATGCATACAATCAAACAAGCTGCAAATGCATACAATCAAACAAGCTGCAAACATGCGGTTGCAGCCATATGGGATCACAATGTGTTGTGAATGTCAAACATAAAACTTGTGCATGCAGGAAGTGGGATTTGACAGGGATGCCTTGCAAACATGCAGTTGCAGCCATATGGGATATGTCAAGGAATAACATTGATGCTGGCATACCAGAAGAGTGGGTGGATGATGTGTATTGGCTGTCAACATGGAAGAAAGTCTATCAAAATGTGATAGAGCCAATCAACTGGCCGGAGATGTGGACTCCTTCAGAGTGTCCAACAACACTCATCCCACCAAAGCATCATACACAAGTTGGAAGGCCTAAGAAGAAAAGAAAGAAGGCATTTGGTGAAAAAGAGCTTGAGCAGGAGTTCGACAAAGGAGGTAAAATGACCAGAAAGGGAAGTAGCATCAAGTGTGGTAAATGCGGGAACATGGGTCACAATGTCAGGAGCTGCAAAGGACAAGGTGGTGAACAATCAACTGCTTCACAGGAATCACACACTGCAACTCAAGGTGCACCAGTTTACAATCTTGATGAGTGATGGATGGTTTGTAAGTTTAGAGTATGTTTGTTTGTTTATCAAGTTTCTACAAGACAATGTTTGGTTTGTAACTTTAGACTATGTTAGGTTTGTTTGATTGTTCAAGACAATGTTAGGTTTGTCAAGACAATGTTTGGTTTGATTGTTCAAGACAATGTTAGGTTTGTCAAGACAATGTTTGGTTTGTACCTTTATGTTTGGTTTGTACCTTTATGTTTGTTCAATGTCATGCCTGCTTTGGTTTATTATGGTAGAGTATGGCTGCTTTAGTAAAAAAATGTGTTCAAACAGATTTTTGGGGGAAGGTCATTCGATTACAAACCAACATTTAGTACAAATAAGATGTCCAAAATACAAACATACAACCGAACAAATGTAGCCTATTTCCAGTGACAATCATCCAAACAAGACCAATCCGAATCAGAACCATGCTCCCCTTCATATGGGTCAAAGTACCAATCATCGTCTTCATCCCAATATGTGTAATCCCATGCATGTTCCAGCACTTCAGGGTCATAATCCTTTGTCGGATCTCCGAATATCTTTTCATAATTAGTTTGTTGCTCCATGTAAGGTCTGAGTATCTCAGACTCTTGATCTTCAAAGTATACATAACTGTCTGGTTCTTCGCCTGCAACAACGTCTTCATCCTTAGCAATATCTTTCTCATTCTCAACTTTAACATTCTCTTTGTCAGCCATACCTACAGAATTACATCCAGGCTACCAAAACAAACATATAAGAACTTGAAAAGTAGCATTGCATAAACTTCAAAAGTCATAACCAAAATACGGTTACACTCAAAATACACAACCAAATCCAATTTCTCGACATTAACCTACTTAAGCAAAAAAAATACAACAATCAAGACCCAAGTAATCACAAAGTACATCTTCAGTTTCAACACATCCCCATTCTTGTACCGAGCCAACTGTTCTTTGCACTTAGCCAATTCATCCTTATCTTTAATGCTTTGAATTAAAGCAGGCATTACCTCTCGACAAATCGGACATCCCTGTTCTTCACCAACATCAGCCCATCTGAGGAAGCCACATCCTCCAACCTGTTATCGGACATCATAAGCAACATAAGAATGAAACTTGAGTTTCAATAACCATTAAACAGAAGAAACTTACACATCTAAGATACAATCGACCAGGATTAGCTTTGGAATGTGACTCTTTGAACACTGTTTTCGAACCACAAGGACATATGATGTCTGAAGCTTCACTTTTTCTCATGGTTTCCTTGGATCGCAGCACAGAGGAAGAAGATGAAGACATGTTCAGCGATTTTGGGGGTGGATTGAAAAAGACAGTGAGAGAGAGAGCGATTTACACAGAGAAATTAGGGCTAGAACCTCTTAAATGAGGAAGAGGAATACGTTGGGGGGTAATTTGGACATTTCATCACTCTCTAACGGGAAGACTAACGGAATGTTGGGCCGAGGGGTAAAAGTGCGACATAAGAGTTAACAGTGGGGGGGTAATTTGCAATTATTTCCTTAGGGGGGGTAGATATGCCAATGACCCCTAATCTCAGGGTGTAAAATTGCAGTTTACTCTAAAAAAATCAAGTTTTTTTTTTGAAAAAACTCCAAAGCACAATGTACAAGTTCCAATGCATATTTTTGTTGCTTATTTAGAGTAATAAAATTATTATACCATGTCTAGTGCGGTTCGAATGCTATAAATGTTTAAATATCATACCGTTAATTATTTTTAAATACTTGTGTACGGTTTGAATATATTATACCGTTTCCATACTATACCGTTTAAATTAAAAACCGTTAAATATTTTGAAATATCCGGGTACGATTCGAATATATTATACCGTTCAATAATATTCCTTTTAAATTAAATTATTATACCACCTCTCGGTGCGGTTCGGGTGTTGTATGGTATCCTATAGTATCGTATCGTATTACATCGTATCGTATCGTATAGTGTATAGTATAAGTCTCGTATAGGTTCCCTATAGGTCTTGTCTATAGACCTATACGGGACCTAAACCACACCTATAGTACTATACGAGACCTATACTACACCTATAGTCCTATACGGGTGTTATATCGTAACGTATAGTATAGTATCGTATAGTGTAGTATAAGTCTCGTATAGGTTTCCTATAAGTCTCGTATAGGTTTCCTATAAGTCTTGTATATGTCTATAGGCTTAAACGGGACCTAAACCACACCTATAGGCCTATACGGGACATAAACCACACCTATAGGCCTATACGGGACCTCAACCACACCTATAGGCCTATACGGGACCTAAACCACACGTATAGGCCTATAAGGGACCTATATTACATCTATAGGCTTATACGAGTGTTGTATAGTATCTTATAGTATCGTATCGTATTGTATCGTTTCGTATCGTATAGTGTATAGTATAAGTCTCGTATAGGTTCCCTATAGGTATTGTATATGCCTATAGGCCTACACGGGACCTAAACCACACATATGATATTTAAATGTTTATAGCATTCGAACCGCACTAGACGTGGTATAATAATTTAATTTAAACGATAACAATATAATATATTCAAATCGTATATACGTTTTTCAAAAAAAAATTAACGGTATATAATATTAATGGTATAACATTAACGGTTATATATTTTAAGCGATTTAACGTTGGAACCGGGTGAGAATTTATACCACAAATACATCAAAATAACCAAAAAAATCTGATGGGTTATATACGCTGCGTATATAAACCCTGGTTGTCTGTGCCAATGATTGTTAGGCAGGCTCTGAATTCCATGCAACTTATACGCTGCGTATAGCTGTTTACGCAGCGTAAGTAAATGTAGGGTTTGGTGTGCAAATAGCCATGTTGGTGTGCAAATAGGTAGACCCTTGATCAAAAGGCCGGTTTGAAAGAGAAACTTATGTAAAATTACTTGTTCATTTTAGATAAACTTCTTAATTTTCTTTGTCTAACAAAATATTATATTATCTTACTCTTATATATCATACTTAACTTTTAAGTAAAATCTCTAAAATTCTAAAGTTTTCATTTAAATAAATTATAGAAAAAAAGTTTCCTTTTAGTTTTAGACGCAGTTTTTGTAGAATTTTATTTTTTAAAAATACGCTTTCGCATGTTTAGGTTGGTTTTTCACGATTGCTCATTGTAATTTATAATGATTGCTTTTCATGATTTCATGTGGACATGTACCTCTTGACATGAGAGACGAATACCAGCTGACATCGTCTTACAAACATCAAACAACTAACACATTGTCTAGAAAACATTGAATTACTAAGATTCAATCATGTTGTCTGTGCCACGTTCCCTTAGCAAGAGAAAATAACCGGATCGGCAACCGTAATTTCTTAAGATCACAAGTATCAGTTACTAAGATCTTATATGAAAATCATCAAAACTAAGTCATGGTTATGCTTGCGTGAAACTTAATTTAACATTGTGAGGCAACTATCGGGAAGAGAAATGTCTTCAAGAATCTCGAATGTATAATTAAGTACGAGAAGAATTGTGCAATCATTCCAATACTCATTGGACCCACTTTCTTTCGATTAAACAATCCAACATCTTTCCTTGTGATTCTCAATGGTATATAAGATGTAGCGTATGTTTTGTAGGCGTTCTTAGAATTTTGAAGGAAACTATGACCACGAGAATTTTAATTAAACATTGTGAGACAACTATAGGGAAGAGAAGTGTCTTCAAGAATCTCGAATGTATAAATAAGTAGGAGAAGAAATTGTGCAATTAATCCAATACTCGTTTGGCCCGCTTACTTCCAATTAAACAAGCCAACACACTTTCCTTATGATTCTCAATGGTATATAAGATGTAGCGTATGTTTTGAGGTGTTCTTAGAATTGCATTCTATCATCGTCTAGTCATGCAAAAACAATATTACTACCTTGTGATAAATAAGGTAAGTAGATATTAATCGAATATCAAATAAAAGAAAATCATGATGCCTGCGCTAAGTTCCCTTAGCAAGTGAAACTGGCCAAACTAACAACCTTAACTTCTTGAGATCACGAGTAGCAAATCACTATGATATTATTTGAGAGATAACAATACTAAGTCATGGTGAAGAAAAGTGTCTTTAAGAAGCTCGAATCAACAATTATACAGGTGAACAAAATGTGCAATTAAATTGATACCCGCTTGATTCCGATTAAACAATCCAACAAATCTTCCTAGTGATTCTCATTTGTACATAAGATTTATCATATGTTATTATTTGAGAGATAACAATACTAAGTCATGGTGAAGAAAAGTGTCTTTAAGAAGCTCGAATCAACAATTATACAGGTGAACAAAATGTGCAATTAAATTGATACCCGTTTGACCCGCTTGATTCCGATTAAACAATCCAACATATCTTCCTAGTGATTCTCATTTGTACATAAGATTTATCATATGTTTTGCAGGTGATATTAAGGTTACATTCTTGTTCCTCATCAAGTCATGAAAAAACAAAGTAACTACCATGTAACATATCGGGTAAGTGGATGTTGTATCCACGAGGAACATTTGGTTGATGTAATCTTTAAGTTAAATATAACACCACGAATCTAACTATCAAATTATTTTAAGAATTTGAATTAGCGGGACCTTGCCTACGAGACGAAACGATCTATTGATTGACGATTATGATTTGACAAAATTAAAATAGCTTGATGGACATTAATCCAAAGTTTTATGGGTTATTGTTGGGATTTAGACACGTGAAAGTAAATTACGTGGACCCAGATGTGACTAGTCTTGTAAAACCTAGTTAAAAGGGAAACCCTAGGTCATTATCGACCTAGGTGTGTGCGACGAAAAAGCGAGGCGAGGAGAGGAAGACGATGAAACTAAGTTTGGTTCTTAATATCCATTCGACTTTCAGGTAATCTTCTAACCAATTTACATTGGTCGTGTTGTGTGTGTGTGTGCATTCTGAATCACACGAGGATCGACGGGGTTGAGGGATTTAATGTATATGGGGACCGTTAAGGTTGGTTTAATGATGATGATGATGATGGTGTCGGGTGATGATGGATCGACGATGGCACTGGTCTAGGGTTGAGGTGGTGATGATGGTGTTAGAGTAGTTGTGGCAGTCGGTTGTGGATGTGGTGGAGCGGTTGTGGGTGGACAATGGTGATATGGATCGGCGAATGGCGGCGGTGGTTATCGGTGTTTGTACAGTAGACGTTAGGGGAGGTTGTTAGTGTTACGGTGGTATCGGCCGACGGTGGGGATCAAGTTGGTGATTCTAGTAGGCGGTGTGAGTCGTATATGGTGCTAGGGTTTTGTATGGGGGAGGTCCTGTGCATGCACGGAGGATCGGTTTGGGTTCTCGAGTTAAAGCGAGTCATGGGTGATCCGATTTGGCGGATTCTTGAATCAAACATTTCATGGTGATGGAGTTGGATGCGTTATTGGGTTCGAATGTGGAGAAATTTACAAGGTTAGTCGTATATGTGCATGGATGCATGGAATTCGAATTGGATAGTAATTATTTAGAGTTAATTACACAGATGGACCCTATGGTTTATAGCTAGTTTCACATCTGGGTACTAACTTTTTTTAACATGTTTAAGTTTTATGGTTTCAATTTTATAACACCTTCGGGTACTAACACCAAAATTAGTTAATTTTATCAATATAATGACTAAAATATCTTTCCATTTTTTTTTTAATTTTTTCAATGTAACACATTTGGGTACCAACACCTAATTTTATTTAAGTTTAAATCAATTTTACAAAATCTATTTATTTTTTTTTTCATCTTTTTATTATATCTCTTAATTAACATAAAATCTATTTATTTTTTTCATCTTTTTATTAAATTTCTTATTTAACATAAAATCTATTAGTTACACCAGTATTTTTTTCGGATACATGTTCACGATTGAGGATTAGTTTGTAGGACTTAAAGTTTGAGGATTTGAGGCTTTACAGCCGATGAGTTCTAATGTTGTTTTCTTTACATTTTGGGCTCACATACATACATAAATACGTTTTACAAACTGATGAGTTTTACGAAAGCAAATCATATTTAACTTTTATGATGAGTTGGTATTTCTAATGTTTCATAAACTATTGGGGGGTTCGAGTACTAACTATGAACGTTTTGTTAAGTCGATTGTGCATCGTAACTAGGGGTTGTAATGAGGTTTGTAGGTTTGATAGAGTCACGTGATGTACATTATCAGTTGGGGGTCCTTTAGTTGTACGTGACTAGATGTTGACATTTAGTATGTTGGATATGATTAGATATATCCAGAGATGTGTATAGTGTGGAACACAGTAGAAGCCCGGTACGTTGTTTCCCGGTTATATGAGTAGGTGCCTTTGGGACAGGGTACGTCTTTCTTCTGTAAGGAAATGGGTTAATAATTGAGTAGAAGAGTTTCATGGGTATTCTACGCTAGCTTATCATCGATGTGTTTTTAGGCTTGTGCATGTCTAGATTTTTATGTGTTGTCAGTAGTCTTTGTCTTGGGCAAGGACGAGTCTTGGTGTGGGCGGTTGCTGCGTTGAGGTGACATGAGCCTAAGCCAATTTAGACATACCCACGTTGAGGTGACAAAGTGTCTAGTGTGGCGGTACCCAAAATTATAGATGGAAGCTGCATTGAGGTAGCGAAACGTCAAACTATGTAGGCCACCGTAGCTTTGAGGACGTATCTAAAATGATGTGGATTGTTGCTATGTCATGGTGGCAGTATTCAATTATATGTTAAGTTCCCACCATTATGTGACTTATTTGCATTCATATAGACGAACCAGTGGGTTGTTATTCATTCATTGATGTGATTTGTTTTTAGTGGTGTTACAATGTCGACAGTCTTAGTCATGCCACGAGTTAGACTGATTGATTACAATGTCGGGAAGTTATTTGTCAGCCTTAGATATTATGTTGATTGGTAGTGGTTGATCTGGGTGGATTGTCCTAAGTATGTGTAGTAACCAAGTCGGGTCGATTTGGGGTATATGAAATGTAAGACCTAGATGTTGGTCGGCTTGGATGACTAGCCTTGTGGAAAGTATTGGTTGGGCCATGATGGGTTAACGTGATTACAAGTTTTATTTAAGCAAAGTTCAGGTGTTTATAATTAGAGTGTTTTGGTGTCACTTCACCATTTAAACTTAAGTGTTAGAACTCACCCAATGTAGTAGACTTTTGCGTGCATGTTAGATTTATTGTAGGTTAGTGTTTGGAGTATGTGGAGCTCTTGGTGCGCATGTGAAGCTACTCATGGTTGTAATAAGGCATCTGTGTGTTTGTTTATGTTTTCAGATTTAAACTGATTACTAACAAATGTATTTTAACTAAGCACTTTTTTTAAAATCTTTCCTTTGCCTATTTGTAAACCTAATGGGTCATTTGAGTTAAACGGTACGATGATGTCCAGCTGTAAAGTGCCTGGTTTGGGGCCTTACATTAAAGTCATTAAGGTGTTTGTGTGTTTGTTTATGTTTTCGGATTTAAACTGATTACCAGCAAATGCATTTTAACTAAGCACTTTTTATTTAAATCTTTCTGTTGCCTACTTGTAAACCTAATGAGTCATTTGAGTTAAACGGTACGGTGATGTCCAGCTATAAAGTTCCTGGTTTGGGGCCTTACGTTAAAGTCATTAAGGCGTTTCATGGCAGCAACTGTTTATGGTGTGACCCACCTCCGAGGAAGAGTATTGCGGGGGTGTGGAAGAATTAGCTCAGTATTAATGAAGATTTCTTAAGTTTATACATTTATGGCATAAGTAGAATTCATAGCAAAGTCGGTAACTAGAAAGACACAAGCTTTTGGTTTGACCATATGGTCTTAGAAATCCCTTTTTATTATAAGTTCCCTACCCTTTTTTCTCTAATAGACGCCAATAGAAGGTTTTTTTTATAGCAAATCAGCTCAGGATAGATAATAGACAAAGTATAAAAAAGTTGGGGTGGAAGAAATCCTCATTTTGCTATTGAGGATAATATCTCCATTATCCAATGTGATACCATGTTGAAGGATTGCTCATTGTCAAGTTTAAAAGATTCTTGGTCTTGGGTAGGTAGTGGATCAAACAGGTTCTCGGTGAGTGAGATTAAGAAGGAGGTTAAAATCAAGATGGTCTCTGAGGTTATCTGTAACATGGTTTGGGTAAACTAGGCTCCAAGAAAGGATATTTTTGTGTGTGGCGTGCTCTTCAAAACCATATTCCAACAAAGACATTAGAGTTTGTTAAAAGGGGTCGGCCAGTTTATAAGGGGTGTGTTAGTTGCATTTAGTCCCTAGAATCATTAGAGCATAGTCTTAGACTCTTATCTCTTGTAGGTTGGCGGTGGATGTTCAGAAAAAAGTCTTTGATTTGTGCAACATTTCCATTTCACAGCCAACTTTAGTTAATGACTTAACTCAGGCCCATTCAACTGTTTCAAACACGACAATGATCACGAAGAAGACACGGATGATATTCTTGGCAGCTTATGGTTCCTTTGGAAGGGAAGAGGCGGTAAGTATTTCAATGGTAGGACAAGGTTCAGGGAAGATATATGGGGAAGACATAGATTTAAGCACATTTTTATGGTTGATACATTGGGCGATGATCCCTTTGATGGAATGGAATACTTGGTGTGACTTTGTTTTATTATCTTGCTTGTACTTTATGCTAGCTCATAGCTAGTCATTTTGATATAAATATATTTGCTTCTTGTCATTCAAAGAAATCTTTCATTTCTTTGTTTGATCTAGATTCAATGTATACTAAATGTTGTACTTGATATGGATTGCAAGACATAATTGCACGTTGTAAACCAATGGTAAAAACAAAACAATTAGGGAACTTATAATGATTCGTATTATGGTAAAAACAACACAATTAGGGATCTTATAATGATTCGTATTATAATTTAATGAATAAACTTTAATAAAACAATAATGAATATAAACATATGCATTACCATTAAATACTCACCCAGATGCTCGAATTGTGCTTATCATACCTTAATATATATAATCAAAACATTAAAACCCTAATCTAGACACCTACACTTTCTCCTCTACACTCGGTTTTTCTAACCCGATCTCCACCAGCTTAATATAATATCTCTACCACCGTAACTGATTTACGATTAACTTAAAGCCAATAACAAACCAACCAGATTATCATCTTTTAGAACCACACGGGACCAACTTGTACCACCGATGACCATATCAGACCGCACTTAATCTTCCCTGAACATATGAGCTCTGAAACCAAACCATCGTCGCCTTCATGTGCGGAAGAGTTTATAAATGTAAAAAAAAATTGAATAACCAAAAAAATTGGGGAAAAAGTTATTTTCGCCTAAATTAATGCCATAAGGTGGATGGTTTTAACCGCATGGATGAAAATGACAAGAATTATATACCATAAGGACAATCATGCGGAGAAAAAAAACTTTTGGATGGAAGTGACAAAAGTAACCAAATCACATGGACGAAATAGCTATTACTTTTTCATTTGTTATTGAATTTGATTTTTCTTTAATATCTTGTGTTCTTTAATATCTTTATCGGTCTACCAATGGAAGAAGGTGAGATAACATGTCTCTGAACTTTGAGTTACAATACAAAGGCCAATTTTGGGTACCAATGTTCATTGTTGTGGTTTTATTTTTATACAAGTCGGTTTTAATATTTTTGCACCACCGGCACCGAACTGGTACCGTATCACACCACAACGTTACTTTGTAGCTTAGAACTTTATGTGTGTAACTTTTATGTCGCTAAGTTTGAGATTTCTGTAAACAATCTTTCATGCTTCGTGCATACACTGAATATATTCTCGCCGCATCGTCCAAATAAAAAAAATAGATTCTTAGAAAACAATACTTTATAGAAATAAATGTAAAAGTAGACATCACAGCGCAAATATAATATATAGGGTATGGATTCTAAGATAAGTCCACCATATTTGAGATCCTAAGAGAAGCATTCTGGGCCATACATTTCCTTAAGTTTTTCGTAATATACACACATGTATAGTTTAAAATTCACTAAATACACATATGTATATTTGTCAAATCTTGAATTATACACATATGTATATAGTGAATTTTAAACTGTACATATGTGTTTATTACGAAAAGCTTAGAGAAAATGTGTTGTTCAAAATGCTTCTCAAGTTTCTCAATTAGCCTAGTGCTTCTTACACGATCCTAACCCTATATATATATATATATATATATATATATATATATATATAACATCAAGATGAATTAATGGAATATATTAGGGAAATATCATTTATGTATTTTAGGATATTATTTGTAATTCATTAGAGTTATCTCTTCCCATAATATTGGGATTGTATTGTGTATTTATATGGTTGTTTAATGAGAATCAAGGCAAGCATTGAACCATAATCTTCTACATGGTATCAAGAGCCTAGGAGACCCTAGCATCCTCCTCTCCTTTCTTCGTCCACCTCACCCTGCCAATCTCTTTTCTTTTTTTCTTCTTGGCAAACCTTCTTTCTTCTTGGCAAACCTCCTGCCGTTTATTTCTTTCTTTCCCCACAAACAAATTTTTTTCTACCAATTAGCTTTTCTTCTCCAATAACTATAACCCACTGCCAACAATTAAATATTATCCCCTAATCCTTTTCTGCCCATTACCTTTTCTTTCGACATCAATCCTTTTCTCATAATAAACATGTCTTCCCATACCATACATCCTGCCGTCACTGTCAACAACATCAAGAACTCCACCCCCCTTGGTTCTTGATCAACAAACAAACCACTACAATACCCGGGCTGAACTCTTCAAAAACCATTGCAAAGCGTATGAAGTTTATGACATACCAACTCTTCAAAAATCATCGGTACTATGTGTTATTTTTAGATGATTACACCAACTTCCTATGGACATACCCCATTGCCCATAAATCCGATGTTTTTTCCATGTTCACTAAATTTACCACCTTTGTTCAGACCCAATTTGGTGCTAAAATAAAACAATTACAATGTGACAATGGCCGTGAATATGCTAATCATCAATTTCACACCTTTTGTACCCAAAACGGAAAGCACTTTCGCTTTTCCTGTCCACACACTTCATCACAAAACGGAAAAGCGGAGCGGAAAATTCGTACCATAAATAACCTTATTCGCACACTCCTAGCCCACTCGTCCATGCCAAACACATACTGGCCACATGCCCTTGAAACAGCCACCTACCTACTACATATCATACCCACCAAATTACATCAATTTCAAAGACCCACCCAACGCCTTTACAAATGTCTACCCACTTATGACCAGCTACGAGTCTTTGGTTGCATGTGTTATCCACTAATACCCCACACCACCATTCACAAACTGGAATTCCGCTCCGCCCCATGTGCTTTCATTGGTTATCCACCCAATCATAGGGGTTACAAGTGCCTTGACCTTAAAACCCACAAAATCACAATTAACTGACACATTCTGTTCGATGAAACAATATTCCTATTTGCTACCAAACCCACACCTAAACTCCAAAATTACACCTTTTTGGATGACCCCATCCATCCAAGCCTACCGTTACCCGCCCCCTCAACCGCAGACCATCCCAACTATACCCCAGCCCAATACCACCACACATCCCACACGATATCTCCTCCTCACAGCCCACCTATACCTCAACCTACCCCTCCAACCCAACCTCCCACTACCACATCAGCCCAAGACTCACCCCAACCACCCATCCCTTCGGCCCAACACCAAACGACCCCTACCACTTCACCGGCCCAACCCATTCCGCCCTTTACCCCATCCGACCCACCAATCTCATCACCGATCCAGCCCAACCCGATTCCCACACCACCGCCTCCACCCCCCACTAGCACAATACGGACTCGTTCGATGTCCGGTATCATTAAATCCAAACACATTTTTAACCTTTCCAACACCACCATTTCTCCTATACCAAAAACACCACTTGAAGCCCTGTCCAAACCGGAATGGTATAATGCTATGACTAACGAGTTTAATGCTTTAATTAAAAACAAGACTTGGGAACTTGTCCCGAGGCAGGCTAACATGCAGGTGATTCGTAGTATGTGGCTTTTTCGTCACAAATACAGTTCGGATGGTACTTTGGAACGATACAAGACCCGTTTGGTATGTGATGGTCGTACTCAAGAGGTAGGTGTGGATTGTGGTGAAACATTCAGTCCATTTGTCAAACCCGCAACTATTCGTACGGTCTTGACATTAGCGCTCTCACAGTCATGGTCCATCAATCAACTGGACGTTACAAATGCTTTTTTACATGGTCATTTATCCGAAACCGTTTACATGTACCAACCAATGGGTTTTCGGCACCGGGATTATCCAGATCATGTCTGTCTACTAAAGAAGTCCCTATACGGGCTTAAGAAAGCTCCTCGGGCGTGGTATCAACGATTCACAGACTTTGTTCTCTCTATTGGGTTCATCCAAAGCAGGTGTGACAACTCGCTATTTTCGTATCATAAAGGGGGTGACGTTGCCTACCTACTCATTTATGTGGACGACATTATTCTCACCAGTTCATCTGACACTCTTCGCTCGCATCTTATCACTAGCCTCGCGGCTGAATTTGCTATGAAAGATCTTGGGCCTCTCACCTACTTCTTGGGCATTCAGGTTTCCCGGAATGCTGACACAATGTTTTTGTCTCAGCAATCATACGTCTTGGATATAGTTTCTCGCGCTGGCATGTCCACGTGTAACTCAGTTGCAACTCCGGTGGATACGAAGCCGAAGCTTTGTGCCACTGCCAACCCACCGTTTGCCGATCCTACTCTTACCGGAGTCTAGCTGGTGCTCTCCAGTATCTTACGTTCACCAGACCCGACATTAGCTATGCCGTCCAACAGATATGTATGCACATGCATGACCCTAAAACTGACCATTGGAATGCACTAAAACGTATTATCTGCTACATCAAGGGAACCGCGGATCCTGGCTTAACACTTTCGGCCTCTACGGATCTTTCTCTACGAGCATACACCGATGCAGATTGGGCAGGCTGCCCAGACACTCGTCGTTCCACCTCCGGTTACTGTGTATACATGGGGCCCAATCTGTTATCCTGGTCTTCTAAACGCCAATCTACCATCTCTCGTTCAAGTGCAGAGGCCGAATATCTGCCAGTTGCAAATGTCGTTGCCGAGGTTTGTTGGATACGCAACCTTCTTCTTGAGCTTCGCCGCCCGGTCAAGTCGGCTACTCTCATCTACTGTGATAACATCAGAGCCATTTATTTGTCTGGTAACCCGATACAGCACCAGCGCACCAAGCACATTGAGTTGGATATCCATTTTGTTCGTGGACATGTTCAGCGCGGCACGATTCGAATTTTACACACTCCTACCAGGTTTCAAATTGCTGACATCTTCACCAAAGGCTTGCCACGTATATTATATGAAGATTTTCGATCCAGTCTCAACATTCGGCCACCTCCCGTTTCGACTGCGGGGGTGTAATGGAATATATTAGGGAAATATCATTTATGTATTTTAGGATATTATTTGTAATTCATTGTAATTATCTCTTCCCATAATATTGGGATTGTATTGTGTATTTATATGGTTGTTTAATGAGAATCAGGACAAGCATTGACATAATCTTCTACATGAATATTATTAAACTCAGAAAGGATTTCGTAGGTGTTGGAGGAGAATCGATGTTTATAATGCTTGAAGTTAATCAATCTCATGTAACTGAACGATACTTTCTAAAGTTTCTAGTCTTATAGATACTCTTACATATGGTGAAAATGTTATTTATGAACTTTATATATGGTGAAAAGATAAATATAAAGAAAGTCAACCCTATGTATCATAGATGGATGGGCTTATGGGGGTGAAAACTTGTTTTATTGTTAGTCTTTATATGATGTAGAAAAGCACAACACCTTTAGCCTCTCTCACGTGCATCACAATATCATATCCCTTGTGTTATCTAATTTCCCGCCATTTTGATATAATATTTAGCATTAAGTAAATATTTTAATCTTTCTAAAGTCTCGATACAAATCAAATATATATCCATACAAGATATACCACAGGAAACCATAAATTGAGAAAAAATGTTGGATGAAGACATCAATAAAACCCATATTTGCTATAAAACACAAAAAGAGCTCTTGGAAGAGGTTTAGTAAAAGTGAACCCTCAAGAGAATAAGTGGCACACAGAGAAAGTTTAGTGTGTAAGCCTTCAAAATGAGGTAGTAGAAGAGGTTTAGTATGCCACTTGAAGCATTGTAGAAACAAATTAGGTGTGTAATTGTCTTGTCTGGAAGAAATGAGCACATAAACAAAGTGATAATCAATATCAACGTGTTTATTAGTTGTTCTGTGTAAAAACATTTTTGGCTTTCTTTTTAAGTTTTTTTTTAACATTTAGTTTATATATTTTTAAACTTATATAATAGTTTACTAGTTTTTCTATATTTATTAAACTTATAAATTATAATAATAAATAAATATTTTTTTCATATACTTTTAAACTTTTGTGAAATAAATATGTTAACAAATGCATATACTTTATTTATATATAAAAAACCAAAATATTTTTTTTATTATTACAAAATCTACCCATAGTTATTGAGAAAACGTAGAAAACTCTAACCGCCTAATATTTTTTTAAAGAAATCACAAATATAATACACATGTTAATTGTTTTGAACATAAAAAAAATCAAAAAAAGCACAAACCATATTTAAAAAAAAATAATAATAATAAACAATTTTTTGAGTAACAAATCTAACACTCATGTGTAACGAGGTTATTGTTCTGCGTGAGATAGACAGAAGAGTGGTGACGAGAAAGAATAGGCTTAAAAACGAGAAAATAATAATTAAGTCGAACAAGGACCCGTATGTATGTTGCAATGGGGACGTTAAACGAGAAAAAATAGACGTAAAACGTTGAACCTCAGACGCACGTTGCTGCATGTAAACTCACAAAATTTAGACCGAAACGTAGGCCTAAAAATTCGTAAAAGATGAAAGTATATAGGGGAACAAAGTTGTAATAAAAAGTGTGGGTTTAAATTGTAAAAGTATTGGGTTAAAAAAATACAAGGATAAAAGAAAAAAACTGATAGGTGGTACAACTCACTAAAGCTCAAAGTACAAACCGTAAAACTAAAAGTAGAAACCATGATGAAAAAAGAAGTTGTTAATTAATAATATATATAATATAATATATAATAAATAAAAAAAACAATATTTGTTGGTATAATTATACTAAACCCTTGTCATAATGCATAAAAAATAATAATAATAAAAAACAATACATGTTGGTATAGTTATACTGAACCTTGTTATAATCCATGTCTTTTAGGCACTGTTACAATTTAGGTTTTATTTATAGACTAAAATGGTATACAAATTTTGTATATGCTAAGTTAAAAAAATCTAAATAACATTATGTTAGATGTGATTCTTTAAGTTTCCTTTAAAACTACTAAAAAACACATTTCAAAAATATAGATAGTAAAGGTTTGATTTAGGGCTTTTCTAATGACACACTCCCTGTCTATCTACACACTTTTTCAATTCAATACGCATCGTATAAGACTATACGATGCGTATTGAATTAAAGTAAAAAACATGGCAGACTGACAGGTGCAGGTTATGTCTGGCGGCGGGCCTGATACGCATCGTATAGGCCAATACGATGCGTATCAGACCGCTATTTTTTTGAATTTATTTTTTGTTGTGTTGTGTCGAATGCGAACCCGAGAAACGAAAGGGATTTCTGTGACAACTCGAGTTTCCGACTTTCTTTTTTTTCGCATTTAGTGCACGTTGACTTTGACTGTGTAGTTGTTTGACTTGTTTAACTTGTAACTGTATACGTTATTTTATAATGAACGCATTGTGGTTGCATGATTTTGTGTTTGGCTGTATAACATGAAACACCTGTTGAAAACTTAAACTGTTAACACATAAAAGGACTCGACGAAACAGACAGGACTCGACGAAACAGACAGGACTCGACGAAGCAGACAGGACCCGACGAAACAGACTGTTTCGTCATAAGCATCCCGACGAAACAGAAGTCTGTTTCGCCAAGCCCAGTTTCGCCAAGCCCATTAAGGGCCCAGAACGGTAATTCGTTCATATTAACGTGAACCGACTCCCTGTTTCACACTTTTAACAAAAATAGAAACCCTAGAACTCTCCACTCTGTGAAGGCGATAACCATCCTCAACCATCATCTTTCTCTCTCGAATCCTCCCTTGTTCATCCCGGATATCTCGGTTAGTGCGTGCTCGTCTAATCGGCTTCTTTGTCCCTTGATTTCTTTATACATATTGTGTTTATGCTTGATTTCTGGATTATAGGAGGGTATGTTGATGATACTCGGTTCTGAATGTTGTTTATATGGCCTGATTCTGAATACACATTAGTATCTTGATAGGAATCGATGATATGATGTTGTATGTTAATCTATATGTTGTACACATAACCTAGGGTTCGTGCTAGACGTTAAGAACTGTGATGCTTATGTTATGATGATGTTACGATGATTCTGCGTTGAATGATTTCTGTATGATTGAGGAATTGCTGTTTTACGGCTGTTAGGGTTTATGTGTTTTTCGCATCTGCTGTAACTGATGTCTGCGAAACTGAACTGTTCGACGAAACAGAACTCTCGGCGAAACAGAATGTGTTTCGCCAAGAGTAGTCGACGAATCAGAAGTTCTGTTTCGCCAGGGGACACCTCGACGAAACAGAATGTGTTTCGCCAATATTGTGATTCGTCACTATCTGTGTTTCGCCAACATGCGTGTTTCGCCGAATAGCTGATCTGTGCAGTAACTTGAGTTAATTCTGTTAAATGCTAACTGGAATATTTAACTGCTGTTAAGTGTAGCCATCTTGTATATGATTGTGATTACGTGCTACATGTTTATACGTGCATAATTTGGTCACAAACTGATTTCACATACGTGCATACTTTAGGACGCGATTGATTACTTGTGAGCATACACTTAGCATACCGAGCAAAACAAGGTGAGTTCACACCCTTACTAAGGCATGGGATTCCCAGGGTTTGGGGAATGGGATGGAAGGAATAAGGTTGAATAGATTCGTACATACACTGATACTAGACTACCATACCATTGTCCTCGGTTGTGAAGGACACATACGTAAAACCTACGTATACTTATGCTACTCGCTATCCTCGGTTGTGAAGGATACTTACGTAAAACCTACGTGAACTTATACTCAATACTATCCTCGGTTGTGAAGGATACTCACGTAAAACCTACGTGAACTTATACTCAATACTATCCTCGGTTGTGAAGGATACTCACGTAAAACCTACGTGAACTTATACTCAATACTGTCCTCGGTTGTGAAGGACACTTACGTAAAGCCTACGTAAACTATGTACGTACTACTGTTCTCGGTTATGAAGAACACTTATGGTTACAAATAGTCTAGTGTATATGCAACATGGGAAGCCCCCACTAATAGAACATACGATCGGCCTAGTAGCGCCACATGTTACGAAACAAACTTACAATTACGAACTTATTTACTGTGAACTCGCTCAACTAGTTGTTGATTCTCTGTTACATGCCTTGCAGGACCTTAGGTACATATGGAGCTTGCACAGGAAGGAGCAGGTCGTTGTGGGATACGGATCGTAGACGATATTTGAACTTATAACTTATGTTGGGTTTACATTAAATGCTTCCGCTGCACACTTGTTTATATTTGGTTATGGAAACACCTATCGTATTGTTGTATGACTTTTACTATTTTACTTATGTTCAATATGATTGGTGGCTTGATCCTGGTCATGTCACGCCTCCAAGCGGTGGTACTCCGCGGGTGGATTTTGGGGGTGTGACAGATTGGTATCAGAGCCATTGGTTATAGAGAACTCGGTTTTAATAAGGGGAAAACATTTTTATTAAAACCAGACTATAACCAGAACAGTGCTCTCAACGATCCACAACGACGCTTCGCTCCACGTGCAAGACTCAACATCATAGGTACTACTATTCATGTTACCTTACTACTTGCTAGAACTACATAGAACTTTGCTCGTGGTATGCTTAGATTACATTGCTCACTATTTGTTATTGCATGAGGATACTTGTGTGCTCACTCTCTTCGCACTATTCGCGAACCTCTCACCCACATGTTCTCCTTGATGTCAAGATCATGTGTGGACGCGTTAACCTAACTCAAGCCCAGTTGGCGGCTTCGATCACTGAACAAGTTACTGCAGCACTCGCAGCTGCCCAGGCAGGAGGTGTAACCTGCCATCACCACTTACTCTAGGATCCTTAGATCCTACTCTCGTAACTCAACACTTGTGCTTAATTTTGATTACTCTTACGCACACGACAAGTCAACACGCTCAGCCACCTGTGTGCACATACACGATTTTTATGGACTGTCGTCCTACTACTTTCAGCGACACTCGAATCGGCCTTCAAATGTGCGAATGACCTGAGGCTCGTAAGGTGAAATATGCCACTGATATTCTCGAAGGTACTGCGCAAACTTGGTGGAGCGCGCAAGTTACGATACTGGGGCTGGCGGCTGCTAATGCCACCCCATGGAATGATTTTAAGGAACTGATCAAACGTGAATACAGTAGTTATGATGCCATCCACAAGTTGGAAGTGGAGTTCTTTAACATGAAGATGACGGGATCAGAGATAAAAGCATTGAAACCAGACAACGTCAGGGCTGAAGCCCTATGCGGCTCAAGGCAACGCTTAGAACAGAAGGAAGATGGTGCTTACTACGTCACAGGACGCATTTGGGTCCCACTGTACGGCAACCTACGCGAGCTAGTAATGGATGAAGCTCATAAGTCTCGCTACTCAGTACATCCTGGTTCGGATAAGATGTACCACGACCTCAGAACTACATATTGGTGGCCTAGCATGAAGGCCCACATAGCCACATACGTTAGCAAATGCTTGACTTGTGCGAGAGTCAAGGCAGAATATCAGAAACCGTCAGGACCACTCCAACAACCTGAAATACCACAATGGAAATGGGAGCAAATTTCCATGGATTTTGTTACTGGCCTACCTAGATCTCAGCGCGGAAATGATACTATTTGGGTGATCGTAGATCGACTCACAAAGTCTGCTCACTTCTTAGCAATCAAAGAAACAGACAAGTTCTCTACCTTGGCAGACATTTACTTAAAAGAAGTGGTCTCGAGGCACGGAGTGCCCACCTCCATCATCTCTGATCGTGACGCACGTTTTACTTCAGAACTGTGGCAAGCAATGCACAAACCTTTTGGCTCTCGTTTAGACATGAGCACAGCTTATCACCCTCAGACAGATGGGCAGTCTGAGCGCACTATTCAAACTCTAGAAGACATGCTTCGGGCGTGCGTAATTGACTTTGGCAATGGTTGGGAGAAACATCTGCCACTCGTGGAATTTTCGTATAACAACAACTACCACACCAGCATTAAAGCTGCACCATTCGAGGCATTGTACGGGCGTAGGTGCCGGTCACCTCTCTGTTGGGCAGAGGTGGGGGAAAGTCAAATCACAGGTCCAGAAATGGTAGTTGATACTACTGAAAAGATTGCTCAAATACGACAACGCATGGCGGCAGCTCGTGACCGTCAGAAAGTATACGCTGATAAAGACAGGAAACTACTCGAATTCCAGGTTGGGGATCGAGCGCTACTTAAAGTTTCACCCTGGAAGGGCGTGGTTCGTTTTGGCAAACGCGGCAAACTCAATCCACGATACGTTGGACCTTTCGAAGTTATTGAGAAAATAGGCAAAGTGGCCTACAGACTGAACTTACCAGCTGAACTCAGTGCAGTTCACAACGTCTTTCACGTGTCGAATCTGAAGAAGTTTCTGTCAGATGAGACCCACGTAGTTCCTTTGAAGGAGCTCACTATCGACGAACGGTTGCATTTCGTCGAAGAACCAGTTGAAATCACGGACCGGGATGTTAAGGTCCTCAAGAACACCAGAATACCACTTGTTCGAGTTCGTTGGAACTCCTGTCGTGGCCCAGAGTTTACCTGGGAACGCGAAGACCAAATGGAACTCAACTATCCCCAGTTGTTCGAAAACAATGCAACTACTACTGAGGCTGAAGCTACTACAGAAGTTCGGGATGAAATCCCAACTCAACGGGGGGATGATGTGACGCCCCAGGAAAACCAGTAAACGATAACTTACCTAGCTTCCTCAGTAACCGCATGCTAAATTTCGGGACGAAATTTCTTTCAAGTTGGGGATAATGTGACAACTCGAGTTTCCAACTTTCTTTTTTTTCGCATTTAGTGCACGTTGACTTTGACTGTGTAGTTGTTTGACTTGTTTAACTTGTAACTGTATACGTTATTTTATAATGAACGCATTGTGGTTGCATGATTTTGTGTTTGGCTGTATAACATGAAACACCTGTTGAAAACTTAAACTGTTAACACATAAAAGGACTCGACGAAACAGACAGGACTCGACGAAACAGACAGGACTCGACGAAGCAGACAGGACCCGACGAAACAGACTGTTTCGTCATAAGCATCCCGACGAAACAGAAGTCTGTTTCGCCAAGCCCAGTTTCGCCAAGCCCATTAAGGGCCCAGAACGGTAATTCGTTCATATTAACGTGAACCGACTCCCTGTTTCACACTTTTAACAAAAATAGAAACCCTAGAACTCTCCACTCTGTGAAGGCGATAACCATCCTCAACCATCATCTTTCTCTCTCGAATCCTCCCTTGTTCATCCCGGATATCTCGGTTAGTGCGTGCTCGTCTAATCGGCTTCTTTGTCCCTTGATTTCTTTATACATATTGTGTTTATGCTTGATTTCTGGATTATAGGAGGGTATGTTGATGATACTCGGTTCTGAATGTTGTTTATATGGCCTGATTCTGAATACACATTAGTATCTTGATAGGAATCGATGATATGATGTTGTATGTTAATCTATATGTTGTACACATAACCTAGGGTTCGTGCTAGACGTTAAGAACTGTGATGCTTATGTTATGATGATGTTACGATGATTCTGCGTTGAATGATTTCTGTATGATTGAGGAATTGCTGTTTTACGGCTGTTAGGGTTTATGTGTTTTTCGCATCTGCTGTAACTGATGTCTGCGAAACTGAACTGTTCGACGAAACAGAACTCTCGGCGAAACAGAATGTGTTTCGCCAAGAGTAGTCGACGAATCAGAAGTTCTGTTTCGCCAGGGGACACCTCGACGAAACAGAATGTGTTTCGCCAATATTGTGATTCGTCACTATCTGTGTTTCGCCAACATGCGTGTTTCGCCGAATAGCTGATCTGTGCAGTAACTTGAGTTAATTCTGTTAAATGCTAACTGGAATATTTAACTGCTGTTAAGTGTAGCCATCTTGTATATGATTGTGATTACGTGCTACATGTTTATACGTGCATAATTTGGTCACAAACTGATTTCACATACGTGCATACTTTAGGACGCGATTGATTACTTGTGAGCATACACTTAGCATACCGAGCAAAACAAGGTGAGTTCACACCCTTACTAAGGCATGGGATTCCCAGGGTTTGGGGAATGGGATGGAAGGAATAAGGTTGAATAGATTCGTACATACACTGATACTAGACTACCATACCATTGTCCTCGGTTGTGAAGGACACATACGTAAAACCTACGTATACTTATGCTACTCGCTATCCTCGGTTGTGAAGGATACTTACGTAAAACCTACGTGAACTTATACTCAATACTATCCTCGGTTGTGAAGGATACTCACGTAAAACCTACGTGAACTTATACTCAATACTATCCTCGGTTGTGAAGGATACTCACGTAAAACCTACGTGAACTTATACTCAATACTATCCTCGGTTGTGAAGGATACTCACGTAAAACCTACGTGAACTTATACTCAATACTGTCCTCGGTTGTGAAGGACACTTACGTAAAGCCTACGTAAACTATGTACGTACTACTGTTCTCGGTTGTGAAGAACACTTATGGTTACAAATAGTCTAGTGTATATGCAACATGGGAAGCCCCCACTAATAGAACATACGATCGGCCTAGTAGCGCCACATGTTACGAAACAAACTTACAATTACGAACTTATTTACTGTGAACTCGCTCAACTAGTTGTTGATTCTCTGTTACATGCCTTGCAGGACCTTAGGTACATATGGAGCTTGCACAGGAAGGAGCAGGTCGTTGTGGGATACGGATCGTAGACGATATTTGAACTTATAACTTATGTTGGGTTTACATTAAATGCTTCCGCTGCACACTTGTTTATATTTGGTTATGGAAACACCTATCGTATTGTTGTATGACTTTTACTATTTTACTTATGTTCAATATGATTGGTGGCTTGATCCTGGTCATGTCACGCCTCCAAGCGGTGGTACTCCGCGGGTGGATTTTGGGGGTGTGACAATTTCGAGCAGTTGGTCGATGATATGATTGATAAAAGAAGCGCTTTTATCATGTGTCATATTAGATGTGTTATGGTGAGATTTTTTAAGTTTGCACAATGGGAGAAAAGACCAGCACCTCTGTCAGTATTTTCCTTTAAATTCGCATAAACATATATTCGTTTCATAACCTCCTCCTATAAATCAACCACAACTCACCCGATACGTCTTCTCTGGATCACACATGATAAAAGCGCTTCTTTAGACAATCTGGGATTATGTTCCGTTTCTTCAAGATTTACGTCTGATGTCCAAGTTTGATCACATTTGACTTCATCGGCGGCAGTCCAATGACTTTCTTGAGTTACATATCCGACAATAGGGCCCACGGATCTTATGCCCACCCGAGACCGACCTTTGAATCATCATAGAAGACATGTCGGGTTCTTCTGCTAGTGGTCGGGCTTCCAATGCTCACACAGGGTGATAAACAACGCTGATATCATCATAGAAGCGTTGGGATTCAAGGGTTTATGAGTCAAAGTTAACATTCAGATTCAGATTCAGAAAGAAGATGATTTTGTACTTGGGTTTATTCTCTTTAATCTATTAGAACGATCCTTGTTTTGTCACGTACATGCGTTTAATTCCCAACATCCTTGTAATGTTTAGAATGTTTGAAGGAAATGTTGGTTCAATACCACCGGTTTCTAACTTTACGCTTGCATCCACCACAGTGAATATTAACTTTGTTGGAATCTACGAAGAAACTGTTTGATTTCACGGTGAGTGGAGAAATTAGCGACGGAGAAACTGTTTGTATTTGTGGATTTCGGTTGGTTCAGAAACTTAACAAGAGAAGCAACTAAAAAAGCGGTGAACGGTATTTAACGTACACACCGCATTCCAAGATCCTTGCATCTTAAGATGAAAACCGCAACCGTTTTTTACTACGGAAACGGTGGCTATGGGAAATACAAACCTGATTCTGTTGTTCAGTACCAACAGAATGCATACACAAATAGTTCTAGTGGACGAAGCAAATGAAACCGGAGATGTTATCTTGGTTGTTCAGTACTTTCGTGTGCTAAATACAAAGCCGATTCCAACTTCCATTGATCAAATAATAAAAACCCTAAGAATGCATACACAAATAGTTCTAGTGGACGAAGCAAATAGACCGTTGTTAACAAAAGTATGTTGTTCCAAGATCAATTCAAAAGATTATTGTAACACCCTAAAACGTTTTGGCCATAAGAGACGCAACGGAAATACTGACTCAAAAATTCTTTCTTATATTGTCTATATGACATACTTGAAGGTTCATTTATAATCTGTCGGACACTTCTTAAAAGGATTTACAACATTCATTCTTGATTAACGCGTTAAATGTGATACCATAAATACAAGCTATGAGACCGCTCTTCCCGTACAATCATTGCTCTTCGACTCGATCTTCAACCTCTTAGTCTCCACAATGATGTTAATTTCGTGCAACCTGTAATCACCACATAGATGCGCGTCATTAATATTTGTTGACATCATTCTTAATCTAGACATACGCAATTAAATGACCATTCCGCATTCTTCTATTCATGCTAGTCTTTTATGTTTATCTTTCTGAGTACAATCTTGCATCCAATCATCAAATCTTCATAAGGACACAATAGTATACCTGCATTTTCATTTCATTCTCAAGGCACACGATTAGTACCATGAATACTCAAATGTATCCATGTATACATATATACAAGCCCCATTCTTTCATAAACAATAAATCCTACTTTGTGCATACATACATTCATATTATATTTATACACACATACATACATTCATACAAGCTCTTACATACCACTTACATTCCCACATGATTATACTAACACATTCTAGTCACAAATATCCATATAAATAAGTTTCATACGTATCAACCTACATGCATACTTATTTCTAATCGTGCTTACCTATGGATTCCATTACTAACATGTAGGTAAATCCATACCCATACTTATACATGCCTCTAGACTTAATTCATTCTGACACATACTTTTGTACATGCTCATCACACCTCATAAACACTCTTCAATGAATTTGTGTAATGATAATCCTTTCTTTAACATTTCTTCAATCATACTTTCTAACGGGTATAAATGTCAAATCCCTTCTAACTTCTATATCTGGTGCAACATCAATTCCTTATCAGTTAATCTCTGAGGTATAACCCAGACAAGTTACCTGGTCATCTAGGTTATCAGGCATAACCCAAACTAGTTACATGGTCATCTAGGTTATCAGGCATAACCCAGACTTGTTACATGGTCATCTAGGTTATCAGGCATAACCCAGACGAGTTACCTGGTCATCTAGGTTATCAGGCATAACCCATATGAGTTACATGGTCGTCTAGGTTATCAGGCATAACCCAGACGAATTGTCACAGCCCATACGTTTATTTCACCTTGTCGGTATGCCAGCCGTATGCTACGGCAAGCATCAACAAAGAATTCAAACCTTGTACAAATCGAACTTCCATGTACTTTCATTTAATCATAATCAAGCTCCATATCCTTCTAAATCTTAATCTCGTGATCAAACCAACTACTACATCACGCCATACTTTTTCTACATTTTGACCCGTTCGTTTCTACTGTGTAGTTTTGACATAAACAACTATCTTCGACTTACCATAACACTTCTTACTTTGGTACTTACTCTTGCCCATAATCTTCTTACATGGTTCCCTATATTCAACACACCAAACTTCATTTATTAAAGAAGAAGTGATTCCAGAAATCACTTACCTTAAACGTTTGTATTCCTATCTATTTCCTTGCTTCCTTTTGACCCTTTAGCCTTCCATGCTTCCATCCATCTTGACATGATCCCTATAATTTCATGTCATTGCATTCACATTCTTGTTAGTATACATGATTGTATATATTAATGATTATATCAAATTCATATTCCACATTTGACCTTCACTAGTCAATTCTAACAAACATAAGGCATATTCCCACAATCATATCTCTTCAACTCATATAATCCATCACGTCGTCACATATAACACACATTGATATAACACGTAACATATAACTTTCTATAATCTTACAATTGTGACAACAAGTCCAACCATGCTTCTTATGCGCTGTTGACTTTCAGAAGTCAACAGTTTATCATATGAACTTTCAACTTAACCTCATACATCCGTGACATCATAATAGGCTATAGAAATGACGCTATATACATTTCATATTCACGACGCAAATGTGCTTACAACCACATTCAAACTAGTAATTTAACATAATCTCAGCATCATTATCATATTTCATATATATAAATATATAGGCTAAAGCTAGGTAGAAAACCCTCCATTTTTAAAAAACCCTAGAAAACCCAACCTCCAGACATTTTTTTTTTGAAAAAAATAACACATGTAATATACATATTTTTAAGAGTTTTGGACAAAAAAAAAAACAAAAAAGCGCCGAAGGAATGTTTTAAAAAAAAACAAATTTCAGCAAGTTTCAGCCTTTTTTGCCTAACACATGTTAGTCACCTGAAGTTTGCTGAAATTTGTTTATTTTTTTTAAAAACATCCCTTCGGCGCTTTTTTGTTTTTTTTTGGCACAAAACTCTTAAAAACATGTATATTACATGTGTTATTTTTTTCAAAAAAAAAATGTCGGGAGGTTAGGTAAAAATGGGGGGAGTTTTGAGTTTCCAGAGTTTTTTTTAAAAACATAAGGGTTTTCTATATAGCCATCCCCTAAATATATATATATATATATATATATATATATATATATATATATATATCAAGCCGTTTCATACAATTTCGCATCCTAACTTCACTTAGACATTTCATCATACACCTGGTGTGCATACTACTTTCTAAGCACAATGTACAACTAATTCATGCATAATCTTCTAAGCTCTTACTTAGTTCATCAAATCTTCTTACTAATCAACAAGTATCATTCACACATAAACATTAAACATATCAAACACCAATTTCTTTCAATTCATCTAACAAGAATCCATCATACATAACATGATACATCAATATTGAACAAGAATTGGACATGGATGATATATCCATGTCACCATCTTCACCATAACAATTGGGTTTCACCTTAAAACATCAAATTAAGAAAAATCATGCATAATTCATGTTCTATATGGTGATTCTAACACCTATACATGATCAATTTCATACTAATTCGCGGATTAAACATAACCCACTTCATACAAGATCACCAATCTAAGTTTCAAGAGATACCTCATGACCCCCTTGTGTAGGTGACCATTAATTCATGTTCATTTATAGGTTTGAGCTTCAATTCACCCTTCAATTTGAAGATCTTTCATAACTATGGTTTGGCTCCCCTTGTGTTCTTATGAACATTCCAGACACACACACACACACGATGTATGTGTTGTGTGTTAAATTCATGTTTTCTAAAACATGGGTTTTCCCATGTTACAATTTAGTCCCTCTAGTTTGCCATCTTATCTCTTCTCCCATAACTTTCTTCCTTACTCTTAAAAGTTAACATTGCATTTAACTAGGTTATTTGTTCCTAGTTATCCACCATCATGTTAAATTTTTTAAACACCCACTTGGGTCAATAAAGGGATTTTGGGGCGTTACAATTATTGATGGTAACAAGAGTATTGAGGTGGGTTCAAACTTCCAAGATCAAATTCCAAGATATCAGTGTTCTTTAATCTATTAGAACGATCCTTGTTTTGAGAACCTGATACTGTTATTACATCCGAGACGATTCAAGTGAGTCCTATGAAGCAAGTGTCGGTCTATTCAATTGAGAGGAATCATTGCATTACATCTCCGTTGAAAACAAGTGGTTGTAATGATGGAACCCTTTATTTGAAAAAAACATTTTTGAGAAATTTATATTTCAAAACGCATCGTATAGGCCTATACGATGCGTATTAATCGATGATTTTACTAAAATACCCCTGGTTTTCTGATAAATTCAGGGGTATTTTTAAGAAAATTCAAAGTTTAATACGAATCGTATAGGCCTATACGATTCGTATTAAGCTGATATACGATACAACATAGGCCTATAAGATCGTATATGGCATTATTTCAAATTTAGTGTTATCGTGTTTCCCTCGGTTCGACGCGTATACGTCTCGTTTTTTGCCGAACTTTCGCATATTTTATCGTTTTATTATGTATACCTTCAACATAAGTCGTTTCGGTGCCGTTCGGTTGCGTGCGAATATCTTATTCTATGATTACGTACAGTTTTGTTTGAAATCCACTTGAACTCCATAGTGCCGTATTATATGTATACGTGTGTGGAAATATCGTTAGTCGCGTACTTTGACGTATTTTTGCGTATTTTGACGTATTCTAACATATTGTTGCGTATTTAATAGTATTTTTGATGTATTTTAGCTTATTTTAACGTATTTTAGGGTATTTTTACGTATTTTAGCGAATTTTAACGTATTGTAACGTATTTTTGCGTATTTTAACGTATTGTAACGTATTTTAGCGTATTTTAACGTATTCCTGGTCAAATCACACACTATAAAGTTTAAACTTATCGTGTGTTGCAGTTTGGAAAGATGACCGAATAGAGATCTGAATAACAAACTGTGGAGAACTTGTTTGCGTTATCCATCAACATAAGATAAAAATACTCTAAAATTAACAAGGCGGTCTCTTTGTTGCGTACTGATTACTGAAAAGATTTGTTGAGATCGAAGAAAAGAGTAAAAAATATGAATTGAGGCGTACACAGGGAGAATGTTCTCGAAATTGAAGGAAAAGGAAAAATGGTTGCTGATGTTTTTCACTATCAGGATTTTGTTGGTTTGTTTGAGAACCTGATTCCAATGTCCTACTACTACAATCCTTCCTACATTATTGAAAATTACTATATCACCCCCACCAGATACATCAATTTGTCACTTTCAAAATTCAAATCAAACGTTCATGTATCACAAGGAATGACCGATCTAAGGTAGAGAACCTGATTCAGATACACAAATTTGATTTCAACAAATCTTTCAAGGTCTTAAGTGATGGACAAATGGTTAGAATGTCTGAAGGAAATGTTGGTTCAATACCACCGGTTTCTAACTTTATGCTTGCATCCACCACAGTGAATATTAACTTTGTTGGAATCTACGAAGAAACTGTTCGATTTCACGGTGAGTGGAGAAATTAGCGATGGAGAAACTATTTGTATTTGTGGATTTCGGTTGGTTCAGAAACTTAACAAGAGAAGCAACTAAAAAAGCGGTGAACGGTATTTAACGTACACACGTATTCGAAGATCCTTGCATCTCAAGATGAAAACCGCAACCGTTTTTTACTACGGAAACGGTGGATATGGGAAATACAAACCTGATTCTGTTGTTCAGTACCAACAGAATGCATACACAATAGTTCTAGTGGACGAAGCAAATGAAACCAGAGTTGTTATCTTGGTTGTTCAGTACTTTCGTGTGCTAAATACAAATCCGATTTCAACTTCCATTGATCAAATAATAAAAACCCTAAGAATGCATACACAAATAGTTCTAGTGAACGAAGCAAAGAGACCGTTGTTAACAAAAGTATGTTGTTCCAAGATCAATTCCAAAGATTATTGATGGTAACAAGAGTATTGAGGTGGGTTCAAACTTCCAAGATCAAATTCCAAGATATCAACGTTCTTTAATCTATTAGAACGATCCTTGTTTTGAGAACCTGATACTGTTATTACATCCGAGACGATTCAAGTGAGTCCTATGAAGTAAGTGTCGGTCTATTCAATTGAGAGGAATCATTGCATTACATCTCCGTTGAAAACAAGTGGTTGTAATGATGGAACCCTTGATTTGAAAAAAACATTTTGAGAAATTTATATTTCAAAACGCATCGTATAGGCCTATACGATGCGTATTAATCGATGATTTTACTGAAATACCCCTGGTTTTCTGATAAATTCAGGGGTATTTTTGAGAAAATTCAAAGTCTAATACGAATCGTATAGGCCTATACGATTCGTATTAAGCTGATATACGATACAACATAGGCCTATACGATCGTATATGGCATTATTTCAAATTTAGTGTTATCGTGTTTCCCTCGGTTCGACGCGTATACGTCTCGTTTTTTGCCGAAATTTCGCATATTTTTTCGTTTTATTACGTATACCTTCAACATAAGTCGTTTCTGTGCCGTTCGGTTGCGTGCGAATATCTTATTCTATGATTACGTATAGTTTTGTTTGAAATCCACTTGAACTCCATAGTGTCGTATTATATGTATACGTGTGTGGAAATATCGTTAGTCGCGTACTTTGACGTATATTTGCGTATTTTGACGTATTCTAACATATTGTTGCGTATTTAATAGTATTTTTGACGTATTTTAGCGTATTTTAGTTTATTTTAACGTATTTTACGGTATTTTTACGTATTTTAGCGTAGTTTAACATATTGTAACGTATTTTAGCGTATTTTAACGTATTTTAGCGTATTTTAGCGTATTTTAACGTATTCCTGGTGAAATCACACACTATAAAGTTTAAACTTATCGTGTGTTGCAGTTTGAAAAGATGACCGAATAGAGATCTGAATAACAAACTGTGGAGAACTTGTTTGCGTTATCCATCAACATGAGATAAAAATACTCTAAAATTAACAAGGCGGTCTCTTTGTTGCGTACTGATTACTGAAAAGATTTGTTGAGATCGAAGAAAAGAGTAGAAAAGATGAATTGAGGTGTACACAGGGAGAATGTTCTCGAAATTGAAGGAAAAGGAAAAGTGGTTGCTGATGTTTTTCACTATCAGGATTTTGTTGGTTTGTTTGAGAACCTGATTCCAATGTCCTACTACTACAATCCTTCCTATATTATTGAAAATTACTATATCACCCCCACCAGATACATCAATTTGTCACTTTCAAAATTCAAATCAAACGTTCATGTATCACAAGGAATGACCGATCTAAGGCAGAGAACCAGATTCAGATACACAAATTCGATATCAACAAATCTTTCAAGGTCTTAAGTGATGGAAAATTGGTTAGAATGTTTGAAGGAAATTTTGGTTCAATACCACCGGTTTCTAACTTTATGCTTGCATCCACCACAGTGAATATTAACTTTGTTGGAATCTACGAAGAAACTGTTCGATTTCACAGTGAGTGGAGAAATTAGCGACGGAGAAACTGTTTGTATTTGTGGATTTCGATTGGTTCAGAAACTTAATAAGAGAAGCAACTAAAAAAGCGGTGAACGGTATTTAACGTACACACCGCATTCGAAGATCCTTGCATCTCAAGATGAAAACCGCAACCGTTTTTTACTACGGAAACGGTGGCTATGGGAAATACAAACCTGACACGAACCACAATGGACTCAGACTCATACTACCCTTGTCGTTCCGTATTTTCTCCTTTTCTAATTCTCGAAGAATCTCGTAACGTATGACACATGATAAAAGGGGATGTCTAATGGAACACCTGATTGAGATAAACTTCTTCGAGCTAACCGCTGATATCTCATCCTTCTGTTGTTCAGTACTTTCGAGACGATTCAAGTTATTTCAGTTATTTCTATTGATTCAGTACTTCAACGTATTTTAGTTGGTTTCGAATATACCCGAAGAGATCTGAACCAACCGAAATCCACTTCCGAGACGATTCAAGTGAGTCCTATGAAGCAAGTGTTGGTTGGTTCAGAAACTTAACAGGAGAAGCAACTAAAAAAGCGGTGAACGGTATTTAACGTACACAACGCATTCGAAGATCCTCAAAATTGAAGGAAAAGGAAAAATGGTTGCTGATGTTTTTCACTATCAGGATTTTGTTGGTTTGTTTGAGAACCTGATTCCAATGTCCTACTACTACAATCCTTCCTACATTATTGAAAATTACTATATCACCCCCACCAGATACATCAATTTGTCACTTTCAAAATTCAAATCAAACGTTCATGTATCACAAGGAATGACCGATCTAAGGCAGAGAACCAGATTCAGATACACAAATTCGATATCAACAAATCTTTCAAGGTCTTAAGTGATGGAAAATTGGTTAGAATGTTTGAAGGAAATTTTGGTTCAATACCACCGGTTTCTAACTTTATGCTTGCATCCACCACAGTGAATATTAACTTTGTTGGAATCTACGAAGAAACTGTTCGATTTCACAGTGAGTGGAGAAATTAGCGACGGAGAAACTGTTTGTATTTGTGGATTTCGATTGGTTCAGAAACTTAACAAGAGAAGCAACTAAAAAAGCGGTGAACGGTATTTAACGTACACACCGCATTCGAAGATCCTTGCATCTCAAGATGAAAACCGCAACCGTTTTTTACTACGCAAACGGTGGCTATGGGAAATACAAACCTGACACGAACCACAATGGACTTAGACTCATACTACCCTTGTCGTTCCGTATTTTCTCCTTTTCTAATTCTCGAAGAATCTCGTAACGTATGACACATGATAAAAGGGGATGTCTAATGGAACACCTGATTGAGAGAAACTTCTTCGAGCTAACCGCCGATATCTCATCCTTCTGTTGTTCAGTACTTTCGCAAGTTATTTCAGTTATTTCTATTGATTCAGTACTTCAACGTATTTTAGTTGGTTTTGAATATACCCGAAGAGATCTGAACCAACCGAAATCCACTTCCGAGATGATTCAAGTGAGTCCTATGAAGCAAGTGTTGGTTGGTTCAGAAACTTAACAGGAGAAGCAACTAAAAAAGCGGTGAACGGTATTTAACGTACACAACGCATTCGAAGATCCTCGAAATTGAAGGAAAAGGAAAAATGGTTGCTGATGTTTTTCACTATCAGGATTTTGTTGGTTTGTTTGAGAACCTAATTCCAATGTCCTACTACTATAATCCTTCCTACATTATGGAAAATTACTATATCACCCCCACCAGATACATCAATTTGTCACTTTCAAAATTCAAATCAAACGTTCATGTATCACAAGGAATGACCGATCTAAGGCAGAGAACCTGATTCAGATACACAAATTCGATTTCAACAAATCTTTCAAGGTCTTAAGTGATGGACAATTGGTTAGAATGTTTGAAGGAAATGTTGTTTCAATACCACCGGTTTCTAACTTTATGCTTGCATCCACCATAGTGAATATTAACTTTGTTGGAATCTACGAAGAAACTGTTCGATTTCACGGTGAGTGGAGAAATTAGCGACGGAGAAACTGTTTGTATTTGTGGATTTCAGTTAGTTCAGAAACTTAACAAGAGAAGCAACTAAAAAAGCGGTGAACGGTATTTAACGTACACACCACATTCGAAGATCCTTGCATCTCAAGATGAAAACCGCAACTGTTTTTTACTACGGAAACGGTGGCTATGGGAAGTACAAACCTGGCACGAACTACAATGGACTCAGACTCATACTATCCTTGTAACGCCCGGCTCTTTCGTACTTTTCATTTATAGAAAGTTTTGTTCGTATTTCTATTTTTGGAAACTTTGTGTTCTTGTAATCGTTCCTTCCTTGTAATCATTGTGAAACCGAGACTTGGATCATTAATGAAACTCGTATTTTGTTACAAATATGTTATACACACTTTATATACGCTCGTATGTTCGAAACGGTAAATCAATTGGTGTTTAATCATTATTCTTGGAAACTATGTGCTAAACTTGTAATTAAACTAAACTTATGCCCAAAACGTGTTTTGAACGAGAACGACACTTGATTATGATACTTATACGATTAATTATACTTGGGTTATACTTCTCATACTTAAATGTACCTCAAACTATGCCTTGGTGGCAAGAATGGTCCTTAAAAGCCCTAAAATCATCAAATAAACAAGTCTGGGGGCTAAATTGTAATTTATGAAACTTTATGTCAAATAAGCAAGCCCGGGCGGCCCGCTTCAACTTACCTGATACCTCAGGCGGGCCGCATGGCCTTCAGTTTCGCAGAAAACACAACCAGCTGCATATTGACGCGATTTTAGCACGAAATCCTATGTTTTCTTCCTCCCCAATCACCATTAAGCCACCTCTAAACACCTCCAATCATACTCAAACTCTTCCACTATAAATATACACCTTCTCCAAGCATTTCTACACTTTCAACACTCTCAAATCACTCCAAATTCTCTCTCAAATCAGTTGCAAATCTACATTTTCGGACAGATTCATACTCTTGCACTAAAGTGAGTATAACTTGCTCATTTCTTAACGAAATCACTTGATTCTTCTTCCTACTTGCTTGGATAATCCTTGGGTTTGATTCCTTGACTTCTCCTTGGAGAAATCAGACCTGGAATTGCCCTGAAATGGTCCAAGAACTTTCTGTTTTGTTGCATACTCTTTCAAACTTGTTTAAACTTCATCCAACTTGTGTCTAACACATCTCACACCAATGTCCTAATGCTTACAACCTCTCTTATGGTTGGTTAAGCTTAAAAACATGGTTGAGACACTTTAAATCAGAGGATTAAACCTCATAAACTTTCTGTTTTGTTAGGGTGTTTTGACCCACAAGTCATGTTCGAGCTAGTTCTTGATGTAGAGTGATTATGGAACAACTTGGGTTGTTCCAAACATACAATCCTCACATGATTTGATGATTTCTCTTAGTTAGATTGTTTATATTATAGTAATCCTAGTTCGTGACCCTCCTTGGTTGTTTTTACATCAAGAGAAGTGGTGAACATTCAAGGGGTTCCTAAATGGAAGCTTGTCTTCCTACCCCATACATGACATCCATGAATAACTCGAGGTGCCTAAATGAAGATCTTAATCTTCTACCTCCTACTTGAATTATTGGACCTAATAATATGTAATACTTAACCTAAATATATATATACACTCATTCGAACCTTTAATGTTAAACTTGTGTTTATATGTTAAAATAGTAGAATACCATCTAAGACTTAACACTCCAAGTATGATTCTAATGGGCATATTACCCATGAAATACAATATAACCCTAGTGGTTACATAGTGTCATATAAGAGTATAAGTTAAAGATGATTATTTTCAATATTGTACTTTATGTTATGTTAAACTCCAAATTATAATCTTCCGTTGTACGCCAAACTCACACACCTATGTTTCCTCGTGTAGAAGGACTAGGTGCTCCAACTTAATCTACTCCAACAACTCACTCCCGGGAATTCCAAGTAGGAAAGCTTGCAACCACCGTGAGTATACTCGATCCCTTTTTCCCTTTTACACTTTGGGATGCAACATGTATAATTATGCAAACAACTTTTGAACTAAACATACTCAATGTTTGAACGAATGCATGAAACTAATGTGACTTACTTGCTATTCTTGTATGCTCTATGAACGATTTGGAACGTTATATGCTCATTGACTTGTTCGCCCACCTTAACAATTATAGCGCTATAGGATTAACGCCCCGCCTGCTGAACTATTGGGTATTGTTAAGTTTACTACCCCGCTGAACTATTGGGATTTTTATGCGTTGTGTTCTAGGGTTTGATCATATTGTACGCCAAAATTGCATACTAGCAAGCACATATTATGAATCATGTTGGATTGAGTTTTTATTCTATTATGCTATGTAAACAAACTTGTATACTCGCTCATTGCCTTTGCATTGAAACTCTATTTTAATACATGTTGCAGGTTGATTAATGAAGTATGGATGATTGATGAAACAAGTGTAGGGTGGACTAGATACACACCTTTAATCTATTTGTCTTTTGTTGATTTGAATTTGAACAATGTTGTTATTTCCATTTTAAATGTTGTATGACAATTTAGTCCTTGCAATGAAATTTGAATTCAATTAAATATTGTCACATAGTGTTATGATGTTTTGAGCAATTTGTTCGTCTCATCCCGATGTTTCCGCCATCGGTTGGGGTGTGACAGATTGGTATCAGAGCCATAACTATAGGGAATTAGGAAAATTGCCATGCTTTTTCCCTAATCTATAGTTTTAGGAATTTTGCCTCTTATGTGTTGTTTAAAACTTTTGTACTCTACCATGCATGCTTCCTAGCTACACTTCTTGTTGATTTAAATTTACATGCCTTTCCTAAGGTTAACATGAATACACTTTGTTTATTTGTATACTCTTGTAACACAAACGAGACAACTTTACCAAAATAGGCGTGAAACCCACAATTTGGTAAACGACTCTCATTCTACCTTGAACTATTTCTTTTTGCACGAAATTACACCATTAAGCTAGGAGTGAAATCCACAACTTAATGGTAATTTCCATTTCAACTCTAGTGGACCCTTGTCATAGTGTCGAAATTTTATTTTGACCCGACAAGTACCAACCACATTTAGGGTACGAAATCGTCAAGCTAGGGGTGAAACCCGCATCTCGTCGATTAAGTCCCATTCCTCGATTTTCAATCTCGCCAAAGTCCCGATTGTTTCAATCGATTAGAGATGTGTAGTAACCGGAAGGGTAAGATACCGTTAATCGCTTCTCGACGAGAGTATCTTACCTATAGGCCAAAGCACGTTATCTCTAATTCGAAAGAACTCTCGACCCACTTTGGAATAGTCGACGTTTCTCTACCCGAAACAATCCTATGTTTTATTGAGCCTTTCTTTTATGTATCTCAATTTATATGTGGTTTTATACTTGAACGTTCGTTCATTTCAAAATTTCATTTTAATCATTTCGCACGTTATCGCAATCACAAACAATAATAATCCCTCGTGAACAAACTAAATTTACAAAGCTTTCAATTATCCATGTTATGCTATGTTGGACTCATGACCATGCTATATGTGACATCTAAACTCTTTATGCTATGTGAATCAATTTGAAACTTTTATGCTATGTGACACTTTATGCTATGTGAATCAATTTATGCAAACGATTTTTCTTAAACAAATATTATGATCAAGTCTCACCTATTCGTTCTTTTGAATCTTAGATGTCTTCTCGTCACTCCAACTCGTCTAAGAAGTCAAAGTCCCGTGCTATGAAGAAAATGATGGCTTTCATGGCCGATCAATTTGCGCGCGTCGTTCCAAAGGTCATTTCCGAAATTCGAGCTTCTGAAACTCCGAACTCTTCCGTCGACTCCAAGGTCGAAATACGCAAGCCCGCTTCGTTCAACTTCAAGCACTTTTCATCGTGCAATCCCAAGCCATTCACCGGCAATGATGGGGTGACCGCCATGCTCGAATGGTTTGATAGCATGGAGGTCACGTTCATCAACAGTGATTGCCCCAATGAGCGCAGAACGCGTAGTGCGACTGGGGTATTCCAAGCCCGAGCTCTCGAATGGTGGACGAACGAAAGGAACATTCGTTCGAACGAACTGGCATATGCGTTGGAGTGGGAAGAAGTCAAGGCCCTGATGATGGACGAGTTTTGTCCTCCGCATGAGCAACAAAGGTTGGAGGAAGAATTTTGGGCGCTAAAGCAACTGGGAGACGAAAACCTAGCCTACACCACCCGTTTCAAACAACTTAGCTTCATAGTTCCTCACCTTGTTATGACCACCGATCGCAAGATACGGAAGTATATCAATGGGTTACCCTCTGCTATGCGCGATACGATCGAGGCTGCCAAACTCGACACTATCGAAGCTGTTTATCGTTTGGCCGCTTCCCTGAACAACAATCGCGTTCGTGATAAACAAGCCGCAAACCCCGCTTCTTTCAAGCCAGCCAACCAAATCACCCAACAGTCGAGTGGCAATAGGGGGAAGAAGCGAAAGCAATCGAACCCTGTTTGCAATGCGATTGTGCCACCCGTTAACCCAAACACTGTTGCTCCTGATAACACCCAAAGGTCGTACACTGGGATTCACCCCAAGTGTGCCACATGTAACCGTCACCATCCCGTCAATGCCAGGTGCCGTCTGTGTGGCAATTGTAACCGTTATGGACATGACACTGCCTTTTTTCGCTACCAACAACAACAAGCCCCACCAGCCCAGCAAGCACAACAAGCTCCACCAGCTCAACAAGCGCAACAAGCTCCACCTCCTCCTCAAAACGCAAGACCCGCTAGAGCTTGTTTCAAATGTGGAGACGCCAATCATCTTCGTCCTCAATGCCCACTATGGAATCAAGAGCAACTACAACCTCCTCGTGGACGCTGTTTCAATCTGAACGCGAACCAAGCGCGCAACGACAATAATGTCGTTAACGGTACGTTCCTTGTTAACCATCTTTATGCTTCGATACTATTTGATACTGGTGCGGACAAAAGCTTTGTGTCCTTAGAATTCGAATCATTGTTAAATTGCACGCGCTCTAAACTACCAAAGTCGTTTTCCGTTGAAGTCGCCAATGGCAAGTCCATCTCAGTCGATTCCGTCCTTCGTGATTGTCGTCTTACTCTTAACGAACACGTCTTCCCTATTGATCTCATACCTATGCAACTGGGTAGTTTCGACGTCATCATAGGCATGGATTGGCTTCAAAAGAACCATGCTGAAATCGCTTGTCACGAGAAATACGTTCGTTTACCCCTTCCTTCTGGTGATGTTTTGCACGTCTATGGAGACCGACCTTCAAAGGGACTGAAGTTGATGTCCTGCACACAAGCGAACAAATACTTACGCAAACAGTACTTTGCCTTTTTAGCCCACGTTGTGGAAGAAAAGGGCAAGGGAAAGAGTTTAAGTGATGTTCCAGTGGTGCGCGACTTCCCTGTCGTCTTTCCTGAAGATCTACCTGGTCCTCCTCCACCTCGATCCGTTGACTTTCGTATTGACCTCGTACCTGGTGCGACTCCTGTCGCCAAAGCTCCTTATCGTCTTGCACCTTCTGAGATGCAAGAATTATCTACGCAGCTTTAAGAACTCCTCGATAAAGGCTTCATTCGTCCAAGTACCTCACCTTGGGGTGCACCTGTGCTTTTCGTTAAAAAGAAAGACGGCTCTTTCCGTATGTGTATCGATTATCGCGAGCTCAACAAACTCACTGTCAAGAATCATTACCCTCTTCCGCGTATCGACGATCTCTTTGACCAACTTCAAGGCGCTACTTGTTTCTCCAAAATCGATCTTCGTTCTGGTTATCACCAACTTCGGGTCCTCGAAGAGGACGTACCCAAAACCGCTTTTCGCACTCGCTATGGACATTACGAGTTCGTGGTTATGCCTTTTGGTTTGACCAACGCACCCGCTGTGTTCATGGATCTAATGAATCGTGTTTGTAAGCCCTATTTGGATCGTTTCGTGATCGTCTTCATTGATGATATCCTCATTTATTCTAAAAATCGAGCCGATCATGAACGTCATCTTCGTCTTATACTCGAGCTCTTACGTGTCGAACGCTTATACGCTAAGTTCTCTAAATGCGAGTTTTGGATTAAAGAAGTCCAATTCCTTGGACACGTTGTTAGTGAAAAAGGAATCCATGTCGACCCTGCAAAGATCGAGGCTGTAAAGAATTGGGCCGCGCCTAAATCTCCTTCCGAAATCCGTTCTTTCTTAGGATTGGCGGGTTATTACCGTCGATTCATCTCGAATTTTTCAAAAATCGCCGTTCCCCTTACTTCGTTGACCCAAAAGGAGAAACCTTTTGCTTGGGGTCCTGAGCAAGAGGAATCCTTTCAGACTCTCAAGGACTTGCTTTGCAAAGCTCCTATTCTTACTCTTACTGATGGAAATGATGATTGCGTAGTATATTGCGATGCATCGAACCGTGGTCTTGGTTGCGTTCTCATGCAACGAGGCAAGGTCATCGCTTATGCATCTCGTCAACTCAAGATACATGAGAAAAACTATACTACCCACGACCTTGAACTTGGCGCAGTTATTTTTGCGTTGAAGATTTGGCGACACTACCTTTATGGTACTAAGTGTGAGGTTTTCACGGACCACAAGAGCCTTCAACATATCTTCGACCAAAAGGAACTGAACATGCGTCAACGTCGTTGGGTGGAATTGTTAAACGACTACGACTGCGAAATCAAATACCATCCAGGTAAAGCGAATGTAGTAGCTGACGCCCTTAGTCGCAAAACACATATGAAGGGTATTCGTTGTCTCCAACTTGTGAACGATCTTCCTCGCCGCATTCGCGAAGCTCAATACGCCTCTATTAACGAAGGTAACTTCCATATTGAGATACGAGGCGCTAAAGAACACGATCTCGTCTCCAAGGCCGATGGTATCCTATACCTCGATAATCGTGCCTGGGTCCCTGATCGCGAAGAACTTCGAGACTTCATCATGAACGAGGCACACAAATCTAAGTACTCAATTCATCCTGGTGCCGACAAGATGTACCATAATCTACGTACATCCTATTGGTGGCCTGGTATGAAGAAGGACATTGCCGTTTACGTCTCTAAGTGTCTTACATGTTCAAAAGTCAAAGCCGAACATCAGCGACCTTCTGGTCTACTCGAACAACCCGAAATCCCCGTTTGGAAATGCGATAGCATCGCGATGGATTTCATCACTAAACTCCCTCGTACATCCTCTGGTCACGATAGCATTTGGGTGATCATCGATCGATTGACCAAGTCCGCTCAATTCATTCCTATTCGTGAAGATTTCAAGGTTGAGCGACTTGCTCGCATCTATACCGATGAAGTCATACGACACCATGGTATTCCCCTCGACATCATTTCTGACCGCGATGGCCGATTTACTTCGCGTCTCTGGCAAACCTTTCAGTCCGCTATAGGTACTCATTTAAATCTCAGTACGGCTTTTCATCCTCAAACGGATGGACAGACTGAACGTACTATCCAAACCCTAGAGGACATGCTTCGTTCTTGTGTCATCGACTTTGGTGGTAGTTGGGATGTGCGTTTACCTTTGATCGAGTTCTCGTACAACAATAGCTACCACTCCAGTATTAAAATGGCTCCATTCGAGGCATTGTATGGTCGTAAATGCCGATCTCCTTTAAACTGGCACGAGATTGGTGACAAACATTTTACTGGCCCTGAAATCATACAAGAAGCAACGGATAAGATTCACCAAATCCATGATAATCTACTCAAGGCTCGTGAACGTCAAAAGGTCTATGCCGATAAAGGACGCAAACCGGTGGAACTCAACGTTGGGGATCATGTTCTACTCAAAGTATTTCCTTGGAAAGGAGTGGTTCATTTTGGTAAAAAGGGAAAGCTTGCCCCTCGCTATGTTGGTCCTTTCAAGATACTCGAAAGGATTGGTGCGGTGGCTTAGCGACTCGATTTACCTCAAGAACTCAACAACGTTCATCCAACATTTCATGTCTCAAATCTAAAGAAGTGTCACGCTGAAGAAGGACTCCAAGTCCCTCTCGAAGATCTCCAAATAAATGACACGTTGCATTTTGTCGAGAAACCCGTCGAAATCGTGGATCAAGGAGTCAAGTTATTGAGGCGCAGTAAAATTCCTATCGTCAAGGTTCGATGGGAAGGTAAACGAGGCGCTGAATTTACTTGGGAACTCAAGAGCGAGATAAAAAAGAAGTACCCGCATCTTTTCCCTACGTCTTCCTAAATTTCGGGACGAAATTTCCTAAAGGAGGGGAGACTGTAACGCCCGGCTCTTTCGTACTTTTCATTTATAGAAAGTTTTGTTCGTATTTCTATTTTTGGAAACTTTGTGTTCTTGTAATCGTTCCTTCCTTGTAATCATTGTGAAACCGAGACTTGGATCATTAATGAAACTCGTATTTTGTTACAAATATGTTATACACACTTTATATACGCTCGTATGTTCGAAACGGTAAATCAATTGGTGTTTAATCATTATTCTTGGAAACTATGTGCTAAACTTGTAATTAAACTAAACTTATGCCCAAAACGTGTTTTGAACGAGAACGACACTTGATTATGATACTTATACGATTAATTATACTTGGGTTATACTTCTCATACTTAAATGTACCTCAAACTATGCCTTGGTGGCAAGAATGGTCCTTAAAAGCCCTAAAATCATCAAATAAACAAGTCTGGGGGCTAAATTGTAATTTATGAAACTTTATGTCAAATAAGCAAGCCCGGGCGGCCCGCTTCAACTTACCTGATACCTCAGGCGGGCCGCATGGCCTTCAGTTTCGCAGAAAACACAACCAGCTGCATATTGACGCGATTTTAGCACGAAATCCTATGTTTTCTTCCTCCCCAATCACCATTAAGCCACCTCTAAACACCTCCAATCATACTCAAACTCTTCCACTATAAATATACACCTTCTCCAAGCATTTCTACACTTTCAACACTCTCAAATCACTCCAAATTCTCTCTCAAATCAGTTGCAAATCTACATTTTCGGACAGATTCATACTCTTGCACTAAAGTGAGTATAACTTGCTCATTTCTTAACGAAATCACTTGATTCTTCTTCCTACTTGCTTGGATAATCCTTGGGTTTGATTCCTTGACTTCTCCTTGGAGAAATCAGACCTGGAATTGCCCTGAAATGGTCCAAGAACTTTCTGTTTTGTTGCATACTCTTTCAAACTTGTTTAAACTTCATCCAACTTGTGTCTAACACATCTCACACCAATGTCCTAATGCTTACAACCTCTCTTATGGTTGGTTAAGCTTAAAAACATGGTTGAGACACTTTAAATCAGAGGATTAAACCTCATAAACTTTCTGTTTTGTTAGGGTGTTTTGACCCACAAGTCATGTTCGAGCTAGTTCTTGATGTAGAGTGATTATGGAACAACTTGGGTTGTTCCAAACATACAATCCTCACATGATTTGATGATTTCTCTTAGTTAGATTGTTTATATTATAGTAATCCTAGTTCGTGACCCTCCTTGGTTGTTTTTACATCAAGAGAAGTGGTGAACATTCAAGGGGTTCCTAAATGGAAGCTTGTCTTCCTACCCCATACATGACATCCATGAATAACTCGAGGTGCCTAAATGAAGATCTTAATCTTCTACCTCCTACTTGAATTATTGGACCTAATAATATGTAATACTTAACCTAAATATATATATACACTCATTCGAACCTTTAATGTTAAACTTGTGTTTATATGTTAAAATAGTAGAATACCATCTAAGACTTAACACTCCAAGTATGATTCTAATGGGCATATTACCCATGAAATACAATATAACCCTAGTGGTTACATAGTGTCATATAAGAGTATAAGTTAAAGATGATTATTTTCAATATTGTACTTTATGTTATGTTAAACTCCAAATTATAATCTTCCGTTGTACGCCAAACTCACACACCTATGTTTCCTCGTGTAGAAGGACTAGGTGCTCCAACTTAATCTACTCCAACAACTCACTCCCGGGAATTCCAAGTAGGAAAGCTTGCAACCACCGTGAGTATACTCGATCCCTTTTTCCCTTTTACACTTTGGGATGCAACATGTATAATTATGCAAACAACTTTTGAACTAAACATACTCAATGTTTGAACGAATGCATGAAACTAATGTGACTTACTTGCTATTCTTGTATGCTCTATGAACGATTTGGAACGTTATATGCTCATTGACTTGTTCGCCCACCTTAACAATTATAGCGCTATAGGATTAACGCCCCGCCTGCTGAACTATTGGGTATTGTTAAGTTTACTACCCCGCTGAACTATTGGGATTTTTATGCGTTGTGTTCTAGGGTTTGATCATATTGTACGCCAAAATTGCATACTAGCAAGCACATATTATGAATCATGTTGGATTGAGTTTTTATTCTATTATGCTATGTAAACAAACTTGTATACTCGCTCATTGCCTTTGCATTGAAACTCTATTTTAATACATGTTGCAGGTTGATTAATGAAGTATGGATGATTGATGAAACAAGTGTAGGGTGGACTAGATACACACCTTTAATCTATTTGTCTTTTGTTGATTTGAATTTGAACAATGTTGTTATTTCCATTTTAAATGTTGTATGACAATTTAGTCCTTGCAATGAAATTTGAATTCAATTAAATATTGTCACATAGTGTTATGATGTTTTGAGCAATTTGTTCGTCTCATCCCGATGTTTCCGCCATTGGTTGGGGTGTGACAATCCTTGTCGTTCCGTATTTTCTCATTTTCTAATTCTCGAAGAATCTCGTAACTGTAACATCCCGAAAATATATAAAACTTTATATTAAAGTTATAAAGTATAAATAAACAAGAACTTACTAACTAGGAATTTATAACCTAGTTAACTACAAGTCTAGAAGTAAGTTAAAGTAGGGTTAAAGCAATCAAACTTTAAGTTAAACAAAAGTGGAGGGGCCAATGTTGTTAAAATTGAAACTTATGTTATTAAATTTAATAAAACAAAACAAACACCCCATTTTGAGTGCTGGTTCGATCAGGAGAAGGAGAAGGGCGACCCCCCACTCTCAAAACCCTAACTATCACAAAAACCACGAATTTAATGCTCAAATCAAGTTCAAATCAAAATCTGAATATAGATTAGTGGTCTCCTTGTTGTAGGGATCATAAGGTATGTAAATTTTGGTATTTTTGATTCATCTCAAGTTCTAGACAAATCATGAAAAGTTGAAATTGAGCTTGATTGTGTCATGCATGAATGAAATTGGAAGTGATATAAGGTTTAGGGACAAACCCTAGATGAATTCTTGTCAAAATCTTGCATGATGTTTGTAAGGTTCATAATCACCATAGTGGGTGATTAACAAGTTAGTAGAACTCGATAAACACTAGGATTAAGACTTTTTATTTAGTGTAAACTGAAATTATGTGATAATCTCTGAAATATTGTTGTTGAAAATATGTATATAATTGCCTAATTGAAGTTGATTTAGGCAAGTTAACAAGTCATGAACTTGGTAATAACCATGTGAAAATTTGACCCACTAGGTGTTTGTTGAAATGCCTAAGTGGGGAATTAATATGTTGAAAATCGGATAAAAACGCATAATTGACTATTGTGGCAATTTATGTGTTAATAATTACAAAAAGGGTTCTAAATGTAAGTTGAATCTAACTCTTTAGGCCAAGCATCCGGATCGTCAAGCGGACAAGCCGGAGGAGGAGATACGCGCTTGAAGGGTGTGCTCTAAAGGTACGTGACTTTAGTCTCGTTAAATTACGCATATATGTTTGAGTTTAGTGTATAGATAGAATCGTAGTGTAGAGGATGCGTTGACGTGTTCTAAAGTGGCGTAGTTCACTCGAACATCAAACGGGTCAAAATAAAGACTTGGGATTGGGTTTGGCTTGTTAATAAAGTGATGGTTTTCACTAGAAAGTCAAACTGGTTAAATAGATGCCATAAAAGGAATCATGACATAGCGATATGATGGTTTCGTAAGTTGTTAAGTGTTGGATTGCACTACGCTTATGAATCTAGCTATGATACTTTAAGTTGTGAATCCAGGATATTGGATCAAATAAATGAAGGTATGTTGCAAAGGCCGTTTAAAACAGAATGTTGAATTCCAAGGAAACGAGCTTTTAGTTCCAAGGAAACATAAAGCCATGAATATCGCAAACACACCAAGGTGTACAAGCCCGGGAACTTGGGTAATGGCATCTAAAAGGTTTTAGAATAAGAAATCGGAATTATACACTTATAGTTAGAATGGGTCGAATAAATGATAATATAGTAATTTTAGCCGTATGATCGGTGAGTCAAATGTTGGTATGATAGTCGAAAATGAATATGTCCGTAATGAATTTACAGACATACAGGAAAGAAATAGCCTAAAACGACATGCGGATTAGGGCGAAATCCACAAAATAGTTAAATGGCAAAGTTACAGAGTCCACCGTAAATTACGGTCTCCACCGTAATTTACGGTGGAAAACAAAAGTCTTACGGTGAATCTCTACTGATTTACGGTAGACCAAGACCATTCAGTGTCTACCGTAATTTATGGTAGATACCGTAAATTACGGTAGTGCCCAGGAAACTTAGTATTTTATTTACTTTTCGATGACGGAATTCGTTTATATGTACTATATTAATGTCAAAACTAATGTTTTTACTGGTTTTAACCCTAGGTATGGATGGGGTCCTTCCGGATGGTGATCAAGTACATTTTCAAGAACCGAACACGCATTTTGAAGCTTCCGCACCAAACTTAACCTTGTCTAGATTTTAATCATGTTGTAAATGGTTTGTTAACCGTGTTTTGAATCCTTTAAACTAGTTGTTAGTTGACTAGCAAGGGTTAACATAAAACTTGTTATGTACTATCTTGGATTTGTTTTGGGTACTATAACAAATATGTATGGTCTTTAAACACGAAAAGTTTTTGTAAACTCTGATTAGTATGAAGTTCATATAATTATTAATTAAATTCCATCCAGTATTAAGGGTGTTACAGTAACGTATGCCACATGATAAAAGGGGATGTCTAATCGAACACCTGATTGAGAGAAACTTCTTCGAGCTAACCGCCGATATCTCATCCTTCTGTTGTTCAGTACTTCCGAGACGATTCAAGTTATTTCAGTTATTTCTGTTGATTCAGTACTTCAACGTATTTTAGTTGGTTTCGAATATACCCAAAGAGATCCGAACCAACCGAAATCCACTTCCGAGACAATTCAAGTGAGTCCTATGAAGCAAGTGTCGGTTGGTTCAGAAACTTAACAGGAGAAGCAACTAAAAAAGCGGTGAACGGTATTTAATTTTAACGTACACACCGCATTCGAAGATCCTTGCATTAGACACAATTTGTTGTAATTTGTGGATCAACATAAATAACTGAAATAGTTCTCTTTAATCTATTAGAACGATCCTTGTTTTTGAGAACCTGATTCTGTTGTGCAGTACCAACAGAATGCATACACAAATAGTTCTAGTGGACGAAGCAATTGAAACCGGAGCTGTTATCTTGGTTGTTTAGTACTTTCGTGTGCTAAATACAAAGCCGATTTCAACTTCCATTGATCAAATAATAAAAACCCTAAGAATGCATACACAAATACTTCTAGTGGATGAAGCAAAGAGACCGCCTTGTTAATTTAAGGGGAAAACCGCAACCGTTTTTTACTACGGAAACGGTGGCTATGGGAAATACAAAAAAGCGGTGAACGGTATTTAACGTACACACCGCATTCGAAGATCCTTGCATTAGACACAATTTGTTGTAATTTGTGGATCAACAGAAATAACTGAAATAGTTCTCTTTAATCTATTAGAACGATCTTTATTTTTGAGAACCTGATTCTGTTGTTCAATACCAACAGAATGCATACACAAATAGTTCTAGTGGACGAAGCAAATGAAACCGGAGCTGTTATCTTGGTTGTTCAGTACTTTCGTGTGCTAAATACAAAGCCGATTTCAACTTCCATTGATCAAATAATAAAAACCCTAAGAATGCATACACAAATAGTTCTAGTGGACGAAGCAAAGAGACCGCCTTGTTAATTTAAGGGGAAAACCGCAACCGTTTTTTACTACGGAAACGGTGGCTATGGGAAATACAAAAAAGCGGTGAACGGTATTTAACGTACACACCGCATTCGAAGATCCTTGCATTAGACACAATTTGTTGTAATTTGTGGATCAACAGAAATAACTGAAATAGTTCTCTTTAATCTATTAGAACGATCCTTATTTTTGAGAACCTGATTCTGTTGTTCAGTACCAACATAATGCATACACAAATAGTTCTAGTGGACGAAGCAAATGAAACTGGAGATGTTATCTTGGTTGTTCAGTACTTTCGTGTGCTAAATACAAAGCCGATTTCAACTTCCATTGATCAAATAATAAAAACCCTAAGAATGCATACACAAATAGTTCTAGTGGACGAAGCAAAGAGACCGCCTTGTTAATTTAAGGGGTATTCTCAAATAATGTTTCCTAGATGTTTGAAGACCAACAAATGTCCAAAGTGCCGCTTCTTCGTTCGCGTGACGGAAAGCTACCGTGTGACAGGAAGCTACCTTGCAAAAATTAAAAAATTAAATCGACACCCTCAATACGCATCGTATGGGCCTATGCGATGCGTACTACTTTTTTGGTGGGGGACAATGGCAGCCTTTGGCAGGCATAGAAGTTTGAACCCACCTCAAGACGCATCGTATAGGCCTATACGATGCGTATTGAGGGTGTCGATTTAACCCCCCAAGGTGTGCCAATAATACGACCCTTGATTTAAGTACAAAAAGGTACTTACTATTTAGGTTTACTTGAATGGCTTATGCTTTTAGAAAAAGAAATATCATCAACTAGAAAATTACCGACATGATGTATTCGTCGCTAAATAGTAATGGATCTCTGAAGGAATGTCACACCCCGATTTTCCGGTGGCCTCGGACGGGGACTATTTGCATGGCTTATTGTTAACAGACTTACAACACAACAGAATTAGGGAAATACGTATATTGACTGAAAATATGAGTTTGCACAAAACCCAGAAAGGCATATATCTAGTATCAAACCCGTAGGTGGATCAAAACATTAAAAGGACTTGGCAACATCATAGGGTCGTTGTCCTCGGAGTTGCAAGTTCCAAGGCGACAGACCGAACCAGCCTAGCCTACCTTGGAGGATCGACGCCTGTGAGTCGATCTTACTGGTAAATATAGTCATTAGACATGTTTATAAAACATTTTTAAAAAGAGTCATGGGATGAGTATCTTGATTTACTAGGCTTACAACTTAATAGATTTGAAGCTAGTCTTAATGCCTGATATACGAATCTACCACATCACAACGACTGTCATGTATATGTGTATACCCCATATCTGTAACTCAATCGATAAATACAATTTTGGTAACCTCGTACTTGCATAAGTTAACTCAAATGTTATTGTTTGCAAGCATGCAGCTGTAAATCGAACTATCACATGATAACCAGGCACCAAGAAATGTGATACAATAACCAAGAGGTTTTATACTAACATCTCAAGTTTTTAAAAGAGTTAACGTATTTACCAGTTATTGCGTAGACAATAGACGTACAAAAGTTTTATCGATTCACAATGCGAATATCGAGTTGGTTTTATGGTCACAAAATGAAATGTAATAATCCTTCACTAAGATAGTTACTGATGGTTAACCATCAGTAAAATTGACAATTAGTAAAGGGTTTGAAAACACGCTTGTTATATTAAACGGTTGAGTTGGATGGAGTTGGGCTCTTACGAACCATATGGGTAAGATAATGTGTGTCTTATTACTATCCATGAACCAATTAATGATTATAGATTGAATTTTGAACTCTTACAGATCGTATAGAAAATCCGGGTTACAGTTACAGTACGTAACCCAATTTGGATCAAAATTGGTCAATTAAACCCTACTAGGCATTGTAAGAGACCAAAGGTCTCTAGTTTACGATCCGTATGGGATCAAATGTCAGAAAATGGATTCAACTTGGCTAATTTGTTTGTTCAAGTATATAATCGACAAAACCAAGGTTACTAATAAAGCATACCTTAGGTTGGAATGAGGGTCCAAGTGTGAGGAATTGGAAAAATAAAGGCTCTAACAACTTGAAACAAAAGTGTCAAACTTAAAAGCTAAACCCAAGGCAAAATTGGTTGAATTAGAAGCAATTCGAAGGAGGCAAACACTAAACATGTAGGAGGGGTCAAGGAAGTTACCAAAGGCTTAGGATTTTTCGTTTGTTATTGACCTCGAACGAAATCGCGAAAAGAAAACGGCCTAAAGAGACCAACGAGGAAGAAAATATTGAATGTGGTGCTATACGATGTGAATGGAGGCAGTATATATAGGTTAGAAAGGTCAAGCTTGTATGAAAACACGTCTTAGATCTGAAGTAGGTTGCAAGATCGTAGTACGAGGTGGCAGCAGACGGAAACACGTCACAAAGCTACACTGGACCTCTTATGGACCGTAAGAGGGAAACTATCCATAGCTTACAGTCTGTGAAAACCGTATTTTTTGTCACCCACTTAATGCTCTTTACATGTCGTAAAAGAAAGCCAAGTACCAGATTACAGGCCGTAAGACACAAGGATTTAGAATGTCAATTTTAGTGATTCAACTTTTATCTTTGATCAATTGGCAACATTAACCTCTCAACTTCGATCTAGTTATCACGGGGAGAGTATTGGAACAAATGTCGTCATCAGGGCCGATTAGGAGTTACGGTTGTTACATGAAAGTTAAAAGAAAAAGGAAAAAATTAAACTATAAATGTTTGTAGGTAATTTATGGGAATTCGCCGACTGATTACTGAGGAAATCTATGTTGGCGGTTTGACCGACTTTATCAACGGGTTACCAAAAGTAATTTTGGAGGGAATCGTCATTTGTCGTTGTATTTTGGAGGCAACAACTCACCGACCAGTCTTCCATTTGTGGTCTTTTGTTGTTTGAAGATAATATTGGATTCCTACTCAGACTTTTCAGACCTTTGTCGATGCAGGATCCATTACCGATGGCGTGCATGTTGATAAAGCGTCATTGTTTGAAGGACAAGATGTTAGAGTGTATTCTTTGTAATGCTTCGCATTTTTGTACTTTCCTTATTTAGAAAGTGTAATCGTATTTTCAATTTTTGGAAACTGTAATCATATCGTGTTCGGATTTTTATTCCAATCTTGTATCCGAGACCTTGATCATAATAAAATTCTTTTTATACTTAACGTGTTACAATACTTGCATTATACATCAATCTTGAATGCATAATTATATGCGCAACCGATACTTGAGACAGTACATTATTAATTTATACGGGCATTATATCTAGTGAATACGTCGTTACATTATATTATATATATATATGTATATATAAAACAGGCCATAATACGTGAATCTGGCACGATCTAACCCAACGCACCACCTTGGGCCGAAGACACACGAAGGCAACCCAAAAAGGACCACCTTCGTGGCCCTCAGGCCCAAGGAAAGTGGTCTTTAAGCCACTTAGTGAACTGCTCTTGGCCCACACGAAACCAGGCCCAACGAATGGGCTTTTGCCCCATCTCTCCACACGAAATACAAAGGGCTTTCGCCTTGCCCTTTTCTTTTCCCTTTCGTGCAAACAAGGCCCAAGGCCTTCACCTCCTTTGCCCTTACCCATGCCACACGAACCCAAAAAGGGACTTTAGTGCTTCACGTTCCCTACTCCTTCGTGCAAACATGCCTTTACCCCATTTCTCCTTCACGACACCCACAAGAAACGAAGGCCTATGCCTCCGTTTAAATAAGTTAGTTTCATGTGGCTTAGTCTGCACACTGACATGTTACACGCAAACTAACAGAACATTCTAAAAACTTCTGGCCACCTTTATTTTAACTGCCAACCACCTCAAGCTCTTATTTCTTTCAAAGTGATTCAAGCACATCAGTGAACTTCAAGAGTTCATAGTGAGTTCCTAACTCACTATTTTTCTTGCCCTTTTCATCACTAAACTTCTTGGATAACCTCTAGGAAGGTTTCCACAAGTTTTCCTTGGCAAACTAATGTGGAACCTCACCACATTGAGGTCCAAGATAGTTATAAACTTTATGTTGTACATTATAATCTTATTTCTTGTTTGTTTTGATTAAAACTTGGTGTAAACTTATACCCACCAAGCTCCCAACTAAGTTCATAGTTGTGGTTGAGTTCCACCAAGAACACAAGCTTAAATGTTCTTTAAAATTATGCCCAACATGTCCTAAGTGTTGAAACCATCCAAGCTTCCAAGCTTCCAACCTTCAATGTTGGAAGACTTGTGCATGTGTTAGTGTGAACCATGGAAGCCTTGGCTCTCCAAACTTGTTCCACTACCTCACTTTTTCTAGTGGCAAGAATACCAAGTAACTTCCTAGAGTTAAAGTAAGTTAACCCCGACTTGCCTCCAACATTTGCCATATTGGATATGACATGCTCGGGTTGTTCTTATTTGGCTACTTAAATAATCTAGTAGTTTAGTTGTATTTATTTTCATTCATGACCAACCGGTTTATCAACTACGTTGATAAATTTGTGCTTTGGTGAATCATACAAAGAGGTTTAACAGATGGAATCATCCCACCTCCATGCTTGACTTAAATGATTTATATGATAATACATGATCGACTATACTATAATATATAATATATATCTAACCGAATTCTTGATACTAACCGGATTTTGGTTAGATGTTACGAAGTCAAGTGATATTATCTTCGTTCTAAACTCCCCGTTTGTGATTCTAATAGGTAAGTTAGAACCCCATGAAAACACATAAAAACTTAGTGTCCAAACGAGTATTTAGACAAGATATATTTTCGTGTACATGTACTTTTATACTTAATTCCGATTCCGAACTCTCTTTAACTCTGAATACTCATACACCTTCGTTTCCCCAATGTAGGAACTTCGATGTTCCACTCTCCACAACTCGTCAATTCGCGATTAATCAGGAAGCTTAGCAAAACCGTGAGTGTACATGACCCTTTTTACTTTTCGACACTTTTTGGGTGCAATACGTATTCCTTATTAAAAACGCACACATACACTTACAACATGCTTACGAACAAATGATCCAATATACATGCTTGATACGTGATACTAGAACTCATGCATGCTAAAATACATATTTGCTTTATACATGTCATTAATTTCGTACGAGCCTCCCTTAACATGTATAGCGCAATAGGATTAACACACCGCTCGTATTCTTGAGGTCATGTTAAGTTAAACAAAACGGTCTTATCATTGCTACGATAGGATTACGCTAGTGGGAAACTTTGGGTTGACAATTATAAGTTGCATGCTAGTATTGTTATGATAAGTCTTAGTTTACGATTATGCCATCCAGATTTGTTTAAAACATTTATACTTATGCTAGTACTTAAACTTGTATGCTCGTCAATACTTTATGTGTTGACATGTACTTTAATACGTGCAGGAAATTGATGACGATGATGACGATGAACAGAATCTAGTAGGATGACTAGAAACCCAATTTAATTTAGTATTTGTTGTTGTATTTGGTTTCTTCGGTCAACTTGTATTTCTCAGACTTTTGTTAGTGTAGGTCTGGTACCGACGGTGAATCTGTCAAACCACCTCTACATCTTTCTTTAAATAGCCTCATCACCTCGGTAACTGTCGAGTATTTCAATTCAAACTTGAAGATCTCTCTCTATTTCAAATACTAATATACTTAAGAAAAATATTTACTTGTTATCTCTTATCTCTTAAACTTGTTAAATTCTTTTTTTAAAACACCAACGAAATAAAGTCCGGCTACCCGGGCTAATTCAATGGAAAAGGACAACCCAGTACGTCCATGACCGCAGAGCGCTAGGTAGTCCAAGCTCACCATCTTCAATTTCAGGAAAACCCGTTGCCTAAAGGTCCACCCCTTTTGAGATCAAACCCAAATCTTTACTTCCCGTCTGATGCCAATTAGCTCGTTGGCTAAACTTATTAAATTCTAGTAATAAAATGAGGTTCCAAGCATGAAAACCCGCAAAACGAGAGTTATCATCACTTTCATATATTTATATACTTTCCTCAAGTTACGAGATTTCACGATTAGATTGTATGAATTTATTATACATGATGAACAAATGCAAATTTTGATAAAATGTAACAAAAAAATAGAAGCGTAGTACGTAGAGGATGGATATAAAAGCATCCAAAAAGTAATTGATCTAGAATGCAACATAAATGGAACTAGATAGACAATAAGAATGAGATGCAATTAAATATGGCAATGATGAGACATATGATATGTGGGTTCGTCATTAATTGCCACCAGTATTTAATAATCTTGATGCACTGTTTATTTTTGAAAGGTAATTTTCATTCACAGAAAAACAACGACCCAAAACGGGCCGCCACAACAAGACATAATTACATATCTTGATGCACTTGAGATGGAATTTACAGTGGACACCCATAATTGCACTTGATATTCTTTGTCCCACACCTTTAAAGCCAACCTTGGTTCATCATCATCTGCATATGTAGACTCCTTTTATAGCTTCTGTTTTCATATATCATAGGGTTACTATGTTGGTGCACAAATAGTTCTCTTTCTACACAGATTCTCCCGATCATTATTTGTAGTGGACTAACATCATTACTTGATTCAGGTTTTGGAAACAACGTATACAATCAACAGTTAAAAGTAGCTTTATATCATGTGTCTTGGTGATACTGATATGTGTCTTGTTTATTGGAATCAACCATGTAAGTTTAAAGAAAACAAAGAATCAAAATGATGATACACATCTAATAACGTTTATATAAATAAATAAGCCATGCATGTACAAATCAACTTAGCAAAGAACTGTGATTAAATAAAAACTCTCGTTAACTTGTAGCATAATCAAGCCTTTCTTTGGCCGCAAAAGATATCTACACATACCCCCATGGTTATCCCCATCACGCCGGTTATAGTGCCCCTATTTAACTCCTCGTAATAGTGTTTAGCGTCCTTCCATGCTGAGGTGTACGTAGGCAATAACCCACTATACCCAGTCTCATTGTGTGATGGAATCATGAAAATGTGTCCATCCTCGTAACGTTGAGGGTTTAAGTCTCATAATGAACAAAAGTGTGTATTTAAGAGTAGAATTAGAATGTAACTCTAGATATATTGGGGTAATTTCATAGTTTTGATAATTTACAATAACAAAATTAGTATAAAATCAAAGTTCTATTTTGAAAACTGTTATACTTTTCTAAATTTTTTTATGCAGAACTATCCTTTTAATAATATGTTTGTGATATGTAATAAAATATAAAGAGAGGAGAAGAGGATAATAATATAAACACATATTGTTTATTAAAATAATGAAATATAAAAACAAAAAAACTAAGCAAGCCATGATTGTCATCTTGGTTATTATCATAGCTATAATTTTAGTTTGTTTTTAGCAAATGAAATTGAAGCTGAATGAATAGCAACCCTGACTAGCTCTAGAGTTGTTAAACATATGCAATTCCGTGAAAGATTATCACATCATTCGTAAATAATTATAAGCAAAGTTTTAAAAACCGGTAAATACCGGCCGGTTATACCGGTATTACCGTTTTCGGATGTAAATCCGGTCCGAAACACCCCGGTAAGTAGGAGAAACGGCATTGACTTTGTACCGCCGGTAAAATCCGGTATACCGGTTTGAACCGTTATACTAGTACCGTCTCAGGTATGTTTTTGGGTTAGGATTTTACTTTTTATCGTCCCATCTCCATGTTTACTTTTAGCTTTAACCCAACAACTTTTAATATTTTATCTCCATCTATCAAAATTCAAAACTTGCTTCATCACTCCATCATTCTTGACTTGTTCCGGACTTCCATCAACCCATCGTTCGTTCCAGATTTCCATTTTAATCCAATTTTGGATTATTTTTTGAGTTAATGTTGTAATTTATGAAATTATACAATTAACTAGTCAACCTGGTTGAACCGCCCGACACAATCTGGTTCAACCGGTTAAACCATTTTTGTGCCTAATCCGATATGATTAAAGAACCGGATTTTAAAAGATTGCTTATAACCAAAATTCGTCTTTAACTCCCATACTTTTATTATACCATGACGTTAAGATAAAGTTACATATCACATTTAACTTTAAAATTATTAAATATATAAAAAATCACTTGGTCCATCTCTTTTACTTGTACCTCTTAAGGTGATAAAGAAATACAAAACAGAAGATTTATCACTTATTTAGTTGCAAATTAATGATATAAGTTCTTATTTTGCTATTTATTTATTCTTTTTACAAAACCATTCTACTTATCATTACGAAGCAAAGTAGTGAAATGTAAAAATTTTAGTTTATTCGTCACATACCTTGTCCATTAGACTGCTTGTTATTAAATATGTTATTTGTAAAAAGGAAATTGGCTTGTAATAATCTCACCTAGACCTTATTGGTCATTAATAATCCCACCTCAGAATATTCCTCCCATCAGTCCCACATTTCACCTATTTTTCCTACAATGGTCTCCCGTTAAAAAAACTTAATGGAATTAAGCTTTTTTCCAAATTACTAACAGATTTTTTAGGGCTTTTGATTAGAACGACGATACGAGTCCATTGATGTAAAACTTGCCTCGAAACGATGCTCCAAACGATGAAAATGGCGCTTCAATTCGGGTGTTTAAATTTCCAATTAACCAAAATCAAGTCACTTGGAGCACTATTTCGAAGTAAGTTTTACATCAATGGACTCGTATCATCGTTCTGATCAAAAGCCCTAAAAAATCTGTTTGTAATTTGGAAAAAGGCTTAACTCCGTTAAGTTTTTTTAACGAGGGACCATTGTAGGAAAAATATGTGAAATGTGGGACTAGTAGGGGGAATATTCTGAGGTGGGATTATTAATGGCAAATAAGGTATAGATGGGATTATTAAAGGCCAATTCCTCTTTGTAAAAACAATTAGTTTTACACTAAAAACAATTAGTTTTACAAGAAAAGGACAAACTGATATGTTTTATTCGTTTATTTATTGATTTACAAGAAAAGGACAAACTGATATGTTTTATTCGTTTATGTATTGATATAAAAGTATGTTTATTATTTAAACCATTTTAATTACGCATGGACCAGCTAGTGTAAGAGAAATAATACAAAAGGATCGGTTTACTCCAATCGATAAAGAGCCAATGAGCAACTAGACAAACATATACTACTAACGGACTCTAAATCAGGGTTTTAACTAGAAATAGTTTTCTAGAAAACCTACATTCAAAAGTAATTCTCGGCATGTAATTAATTGGTTATTTGTTGGATTATATATTTTCTAAATGCACTCTTTTTTTTATTTTTACTGGTTGCACTCTCTCCTTAAAATTTGTAAATATATAAAATCAACTCTTGTATTTTCATTTTTTTTAAACTGGATTAGGAAATTGGTTTATTATTTTGTAATGTAGATTTAGGTGTTCATTTCGATTAAAAATCATATATTATTTTATATATGAAGCTCAAACTCATAATGGCATTTAATTAGAAAAGTTGAGATATAAATGTGACATAAAAGAAACCACATAATATCGAAAGTAGTAGTGGATCGCTATTATCCAGACACCAAAACTGAAATCAAAACAAAGGGATGAATTGTTAGTGTAAAAAGTGTGAGAAATGGATATTTAAAGGGTGGAATTTAAAAAGTTTAAAAATAATACTTTTAGAAAGGGGGTGTGAAAAGTAATAAGTGGGAGTGCATTTAGCCACACACATTTTCTAAATAGAAATTAGTACGTATTTTCTAAGATAAATCATTCTGCATGATTTAAACTCTCCATCTTTTGATTGTGAGGCATAAATCTTAACTATCAGGATGTACCGTTAACGACATTTGTTAGATTATACATTGAGTTAACTGTCATTTTCGTCCCTGTAATATATCCAGTTATGCTAGGTTAGACCAAATTTCAAAATGATACAAATTTTAAATTTGGTCTGAACCAGTATAATTTAGCAAACTACATGGACGAAATGAAAGTTTACTCTTATACATTAGATGAAATAGTTAAGAGACGTTATAAGATCCCATAAAGTTTGGATTACCAAGAAATATTAGCAGAGATGAATAGAGCTGTGGTGAAGATGACTGGTAACAAGAGAGAGGGTGGGGGGTGGTCTCACTTGGACCGTGGTCCAAACCTGTCTGACACCAGTAGAATCCATGTGACAACAAGAATCTATCTACCCTTGTTAATAATATTCTACTCTAAATAATATACATAAATATACAAATACCAATCATTCACATTCAAGACACCCCATTAGTACTCTCTTTCTTTCTTTCACCTTCATCATTTCTACCATCTCAAGACAAAGTTCAGAAACTGGACAACTGCAGCATAACAGTGTACAATTTTATATATTTGACATCACTACATTGCAATCCAAAGCAAAATTAACCAGCTGTACCTTTGTACATGCATGCTAGCTAGCTTCTTTAAATCTATGGGCATGTGGTCTGGTGTCCGGACCAATAATATTTGTACAACATGACAGATGTCAAGACCCACCCACCCACCCATTTTGTATGCAAACATGTCCAATATCACTTTATTAATTTGAACTGTTTATAAATATATATGATCACCTGTGTACGTATTTCTTTTTCTGTAACCTCATGAGAAACCTTGCAAATTTAATGATCATCCATTGGTAAGATATAGTTGCAATAATGGTAGATAAAGAGAATCATGTCTTTTGGACAATAACCCGTAATGTGTGTTCTTCCAAAACTGTAAACAATCTTATATTAGCATCTTCCAACCTTCTTTACAGACATGAAACTCTGACCAAGTCTTTTCATGGGCAAGAAATAAATCTCAGAATTTTGCTGAACACTGTTCATCAGTTCTGTTTTAGGTATAATGGAAAACATGAAAACATACATTTGATTGCATCAGCACAGGCCAGCAGAGAATCCAGATGGAGACGCAGCAACAGTGTTTGACATGATTGTCAGCTTGGTCTGGTTCCTCCTTAGGGTGCAATCTAATGATGGTGATTATGAAAACCGAATAAGGGAGTTCGGCTATGGGGATGGAGGTCGATATTGATTTTATGATTATTAGGTTATGTGTCTAACCCTAGAACCTTAACATAAGTCTCCTTATATATGCACCCAAAGAGGAAACCCTAATTAGTTAATAAGGGTAATTAGGCCCATCAACAATTACCAACTAATTATTTAATATGTTGTTATATATTTTGATCCATATAATGTAAATGATTATAATGGCTACTAGATTAAATATAATATAAAAATATATTTAATCTTACATTCTCCCACTTAGCCGAGTAATCATTTACTATGAGTATTAGATAAGCCTGATCAGGAACACTCATTTTAGCCTTAAACAAGAACTATAGTAGAGAAATACAGCCGTTGAATCATTATGCGACTCAGGACCCCCATTAGTCATACTATAGCCTTAATTTAAAACCTATTCGTCATGATCAAAATATGCATAAGCCCTTTGTTTGATTTGTAACTTTATTTGTCTATATGCCATTATGTCGACTTGACATGTTCTTAGAGACATACAAAATCAAACTGATGAGGAAAATTAACTAATACTTAGTCATTCATAGTACGATATGCAATTGCGCACGACCATTAATTAATACCCGTCAATGAGCTCTCTTAATAAGACTTATGGGTAATAGCCCTTCAGTTATAGGATCCTTAAGCATATCATGAATGTATTCGATACAAAACTTAGTTTCCTCAATTCATTCATAAACGAATAGTTAATTGCGTATCGAAACTTAATGCAGGACCTCTCGAACTGTTACTGTTCAAGGAGTCATGGTAACTGACTTTATCACACTAAGTCTTCAAAACATTAATTATATGGAGTTAATAAACTTATGAGTCCACTGATAAATTTCCAACAACATTTAGTGACTATATTATGTCGTTATAACTTAGGTTGTTGATATCAGTCCATTATGACTCCTCCATGAGATAGGTTTTGTCTGCTGACATAAAGATATACCCGAAAATACATTCTGTCATCTTTGAATATCACAAAGTTAAAGTAATAAACCGGTTTTAGTTCTCACTTCTTCTTCAAATCATAGCCTCTCTCTCGTTTCTTTTAAAGATATTGTAATACCCCATTAGATGCTTCACATTAATCTAGACATATCTAGTGTGTTGCAATGTGAGTAATATCTAAACGAGTATAGACTTGAACTTTCATAAGGCTTCTAATCAATGAAGCGTAAGGAAATAATCTCATTTATCCTATTATCCTCTAAAGGAGAGCAGTATTGTTTGTTACATATGTAAGGACCCATTTAATATAAAACTTATAGACCGAAACTAATGTCCCATTGGGTCTATCTCGGCATGTTATGATATCTAATACATAAGAGATATCTCCGAGATCTATTATATCAAAGTTTGTGTTAACAATGCTTTGACTTATGTAACATATACTTGCCAAAAGAATGTCATCTATATAGACAAGTTTATTTTAGTTGCTCCCACTCATTTTGAGGTAGGTACATTAATCCACTTGATTCTTGATGAAAATAATTACGTTAGCTTTCATCACATTATGATGTTTGCATTGACCCATACATGGATTTTATTGGCTTATAAACAAAGTGTTCTTTAACCTTCAGTTTGGAACTTTCAGGTTGTTTTATGAACATGTAAATATGTCAGCCATTTGTTAAGGAAAATTGTTTTTAATGTTCATCTAATGTAGCTTTAAATTATTATAAGCTACTAGAACAGTGATGATCCTCAAAGAAATCTTTGATAATTTATCTCTTTCTAAGTATAACCTTTGACAATCAATCATGCATCTTTGTGTCTTAATGTAACACCCATAATACTTTTTAACATTTACATAACATTAAAGTAAGCATTTTATATGAAAAATGCCACTTAACAAAAACTTTTACATCATAAGTATTTAAACATGTTTACAACATCCAAAACATCGTTAAAAGTGTTTACATAATCCACTTTTATTAAAAGAAAACTAGATCGAATGCGGAAGCTTCATTGAGAGGTGTGTTCGGTTCTTACTCGTGGCTTGATCTTCATGCGGAAGCATATAACATTCACCTAGAATCAAAACCAACAAAAAGTTAGTTTTGATAGTTTATTTACAAGTTAATACAAGTCCCATGTATCAAACAATTAAAATAACAAGGATTTGCAGGTTTTGCACTCGTCGCGTGCCGTAATCGAAACTAAGCTCAAAAACGGATTCGATTAACTATGATATGCAAAATTCAGCAAAAGTGACTGGGCTCTACCGTAACTTACGGTAGCCACCGTAAGTTACGGTAGCCACTGGGCAAAACTGGTCTGCCGTAAGGCAATAGAAAACTGCCGTAACAATTTATTCGCTACCGTAAGTTACGGTGGCTACCTTAACTTACGGTAGCTTTCAAACTTAACTTCTGAATTCACAAATTAATAGGCTTCGATCCCTTGGCTTTAAAATTCATTTTTAAAGACTTTTGACCTGTTCGAGTTTTTAAACCACAAGCTTGTTTCTAATTAACCATTAAGCATACATCAACATGTTTATCTCAAACTCTTTAATTCGGGTTTGTAAATTTTATGAATTACGCGGCTAGTACCCAATCTATGCGCATAATTCTTTTGACCTATTTTGAATATTTAAACTTTTTAAGTTTAAATCTTTCCCCTTGGTTATGCACAATCTACTGTATACTCATCTATAACCCACAATATGCGTACCTGGTTCGGATCAACATATTGACCCGTTTTAATACCTTGTCTCAATAATCGCTAATTCATAGCATCGCTAATTCATAGGCCGATTTATCCTGTGTGCATAAAACTCCACAAACACTTATTAGTCGTTAATTGTTAAATGGTATCAACATTACCATTTGACCCGTTTGGTCTAAACGACCAAATATTTCGCGCTTATATTTGACTAGATCACCATGTTACCCTTTTTATTCGTTTAAGCTTACTTAGAAAGTAGCCATTCAAAAACTCATTTTTATTTATGTCATCCCATGACCAAATTACCATTTCACCCATTTTTACCATTAAACATGGTTTTTCGTCTTTTGATACGTTCCGACCCGTATCTTTTCGTGTCAAAATCATATTTTGAATATAACCTGGTCGTATTTATAATCTATAAATAAATACATATCCTACGATAAAGGTGTAAGCTTTACTTACCTCGCATCCAAACTATGCCTTACTTTTCCTTATTGATTTGTTTGACCCGCTTCGTCCTCAAGCTTCCACCTAGCTCGTTTAGCGTCAAACTAACATCATCATTCACAAGGTGGTTAGATTAGTCATTAACTAATACGACTATTCCACCTTACGTATTTTCTATGTCGAAATCATTATTCGACTGCGTCATTGGTTAATTTTAACTTTCTACTAGTTAACTACCTCTAATCATATGATACGTGAAATTAACTAAAATCTACATTATGATTAGATTCCGTATTATCACGTATCACCCCTAATTGAATCAATTAGGAAATTACGCGTTTCATTCATAGTTTCAACATACGAACATTGTGGGCATAATTTATAACATCAACAATCAAGTTTTGTATCCCTGAAAATAGGCTGTTTTTGTTGACCTGTTTAACCTGTTTGCAAGTCTTCAAAAATTATGATTTTTTTATATGGTGTACCACTCGGAGGGTTAGACCTTGTGTCAAAATTTCAAGATCTAACTCTTTACAAAAAATTCGTAAAAATTCATTAACTAAGCTGCAATCAGATTCGTCACTTCTGACTGCAGCTTACGGAAAAATTCATTTAAAATTCCTCGTTTATCCGATTGACGAAATTCCAATTGGCGATTTTTCTAATCACTTAGCACTTTCTACAGTACAAATTTGAGATCATAACTCAATTCCTAAATTGAGTTATGACATTCGTAATGGGCTGCAAATTCTGCCAGAAAACGCAGCTTGAACCTTTGATACGGAAAAATTCATAAAACGCTCAATTTTCGTCGAAAAAATGCGATTCCAGTGGGGTTTTAAAGATATTTCCTGGAATTACATTTTAGACTCAAGAAACACATGATTTTATCAGGTTTTGTCCAGGTTACAGCCAATACAAATCGGCTGTAAATTCTGATCAAGAATCGTTTGAATTCAGCTTTCAGTTTAAGCTTGTTCTTGACATCATAACACTATTCTTTTGCAATCAAAACCCTAAAAACATCTCATACATGAATTTGGTATCAACAAAGACTTGAGCTAAGCATGATTTCAACATATACTTGTCTAGGGTTTACTCCTAGACACTACTATGTTCCTATTCTATCCATATAACAAACATGCAACCATCAATTTCGAATTTTCTAAGATCACCCAGAAATTCAACTAGAGATTCCTCATGAAATTCACATACCTTATGACTCCTTTTGACGAGGTGATCACGATTCCATGTTCAGATTTTGATTTCAACTTGGATTGAGCCTTCAATTTGTGGGTTTAGTGAATTTTAGGGTTTTGAGGATGAGGGAGGTCGCCCTCTCCTGTTCTTGATCGACCAGACATCCAAATGGGGGTGTTTGGTTTTGTTTTTAATTAAAACTAATAATATAAGTTTCAATTTTAACAACATAGGCCCCTCCACTTTTGTTAATCATATGGTTTGGTTATTTTAGCCATATTTGTTCTATTATGTCAAGACGCCAACTAACTAGGTTAATATTCCTAGTTACTTGGTGGGTCCCGGGAGTTATAAACCGTTTTTATTTTAAGTCCCTGTTAGGGGAGGATTTTCTAACAATTAGTGATCCTTATTCGTTATCCTAACTGGTGATCCTTACTTCTGTGACAGGTGGTGATCCTCAGAAGGGCTTTAGGATCAGGATCATGGATCACTTTAAGGATCCTCATACTGACGATTGTTTACATATGTTTTATAACATCTCGCAGGTATAACAAGCTTGACCAAGTCTTAGCGGCATTCTTGGAGAATATTCCCGAAGTATTCTGCACGTGCTAGATCAAAACTAGACGTTATGGAGAACGTGGAGGCTTGGCCCGAAAGTCGGAGAGTTTGTTAACTAGATATTTTTCTTATTTTAAAGGGGTAACGAGCTAGTTAGTGACACTTAGTCATTTTGGCAGTTACACACACTCGCAAACACGCTCATACAAGCTCTCGTTCAAACACTTAGCAATTACTTACACTTTTTACACATTTCACCGTAGTGATCCTTGTACCTAGCTCGTTACTATCCGAAGTTGTAAACGTTTATTCATTTATTTGAGCTTGGTGATCGGTAGTTTCCATCACCCGGGGTTTTTTGTGCCGGAGATCAATTCTTGATCAAGGGCTTTTTCCCCGTATAAATCCTTGTGTTGTTTGTGCATTCCACATTGAAGTGATCCTCATTGTTGTTACACTTTTTGAGCATCATACCCTGTAATCTAGAGTTTGGTTGCAATATTCTCAACAGATTTTTTGACCAAAACAGTTTGGCGCCCACCGTGGGGCAATTGGTGCTTTGTCCTTAGAAGAATTCGCATTTCTGTGCTCATTCCGGTTCATTACTACCAAGCAAATGGCTTCCTCAGCGAAGAATGCTTCAAACTTGATGCCTTCGTTCACTTCTTCACAAGGCGTTCCTCCTTTGCCTCCACCACCTTCTGGATCCCAGAAGAATACAGAGAATGCTGCGAAGAAACCGACTCCCATTTTCTCAAAACCACCTACTTCTTCTGTTTCAACTAACCCTACTACTAATGATCTCTATGCCCTGATTTTGCAGATGAGGAATCATGCACAAGAGCAGGATAAAACCAACGAAAGGATCCTCCGGGAGATTGATGAAATTAAGAAACAGAAGAAAACGGCAGAGGATCATTCCCCACTGATGCCCAGATCTTTGAATTTTGACACTCCGGTGATTACTTCTCAGCCATCAGTGGTTCCAGACATTCAATATGCGGGTGGACCAAAAGGAGTGCACTATGGAACAACAGATATGACCCAGGCACTAGGTTCATATTTCCAGCCAGCAGGATCCTATCCCCAGCATATGGGATCCCTCACGAGTACAGGAGGATATTCAGGAATGCAGCAGCATCAAGGATCCTCCTTCGTTCCAGGATCATCCCAGGTTCAAGGATCCTCCTTCGTTCCAGGATCATCCCAGGTTCAAGGATCCTCCTTCGTTCCAGGATCATCCCAGGTTCAAGGATCCTCCTTCGTTCCAGGATCATCCCAGGTTCAAGGATCCTCCTTCGTTCCAGGATCATCCCAGGTTCAAGGATCCTCCTTTGTTCCAGGATCGTCTCAGTTTCAGGGATCCTTCCAGATGCCAGGATCCTTGAGGAGTTTACAAACAGGAAGTTCAGATGTCCATCAAGGAGATTTTATTCCAATGCAGACCAATGCCTCTACCGGTCCCTCGATCATTCCAGAGTCTCAACAATATGGATTGACCTCTATTCTTCCTAACTTGAATCCAATGGGAGGTAACACTTTTAATAATTCTCATACCACTAACCATGGTCTTATGCAGGATCCAGGTATCAATCATGCCATGGCCAGAGAATTACAAAAGATAAAGGATATGATCTCGAGTGTTCCGGGAGTAGTCAAACCTATTCCAGAGATTGCAGATGGGAGCCACAAGATATCTCGCTTTGCACCACCAATCTGTGATGCTGAGATACCCAAGAGGTTCCATGTGCCTACAATGAAATTGTACGATGGTTCGACGGATCCTGAAGAACACATAGCACAATACAGGGAGAGGATGGAGATCAATCCAATCCCAGAAAAGTTAAAGGAAGCATGCTTATGCAAAGGATTCGGATCCACTCTTACTGGATCAGCTCTCAAGTGGCTGCTAAGTCTTCCTCCCTATTCTATTACCTCATTTGCAAACCTAGTTAACTTGTTTAATATTCAGTTTTCTTGTAGTAGAAAATTTGAACGATTAACTAGTGATTTATATAGGATAACCCAGGGTCATAATGAATCATTAAGGGATTACATTACCAAATTTAGTAAAGAATCCTTAGACATTCCCAACTTAGATATAGCCACGGCTGTTGAAGCCTTCAAAATGGGACTGCTTAGGGATTCGTTATTTTATGATGATCTTGTTATGACACCATGCAGGAACCTAGATGAGGTAAGAACCCGGGCCCTCAGGTTCATTCGGCTAGAGGATGACAAGAGGATTCAGGAGAGGATAACAGGATCCTCAAAGCAGGATAAGCAAGGATCCTCATTCAGAAACAACAAGTTCAGATCCTACAACAAATCTGATAATCAGAACGTGCATTCTATTGATCAAGAAGAGGATGATGAGGATTATCCTCCAATTTCTGAATATTGCTTTAGTGTTGATAACAATGAACTAATCCTTGCCATGCAGAACCTAGGTGATAAAGCTAGGTGGCCAAGAAAGAATGACAGGCCAGCTGCAACTAAGGATAAATCAAAGTGGTGTGCATATCATGAAGATTTTGGGCACCTCACAGAAGAATGCATTGCATTAAGAAAGGAGATTGGATACTTGTTGAGCAAAGGGCATCTAAAAGAGTTGTTGGGTAGGAAAAAGTCAAGGACGCAGGATCCTGAAAGGATCCCTGAGAAGGCTCCAGCCCCTCCAGCAGATGCACAAGTGATAAACTTTATTTCTGGGGGATCCGACATTTGTGGCACATCCTTCTCAGCAGCTAAGAGGCATGCAAAGGAAACTAAAATGGATAATGGAGAAAGACCAGTTCGAACATCGAGTGTCTCCGAAGGAAAAGTCATAACCTTTGATGAAGAGGATCGTACTGATATCCAGGATCCTCATCACGATGGTTTAGTTATTACTCTTTTTATATCTAACTGTTTTGTCCGCAGGATCCTAATAGACGGAGGAAGTTCAGTGAACATTATCCAGCTTGACGTTCTAAAGAAGATGGGTATCCCTGAATCAGAGATCATACCAAGATCCTCCGTGCTCGTGGGATTTAGTGGCGAAACTAAGAACACCCTGGGGGACATTAAACTCCCAATATATATTGAAGGCTTACACTCTTATCAAAAATTTTGTGTTATTGACTGTTTATCTTGTTGTAATGTTATCCTTGGCAGGCCCTGGATACACGATATGAAAGCAGTCCCATCTACTTACCATCAATGTGTGAAGCCCCCTAGTCCTTGGGGAATAGTAAAGATTGATAGCGATCAGCAGGAAGCTAAGAATTGCTACACTTCATCGATGAAACCAGCTTCGAAGTCAAGGGAGCAATAGCAATCAAGGTATCCTCCAAGGAATGTCTTGGAGGCCAGAGAGCAGGATGTGGTAGAAATCCTCATGGATCCTGATGATCCTGGATCCTGAATCCAAAATCTATATCGGATCAGGGATCCTTGGCGAAATGAAAGAAGACCTCATATCCTTCCTCAAAAGGAGAAAGACTACCTTTGCATGGAAACATGAAGACATGACTGGTATATCCAAAGATGTTATCACCCATAAACTCGGCATCGACAGATCCTTCAAACCAATACATCAAAGAAGAAGGAAGTTTGCACCAGAAAGGAATGCCATTATCCAGGAAGAGGTAGAAAAATTGCTCCGGGCAGGTATGATTAGAGAGGTCAAGTATCCAAGATGGCTGGCCAATGTGGTTGTTGTTCAAAAGAAAAACGGAAAGTGGAGGGTATGTGTCGATTTTACCGATTTAAATAAGGCATGTCCCAAGGATCCTTTCCCTTTACCCCACATTGACTCCATGGTGGATGCAACTGCGGGTCATGAACTGTTAACTTTTATGGATGCTTCATCTGGATTTCAACAAATCCAAATGGAACCATCCGACCAAGAGGATACAGCCTTCATGATTCCAACTGGTATATATTGCTATATTGCTATGCCGTTTGGATTAAGAAATGCAGGTGCAACGTACCAAAGGCTGGTGAATATGATGTTCAAGGATCAGATTGGACAAACTATGGAGGTTTACATAGATGATATGGTGGTGAAATCCTTAAAAGCTGAGGATCACCTACGAGACTTGGAGGAAGCATTTGATATCCTTGACAAATATACTATGAAGCTTAATCCTTCAAAATGTCATTTTGGTGTTTAAGCAGGTAAATTCTTAGGATACATGGTGACTAAGAGAGGCATCGAAGCTAGCCCGGAACAAATCAAAGCAATAGTGAACATCAAATCTCCGGCCAATGCTAAGGATGTTCAAAGGTTAACAGGAAGGATAGCAGCCTTGAACAGATTCATATCCAAGTCCTCCGAGAAATGTAAAGAATTCTATGATATCCTAAGGAAGAACAAGAAATTTGAGTGGACGGAGAAGCATGAAAATGCTTTAAAAGCCCTCAAAGATTACCTATCCTCGGCCCCGGCTTTAATGAAACCAGAAAAAGGTGAAGTGTTATCCTTGTATCTTGCAGTATCCTCAAAAGCAGTAAGTGCGGTCCTTGTTAAGGATCATCAAGGTACACAACATCCCGTTTATTATGTAAGTAAAAGTTTACTTGATGCCGAATCCAGGTACTCACACCTTGAAAAACTTATCCTTGCATTAATAATGGCATCTACCAAGTTAAGACATTATTTTGAAACTCATGTTATCATTGTTAAAACTAATTTTCCAATTAAGAATGTCCTCAGGAAACCAGAGATGTCCAGAAGGATGGCTAAGTGGGCAGTAAAGATGAGTGCCTATGATATAAGATATGAGCCTAGGACAGCTATCAAATCCCAAGCATTAGCTGACTTTGTGGCTGATTTCAGTAGTGATCTACAAGAAGAAGCTGAGCTAGAAGTCCAGCAGCTAGAAGAGACCAAGGATCCTTGGATACTCCACACTGATGGATCCTCAAATGTCAAAGGCACAGGGCTTGGAATACTACTAAAATCGCCACAGGGGGACATAATACCCCATTCTATAGCTTGTGAGTTCCAAACCACTAATAATGAGGCTGAATATGAAGCCTTAATTGCTGGTTTGCAAATTGCAAAGCATATGGGGATCAGGTATCTTGAGGTACACGTAGATTCTTTGTTAATTACAAATCACTTTAATGGATCATATGCTGTTAAAGGTGAAAAACTAACCAAATATTTGGAGATAGTCAAAAGTTTGGCACTCTCTTTTGTTTCCTTTAGTTTGTCACAGGTACCAAGGGAAGAAAATACAGAAGCTGATGCATTGGCTAACTTAGGATCATCTTTGAAGATCCCAGAGGATATCAAGATTCCTATTATCCATATCCTGACCCCGGCTATCGAGGATCACCAGACTATGGAGATAGGAGATGATTCTGCAGTTATCCCTAGTGAGGATATTCAATCCTATTCAGGATCCAGATCATGGATCTCACCAATTATGAGATACTTACAACATGGAGAGATTCCTACAGGAGAAAACCCTAGGGCTTTCAAATCTAAGGTATCTCAATTCACAATTATGAATAATATGTTGTATAGACGATCTCTTGCAGGACCATACTTAAGATGCATTGAGGATCCTGAAGTTCAGGAAGTTTTAAAAGACTTCCATGAAGGAGATTGTGGAAACCACACTGGGGGCAGGGCTTTATTTTCAAGGATCCTGAGGACAGGATATTATTGGCCAACCATGAAGAAAGATGCTGTGGAGTATGCCAGAAGATGTGATCCTTGCCAGAGACACAGCAATATCCTTCATCAGCCAGCCGAATTATTGCATCCTATATCCTCCTCTTGGCCATTTATGAGATGGGGTATGGACATAGTTGGCAAGCTCCCTAAGGCACCTGGTGGAAAAGTATTCATGCTAGCTATGACTGATTACTTCTCCAAGTGGATAGAGGCTGAAGCTTTTGCCCAAGTTAGAGAAAAGGAAGTTATATCCTTCATTAAAAGAAATATTATAACTAGATTTGGAATTCCCTCTGAGATTATATGTGATAATGGTTCCCAATTTATTGGGGGCAGAACCACTAACTTTTGTGACAGCTGGGGGATTAGGATGATAACATCAACACCAGTCCACCCACAAGCTAATGGCCAAGCAGAATCATCCAACAAGATCATCATCAACAATTTGAAGAAAAAGCTTGGATCCAAGAAAGGGAAGTGGGCAGAAGAACTACCCTATGTGCTCTGGGCTGACAGGACAACCCCTAAGAATGCTACTGGTCAAACACCATTCTCTTTGGTGTTTGGGGCAGAATCAGTGATCCCAACAGAAATGGTGGTTCCTACTGCTAGAACAAGTACCCGTGATCCTGAGGAAAATGATGAAAACTAGGCTCAAGACCTGGATACTATTGAAGAAATCAGGAATATGGCTAGGATCAGGATGGCCAGTTATCAACAAAGAATGGCTGGTGCTTACAACAAAAATGTCAGGATCAGGAGGTTTCAAGTTGGAGATATGGTGTTAAGGAAAGCATTTCAGAATACCACCAATCCTGCCGATGGAAAATTGGCTCCAAAATGGGAAGGCCCTTATTTGATTGAAGCTGAAGCAGGAAAGGGGGCATATAGATTGCTAACCATGGAAGGTGATTTGCTACCAAGAGCTTGGAATGCTGTTCACTTGAAGAAATATTTCATGTGACAAGGATCCTCGTGGCAGAGGTGATCCTAGTGAAAGGGATATCCTTAAAGGATCCTCAAAGTATCGGTGATCCTTATTCAGGTAATATCCTAATCTTGAACTATTTCATTTCTTTATTTTCTCATATTAGGATAAGGATCATGTATCCTTTATCCATTTCTCACGTGAGTTCAAGTTTTGAAAGTTCAGGTATCCTTAGCACAACGTTGGTTATCCACAGAAGCAATCCGTCTTTGGGTTTAACCCCAGTTATTTGGGCTTGTCCCCAGATTCCGCCTGTAGCGCACGATGATCCTGGTGTAGTTCAAGGCTTTGGGACCAGTACTCGTTCTAGGGGCTGATAATTCCATTGTTCTGGCTATGCTTAGGATCCTACGTATAATGGTAGACGTACCATACATCCGGTCATAAGGTTTCTAACGTTTTCACGTTAGCTAAGGTTTCTAACGTTTTCACGTTAGCTAAGGTTTTGGCATCTTCATGTCACTAAGTTTGGATAGTCGCCAGTTAGGACCATACTCCAGTTTACACACGATCCTTGGGCTTGTCCCCAGTTATCCTTGGGCTTGTCCCCAGTTATCCTTGGGCTTGTCCCCAGTTATCCTTGGGCTTGTCCCCAGTTATCCTTGGGCTTGTCCCCAGTTGCTAACTCTTTTCTTATATTGGCTTAGTCCCAAGTTATGCTCTATTTCAGGTCATTGAAGATAGGCAGTTAGGGATCCTTGATCCTTATTTCACTCTAAGGTTTATCTTATAGTTATCCTTATTATGGTTAGGATTCTAACTTGGATCCTCAGGTATGATCCTTAACTCTTTTGATTCTATTCATTATTCTTTTAAATAACCCTTATACTTGACAACTGAACTTATCAATTTTAAATCATGTCATTTTTTAAAAAAACTTATCTGTTATGGGATATGTGATCCTTGTTCATATCCTAAACTTTTTGGATATCTTTTCTAGTTTTTCAAGGCTTGATAAGTATAAACAAATTGAACATTATAACAGTTGGAAAATAACATACTAAAAGGGATAACAAATACAAGATAAGCGACAAAAGGTTAAATTTTTATTTATTAACATAAGACTAACCCTTTAAAGGTTGTCAAAATTACCTACCCGAGCTTCTACCAGCAAAACGTGGCCCGTCCGCTGGGGTAGGTAAAGGGTGTCCATGATAATGAGTTCAAAGATAGTGCAGGAATATAAAGGCGGCAGGATCACAATGGCTTCATCCCCCAAACAGAGGATCCCTCCACCGATTGCAATCCTGCCTATTGTCCAAAGGATCATACATGATCCTTAATCCTAAAACCTATTGTTCAAAGTACAACCCATGAAATTGTCTTAAACATCACAACCACAAAAAACGACCTTCAAACTAAAAAATTGGGCTCCGGCCTTGGCACATATATCCATCATCGCCCAATTGTGCAGCTCACACCTTGGCTGCATCACCACCAGCATCATCACCACCAGCCTGATCCTTCCCACTGCCACTTGCCTCAATTGCCAGGACATCAGCTGCCTCCTCCTCATCATCCTCAAGATCTGCCAACCTTGCCTTCCAGCCTTCAACATCCCAGCTGCTTTTGTCGAAACTAGGATCTTGAGCTTCCTGGGCCATCTTCAACTTAGTCTGATACATTGTGATGGCAGCAGAGAGCTTGGTATTTTCGATGAGGTCATGCTTTTCATAATCAAAGTTGACCAGCACCTTGGCCATTTCCTGCTTGGTATCCTGGAGTTCCTTCCGAGCATCAGCAAGTGCAAGATCTTTGAGCACGGCAACTTGTTGGAGATCAGCTATTTTCTTGTCCAGCTCCTCAACATTGCCCACGTAATCCTCTATCTCAGCAAATTTCTGCAGAAAGAAGATAAGGCAGTTCAAGGTCAAGTGATCCTCATAAGAGTAGGATACCTAGGCAAAGTTAAGGATCCTTACATCATTGAAGTATTCAAGGAATTGGTGGCGGATCAGTGGCAGCCCATGAAGATCTTCAGCATCAGAAGTTTTCCTTTTCTTGACACCCTTTCCTTTAGTGGGTGCCCTTGGAATGGAGATGCTAGGACTGGTAGTGGACCTCTTCTTCCTGGGTCGTACGAGATCAAGATCAGCTGTGTTGAATTGGGAAACAGGCTTGACAGGTTTTCCAGCGCCTACACATTCAAAGCAAGATGAGTATCCTTATCCTATTTCAATTTATCTATTTATTTTAATATTTAAACTATGCAAAAGACAGGATACTTACTCGACATGGTAATGGAACCTGAGGATACTTCTTGTGAGTCTTGGGTGTCTATCTTGAATGTCCTTGTTTCAGGATCAAGCTTCCAAAAAGCAGCGAGCCTATCCTTGGTTTCAGGTGATGTGCGGATACGTGAAACGGTGATAGCTGCAAAACAAGAAAGCAAAAATATAAGTTATCCTTGCAATCAAAGAAAGTTCCTGGTGATCCTTATCAGGATCCTCCATCCTACCATGGGTAGCCCAATTTTTAGGAAGATCCTTTCCATCCTGGATAGAATCTCTCTTGACAAAGAAAAAGCGACGTTTCCAGTCTTTGTCATTCTTGGTGACTTTCAGAAGAGGATGATCTGCACCGGGTTTTCGCTTGAACAAATAACGATGGGAACCAAAAGTAGTGAGATCATACAGCTCCGCCAATTCTGACATGCCCAAAGCAATGCCTTCTTGTTCGATGATCCTCTCCAGGGTATACAAGACCCTCCAAATCATCGGCATGGCTTGGATATAAGAGATGCCGGTAAGGGAAAAGAAGGATTGTGTAAACTCTGGGAAAGGATAGGTGTATCCTATGGTGAATGGAGTGGCTGGAAATGCAACCCATGTTTCTGAAACATAGTCGCTAAGGGTAGTAGGATCAAAGGGTCTGATAAAGGCATTCGCCGGAAAACAGCAACGGATTCTGTCTATCTGTGCGTCGTTAAAACAACACTTTTCATTCGCTGAGTCCTTGATGATTTTCTGACTTTCCAAAGGGCTATCCTTCTTGTGATCTTTGCCCGGAGAACTTCGGAGCAACATCTTTGATGGAAAGATAAAAACAGAGCAAGAGAGGGGAAAGGATAGAGAAAGAGAATACCTGAACGTCTTCGGAATGTGGATTATAAAGGGAGTTTCTCTGAAAATTTAAATGCATTTGATCCTATCTATATCTGTATTTATAATCATGATCTTGCAGGTTGTCACTTCCGTGACATCATCATCGCAACGGCTAGTTCAAAATTAACGGCTATATATCCGTTAGTTTGTTACGGATAAGATCAAGAAAACATAACTCGCTAATTTTACAATTTCACTCCTTATATTTTGGGGGCAATTGTTAGGGGAGGATTTTCTAACAATTAGTGATCCTTATTCGTTATCCTAACTGGTGATCCTTACTTCTGTGACAGGTGGTGATCCTCAGAAGGGCTTTAGGATCAGGATCATGGATCACTTTAAGGATCCTCATACTGACGATTGTTTACATATGTTTTATAACATCTCGCAGGTATAACAAGCTTGACCAAGTCTTAGCGGCATTCTTGGAGAATATTCCCGAAGTATTCTGCACGTGTTAGATCAAAACTAGACGTTATGGAGAACGTGGAGGCTTGGCCCGAAAGTTGGAGAGTTTGTTAACTAGATATTTTTCTTATTTTAAAGGGGTAACGAGCTAGTTAGTGACACTTAGTCATTTTGGCAGTTACACACACTCGCAAACACGCTCATACAAGCTCTCGTTCAAACACTTAGCAATTACTTACACTTTTTACACATTTCACCGTAGTGATCCTTGTACCTAGCTCGTTACTATCCGAAGTTGTAAACGTTTATTCATTTATTTGAGCTTGGTGATCGGTAGTTTCCATCACCCGGGGTTTTTTGTGCCGGAGATCAATTCTTGATCAAGGGCTTTTTCCCCGTATAAATCCTTGTGTTGTTTGTGCATTCCACATTGAAGTGATCCTCATTGTTGTTACACTTTTTGAGCATCATACCCCGTAATCTAGAGTTTGGTTGCAATATTCTCAACAGATTTTTTGACCAAAACAGTAATGTACTGGAAAATGTACTTATTTTCATGCGTAAGCCCTTAACTTTATAGGTCATGGTATTGTACATTATTATGTATTCACATATACCAGTTAGCTTTATAGTTTAGAATTTTAAATGAAGGCATGCATCTTTAGGAGTTCTTGTGATTATTCCACAATAATAGATTAGTCTTAGGAAAAACTTAATCTGGAATGACCTTTTGGATATAGCATTTATGTTAGAGAGTTCTTGATTATCATAAGAGACATCGTGTTCGATTTGTCCTATTAATCATGTTCTACTTTTCTTCTGTAGTAATCATTATCAGAAGAGAGCAATAGGATTATCGTGTGTTAAGAAATAATCAAGGATTTAATTTAAGAGCTAATTCTTATAGAAACTTTAAATAAAGCAAAACATTTTAGGTTTAAGAATTAGAGTGGATGAGATATAGATTTATAGAAGAAAATTATAGTGAGTAAAATTATGGGTACTAAGAAATAAGGCAGACGAAATGATCATAAAATAAAAACAAAGGATCATTAATCTAAGGATCATTATGTGAAGAGGTTGTGATATGTCTATTACTAACATCAAAATAATAGACTTATTTAGAGTTCTACTTAAACGAAGACAAATCAGCTTTGGACAGAAGTGTAATCATTTAAGCATGTGTGCAAAGTATTTGTGACAAATCAGCTTTGGCCAGAATTGAAACAATCACTTTAGTTATGCACTCATTAAGTATGCCATCTATGAAGGAATTAAAACAGCTTTGGCCAGATATTAAGACATTCATGTTTATGATGCACACTTAACCTAGCTTTCGTAATACTTGGATGATAAGTAGATGTATCAAATCAGCTTTGGCCAGAAATGATACATCAGAAGCTCATTCAAGTAAAGCCAATTTGGTTTTGTAAAACATTATTTGATCCTTATTAATTAACTAAGTAATTACAAAAACCAATTATTTAGTAGCAAACCACCTGTTAGCGCGGTGAGTTCGCTGGGGGGTGCAGGGGGACAGCGTGCTCCCGCACAGGGTTCGGGGCGGAGTCCCGAGCTAAATCTTAGTTCACATTAAACAGCCTAAAATAATGAGGTTTCAGGTGAGATCTCGACTCAATTATGAGGTCTCGAGTGAGGTCTCGAGTCAAGTCTCAACTCATCTTACAACATTATGAGGTCTCGACTCATTAATGGTCTCGAGTCGCAACCTCAGTGTCTCGAGTCATAATCATGGTCTCGACTACTGTGTTTTATGAGATCTCGAGTGCTTGATGAGATCTCGAGTCGCAACCATGGTCTCGAGTTGTGAAGATTGAAGCCCTTAGTCGAAACCTCAGTGGTCTCGAGTCGAAACCTTATGGTCTCGAGTCGAAATCATTGTCTCGAGTTGTAAACATTTGAGAACACTTATGATTTCGAGTTGAGGCCTTGTGGTCTCGAGTCGAGATCTTGGTCTCAAGTCAAAACCTGATGGTCTCGAGTCCACTGCTACTGCTGTTAATGTAAAAGCATAACTGAAAATTCGAATTCTAAGGGATTTTGAGATATGGTTTCCTGTTTTAATGATGATCTAATTTTGTCAAATATTTCGAAATTTTTTATCTGATTATCAATTAACAGTTTTCGAATAAACTTAAAAGATAAAATTGGATCAAACAGAAAAAACACTCATCAATCCTAATTAAATTCCAAAACATAAAGGAATTTTCGAATTTTCCTAAGAACATATTATGAACCCTAACAATAAAACATAAATTTTGGAAACCCGAAACCTGAATTTTAAGGGTTTTCTAAACAGATTTCGTTAATAAGCTTACACGTTTTGATTTCGAGATATTTAAAACAAATTCTTTTCCTCGAAACAGTGATCTCGAGTGGATCTTTAAGACTCGAAACCGGCTGTTAGGTTTATTAAGTTATCAAAATTCCGTTTTCCAGATTTCTATCCCATAATTGATGGATACGAAAACAGAACTGACTAATCAACATATGCTCTGATACCACATGTTGATCAGTTCTGTTTTAGGTATAATGGAAAACATGAAAACATACATTTGATTGCATCGGCACAGGCCAGCAGAGAATCCAGATGGAGACACACCAACAGTGTTTGACATGATTGTCAGCTTGGTCTGGTTCCTCCTTAGGGTGCAATCTAATGATGGTGATTATGAAAACCGAATAAGGGAGTTCGGCTATGGGGATGGAGGTCGATATTGATTTTATGATTATTAGGTTATGTGTCTAACCCTAGAACCTTAACATAAGTCTCCTTATATATGCACCCAAAGAGGAAACCCTAATTAGTTAATAAGGGTAATTAGGCCCATCAACAATTACCAACTAATTATTTAATAGGTTGTTATATATTTTGATCCATATAATGTAAATGATTATAATGGCTACTAGATTAAATATAATATAGAGTGAATTGCAAGAATTGTCCTTTATCTTTATGCCTCTTTGCAGGCGGTGTCCTTTATGTTTAAAATTGACGAGTTTTGTCCTTTATGTTTAAAAATAAAGCACGTTTTACCCTTTGGGCCTAACCCAGCTAGTTTTTTTCATTAAATCTTGTCATGTGCCTTGCACATGAGGGCAATTTTATCATTTTAACGAAGCAGGGACTAAATGTGTAAAAAGATATAAATTCTCTCTCCCCCTCTCTCTTCTCTCTCCATCTCTCTCTCTCTTCTCTCTCTATATCACCTGTCATCCTCAATAAATCACCTCTCAAAAACACCACCACCACCTCCTTCAGTTGCTCGATTAAATAAACACACTGCCCTCATCTCTTATCTCGCTGCTCTCTCTGTGCCCCTAGATGACCGTCGGCCATCATTCTGAGCAGTGGCGTCTGACAAAACAACAGGTGGTGGAAGAGGTGTTTTTGTGAGGTTGGGTGACGGCGTAAGGTGGAGATGGCGAAGGAACCAACACAGGCGACGGAGGCGCTGTGGTGGTGTGTGGCCGACGAATCGAACTGAGAAGGGGAGAGGTATTCAGTGGTGGTCAGTGGCGGCGCATCTAGGGTTCCGTCATAACCGCCACCAAGCGTTTGATTCTAACAGTAGTACACCGACGATCATACTCTTCAACTTGCTAATCTTGAAATTTATTAGGTGGATGGGAGTTTAGCTAAAAAGGGCTTCAACAGTTGGTGTTTTCGTGGGGTTGGAGGTTTTGAAACAAGTGAATGAAGTTGGGTGGCTGATGACATAGGCAAATGAATAATTAAATGGGGAAGGTTCAAGTTAGTGGTAACAGATTTGTGTATGATGGATGAAATTGCAGCTTTGATTTTGGTGGGGTTTCAACAGACATGTGTGTGTTTGTTGATTAAGATAAAAGGAGTGTGACGGTGGGTGGTTAACGGCTGGGAAAAAGAGAGATAGATGGGTGGGTTGGGTTGGAGGTGGTGATAAGTGGTGGTGAGAGCAGGTGGTGGTAAGTGGTGGTGGGTGGATGGTGGTGGTGGTGGATGGTGATAGAGAAAGAAAGAGAGAACTTTTTATTTATATATATTTTATTTTTTTTATTTCTTTTGTTTTAAATGTTTTGGTATTTAAGTTATTTATATATTTAGTTCCTAGAAAGATGAAATGACAAAATTGCCCTCACATGCAAGTCACATGGCCAATGATCTCTAGATCAAGTGGTGGAAGACTTGCATTTCTCTTGAGAGATGCAGGTTCGACTCCCACTTGGTGCAGAATGAGACACTGGTGGTCAATGATAGGAGACCCAGGGAAACCTGGGTTGGATCCTTGAGCCAAACGGGTTTTACCGGTAATTTCACCGTCGTGCCTACGGGCGGGTGGGTTACCGGGTTTTCCCCGGAATTGGTGATGGACTCGGGTTACTCTCGGAATACTCCGTTTGTCTAGTGGGTGCCCCAAGAGTGCTCGGGATTGAGTTTGTTGGCCGTTCAAAAAAAACATGCAAGTCACATGACAAGATTTAACGAAAAAAACTAACTGGGTTAGGCCCAAAGGGTAAAACGTGCTTGATTTTTAAACATAAAGGACAAAACTCATCAATTTTAAACATAAAGGACACCGCCTGCAAAAAGGCATAAAGATAAAGGACAATTCTTGCAATTCACTCTATAATATAAAAATATATTTAATCTTACAAACACAACCAAAAGAATCAAAGAATAGAAGTCATCATGTTCCAAGAAAATACCATTTTACTTCGGTTTGGAAAAAAATGGAATATTTTAGTGTAAACCTTGTATGATTTGTAAAAAAAAAAAAAAAAAAAAGTGGGAATTATTGAGAATCTAGCAAAATAGTGTATTATTTATAAGACCATCCACAATGCGGATGCTTGTGAGCCCACGAACGCCTAGATGGCAAGCCATGGATGAAGGACCTACAGACGGACCATTGTGTGGGTGAATCATGGAGATACCCGTGGTCAAAGAAGGGTACAAATGCATGGGTAGGTAAGGGGTTGTGTTATTATTATTATTATTATTATTATTATTATTATTATTTAAATCTGGATTTTAATGTTATTTAAAATTTAGTTTTTTTTTATTTTGTATACCATAAAAAAATAAATACATAAACTTACAATATTGTTAATGTTAAAAGAAATAAAAGTAAATTATAGAAAAAAATCATTTTAAAATATGTTAAACAAGGGCAATCCTAACTATGATGATGTAACATCCTAAAATATTACTATGGATTTGAAAATTGGATCATGGATTAAAAGCCCATTATGGGAGAATGAACACTAGGGTTGTAAACAAACCGAACGAACAAGAACAAGGCCTTGTTCATGTTCGTTCGTTAAAAAAATAATGTGTTTACGAACGGTTCATGAACACTTACCAAACAAGATTTTATGTTTGTGTTCGTTCATTAAGGATATGAACGTGTTCACGAACAAACATAAAATCAACGTAGACGGTGGATACTAGAAATGTATGGCCCGAGGGAGCAGCGCTAGTGCTTAAATAACTAGTAGTGGAGCAAATGTTAGTGTATTCATTGATGTGAATAATGAGGAAGAAGGGGAAACGGTGCAAAAACAAGGTGAGAATATTGTTAGGGTATTAAATTAAAGAACATAAATGTTTAAATAAAATAAATAAATGTACAAAAATCATTCATGAACAACATAACAAACGGACATGAATGATTGTAAGTGAACAACCGTTCTTGAACACCTTACCGAACGTTCATGAACACAACTGAACGAACGAGACCTTTGTTCGTGTTCGTTCATTTAACTAATCGAACGAAAATTCTTGTTCATGTTCGTTCAATTAATAAACGAACAAACATTAACGAACTTCCCACCGAACCGAACGGTTCACGAACTGTTCGTCGAATGTTCAGTTCGTTTACAGCCCTAATGAACACCATAAGGGCCCTTGAGGGCATTATGATAATTTTGCATCAAACCCATAAGATGGAAAGGAGCATAGGTAACCTTATCATCATTTCTTATACTTTGTATTTTCACATCTTCTTGAGAGAGAAAGCTAGAGGGAGATAGCTTGGACTCGAGTCAAAACTTGCACATGCTATGTATTTTCTAAAGGGGTTCATCTTCTTGAGTTGAGTTCTCCATTAGAGATCAGAAACATGCTCAAGTGGTCGCATTTTCATTGCTCAAAGAGGGTTTGAACTTCGCGAAGAAACAAAGTGAGAATCACGTTAAAGTTTGTATTTTTACGTTGGTTCATGCTTCAAATGATTTTATACGAAGGTTGTTATGAATTTCCAATATTAAAGTTAGGATCTTGACGTGAAACAAGCTCGGATTTGGGAGTAGCCTCCACTGTTGCTCGCTAGGGTTCTGAATGCACTTTTCACATGATTAGTTATTGCATGTATTCTCTTATATGCTTGTAATGTTTTTTATAAAAATATTCTTGTGTTTACAAGTTCATTAATCTTGGTACGAATTTTAATTATTTGTTGAATTTGTAGAATAATGATTAAGAAACGAAGCAATCAAAATGAAAATTGAGGCCAAAATAAAAATTAGTGAAAGTAAATCTGAAGAAAAAAAAGAGAGGAAAACTTTTGTTAACAATCACCATAGCGGGCTAGCGGATGTGTAGAAGTCCGCTATCAATTCCATTCGACGGATGAAATTTGTTTCAAAATGTTCATAGCGAACCGCCAAGGAATTTGGTGGCGGTCCACTACGATGTTAGCCGCCTTTCAATTATGACATGGCATTCACCACGTGTAAGAAGATGCGTGGTGGACCGCCAAGGGTCTAGTAGCATTCTAGAACCGACTTGTTGAGTAGAAATATTAGGGTTTACCTATTTAAGTCGTTTTGACGGCATTCTTCACACACTTTCAACCATAGACAATTATTTTGAAGGTGTCTAGAGATTTTGGAGCAGAAGGTAAGGTTTTGAGGCTTAATTTGAAGAATTTGAGTGCTTTTCAATTGTTCTTTCATCTCTTTATGTTTGTTTTCGATTTCAATCCATTCTATAACCTGTTTCAAAAATGTTTTATACTTTTTTATGGATTTAGTTTGCTTACGAATGTCATGAGTAGCTAAACATTTAAAACTACTTAGACTTGTAATAAATATTGTGTAAACATGATTGTTTTCAGTTTTGGATTAATCAGTTGGCTAATGTTTTCGTATAGGATCTTTCAAAATTCATTTAAATAAAAATAAAAACACAACTAAAAATCCAAAATAAAAAACCAACAACTTTTTTAAAAATAGAAAAAAAATACTACTAATCTGATAAACGGCTCGTCGGCCAACCATATTTTCCCGCAATTTCTCGTTTGAAGGCTATAAAGACTTTTGACACTTCGAGGTCGAGATTGTCGTGTGACTTAATATACGTCTCAAAGTCTATTTCTCTCGACGCTTGGGCGACACTTTCGCGTTGTTCCTGAATCAAGGCTGCAACTGCGAGGAGATTTTGTTGTCTAGAATTGTTCAAAGCTTGCATCCTCACTTCCTTATTTTGCTCGTAAGCTTCTATTTTCTCGCCTACAATTCTAGTTTGGCTAGACGAACCGGGTGTCTTGACATGTGCCCTTCTCTTGGGTTGTGTTGGGCTAACTTCCTGGTTCAACTTCGGCACCGACTTATCGATGCACCGAAGTTAGCCGAATCTAAGGATTTTCTCTTGTTGAAATTCAACCGGAATCTTCGTTCAACAACTCGATTTGACTCCATTTTGCAAACTCTATACAAACATTCCAAGCCCGAATGTACTTCAAAGCTTGTTTGTGTTTTTCTAGATAATATTGAAGCACCCTTTCCATAACATCTAAATCGTTACACCCGCTTCTACGTAAGCAATCCTATATGGTTAAAATAAAAATTAGAGTAAAGTTCCGTTTTGCTCCCTGTGGTTTGGTCCAATCCTATAAAAATAGCCATTTTTCTCCTTGATGTTTCGGTTTTGTCGCCAGTTTGCTCCACGGCCTTAACTCCATCCATATTGTATGTTAACTGAAAGGGTATTTTGGTAATTACAAATATAAAATAAGGGTACTTTGGTAATTTATATTTAAATGTAAAGTATTAATATATATATATACACACACATAACAAATACATACACTATAGCAAAGCAAGTAAAAAAAATCACACATATACATACACACATCCTGTACGTATAAATTTCTCATTTCGTACCATGTTCATCTCCACCATCATCTAACCACGATAATAGAACAAACCAAATATCATACAAAAACCCTAATTTTGACTTTTTTTTCTACATTCTCTCTTCATCAAATGCTATCTCTTCTTCACATCAAACAAACTCAACAATCCTTTAATGGAAGTAGCAACAAACCGAAGCAGAGCCGTACTTCAGGTAGCTGTATTTTCTCTAATTTGCAGCTTTTCGTTCGTTTTCGCTGGAGATATTGTTCATCTCTCCTCTCTCTTCTCTCTTGCTTCTCCATCACCAGCCACTATCACCACCTTCAACCTTCACTTCTGACACCCACCACCATCGAATCGAATCTGAGCAAAATCAAACCTCTTTACCAAAAAAAAAAATCTAGCCAACACCAAACCCTAGCAAAACCATCACCTGTTGCCGCCACCACCACCACCAGCAGTCGACCACCATCTCACCCCCTCTCTCTTATACCCTTTTCTGACGGCACCACCAGCAAATAACGCCATGTTTTCTAGCCAAACCACCACAAAACCCAGATCCAACCTCAAACCATTGACAGACGGCAGCGATGGTTGTCGTCCAGGGTTCCGGCGATGGTTGATACCTGTACTCCTTTTTTCAGATCCTAATACGTCTTTAGGGCTTTAATCTCCTTCTCTGATCTTATTCTTTTGGGAAGAAATGATTTTTATACCATTATTAATTTTATTGCATGTGAAGGGGAGAAGGTGGTGGTGTTGGGTATAATTTTTTTACATTCTTCATTAGAATAGTGATGCGTTGGACGTAGGATTTGGGGGTTTTTAATAAGTAAATTAAGAACATATTGTGACCCATGATTGGATCTGATAATCGTGGACAGAACCCAACAAATGGTGTGTATAAAGTGAAGAAGATGAAGATTTGATTGTGTTATGTATGAGAGGGAATATGAACTGCAGGGTTACAAAGGCTGGATTTTTGTTTATTAATACGATATATATATATTACCAAAGTACCCTTATTTTATATTTGTAATTACCAAAATACTCTTTCAGTTAACATACAATATGGATGGAGTTAAGGCCGTGGAGCAAACTGACGATAAAACCGAAACATCAGGGAATAAAATGAAATTTTTTAAAGGATTTGGGCAAAACCATTAAAACAACCAAACCACATGGAGCAAAACGGAAGTTTACTCTAAAAATTAATATACGAATGTAATTAAAAAGAAAAAAACGTTAAAATGTAATAAAAAAATATAAACAGAGTAATTAAAAAATAGAGTAAACTGCCAGAATGGTCCCTGAGGTTTGGTCACTTTTGTCACTTTAGTTCAAAATTCAAACCTTTTGAATCTGGGTCACTATAGTTTCAATTTTGTTGCCATTTTCATCGAAAATCAAAATCTGGTCAGATTTTTCAGTTGACATTCAGTTTTTTTTGTCTTTTTCCCTCCATTTTAATGAAGGGCAAAATGGTCAGATTTCGTTAATTTGTTATAATAAAACGTTAAAAATACCATTTTGCCCTTCATTAAAAGGGAGGAAAAAGACAGAGAAGTTGGATGTTAACTAAAAAAATCTGACCACATTTTATTTTGGATGAAAATGGCAACAAAAATGAAACCACAAGGACCCAGATTTAAAAGATTTGAATTTTAGACTAATATAACAAAAGTGACCAAACCTTAGGGACCATTTTGACAGTTTACTCAAAAAAATAAATTTGTACCGGTTGAATGAAAAACCCATTGGACTAATTCATATTAGTTAACATTAGAGTCCATTTAGAGTTTAGTTGATCGTACGACTAGTACGACTAGTCGCTACTACAACCAAGCGCAATGTAGTGTTTACGAATGGATTTCCACAAACCATTTTTTTTTGTTGGTTTCCTTTTTCCCGGTCGTACGTTACGTGGACATATGCTTGAGGCAACAATTCTTCCTCTTCGGAAGTCCAATCCACCCGCAAGGCTCGATTAACGGATTTCCTCTTTTTCTTGTCTTTACCTTTAACCACATCCTCCTTGACATGCTTGTCACTTGCCACGTTCATTTCCTCAAAGTTAGCTTCAAATTGCGTTTCTTGGACGTATTCCTCATCATCATCAATGTCATAACGAAGCGGTGGTTGTCGTTTCACATTATCTTCTTGATAATGAGATGGGTTCGTATACGTTGCAAACGCATCAAAGTTATTCATCGCTTTTGGATAGAAATCGAGCCGAACCAGTGAAACCATAGGTAGGTTGTTAAACAAATTGTTTGGTTGTTGCCCATACATACAGGGCGTTAGAAGGGGTTGCGTTGAAATATGTCGCGTGGGTTTGTGTGGTATATACGTGTCACCAACAAAACCACCACCTCGACTCGAACCAGCGCATCGTTTGCTAGTATCGCGTCTCAATTGCTCGAACCGGCACCTTGGGATTTTTTTTTTGTGAATCCATTGAAATGAGGATGAGTTAGAGTGAAATGGTTTATCTTAGGATTTGGAGTGGATATGTGAATCGGTGTGATTTAAAATGGGATTGGTAGATATATATATATATATATATATATAGGGAGAAGATCATGCGAGAACCACCTCTTATTGCGAGAACCGCGAGAACCAATGTTAACACAACCAAAAATGCCTAAAAATAGCTAAAAATCACACAAAAAATTTTTATTTGATTTTTTTAATATTTTTTATGTTAAAATCGCTACTTTTCGAAGCAAAAAATAAAAAAATATTTTTTTTTAAATTATTATTTTTTTTTTTGCTTCGAAAAGTAGCGATTTTAACATAAAAATATTAAAAAAATCAAAAAAAAAAATTTAGATTTTTTTTTTGATTTTTTTTGATTTTTTTTAGATTTTTTTAGGTTTTTTGGGGGTTTAGTTTTTAGCATTTTAGATTGGGGGGGGGGGGGGGGTTTAGGTTTTTTTGGGGGTGGGGGTGGGGGTTAGGTTTTTTTGGGGGTGGGGGTGGGGGTTTTAGTTTTTAGCATTTAGCTTGGGGGAGGGGGGGGGGGTTAGGTTTTTTTTAGTGTTTTTTTAGGTTTTTTTAGCTATTTTAGGTTGTGTTCACATTGGTTCTCATGGTTCTCACAATACATGGAGTTCTCGCATGAGCCCCTCCCTATATATATATATGTATATATATATAGAGAGAGAATCATGAGAAAACTACATATAAATAAGAAAACTATCTAAAAAAGCTAAAAAAAATACTATTTTTTACAGTTTTTTTATAAAAAAGAATCGTTATTTTTTATATATAAAAAAATTTCAAAAAAAAAAACTTGTACTGCATATGTGCATTATATCTGTATTAAACATGTGCATTACATGCTTAAAATTAGTTTTTTGGGTCTAGTTTAGCTTTTATGATTAGTTTTTTTGGAGGTTTAGGATTAGGTTTTTGGGTGTGTGTGGGGGGGGGGGGGGGGGAGGGGGGTTTAGGTTTAGGGTTTAGTTTTAGGTTTTCGGGAGGGGGTGGGGGTTAGGTTTTTGGGGGTGTCGGTGGGAGTTAGTTAAGTGGTTTAGGCTTTACGTATTAGTGCACATATGCAGTACAAATTTTTTTTTTTCATATATAAAAAACAGTGATTTTTTAATAAAAAATTGTAAAAAAAATTTTGGTATGTTTTTTCGGTTTTTTAGGTTTTTTTAGTTAGTTTTTTGGTTTTCTCATTTAAACTAGTTTTCTCATGATCCATCTCCTATATATATAGAGAAGGATTCGTTAGGAATCACCCTTTATTGCGAGAACCAATGTAAACACAACCAAAAATACCTAAAAATAGCTAAAAAAGACACAATTTTTTTTAAATATTTTTTATAAAAAAATCGCTATATTTCGTTACCAAAAAATGTTTTGTTAAATATTAAAAAAAATTGTGTCTTTTTTTTTTATTTTTTTAGGTTTTTTTGGGGTTTAGTTTTTAGCATTTTAGTTTGGGTGGATGGTGAGGGGGGGCGCGGGGGAGGTGGGGGGATTTAGTTTTTAGGATTTAGCTTGGGGTTTTTGTGGTGTGTTCACATTGGTTCTCACAATAAAGGTGGTTCTCAAATGAACCTTACCCTATATATATATTGAAATTGATTTTTTTAAAAGCGCAATGGTCGAAAGAACCGTTTAACGGTCTCTTCGACCTCGCAAACAACAACCAGCGCACGGGTTAGACCACCCGGATGGGTGGCGGTGGTGTTGTGGCACGGCTTCAAACCCGGGGGAGGTACCCGTGAGGGTGCCCCATCCCCCTTAGAACATGCTTATTTTTATCTACAATTTGATAAATACAAACGGAAACATAGTTGCATCTTTTCCATAAAAATTGTACTAATACCATCCGAACAAAATCAATACCGATACCGTATTCGTTTTTAATAATATCAATCATAAGAATTTCTTCATTTTGTGCAACACGTTACTTGAAAACAACTTCTGTGAAACCAATCTTTAGTTCTAGCCCTCCATATCTTGCTCACACTCGCCAGACTGAAAAAATTATATATGCTAGCTGCTAAAGTATTAAAGGTTATGCATATTCAGTACATAGCCTATATAATAACAATATCAAACATCAACCATTTCTGAAAAACTATAATGATCATGACCTCTTTTCTATATAACATGAAATTCCTGCATTTTACCCCTTGATGTAAAAACTCAGCCACATTTAATGCGTAGGTAGTGATGATAGCATCTTTTAAGGTTCCAATATGTGAGTCCAAAGTGGAGAGGGTAAAATAGATGCCACATCTTACACTACCATTTGTACGTATACAAATAAACAGTGTTTTCACCTTCTATATTATACACATGTAAGCATCAAACTTTAAAAGAATTAAGAAAACAAGAACTGGTGTACTTTCAGGGGGCTACGGCTAGTGGCAACACCTTCCAAAACTGTGTTTTAACTGGTATTCAACCTAGTGGATTTCGAGGAAATTGGCGTAGAGACTTTTTATAAGGTTGTGTATAAGTAATCTTAAGTTGGTGCTAATTTTTGTTATCTCTTTGTTCCTCCACATGTTGCTAAGTGTGGTTTACTACTATATTTATTAGGACTTTTGTATGGTGGTTGTTTTATTTCTCTTAGGCACATTTTACATGTATAACTAACTATAATGTACTCGTAATAGAAAGTTTTTGGAATTGATGGTCTCGTCATGGAGCAACCTTTCTACCCCTTGGATTAGTTGAAAGGTTTGTGTTCGTCCAAATAGCTTCGGAAAATGCTTATTTACTTAGTATGGCCTAATTCCATGATGTGGGGATGATAACTTGAATGAATAACTCGTATGTAAACCGATGAGAGTGCAAAAGAACGTTTGAATAACTTATATAATAACTCACAAAATAATTATCATAAATCTTTCTAATAATCTAGTTTTTTATATTTTATATTGTTGGTTTTTATTAGTTATTTTAATTAAGTCGAATGTGTTGTGTTGACCGAAATCAATAATTCGGTTATGTTTTATACTTCATTGAAGAAGAGCCTGGTCAATATTCCGGTTACTTTGACCGAACTTAATGAGTAAGCTACTAAAACAATATATAAATAGAGACTCGTTTGACCGAACTTAATGAGTAAGCTACTAAAACAATATATAAATAGAGATTCGTTATATTGTTAGGGACAACTTTTAAAATTATAATAAATTCTCTCATATGGGGTTATATCGCTCAGAGTCTGGGAGAAACATTTGATCTGTCTCCCGTCAGAAGGCGGTGATTGAATGCTTGAAAGGCCCCCATGCGCAAGACTTTTTGACTGTTATCCCGATCGAGGGGCTAGGGCAATGCATGTCGGCTGTTGAGTATAGGACTATCCTCAAATACCGGCCGATGATCCCTATGTATCCAGAAGACGAAACCTGCCCAATCTGTCGTAAAGCCTACATGGATAAATACGGGGAGCATGCTGTTCATTGTAAGGAGCTTCCTGGTTTCAAATATCGGCATGACTGGGTGAGAGATGTTTTGGGGGACATCTTGAGGAGAGCGGGGATTTCTGCGAAGAAGGAGGCCCCTGTGAATTTCCTTACAGACCCCATGGAAGGGAGATCTACACTGAGACCAGCGGATCTGCTCGTCTTTGGCTGGGCAGGAGGGAAACATGCTTGTGTGGATCTCACAGGAGTCTCCCCCTTAGCTGGTTTAAGGGAAAGCGGGTTTGTAGCAGGACAAGCTATAAGGAAAGCAGAATAAAAAAAGGTGGATAAACACGCTAAAGCATGTGCTGATAACCAACATGCATTTGTCCCCTTCGCCTTCTACACCTTTGGCTCCCTAGCTCCAGAAGCTATCCGTTTGTTGACTAGGGTCCAAAATGTTGTCCATAACAGTTGCTCATCAACAGGGGGCAGGGGTTTGTCTTTAATAGGCTAGGGTTTGCTATTCAGAAAGGGGTAGCGGCACAGTTTGTTGCTCGCTTACCTGCAATATTGATGTAAAATGCACTTATTTTTAATAAAAATTGGATGACTGGATTAGAAAAAAAAAATATGGGGTTTTTATCTAAACATTTGCTCGAATGTAACTAGCCCGTCCTGTGTCAGGTGGTATAACTATAAGAGCTTGTTAGTATCTCAGGGGCGGATGTAGTGTATTATTGTGAGGGTAGCACCCGCTACCCCTCGACTTTTCAAGCGAAGAGCAGTTTTGTTTATTACGCTACCTCTGAAATTCAGTTACGTTTACTCTTCAATATTTAAAAAGCCTAACACCCTTATCATCTCAAAGTTTATTAAAAGCTCACTAGTTAGAAATGGTTTTCGAAAGGAAAAAAGAGCTGAACGTGAACATAGCAACCACAGCCAGCAACACCCTGCACCTCCACTGTCACTAGGGGTGCAAATGAGCCGAGCCAAGCCCGAGCTCAACCAGGCTCGAGCTCTATTAAATTCTGAGAGCTTGGGCACGGCTCGGTTCGAGCTTTGTTTTCAAAGCTCGGGCTCGGCTACTATATCATCTATTAATTAATATATAAAATAAAACTAATATAAATTATAGATCGACTCGTTTAGGCTCGCGAGCTCGATAAGTGAAGCTAGGGCTTGTCTACTAAACAAGCTTATTTTTAAGTTTGAGCTCGGATCGTAAACAATTTTAATAAGGCTCCATGAGCCTGACGAGCTTCACATGCCAGGCTTGAACTCAGACTTAATAAATATACGAACTTTATTTTAGGCTCAAGCTCGGTTCAGCTTGTTTCGAACTTTTTCTGAGGTCGATCTCGAGCAGCTCTGCTTGGCTCGTTTGCACCCTTAATTATCACAACTCCTCCTTCGCCAATCCACCTCCAGCATGCTCCCGACGTCCGTCCGGCCACCCTCCGACCCGTCTTCCGGCTGCCTCCCAAGTCCGACCCACTGTTCTACGCAACCAAACGACCCACTATTACTATTTGGGTATTCTTCCACTAATCCACTTCTAGTTCTAAATTCTAATTTTTTATATAAATTGATTATTTGGAATTGTTTATGTGAAAAATAAATTGATTATGGTTTACATTGGATTAGGTTTATGTGGAAATTGGATTTGATTAAGATTTATGTGTAATTGGTGTTAGGGTTTATATGTAATTGATTAAGGTTTATGTGCAATTGATTAGGGTTTATGACTTTATGTGTAATTGATTATGGTTTATATTTTGTTTCTTCTAAAATTATGGTACTTGGAACTTAGAAGATGGACTTACGCAATCGAATGGGTAAGGAGGAATTAAACAATGCTCTAATTTGTGCAGCCGAAAGAGAAATTTTTGTTAAAGTAAAAGAATGTAATAATAATAATAATAATTCTCTCATTTTTGATATTATCTAAACGTTTGCTAAAACGTATCTAGCTAGTGTTGTTCATACACTCCTACAAACTGAATTTACGAACAAGAATGAGATCATCTCACCTACATATATTAATCTCCTGCCAAATAAAAACAATCTAGACATACAAATGTAATTAACGAATCCTAAAATATCAAAATCAATTAAGTAGTAAACACGATTGGTTACAAAAATCCTATCCTATCCTAGGTGTTGGGTCTATCTCTTGTACCAAAACCAGAACTGCTGGACGAAGTTTTGCTTTTATATTCTCCAAATTCAGTACAGCTTCTTGTCCAGTTATGTCTTGGAATGAGTTTATCTTGTACATCTTGAGGTAATCTTAGTATAAACCTATCATCATTGTCACATCCTATGTTGTACCTAACGATTGAATCATGTCCAGTAGATTTGGACCTTGTGAATCCTTCTCTTATCTTGTCCTCTGGACCCACTTCAATAACCACATGCTTCTCCTTTTCGTTTTCGGCTTTATGTCCGTTTTCATCGTTGTCTTTAACGTCGATGGTGATAGAATCGCTATGCGAATTATTTTCTTGAGTCTCGTGCATTGGAGAATTATTGCTTGACACTGGGGATTTTTCGGGTGAGTTAATAGGTGTGTCGAGGCTACACCGACAACATGGGCACGATTTATGTGACCCAAGCCATAAGTCGATACACTCTTGGTGAAACACATGGTAACATTTTGTTAAAAGCCTTAAGACATTCTCATCCTTAAATTCACACAAACATATGGCACATTCTAATCCATAATTCTCCCGTTGATATTCTTTGACACTTGAGTATGTGAACGTAGGGAAAGAATTTATGATCAATGGGTCGAGTCCAGGGGGCACAGTGTCCCCTCCAGGGCCCGCAGGGGTCCTGGTTGGATTACGACGTATATTCCACGTGTAAAATACATTTTGCATGAAACACCTACAAAAATATATAGAGAAAAAACCAATGAAGAAGAAAATGAGGAGAATAATGGTTAGAACGACGGTGACCGGAGGAGATGTGTATGGTATTGAAGGCGGCGGAGCATGTGTCGGGTTTGTCGACATTTCCAGAAGGCCGGGTTGATCGGAAACTCGGCGGGTGATAAAATGTTAACAATAGGTCCAGCCTTTTAGGAGAGGGGAAACAATGGGAAAGAATTAGATTATAGATTTTGATAATATTTTGGGTATGAGCCATGATTAGTGGGGTATTGTGTTGTGAGGGAAGAAACACGATGAAGTAGGCATTTGTTGGTTTTTCATATATGGTTTAGCGCATATCATTGAAGGAGATCATGAGAAATTATTTGTGAAATATAATTAGCATCCATTAACATGTTTTGTGGTCAAAATATCCCCATCTTTTAACTTATTAAAGTCAAACTAGTCTCAAGAAGTTCGGCTTTTTGGGTGATTGCAAAAAAATGAAAAGAAAACTATTTAAAAGTTCTTAGTGGATTGAAAATATAATTATGACACATTCAAATAGGGATGAGATTTTATTCTCGATTATTGTATCATCTGGGTGAAATCTGCAAAACAAACACGAGACTCATTATAAGGAGGGGAGGGGGGGTCAGTACAAGAAACGGACACCTTTAGCGGCGCCAGGTGTCGCCGCTATTGCCCTATTTTGTCGCCACTATTAACCTTTAGCGGTGACGAGTGGCCGCTAAAGGGTCGTCGGTATTGATGGGTCGGTATTGCCCAGTGTGTCGCCGGTAAAGGTCTGTGTCGTCGCTATTGCCTGTGTCGGAGACTTTGCCGGAAACTTTGCCTGTGTCGGGTCCATATTTCTTACCAACAAAACACGATTAACTCGCATGATATTTTGTTATTAACCAAGTTGAAGTCAATAATCCAACAAAACATGAATAATTTTCATTAAAATCTGTTTACATGATTTCTACAAATTCAACCTGTTTACATGCCTACATTACAAAATATGTCATCACGCCGGAGATGGTGGTCACATGTCGGTGGAGCTTGATAGTGGTGGTGGTCCGGTGGAGCTTAACATTGGTGGTGATCCGGTGGAGCTTGATGGTGGTGGTGGTGGTACGGTGCAGTGCCGGAGATGCTTGCTGGGTGGTGAACGGTGAAGATGCTCGCTGATGACGGTGACGAAGATGCTCACTGATGACGGTGACGAAGATGCTTGCTGGGTGGTGAACGGTGGAGTGCCGGAGGTCGATGGTGGCGGTTGGCGGCTGAAGGTGGTGATTATTGCTTGGTGGTGAATGGTGGAGTTCGATGAACGAAGATGAAGGTTGAAAGGAGTGTTTAGATGGGTTTGTGTTTTAGGAGGATAAGGTATAAAGGGTGTGTGTTTGTTTGAGCAGGAGGTTGATGGTGGCCATTGGATCAATTTTTAATCAATGATCAGCAACAAATCTGGAAGAAGCACACAGATTGAGCCCTTTAGCGGTGACGGCAGTAGTGGCGACAAAAAGCCTTTAGCGGTGACGCGTGTCTAGGTCGTCGCTATTGCTCTTGTCGCCGCTATTTCCGTCGCCGCTAAAAGTTGTAGTTTCTTGTAGTGGGTTCTTTTTGTAATCACCCTCCGCGTGAGAATAAATATCGTTTAAGAAGAGTAAACGAATATGTGTTAAGAGTAAGAGAGTTAGAGAGACGATCCTTAAACCTATGGTCGAAGGCTGTTATTTATAGCCGAGGAGTATGGAGAAGGAGATGGGCATTGGGCCAGACTTCGCCACCAAGGAATATCCTATCCGTCTCCCCTGACACGACCGCTAGTGTCTGCAGAGGATTGAGACGTTGGCGCACAGTGATTAGAGACACATGGCTTGACGGTTGTCTTGTTGTCGAGTCTGTCACCAGCTGTGAGTGGAGATCATGTAGCAGTGAACGGCGCAACCTGATTGGTTACACGTCACCGTCCTTTTGTACTTCTTGTCTCCTTCACGATTGAATATCGTGGGAGTTGTCTAGGCAGAGCCTAGCGCACTCTGATTAGCTGCAGCCCCTGCCATCTATACTATTTGTATTTTGTCTTAGTTGTCACTACGCTGCATGCACCAATATGAGCTCGGGCGCATGCTCTGGTGATAGTTAAGTATTGTTTTGTTAAGTATGGGTATGGTCCTCTGCACGCATGTCTTGTAATGCCTTGCGCATGATTTGGGACCATACACCTTCAATACCAATAAGCTAAAATATCTTGGCTTATCAATTCTTAAATGGACACTAAAGAATCAAGTTCGACAATTAAGAGTCGATTTCAACCTACTCAAGTCAGCAGTGACATTCAAAGGTTCAAACGATCGATCTGTTCATTAACTTCATTCATAGCAATCAGCAATTTGGCAAGTAAGGATCGATTTACCTAATCTAGTAAGTAGTGGCATTCAAAGTTTAGAATGATTGATTTATTCATAGAGATCAGAAACTTGGCATATCTTATGCAATGGCCCAATATTTTTTATGGGATAGGGAGATTTTTGGTTCGGTTGACTATCGCTATATACTATTTTTTTCAATCTAGTTTGGGTTTGATCAGGTCGAGTCATATAATAAAAGGATTAATAATCTTGGATTTAAATATTTTAGAGTAAAGTACAATTTCAGGCCCTGAGGTTTAAACTCAATCACACAATTAGCCCTCATTTGAAAAAAAAAAAAAGAACAATCAAGTCTTTGTGGTTGTCAATTGCTCGCAATCAGATCCCTCTAGCAAACTTCCGTTAGTTAACCATTTAGTTATTTAACGGTGTGAAGGGCAGTTTGGTCATTTCACCAATACCTAACCCTTATCACACCTCTTAATCTTCTAGCTTCCAAGAGAAACACCATTTCAATCCCTTTTCTCCCCAAAAACCCTCTAGTGAACAGCGAAGCTCCGGCGAACCATACAAAACAGCTCCTATCGTTGAAAAGATGAGGCAATACACGATAATCTTGGTGACTATCCACGTTTTGGTACGACATTGTGTTAATTTTCCGTAAAATCATTGATTTCGTTATGCGTGCCATGTATATAATTTGAAAAAGTGGGTTGGTGTTCATCGAATTCTAGTTGGAATTTTCGTGTAGGTGACCCGATGCACAATCCGGATCCGATACTAGCTTCTGTTGAGGATTGGAAGGGGGTTCAGGATCAAGCCCTGTTTTAGCCGGCGAGCATGATGATAGGGGTGCCTGGTTGCGTGTATATATATTATATCTAACTATTAGGATAAGTATAACACTTTAAAAAGGTTAAGTTTTTACTGATCCTGATCATTTTTGGGTTTTTGAAGTTATGATCAAGATTTATCCTTATTTTGTGATGTTTATTAGGATGTTTATTAAACTGTGTTTTACTTATAAAGTGGATGCTAATTGTGGTCTTTAATAGTTAAATGAAAGTGTTAATGATGCTTATTACACTATGTTTGAAGTTATTAAATAGGGTGTGACTTATAAAGTGGATGATAACCACTTTGATGAGATTAATTGTGTTTGGTTGTCTAACATGATTCTAAAGCTGGGTTAGAATCAATTGTGCTTTCTATGATGTGCATTAGGATCAAGTCATTAGCATTTTGATTAGATTACATGCACTTGAGTATGGCAGCTGCATATTATGTTTTGAATGCACATAATCAGTTGTGATTTCTATGTTCTGCATTAGGATAATGTCAATACAATCTTGATTAGATTACATTCAGTTGAAAAGCTACTACACATTTTGTTTTGAATGCACATAAGTCTTTTCTCATTGTATGCACAATTGGACTTACTTAGAAGTTGAACAGCTGCTACACATTACCTTTGAACATGAAATGTTGGCTGAATCTTTTCTCACTGCATGCACAATTGGACTTACTTATAAGTTGAACATGCATGATAGACTTTGTTTTGCATAATTGGATTTACCAAACTCGGGAACAGGGATGATAGGCTTTGTTATGAATAGTACGATTTAGTAAACTCTTTAACAGGGATGATAGACTTTGTTATGCATAGTAGGATTTAACAATCACTTGAAAAGGGAGCATACACCTTAGTATGGATAACATGAATTGTTTGACCAGATAAAAAAGTCAAACAGTTGATAGTCAAGCCAGTTCAGGTTATGATAGTAAAAGTCAATTTATGTTGTGAATGTGAAACCCAATTCAAGTTCTAAAACTCAAATCAATTTAAACTGCTAAAGGTCAAACAGGTTGAAGGGCAAAAAGTCAAACCCAGTTCAACTTATACACTGCATTCCATTTCTGGTTACGTGTGTTGATCTCTTGTTGTTTGTGTTGTGTTAGTACCTTGATATTGTTGTTTAATTAATGGCTAAAGGTGGTTTGTTACTATATTAGGAAAAACTTTTGCACATGGAGGGAATTTAAGAAACATACCTGCAAGGACTGAAATGGTAATCAAAATTGTGAGGGTATTTTTGTCTTTTCACAATATTACAAACGGTCATTAGTGGGAGGGATCTGATTGCGAGCAATTGACAACCACAGGGACTTGATTGTTCGTTTTTTTCAATGATTTGGTGTAAACCCCATGGACTGAAATTGTACTTTACTCAATACTTTATAAAACTACGTCAAATATCATTTATAAACGGTGATTAGTGGATTACCTTAAGCGCAACAGATGACTCAGTGGTCACAACGCTTTTTTTTAGAGCCTATGTTTTTTTTTTCTTTTTCCTTTTTTCTTTTTTTTTTTTTCCAATTGACACCTTTCTTTATTTTATGTAGGTTTAAACAAACGATTTAACTTTCAAATGCCAAATGAGCTAAAGACTTATTCAATGTAACTTTTGGGCTTAAATACTTTAACCATTAACATGGGTTTCACTTTTTTATTTGCTTCGTTGTAAGCTTTAAATATTTATATCGTTTCATTTTATTATTTAGATTATACTATACGGTTATATATTTTTGGCAAATTGTAAAATAATAATTCCATCTTTTTGAAATTGGCCGATAATAATCTCAAGTCAGTTATTAGCCAATAATAATCCGACCTCGTCTAATTTTTTTGTAAAATAGTCTGCCGTTAAAATAAGCTTAACGGAGTTAAGTGTTTTTCCGAATTACAAACCAATGTTTTAGGGCTTTTGATCAGAACGAGGATACGAGTCGATTGATGTAAAACTTACCTCGAAATTGTGTTCGAAATGGCTTGAATTTTGTTAATTGAAAGTTAAACACCCGAATTAAAGCACCGTTTTCGTGGGTTGGGGGCAGTATTTTGAGGTAAGGTTTACATCAATCGACTCGTATCCTCGTTCTGATCAAAGCCCTAAAACATCGGTTTGTAATTCGGAAAAACACTTAACTTCGTTAAGCTATTTTAACGGCGGACTATTTTACAAAAAAATTGGACGAGGTCGGATTATTATTGGCTAATAACTGACTTTGGATTATTATCGGCCAATTTCAGAAAGATGGGATTATTATTTTCCAATTTGCCTATATTTTTTTTTTAAATCATTTTTCTTGTTTTGGGTCGGTGTCAAGATTTTATAGGTTAGCATCAAAAATTCATGGGTGTCATTCGACTTTATCTATCAAGTTAATTACTGTTTTCGTTCCTGTGGTTTGTCAAAAATCACTATTTCAGTCCATTAATTTAAAAATTATGTTTTCAGTCCCTGTGGTTTCACTTTCGTAACCATTTCAATCTACCTTTGTTAACCCCATCCATTTATTCTGTTAAGTACACGTGAATTGACCATAATGCCCTTATTAATAAAAAACAAAAAGATATCTAAATGAGTTAATTACTGTTTTCGTCCCTGTGTTTGTCAAAAATCACTATTTCAGTCCATTAGTTTAAAATTTGTGATTTCGGTCCATGTGGTTTCACTTTCGTAACCATTTCAGTCCAGTCTCCTAACACTGTCTATTTTACCGTTAAGTTTTTAATAAAATACCTAAATTACCCTTGTGTTAATTAAATATGGACTTATATGATTTTATTATTGGATTTATATGATTTTATTGTTGTATGACATATGGACTTAGGGCATGTTTGGCTAAGCTTTTTGAAACAACTTATTACTTATTGGCTTTTTGAAAAAGTCAGTATGGAGTGACTTATTGACTTATTGGTCTTTTCCCCTCACATACACCCTCATTGCCAAACATTATTTTCGAGCTTATGACTTTTCAAAAGCCAATATGTCAATAAGTTGTTTCAAAAAGCTTAGCCAAACATACCATTAAATTGGATTGTAGGGTTCGACCCACCATGGCTTCAGTAGAAGTAGAAGTATGGCACTATTTTTACATATATGGTTCCAAAATTTTAATTTTGGATTTTAGAATGAGAAAATGTCCAGGTAAGCATTATTTTTCAAAGTTATTATGTTAATTGATGCTGCTAGGAAGATATTAATTGGGGTGGGGTAATTGGTCACCGGACATTAAGAGGGTGGGGTTGTGATGCCGAAGAAGATGACCGGAAACTTTTGCCGGAAATGAGAGCAGGGATGGAGTGGGGTGGGGTAGCGTGGGGTTGTGTTTTAACAAGTGGGTCCTTGAAGGGGTAAGGTCCCAAAAACCTCATAATCAGGTACTTGGGACCGTTCCACAACCTCATCTTCTAACCATCCTTAAAACCTTGCGCGGCAGCACACTGGTTTTACAAAGGGAAATTAAGAAGAGTAACCAGCCTCACCCAGACCTCTTTTTGAGGTCACCGGTTCGATTCCTGGCAATGCCCTTATGGGGTGTTGGGGCTCTTCACCGTGGGTAATCACCGCCAGGCAGCTATGGGGCTAAGCTAGCTTGCGGAGTTGCAATACTCCGGCGGATGGGAGGTCCATGCAACTACCCCCCCCCCCCAACTCTCCACAACAAAGGGTAAAAAATCCTAACAAGCACTTCCGCTTAGTAATACCCAGACTTGGATATTATTTACTAAGCTGATACCACACGATAAGGAGTCACACCGGATTATGGCAATAATCTTCTAGAAGACTCATTCGTGCACCACCAGACGGTTATAACCGTCTGGGACACGTGTCATCATCCCAGGCAACCCTGAAATCACTATGATGGCATGGAATTGGAGAGAAATCTCCATTTGACCACTTTCCACGTGGCAACACCCCAGCCGTTGATCTGAATAGCGATCCGTGTGCACTTACGTCGGATTAAGAGGATTAACGGGATGGGAAATAACCGCTTACGGAGTTAGCATCTTCCGTCAACTTTTCAATAACAGGTTTTCCCGCCCATACTCCCGGCTATAAATACGAGAGTAAATCAGGTATGAACGGCAAGTTACACTCACTTCATCCATACTTCTTCTTCTTCATAAACACATACTTATTCTCACGCCGAAATCGGGTTACGAAGAGAACCTCCCTTCTCCCCGTAACGAGGCTAACGGTGTTCTGTTTTGCAGTATTCACCGGAGAAGAAGTCCTGTCCCTTCGAATCAAACGAGAGAGAACCACCCCTTTTATGCAGAACGTACCCCTCTGGATAATTTGATCCCGGTCCTTTATCCAGCGTTTCTTCATTGGCGCCCACCGATTTCTCTGTTTCATCCGTTTTTCTCTCTTTTTTTTTTTTTTTGAATTACTCTGTTGATTCCATTTGCACATGGAAGAAACTTCAACTCATCGACAAAGCGGCCCTCGGCCGAATTTTGTTAACAATACCCAGTTTGAGGGTATTCTAGAAGAAGCCTCGGATGAAAATGAAGCACAGTTCAATCATCCGAATGAACCTATCACCCCAGGGTCACAGCCGGAGGTCCCTGTAAGCTCAATTCTACCCCCAGGAGAGACCCCAATCTCCTGGTATGTCAGATCTCAGGGGGCATTAAATGCAGTATACACACAGTTGTGTGCACAAACAGCTCCCCAAACTCAATCAGGGAGGCCAGGATCCCGTGCTCATGCTTCTCAACGTGATGGCCCGTCCCAAGTCCAGATCGAAGACACAGAGGTTCACTCTAGATCTCCATCGAGATACGAGTATACTCAATCAGAAAATCGTCGAAGAGAGCATCGAGATGAGTCACACTCTCACAGAAGACCATCAGTTCACACCAGGTTGGGTTCTCAACGACACACCCACACCAGTGAATATGATCCAACTTACCGAGTAGGAGAAAGTGCCAGCGTGTTTAGTCGGTTACAACTTACCGAGTAGGAGAATTACAACAAGTGTAGACCCCGCGCGGTTTACAATCCCGAGGCTGAGCACAATTATGATCTGATTTATCGTCCTGCTGAAGTGGCGGAGAATTCAAAATTTACAAGCGAAATAGCTCTAGCTCCGCTAGAGAAAGCAAAGCTCCCGTCTAACGTGGGTAAGTTCAACGGAATGACAGACCCTGACGATCATTTGCGGGTTTTCACAAGCGCAGGGCTGGTAGGAGGCTGGACCCTACCAATGTGGTGCCACCTCTTCGTACAAACCCTCACAGGCGCTGCAAGAATCTGGTTTGATAATTTGCCCATTGGGAAAATCACGTCATGGAAAGATTTGCGCGAGAAGTTTCTGGTTCATTTCAGCCAGCAAAGGCGATCCATCCGCGACACAGCAGATGTGATGAACATCTGGCGTCATGATGATGAAAGTCTGGAAGACTTCATCACCCGTTATAACAAAGAGGTACTCGAGATCGGAGACGTCCACGAGCAGCTGATTCGCGCCCAATTCAAATATGTAGTCAGGTGCGACGATATGATTAAAGTCCTGTCTGGGACGGAAGGACTCCTGAAGAGCTGGGAAAAAGTGATGGAGGCGGCTAAGGTCTACGCCCAAACAGAAAGAATCTCACCACCAACAGGCCGCCACCACCGCACAATCGACCCTAAAATTTGGGGTCAAGTGGCGCGAGGAAATTTAAGAAAGGTTGGCGCGATTCTAGCTCAGGGAACTATTCATCCGAGGATGCTCGAGCCATTATCAATAAGCTTGCCGCGCAGAGAGAAGCCAAACAAGAGAACAGGGAGAGACAATGGACTCCCTTAACCAAAACTCCTGCGGAAGTTTTAGGCACGGAGGATTATCAGTTTAAGCCTCCACCACCCATGAAGAACAAACGTGGACAGGACCCAGCTCAGTATTGTGATTACCACAAGGACAGTGGTCATACCACCAATAATTGCATCTCCTTGCGCACCGAGATAGAAAAGGCGCTTAAAAGTGGTGAGCTCACTCACCTACTACAAAACGTGCGCATGGACTTAAAACAAATCACCCGGGGCGAAGAAGGCCCGAGCAAGAAAGCGAAAAATTAAGAAGTAACTCTATGATCTCCTCGCAAGATGGAACAGACTCTACAGTTTATCAAGTTTAAGCATGATATAGAGTGTAAGTTAAGTCCCGTATATTTATTTTAATAGACTTTGTAACGGCCTCTGCGCCTTATCCCGAAATAAACAACAAAGTTTCTATTATTCTTGTGTTTTTCCTTACAAAGTGCATGCAATTTATTTCGGTAAGCGCAAAAACATTATGGTAAATATAATACAAGTCTCATGAACGGTCAAGTGATTACATCACACAAGACCATACGTTCACACATGAGCTTTATACCACCTTCATTCGCCTTACTTGATCAAAGTAATTGTACACATGCAAAATATTGTAAACTAAAACACACGTCATACTATTCCTGGCGCACCAATACGCCTTAGAAAAATATCAAACACGGCAGTGTTTTAGTGTACGATTACTTGCGTGGCAGCGCATTAACAGCAAAAGGGATACACATCCCAAAGGACCACAAAAAAAAATTGTTTAATACAATTACAAAAGGAAACCTACGCTAGATCTTGGTCTTCATCTGGGAAGATTTCCTTAGTTGCGCCACATGATCTTCAGATTGCAATGCAACATTTATAAGATCCATGACAGGAAGCTGCAAATTGTTGAATTCTAGCTGCAAGGGCGGCACCAGTGTTAACTCCATGAGTAGCAGATTTACTAGTATCCCAATCAACTTTCAAGGCGTTAGTCACATGGTGTGAACATTCCTCATATCCTTGAGCATACCCGTCACTCCGCGCGGCAACAACTAAACGCGCAACTGTTTTATCAAGCTCTACAGAATTCAGCACTGATTCAGCGACCTACAAGAACAAGAAAGATAAATAAGAGAGAGGTGCGAAGCATTCCCGCAAAGAAGACAAGCAAAAAAGCAACTTACACAGGCAATTCCACGCTCTTTCAACCATAACATATCACTTTTCAAAGGTTCAAGCTCACTCTCTGCTGTGGCCCGCGCCGTTTCGGAATTTTCTAGCTTAACTTCAGTTTCAGTTAGGCGACGGGAGACATCAGCCTTCTCAGAGTGCGCAAGCTCCAAATCTTTTTTAAGTTGTTCCTGGTCGGAAAGCAAAGCGGTAAGTTCTTCTATCTCTTTATCTCTAAGAGCAAGAGTGGCGTAGGCATGTACCTCTCGTTGTTCACTGCGCTCCCTGTGGGAACGCGCCTCATCTCGCGCAGCTTCAACATCAGCTTTTTCTTTTTTCAACCTTTCGATCTCCGCATCCTGTTTCTTCAATTTCTCAACTTCAGCCTTAAGATTATTGATAACATTACGGAGACCTATTTTCTCATTATTATCTTTCTCACAAATTCTTTTAAAATTCTTGCGCTCCTCGGCAAGAAGGGCAGCTTCAGCCTCCGCTTTCCTTTTCCAACTCGCAACGGACCATTCCTCTGTTTTTCGATTAGCCTCAAATTTGGCCTGATCAGCTTCCAACTTAGCTTTCAGCTGGGCAACACGGTTCTCGTCATCCGCAACTTTCTTCTTGGACACCTTGAAGTCAGCCCACTCCTTGTGCATACTATGCCACTTACTCACTATGCGATGCGTAGTGGATGTATAAGAAGCAGCCTCTTCAAGGTAGGCATGGTAAGTTTGCTCATGGAGACGACTTTCTTGGAACTTAATCTCCCCAGGCGAAAATATCCCCTGCAACCAGTCCCGGCACATGAGCCAATCTGAAAAGGTGTCACCCTTCTTCAGATTCCAAACAGGGACGTGAATGTCGGAAGCATCCTTTTCCGAATAAGTTCTATAATAATAATCCCCCAGAGTCTCATCTGGGCGGATTGGAGAACTCTTGCCAGCAGCAGAGAATGAGCCTTGGTCTTCAGCAGAAACTTTCTCGATATTTTCAGGCATAAAACCAGAAGCTTTAGAAGGAGAAGTTGTAACAGGGATTTCTTCAGCAGCTTTCTCTTTCTCCGAATCATGAGCAGCAAGTTCAGGGGCTTGTGGATCACCAGCATCATCCGCAATCTCGGGGCTAATAACTTTTTCCGCATTGGCAACAACTTCAACAGGCTTATCAGCCCCAAGATCCTCAACCCCAGCAGCCTTCTCATTCCCACCCTCAGGAACCTCAGAGTTCTTTAATTTATCAGCAACAGAAGCGCGTGGAGGAGAAGGTGGGAGTTCTTCATTAACCACAGGCAATGATTCTGTGGGAACAGGAGAAACTGGTTTTTCTGAAAAAACAAAGTCTATGAGTCACAAAATATTCAATGAGCATATGAAAAAAAAGAGCAAAAGAGGACACTTACCAGGAACAGACTCTGAAATAAAGGCGTCCAGATTGCTTCTCTTGGTAATTTTCTTCCTCTGAATCTTCTTTGCAGGCTGACCTTCAGCCTCAACGCCAGACTGCTTTCTTTTTCCTCCCTTATTCCTCACTAAGCGCTCAGGGCTTGATTCCAAGTCAATAGGATCATCAGGGTTAGACGCAGGAATATCAGCAGTCTCTTTTGGTTCTGGCTTCGGTCATCTAATAATAACTGCAGGCGCAAGACCCTCCAATGAATCAGAAACCACCACATAATCACACCAGGAGTCAGAGGAACGGCGCATACCTTTCTTCTCTTCCCCAACGCTTTTGACCTTAGATGATTGAGCTTTCTCAGCATCATTCTTCTTGGGCGCGGCAGTAGTGGTTGTCGCGCGTCTTTTCTTTTCAGGGCCTATGCCCAAATTAGACAATTCACCTACTGCAAAAACACAGCGTTAACACACGGGCAAAAAAAAAGCTACTATACAAGCTTACCAGCACCAGCAGCAGGTTGCGCGGAAAGATCACCATCCCGCGGAAGAACAAAATTCTTCATAATACGGTGATACCACAATTCCTCATCTGGCTTTTTTGCAATAGTAGACATCTTTCCACCTTCTCTACCAAACGCAACAATGTATAACGAGACAACTGCAAACAAGGAGAAGTGAAGATGAATTTCAAAAAAAAAAAGTGAGAGAAGGAGAAGGAGAAGGAGAAGCAGAAGTAAAGAAACAGGGCAAAAATCTTACTCTTGCCATCCTCCACGTACACCGGCTTCTCTTCTCGTTCCATCCTCCAGTTCAGGCTCATACCGGCACCAACAAGGGCTTTCTCCGGTATAGCAATAGACGGAACGTCTTTCAGATCCTGGTACCAATTCTCGTCAACAGGGGTCTGAATGGTTTCGGTGGGGACGTCCTATTTTCCCTTAAAAATCATCTTCATCGGAAAAACCCCTGCTTTAATGAAAAAGAATTTCTGTTTCCAGTCGTGGAATGATTTTGGAGGATGAAGCAAAATCTTCTTCGCCGATGCCCTTTGAACAAATGAATAGAACCCTTGAGTACAATGCATTAGATGAAAAACTTGAAATCGAGGAACTGTCGGTTCAATATGCATCGTACGGCACACAAATTCAAAATGCCGAACCCTAACCATACCAATTGGGTGCATCTGGGAGATATGGAACTTGTAATACTCAAGGATTTCAAGAAAAAATTTCGTTACAGGCAAACGAAAGTATGCAGTTGCCTGCATTAAAGAAATCCCAAAACAAGGTCACATACCCGGCCGGAGCATCCGCCGCCGTTTGACCTTCTTCAGGATAAAGGGCACCCCAGTTTTCAGGGAACCTGAGATTCCGAATCAAGCCATCAAAAGTTGCCCTAGACCACTTTAATGGAGGAAGTTCGACAAACTTTTCTTCCGTTGAGTCTTCGTGAAAATCATCGGTTGACATAGGAAGGAAAAATTGCAATTCTTTCCAAAGAACTGATAAAGAATACAAAGGGGAAAGGATTTTCAACAAAGTAATGATTACTGGAAAGGGGAAATCCAAAAACACTTATATACCCACCGCCATAAATAGCTTCGGTAACTGCAACACCACCTTTTTTGGGATAGCACAGTTACCCAAGCGACAGGGGTCAGTGGGAAGCAACACAAACGCGAGTTCACGCGCGCGTGTAGAGCACGGTCAGTAATGTACACCTGAAAAAGACAGCCTGTCACACAGTCCTTACTGTACCTCTCACCCAAAGTCAAAGATTTTCAAAATCACCATAATAAGCAAAGTGTATCTTCTCATAGAAGATTCTCCACTTTCGCGCCCAAAACCTACAAACAATAAAAACCCCTCTCTTAAAGTCTAGTGCTCCACTCATTGGCATAAGAGCAACACTAGACTAGGGGGACTTGAAGGGGTAAGGTCCCAAAAACCTCATAATCAAGTACTTGGGACTGTACCGCAACTTCATCTTCTAACCATCCTTAAAACCTTACGCGGCAGCACACTGGTTTTACAAAGGGAAATTAAGAAGAGTAAGACAACACTTGCGCGCTAAAAGGAAATGCATAAATCCTTGCGCCAACTCTCCATAACAAAGGGTAAAAAATCCTAACAAGCACTTCCGCTTAGTAATACCCAGACTTGGATATTATTTACTAAGCTGATACCACACGATAAGGAGTCACACCGGATTATGGCAATAATCTTCTAGAAGACTCATTCGTGCACCACCAGACGGTTATAACCGTCTGGGACACGTGTCATCATCCCAGGCAACCCTGAAATCACGATGATGGCATGGAATTAGAGAGAAATCTCCATTTGTCCACTTTCTACGTGGTAACACCCCAGCCGTTGATCTGAATAGCGATCCGTGTGCACTCACGTCGGATTAAGAGGATTAACGGGATGGGAAATAACCGCTTACGAAGTTAGCATCTTCCGTCAACTTTTCAATAACAGGTTTTCCCGTCCATACTCCCGGCTATAAATACGAGAGTAAATCAGGTATGAACGGCAAGTTACACTCACTTCATCCATACTTCTTCTTCTTCATAAACACATACTTATTCTCACGCCGGAGTCGGGTTACGGAGAGAACCTCCCTTCTCCCCGTAACGAGGCTAACGGTGTTCTGTTTTGCAGTATTCACCGGAGAAGAAGTCATGTCCCTTCGAATCAAACGAGAGAGAACCACCCCTTTTATGCAGAACGTAACCCACTGGATAATTTGATCCCGGTCCTTTATCCAGCGTTTCTTCAGTCCTAGAATACAATATTTTAAATTTCTATGGTATTTTTATTTAATTAACACAAGGGTAATTTAGGTATTTCATTAAAAACTTAACGGTAAAATAGACGGTGTTAGGAGACTGGACTGAAATGGTTACGAAAGTGAAACCACAGGGACTAAAATAGTGATTTTTGACAAACCACATGGACGAAAACAGTAATTAACTCATTTAGATATCTTTTTGTTTTTTATTAATAAGGGCATTATGATCAATTCACGTGTACTTAACAGAATAAATGGATGAGGTTAACGGAGGTGGACTGAAATGGTTACGAAAGTGAAACCACATGGACTGAAATCGCAATTTTGAAACTAATGGACTGAAATAGTGATTTTTGACAAATCACAGGAACGAAAATAGTAATTAACTCTTATCTATATATAACACTAAAAAACGAACTTCATGGGGTAAAACGATCGAAGTGGATGCAATTGACATTCCAAGAATAATCACAATCATCATATGGGGATGTCCAAACAGTTGCACTGATGCATTAGATATTTAGATTACAATCTTTAAGCATAATTTACAATCATCATATGGGGATGTCTAAAGTTATGTTTTTTTTTTCAAGACAAACCCACCTTAAGAAATTCCTTTATAATTTTTTTTTATTATTTTTTTTAAATCTGAATTGGTATTACTTTGATGTTGTTTGGCCATTTCACATCATACCAGGTATACAAGATCCATCCAAATCTGGTTACTGTTTGTATCTATTTGTTTAGAATTTGAATTTGGACTTTGTAAATATCTGTCGGTACTACTGTTTGTTTGTTTGGAATTTGATGAAGCATGTAAATCATAACGATGGTGGTGACCCATGTCGGTAATACTATTTGTTTGGAAAAAAAGGGAGGGAAACACCAAGCAGTAAAGTAGGGATGTGCATGGGTCAGTTTGATTCAGTTTTTACCATTAATCATAACCATAAACGCTAGCTTTGGTTATGGAATTCCTTAACCCTAACCATTAACCGAACTTCGGTTACGGTTAATCGGTTATGGTTCGGTTGTGGTTATTCCAGTTAATTAATCAAGCAAGGTTTGAAATAAATAGGGGTGTGCATGATTTGGACTTAGCTTGGACATTTTTATAAGACAACTGAAACTACATTATTTAGTTAAACTACTGATGTAGAATTCCTTTAATAAGGTAATTCTCAACCAAAAAAAGGTACAACCATAACACATTGATTATTCATCAAAATAAAGGGAATTTACATCAAGATCATTTTGTTACTAACATACTTTTATCTTAGTAAAACTCTCTAACGTAAAACATAAATCCATTATATAGAATTTACATTATAAGTTCGGTTCGGTTTCGGTTATATTGGTTAATCAAAGCTTCATAACCGTAACCATAACCGATAGTTCGGTTAAACAATGTTTCATAACCATCGCTTATCGGTTTAAAGCGGTTCGGTTATCGGTTATGACAATTAATTTGCTCATCCCTAAGGTAAAGTGCCAAAAATCCAAGACAAATACCGTTTATTGAACCGATAAATTTGGTACGGTATTTGGTACACACTTCTGCTGAAATTTGGCATCGGTAATTTCGGTATTGTACCAGTATACTGGTATTGGTACCGTTCTCATCTTTGCATTTAATCTACTTAACTTGTTTTTTATCTATCTTATTATCGTATACATTTGTTATGTTTGTAAGAAAATATAACTCTAACTCTTAGTCACTTGTTCGACTAAAAGATCTAGCCTCTCACTCTTACCTCTAATCAGTTGTGCTTCTGTTATAAATATTAAGAACAAGTTTTGCAGCTCCAAACTAAACGAAATCTTTATTTCAGTTGATATTATTACACTAATTTCTACCTCTGTAGATTTAAAAACCCTTAATCAAAATGAAAAAAAAAATAAAGACAACGACATCAAATGACATAATTAAATCATATGAAAAACGAGTTGAGAGTAGAGGTGCACAAAAAAGCCGTACCTGAAAAAAAAAACCGGACCGAGGTATTTTAAAAACTGGGGTTTTTTATACCCAACCCAATCCGTAGGGTAGGGACCAGGTATGCATATATCCTCCTCAGAACCTGTACCCCCGGGTTTTTATGCACCCATTCCATACGTACCCAGGTTTTCAGCATACCCGGGTTTAATTTTTACCCGTAACCGGGTTTTCGCAATACTTGGACCAGGTATTCAAAAAACTCGGACCGGGTTTTTTCGTGTATGACTGTTAGAGCATGCTACAATCCACAGTGGGCTGTTAGAGGGTGTTGGGGCTTTATTTTAGGCAGATTTCAAGGCCTAAAAGGGGTATAAATAATGGTTTGATGTTTGGGTAAGTCACACCACTTCAAAATACACCGAAAATCACCAAAAACGCTCCTAAAAACTTGATCTATACCCGAACCTGAACCGTGCCCGAGCCATACCAGAACCCGGAAATAGGGTATTCTAATACCCGATATAGAAAACTTGGACCCGAACCCCAACTCTACCCGAACCGAGGTACACAGGGTATGGATTTCCTAGCCAATACCCGGATCTGACCCCGACCCAGGTATTGGTAGTGGTGCACAAATCGGGTTTTCTGAATACCCGGTTCCGGGTATGGAACCGGGTTCGGGTACGATCGGGTTCTACAAAATCGGGTATTGACAATACCCGGTTCGGGTCCGGGTTTTATATAAAAAATGTATACCTTATATACCCGGGTTCGGGTCGGGTTTTCTAATACCCGGGTATTATAATACCCTATTTTTGGGTTCGGGTAGGGTCGGGTATGGATCGGGTTGGGTTCGGGTATGCCTCGGGTATTCATTTTTTTTTAATAAATCATAGAAATATAAAATGCCAAACCTTTTTATTTCATAAAACATAGAAATACATGACACCTATATAATCATTGAACCGGATCGAATAAGATGATGAACATAGATAGCTTCGAATAACTTGATCGTCTTCGTTTATTGTTCGTCATCAAAGACCCCTTTTATAGGGTTTAGAGATACAGTGTAAACCAAACAAATGATCATAATACACTTTCTAACGGCTATATAGCCGTTACCAAGGTACAAAACTCGAAAAAACACAAAAAAAACGAAAAAACCCGAACAGGGTATTGGGAAACCCGGACCGGGTATTGAAAAAACCCGGTTCCGGGTTCGGGTTGAAACAGGGTACTCGTAAAACCCGGGTTGAAAACGGGTATAAAAAAACCTGGTTCCGGGTTCGGGTTTTATAACAGAAATGCATACCCAACCCCTACCCTATGGGTAGGGTTGGGTTCGGGTATAAAAACCCGGGTTTTATAATACCCGGTTCCGGGTTTTATTTTCGGGTCCGGGTCTGAGTTCGGGTTTTTTGTGCACCACTAGGTATTGGCAATACCAGAAAATTCAAGAAAAAAAAACACATCTAGTTGAGATAGGGCTGTGCAAACTGCTCGACGATCGAGGATCGGTCGACGATCGCTCGAAAAATGCTCGTTCGATTCTCGCTCAGTTTGTAAATGAGCCGCTCGGATCGGTTCGATTCAAATTCAATCCAAGCATGAGCAAAGCTCCGCTCGCTCGTCGATCGTTCGGTTTCGCTCGAATTATTTTTATTAATAATATATATATTATAAATTTTAAAGATTAAAAACCCCAAAAATATAATAGCCCAAAAAAAATTATAAGCCCAAAAAATAATCAGCCCAACTTATTATTTAATATGAAAATCTAACCCTAAATTCTATTCCTAAAACATTATTCAGTCATCGAAGATCTGCAACATTACATATCGCCGCTCCAGTCTCCACTCTCCACACACACACACAAAATCTAACACTAGATTTATTTTCCTAAAACAATATTCAGTCATAATCGTCGGCTGTACTTGTGCGAAGATCTAATTGTGCGAAGATCTACATATCACTGCCATTCTACATATTGTTCGAGCCCTCGTTTCTGTTTGTTAATCGGTTTACTCAACTTGCCAAGGTGAATTCAATATAATAATTATATACAAATAATATGCATAGACATTGTTAGTAAAGTGTTGGACATGTTTTAATTAAGTTAGAATTTTGTGTTTCTTGATATTGTTAAGAATATTTTTAGAATCATGATTTGAGTTATGTATTGCTTTTGTTAGTAAAGTGTTGGACATGTTTTAATTAAGTTAGAATTTGTTTTTGTTGAACGAAGCCTTATCATTCAATCGAGCGAAACCGAGCGAAAACGATCCGCTCGGTTTTTTTTTAGGATTTGATAAAAACCGAGCCGATCGATTCAAATTCAATCCGAGCATGAGCATCACTTTTGCGCTCGGTTTTACAAATTTGATCCGCTCGGATCGGATCGGTTGTAATTCAATCCGAGCATGAGCAAACCCTCGATCGGATCGGCTCATGAACACCCCTGAGTTGAGAGCCTTTATGGACGAAACAGCATATTTTCCACATATTTGGATTTTTAGAAAAACTCGTTATAGACATGGGCTACAAGAAGCCCACTCAATTTCATCGGAGAACTGATTTTGAGAGATGGGCTTGGTGAATTTAGAGGAATTGGGTCAGGATACGGCCATTTTCCATCGAAGTATTGAAACATGTGTGATTTGTACTTTGTACATGTACACATTTTTTAAAATACAATCTCAAGTGACAAGTCTCAACACTATTTTAATAATCAAGTAAGGATAAAGATTTGTTACATATGAAATTTTCAGAGTATAAAAGCAAGGTGTATAACTATTATTATAATTTCATATTAAGTTTTTACATATATAATATTTGTTACATATGTCGTTTCACAAATATCTTAACTGATGTAGTTGAATCTGTATAACCTACACGTACAAATCAGTTCATATTTTTACAACGGGTAATTTACAGGCCCTCTAAACCTACACGTCAGGGCCGGCCCACGCCCAAATCAAATGAGGCTTGGACCTTGGGCCACCAAAACTATAGGGCCTCCACGATTTAATGAAACCACAGTCCATTTATAAAAGCTTTAGGGTGTGGATTATCAACAGATTGATGGTTGGTAGTGTAGTGGTTTTGTGTATGTATGGATGTTGGTGACACCCGGGTTCGTATCCCTGGTTCACCATTTTTTTTCTTGTTTTTAAATTTTAACACAATCTTTCAAATAATGACACTTGGGCCCTTCAAGTTTAACTTTCAGTTACATACGTTTTTTTGGAAAAAATGCCACAAGTTTTTTACTTTGCCTTAGGCCATCAAAATGGTTGAGCCGGCGGCCTTGCTACACGTACAAATCAGTTTATATATTTTTATTAATTGCTTAACAACTTAAAAAGGTGAACTAATCATCAAGAATACAAAACTCCGTTTAAATCGTTACCCATGTTCAAACAAATATAAAATGCTACGTCGGATCTATCACAATTTCTAGGAAAATTCAAGAATGCCGTGCAGTCCAAGTAACGTCATCCACGTCACCTCATTTTCACGTCTTCTACGTGATCATCCATCCCATGCATCCCCTCTTTTTAACCTTACGAATCTACGCTTCCGTTATCTCACACTAACGCCGGCTACTCCACCGCATATGCTCTCACGTGCATACCACAGGTCCTGCATTCTAATCAACTCCGTCAACTAACGGCTTCATTATGCACTATACAAAGTTACAACCTCTAACAAACTACATCAGTTCTTAAACTTCTAACAGAACTTTAAAGAAAAACGATGTCATCTATTCTTTTCCGGACCGGTTCTGGGACGGTTAACCAGTCTATATCGCCTGGTTCCGTCCCAGTACGACACGGTTCCTTTTCCAGTTGTGAGAAGTTTGAGTTTTCGCCTTTGAAGGTGACCAATCTACGGAGACTCAGCAGAGCTATATCGGAGCCTAAAACAATTTCTAGATTAATGTCAATAAATACCAGATCACAGACATTTCCTGAAATGTTATCCGAGGTGGATGAGGAGTTGTTGCAGGATGATTATTCTTTTGGATCGTTGAAGTTAGCAGAGAAATGTTTTGATCGGATGGTTGGGATTTCGGCTGGTGGAATCGCAGCCGAGGAGACGCAGTTTACTGGAGTTGGTAGTGGAAGCGGACGAGATCGCGATGGTTTTGGTTCAGGACCATTTTCGGGTGGAAGTAACAATAATAACGAACGGAAGAAAATTGGGGCGCGTTATAGGAAACTGTTGGAGTCGAACCCTAGCGATCCTCTTCTTCTTAGAAACTATGGCAAATTCTTACACGAGGTATATACATTTTGATCCGTTTTTACATTTGCGAGTTTTTGTTAACAAAATTTATGCTGGAATGTCATGGAAAACAAAACTAAATATAGAGGCTTATTTAGATTTCTTTTTATATAAAAAATAACGAACCCAAGCTATTATAGACAGTGCAGACCCAGGAATTTTTTTCTGGGTGTGTGGAAGAAGGGTTCAACCATATTTTCAAGGGGTGCGATCGGGTTTTTGCCTAAAAAACACACCAATTTGTTTTTTCAAGGGGTGCGCCCGCCTGCCCACCCGTCAAGGTAGGTCCGCCCCTGATTATAGAAAAACCTAATTATATAGTTTTATGATGTATGTTATGTAGAAACTCGTATACTAGACTAGTTGAATAAATTAAATATTAAGTAGCTAGTAATTAATATTTATGAATTATAAAACAATATACCAAGATAAGCTATGATATACACTTTTAAATTAAGAAATAGAAGACGAAGGGTTAAATTAGACACACGAAAAAGAATATTTGAATAACAGAACTGTGACACGTGACACAAACAATTAGTTATTTATTAGGTATAGATTATTTAATCGTTAATTAATTTGGTGAATCTGTTTTGGTTACTAACTACAAGTAATAAGTCCAGGTAGAAGGAGACATTGTTAAAGCAGAGGAGTATTACGGAAGAGCAATACTAGCGAGTCCTGGAGACAGAGAGCTTCTATCGTTGTACGGCAAACTAATTTGGGATGTACAGAGAGATGGAGAGCGAGCACAACATTACTTTGATCAGGCCGTTAGCGCCTCTCCTGATGATTGGTGTGTTATAAGTTATATTCCTTGATGAATCAATCTCATTTAATCAATCCAGTAACTGAAAAAAGATATGTCATTAACTAATTGTTGTCTTAAAAATGGCAGTATGGTGATGGGATCGTACGCGCAATTTATGTGGGAAGTAGAAGAAGATGAAGACATTGAAGAAGAATCTAGATCTAAGGTGTCGGTTCCTGCAGCAAAAGCAATATGATGGTTGCAGCTTTGCAAATTTGGATGGAGCTTATTTCGGATCATCTCTGTAGGATGGATTGACTATTGAGGATTAGTTGGAAATGATGTTTAATTATGTGAAGCAAAGTACGTAGATTAACAAGTAATAAATTGGAATGATCATCTAACATGATATATAGCTCAAGATGATGTTCCTAGCGCGAGAGATTTGAAACCGTCTTCTACTTTAAATTTGCTTGTACATAATGGGAGGGTTATGACTTATGGCCAATCTGTTTAATAAAATCAGATCTCACTCTTCTGAATCAAATACCCTCTAAATCTTATTTCTAAATCTACGCAATTGTTCACTGTGGGATTGACTATTGAGGATTAGTTGGAAATGATGTTTAAACCCAAGAGTGATCATCTTACTATTATTGTTTTTAAATCAATCAACTTCAATTTTCATTGGTTTTAGTTAATCAATCAAAACCAAATTCAGTCTCAAATTAAGTTATAGAACAAATAATCAGACAAAACAAACAATCCCGACCACTTGCTCATCATGGATACGATACCTAACTTACCCTAGCTACCTAGATTAATTAGGTTTTTGCATGACCCTAACAACAGATCATCATTGTGTATTTCTTGACAATGGCACCTTTAAAAAGTTGATTATCATAATTTAGCACAAACGTTGTCTTTGGCCGAGTGATACACTATATGGCACCTTACTCATGTTTGTATCTCTAATTTACTCGTATCTCATGTGTTCAAATGCGTACCACTATATTTCATATATTTGTTATTTGATTTGGTTGAGGCTTACTAAAGGCTATGTATAATGGTTTCATTTGTTATTGGATTTGGTTTAGGCTTACTAAAGGCCATGTATAATGGTTTCACCCATTTTCACTGTTACATCACTGTCACTTAAGCATGAGCTCTCATTCGCTTTTTTTTCAACTTTAGTGTGTAATGACTTCATAAGTTTTCACTATCCACCACCCATAAAATAATATTTAAGTCTAATAAATCAAAAAATTAAAGGAAAGTATGAGGTGATTGGTTGAAAAGCTTGGGCCCACGCTCCTCTCCCTTCACCTCCGTTAATGCCTAAGGGGCGATGTATAACGCTGGTAAACGTCCACCTCACCAGGGGAGTTAACCGGTTACACATAGCCTGACTCAAATTTCTCAACCCACTTATTTACTCATCTTTGTTTAATTTCTATAAATAGATTTTTGATGAATAAACTTTATAATTGTTATATGGATGCTTTATAATTTCTAACTAGTAAGTTAAGGCCGCGCATTGCAGCGGCTCAACTGAGTCGCATCGAACCAAAAAAACCATAAATATGAATACCGGCAAAGAATAAATTAAGTCTTGATATGCCCCAAATAATATCGACTCATACTTAACATCAGTCGGAAATCAGAAAAAACGAATAACGGCACTAGTTCGGATAGTACCAGTAATGTTACCGGTACCAGTGTTGAACTGGAGGCTTATGTTATCACGATGGCCATGCACCCCAATGATCATCAGTTTTTTTTATGGCATTGATCATCAGTTATCAGAGAGAAAGCATGAAAGGGTATGCATGTGGTGACTTGAGCAAAGCTTATCTAAATATTATATGCTTGCTGAACATAAGAACAGTTGAACCATTTTGTTTTTAAAATGAAGTGCTTCATCTTTATTCTCGAGAGCTTGTTGGACGTTCCAAACAATCGCTTAATCACTGGCAGATAGCTAGATTAATCTATTATCTAGGCTCAAACTATCCACACACCCTATCTGCCCATTTAGACACCCTTTGCCTCGTATATGCCTCGTATAGGCCTATACGAGGCGTATAGGGTTACATCAAAATCAGTGTCTGACTCATATCAGTTCTGTTTGACTACTCCTATATGCCTCGTATAGGCCTATACGGGGCGTATAGGACCCCTTGTATAGGTCTCATATATGACCCATGCCCCATATATGCCACGTATAGGCCTATATGGGGCGTATATAGAGTTTTTTTTTTAACAAACATTTTATACAATATTAATCGTTTTAGCAAACTTTTATACGAAAACAAGTTTTCTATTTTAAATAAATAAAAATAACAAGTACATGATATGATACAACACATATAGTCCTATGCGAGACCTAAACCACACATATAGTCCTATGCGAGACCTATACTACACCTACAGGCCTATACGAGTTATTATAATTGATATAAGTTCTTTTTTATAATTAATATTAGAGTTATTATAATTATTTTATAATTAATATTAGAGTTATTATAATTAATATGAGTTTTTATAATTAATATTAGTGTTATTGATATTAATATGAGTTTTCTATAATTAATATTAGTGTTATTGATATTAATATGAGTTTTTTTATAATTAATATTAGTGTTATTATAATTAATATGAGTTTTTCATAATTAATATTAGTGTTATTGATATTAATATGAGTTTTTTTATAATTAATATTAGTGTTATGGATATTAAAAAGAGAAAACAAAAAAAATTAAAAATATATGCCTCATATAGGGCTAGACTGGGCGTATAGTGGGGTCCAAAAGACCATTATAGCCCTGTTTTGTCCATAGTCTAGGCCTAATTCAGGGGTAAAATGGTAATTTGCATTATATACATACGCCTCATACAGGCCTATACTAGGCATATAAGAGAGGCAAAAAAGACCAATTTACCCTCAATATAGGCCTAACTCAGGGGTAAAATGGTCTTTTTCGTCTATACGCCCCATATAGGCCTATGCGAGGCATATACGAGGCATATAAGACAAAATATGACATAATCAGATATTCTCTTGGAATTTGAAAAAGGTTATACGCTACGTATAGACCTATACGAGGCGTATACGAGGGTGTCTAAATAGGGACTAGGGTGTGTGAATATGTAGACTCATTACACTACGCCATATATAGGCTACGGCCACACCAAAAAAGTGTGACCATATACCTTTCGCCACACCAATTTTTTTCAGGTCAAGTGTGACCAAAGGTCCACTCATCATAGGTATCATACGGCCACACACTTTTTAGTGGCTAAAGGGTATTAAAAGTGTGGCTACAGGGTATCAACATTTCTTGCTGGAAGTAAATATTCCCTCTATTAAGTGTGGCTAAAGGGTAGCAACAGACACATGTATTAAGTTTATGTGTGACATTTTTTGTTATATAGTCACACGAATTTACTATAAAGCTTGTTTTAGCCACATCAGTTAAAAAAAGTGTGGCAAAAAAGGTTGTTGTAATCAAGCATTATGTCCGGTAAGTGTGGCTAAAGGGTAGCAAAAGCCACATGAAGTTACTACATGTGTGGTTGTTTATATTATATAGTCACATGTATGTACTATAAGTGTGGCTAAAAACTATTGTCTAATAGTTATGTATATCCTTTGGTCACACATATTTTATAATTGTGGCTATTGTCTAACCTTTGGTTACACATTTTTTTTTCTTCCATAACATTTGCTATCATTCTGTCACACAAAATAAAACAAAGCGACGATTGTGTGGCTAATGGTTATATATAGCCACATGAAATTTTGTAACTTTATATGTGGCTATACTCTAACTTTTGTCACACTTATTTTTTTCTTCCATGACATTTGTTATCATTTCGTCACATAAAATAAAACAAACGGAGGATTGTGTGGCTAATGGTTATGTATAGACACATGAGCTTGTAATTTTAAGTGTGACTATTTTTTAATCTTTGGTCACATATTTTTTTTCTTCCATGACATTTGCTATCATTTGGTCACACAAAGAAAACAAAGTAATGATTGTGTGGCTATTCTCTAACCTTTGGTCACACATAATTTGTTTCCCATGACATCTGGTATCATTCTGTCACACAAAAAAAGTGGCGATGGTGTGGCTAATGGTTATTTAAAGCTACATGAAATTTTAGAATTTTAAGTGTAACTATGTCTTATCTTTGGTCACACATATCTATTGTGGTATTATGTGACTATTTTTGTGCAATAATCCATTTTATTTTCATTTTTTTGGTTAAATAAAAACATTAAACATGAAAAAACTTAAAACCCAAATGATATTAACAATAACATACCAAAATTCATACATAAGTTCTCAATTAGAGTACTAAAGCTACAAAACTTCTAAACAAAAGCTATCTACAAATGATGTAGCAATTGCAACAAAACCTGCATCACTCCTAGCAGCACAGCACTTGCAACAACAGCAAACCCACTTGCCTTCATGAACCTCTACGCTCTTTATGAGATATAACATCATTGCGTTCATGGTCATCAAACAAGTGGGCGAAGAGAGTATTACACAACCATTTGTGTAGTGTATGGACTAGATGGCAACCCTCTGGTTTTGCAAAATCTGCACATTTACGTTGTTTAACTTTCAGGATCAATCTTTAAAATGTAATTGTCATGTCCTTCTTGTGTATCACAAAACATAGTCTATACTTTTTAGGCTTATCTGAATTAAATGTTTGCTCCTAACCTGGGGGATCAAGCTCTAAGAAAGGAAATCTACGGATCAGCTTTTGGATGCAAGGTAACAATTTAAGGTGAATCAGAAATTTCTGGTTCGTGCAAATGGCACCATCGCGCATCGCCTGAGATCGACAAGCGAGTTGCGATCTCATTATCTGAGACTTGGGTATCTGGGCCAGCATCAACTATAATCTCGAGGACTTTAAGAAACAAACCAAATAAAAAACAATCAACAAAATAAGCACAAGAGAACAAAAATCAAAATAAGTGAATTTGAGTATGAGATTAGTGCATATCTTCATTACAATCACTCGTTCTTGCTGCATTCTATTGCATACCTCCATTAAATCCTCTGTTGCCTGTAAAATAATTAACAAAATAAGCACAAAAGATAGAGATTAAAATCTTGTAGGTTTCTCAATCAATATACAAAACCAAAGAGCGAACTCTACAACATGATACGCCTATTTCGAATATGGTCAACAAAATAGAAGTTACCACCGTGATATGGAATGTTATAGATAACTGATTGCGATAATAAAATAATTAAGATAAAATATATGACTATTAGCCAATGCTTCAGTAAATCACTTTTTTGTTTATGTAGAACAATAACTTTCAGCATCAGGATTAGTCAATTAACCTGTTACTGTGCAATAAACCTGATTAATAATGTTTGACTAAACCAAACACCCCCTCCTTAACCCCAACGGGAAAGACTTGATTATTTTTTAAGCAGGAACGGAAATCACCTTGAACAAACACTTGTTGGTACCCAGGTGGAAAGCGATGGTGATCGTGTCACAGTAACCGCTATGTTTCCACCCTAGGGATGACAATGGGTCGGGTTCGGGTCGGGTATCAGTAATCCCATACCCATACCCGCTTGTAAAATCGTGTCCCATACCCGACCCAATACCCGTCGGGTATTTGTCGGGTAATTACCCGTCGGGTATCGGGTTTACCCGCGGGTATCGGGTATACCTGTTGGACACAACTCCAAACCAACTATAACTCAATAGTATCAGCTTTAAGCATCCACCATTGATTAATAACCAATCTGTACACTAATATTATGTGGCCCACTATGCAAAGTTAACCATTATATATTAAATTAGTAACATAGAACTTCAAGTTGGAATTTAATCAAACTAATTGCAAGCATCACAAACATGTTAATCAATATTCTATATAAACCGAAATAAGAAGCAAAACAAAAACCGAACCTACAATTGTCGTTTTGATATGTATCAGATTTGCAATTTCCAAATGGCCAGAAAATAGAAGGGATTCTTGAAAGAAAACGAGAGGGAATTTAGACTTAATTTCTCAGCTTCTTTAAATTGCAGAACAAAGCCCTTTAAATAGGGTTTACAAAGAAATAACTACTACTAGAACACTACTAGAACATGGATGAAAATGGCATCCCATTCACCCTTTTATCTGCTACCCACGATCCTAACATTAAAAAGAAATAAACACATGCTGAATTGAAATAAACAAATGCTGAGAATTATCCGGTGGACGTGTTGACCATATCATTCCACCCCGCTTGAGTTCACCTTGTCCTCAAGGTGATGATTGGGTTCGTCCGTAGGATCGACTATCATAAACAGTTGTGGTTTATCACATTTGTGTCCCGGTCGGTACCTTTCATCACAATAATAACATAGCCCTTTAGCATGCCGGTCTCGTAACTCAGCACTTGAGAGTCGCCTGATCGGATTAGGGGCTGGAAGGGCTAACGGAGGAGCGGGATTTGGACCTAAGAGGCCAGTAGCATTAGTGGAAGGTGGCTGGGTCAAAGATGGACTGCCCATTTGTCTATGGTGTTTCTCCTCAATCAAGCGTGCGAGCCCGATTGCTTCCGGAAAATTCCGGGGTTTCTTAAGTTTAACCTCGAATCTGATTTCATCCTTCAAACCTGCAACATAGCACCCAATTAAATAAAATTCTGGTAGGCCATCGATTCGGTTGGAAATCTGCTCAAACGACTCAGTATAAGCCGCCACTGTTGTCGACTGCTTCAAAAGGGATAGGGATTCAGACGGGTTGTCAAAATCCGTCGGCCCGAATCTTTGCAGAACCACTTGAGTGAGTTCCTCCCACGCGATCGGACCCTTCAACTTGGTATACCAACGATACCACTGAAGAGCAATTCCCTCTAAATGAAACGAAGCCAATGAAACTTGTTGTTCGACCGGAATCTTCGCGAACTCAAAGTACTGCTCACATAAATAAATCCATCCAACTGGGTCGGTTCCGGTGAATTTGGGGAAGAAAAGTTTGGTTTGGGGCTGATTAATACCGAAAGGGAAAGTCGTGTCTTTTTTTGATGAACCAGAGGAACCGTCGAAGGACCCACCGGTGCGGTTGGTCTCCAAAGATTGCAGGCGGGCTTCCATGGATTGTAGTTTGGTGAGAATGGTTTCGAAAACGGTGTCATGACGGTCTAGGGCGGCTTGCTGGCGGGTCATGAAGGTCTCCATTTCTTGACGGAATTCAGCGTTTGATTTGGTGCGGGTATCCATAGGAAAGTCGGCTCTGATACCAAATGATATGTATCAGATTTGCAATTTCCAAATGGCCAGAAAATAGAAGGGATTCTTGAAAGAAAACGAGAGGGAATTTAGACTTAATTTCTCAGCTTCTTTAAATTGCAGAACAAAGCCCTTTAAATAGGGTTTACAAAGAAATAACTACCACTAGAACACTACTAGAACATGGATGAAAATGGCATCCCATTCACCCTTTATCTGTTACCCACGATCCTAACATTAAAAAGAAATAAACACATGCTGAATTGAAATAAACAAATGCTGAGAATTATCCGGTGGACGTGTTGACCATATCACGTTTTTAATCCATCGGATCACCCAATCTTCACCACTGATGTAAAAAATCAATACCTAAACTAAATAAACAGTTACAAAGATAGTTAGTTTCATGATATTTATTTATAAGCCGGCAGACTATTCACTACAAACGAAATAGGTTCCGATCTCTCACAACCTCACATACATCAACAGTCGTTGATACATGCACTGATGCTTATGCCTTTCCTAGTGAGGGTTAGAGGTTTAGCTCATAACCTCACATACATCAACAGTCGTTGATACATGCACTGATGCTTATGCCTTTCCTAGTAAGGGTTAGAGGTTTAGAAAACTCCCCCACTCCCTTAACTGGCCCATTAACATAAAATAAGTTCTCAACTAAACCAAAATATACTAAAAGGCCCCCATTCAAAAAATGAAAACCTAAACTAAATCACGTATCAAATGGTAGACAAAGGCATTACCCATAACCCATTTGTTGGTTCGATCGATTGCAAGCAGATATGATCTGCACTTGGATTCCGCCGTCGTCGAAACCGTTCCTTCGGCGTCGATTTCTCCTATTCATCTCCATTTTCGACCTAAAAGAGAAATCAATCCAAAAACGAATCAATAAACATGAAATGGACGAAATTAACGCTGAAAAACACAAATTATATACCGTTTTCGGACCTCTTGATGCTTCGGTGACGGATGATTCTGTTCAGAAGATGATGACCATTTGTTGTTGGATATAGATCCACTACGATGCGTAGAGACGATATCCATGAAGCTTCTTTGTTGTTGTTATCTCCGTCCTCGTAGAGAGAACTTGTTTATCTCTCTTAGTCTGAATCGGAGCTCCGATTCATCTCATCGGAAATTCTGGATGAGAGATTGCAACGGTGGGAGTGACTTTTTTAGAGAGAGAAAGAAAAGGGGTTTTTTTTTAGGGGGAGGAAGACAGATGGTCTCCAAAGATTAGAAACCTAAGACCAAGGGGTATGGGGGTCGGCTTAGGCCCGGCGAAGCCCGGCGCCGGTCCCCCACACCGCCCCCCTCGGCCCAGCAAGTTAAACCCGGCGTGCCCAAGCCGTTGAAGACGGGCCATGATTTGAATATATAGCCGTTCAACGGCTATATTTATTTAATAAAAAAAATTCCTTTTTTCTTTAAAACCATCCCATTTTATACCATTTTTCATCACTTTCTCCCCACTTTCAACCCAAAACACTCTCATTTTTATACCACTATTTTATAAAAAAATATCTTTTCATCCACAATGGCATCTAATTCTTGGTGGTCCTCGGGTTCTTCGGATGAAGAGGAGATGTTTTTCGCAAACGCTGTGGTAAAGGCGGCCCAGATTCTTATGGAGGAGGAAGAGGAAGATGACTCGTCTGAAAGTGTTATTACCAGACGAATACGGGTTAACAGAGACCGCGAAGGAGCGCACGAGAAATTGGTGACGATTATTTTTCGGATGCACCCCTTTACAACGCCGACATTTTCAGACGAAGGTTCCGAATGAGTCGCCGGTTATTCACACGGATTGTTGATGATTTGGCGGGGGTAGACCCGTTTTTCACGCAACGACCCGATGCTCAGAATTATAAAGGGTTCACCACGTTACAAAAGTGTACTGCGGCCATTCGCCAACTGACGTACGGGACAGTGGCTGACGCTTTGGACGAGTACTTACAGATGTCGGCAAGAACTACGCGGGAATGTTTGTATCGATTTTGCCATAATGTGGTGAAACTGTATAGCAAAAAATATTTGCGGAAACCAAACGCGTATGATGTTCAACAGTTGTACCAAGCTCATGAAGCACGGCACGGGTTTCCGGGAATGCTTGGTAGCATTTATTGTATGCATTGGGCGTGGCATAACTGCCCGACTGCGTGGCGCGGCCAATACACGCGAGGTGATCATGGCCATCCAACCTTAATACTTGAGGCCGTGGAGTCACAAGATTTGTGGATCTGGCATTCTTTCTTTGGTCTCCCATGTTCACTCAACGACCTCAACGTGCTATACCAATCGGCGATCTTTAGCGATGTCGTTAATGGAACCGGTCCGGACACCCGTTTTACAGTTTCTGGGGTTGAGTATAGACACGGGTATTATCTTGCTGACGGAATATATCCGTCTTGGTCTACAATTGTCAAGACTATTCCATTTCCCGAGGACGAAAAAAGGAAAAAATTCGCCAAGCGTCAAGAAGGTGCAAGAAAAGACATCGAACGTTGTTTTGGTGTTTAAAAAAAAGGGCCATCATTCAACAATCGGCACGTGCATTCACACCGAAGAGGTTGCGCCTTTGTATGTATGCATCTTACGGGAATACTGTCCCGGTAGAGCCGACGCAACAGGATTTAAACTCGTTCTCGCTAACCAACGACTACGCGCATGCAAACCTTCAACAGGATTTGGTAGAACATATATGGAACAACGCAAACGACGCGGACGGTGACGAAGACGAGTAGTGTAGTTTTTTTAAATTTTTAAATGTTGTCTTTTTTATAAACTTTAGGTGGTGTAATTTTTTTAGGTTATGTAATTTTTATTTATGTTATGTAAGGGATTTTATGTCTTATTTTTAAATATTGAATTGTTTTTATAAAGTTAAACAAATAAAAAAGTTAAACAATAAAAATTAAACATTAAAAAATTAGGTGGGGTAGCCCCATCCTCCACCCCCCCCCCCCCTCAAAAGTGAAGGAGGCCCATCCTCCATAAGACGTTGATGTGGCGCCTACGTGACGGCCCATCCTCATGGGGATGGGCCTCCCCATACCCTCTAGTCTAATAGCAAATGGTGCCACTAACAATAGCAGGGAACATCCTAAAAGCAAGAGATACAACATATTAAAGCACTAACATGTTACTAAGTACTAAATGTTACTAATTTATACTATATAAATTTATAATTATAATTTATAATTTATAATTATAATATAATATGAATAATAATTTATAATATATAGGTAATATTAAATATTAATATTAATATTAATTAATAATAATTAATCAATTAAATAATTAAATAATTAATAATAATAAGTATATAATATAATTATTTCTTACCATGATATATTTCAAAATTATGTTTTATTTTTATAATTACTAGTCATACATCTCTTCATGAGTAAGGGTGTAAACAGACTGAGCCTTATCAAGTTCGAGCAACAAAGCTCATTTATTTATCGAGTTCGCATTCGTGCCTTGCATGTGAAGCTCGTTGAGCCTTATCGAGTCTTAGAGTAATACTGATTTTATTTATATTTAATAACATTCACCCCTTATTAGCATGTTTAAACTTGTTTATGAGCTGAGCTCGAATCTAAAAATAAGTATGTTTAGTAAACGAGCCTAAGCCCGAACTTCACCTATCGAGCTCACGAAAAACTACTAATGATTACTATTGTCCATTGTGATCCATTAAGGCCCAATATGATCCATTAAGATATGTACGATCTACGATTGACCATTGTGATCCATTAAGGTCTAGTATGGTTCGTCAAGACTAGTATAATCTACTATTGTTCATTGTGGTCCATTGAGGCCCAATATGGTCCATTAAGACATGTATGATCTAATATTGTTCATTGTGACCCATTAAGGCCTAGTATAGTCCATTAAGCCGTTTGCTATATTATTGTCCATTGTGATCTATTAAGGCCTAATATGGTCCATCTACTATTGTCCATTGTGATCCATTAAAGCCTAATATGGTCGATTAAGACGTATATGAGCTACTATTGTCCATTATGACCCACTAAGGCCCAATATGGTCTACTAAGACATGAATGATCTGCTATTTGCCATTGTGATCCATTTAGGCCCAATATGGCCAATTAAGACAAATATAATCTACCAATGTTTATTGTGATCCATTAAGGCCCAATATGGTCCATTAAGACATATATGATCTACTATTCTCCATTATGATCCATTAAGGCCCAATATGGTCTATTAAGACATGTATGATCCACTTTTAGACATTGTGATCCATCTAGGCCCACTATGGTCTTTTAACACATATTATCTAATATCACCTATTGTTACCCATTAAAGCCTAATATGGTTTATTAAGACATATAAGATCTCTTATTGTCCATCGTGACCCATTAAGGCTCAATATGATTCATTAACACATATATGGTCCACTATTTGTCATTGTGATCTATTACGGCCCTATATGGTCAATTAAGAAATGTATGATCTACTATTGTTCATTGTGGTCAATTAACGCCCAATTTGGTTCATTAAAACATATATGATTCACTATTGGCCACTGTGATCTATTAAGGCTCAATATGTCCATTAAAATGTATATAATTATAGATCAAGATACGCTTGGTACCGAACCTACGGACACCGAAAATCGCAAAATATGGGTACAGGTACCGAAAATGTTCGTTATAGTACTGCACAGTACCGGTATTTGAAAGTAAAATGTGGTAAAATACCCGTACCATACCGAACTGAAAGTACAAGTACCAAGAACTTTAAAAGTTGGTACTGAATCGGTACCGAAAACATTTCGATACGAGAAATTCGGTACTGGTACTAATACGCATATATTAAATATACTAACATATTTTTAAAATGAAAACGAGTAGTAACAAATACGGTTTAGAATATATAATATTAATTAATAGTTTGAATTTTTAAATATGTAGTAAGATTTCTTTTTGTTTTTTTTTTAATATTAATTAATGTAATCTTTAAATGAGATTATTTTGAGGGGAAATTTAAATTTTAGGATGAAATATTTTGGGGGAAAATTTTATGATAAAATATTTTTGGGGGAAATTTAGGATGAAATATTTTGGAGGGAAGTTTAAATTTTAGGATGAAATGTTTTGGAGGGAACTTTTAAAGATGTAGTTAGTTTAACATTCCGTCACACATTTTTTTGCATGACATTTGATATCATTGCGTCACATAAAATAAACAAAGTGATGATAGTGTGGCAAATATTTATGTAAACTCACATGAAATTTTGTAATGTTAAGTGTGATCATTGTCTAATCTTTGGTTATACAAAATAATATATGTGGCCATATGTATTAGCTTTTAGTCACATTATCAAACATATATTGTGGTCATAGATCCCATTTGGCTTCACTATTATAATGTGGCTGTTTTTTCTTAACGTGTGCCTAAAGGTTTCGAATACATCTGTTTTTAGTCACATGAAACAAATATTATGGCCATAGATCACACCTGGCCACATTTTTTAGCGTGGCTAATAAATGTCACACTTTTTCTTTAAAGTGTGGCTAAATGTTTTGAATACATGTGTTATTGGTCACATAAAAACAAATAATGTGGTCGTATATCACATTTAGCCACACTTTGCAAGTGTGACTAATAAATGTCACATTTATTTTCATAAAGTGTGGCTAAGGTGTCAAATGCATGTTTTTTTTGTCACATGAAACAAAAATATGTGGCCATAGATCACATTTGGCCACACATTTCGAGTTGTGGCTAATAAATGTCACATTATTTTCTAAAAGTGTGGCCAAAGGTTCTGAACTGGTATACAATTGTCACATTAATAATAAAATGTGTGGCTAAAGGTGTTTTAAAATGTTATGAGTGACCTTTAGCCACACATTTTTCAAATGTGTGGCTTGTCTGTTTTGCCAAAAGTGTGGCCGTAGCCCATTTTTCACGTAGTGTTATCTATGGTATATCTCATATTCTCATCTCCTTGTCTTATTGTCTTGCATTGCGATATGGTTTTGTGTTGTGTTGATGGAGAGCGGGTTATCAGATTTCAAATCGTGTATCATCTTAACTGTCACTGCATTAACCATGGGTGACACGCTAGAAATGGCATGGTTGCATCGTTTCCAGCTTCTTCACCAAGAACACAAGTTGTGAGCGATATTAGAGAGGAAATAACTCGAGTTGGTAGTGGGTCGAACGAGCTGAAAGATGTTAACATTGAATTTTCAGGATTTTGGTTTGAAGGCTACAGTCGGAAAGAGCTAGCGGAACAAAGCGGCTTCAGGAACAACTCTGCTCGCTCTAATTCTTTGATTCTGCGGTCCCAGCTCAGGGAAAGTCATGATCGACGGCAGGCTTCTTTAAACCTCTATAACTACTCATTTCATATATACATGATGCAAAGGTGACAGTTTCGATAGCTAATGGGCCGAACGAGTCCAATGGGTTAAAAAGAATTGCAAAATCTACCAGACTGGCAGACTTCTAAAAGTTTAGTTTAAATATTTAAGTTATCATCATGCAAATGTCAAAAAAAAAAACAATGAGATGACTGCTGACAGATTTATACACAAATCTTTAGTACATAATTCTACATATTAAATGCCTTAACTTTTAAAAATCAAAATTTAAGTTCCTGTATTTTTTCCAGAAAAAGTATTTGTTACAACATGGCTAAATTCATAATAAGAACTTTATTGTTGATTTAATCATTCGAAACCCAAGTACATGGACTTGCGAATGAATTTATCAAAAATTCAATATAGTTGTTTCAACAAATGCACATTATTAATTTGTAATTATACATTAATCAATCTATAAAACAAAGTGTTTCTGAATCAACCCAATTTGTTTCGACTTTCGACCCAACCCATTTTGACCCATTACACGTCTTCGATCCATCCATCTTACTGATAGGTCCTGTTTGTACCGGATCTGATTGATGCAAACGTAGATGAACCGATCTTGAACAAAGTGCGGAATCCTTTGATCAAGTCATAGAAATACGACACACAATTCAACGTTTAAACACTGTCTGAATCTTTATATTACGATATTGTGAAAGTACAAGAGCCGGAAGAAAGTCAGACGATGACAGAGTACACAAAGGTGTCAGCAGATCTAGAGATGCAAAAGTCTTTAATGTCATACCCTGATGGAGTATTTATAGGCAGAATCAGGATGGTGGAAAGTGCTGTCCGATTGGCTAGCATAGGATGCTGACCGATCGGCTGACAATCGTCACACCCTGATATTTCCACGTATTACCGGTGGGCCCGGTGGGGACTATCGTGACGTAGTTGATATCATCATAGTCAAACAACACAAATTTAAATGCACAGCGGAAGCAAAAGATAGATTTATATTTCAACCGAATAAATTGTAATATTAAGTATCACAAAATAGTTGAAACAGATCCACAGGCGGATCGAAAGAAAAAGGAAATTGTTCAACAGACTTTAACATCTAGAGCTTGCGAGACTTGATTATTGATGCCTGGAGTAGCCCGCCTATTACGTACAGTACCTGCACTTAGCCTTTTTGGAAAATACGTCAGTTTACACTGGTAAATACAATTAACTGACTCATTTTGAAAAGGTTTAGAAAATTGATTTGAATGCACGTGGCACAAAATATTTTATAACTTGGGACAATTATTTAAAAATAATCTTGTATACAGTTTTACTTATTTGTCGTCCATTAGGGCCGGTTTGTAGGGGCGGACAAAATTAATTGACACGCCACAGGTATAATGCCCACAAGGTTGATTCCTTTAAGTGGATTGCCAGTTTTTACATAATGCAACTGTCAGGTGTACGCCTACACCCCGTGCTTAGGTCGTGGCCATTTCTTTGAATGATGCCAAGGATATCCGGGACATGGTCATTTAACCCCCAAAGGCCATACACCAAATAATACAGAATAAAACGAGTTATGTAAATACATTAATCACAATCCGATTTAAATGACTACATACCCGACCAAGCGGTATTATTATAATACCGTATCCCAAGCCCGTATAGGGAAAATAAGTTAAGAGTATTTACCTGAGCTAAATATAAATTCAATCCCAGCCGTATATCAATTCAGCAAGTACAGATAGCTTTTACTAGGCTCCTAATCTGGAACAAAGGTTTTTATTAACCTATTAGAATCCTAACGGGTCTTTAATTAAGCTTAGACTTAGACCGGTTAGTTTTCAAAAGGAAGACACGGTTCAAACCCATGATAAAGCGAAGACCGGTTTAGAATGTGGTTTTGACCCGACAAGCTTGTATTCTTGTTTAACGTGGGTAATTTAAACACATTCTAGATTTTGAGGTGAAAACGATATGGTTTGACCCGTTTCGGCTAAATTATGCAAACTAGTTACATAAGCCGATCCGAACGCGAAAAGTGCGTAACGGGTAACCATATGAGTCATATACAAGTTTCCTAAGTTAATATGCCTTAAATATGTTGTGACATCAGTAAGATATCTTCTATTATGCCCAAAACGGATTTAAACTCAAATTACGTCCCATAGGGGTATTTTGGTCATTTTAAAGGTTATAAAAGAGTTTAAATATAAATCTGAGTTTCGGGTCTGATGTAATCAGTAAAAATACTTAATTTACTAAGTTATATCAGTAGGGTATAACCTATATGTGAAATTTATCATTTCTAACCATACTATGCACCGAAAGGGCATTTTGGTAATTTCACCTAAGGTTTAAAGGTCAAATCTAGAAATATGAGTTTAAAACTTTTGCTTACTGCTAAAGTATAAAAATTTATTTAAAACATCAGTAGGTATCAAGTCTTATATATCTAAAATGGTTTTAATACATACTATGCGCTTAAAACGCGTAAAAAGGCGATTTTAAGTGATTTTCGGGTTTTATAAGAAAAGCTGATATTTTTATTATTCCAGAAGGCTTAAAACATTCTATTTATCATATTGGATCAGTATAAAAAGGTTTGGTATCAAAAGGATTTGTAAAACTCATTTTATAGCCTAAAAGGGCAAAACCGACAATTACCGGATCAAGCTTAGACCTCTATGTTATGCTTAGCCTAAAAATAAATAAAAATCTCCAAAAATCCCAAAATATTATTTTATATCAGTGGGTAAAAAGTTTGATATCAAAAATCGGGTTTGGATAGGCTATATGCTAATTACGCCATTTAATTACTAAAAAGCTTTCTAATTACGCTATTGAGCGTAACTCTTAATCTAGACCTCAAACTAATAACAAATTTTAGGTACAGGTTTATAAATCAGTAACTAAGGTTTCTATTCTTTTACTTTTTCAAAAATCACGTTGGGTCAGAATCGAAAGTCAAAACAAAAGTCAAATTATGCGACTTTCGGTTCCGAACCGAGCCTTAAAGTGAAAATTGTCGGGTTGAACATGTTTAGACATGTTCTTACATTAATTACCAAGTTATATTAATGATAAAACAGGTTGCATGGATCCTGCATTGCTAATTATGCATTAATTTGAAAATAAGCTTTCTGTTGACTTTTTAAGATTAGCTTTGACCCGACAATTGACCTAGTTAGAGTGGGAATCAGAGGGTGCCCTTTTAAGGGTTTAGTGCCCACATAATTACCAACTCATAGGTACTTTCAATTTGGAATTTGACTGGACAAATTAAGATTAATGACGAAGTCAAATCTTAATTATGACGGTTTGACTTTACGCTAATTAACTAAGCAAAACTGAATTTAGGAAGGTTAATGATGCTTACCAAGGTCCTATGCACAACTAATGATCACTAGGAAGGGTGCTTGAGCTCCAGGAACCTCCAGAAGCCAAGTTGTGAAGTCTTCAAATGAGTGTGCTCAAAGTTGCAACATTGGAGCTCCTTATATACCCATTTTGATGCAACAAGATCATTCCAACAAAGTCTATGGATGTTCCCTGATCATCCCAAGTGTCCCTAGGCCCTTAAAAACCATCAAACAAGCCCATAGAATCGAAAAACAAGCTTCTAAGTCGGTGCAACTTGCTGGAACAGGCAGCTGCCAAGTTTTTCTACATCTGGGCACCTTAGGCACCCCGCGTAAGGATCCCCAGGGGGTTTACGCGCCTGGTATGAGGGTCATGTCCGGTCAACAAAGTTTCAACAATTGCAATTTTGGCCCCTGGTCCTTCCAAACTTGATTTTAACATGGTTTCTTGCACTTTTAACCCCCAAACTTGACTTTTAAGGACTCCAAGTCATAAACAAACTTTGTTAAGTCCCCGGTTATTCATACGATCACCCAAAAGTCTTAAATTTCAACGTTGACGCTTTTAACCCCTCGAATACGAATATTGTCATAACTTTCTCATACTTAATCGAAACCTTGTGAAATTTTTATCACGCATTCTAGTGAGTATAAATAATCATTACAAAGCTTCGGGTTTGCTAAAAGGTCACTCAGAGGTATACTTTAAACATGTTGACACTTTTAACCCCTGTAGTTTGTAATTTCTCACTTTCTTTCACAATTAGCTTCGTATGATCCATGATTCATCCGTTTAAGGGTATAAACATCGTGTAGGGTTATTGAAAGATATATTTATCCATTGTTGACACTTTGAACCCTTTTATTCACATACTTTCCTTGTTTGTCAACTTTAGTCCCTCTAAAGCAATTCTTTCACACGTTCAAAGCTTATGACACGTGTCAATACATTATTGGACATGAATTTTTGAGGTGTTACATCCTCACCCCCTTAAAAGAAATCTCGACCTCGAGATTTACTGAAACAAATGAGGGTACTTTTCTTTCATTGTGGACTCTACCTCCCACGTATACTCGGGACCTCTGCGGGCATCCCATTTAACCTTTACAATAGGCACATCTTCCTCCGAAGCTTCTTAACCTATCGATCCTCAATCGACAAAGGTTTTTCCACAAATTTCAAGCTCTCATCTATGTGCACATCTGTATGTGGTATAACTAGCGATTCATCTGCTAGACATTTCTTCAGATTGCAGATGTGGAATACATTGTGAATACCACTGAGCTCTTCAGGTAAGTTTAACTTATAAGCCACTGATCCTACACATTCGAGGATCTCGAATGGTCCTATATACCTTGGGCTTAACTTACCTTTCTTACCAAATCGCATCACTCCCTTCCCGGGTGACACTTTAAGCAAAACTTTATCACCAACCTCAAACTTCAGAGGTTTACGCCTTTTATCAGCATAACTCTTCTGCCTATCCCTGGCAGCTTTCAGGCGGTCACGAATTTGGACAATATTGTCCGTCGTTTCAAGGACTATATTAGGTCCTGATAACTGAGCTTCTCCTACTTCTGCCCAACAAATAGGCGTTTTGCACTTCCTACCATATAATGCCTCAAAAGGCGCTGCCTTAATGCTTGTATGGTAGCTATTGTTATAGGAGAACTCGATCAATGGCAGGTGGTTATCCCAACTACCACCTAAGTCAATCACACATGCACGAAGCATGTCTTCCAAAGTTTGGATGGTACGCTCACTCTGCCCGTCCGTCTGAGGATGGTAAGCCGTATTAAAATTTAAGCGCGTGCCCAAAGATTGTTGGAAACTTTTCCAAAAATGTGACGTGTATCTGGTATCTCTGTCAGAGATAATTGACACTGGTATGCCATGCAGAGATACAATCTTATCTACGTACAATTGGGCTAACATGTCGGAGCTATAAGTCTCCTTAATGGGTAGGAAATGTGCTGACTTAGTCAGTCTATCTACTATCACCCATATAGTATCATTTCCTTTCTTTGTCTTTGGCAACTTGGTGATGAAATCCATTGTCACCATCTCCCACTTCCATGTGGGAAGTTCAGGCTGTTGTAGCAAACCTGACGGCTTTTGATGTTCAGCTTTGACTTGCGCACACGTCAAACATTTAGCTACATAGGCAGCTATAGACTTCTTCAAGCCTATCCACCAATAATTTGCCTTCAAATCCTGGTACATCTTATCAGCTCCAGGATGAACGGAGTACTTAGAACTGTGGGCTTCCTGGAGGATAACATCCAGAAGTCCTCCATAAATTGGAACCCATATTCGTCCATTTAACCTCAGAATTCCGTCCTTGCCATAGGATAACTGTTCTTCAGTTACTCCTAGCTTTTCATTAGGATAGTTAGCTTCTAGTACAGCTTCCTTCTGTGCAGCTAACAACCTTTCAATTAAACTATTCTTTAACTCAATGCTCTTTGCATTTATTCTTATAGGATTCACTCTTTCCTTTCTACTTAAGGCATCGGCAACCACATTTACCTTGCCTGGATGGTATCTTATCTCACAGTCATAATCATTCAAAGTTTCCATCCATCGTCGCTGCCTCATGTTCAAATCCTTCTGATTGAACAGATGTTGAAGGCTCTTGTGATCTGAATAGATCACGCACTTGGTTCCATACAAGTAGTGTCTCCACAGTTTTAGTGCAAATACAACGGCACCCAACTCCAAATCATGGGTGGTGTAATTCTTCTCGTGCACTTTTAACTGTCGAGAAGCATAGGCAATAACTTTGCCTTTCTGCATAAGCACACATCCCATACCTGTGTGCGATGCATCACAATATACCACAAATTCATCAATTCCATCTGACAACATCAGTACTGGAGCGTTGCTCAATTTCTGCTTAAGAATGTCAAAGGATTCCTGCTGCTTAGGACCCTAGTCAAACTTAATATTCTTACGGGTTAATGAAGTTAGGGGTGCAGCAATCCTTGAGAATTTTCCTATAAATCGCCTATAATATCCTGCTAAACCTAGAAAGCTACGAATCTCTGTAGGCGTCTTTGGCTCTTACCAATTCATAACAGCTTCCACCTTAGCGGGATCTACTTGGATACCACGCTCACTAACAACATGTCCAAGAAATTTGAACTTCACGAAGCCAGAATTCACACTTCGAAAACTTGGCATAGAGTTTTTACTGTTAAAGCAGTTTCAGAATGCAACGGAGATGCTTCTCATGGTCAGCTTGGCTCTTTGAGTAAATGAGAATGTCATCGATGAAGACGACGATAAATTTATCCAAGTAAGGCTTGCAGACGCGATTCATGAGATCCATGAATGCTGCAGGTGCATTAGTGAGCCCAAAAGGCATCACTAAGAACTCGTAATGACCATAGCGAGTCCTAAATGCAGTCTTGTGTACATCTTCATCTTTAACCTTCAGTTGATGATAGCCTGACCTCAAATCGATCTTAGAGAAATAGCTTGCCCCTTATAACTGATCGAACAGATCGTCGATCCTGGGCAAAGGATACCTATTCTTGATAGTGACCTTGTTAAGCTCGCGATAATCGATACATAAACGCATCGATCCATCCTTCTTTTTCACAAATAAGATTGGTGCTCCCCAAGGAGACGAACTAGGTCTAATAAAACCTTTAGCTAGCAATTCATCTAGTTGTGTCCTCAACTCCTTCATTTCCGTTGGTGCCAACCTATAAGGCGCTCTTGCGACAGGCGCTGCTCCAGGGATGATATCAATTCTGAATTCTACTTGCCTATCTGGCGGTAAACCAGGTAGTTCTTCAGGGTACTCAGAAATGACGGGAATATCTTCAACCTTGGGCTTCTGCTCATCAATAGTCACCTGTGCCATATAAATGACACAACCCTTCTTCAAACATCTAGATGCCTTGAGCATACACACTTGCTCAGGCAGTCCATACTGGGTATCTCCCTGAATGGTAAGTGACTCACCAGATGGAGTCTTGATTACCACTTGCTTCTTATTGCAGATGATCTGGGCTTGGTTATGGGATAACCAGTCCATGCCTATAACTATGTCAAAACCGGCTAACTTCAAAGGAAGTAGGGACAATGGAAAAGAGTGGTTCCTAATGGATATGAAACATCCGTCTAACACGGTTGACGCGGTTTCTAAGGTACCATCAGCTAATTCCACCTCATATTTCACACTTAGGGTTTTAACAGGTAAATTCAGCAACTTACAAAACTTATTATCTACAAATGACTTATCAACTCCTGAATCAAATAGCACCCTTGCATAAACATCATTTATGAGGAAGGTACCTGTGATCACATTGTCGTCCTGGACGGCTTCTCGTGCATCCATCCGGAAGACCCTTGCATTGGTCTTCTTGGCTTCCTCAGGCTTTTTAGTGTATTTAGGGCAGTTGGTCTTAATATGCCCTTTTTCATTGCAGTTGTAGCATGTGGCATCCTTAATCTTCTTGCAGTCTACTGTTTTGTGCTCCTTAGACTTGCATAACCCACATGCAGGTGGTCCTGACTGAGACTTGGTCTCTAGCCTGCATTTTCCAAAGTGGCGTTTTTGGCAAGTCGTGCACTTTGGCTTTTCCTCTGTTCGTTGACTATTCTTTCCAGACCCAAACTTCTTGGAATCAGTGTTTCCCTTGTGCTTCTTCTCCGACCCTCGTGAGTTATCATCCTCACGCTTTCTCTTACCTTCTTCAGAATTCTTGAGCGATCTTAACCTGACCGCATCCAAGGTAAGAGATAGAGATAGATCAGCTGCTGATCTAAAAGTTGCAGGTCTTGAAGCCGTAACACTGGCTTTGATTTCTGGGGCTAAACCCCCAATGAAGCGAGCAATCCTTTTGGGTTCCGGGGTTATCAGATACGGAACTAGCCTAGACAGGGTATTGAAACTGGTGAGGTAAGCTTGACAATCTAGATTCTTCATCACCAATGATAAGAAATCTGACTCAATCCTTTCAACCTCATGTTGAGGGCAGTAATTCTCTTTAATGAGAGCAACGAACTGATCCCATGACAAATTGTAGAGTGGGATCTTCCCAGCAGCTTGAATGAGAGACTTCCACCACGCTAATGCCTCTCCCTTGAATGATTGGGATACACACTTCACTACATCCCTTTCAGCACATCCGCTAATGTCAACTACTGTGTCCATCTCATCTAACCAGGTCATACAATCAATTGCCCATTTCTCCCCAGTGAGATCCCGGGGTTTGCAGGAAACAAAGTACTTATAGGTACAAGACTTGGTACGCGGTTCATTATCGAACACTATCCTCTTGGATGGAACACTGTGTTGGTTTGAGGAATGTTGAACATCCTCTTTCTTGGGTTCATCTTTCTTAGAGGGTGGCTTGCTGTGAGCTTCTGAATGAGTTTTAGGGACAGATTTAGAGTGGGGTACTGAAGAGGTTCTACTATGCGTCCCACTAGATTCATTATACTGTCGCTCCATAGCTTTTGCAACAGCATTATCTATCAGTGCTTGTAGTTCCGCACCGGTCACGTGTATCTTCGTATTTTCATGGTTTTCCACCGGATGACTGTTTTCCTCTTCTGACCTAGCCATGTAGCTTTAATTGCTACATAAAATCAAATAAGGACAAGGTTTATTTGGAAGCCTATACAGTACTATCGTTCTTGACGATTTATTAACCATGGTTTTAATAACTATTTTTGGTTAATTTGCTAAATACATTCATATTCAGGATCTTTATTACAATCCCCAATTATAAGTTAATAATAGCACAAAAAGGCCTAGTCGCGTAGACAAGTTTAGTTTATAAGCCCAGATTTTATGGAATCGAGGCATTTAGGCTTGAATCAAAGTTCATTACCTTTCTTTGACAGGGAGTTGTAGGCTACCACTGTCTTTAGTCTCAGAGGACGTTAGTTATAGCCCGTAGGCACTTCATCTTTAAGGGATGATTATATAATTAAGGAAAATTGGAATAATCCAATTTAAGAATGAATTATGTGATTTTATCGAATCACATTTTGTTAACATGTCTTCAGATGTTAACAAGGATTTGAATCCTTTGAATAGGTTTTACCATCTTGGCCATGTCTGCAACGACATTTAGACTAGGTTTTACCTTTAAGATTCTTTTTAATATTTAACGCAGAACAATCCTAAATTGAGATGTTAACAAGGATCTGAATCTAATTGATGAACTACCATCTTGGCCCTGTCTTTAGGTGACACATGGCTAGGTCTTGTCCTTTTAAGATTTTGCCATTTTATTATAATGGTAGATCTTATAATAGGAATGATATTTTAAATCTAACCGTTCCATTAAAATTTAAACAAGTACATGGTTGCCCTAAACGGGACTTCTAATTGAAATGACTTGCCCATGCAAGGGCTAATCAGAAAAATAACAAAGGAAACAAATAAGGACAAAATAAAACGAATTAGGATAAGTCCTATGTTCTTTGTCTAGACTCGAGAATTAAGGAATGTGCAATTGTGTAAATGAGAGATTAAACACAAAAGGCTAGTGTTTAATTCACTCAGTGTTGGCTCTGATACCAACCTGTCACACCCCGATATTTTCATGTATTACCGGTGGGCCCGGTGGGGAGTATCGTGACGTAGTTGATATCATCATAGTCAAACAACACAAATTTAAATGCACAGTGGAAGCAAAAGATAGATTTATATTTCAACCGAACAAATTGTAATATTAAGTATCACAAAATAGTTGAAACAGATCCACAGGCGGATCGAAAGAAAAAGGAAATTGTTCAACAGACTTTAACATCTAGAGCTTGCGAGACTTGATTATTGATGCCTGGAGTAGCCAGCCTATTACGTACAGTACCTGCACTTAGCTTTTTTGGAAAATACGTCAGTTTACACTGGTAAATACAATTAACTGACTCATTTTGAAATGGTTTAGAAAATTGATTTGAATGCACGTGGCACAAAATATTTTATAACTTGGGACAATTATTTAAAAATAATCTTGTATACAATTTTACTTATTTGTCGTCCATTAGGGCCGGTTTGTAGGGTCGGACAAAATTAACTGACACGCCACAGGTATAATGCCCACAAGGTTGATTCCTTTAAGTGGATTACCAGTTTTTACATAATGCAACTGTCAGGTGTACGCCTACACCCCGTGCTTAGGTCGTGGCCATTTCTTTGAATGATGCCAAGGATATCCAGGACATGGTCATTTAACCCCCAAAGGCCATACACCAAATAATACAGAATAAAACGAGTTATGTAAATACATTAATCACAATCCGATTTAAATGACTACATACCCGACCAAGCGGTATTATTATAATACCGTATCCCAAGCCCGTATAGGGAAAATAAGTTAAGAGTATTTACCTGAGCTAAATATAAATTCAATCCCAGCCGTATATCAATTCAGCAAGTACAGATAGCTTTTACTGGGCTCCTAATCTGGAACGAAGGTTTTTATTAACCTATTAGAATCCTAACGGGTCTTTAATTAAGCTTAGATTTAGACCGGTTAGTTTTCAAAAGGAAGACACGGTTCAAACGCATGATAAAGCGAAGACCGGTTTAGAATGTGGTTTTGACCCGATAAGCTTGTATTCTTTTTTAATATGAGTAATTTAAACACATTCTAGATTTTGAGGTGAAAACGATATGGTTTGACCCGTTTCGGCTAAATTATGCAAACTAGTTACATAAGCCGATCCGAACGCGAAAAGTGCGTAACGGGTAACCATATGAGTCATATATAATTTTCCTAAGTTAATATGCCTTAAAAATGTTGTGACATCAGTAAGATATCTTCTATTATGCCCAAAACGAATTTAAACTCAAATTACGCCCCGTAGGGGTATTTTGGTCATTTTAAAGGTTATAAAAGAGTTTAAATATAAATCTGAGTTTCGGGTCTGATGTAATCAGTAAAAATACTTAATTTACTAAGTTATATCAGTAGGGTATAACCTATATGTGAAATTTATCATTTCTAACCATACTATGCACCGAAAGGGCATTTTGGTAATTTCACCTAAGGTTTAAAGGTCAAATCTAGAAATCTGAGTTTAAAACTTTTGCTTACTGCTAAAGTATAAAAATTTATTTAAAACATCAGTAGGTATCAAGTCTTATATATCTAAAATAGTTTTAATACATACTATGCGCTTAAAACGCGTAAAAAGACGATTTTAAGTGATTTTTGGGTTTTATAAGAAAAGCTGATATTTTTGTTATTCCAGAAGGCTTAAAACATTCTATTTATCATATTGGATCAGTAGAAAAAGGTTTGGTATCAAAAGGATTTGTAAAACTCATTTTATAGCCTAAAAGGGCAAAACCGACAATTACCGGATCAAGCTTAGACCTCTATGTTATGCTTAGCCTAAAAATAAATAAAGATCTCCAAAAATCACGTTTTAAGGTCATATGGGCATAATAGTCAACATTTAAGCATTTAACGGAAACATGCATATGTATCAGATAACTAATGAACCAAGTTGTACAATCTCAGAGAGTTATACTTATATGAAACCTGGTCCAAATAAGCTCTAAGGCAATTCTAAACCATGCTACGTTGGGTCAGAATCGAAAGTCAAAGCAAAAGTGAAATTATGCGACTTTCGGTTCCGAACCGAGCCTTAAAGTGAAAATTGTCGGGTTGAACATGTTTAGACATGTTCTTACATTAATTACCAAGTTATATTATTGATAAAACAGGTTGCATGGATCCTACATTGCTAATTATGCATTAATTTGAAAATAAGCTTTCTGTTGACTTTTTAAGATTAGCTTTGACCCGACAATTGACCTAGTTAGAGTGGGAATCAGAGGGTGCCCTTTTAAGGGTTTATTGCCCACATAATTACCAACTCATAGGTACTTTCAATTTGGAATTTGACTGGACAAATTAAGATTAATGACGAAGTCAAATCTTAATTACAACGGTTTGACTTTACGCTAATTAACTAAGCAAAACTGAATTTAGGAAGGTTAGTGATGCTTACCAAGGTCCTATGCACAACTAATGATCACTAAGAAGGGTGCTTGAGCTCCAGGAATCTCCAGAAGCCAAGTTGTGAAGTCTTCAAATGAGTGTGCTCAAAGTTGCAACATTGGAGCTCCTTATATACCCATTTTGATACAACAAGATCATTCCAACAAAGTCTATGGATGTTCCCTGATTATCCCAAGTGTCCCTAGGCCCTTAAAAACCATAAAACAAGCCCATAGAATCGAAAAACAAGCTTCTAAGTCGGTGCAACTTGCTGGAACAGGCAGCTGCCAAGTTTTTCTGCATCTGGGCACCTTAGGCGCCCCGCGTAAGGATCCCCAGGGGGTTTACGCGCCTGGTATGAGGGTCATGTCCGGTCAACAAAGTTTCAACAATTGCAATTTTGTCCCCTAGTCCTTCCAAACTTGATTTTAACATGGTTTCTTGCACTTTTAACCCCCAAACTTGACTTTTAAGGACCCCAAGTCATAAACCAACTTTGTTAAGTCCCCGGTTATTCATACGATCACCGAAAAGTCTTAAATTTCAACGTTGACACTTTTAACCCCTCGAATACGAATATTGTCATAACTTTCTCATACTTAATCGAAACCTTGTGAAATTTTTATCACGCATTCTAGTGAGTATAATTAATCATTACAAAGCTTCGGGTTTGCTAAAAGGTCACTCAGAGGTATACTTTAAACATGTTGACACTTTTAACCCCTGTAGTTTGTAATTTCTCACTTTCTTTCACAATTAGCTTCGTATGATCCATGATTCATCCGTTTAAGGGTATAAACATCGTGTAGCATTATTGAAAGATGTATTTATCCATTGTTGACACTTTGAACCCTTTTATTCACATACTTTCCTTGTTTGTCAACTTTAGTCCCTCTAAAGCAATTATTTCACACGTTCAAAGCTTATGACACGTGTCAATACATTATTGGACATGATTTTTCGAGGTGTTACAACAATGCTGACTGATCGGATTGCTAGCCGATCGGCTGACATAAGTCAACAAACAGTCAACACTTTTAACAAACAAGAGCCATATCCTGATCTGTCGATCTAGCTAACATACATACAAACATAAACATTAATTGTTTACAAAGATACAAAATATGACTGAATGCTGATGGAAGCTACAGACGTATACACTAACAGACTCCCCCTCGGATGTAGCTGTAGTTCCTTCCAGCATAGTCTTCAATTCCTCCTGTTGCGCCTTCGTTCTCGCGCTCTCTGTCTTTTCTTTTCAGCTTTTTCTTCTAACATTCTTCGCCTTATATGTCTTCCCTCTTCGATCCACCATTTTCTATACACTGGATCACCATCACGCTTCTGATCCCATTTGGGAATCTTGTTTTCTTCTGATTCAATTGGTGTTTGATCCGTTGGTGGCACTATACCCATCTTGCGTCTGCCAAGCTCAGCTGCCCTTTCAGAAATAGCTTTTGATCTTTGTTCTTGTTTATACTTTTTCAGGAACTCATCAATCTCAAGAGCTCTCCAATCTGTCTTCCAATATCTTCCTGAGTTGATGTCTTGGGCAAAGCATACGTCCACGACCGTTTGATACTGCATTGCTTGTACTTTGTCTCTCTTTTCATATACGATCTTGTTGTAGAACAAGCAGTCGATATCCTTTTTCGAACAATTAACAAGCCACATCGGATCCAAAATACTGATTCTTCGCGACTTTCCTGTGGACTTGTCATACAAAGAGATTACTGCCTCTGTCGTCGTTTTGTTGTAAATCCAGCCTTCGAATAGATCATGAAAGTCTTGCTCAATAGCTCTGAGAGGCATATTCTTCAAACATCTCGGTGGCTTGACATCTGACGTTATGTCTTTCTCTCCGTTCTTCAATATTGTGACAATTTGCTTTGGTCTTTGAGGCTCCCAGTCAGGATATCCAGCCTTGGCCTGCTGTTTTATGTAATCCCACAAATGTTGGTCATGTTCTTTCACATCCGGACCATGATAAAATTGTTTTATATTCTTTGTCTTCACCAGCTCATCTACATCCCACCACGGAAGGGTTTTGATATTTGCCAAAAATTCGAAGTACTGTACACCCTCTTCCCGTCTAATGGCGTAGACCTGCAAATCGTCCAGATAACCCCATGATAAGATATCACCCCATGAGAGGTCTTTGTTGTGAGTGAATAACTGAAGAGCCCTAAGAGTCTTCCTCTCTTTTGGCATTACTTTGAACCACTTTTTCCATTCTTCAGCTAATCTTTCTCTTGGAATGGTTTCTGGAACACCTTCACTTGAAACTTTTTCAACAATCTTTCTCCTGATTTCATCTTCATTACGATCTTTGAACATTTCTGCAAAAGAAGGAAATGTCTCATCAATTCCAGAATAGTGAAAGTTAGTTTCTTCATCTGATGAATCTGAAGCGTCTTCAACAATTACTTCATCATAGTGATCAGCTTCATGAGCATATCTAGGCTCAAATACATCTTCAGATGACTGAGGTATCTCATCTTCAATATCAAACTTGAATTTTCCATCATTCAAACCCAATTCCTCCAACATCTCTTCTCTTGACCTCCTAACCTCAATCTCCTCCTCATGTCTAGCATGTAAGTAAATAACAGTTGGATTTGTGAGGAATACCTGGTCAACGTGCTGTTTTCCAGATGTAGAGGTTTCGTTCTGATCATCATCTTCTTGTTCGTTGATCTGATCATTCAGAAACTCTTCAATTTTCTGCTCAACGTTAGGATTCTTAACCAGCAATCCCGATGCACCTTGATCATCATCATCATTCTTCTTATCATCATCATCATCTTTCTTATCATCTTTCTGATTAGACTTGTCATCATTGTTATTTTCATCTTCGTCTTCTTTATCATCACCACCAAGGATTTCCAAATCAGAATCGCTATCCACAATTTCTCCACGAGCTCTCTTTGCTTCTTTTCGCCTTTCTTCAATTTTGACTTGGTGAACAATCTCTTTTAAGCTGTAAGGCACTGTGGATGGTCTTCCAACAACAACAAACTGTTGTGTCTTCCATTCCAACAACAACATTTCTTTTGCCTTTCTTTTCTTTTGGATAGCAGCAACTCGACGAATAACTTCATCAAGATCAAAGGATAGAGAAGACTCACCAACCAGCATGAAGTCTTGATCTTCTTCATTGATAACATCTTCAACAACTTGTTCCTGAACATCTTCAACATTTTGTTCTTGAACGTTCTCAACATCAATCATTTCAATGTCTTCTTGAGTTGAAGATCCTCCAGCTTCAGGCTGACTTGATGAACCAACACCATCTTCAACCACGCTCTTTCTCCTTTCTGTTGCCTCTTGAGCTAGTAGTCTTTCTCTTTCAATTCTACGCTCTTCAGCTGTTTTTACCTCAACTTCATTGAAAGCAGCATGAACATCCATCTTCAGGTGACTTTCCATAACAGAGTATAACATGTGTAGTTGTTCATCCTTCACCACTTTATCAGCTTTCATGGCTTCCATTTCTAACTTCATCACCTTCATTTCATTCGATGAAGCTTCACTCATTTCACTAAGAAGCTGGTTCAGAGTTTGATTTACATCTTGCAAATTCTTTATCTTCACATTCAATGAAGCAATTTCTGCTGTCAGGAGTTCGAACACTTTAGAGTTATTATGAACATCCTCCTTCATTTTCTTTATCGTCTCCTCTTGATCTATCAAAACCGTTCTGGCTTGATCATGAGCTTTCATCAGCATTTCGCATTCTGCTTTAGCTTTAGCTTTTTCAAGATCAGCAACTTTCTTTAGCAATTCTTTTACTGCCTCATTGTTGAACATGTCGTAATCATCTTCTGGAATATCTTCGGTAAATACTCCAGTTGCAGGTGGAAGACTTCCAAACAGATTATCAAAGGCTTCATTCTTGGTTTGAGAGGATCCAGGTTGATCTTGTGGAGGTGGTGGTGGAGGTGTAGCAACTTTATACCCCGTGATTTCAACGTAATCATCATCACCTGTTTTCTTTTGAACCACAACTTCAGGTACTTTAACACTCTGCACCTCTGGTTCCTGAACCTTTGATGTTTCAATGTGCTTTTCTTTCTTTCCATCTTTGTCTTTTGGTAAATCAGCACCAGATTTCTTTGCCCGTACTCTCCTCGGAATTACTCCGGCTTGAACAGCTTTACGCTTTGCCCTTTGTTTCTTTGGCTCATCAGGTTTATAGGTAGAGTCTTCTTCATCCGATGCTTTCTGTTTCTTTGTAGGCTTTTTCTTCAGCTGTGCTTTACCTCTGCCAAGTGTTGTTGGATCGAGCTCTGACTCAGACTCAGTATCCTCATAATCATCTTCGCTTGAATCATCTTGTGCAACACCCTCAGGCTCTGTAACTTTGGTACCTTCAGCTTGAACACTTGAGCTTTGATCTTTCTATGCAGCAACTTCCTCATTCTTTTTCAGAGAGCTTTCAAGTGAATGCTTCAGAAGACCTGCTCCTTGTTCAATAACCTCAGATGGCTTTAGCACCGTCTCATCCACCAACCTTTGTTGTGGCTCTACAGAAGGCCCTGCAAAACAAATATTGACAGATTTATTAGAAACTTATATCAGTTTAAAATTTCTAATTGCCTTATGACTCCCCCTTTCACTATACCCTTTTCTACAATCTTTGGAATAGAAACTGCAGGGGATGTCTTTGGTGTTCTTTTCCTTTTTCCATTTTCCTTCTCAACCCACCATCTGGTTTTCTTTTCTTTTAGCTCATTCATCTTTTCATCCTCGTTATCAGAATCACTGTTCTCATGTCTCCATTTGTCATTTTCCGGAGCAACATATACCGTCCTGCTAATTTTACATATCATACCCTTCGTTCTTTCATTATCTTCTTTGGTAATTCTAGCAATAGTATCAGCTGATATGTTTCCCAGACGCATAATATCATTATTATTCTTCGGAAGATCCTGGAACTGATCATTAATCATCATCATGATGAATCTTGGATACATGATATACTTGTCACCTTTAGCCTGGCTGTTCTCCTTCATATACTCAAAAATCACTTGAGAAATGTTGTAACGTCTATTCAGCACCAAACTTGTAACTATGTTCATGATGTAATCAGATGTTTCATCATATGCTCCCTTTCTGTGTGATAACGAGTGTACCACACAGTGTATCAAGAACCTGTAAGCCTTAGAAAAACTTGTTTTAGTCATCTTTCCATTGATATGACCAGTAAATCCCATTCTGCACCACATTCCTTTTGCTAGACGTTCAGACATAATGGTTGGATCATTGTCAGAATCTTTCAAGTCTAGAACTCGTCTAAGGTCTCCAACACCAAACTTGAACTCCACATCTATGTCTTTTCCTTTCTCATCCTTTTTCCTTAATACTGAATGTATCATTTTATCATCTTCTTCGTATCTAGCTGTGTTCCAAAAAGTTCTTACATGGGATTCATACACAATAGTTTTATCAGTTAAAGCTTTTCCAATCATGCTCTCTCTAAAAAACTTAGCCATCTCTTCAACCACAGTATTCTCTGTGCTAGCTTCATCGATCACACAGTATACATTATGTCTCTTATCCGAATCCTTTGCTCTTCCCTGTAGATATATTCATTATCAAATATTTGCACAAGATTTTAGACACAAAGATGAATGAAAATTTTGAAAAATTTTCTAACACTGAAATTTCCTATGTGACAGTACTAATGAATCGGATAGCTGTCCGATCGGCTAACATTGCTGGCCGATCGATTGGCTCAACTTGTGCATATATGAACTGTTAACAGTGCTGCCCGTACGGCTAGCAACGCTGTCCGATCGGCTAGCAATGCTGATCGATCAGCTAGCAATGCTGATCGAACGGCTAGCCACTTTGCACAGTTTTCAAGACATGAAAAGGATACTGTCCGAACAGCTAGCTACGTTATCCGATCGGCTAGTAATGCTATCCATGTCATGTGATGAACATAAAGGCACAGATTCCTAGACACCAACTAACTAAAAATTCAACAATAATATGCAATGAAACTGATGGCTGTTCGTTCGGAGTGCTGTTCGATCAGCTAGCAATGCTGATCGATCGGCTAGCACCTCGTTTAAAAAACATACAAGAACAATCATGAATCATGAAAATTTTCTCAGTCAAAATATCAAATTGAACATAGATCTATGTAAAGAATCTTGTCGTGATCAAAACCCTATGTTCATTTTGTTCTAACTCGGCTTAAACAGAGACTAATTTGACTAAAATCCTAGCCGACTACCGTATCATTCATACCTTAAATCTGTAAATTTAAACAAGTTTATGCACAAATCAAGACGGTAAACATATAGATCTCAACGTTGTGATCAAAACCCTATAGTTGAATCTTAACAAAACTTCTTAAATCTACCCAGATCTATCATTAAAGATGCCGACTGTGACGTCATGAAGAACACACAAATTAAACATCAAATTTTAACTGATTTAGATCCTGAAGAACTTACCTTCGGCATTGTGAGAGTTGTGCAAACCAACAAACCAACGTTCTTCTCCAAAGAGAATCAAAGATCAAATGAGAATTTTGAGAAAGAAAGGTCGGCCGAACGATCGTTTAAACGTTTGACTGAACATTGACCCTCTATTTATAGGTGACATTGAATCGGAGTGCTGTCCGATCTGCTAGCTATGCTGCCGATCGGCCAGACGTCCGACCCAAGCACAAATTTGACTTTCAAACCTTTGACATATTGACCTTGATTTTAACAATGTTTAAAAAATCCACTTAAGTATCTAGGTCCAAGTTAATGACCCTAGGTACTTAATTAGCCTACCAAGTCCAACTAAATGACCTTGGTTTACCCGAAGCAAAGCATACTTGACATTTTGTTTAAATTTTTCAAACATTTTTCTGAAAATTACAAGTTTCAACTTAATGAACTTGCATTGATTTTGCATTTTCTCAGGTTTATTATGATAAGCTCCCAACCCGTCTTCCAGTTCAGAGACTTCCTGCATCTGCTTCAAACTGTGAGTTTGAAGATCAGCTTTCCGCTTTAGATTGCCGATAAAACAAAACAGAAATGTAAAATCTTTTTGGATTTAATAAAGTTTCTAGACTAGAAAGCTATGAAATCTTTTTGGGTTTAGAATGTTGAACAGCAATGAAACACAGTAAAAGTAAACTATTTACAAACATATTTTTGGTGAGCGTGTTAGGGAATCATATCAGCTGCCAACAAGCTACAAGAACCGTTAAGCTTTGATTTCATACTCAGAATTAAACAATTCGCTTAGATTGCCGATATACTGATCCACTTAAGTTTTCGCACAAATTTCAATCTGATCAGGATACGAATTTAGTGTTTTAAGATCTTAACTTTTACGCGTGTACCACCTCAGAATATACTCCCGTATCCAGACTACTATATTCAATCTTACAGGTGAGTGCACACTAGTGATATCTGTAAGGGGTTAAGTGTTGAGGCCATGAGAGCTCAGGCTATTGCTTCCGCAAAATCAGAGAGATGATGGCTCAACTTTAGGTGGGTCCCCTTTGGGGATCTTCTTTTACAACAGCACATGATTAGCATTTTTCAATGTTTCATCATTTTTTATGCTGAGGGGGGGCTTTATGAATAAAGCAGTGCAGAGTATTATACGATGACTAGGCTATTGCTCCCTCAAAATCAGAAGTCCAGGTATAATACCCCATATACCACCACGTACAAAGACCTAGTATGTTAGAAATAGAGCCTTTCAAACAGGATTTCAGGGGTTACCTATATATCCGAGAGATGTTCCCCACATAAAAGAAAGTTGTGATTTAGGTTTATATCCCAATCAAACTTACTAAATTTATAAAAACCTATCGGCATATCATCAGCGAGACTGCTTAATGCTTTAAAACTTTACATATCTTTAGCATACTGCAACTATCTAGCTGATGTACTATCATTTTCCCTTTTTACACAAACTCTTTTTCGGTTTTCAATTGTTTTTTGATTTTGAAAATATCTTATGTTTTTTGGTTTTTGAAATTTTTTTATTGTTTTTGTATTTTCTGAAAATATAACCTATCTCCCCCTAAATACCAAAACAAGTAAAAAAATCGACAAACCATTGCAGATTGCTTTTCAACATCATCTACAGTGGTACCTTCATCAACGCCAATGATCCCCTCCGCAACCGACAGTAACTTCATACCATTAAGTTTCAGAAGATATTGAAAACGAGTTTTGTCAAATGCTTTGGTATGTAAGTCAGCTTTTTGTTCATCGGTGTGGATTTTTTCTATTCGTATAAACTTCTTCTCGAAACAGTCTCGGATGAAGTGATGACGAATTTCAATGTGTTTCGTTTTAGCGTGATGAACATGATTATTTGTTATGTTTATAGTTGCCTCGTTATCAACAAAGATAGGGGAGTTAAGAAATTGCAAACCGTAGTCTCGCATCTGTTGCTGGATCCACAAGATCTGAGAGCAGCAGCTGCTAGCAGATACATATTCAACTTCACATGTGGATAAAGCGACAGAGGTCTGCTTCTTGCATTGCCAGGTGACCAAACATGGTCCGAAAAACTGGCACCCCGCTGTTGTTGACTTAGCGTTAACTTTGCAGCATCCGAAATCGGAATCAGAATATCCCTCAAGCGTGAAATCGCTTTCTTTTGGATACCACAACCCCAATGATAGAGTTCCTTTCAGGTAGCGTAATATCCTTTTCACAATTACCATATGCGAGGCTCTGGGGCTTGACTGAAACCGTGCTGCGAGGCAGGTTGGATACATAATATCCGGTCTTGATGCCGTCAAATACATCAGTGATCCGATCATGGAGCGATACAGCGTTTCATCTACCTTCTCTCCGGTGAGATCAGGGTTTATCCCATAGTTCGTCGCTAACGGGGTGGACATTGGTGACATTCCTGACATCCCGAATTTCTCCAGAACATCATGAACATACTTTGTTTGATGTATGAATGTTCCCTCGGGTAGTTGATCAACCTGAAGCCCCAAGAAGAACTTCATCTCACCCATTGATGACATTTCAAACTTCTGCTTCATAACGTTTTCAAAATCTTTGCAGAGTTGTTCATTTGTTGACCCGAAAATTATGTCATCCACGTAAATCTGGACTATCAGAAGATGGCCGTCGACTTCTTTTGTGAACAGAGTGGCGTCTACCTTTCCTCGGATGAAGTTGTTGGCTAACAAATGTTGAGACAGGGTCTCATACCAGGCTCTCGGGGCCTGATGTAATCCGTATAACGCCTTATCCAAGAGATAAACTTTATCTTTGTGGATTGGGTCGGTAAAGCCCGGTGGCTGTCCGACATATACCTCCTCTTTCACCTAGCCATAGAGAAATACCGACTTCACATCTAGCTGAAAAACTTTAAAACCTTTCCCAGATGCAAATGCTAGGAAGATTCTGATCGCTTCAAGTCTAGCAACCGGAGCATATACTTCAGTGAAATCTATCCCCTCCTGCTGACTGAAACCTTGGACAACGAGTCGAGCTTTATTGCGAATAATAACCCCTCGATCATCCCTCTTGCACTTGAACACCCACTTGGTGTTAATCTTCCTATGACCATCAGGCAGATCCACCAGTTTCCAGACATCCAACTTCTCAAACTGACTTAGCTCCTCTTGTATCGCGTTGACCCAAGAATCTTCAGTTAGTGCTTCCTTGTACGTTCGCGGTTCAATCTGCGAAATAAAACAACTAAGTGAAAACTGTGTTTGTAAAGGAGCAACTGTAGAGTAAAAACAAGTAAGGCCTTGGTCAATTTGTCATCTGGTGTGGATGCCTGATTGTAACTCTCCAATGATTAACTCTTCTGGATGGTATGAAAGAGTTCTCGGCATCACCTCGCCTGGAACATCTACCTCACTTTCCAAATTCGTAATGTTCTGGTTTGCGACTTGTTCATTGACTGGAATAGTTTGATCTTGAGACTGGCTCCCCCTCAGATTCTGAATCACCGCGATCGAATGTTGGCCTTCCATCAGAATCTGAATTATCATTGATTCCCGTCTGAATGATAGGAGCTTGTTCGCTTTCTGAAGATATCGGAGTTTTCAAAACATCATCATGTTCTCCAGCATTGCTTGGACCTGCTTCATCATCGTTCGAAGCTTGTCGTTGATGACTATAAGGTTCTGCTGGGAATCTTTCTTGTGATTCTTCATAATCTCTCAGAATATCCAACTCGTCATAGAAATCTGGTTCTTCTTCTATATCGAATGAATCCCACAAAGTATCATAATTGAAATGCCATGAGTCGCCGGGATTCTGAGGTGGCATGGTATAACCTTGACACTCAACATTTTGTGCTTCGATGATCCGCTTCATGCTTGGAACAAAGACTCTTTTCAATGGGCTTGCATATCCCACAAATATACCTTCAATGCACTTTGGACCAAATGTACCAAAAGGTTCTAGAACTGTACAGGGAGACCCCAACGGTTCCAAATACTTCAGGTTAGGTTTGCGAAGATTAATGAGCTCGAAACATGTCTTGTTGAACTTTTTCACTGTAAGAACCCGGTTGAGCGTATAGTAAGCTGCTGACACTGCTTCTGCCCAGAAGTTGACAGGTAGTTTTGAATCAGCAAGCATTGTCCTGGCCGTTTCAATCCGCATCCTATTTTTTCTTTCTGCCACTCCGTTTTGCTGCGGAGTGTATGGCGCGCTGAATTCATGCAGTATACCTCTTTCATTACAATATGTTTCCATTCTGATGTTCTTAAACTCTGTACCATTATCACTTCTTATTCTTCTGATACGAGTTTGGTACAGGTTTTCAAGTTTTCTGAACATTGTCATTAAACTCCAAACTGTTTCATCTTTTGTCTTCAGAAATGTTACCCACGAAAATCTCGAATAGTCGTCTGTGACAACTAAGCAGTAGAGATCACCAGTTATGCTTTTGACATTCACTGGACCAAAAAGATCCATGTGAAGTTTCTCTAACGGCCTCGAGACTGAATTCATCTTTTTCCAGGGTGAGATTTCTTTTTCTGCTTAACTTTGATACAACTAATGCACTCCCCCTCAAGATGAAAACCTTTCAGATGAACTCCATCTACTAATTCTTTGTGTACCAGGTAGTTCATTTTTCGCAGATGAATATGGCCCATTTTTCTATGCCATAATTGTGACTCCTTCTCAGTGGCTCTTGACATGAAGCAGTGAGCCTGACCCGTGGTTGTAGTTGCTACACTCATGTCCAACACGTACAGATCGTCGACTCTTGGTGCTCTCATGATAACCCACTCTTCTGGGACAACAAACCCTGGCTTCAATATTAAACATTCTTTGTCGGTGAAGTGCGTCGAATACATACGATCACAAATCTGGGAGATGCTCAGAAGATTGTTTTCCAGCTCGGCGATATAATTCACTCTTTCAAACGTGACAATTTCATTCGATAAAGTACCCTCACCAACTATACGACCACCTTGATTGCCTGCAAATCCCACATATCCTCCATTAAACCCTCGAACATCATACAGTAGGGTTTTCATTCCCGTCATGTGCCGAGAAGCTCCACTATCCATTATCCAACGTGAGATGGATCTCGGAAGCTCCTGCACATTTCAAAAACATTTAGTGAGATTTTGAAGCAACCCAAGCCTCTTTCGACTCAGGTAGTTTGACGTTCAGAATCGTGGTTTTGGTGTATAATGGCGGAAAATTTTGTCATTCATCTTTAAACTTTCTTCAGTCCCAACCTCAACCTCTTTGTGTAAGAAAGGTTCGTCTTTTTGAGGTTGACCAGATGGTTGGTCTTTCTTCGGAACATACTTCTTCCCTGGTGGGGTAGAAGTTTGTTTCACCAGTTTTTCATAGTGATCCAAAGGAACATTCATCTTTACCGATGTGGTAGAAGATGATTGTTTTTCAGACTCTGAAACCTTTGATTTTGGAGAACTTGCTTTCTTTTTCACAGATTTTGGTTTCCATGCTTGTTGAGATGACGCAACCCGTTTATAAAATTTGTCATTTTTAGTTACCAACTTCTTTACGGGTTCGGTTTTCTTAACTGACTCTTTTGCAGATTCAGTTTTAACTTTGGCATTTTCCTTCTTTAAAAACCTTTTCTCAACAAACATTGGAGCTTTTCCCTTTACATCATCTTTTCTTTTCGGATTCTCGACAACCACAGACTTAGGCTTCAAGTTTGTGCACTTTCGTGCAATGTGTCCAACTTGATTGCATTTGAAGCATGTTCGGGTGTCGACTACCCGACTTGTGCCTTTGGTCTGGGACTGCGAGTCTTTCTTTTCAAAGAATTCTTCATTGGTTTTCGAAAAAATCTCAGATTCTTGCTCGGAGTGTGAACTCGAGCTTTTCACAACAGCTTTTTCTCAACAAATTTCTTGTTTTGAAAGTTCCTTCTTTGATTATTCTTACCACCCTGATAACCACCCGACCATTTGTTTTGGTTGTTGTTAGAAAAACGTGGCGGTACAACAGGTTTTTTATAGTAAGATTTATCTTTTTCAAATATCAATTGCCTTTCAGAACATTTCAAACCTTCGATTTCACAAACATCAATCTCAACCAGTTTAAAAACATTTTTCAATTTGTCGACATTCACATTCTCTAACGGAAACTCAAGATCCGAATACAACTTATCCGAACCCGACATCTTGTACATCATAAGAGTAGGTTTTTTACTTAAGTTGTTTTTGGAGGTTGATTTCGGAATGTAATTGTTCAAAAAACATTCTTCGTCTTCAGTTGAATCACTGTCAGATTTCAAAACATTTTCAACTACGTTTTTAACAACTTCAGACTGAACGATATCTTCATCAGATGATGAAGTGAATGTGATGTCAATTGTTTCTGGAAGTTTGATTTCATTTGTTTCATCATTGTTAACCAACCCAGATTTCTTTTTTGAAAAATTATTCAACACAGGCGGTGGAACTTGATGATACCCAACCCCTGTTCCATCAGCATATACATCTTCGCCAGCCTAGTTCTTCCCAATGGGTTTGGGAACTATATGTTGAAGAACAAAACTTGTGGAGTTGTAACTGTTGAGTGTCAGATTGATGCGTTCATTTTCTATCTTAGCTTCCTGAAACTGAATGTCACACCCCGGTTTCCACGTGTCACCGGTGGGCCCGGTGGGGAGTATCGTGACGTGGTTGGCAACGTAATAGTCAAACAACACAATATTTAATATGCACAGCGGAAGCAAATTGTAAGATATAATTCAACCGAATATAATATTGTAATATCGTGTATCACAACAGTCGATTGTTTATCCACAGACGGATCGAAAATAAATAGTAGTTCAACAGACTTTAGGCATTTTAAGCTTGCGAGACTTCTATTGATGCTAAGGAGAAATCCCAGCCAATTACGCTTAGTACCTGCATTTAATCTTTTTGGGAAAATACGTCAGTTTACACTGGTAAATACAATCAACTGACTCATTTTTGAAAATGATTAAAATTGGTTTGGATGCACGTGGCATAAACATTTTATAACTTGGGATAATTATTTAAATATATAATCTTGTGAATGAATTACATGTTCCTTATGCGTTCAGTAGCCCGGATCTTGTCCGGGTTAAAAATCAATAGACACACCACATTATTCTTTTATGCACTGACGGGTGTACGCCTACACCCCGCGCTTAAGTCGTGGCCATTTCGTAAAATGATGCCAGGGATATCTGGGACATGGTCATTAACCCCCCAAAGGCTTTAAGTAAACAAAACATAATTAAACGGGCGGATTAAATTTTTCAATTAACCACCAAACGATGGAAGATTTAATGCCCGACCAAGCGGTATTTTATATACCGTAACCCAAGCCCGTATAGGGAAAATAAGTTAAAAGTATTTACCTGAGCAAAGTAATAATCACAAAAAGCAAATGCAAGTAGCTTTTACTGGTCCTCCTAATCTGGAATGAAGGTTTATAATAACCTATTAGAATCCTAACGGGTCTTTAGTTAAGCTTAAGCTTAGACCGGTTAGTTTCAAAGATACGGTTCGTACGCACGATTAAGCGAAGACCGGATAGAATGTGATTTAGACCCGACATGTTCGGAGACTTGTCTTATAGGTGTAATCTAAATACATTCTGGATTTTGAGATAAAACCGATAAGGTTTGACCCGTTTCGGCTAATTTATGTAAACTAGTTACATAAACCGCACCGAACGCGTAATAAGCGTAACGGGTAATTATTAGAGCCATATACAGGTTTCCTAAGTTAATATGCTTCAAATATGTTGTGACATCAGTAAGATGTCTTTTATTATGCCCGAAACGAATTTAAACACAAACTATGCCTCGTAGGGGTAGTTTAGTCATTTTCAAGGTTATAAAAGAGTCTAAGTATTAACCTGAGTTACAGGTCTGATATAATCAGCAAAAATACTTAGTTTACTAAGTTATAACAGTAGGGTAAAGTATATATGTGAAATTTATCAATTATAACCAAACTATGCACCGTAGGGGCATTTTGGTAATTTCACATAAGCCGTAAAGCTCAAAACTGAAGTCTGAGTTAAACAACTTTTTCTTACTGTTAAAATATTATAATTTACCCAAAATATCAGTAGGTATCAACCTTTGTATGTTTAAAATAGTTCTAGTACATACTATGCGTTAAAAACGCTTAAAAAGGCGATTAGAAGCCATTTCCGGGTTCTATACATAAAGCTGATATTTTTATTATTCCAGAAGGCTTAAAATAATTTATTTATCATATCTAATCAGTAGCAAAAGGTTTGGAGTCGATTAGATATGTAAAACTCATTTTATAGCCCGTAAGGGCAAAACCGACAATTACCGGATTAAGCCTACGACTATAAGTTATGCTCAGCCTAAAATTAATTAAAAATCTTCAAAAATCCCAAAATAATATATTACATCAGTGGGTAATAAGTTTGATATCAAAAGGTAGGCTTAGATAGGCCATACGCTAATTATGTCGTTTAATTAACATAAAGCTTCTTAATTTCGCTAATGAGCATAACTCTCAATCTACACCTCAAACTGATGTCAAATTTTGGGTGCAAGTTGATATATCAGTAACTAAAGTTTCTACTCTTTTACATTTGCAAAAATCACGTTTTAAGGTAATAAGGGCATAATGGTCAACATATGAGCAATTAACGGAATCATGCGTATTAATTGGTTAACTAATGAACCATGGTGTATAATCAAAGAGGGTTATACTAGCATGTAACCTGGTCCAAATGAAGCTCTAAGGTATTTCTAAAACATACCATAACGGGTCAGAACTGAAGTCAAAGCTTTGCGACTTTCGGTTCCGAACCGGGTCTAAACAGGAAATTGTCGGGTTGAACATGTTTAGACATGTTCTTACACTAATTACCAAGTTATATTAATGATCAAACAGGTTGTATGTGTTCTACAGTGCTAATCATGCATAAATTAGAAACTAACTATCCTGTTGACTTTTTATTAACAAGTTTGACCCGACATTTGACCTAGTTAGAGTGGGAATCAGGGGGAACCCTTTGTAAGACCCTAACACGCTTTAACTGAAAAGACGCAGCGGAAATACGTGCCATAAAATTTCTTTCATTACAAACGTCTTGACTTACTTGGAAGTTTGTTTTAATATGAATCTTTTACATAAATAAGGTATAAGTCATGTTTACTAAAGTACATACTCAATTATCCCCGTACAATCTACTTTGTGACCCGATCTTCGATCTCTATTCCTCGTGATAACCGCCTGCGATTCGTACAACCTGCACTCACCACATGCATTCATAACATTAGTATACAATACATAAACAAGATTCAATCTCGTACACTTCCCATTTCCTTATCTTTCTAACTTTAAGCATTTCATCTGCATATCCATGTCCTGGTGAGTCTTCAATAATGTACCTGCATTACCTTTCATTCTCAAGGCACACTATTAATAACGTATTACTCAACGTACCTAAATCACGCATACATACATTCTTACATGCATACATACACATCTGCATACGTACATGCCTTCCTATATCTCTACAAACATGCATAAACTTATACGTACCTTCATATATACCAAACACACATCTACATACGCACATACATTACTACGTCTCTACATACGTACATATACACATACGTATCTTCACATATACATAAATGCATATCTACATACGTACATACATTTCTACGTCTCTACTTACTTGCATACTCACATTTACACATTCAAGATCTTATCGAACCCTTGTATACTCATACATACCTTTATGCTTACATACGTAGACATCCACATGCATACATACCTTCCCATATCTTCACATGCATACATACACTCAGACGTACCTTCACACATACATATATATACACATCTACAGATGTACATACCCATATATACACATACAAGATCTCACATACTTCTTACATAATCATACATTAATTACATGGGACTTAGACTTAGATTTATAGCCCATAGACATCTAAGGAACCATCAAAATCATGTTTGGAAAGTCCGCCGTAGTCCACGGATAACAAACCGAAACCTATGATACATAAATCAACTTAAATAACAAATTTTTAGGTTTTTGAACTTGGGGAGGGCGTCGGCGACGACCCTAGGGTCGTCGGCGACGGCCCTTGCAATTACCCGTAGCCAAAAATCCCCGTAAACAGTCAAATAACCCGTCAGCAAAAAAACTCACTTTCTGGAGCCCGTCGGCGACGCCCCCATACCCGTCGGCGACGCCCTCTAGAATTTGCAGTTTTCTGCAGTTCCGTTTCGTCGTCCGTACGCACTAAAACACGCATAACTTTTGAACCGTTTACCCGTTTAACCTCCCGTTTCTTCCTACATGCTTGTAAATTCACATTCTATCATATGAACTTGAAATCCAACATCCGTTTAAGGAAAATATTCACTTAAAGCTCTCGGCTTTATATACCCGCTTTCACTTATTCGACCCGTTCATGCATTCATCAACATAACTTGATTGTTTGACCTAAATTCCCCATGAACCTTATAATTTCGACGTCGTCTATCATATAAGGTTCCAAACACGGGTTTCTTACAACATCCCAACCCATTTCCACTTAAATGTTATTTTGACCCGTTAAGGGTATTTACGGATTTTTAAGGACTTTGACTCGTAAAGATCATACTTTTCGCTTTCATACATGTCCAAAGTAATCATTTAATCTAATGGCTTGTTTCTAAACAACCTTTTAAAGTCATTCGCCCGATATACCTATCAAGGGCATTTTTGTCAACTTCGCTCCATCCTTTACAACAAAGGACTTCATTTCATATTTAGCCAATCTCACTACTTAACTATAACTCTAATTACACATACCTGGCTCGGATCAACGCTATGACCCGTTTTAAACTTCATCCGCTAAATTGCTCGTTAATAGCAACGAATTTCCTTTCGCTATTCATTTTGTGAATTCACAACGCTTGACAAAACAATTCATTAATCGATATTGTCAAATGGTGATATCTTCACCATTTGACCCGTTAAATCTAAATATCCATTTTATCCTTGTGGGATTTTAATTATCCATCATCCCATCCATGTAACTTATTCCTTCATTAATTCGCAACCAAAAATTACCATAATACCCTTTTATCCCTTTTTAACCATCAAACCTAGTTTCTTGTCATGAACACATGTTCCGACCCATATCAAAACTTCTCGGAACTTCATACCTCATTTATAAACTTATCATATTCATAATCTATACAATGAAGAGGTATTCTACAAGGAGGGTGTAAGCTTAACTTACCTTGCATCCGAGTACGCTTCCCCTGCACATAAGTTCCATTTGACCCGCTTCTTTCCCAAGCTTCCATGTTGCTTATCAAGCATCAACTATCATATATCATTCTCAAGATAGTTAGCTTATTCATCATTCATCACAACCTTTTCATTACACGGATCTTATATGGAATTTATCATTCAACCTTATAACATGCTAATCTATCATTTCTTATCCGATTTCTTTAAACATTCACACACGTGTTTGATTCCAAACATCATTAACATAAGTAAATCATCAATTTACATCACATTATCTAAAACCCACTTCATAACTACATTATTAATCACTTACTAGTGATCTACTTAAGTTCTTCATAATATCATCATACCCTTGGTGTATGTACTACCTTCTAAACATAAAGTACAACTAGTTCATGCACAATCTCCTAATCTCATACATAATTCATCCAAATCCTTCTACTAATCAACATAAATCATCCATGCATGAACATCAAACATATTAGCATCACATTTCTTTCAATTCCTCTAGCAAGAATCCATCATACACATCATAATACATCAATCTTAAGCAAGAAGTTGGACTTGGGTGATCTTTCAAGTCGTCATCATCACCATAATCAACGGGTTTCACTTAAAAACATCAAATTAACCCAAACCATGCATAATCCATGTTCCAAATGATGAATCTAACACATACTCATGCTCAATTTCATACAAATTCGTGATTTACAACATAACCCACTTCGTGCATAATCACCAATCTAACTTTTAAGACATACCTTGCGATCCCCTTGTGAAGGTGATCATTAATCTATGCTCGGTTATGAGTTTAAGCTTCATCTTGCCTTTCAATTTGAAGATTTTGAAGAAACTAGGGTTTGAACCCTCTTTCTCCTTCCTGATCATCGACACACACACACACACTATGTGTGTGTGGTGTTTTAATTTTTTGTTTTATAAAATCATGTTTCCCACTTAGCGGTTTTGGTCCCTCTAGTTTCATTTTGGTTAAATAAGAGATTAAAACTCATTTCTTTATATCAACCGGGTTTTAATTTACCAAACCCGTTTTTGGGGTGTTACACCCTTTTAAGGGTTTATTACCCACATAATTACCAACTTATAACTACTTTCAATTCGACTAATCACTGGACCATTAGTGATTAATCTTGAAGTCAACCGTTAATTACGACGGTTTGACTTTTAAGCTATAACTAAGCAAAACTTAACTAAGGAAGGATTAGCAAACTTACTGAAGTCCTATGCACGAAATGTGAAGCTTAGAGAGAAGTCCTCAGCTCCAAAAATGCTCCAATGTGCAGGTGGAAGGTGTGAAGCATTGGTTGCAACTCATGGCCCTTTTATAGTGAATTTTTCACCATGGATTGTTGACACACAACACTACCAATGGTTCCTGATCATCAACACATGTCCCTAAGGTTCTAGGAGGCACTTAGGGGTCGCCCATGATGAGAAAATATCTGTTTTGGGTCGATTTAGCGCGAATACAGGCTGCTGTCTACGTATTCTGTATATGATGGCCTGACGCGGCCCGCGTAAGACCTTAAGGTCTCTTACGCGGCCCGCCTGAGTCTTGTTGTCAGCTTTCACATTTTCAAGTTTTTGCATATTGTCCCTTGGCCTTTCGAAAGGGCAACCAAGCTTATTCTTTGCATTTTGACCCCTTCTTATTTACCTACAAGGGCTTTAAGACTTGTACCCACTTTGCCAAGTCCCTGGACACTTCTGGTTAACCCGAAAAGTCATAACTTTCAACGTTAACGCTTTAACCCCTTACATACGAATTTGATCATAACTTTCTCATACGATTACGAAACTTTATGAAATTTATATCGTGCATTCTAGTGAGCATAATTAATCGTTACAAAGCTTCGGGTTTGTCAAAAGGTCACTCAGAGGTATAACTTAAACATGTTGACACATTTAACCCCTGTAGTTTGTAATCTCTCACTTTTAGCTTCGCATGATCCATGATTTATTCGTTTGATGCTATAAACATCATGTAGGGTTAATGTACAATATATTTATTCACTGTTGACACTTAGAACTCGTATATTCACATACTTTTCATGATTGTCAACTTTAATCCTTTCATAACATTCTTTCACACGTTCAAACATATGACACGTGTCAACACATTATAGGACGTAAATTTTCGAGGTGTTACATCCTCACCCCCTTAAAATAAATCTCGACCTCGAGATTTACTTAAATAAATAAGGGTACTTTTCTTTCATTGTGGACTCAACCTCCCACGTATATTCGGGTCCTCTACGGGCATCCCATTTGACCTTTACAATAGGCACATGCTTCCTTCGAAGCTTCTTAACCTGTCGATCTTCAATCGACAATGGTTTTTCCACAAATTTTAAGCTCTCATCTATATGCACATCTATATGTGGTATGACCAGTGATTCGTCAGCGAAACACTTCTTCAGATTGCAGATGTGGAATACATTATGAATACCACTAAGCTCTTCTAGTAAGTTTAACTTATAGACAACTGATCCGACTCGTTCGATAACCTTGAAAGGTCCTATGTATCTCGGGCTTAGCTTGCCTTTCTTACCAAATCGCATCACCCCCTTCCAGGGTGATACTTTAAGCAACACTTTGTCACCTACTTCGAAGTGAAAAGCTTTACGCTTTGGATCTGCGTAACTCTTCTGCCTATCTCGGGCAGCTTTGAGACGGTCACGAATCTGGACAATCTTGTCCGTCGTTTCAAAGACTATCTCTGGTCCTGATAATTGGACATCTCCAACTTCCGCCCAACAAACGGGCGTTCTACACTTTCTACCGTATAAGGCCTCGAAAGGCGCAGCCTTAATGCTGGTATGGTAGCTATTGTTGTAGGAGAATTCAATCAAGGGTAGGTGGTTATCCCAACTACCACCTAAATCAATTACACATGCACGAAGCATGTCTTCCAATGTTTGGATGGTACGCTCACTCTGTCCGTCAGTCTGAGGGTGGTAAGCCGTACTGAAATTTAAGCGCGTGCCCAAAGATTGTTGGAAACTTTTCCAAAAATGTGACGTGTATCTAGTATCTCTTTCAGAGATAATAGACACAGGTATGCCATGTAAGGCTACAATCTTATCCACGTACAATTGGGCTAACATGTCGGAGCTGTAAGTCTCCTTGATGGGTAAGAAATGTGCTGACTTAGTCAGTCTATCAACTATAACCCATATCGTATCATTTCCTTTCCTTGTCTTAGGTAACTTGGTGATAAAATCCATAGTTACCATTTCCCACTTCCACGTAGGAAGTTCAGGTTGTTGTAGCAAACCTGACGGCTTCTGATGTTCCGCCTTGACTTGCGCACACGTCAAGCATTTAGCTACATAGGTGGCTACAGACTTCTTCAAGCCTATCCACCAATAATTTGCCCTTAGGTCCTGGTACATCTTATCAGCTCCAGGATGAACAGAATATTTGGAACTATGGGCTTCCTGAAGAATAACATCTCGAAGTCCTCCATAAATTGGAACCCATATTCGTCCATTCAATCTCAGAATTCCGTCTTTGCAAAGAGATAACTGCTCCTCAGTTACCCCTAGCTTCTCGTTAGGATAGTTAGCTTCCAACACAGCTTCCCTCTGTGCAGCTAATAACCTTTCAGTCAAACTTTTCTTTATTTCAAGGCTCTTGGCATTGATTCGGATGGGTTTCACCCTTTCCTTTCGGCTCAAGGCATCAGCGACTACATTCGCCTTGCCGGGATGATATCTGATTTCACAATCATAATCATTCAAAGTCTCCATCCACCGGCGCTGCCTCATGTTTAAATCCTTCTGATTAAACAGATGTTGAAGGCTCTTGTGATCAGAATAGATCACACACTTGATACCATATAAATAATGTCTCCACAGTTTTAGTGCAAATACAACGGCACCCAACTCCAAGTCATGGGTGGTGTAATTCTTTTCGTGCACCTTTAACTGTCTTGAAGCGTAGGCAATAACTTTGCCTTTCTGCATAAGTACACACCCCATGCCAGTGTGTGATGCATCGCAGTAAACTACGAATTCTTCGGTACCTTCAGGAAATGTCAGTACTGGAGCGTTGCTCAACTTTTGCTTCAGAATATCAAAAGATTCTTGCTGCTTCGGTCCCCAGTCGAACTTAACCTTTTTCCTAGTCAAGGAAGTTAGGGGTGCAGCAATCCTTGAAAAATTTTCAATGAATCGCCTGTAGTATCCTGCTAAGCCTAGAAAGCTGCGAATTTCTATGGGCGTCTTTGGCTCTTGCCAGTTCATAACTGCTTCAACCTTAGCGGGATCCACTTGGATACCACGCTCACTGACCACATGTCCAAGGAATTGGACTTCTCGAAGCCAGAATTCACACTTATAGAATTTGGCATAGAGTTTCTCATGATGTAGGAGTTTGAGAATACAGCGAAGGTGTTTCTCATGGTCAGCTTGGTTCTTAGAATAAATGAGAATGTCGTCGATAAAAACGATGACGAATTTATCTAAGTACGGCTTGCAGACGCGATTCATGAGATCCATGAACGCGGCCGGTGCATTAGTGAGCCCAAAAGGCATCACTAGGAACTCGTAATGTCCATAACGAGTCCTAAATGCAGTTTTGTGTATGTCTTCATCTCTAACCTTCAGTTGATGGTAGCCTGACCTCAAGTCAATCTTCGAGAAATAACTTGCCCCTTGCAATTGATCGAACAAATCGTTGATTCTGGGCAAAGGATACCTATTCTTTATCGTGACTTTATAAAGCTCACGATAATCGATGCACAGACGCATCGATCCATCCTTCTTCTTGACAAACAAGACTGGTGCTCCCCATGGATACGAACTAGGTTTAATGAAACCTTTAGCTAGCAATTCATCTAATTGCGTCCTTAATTCCTTCATCTCTGTGGGCGCCAACCTATAAGGTGCTCTAGCAACTGGTGCTGCTCCTGGGATGATATCAATCCTGAATTCCACTTGTCTATCTGGTGGCAAACCAGGTAGTTCTTTCGGAAAAACTTCAGGGTATTCAGAAATGACGGGGATGTCTCCCATCTCGGGTTTCGGCTCATCAATAGTCACCTGTGCCATGTAGATGACACAACCCTTCTTTAAACACTTAGAGGCCTTGAGCATAGTCACTTGCTCAGGCAATCCATACCGTGTATCTCCCTGAACGGTAAGTGATTCGCCAGATGGAGTCTTGATCATCACTTGTTTTCTATTGCAGACAATCTGGGCCTGGTTATGAGATAACCAGTCCATACCCAAAACTATGTCAAAACCGGCTAACTTAAATGGAAGTAGGGACAGAGGAAAAGAGTGGTTCTTAATGGATATAACACATCCATCTAACACAGTAGAGACGGTTTCTAGGGTGCCATCTGCTAACTCCACCTCATAATTCACACTTAAGGTTTTGACAGGTAATTTCAGCAATTCACAAAACTTATTATCAACGAAAGCCTTATCATCGCCTGAATCAAAAAGTACTCTTGCATAGACATCATTTACAAGGAAAGTACCTGTAATCACGTTGTCGTCTAGAACTGCTTCCCTTGCATCCATTCTAAAGACTCTAGCATTTGTCTTCTTGGCCTCTTCAGGCTTCTTGGCGTATTTAGGGCAGTTGGTTTTAATGTGCCCTTTCTCATTACAGCTGTAGCAAGTTGCATCCTTCAGCTTTTTGCAATCCAAGGTCTTGTGTTCCTTGGACTTGCATATCCCACAAGCAAAAGTTCTTTGTGAGTTCGATTCGAGTCTGCACTTTCCAAAGTGCTGTTTCTTGCAAATCTTGCACTTGGGCTTCTCACCAGACTGATGCCCATCTTTCCTTGACTCAGACCCCCTCTTGTTGTCACCGTTTCCACGGTGCTTCTTGCTCGACCTCCGTGAATTATCATCTTCACGTTTTCTCTTCTCAGCATCTTTGTTCCTCAGCGATCTTTGCCTGACCGCATCCAGAGTGAGGGACAATGATATGTCAGCTACAGATCTAAAAGTAGCTGGCCGAGAGGCCTTCATGCTTGCCTTTATCTCGGGGGCTAAACCACCGATAAAACGAGCTATTCTTTTTGGTTCCGGGGTCACCAGATACGGAACCAACCGGGACATTGTGTTGAAGCTCGTGAGGTAAGCTTGACAGTCAAGGTTTGTCATTACCAATGATAGAAAATCAAACTCTATCTTCTCCACCTCATGCTGAGGGCAGTAATTTTCCCTGATGAGGGCAACGAATTGTTCCCAAGACATGTTGTACAATGGGATTTTCCCGGTGGCTTGAATCAGTGATCTCCACCAGGCTAAAGCTTCACCCTTAAATGATTGCGACACAAACTTGACCATATCCCTCTCAGCGCATCCGCCGATATCCACAACTGTGTCCATCTCATCTAACCACGTCATGCAGTCAATGGCTCCTTTTTCCCCAGTGAAATCTCTGGGCTTGCAAGAAACAAAGTATTTATAGGAGCAACCCTTAGTACGGGGTTCTTGATTAAGTACAACCTGTTGAGATGGAGCACTGTGGTGGTTTGAGGAGAGTCTATCATCATCTTTCTTGGGTTCATCCTTCTTGGAAGGTGGCTTTGTATGCGGTGTAGATAGGGTCCTACTTCGAGTCCCACTATACTCTTCGTACTGCCGCTCCAAGGCCTTTGTAACAGCGTCATCAACTAACGCTTTCAATTCAGCACCCGTTAAATTAATTCGGGCGTTATCGTTATTCTCCACTGGATGGCTATTAATTTCGTCCGAATTAGCCATTTTAATTGAACTGTTACATAAAACAAGGACAATAGTTTATTTGGGAGTTTATTATGGAATTGTCTTTTATGGCAATTCATTAACCATGGTAACAGAGACCATATTTGGTTAATTTATTAATCACATTTATTTAGGATTTCTATTATAATTCATCCTAATTATAAAACAATAACAGTTTTATTAGTGGCACAAAAAGGCCTAGTCACAAGGACATTTATAAATTATAAGCTATGATTTCAGAGAATCAAATCTTTTATGGTTTGAACATAGTTTATTACCTTTTTCGGACAGGGAGTCATAGCTACCACTGTCTTGTGGCTCATGTAGAAATGAGCAAGGCCCGTAGGCACTATATTGCCAATGTATGGTCAAAATATGATCATCTTAATTGATGATCTAACCCATGATGCAGAGATCATTAAATTGGGTTAGGAATCTTTTGAAGAATCCTTATATAAATGACGTGTGTGATTTTAACGAATCACGTCTGCCAGGAGTGTTAACACGTTTTCAGATGTTAACAGGGATTTGAATCTTTTAAACAGGTCTTACCATCATGGCCAGGTCTTCATAAAGACACTCAGGCTAGGTTTCACTCTTAAGATTCTTATTCAATATTTAATAGGCAGATTATTATCAAAAAGGGATGATTTTTATTTATTTATTTCATATATAATATTTATGCATATAATAGCAAAAATGAACTTTATAAATTAACATTCCATTGATTATTAATAGATTACACGTCGCCCTAAACGGGACTTTAAAAAAAAAAAAACTAACTTACCCACGCAGGGGTTTAACAACAAACATCATAATAGTCCACGCAGGGACTTACACAAATAACACAATAGTCCATGCAGGGACTTAAACAATAACATACCCTCGTAGGGGTTAACAAAAAGATAGACCCACGCAGGGGTCAAAACAAACAAGCATACCCACGCAGGGGTTTATACAGCAAGACTGGCCCACGCAGGGGCTCAACAACAATTGGAAGGATTCAGTGGTCCTTCTTGCTCTTCCCTTTGATCAAGCTTGTCAATCCTTGGAAGAAGCTTTGTCTCTCCCTGCGGTCTCTGTGGAAGTCTCGCTCTACTTGGTCCAGCCTTTGCAGAATTTCTTCACGCTCTGGTGGGGAGAACCTTGGCGGCTGCGATTGCGTCCAAATAATAGGTCTATTAGGTATTTGGTACCCATGAGTCGGGTACCCTACTCCCCACGGAGCTCCATACCGTCCTTCCGGGTTAAAGGCGTTGTAATTAGACGCTACCAAGTACGGGTCGGCTTCAGCGTAACCGTAGTTGGTGTGAGCCGGTTGCTCAAACGGGTTGTACGCCATCGAACCCGTGTATGCTGGAATCGGGTTATCAAAACCCATCGGAGGTGGTTGCGGCGCAACTGGGTTCGAAGGTCCACCCATTTGTGGATCTTCTTGATGTGGCGGGTAATGACTGCCACTTGATTGTCGAGGAGAGCTAAAATGAAAGTCTCCTCCTCGCGCGGACATCCGCGCTCCGGTTCTCCTACGCCTCGGCGGTTGTGGAGGTGCCGGCTGAACTGGTGGCGGTGGAGGCGGTGGCGTGACTGCCACAAACCGTGAATCCACAGAGGGATCCTGCTGCTGCTGATGAGGCGACGAATGATGCGAGGGTGTGAAGTACTACTCGTGCTGAGTAAACCTCGCCTGAAAGCTGTCTGGACCACCGTAGGGTGATCCGTGAAAAGAAGAGCCATCCGAAATCTCAATGGGATGGTTCGGTGTACCACTGGCAGGTTCGACGGGATCCGTGTCCTCGTCCATATCCTTCACGTGATCGCCAGAGAAATGATCCTATGGCCCCAATGGGTTAAAACCCACTGGTTCTTGTATGAAATTGGCCGGGTTAAACCGGCCCCTGAAGACAGGTGTAGGGTCACCAAAGGAGTGGTGCGATAAAGATCGCTGTAAGGGTATGTAAGAAGGTTGAGGGTTATTGGGCTCATTTTCCGAATGTGGCCCATAAGAGTTGTGAACGGGAGGCGTCGAACTGTGCGAAACCGACCGTCTAGCCGGCTCAAAGAGGTTCCTCCGGTTCTGTCGAGGATCGTCACTCTCGGTGGTAGAAGGAGCCCGCATATGCGAAGGTCCTGCCTCATTGTCATTGGGGGCGGTGATTGGCCCCTTGCCTCGTCCTCTAAGTCGGAAGAATCTTGGCAGCATTTTTAATCCTGTCAATATAGCATGAGATAACAACAAACATATATAAAATAAAATAAAGGACAACAAAACCAAATAAAATGGAATTTGTCCTATGTTATTTGTCTAGACTCGAAAGTTTAGATTTGTGAAATTGTGTAACTGAGATTAAACACAAAAGGCTAGTGTTTAATTTACTCAGCGTTGGCTCTGATACCAACCTGTCACACCCCGATTTCCACGTGTCACCGGTGGGCCCGGTGGGGAGTATCGTGACGTGGTTGGCAACGTAATAGTCAAACAACACAATATTTAATATGCACAGCGGAAGCAAATTGTAAGATATAATTCAACCGAATATAATATTGTAATATCGTGTATCACAACAGTCGATTGTTTATCCACAGACGGATCGAAAATAAATAGTAGTTCAACAGACTTTAGGCATTTTAAGCTTGCGAGACTTCTATTGATGCTAAGGAGAAATCCCAGCCAATTACGCTTAGTACCTGCATTTAATATTTTTGGGAAAATACGTCAGTTTACACTGGTAAATACAATCAACTGACTCATTTTTGAAAATGATTAAAATTGGTTTGGATGCACGTGGCATAAACATTTTATAACTTGGGATAATTATTTAAATATATAATCTTGTGAATGAATTACATGTTCCTTATGCGTTCAGTAGCCCGGATCTTGTCCGGGTTAAAGATCAATAGACACACCACATTATTCTTTTATGCACTGACGGGTGTACGCCTACACCCCGCGCTTAAGTCGTGGCCATTTCGTAAAATGATGTCAGGGATATCCGGGACATGGTCATTAACCCCCCCAAAGGCTTTAAGTAAACAAAACATAATTAAACGGGCCGATTAAATTTTTCAATTAACCACCAAACGATGGAAGATTTAATGCCCGACCAAGCGGTATTTTATATACCGTAACCCAAGCCCGTATAGGGAAAATAAGTTAAAAGTATTTACCTGAGCAAAGTAATAATCACAATAAGCAAATGCAAGTAGCTTTTACTGGTCCTCCTAATCTGGAACGAAGGTTTATAATAACCTATTAGAATCCTAACGGGTCTTTAGTTAAGCTTAAGCTTAGACCGGTTAGTTTCAAAGATACGGTTCGTACGCACGATTAAGCGAAGACCGGATAGAATGTGATTTAGACCCGACATGTTCGGAGACTTTTCTTATAGGGGTAATCTAAATACATTCTGGATTTTGAGATAAAACCGATAAGGTTTGACCCGTTTCAGCTAATTTGTGTAAACTAGTTACATAAACCGCACCGAACGCGTAATAAGCGTAACGGGTAATTATTAGAGGCGTATACAGGTTTCCTAAGTTAATATGCTTCAAATATGTTGTGACATCAGTAAGATGTCTTTTATTATGCCCGAAACGAATTTAAACACAAACTATGCCTCGTAGGGGTAGTTTGGTCATTTTCAAGGTTATAAAAGAGTCTAAGTATTAACCTGAGTTACAGGTCTGATATAATCAGCAAAAATACTTAGTTTACTAAGTTATAACAGTAGGGTAAAGTATATATGTGAAATTTATCAATTATAACCAAACTATGCACCGTAGAGGCATTTTGGTAATTTCACATAAGCCGTAAAGCTCAAAACTGAAGTCTGAGTTAAACAACTTTTGCTTAATGTTAAAATATTATAATTTACCCAAAATATCAGTAGGTATCAACCTTTGTATGTTTAAAATAGTTCTAGTACATACTATGCGTTAAAAACGCTTAAAAAGGCGATTAGAAGCCATTTCCGGGTTCTATACATAAAGCTGATATTTTTATTATTCCAGAAGGCTTAAAATAATTTATTTATCATATCTAATCAGTAGCAAAAGGTTTGGAGTCGATTAGATATGTAAAACTCATTTTATAGCCCGTAAGGGAAAAACCGACAATTACCGGATTAAGCCTACGACTATAAGTTATGCTCAGCCTAAAATTAATTAAAAATCTTCAAAAATCCCAAAATAATATATTACATCAGTGGGTAATAAGTTTGATATCAAAAAGTAGGCTTAGATAGGCCATACGCTAATTATGTCGTTTAATTAACATAAAGCTTCTTAATTACGCTAATGAGCATAACTCTCAATCTACACCTCAAACTGATGTCAAATTTTGGGTGCAAGTTGATATATCAGTAACTAAAGTTTTACTCTTTTACATTTGCAAAAATCACGTTTTAAGGTAATAAGGGCATAATGGTCAACATATGAGCAATTAACGGAATCATGCGTATTAATTGGTTAACTAATGAACCATGGTGTATAATCACAGAGGGTTATACTAGCATGTAACCTGGTCCAAATGAACCTCTAAGGTATTTCTAAAACATACCATAACGGGTCAGAACTGAAGTCAAAGCAAAAGTCAAAGCTTTGCGACTTTCGGTTCCGAACCGGGTCTAAACAGGAAATTGTCGGGTTGAACATGTTTAGACATGTTCTTACACTAATTACCAAGTTATATTAATGATCAAACATGTTGTATGTGTTCTACATTGCTAATCATGCATAAATTAGAAACTAAGTATCCTGTTGACTTTTTATTAACAAGTTTGACCCGACATTTGACCTAGTTAGAGTGGGAATCAGGGGGAACCCTTTTAAGGGTTTATTACCCACATAATTACCAACTTATAACTACTTTCAATTCGACTAATCACTAGACCATTAGTGATTAATCTTGAAGTCAACCGTTAATTACGACGGTTTGACTTTTAAGCTATAACTAAGCAAAACTTAACTAAGGAAGGATTAGCAAACTTACTGAAGTCCTATGCACGAAATGTGAAGCTTAGAGAGAAGTCCTCAGCTCCAGAAATGCTCCAATGTGTAGGTGGAAGGTGTGAAGCATTGGTTGCAACTCATGGCCCTTTTATAGTGAATTTTTCACCATGGATTGTTGACACACAACACTGCCAATGGTTCCTGATCATCAACACATGTCCGTAAGGTTCTAGGAGGCACTTAGGGGTCGCCCATGATGAGAAAATATCTGTTTTGGGTCGATTTAGCGCGAATACAGGCTGCTGTCTATGTATTCTGTATCTGATGGCCTGACGCGGCCCGCGTAAGACCTTAAGGTCTCTTACGCGGCCCGCCTGAGTCTTGTTGTCAGCTTTCACATTTTCAAGTTTTTGCATATTGTCCCTTGGCCTTTCGAAAGGGAAACCAAGCTTATTCTTTGCATTTTGACCCCTTCTTATTTACCTACAAGGGCTTTAAGACTTGTACCCACTTTGCCAAGTCCCGGGACACTTCTGGTTAACCCGAAAAATCATAACTTTCAACGTTAACGCTTTAACCCCTCACATACGAATTTGATCATAACTTTCTCATACGATTACGAAAGTTTATGAAATTTATATCGTGCATTCTAGTGAGCATAATTAATCGTTACAAAGCTTCGGGTTTGTCAAAAGGTCACTCAGAGGTATAACTTAAACATGTTGACTCATTTAACCCCTGTAGTTTGTAATCTCTCACTTTTAGCTTCGCATGATCCATGATTTATTCGTTTGATGCTATAAACATCATGTAGGGTTAATGTACAATATATTTATTCACTGTTGACACTTAGAACTCGTATATTCACATACTTTTCATGATTGTCAACTTTAATCCTTTCATAACATTCTTTCACACGTTCAAACATATGACACGTGTCAACACATTATAGGACGTGAATTTTCGAGGTGTTACACTGAAGCTTCAGATTAGCAATCTCATCCAACTGTTGGTTGATTTGCTTTTCTTTCGACTAAAGGACTCCTGACAATTGCAAATTTTCTTTGCTTGTTTTACTGTTTCTCTCATCAGAATCTTTAATCGTTCTTTTTAACTTCTCATGATTTTCAAAAAGTTGACGATTTTTATGGATTAACTTTTCGTTTTCTTTCCTGATTCGTGCTACGTCAATTTTATCATTTTCAATTTTCTCAGTTAATTCTTTGATTCGATCATTTGAAGCTTTTACCAGTTTGTCACGACTTAAGATTTGATTTTCAACTTATCTGACTCTTTCTGTCAGTTCTTCAGTCTTTTTACCGCTGAGGTAAGCAAGTGTACTACAAACCTTGCAGTCTTTCATGCAATTTTTGCAGTCGCTCTCAATTTTGGCTTTCTTACCTGACTCGTTGGTTGAATCATTAGAACTGACCTTGCTTTTAGACTCAGTTCCAGACTCAGAAACTACCTCTAACTCTTTCGCTGCGAGCACTTTGTCAGCCATTTTCTTCAGGTTATCTGCAGTGAACTCTTTGGTCGTGTCGATTATCCCATCATCGACTTTCTTTGACTGTAGCTCCTTTTCTTTCTCCTTTTCTTCAGCTTCTCTTGCCCACATTCTCTGCCTTTCCTCTTCTTCTTCTGCTATCTGCTCTATGAGGGTTTCAACACTGATTGATGATGGTTCAACAACTATATTCCCTTTAGGATCCAAATAGCATTCCCGAGTTGCATCCCATCTTTTTGCACCCTTTGCCTCTTTCCATGTTCGATAAATTTTATCTTTCATGTTTTGTACCGGATCTGATTGATGCAAACGTAGATGAACCGATCTTGAACAAAGTGCGGAATCCTTTGATCAAGTCATAGAAATACGACACGTAATTCAACATTTAAACACTGTCTGAATCTTTCTATTACGATATTGTGAAAGTACAAGAGCCGGAAGAAAGTCAGACGATGACAAAGTACACAAAGGTGTCAGCAGATCTAGAGATGCAAAAGTATTTAATGTCATACCCTAATGGGGTATTTATAGGCAGAATCAGGATGGTGGAAAGTGCTGTCCGATCGGCTAGCATAGGATGCTGACCGGTCGGCTGATAATGCTGACCGATCGGATGGCTAGCCGATCGACTGACATAAGTCAACAAACAGTCAACACTTTTAACAAACAAGCGCCATATCCTGATCTATCGATCTAGCTAACATACATACAAACATAAACATTAATTGTTTACAAAGATACAAAATATGACTGAATGCTGACGGAAGCTACAGACGTATACACTAACAGACTCCCCCTCGGATGTAGCTGTAGTTCCTTTTCTTTCTCCTTTTCTTCAGCTTCTCTTGCCCACATTCTCTGCCTTTCCTCTTCTTCTTCTGCTATCTGCTCTATGAGGGTTTCAACACTGATTGATGATGGTTTAACAACTATATTCCCTTTAGGATCCAAATAGCATTCCCGAGTTGCATCCCATCTTTTTGCACTCTTTGCCTCTTTCCATGTTCGATAAATTTTATCTTTCATGTTTTGGGCTAACATCTTCCTGTTGACATATTTTTCTTCTTCTGTTCTGGTATCCTTGAAATGAACAATCTTTGCCATGAATGCAAAACCCACAGCATCTTCTTCTGGTAGCACATCACTCCAGTCATATCCCTCATCATCCTGCATAACGGCTAATGCTCTCGACTTTTCTTTGGGAGCATCTTCTAACTGCTTCATCCTTGGAGATTCTGCTTTGTTTTGATAATAGATAGCCCTTTTATAATAATCCTCACGGAATGGATTGGCAGTTTCATCAGCAGGAGCATTTCGACATTCTCGTTTAAAGTGCCCCTTTTGTTTGCACTTAAAACATGTAACCTTTGATTTGTCAAACCCTAATTTAGTTAACGGTCCACCAATGGAGTGTCTGCCTGTTATCTTCATGAACCTCTGAGCCCTTCTAACCGCACTCGCCATGCACCATCTAATGTCAATCAACTCCATTTCCTCTGGGTCAATTTAATCATAGTCCTCCTTGGTGAGGTTTTTGTTTCCTATTTTTCCAGCAACAAGGCTCGCATATGATTCCAAGACGGATGCCAAAAACACCATTTGCTGCTTGGCTGCTTCTTCGCTGAAATTTTGTGCATTTTTGAGGTCTACAGCAATATTGCACTGGAACATGTTTTTCGGAACAGATTATTGTTGTTAACTTGGAGTCGATGAAGACGATCCTCCATGATATCCGCTGCTTGGAGCAGGACTGCTGTTTTGATTCTCTTGATTTGGCACACTTGGATTTTCTGCTGAGAACACAGTCTTTGGTGATACTGTTTTTGGAATCATACTTCCTCGATAATACAAATCAACGTTCTGCTGATACTGAGTAGTGTTGACTTTGTTTGTTTTCCTGATTTCCAACTCATGACTTTCAAGCCTCTCGATCAGAAAATCAACTGTCAGATCCTTCTTCTCCACAGTGTTTTTCAACAACAGAGCAAAGTACATCCAATCTTTTTCATCAGGTAGTGAATCCATCAGCTTATCAACTAATTCTTCTTCTGTGAACGTAAACCCATGTCTAGTCAGCTCAATCTTCAAATGACAAAACCTTTCTATCATCTTTGAAACCGATTCATTTTTCATACATCCAAATAAATCAAATTCCTTTTTCAACAATTTTTTCTTGTTTCTAATAATTTCTGCTCCACCCACGCACTTTTTCTCTAATTTTGCCCATAAATCTTTGGAATCTTTGTAATCGATTAGAGATATGATATCATCCCTTATTGACTGATGTAGCAATGCGATACATTTTTGCTCAGCGATAAAACTTTCTTGTTCATTTTAAAATAAGTTCTCATAGTCACTTCTACCAATGTTAAACCCGCTCTTCAAGCATTTCCAACTCTGGTATGCGAAAGCCTTCAACCAGTCTTCAAACCTCCCTGCCCACCTACTGTATTCCTCGATAGCCATTAGCTTGGGCGGTTTGTTGTATGTGCCATATGCGTTATCCACGCTCAATGAGTCGATAATGGCTTTCTTTGGATTCGGGTTGGGAGCAGTAGTGTTTGTGCTGCTTGATGTAGCGTCTCCTGTGTTGCTGGTATAAGCAAAGATGTCACTGGAAGGATTGAGAAAATCGTCTCCCATTTTATAGTACCTGAAACAATTTTCAAACACTTAGAAAAAAAATTTCAAAAGCTTCAAACTGGTGCACTTGGATCGAATGACTGTTCGATCGAGTGACACAATCGAATGAGTACACTGAATCGGATAGTTGTCCGATCGGTCAGATGTTCGATCGAGTGTCACAAACAACAATCTGTTGTCCGATCGGTCGACTGTCCGATCGGCTAACAAGATGACGTAAGCAAATGAAAACAGGTAACAACAATGTTGTCCGATCGGTTGACTGTCCGATCGGCTATCACTGATGATGTCAGCAACACTATCTATGAACAATCTAAGCCAAACCGTTCGAACGGCTGTTCGAACGAGTGAATGACGTCATCAAATAAGAACAGATCAACATAGTTTTTTTTATGATTTTGATCTGGTTTTTGAAGGAATTTTGTTATGAAATCTTGAAGGATTATACTATGAATGATTGCGAATCGATCTATATCAATTTTATCAAATTTTAACCGTGGATTCACGTTCAATTTTAGGTTTTTCTGATTTTAGTGTATGAAAATGAAGAACAATGTAAGAAGTGAGTAGAAAGTAAGAGAATTTGTCAAATTTCCGGTGAAATTTGACTTTGACCAGCAAGAAAAGGCTCGAATTCCGGTGAATTCGTTGTCGTAGATCTCGATTCAGCTCCCTGGATGCTCTGATACCACTTGATAGGTCCTGTTTGTACCGGATCTGATTGATGCAAACGTAGATGAACCGATCTTGAACAAAGTGCGGAATCCTTTGATCAAGTCATAGAAATACGACACGCAATTCAACGTTTAAACACTGTCTGAATCTTTCTATTACGATATTGTGAAAGTACAAGAGCCGGAAGAAAGTCAGACGATGACAGAGTACACAAAGGTGTCAGCAGATCTAGAGATGCAAAAGTCTTTAATGGCATACCCTGATGGGGTATTTATAGGCAGAATCAGGATGGTGGAAAGTGCTGTCCGATCGGCTAGCATAGGATGCTGACCGATCGGCTGACAATGCTGACCGATCGGATGGCTAGCCGATCGGCTGACATAAGTCAACAAGCAGTCAACACTTTTAACAAACAAGCGCCATATCCTGATCTGTCGATCTAGCTAACATACATACAAACATAAACATTAATTGTTTACAAAGATACAAAATATGACTGAATGCTGACGGAAGCTACAGACGTATACACTAACACTTACTATATCCAATATGATGTCACTTCGAAGCCACACCGGGCTAGTCCAACAAGAGCCTGTTATTTTTGCAACATCGATTTTCGAAAAAAACACACTTCATGGGAAAGGAACTTTAGAAGGCGTAGCAAATAAACATTCAGGTTATTCTCAAACCATTATGTATTTTGCATATAAACCTCTATAAGTATATTTTAGTTTTAGTTAAGTTTCAGGGAAACTCAGATCAAGGTGGCTTGTCCAGATAGTTCAAATGTTGTAACATTTAACTTTCATATCATTATCAATTAAACAATAATTTAATTTCGAGTTTACCAAACGTTGACGTTTACAGGACATGAAATTTTCCATTTTATACACACACACAGAGAAACCTCTTTCTGTAACAGCTTTGCGCCATTATTCAACGATCCACAGGCTACAGAGATGCATAGGATCTGCATACAATCACCCTTAACAACACAGGTTAGCTCTAAAACTATTAAAAATAATAATAACAATATTAGTAAGTAGCAGATACCAGTGTACTGAACATGTTAGATCCGATAACTTGTCAGAGCTTACAAGTGTATTTTAGATATAACATGATGTGCTGCAGAAGGTTAAATTTCAGGAGGCAAACACCTCTTTCATTTTACAATTCGAGATATTTTTCAAGAATGGAGCGAGTAAAAGAGGCAGACAAAAGGCTAGAAACATGTGACACGTATGCAAAACGATCATCATAACAAAAATATAGACTTTGCTTCTTTGTGAAAACGCTTTATGTAAACGCTTTAAGAAAAATATCCACAGCTAAACTGTAACAAAGTGTCTATATTTTCGGTTTTGCTCCAACTATTGAAGACATAAACGATCAGCTATACCATCAAGAACAGAATCAGTAAATTGTAACCTATAGGTGGCAAGATAGAGTCAGAGAGAAAATGAGGATATTATGTAATAAGTTCAAGTAATTATAATACCATACAGGTGATGCTACCAATATAATTAAATTCCGTAAAAGATAAAACAGCTAACGTCATGGCCGAAAGTTAGGATCAGCAAAAAAAAACGTCACATCAGTCAGCGCAGACAACACAAAAGTTAAGATATCGGATTTCACGCTCCAAACGTGGCTAAATCTGACTACTATCTATTTATTCCTATTATGGTTTTGCCTACTGTACACATCAACCCGCATAGAAACAAATGACACTAGTTGAGTTTAGGACACTTCCAAGAAAAACTGGATTCTGTGAGTCAATTAACTAAAATCAAAACAACAGTCCATAACATCAGCTAAAAACATCTAGTGTAACGGGCTAAACACCACCATCGAGTTTTATCTGCAGAAAACATCACATAAACTCCTAGATCGAATCAGGTTAGAGATAGGGAACCCTAAAACTCACCAAACACATTACATCAAGTCGTGTAGGAACTATCTACGGAAAGCATGTGATGGGAACAAGTTGCTAGAGGTATATAGTGACGTCTTCTTGTAGATACTTAGTGCAACCTAAGATTCTCCATTGTGATATCAAATTGCATCAATGGCCGACAAGCTTGTCGTGACATAAACACGTGGATGCTTGCATTTAAGCTATCTAGCAGGCATATCAAAACAAAGACGTTATAATTTGGTACAACCGTGAGTCCCTGATGTATGGAGCAAATAACTTCAATAAGAATTATTGACATAAAAACGACAGACCAACTAGTTTAATGATGCGGTCATGAAGTTGCGACTTGCGTCATTATCATTTCACTAAACAAATCGAGAAGACATCGTATAAACTACAGCAGCAAATAAAGAACTAATATCGTCATAAAAAAAAGTCATAAGAACGCAAGATTCATCCACTAAAGCCGGCACAAGGCACATATTATATAAGATTATACACGATGTAATACAATATGCCTTTTAAAGCCACCTAAACTCCCTACAAACTTGCAGAGTATTGCATAAGTACTTATATGCAAAGCAAAAGATTGAATATACATTATCGACAACAAACACCATGTAAACCACCTATACCAAGTTACCAACCATAAAACAAAAGTAAACAACCCTAAAGATAACTCTTTTACTAACAAACTCAACAGTCAACATCAAAGACCAGCATACACTTCAGCAAAACCGATCCTCATTTCTGCAGACATTACTAGACCCGCAAAAGATCTTGTTCTTCCATTCCAACAGCAAGCACAGGAAGAGCCCCTTTTTCATCCACAAGCCCACCAACACTATCTACCACTTTCACCGCTTCTTTCTTGTCTTTCTGGTTACTAAACGACCTAGCTTCTTCGTTCGTCAAAACATCCCACAAAAAGTCAGTCAAAACCGACTCATAACCAGGCATCTTAGCATAACCAGGGAAATAGTTAATATCCACAACAAGGTACCGATTCCCAACACGAGTATCCCTAATCACATCAAAGTTAAAAAGATGCAGTTTCATCGCCTTACGCAGCCCACGAGCCACATTCCTTATCAAACCCATAGGAGGCATCTCTGCATCTTCCAAACTCTTATAATAACTATCACAATTCTTCACACTAGACTTCATATTCGAAACCTGACAAAACGAAACCGAACCCTGCAAACTCCCCAACCGCAACCTCTCCTCACTAATATCCGCCAGCGACTTCCGCCTCACACATTTCACATACTCCCCAACCACATACACCTTAAATATCACCCCACCATGGTTCACAAACTCCTGCAAAACCGTAGGCGGTTTCAGCTTCTCCAAACCCTCCTTACTAAATATCAATAACATCTTATGAGACTTCACACTCCCATCAGCCACCAATGGTTTCGCAATAACCGGATACTTCAATCCTCCGGTCCAACACGTCAGATCTTCTTTCAAATTATCTTGTTGATGGATTACAATCTGCTTCGGTATCCCAACCGAAGCAGCCTCAGTTTCACTGTCACAGATGAATTCTTCAATCTGAGAAACAACTTCGAGCATCGATATCCGGTTATGCAGCCTTGTAATCGCATCCGGAGAGTCGATGACAACGGAGCTAGGGTTTCGAACCAGATAATCTGTTAGCTGTTGCTTCCAATCCTCACTTGTTAACTTGTGAATCACGCAATCAAAAGGACCTTGGTTCACTAGTGGCGTGTCGGTATCGATTCGAACAAGATCGATACCGCGTGCTTTCGCGGAATTCAGTAACGAACACTGAATAAAACTCCTCTGTTTCTTCTGTAACAATGCGTAACCGACACTGAACCGCTTCGGTTTCATTGTTTTCATTTCCGCCATTGTTGAACCAGTTTCTCCAATTGAGAAAAAAAGATCATAACAGATTTTGTTTATGGAATCACCATTAATGAAATGACATTGTTATGGAGAATATAGATAGAGATATATATGTGTATATATATATATAGACAGCTGATTTTGTAAGTGGAGAATGAGAGTGGAGTGAGGTGAATTTGGGGGGTATATATAGGGTTTGAGAGGGTGAGAGTTTACTCTTGTGTTGAGTTAAGTTAACTATGGTTAAGATATTATAGGGTTTACGTGGCGTATGTGTTTTGTTGAAATGAAGCAACGTGTATTTGCTGTCGTTGGATTTATTTGATGAGTTTGATGGACGGTTGAGATTTGATTTATTAGTCGTACGTCAGCCATGTTGACTTTCGGATTTACAGGTCACTTGACTACTTGACTTGGGTCTTTATTCTTTAATCATGGATACCGTGTTCCATATGACCAGATGTTTTATCTTTTTGTACTTTTTTTCACACATTTTAAGCGTTAAGATTTGCTTTTTCGTCGGTTACCATTTTAACTTTTTGAAAATTGTCTTTGATGTTTTTTTTTTCTTTTCTTTTACTTTTACCATTTTAACTTTTTGAGAATCGTCTTTGATGTTTTTTTCTTTTTCTTAATACATTATTTTTGTTAATGGCGACGCTTGCTTTCTACTGTATTACATCAATAATTTTATATTATTCACTATATCCAGGAATAAACCTGGGACCTCACCTTTTAAGAAGTATATGTCTCTACCAAGTGGGTTAGCCCCACATTGACTGATATTGTATTCACTTCTATAAATTTCTTTTTTATATCTTATTAATTAATTAATTTAGTTTGTCGTCGTAGGTGATCCAGATGACCAAGGGTTTTGCGATATGGCCTTTCTCCTGAACGGGGTCTCAAGTCTGATTTCAACAAGTTTACGCCAAGGGGAAGAACACCTTTGAACTCGGGTAGTTGACAAGTGTTATGATCATTCCAGAGAGACATTGTTGTCACTGAGCTTACGCCGTTTAAAAAAGAACAATTAATATAGTTTAAAGTAAAATATAGTTGTTTCTCACCTGGTTTACGAGCAACAATACTACATCCTTGACAGTAGTCATAGCCACCACATATTCGGGTATCAAAACATATTAAAACTAAAGTTTGATTCAAAGCTACATCTAACTTAACACAAAGTCACAAACAAATAACTATAAATTATGTAGTTATAAAAAAAGGTTTCTTATGTTAAAAAGAAAGTTATAAAAAATGCTCAAAAAGAAAAGAACTTTAAGCCGCAGATTTTATGTTAAAAAGAAAGTTATAAAAAAATGCTCAAAAAGAAAAGAACAATAAGCCGCAGATTATAGTGACCCCTTTTGTGGGAATCAAACCCAAAACTAATGGTCTCTAACTCTTATCTCACCTATAAGATGTCAATAAGCTATAATGTCATAGGCGATATAGATGTATATTATTCATATAAAAGTTATGTGCCAATATTTTGTTTACTTCAAATAATAAAAAAAAAAACTCAACAATAACTTTTCTTTGTCATTAAACTACATATTTAATTATATAAACAAATAATATAAAAAGAGTTTCTAAGTTTGGGTCCCGTCCAATCTCAATGTGAATCTTATTCCACCGGTCTTTTTAGTTATTCATCTATTTGTTTGTAAAGGGGTCAGTTTGCATTATGAAAAGTCTCTAAACCTGTAATATATTCTCTTTTGTTGAAGATTTTTTATATTAAACAGTAGATAGAATATTTATTAATGACTTTATATAGAATTATGCTTGAGAAAGGCACCAAATATTATTCATTATAATAATTCCCAAAAAGGGGAAAAACACATCGAATTTCAATGCCTTAATTTGGTAAACCCCTTTGGTCCTTTGATACAACTAATAAATGTATATCAAAAAATAGAAACTAATGGCCTTCATAAATTATAACTGGTAAGTAGTATAAATATAGGCGTAAAAAACACTATCTATAAGAACAAACGTTCGGTCTCGTAGTGATCATCTACATAAGAAGCGTCGTTGAGTGTATTTGAACTAACTTAATCGGTCGGTTATTAAAATCATTGATTGGATCCGCGAATTAGACCGATGGTTCAATTGGATTTCAAATTTGTTGTACTTTTTTTAAAATCTTATTATCTATCCATTTACTACTCTGGGTTATATTATTAAACGGTAGCCATCAAATGATAAAGTTTCATAATTTATTTGATCCTTACCTTACGAGCTTAATTTCTTAGTGCTTTTTGGTGGTTTTTGCTATGTTGTCACTTGTTTATGTGTCTATTTTATGTAGTTTTTGTCCATGTTATATGTTTTAGCAATCGTCATACTATTGTTAGCTAGCTAGTTACGGCTCTATAGAGTTTATGATTAGCTTACATCTTACTTTTGACTTCTTTATGTGGGTATGACTTTGGAGGTGAGGGGCTTACTAGAAATAGACAGTTTATTTCTTTTTTATAGAGGTAAATGTTGCATACATCCTACACTCTCGAGAAACCACCAATAACTTTGTTATGAATGGGATTCCATTAGGTATATTGTTGTCGATGTTGTATATACATTTCTCCCTCTCTCTCATTGTTGTATATACATTTCTCCCTCTCCCTCCCCCTCCCCCCCCCCCCCCCCCCCTCCTATTAAATTTTAGTTATATCAAATTATTTGGATTCAAATAACTTTTATGATCACTTGATTATTATTTAAAACAAACCTATATTATAAAATTGGTGTTCTTTTTAATATATGAGTATAATATTACTTTTTTAAATGGTTTTTATTTTTTTATTTATTTTTTTTAAAATATAATACAAGTGCTAAAACAACACAATTATAACTGGTAAACCAACACACCCGCTCCGGATGAAGTAGTCTCGGTTAAAGGTTGTAAATGGGTCCCTTCTAAAGTCGGTCCCTTCTAAAGTCAACATCTTTATTTGGAGGTCGGCTCTTGATCGCATCCCTACCAAACAAGCTCTTGCTAGGAGAGGCATTGCGGTTGAGTCGGATTGGTGTGGGCTATGCGGGGAAGTTTTGGAGTCAACCGATCATCTTTTTTCTGCGTGTAGCATCTCTGTCCAGGTCTGGAACCTTCTTAGCGAATGGATTAATATCCTCCCGATTTTTGTGTTCTCCTTTTTGGACTTGTTGGATGTCCATAAAGGAGTCGGAGGTAGCTTCGATGCGAAGGAGATCATTCGTGGGTTAGTTTTGGTGTCTTGTTGGTGTATTTGGAAAGCTAGGAATGCGAAGATTTTTTCTAATGGGAGAGGTGGCAGTGCAGATATTTTTGGGGAAGTGTCTTGCTGGTGTATTTGGAAAGTAGGTCCAAACATTGTAACATAGTTTGGAGAGAGTGGTGTAAGTGTCTCTTGTATATGTTGTAATTGGTTTTTGGGGCGGTCCTGTGCTTTTTGTCAGCCCGGCCGGTTCTAATAAAGTTCTCCTTTCAAAAAAAAAACTAACACAGTTGTGTTGTATTTTGTTGGCATGAATGAACGTAAATACCCCTCACTCATAGTACAACAACATACATATGGAGCATTCTCGTCGGAGTGTTTATTTCTTCAAGAAAACAAACCTTCATCTCTACATGTGTGTGTATGTGTCATTAATCGTGACTTGACCATTGAAGTCATTTGGACCTTCTAATTTTATGTGGATATTTAGAGCTTTAATTTTGGTTCGAAAAGACTAAAAACAATACAACATCACAACTGAGTACACTTCACTACTTAAGAATATTCTTCCTCGTTGCACATAAGAGTCTAATTATGTCATAGTTGTAGCAACAAAAATGGTCAAATTAAAGTTGACTAACATATTAAAATTAAGTTTTTAACCACCAACCATGTAGCTATATATAGTTATACAAGTTACTTGTTAGTAGGGTTGTAAACAAACTGAACATTCAGCGAGCAGTTCGTGAATCATTCGGCGGGAAGTTCGCTTATGTTCGTTCGTTTAGTTAATGAATGAACACAAACAAGATACTTCGTTTCGACTAACTAAATGAACGAACATGGACATAAACTTTTGTTCGACATGTGTTCACAAACATCTACATTTTCTTAACGAACGAACACGAACATGGTCTCGTCCGTGTTCGTTTGGTTCGTTTAGAGCCCACTTGTTAGTGAAGTTGTTAATCATAACTTTTAAACCTATTTTTATTTAAACCTTAATAATTAGTCTGATATATACATAATAATTTAAGTTTTTCAACATATATGCATGTCAAATGTTAATGCATATTTATGTCAAATGTTAATACATTCAGGTAAACATTTAAGTTTTAACGACTTTAAACTCATTTAAACTTGTTTTATTTGTAGTTTTGTTTTTTTTTTAATTTAATTCGTTGACTTTAAACTCATTTAAACTTGTTTTATTTGTAGTTTTGTTTTTTTTTTTATTTAATTCGTTAATTGAAACGTTTGTGCTCAAGGGTCCTTGATTTGAGGACGCTTGTGGTTTTGGTTGGTTAAATGAAATTTATCTTTCAAAAAAAAATAAATTTGAAACGTTCAAGATAAAATCCAAAACTTGCATAATATTAATTATTATTTGCTATGATACGGTTGTAAACATTTATATATTGGTTGACGAACATTTGTTGTATACTTCTATTTAATGGCGAATCTTAAGATTTCTGATGAATGGTCGAAAATGTATTTACTTAAAATTTTCTATAGAACCAAGAGGTCAAAAACATATATACCCAAAAAAATTTATACGAAAACCACGTATATTATACTACTGAGCGAAAAGTTCGGGGGGGTGGACTCCCCCAGGCCCCCTTCTAACCTGCGCCGATGCTTGCATCTTATTTTATTCCGTTTGACATTTTAAGAACGTATATTGATTATAAAGATACTCTCAAACAGTATTACATATTAAAGTCAACGTAATTTTTATACGAACATATAATCAAAAAAAAAGAATATGCCATGTATGAAAAAACCAGCTTTTGAAGATAAAGACCACTATTTGCATAATCGTCGACCACAAATATTTTAAGTCTTGTTTTTCACACGATACACAAGAACTCTGAAAAAACAAAAGAATGTGTGTTATAAGTGGTATTCAATACCCAATAAGGAGTTAGGATTACAAGGGAAAGGATCCACTAAAAAGTGAATTTTGCCTAAGGCCACACGGGGTGGCACGTTATTTTATCGTGATAAAGTCTATCACGCGTTAGCACACCGCCGCCTCCATTCCCTTCACGCGTTATAAATTCAACGCGTCGACTTTATCACGCGTTGAACTTTTGAATAAGGCTGCATGGGGCATCTCTTCAAATGACACGTGTGGAACTTTTGAATAAAGGCTGCATGGGGGCATCTCTTCAAATGACACCTGTACATATGCATATAATTCACACACGAAATATGGGATATATACACACGAAACATGTATATATTCACACACATGTATATAATTAAAAAAATTTGGGAGTGATAGAATTCCATCACTAGTGATACCCCCCCCCCCTATATTTCTATCACTAGTGATAGAATATTGGGTGCTGACATGGCATGATTTGATTGGATAGTGAGAGTGATAGAAACTATCACTAGTGAACCACCCCTCCTCCCCTAAGTAGCCTAAGAAGGATTGTGATGAGACATGTGGCACTCCTAATAAGTAGGAATGAAGGGCATTTTGGTCCTTATAAATAGGAGTGAAAATGACATGTAGCACCCTTTTGTTTTTTAAAAATACAACAAAATAAATCTAGTACAATAAAAATCTAGCACAAAAAATCTAGCACAAAAAATATAGCACAAAAAATGTAGCACAAAAAAATATAGCACAAAAAAATCTAGTACAAAAAAATATAGCACGAAAAAATTCAGCAAAAAAATGTAGTACAAAAAAATTCAGCACAAAAAATTGAGAAAAAAAAAATTTAAGATAAAAAATCCAGCACAAAAAAATTAGCACAAAAATATAGTACAAAAATTTAGCATAAAAATATAGTACAAAAATCCAGCACAAAAAAATGTTATATAACATAGAAATACAACACATTTTAGTGGGTTTTTTTAGTTTTCATATTTTCTATAGCAATATGGTACTCAAATTAAAGATAAAAAGACGCTCGATTTTATGGTGAAATTTTTATGAAAAAATAATGTCGTATAAAAAATTTATGAACGTTTAAAAAATGGGAGTGGAATATGCATGTGACTTGCATGTGGAGAGAGAAAGTCCATAAATAGGATTTTCCCAAAATACCCTTGCACTCATCCCTTCTCCTACACTTTCATCTTAACCATTGATTTGAAAAATGAATGATTAAGATTACTTCTCATCCTACTTAGGCAAAATCAACTTTTTATTTGATCTTACCCCAGGATTACAATATATATACTCTATAGATACATATTGACTACTTAGAGAATACATAAATTACAATGAGACAACATAAGTTAATTTAATCTAACATCCCCCCGCAAGCTGAACGGTGAAGGACCAATGTGAAGCATTTGACGAAAGGTGACAAACTGATGAGAAGGAAGACTTTTCGTGAAGATGTCCGCAACCTGAAGCTTGGTTGGCACAAATTTGGTGACAAGTTTCCCGGTAGTAACAATCTCACGCAAAAAATGATAATCAAGATCAATATGTTTAGCTATTTCAAGCTCTTGAATGGGTCTTGATGATGTGTCGGTTACAAAAGGAAAAGACAATTCATCAAACTTTGCATTTCTAGAAACATAAACTCTAGAAGTGGAGGGGTCCAAGCATTTAAAACCCTTGTATTTAAAACTATATCCAATAAATATGCATGGAATACTTCTTGGTGCAAGTTTTTAAATGGTATAATCACGAAGGCATGGAAACACCCGATAACCGAATGAGCGAAACATTGAATAATACGGAGGTCTATCATATAAAAGCTCAAATGGAGACTTTCCACCAAGAAGAGTAGATGGAACACGATTAATAATATAAACCGCGGACGAGAGCGCATCAACCCAAAAATTTGCGGGAATTTTCGCATGAAACATCATTGCCAAGCCCGTTTCTACAATATGACGATGTTTGCGTTCAACCCGACCATTTTGTTGCGGGGTGTAAGGGCGTGAAATGCGATGAAAGGTGCCATTTTGTTCAAACAATTGACGAACTTTATAATTTGTAAACTCTGTGCCACCGTCGCTTTGAAAAAATTTAACTTTCGTAGAGAATTTATTTGAACAAATGGCAAAAATACGGACAAAACATCAACAAATTCAGATTTTGAACAAATAGACTCTATAGATACACATTGACCAGGGGCGGCTATAAGGGTGTGCGGGGAGGACTTCCGCACAGGGCCCGTGATTTCGAGGGGCACGTGTTTTTTTTAAACTGATATATATATATGTTAATAAATAGAAATCGAATCAAATATACATAAAATGATCTTTGGTGCAGTGGCGCGTGTGTTTTGGTTACTTCTTTGGGCCCGATGAGACCCGGGTTCGAGTCCCTTGGTTCACTTTTTTTTATTGAGTTTCATTTAACAGTTTCCAATAATTGCACAACTGGTCCCTGCACTTAAAAGTTCTAAAGAATTACCAAATCAGTCCCTTCAATTAGGAAATTAGTTTAATCTAAAATTTATAACTAGGTTAGTTATTTCTTTTGTAATTATTAACGGGACTAACAAGTTTCATTCATAAAATTAATATTTTAAACCCGAAAAAACTAATTATAGTAGTTTCTAAATACGTGACTGTCACACCCCGACCGCGTAAAACAACAAATCGCGGCGGAAACATCGGGGCGTGTTGCGACAGAATTAATTGTCTCATAACCATGGCATACAAAGTTTTATTTATTTATTAAACAAGGGTGTTTCATTGTTTCAAACAGGTAATTAAAGAGTTCAGAACATAATTAAACATAGTCTATCTTCTTTTAAAGTTTCTAAGGCACAGGTCCGCCCTAGTATCATGATCAACATCCTATGGAAAAGCACCTGAAAACACATGTGAAAATAGGTACGTCAGCATAAAAATGCCTGTGAGATACATAGGTTTTGTGAAAATGAGATTCATGACTTATGTTTGAGAAAATGTTTAGTCATGAACCTTGTTATTTGCTTTGTCTTGTAAATCATTTGAAAACAATAAGATCAGATGATATGTATAAGTAATTGTCAGGTTAAATAGATAACCATGTAAAAATGTGTTTGTATAAGATAAGTTGTTTGTAAATCAATGTCTTGTGAAAAGTATGTTATTTGTATAAAATGTTCTATGTCTCAAACTGAAATGATTCAAATAACGTTACGCCATGTAATACCATACAAACACTTATATATAGGAAGTACCAGCGGCGTATCCACCATGCTTGTATCATATTACACACGCATCGTTAACTTAATCACTTAATCAAACCAAACCAACCAATGTAAGAGGTCTATGTTTAAACCATTTGTCAATGTATTGAATAATATGTCAAAGTGTTCATGTCAAGATGTAAATCATGTAGTATGTAAAACCAATGTCAAAAATGTTTGTGTCAAATGTAAATCATGTCAAAATGTCTATGTCAAATATCCATGTCAAATGTCTATGTCAAATATCCATGTCAAATGTCTATGTCAAAATGTCCATGTATGGCAAGTGAAATGTCTCAACTAAACCATATGCACAAAAACAAAGTATTGAAGTAAAACTTGGTTTAAATCAAAGCTATGTTTTGTGTAAATGCATGCAACTATTTAATATGAACATTTATGCGGTATTGTGAAAATGCATACATCCAAGCCTGGCGACTGTGGTGATAAAACCCTTTAAACAAATTAAAGGTCTATCTGTCTTATGTCAACGAATTCGGTCATTCCTTTCTGTCCCCTTTCCCTGGGATGTCCGGAACGGGAGTTGTCAATTCCTATGGTACCACTACCTACTAACGAACGGCGTAGCTAATGTTAATGAATGTATTGTCCCATGTAAACAAACCAAATGTCATACCAAAATGTAAACATGTGAAAACAATGCACTAAGTATGTAATCAAATGAACATACATAGCGTGAAATGTCATGTAAAACAATGTACTAAGTAATGCACACAATGGGCACACCTAGCAGGAAATGTCATGTAAAACAATGTACTAAGTAATGCACACAATGAGCACACCTAGCAGGAAATGTCATGTAAAACAATGTACTAAGTAATGCACACAATGGGCACACCTAGCATAAGATGATATGAAATCATGTACTATAATGTACTAACGAACATAGCATGTATATGATGTGAAAACAGGAAAGCATGAAAGTAACAAGTAGGCACATGTGTTCCACCCCAAAACAGTTTGGAAAACAGTAAAAGAGGGGTCTATGTACTCACTTGAGATTGCTCAGTTGTCAAAAGATAACCACCAAGTAATGCTATAGATCTCGGAATCAAACGGCACCTAATATAGGTAACTATGTTAATAAACCGGACCTAAATCGGAAGATTGGATAGAATGAGGTTTCGTAAACCAAACGAGTGTAGAGACTCGTGTCATTTGGTTTAACAAAGCCTACATACTAAATGAAACCTAACATAATTGTTTGTGACCCATTACGACCCGTTTAGGAAGCTTATGCTACTTTAACGCGTCGTGCGCGTGAAACGCGTTTGGACCGCCTAACTAGTCCTATGACAAGTATTATATGCCTAAACATGTTACATAATCAGTTACGTGACAAAAGTTTAGGTTACATATGCTAAATTACCAATTATGTATGAAAAGGGTATTCTTGTAATTTACCTAAGGCATATAAACTACCTATCATACAACTACTTAAACGATGTGACCATAGGGTATAACCTCGGAAGGTTATTCCCTACCTACTATGGTCACCTACTGTGTTTGGTCGGATCCTAATGATCGACCAAACTGGGTCGGGTTCGAGGTATAAGCGATTTATTAGATCGCTTACCCTACGACCCTAGACAACGTGGTAATCAGTAGGCATAGTCCCAAGGGACTATAACCATCGTGATTACAATCACGTTGCAAAGTTCAAACGAACTTCGCATTGACCATTACTGATCAACGCTGAAAGTCAAACAAAGTTTGACTTTCTGACTCGAAAAGCAGTAAAAATAAGGAAAAGAACGAAAGAATACTTACGAAGGGTCCCCGAATGCTAACCCAGATCAAAATAGCTCAGGTATGAAACGAAGGTTCCAACTTAGAGCCCAAATGATCAGATTTGTGGGTTTTTAAGCCAAAGGGGGGTGGGTATTTATAGAAAAAGTAGAGCCGCTAGGATCGTTTCTTGAATATCGTGCCACGATCCGAGCCGTACACTTGTCACAAAGGTTATGGAGCCACTTATGCTCCTTATCTTAGTGATACATCAACTTAAAACATGTGGTTAAGAATCAATTAGTTGCAACTTGTAATTAGAAACATTGAATCTGCCCAGATAGTCAGTCGCGTAGCGCGACAGGTAGACCCATAGGCGTCGCGCTACGCGAGCACCTCTCCTGAATCAGAATGTTTGAAAATTGGCAGCTATGGTCCCTGCACGTGTTTAAGGCCTTTTTCGATGCGTTTGAACCCCGTTAACCTCATTTCAAGGCTCTAAAATGAAGTTAAAGTATAGGGAACTCAAAACATACTCAAAAATATGCCGGATGATGGTTCGTTTGGTCGTACGAACGCGATGTTCGCTTAATTACGACGGAATGCGCATAAGCGCGAAAAACGATCCAAATGACGCGACGAATGGAATTTTCTTAAGGCGAACACTAAAATAAAATGTAGTCATGCTTACATAAATTTTTGGATGTCCAGATGTATTCAGAACGTAAGTTATGCGCGAAAATGCAAACTTGTGCACTTTTTGACACTTTTAGTCCTTGAATGTTCCAAAAGTTTATTTTAGCACACCAAACCCCTCAAAGCCTATTTCTAAGCTATGTAAAGGATATTTAAGGTGTGTTTAACTTATGGTCATGTTCCGGAATGTTCGTTACAGTTCAAATTGACATACTTTCGCAGTTTGTCATATTTAGTCCCTGTAAGCGAATTAACTTGTTTTTGCCATACCAAAGCCTTCAAAACTTATTTCTAAGTTATGTAAAGGTTATTTAAGGTATGTTGAGTATATGTTGATGTTCCAGAGTATTTCTCGCATTAAACTGAGTACGTTTACGCACTAGTTTGCGTATAACTCTCCAGAAAGCGATGTAGAGTTTGAAATTACATAAAAGTCAAAACATGAAAAATGTATAACATAACAAAACAAACATTTGGATCAAATAACATTGTTTTATTGATAACAGAACTGTTCATAGTGATTACAAGCACAGTTGTTACAGTCTCCCCTACTTGTGGAAATTTCGTCCCGAAATTTATTTAGAGGAAACTTGTGGAAAAAGATGTGGATATTTCGTCTTCATTTGATCTTCGCGTTCCCAAGTAAACTCAGGTCCACGTTTAGCTTCCCAGCGAACTTTGACCAAGGGAATGCGCTTGCGTTTAAGCCACTTGACTTCACGTTCCATGATTTCCACTGGTTTCTCAACAAATTTCAGTGTTTTGCCAACACGAATTTCGTCAAGCGGTATGGAGAAGTTCTCTTCAGCTGTACACTTCTTGAGATTGGACACGTGAAAAGTTGGATGAACATTTCCCAGTTCAGGAGGTAACTCAAGTCTGTAGGCTACCTTTCCGATTCTTTCGACGATCTTGAATGGTCCAACGTATCTAGGTGCAAGTTTTCCTTTCTTTCCAAATCTGATCACACCTTTCCAAGGTGAGACCTTAAGTAATACTCGATCACCGATTTGAAATTCCAAGGCTTTGCGTTTTGGGTCCGCGTAAATCTTTTGACGGCTTCTAGCTGCCTGAAGGTTATCACGAACCTTCTTGACCTTGTCAGTTGTCTCTAAAATGAGGGCAGGTCCAGTAAGTTGAGCCTCGCCAATCTCATTCCAGCAGACTGGTGAACGACATTTTCGACCATAGAGAGCCTCGAAAGGAGCCATTTTGATGCTAGTGTGATAACTGTTGTTGTAGGAGAATTCAATCAATTTCAGATGTGAATCCCAACTACCACCAAAATCGATCACACAAGCTCTAAGCATATCCTCCAGAGTCTGGATTGTTCTCTCAGATTGACCATCCGTTTGCGGATGATAAGCTGTGCTCAGATTAAGTTGGGTCCCCATGGCAGATTGCATGGTTCTCCAAAAATGAGAAGTGAAACGAGCATCTCTGTCAGAAATGATGTTCAACGAAACACCATGTCGAGCTACAATTTCATCTACATAGATTTGAGCAAGTTTGTCAGTAGGAAAATCCTCACGGATTGGCAAGAAATGTGCTGACTTTGTAAGACGATCAACGACTACCCAGATGGCATCATGACCTTTCTTTGTGCGCGGGAGTTTGGTAACAAGATCCATAGTAATGTTTTCCCATTTCCAAACTGGGATCTCTGGTTGCTCCAATAAACCAGAAGGACGTTGATGTTCAGCCTTAACCTTAAGACAAGTAAGGCATTTGGATACGTATAAGGCAATGTCTTTCTTCATACCAGGCCACCAATAGTGAATACGAAGATCCTTATACATTTTATCTGAGCCCGGATGAATAGAATAACGCGACTTATGGGCTTCATCCATAAGCAAGGTACGAAGATCATCTAGGCTTGGGACCCACAAACGGTCCATGAAGTAATACGATCCATTGTCCTTCATTTCCAGAGCAGGTGTTATGTGATAGGGAAATTCCTTATCCATTAAACCTTGTGAAACACAAGATTGTTGAGCTTGAGCAATGCGTGCTTGAATATCGGATCGAGCTTGAATAACAGATTGAACACGTACACAATGAAGCTTAGTATGTTCCTTACGACTCAATGCATCAGCTACGACATTCGCCTTACCAGGATGGTAGCGAATTTCGCAGTCATAGTCGTTTAAAAGCTCAACCCAACGTCGTTGTCTCATGTTGAGTTCTTTCTGGTTGAAGATATGCTGAAGACTTTTGTGGTCTGTGAAAACCACACATTTTGTACCATACAAATAGTGTCTCCAGATTTTGAGAGCAAAGACAACTGCACCCAACTCAAGATCATGAGTGGTGTAGTTCTTCTCATGAATCTTCAACTGCCTCGATGCATAGGCTATGACTTTGTTCCTCTGCATCAGAACACAGCCAAGACCTAATTTAGATGCATCGCAATACACGACAAAATCATCATCACCCTCAGGCAATGATAGAACAGGCGCATCGCAAAGCTTCTGTTTCAAGTGTTGAAAAGCTTCCTCTTGTTTGTATCCCCAATAAAAGGGCATTTTCTTCTGAGTTAGAGCAGTTAGAGGAACTGCAATCTTAGAGAAGTTTTCAATGAAGCGGCGATAATAACCCGCTAGACCAAGAAAAGAACGAACTTCAGTAGGAGTAGTAGGTATATCCCAATTCTTAATCGCACTGATCTTGGAGGGATCTACATGAATACCTCGTTCGTTGATAACATGCCCCAAAAATTGAACTTCTTTAAGCCAAAATTCGCACTTGGAGAATTTGGCGAAAAGTTGCTCTTTCTTCAGGAGTTCCAGAGTAAGACGAAGATGCTGCTCGTGATCAGCTCGTGTCTTAGAGTATATCAAGATGTCGTCAATAAAAACAATGACGAACTGATCCAAATAAGGTTTGCAGACCCTATTCATTAAGTCCATGAAAACAGCAGGAGCATTAGTCAAACCGAATGGCATGACTGTGAATTCATAATGTCCATAACGAGTACGGAATGCTGTCTTCGGAATGTCTTCTTCTTGCACCCGAAGTTGATGATATCCAGATCGTAGATCAATCTTCGAAAAATAAGAAGCACCTTGTAACTGATCAAAGAGGTCGTCGATGCGAGGTAGAGGATATCGATTCTTGATGGTAAGCTTGTTAAGCTCACGATAATCGATACACATCCTAAAGGATCCATCCTTCTTCTTGACAAAGAGAACGGGAGCACCCCAAAGTGAAAAACTGGGACGGATAAAGCCTTTGTCAGAGAGCTCCTGAAGTTGTTTGGACAACTCTTGTATCTCAGACGGTGCAAGACGATATGGAGCTCTGGAAATGGGATTTGCACCAGGTACGAGATCAATGCGGAACTCGACTTGGCGTGCTGGAGGTAGACCAGGTAAGTCTTCAGGGAATACTTCAGAATAATCCCGAACGACAGGAATATCTGAAATAGACTTACCCTTGCCTTTATCTTCTGTAACATGTGCTAAGAAAGCCACATAGTTCTTCTGCAGATACTTCCGAGCTTTAAAACAAGACATGAGTCTGAGACCACCGATAGGCTTCTCACCTTGAACCTGCAGGATCTCGCCTGTCGAAAGCGGCACACGAACAATCTTCTCAGAACAAACTATCTCTGCGTGATGCTTGGATAACCAATCCATTCCCACAATAACGTCGAAGCTTCCAAGTTGCATAGGCGCGAGGTCAATAGGAAAAAGATGGTCGTTAAGATTCAACTGGCAGTTGCGAAGAACAGAATCAAGAATAATGGGTTCACCACTAGCAACTTCTACGGTCAAAGATTTGCCTAGTTTCGTTCTAGACACGCGAAGCATTTGCTCAAAAGATAATGACACGAAACTCTTATCGGCACCAGAATCGAAAAGAACAGATGCAGGCTGATTATTAATAAAGAACGTACCGTTCACCACATTATCGTCAGCCTGTGCCTCTTGGGCATTCATGTTAAAAACTCGGCCTCGAGCCGGAGCCGGATTCTGGTTCTGGTTCGCCAGTCTTGGGCACCGATTTCTATAGTGGGTCAGATCCCCACAATTGTAACAAGCACCCGGTGGGTATTGTGGTCGTGCAGCTTGACCATGTTGCTGAGCAGGAGGCTGAGCAACTTGTTGAGCCGGGTTCTGAACCGCGGGATTCTGAGCAGACCGACAAACATTAGCAAGATGGCCTGATTTCCCACAGTTAGTACAGAAACGGCATGGAAGTTGCGGCTGGTGGTGACTGTTGCATCTATTGCACAAAGGTGCATTCCCTGAATAGGGTTTCTTTGCTGGAGGCTGTGCAGGTTGGTTGGGAGCTGCCTGGTTTGCTTGAGCAGTGATAGCAAAATTTTGGGAAGCCTTACGCTTCTTTGCCCTCTTTGAAGAACCAGAGTTCTTTCCATTCAAGTTTTGACCTTTCTTGTTATCTTCCTTGTCAGCCGACTGCTTCTTGCCCTTGTCACCCTTCCGGTGTAACTTGTTCTTCCGGATCTGCGACTCAGTCAATGTTGCAGATAACTCGATCGCCTGACGAAGTGTGGCAGGGTTACTACCAGTAAGAATGTCTTGTACCGAGTCGGGTAGGCCGTCGATGTATCTCTCGATAGCCTTGTCGAGTGGGGTGACCATTGTTGGGCAAAGCAGACTCAATTCTTCAAACCGATCAGTATAAGCCCTGTGCTCACCACTATCTTGCTTCAATACATCAAACTCTTTCTCCAAAGCTCGCTGCTCATGACGAGGACAGAATTCCCTCATCATAAGGGCTCTAAGTTCAGCCCATGTCTGTGCGAGAGCAACTTCTGCACCCTGGTCTCTCATAACCCCGTTCCACCATGTCAAAGCCCTCTTCTGAAATACGCTCGAGGAGAACTCGACCTTGCGATTATCCGGACACTGCACATGGCGAAAAGTATTCTCTATACTCTCGAACCACTGAAGAAGCCCAGTCGCTCCCTCAGAACCACTAAACTTGAGTGGTTTGGCCTGGTTAAAATCCTTGTATTTGCATGGAACATTGTTGTTGTTGTTGGCCTGGTTCCATTGAGCAAAGAGATTTGGGAATTGAGCAGCCATCTGCTGCGCAATAATTTCTGCCAGCTCGGCAGTAGCTATCTGGTTCTCGCGTCGAGGAGGCATTCTAAAAGAGGAAAACATGAAAAGAAACGAGTGAGATGATTGGATGAAAAGAATGAGATGATAAAAACAAGAATTGCAAACAGCATAGATGGTGGTCATTCGTCCGTATCACAAAGCAAACAAACGACTCACAGTGACTAATCAAAGTAAATGGGTCAAAAATAATGTATTAGCGAAGACATGCTCGCCTATAAGTGAACACTCATTCCAAGAATTCCCAGGTAAGCACAACTGGTCTCGCGTCTGGTTGAGATGTATACGAAGTGCTTGCCTAGACAGAAAACCCAGAATACAGGCATTCACCCTTCCAGTTTGCACATGTTCACATTATTTAAAACCCAAAACGTTTGACGGGATTTTGAAAATTTGAAGGCACAAGGCCAAAAACCAAACTTGAAAAAGGGTTCAAAACCATATAACAGAGGGTTCAAAACCTTACAATTGAGGGTTCAAAACCTTGTAATAAATCATTCAAAAACAGATGATTGTTTTTCAAAAATCGTTTCGGAAAAATTTTGGTTCCTTGTTTTGTTAATCACCTAAGGATAGGTGATGTACATGTTTTAAGATCTAAACACAAGATAACTTGTGTTAGGTTCCTAGAAAAGTTATAGTCTAGGTCAAAGCATTACTAATAACCTAATTCCCTATAACCATTGGCTCTGATACCAACTCTTCTGTCACACCCCGACCGCGTAAAACAACAAATCGCTGCGGAAACATCGGGGCGTGTTGCGACAGAATTAATTGTCTCATAACCATGGCATACAAAGTTTTATTTATTTATTAAACAAGGGTGTTTCATTGTTTCAAACAGGTAATTAAAGAGTTCAGAACATAATTAAACATAGTCTATCTTCTTTTAAAGTTTCTAAGGCACAGGTCCGCCCTAGTATCATGATCAACATCCTATGGAAAAGCACCTGAAAACACATGTGAAAATAGGTACGTCAGCATAAAAATGCCTGTGAGATACATAGGTTTTGTGAAAATGAGATTCATGACTTATGTTTGAGAAAATGTTTAGTCATGAACCTTGTTATTTGCTTTGTCTTGTAAATCATTTGAAAACAATAAGATCAGATGATATGTATAAGTAATTGTCAGGTTAAATAGATAACCATGTAAAAATGTGTTTGTATAAGATAAGTTGTTTGTAAATCAATGTCTTGTGAAAAGTATGTTATTTGTATAAAATGTTCTATGTCTCAAACTGAAATGATTCAAATAACGTTACGCCATGTAATACCATACAAACACTTATATATAGGAAGTACCAGCGGCGTATCCACCATGCTTGTATCATATTACACACGCATCGTTAACTTAATCACTTAATCAAACCAAACCAACCAATGTAAGAGGTCTATGTTTAAACCATTTGTCAATGTATTGAATAATATGTCAAAGTGTTCATGTCAAGATGTAAATCATGTAGTATGTAAAACCAATGTCAAAAATGTTTGTGTCAAATGTAAATCATGTCAAAATGTCTATGTCAAATATCCATGTCAAATGTCTATGTCAAATATCCATGTCAAATGTCTATGTCAATTATCCATGTCAAATGTCTATGTCAAAATGTCCATGTATGGCAAGTGAAATGTCTCAACTAAACCATATGCACAAAAACAAAGTATTGAAGTAAAACTTGGTTTAAATCAAAGCTATGTTTTGTGTAAATGCATGCAACTATTTAATATGAACATTTATGCGGTATTGTGAAAATGCATACATCCAAGCCTGGCGACTGTGGTGATAAAACCCTTTAAACAAATTAAAGGTCTATCTGTCTTATGTCAACGAATTCGGTCATTCCTTTCTGTCCCCTTTCCCTGGGATGTCCGGAACGGGAGTTGTCAATTCCTATGGTACCACTACCTACTAACGAACGGCGTAGCTAATGTTAATGAATGTATTGTCCCATGTAAACAAACCAAATGTCATACCAAAATGTAAACATGTGAAAACAATGCACTAAGTATGTAATCAAATGAACATACATAGCGTGAAATGTCATGTAAAACAATGTACTAAGTAATGCACACAATGGGCACACCTAGCAGGAAATGTCATGTAAAACAATGTACTAAGTAATGCACACAATGGGCACACCTAGCAGGAAATGTCATGTAAAACAATGTACTAAGTAATGCACACAATGGGCACACCTAGCATAAGATGATATGAAATCATGTACTATAATGTACTAACGAACATAGCATGTATATGATGTGAAAACAGGAAAGCATGAAAGTAACAAGTAGGCACATGTGTTCCACCCCAAAACAGTTTGGAAAACAGTAAAAGAGGGGTCTATGTACTCACTTGAGATTGCTCAGTTGTCAAAAGATAACCACCAAGTAATGCTATAGATCTCGGAATCAAACGGCACCTAATATAGGTAACTATGTTAATAAACCGGACCTAAATCGGAAGATTGGATAGAATGAGGTTTCGTAAACCAAACGAGTGTAGAGACTCGTGTCATTTGGTTTAACAAAGCCTACATACTAAATGAAACCTAACATAATTGTTTGTGACCCATTACGACCCGTTTAGGAAGCTTATGCTACTTTAACGCGTCGTGCGCGTGAAACGCGTTTGGACCGCCTAACTAGTCCTATGACAAGTATTATATGCCTAAACATGTTACATAATCAGTTACGTGACAAAATTTTAGGTTACATATGCTAAATTACCAATTATGTATGAAAAGGGTATTCTGGTAATTTACCTAAGGCATATAAACTACCTATCATACAACTACTTAAACGATGTGACCATAGGGTATAACCTCGGAAGGTTATTCCCTACCTACTATGGTCACCTACTGTGTTTGGTCGGATCCTAATGATCGACCAAACTGGGTCGGGTTCGAGGTATAAGCGATTTATTAGATCGCTTACCCTACGACCCTAGACAACGTGGTAATCAGTAGGCATAGTCCCAAGGGACTATAACCATCGTGATTACAATCACGTTGCGAAGTTCAAACGAACTTCGCATTGACCATTACTGATCAACGCTGAAAGTCAAACAAAGTTTGACTTTCTGACTCGAAAAGCAGTAAAAATAAGGAAAAGAACGAAAGAATACTTACGAAGGGTCCCCGAATGCTAACCCAGATCAAAATAGCTCAGGTATGAAACGAAGGTTCCAACTTAGAGCCCAAATGATCAGATTTGTGGGTTTTTAAGCCAAAGGGGGGTGGGTATTTATAGAAAAAGTAGAGCCGCTAGGATCGTTTCTTGAATATCGTGCCACGATCCGAGCCGTACACTTGTCACAAAGGTTATGGAGCCACTTATGCTCCTTATCTTAGTGACACATCAACTTAAAACATGTGGTTAAGAATCAAGTAGTTGCAACTTGTAATTAGAAACATTGAATCTGCCCAGATAGTCAGTCGCGTAGCGCGACAGGTAGACCCATAGGCGTCGCGCTACGCGAGCACCTCTCCTGAATCAGAATGTTTGAAAATTGGCAGCTATGGTCCCTGCACGTGTTTAAGGCCTTTTTCGATGCGTTTGAACCCCGTTAACCTCATTTCAAGGCTCTAAAATGAAGTTAAAGTATAGGGAACTCAAAACATACTCAAAAATATGCCGGATGATGGTTCGTTTGGTCGTACGAACGCGATGTTCGCTTAATTACGACGGAATGCGCATAAGCGCGAAAAACGATCCAAATGACGCGACGAATGGAATTTTCTTAAGGCGAACACTAAAATAAAATGTAGTCATGCTTACATAAATTTTTGGATGTCCAGATGTATTCAGAACGTAAGTTATGCGTGAAAATGCAAACTTGTGCACTTTTTGACACTTTTAGTCCTTGAATGTTCCAAAAGTTTATTTTAGCACACCAAACCCCTCAAAGCCTATTTCTAAGCTATGTAAAGGATATTTAAGGTGTGTTTAACTTATGGTCATGTTCCGAAATGTTCGTTACAGTTCAAATTGACATACTTTCGCAGTTTGTCATATTTAGTCCCTGTAAGCGAATTAACTTGTTTTTGCCATACCAAAGCCTTCAAAACTTATTTCTAAGTTATGTAAAGGTTATTTAAGGTATGTTGAGTATATGTTGATGTTCCAGAGTATTTCTCGCATTAAACTGAGTACGTTTACGCACTAGTTTGCGTATAACTCTCCAGAAAGCGATGTAGAGTTTGAAATTACATAAAAGTCAAAACATGAAAAATGTATAACATAACAAAACAAACATTTGGATCAAATAACATTGTTTTATTGATAACAGAACTGTTCATAGTGATTACAAGCACAGTTGTTACAGTGACATCTAATATAAATAAAAAAAAGTCCGTTTAGGATCCGGTTTTCAAAACGGATGGGTATCGGAGATCCGTTTTTGGCGGATGTTACACATTGTTTATCGAATAATACGATTTTGTCATTTTCGTAAATGCCTTGTTTATCGTTAAGATATAAGGCACATTTTTTTTATCTCGAACAGGGTAAATGAATTTTCAGAGACGCCACTGACTTTGACTACCTAAAGAATACATAAATTACAATGAGACAACATAAGTTAATTTAATCTAACAATGTGCATTTATATTATTAATTGATGTTACATATTTATCTTTGATACATAAAAGTTAAACAACAAAATATGTTCGGTATAGAAACATAACGATTAACGAATCAAGGCTATTAATTTAAACAATCATAATCAATATATTCACAATATTGTTCATGATATTTATCCTTCGATAAGTGGCGGAGCTTGACCAAAAGTATCAAGGGGGCGTAAAGTGATGGGACCCAAAAAAAAAATTCCAATCGTTATGTTTCGGGTCGGGTCGGCTATTCGATTCAGGTCGGGTCAAATAATAATAGTTCCAAATAAAACTAAAAAATTCCATTCATTCAAAGGAACCGTTCTTGCACATTGAAAAACTAAATATTGTATAACAAACAAAAGACCAATATATAATATATAAACACATTTAATGATACGAGATAGATGGAACCTTGACGAAGAATTACAACTCAGCCCGGCGACCTTTAAGATTTTTGAATTCAGTTGTGATTTAGTTTATTGTGTTGTGGGTAATCTAAGGTTAAACAAATAAAGAGTTAAAATGTATTTACCAAACTACCCATCATTTATATACAAAGTGTATAAATATTTAGGATATACAATTTAGGAAAAATAATCGGAGGGGGGGGGGGGATCCTATATAATTTTAAAATTTTCGGACGAAAAATCGAAACTTATACACTTCTAACCGAAACATTGGAGGGGGCGGGTGCACTCCCGAGCACCAACTATCCTTCGCCACAGCTGAGTTCCATTTAATTTTGAACTAGTGATATTCCACCCGTGCTTCGTGGCGGGAACTCGGTCGGTATTAGTTCGGTTTGTTACACTTCCGACACTTGCTATAATAATTGAAATAGAAAATCTTACATTAATCGATAACAATAAGAACGATTTTCAACAATGGCACCGATGTTGTTTAGTTGATTACGATTCGGTTCGTGTGCTTTATGGGTACCGATGTTGTTTAATTGATATCAATTCAGTTCATTGTGTTCTATATTTATTTTGTCAACATTGCAATATAAATTTTGTTGAAAACGAATATCGTGTCGCTATCGTACCAAACTGAATTGAGGACGATTGAACAACATCTGTGTCGGCATTTAGTTTTATTGGTATTGCTTTCGGTAAACTAACACCCATCTCGTACCGTACCATACCATATCGAACTGAATTGAACAACATTGGTATCAGTATGTATTTATTTCTTATGGTTTTTAGTTTGATAACATATACCATGCCACTATCGTAGTGAACTCAACCGAAACTGAATGACCAACATCGATTTTAGTACCGTTATTTATTTTTATTGTGTTTTTTTCTTATTTTTGATAAACTGATACCGTATTGTACCAAAAAACATCGGTACTGGTACTCGTATTCGTTTTTATGGTTTTCATTTTCCAAAACTTTTCAATTATACAACTCTATTTGTAAAGGTAATTGAATACCAGTATTAGTGCCATGACAAACTGAATCCATCAATACCGCTCGACAAACATCTGATAAATAAAATCTTACTAAAATAAGAAAAACAAATACCATTAAAAAACAGATACTTAAATATTTTGAGTTACCAGAAAAAATACTATTAAAAAAACAAAAACTTAAATATTTTAAATTACTGTTCATCAAGAGTCTTAATTATTTTTGATAAACTGATACCGTATTGTACCAAAAAACATCGATACTGGTACTCGTATTCGTTTTTATGGTTTTCATTTTCCAAAACTTTTCAATTATACAACTCTATTTGTAAAGGTAATTGAATACCAGACAGTATTAGTGCCATGACAAACTGAATCCATCAATACCGCTCGACAAACATCTGATAAATAAAATCTTAGTAAAATAAGAAAAACAAATACCACTAAAAAAATAAAATACCATTATAAAACAGATACTTAAATATTTTGAGTTACCACAAAAAAATACTATTAAAAAAACAAAAACTTAAATATTTTAAATTACTGTTTATCAAGAGTCTTAATTAATATATATAAGTATAACTAGGTTATATCCCGTGGTACCCACGGGTCGCTCTATTTTAAGGATATTACTATTTTATTAAAAGGTTTTTTTTTATAAAATTTGTGAGGATATATATTCAATAGTTAAATGTTAATCCTATATACTCACAACTGTATAATTAAAATAAACTTAAATAATGTGACGTATTAGATAAGTTAATGACAAAGTGCATACTTTGTTTTCGAGCATTCTATAAGCATAGAAGTGTCTCGGACTCGTGGCGTGATAATTAAAAACACATGATACTTGCCCCGAATTTACTTAAGGATGCATATTGCCTATTCAATGACATGAGCAAATAATGTTTAAGGTACATGTCAGTTTAGCAACGACAAAAAGGGGATTTGTTCGAGGGTAAGAATTAATAAATTTAGAACTTAAGAGACTTTTCCCAAATTAATACAAATCGTCCATAAAGACTCAAATAAACATATGAAATATATGCTAAATCCTCTTAAAACCAATTTACCTGTTGATTACAGAAGTTGAATCTATCGAAGTGGTATATTATATTTCATGGAAAACACAAATTTAATATCTTTTTGAAGATGTAAAGAGGGGAGAATGATGTGTGAAATTAGGGTTCATGTTGAGAGGAATGAGGCGATAACTGGTGATTATTAAAATGGGTTTTTTTTTGCAAGTAAAGAAGTTTTTTCATATCTAATCCAACAAAACAACATGAAGTTCATCGAAGCATGTCCGATCTAATTTAAACAAACAGATAGGCTATGGATTGTTGGTTACTGAACAAAATTTGATAACAAAACAACATGAAGTACATATAAGAGCCTTAAGCACAATAACCCATTCAAAATAATCAACTAAATAAAGAGAAGAAATAACTTGTTTCACTGACATTATGGGAGATGGTGGATGCCTCCCTTCTGACGTTATCTGAAGCGACATCAAGCATTATTAACAACAAACAGATTCACATGTCACAACAAAGTGAATGATGTAAACACCTCAACAGTTGTCCTGTAAACTAACTAAAAAAATCACCTTTCTTAGAATTACAACTGATCATTATAGCATGCAAACAGAGACAGTTAGTGATACCATATGTCGTCTAATAAAGAGACATGTGCTAATTTGTGCAAACCTGATGAGCCTGGGCGGTGCAGCAGCAGCGCAGTGGCCGGCGTGAACATATCCTCCGACTTTACGGCCAATAGACATAAAACGGATGCTCATCTTAGTGAATCGTTAGAATCATTATTTTTACAATATAACAAATCATACAACATTTCAACCAGAATGGCATCCTTAAAGCCTCACCATCTTTACAGGTCTCTACAAAGCTGTAGTAAGAGGACTCTGTACAAAGCCTCACCATCTTTCCGGGTCTGTACTCGTGGTTCCAGGTAAATATTTAACTTTTTCTCCCTCAAACACCTGAAACATGAACCATCGTTGATTAACACATGAATATAACAGATATAAACGAAAGACGTCAGAAATATAAGATGCGAAAATATTGACGCTACCTGATAATTTCAGCACATACAGCTTTAACAAAAATTGAATTCGGTTTTATCAAGTTGAGCAGTCTGTGGAGGAGATTCCCATTTCAAACAAATCTGTAATAAACGACCATAAAGACGCAAATTAGATCAGTTTATCATATAGCTAATTTATAAATAAATAAAAAAAGATTTACGACAACCATATGTTTAAGGTCATGATGAAGATAATTTCATGTTGATATAATCATAAATTTGAAGTAGAATAAAAGGATGTTTTAACAGTGATACCTCGCATAAAAGCATGTCTTCCTCTTGTGACCAACCGCCTTTTTTTTGAAATCCGAATTCAAATAAGTGAACCATCTGTATTCTCAACATATACCCAAATCAAGAATTAGCAAATAGTACAAAAAATACATATTATGTTTTTTTTTTGTAAAACTTTATTTTTACCTTCGTCTACATTGTCGTGTACTTTTATCCTTAAACTTCGACGCAACAATAGCCCAACTGTGAATAACACTGATCATCAATCGTATCCGTCCAATCATCGACATATATCCAAAAAACTTTTAACAAATCATCAATAGATTTTCAAAAACTTTATGAGATTTGAAAAAAAGAAAATCATACTTTTCGGTTCCATGGATACCAATTTGTTCCCTCAATATATCATCTTCCTGAAAAACAAACACAAACCCATATCAAACAAAATGATCATAATCTACAACCACAATTAATAAAAAAATCAATCAATTAATTAAAACGAACCTATTGAGACCAAAGTCATAGAACAGCTCAGAAAACCTTAGCATCTGATCCAGATTGGGATTTGCCCAGCTCAGAAAAGAATGCTTCTTTCCTCCGCTTTTGAATAACGGAAAAGATATAGAAGAAACTTAACCATCTTTCAATTGATGAATTTCTAGAAATAGTTTATTTGTTATCTTATTTCAACTATAAAAATCTAACTTCATGCAAAGCTCATAACAATATACAAGTCCATATCGTGTCGTGTTGGCCCTTTTTATCACTTCATCAACATCCTTGTCATCAATATCATATCATGAGATTATAACAGGACTTGAAGTTTGTAAATAATGTTATAACATGTTATGATTATTATGTGGAATTTACTTGAATTTCAAGATGGTTTAAACAGGACCAAATATCTCATCTTGTGCTATCAGCATATCATCCTGTTTAAAACATAATTTCATAGTAATGATCATTAACTTCCATATTTTGGCCACAAAATGGATAAACCAGAGTTTGTTGGCAAGATATAGTACCTTAACATTTGAGATAACAGTCGGCTGGATATAATAACCTTGGGACCCGATTCTGTCACCTCCACATTCGAGGGTGGCATTGCTTTCAATCCCAGATCTTATGTACCGTAGAATTTTTTCAAATTGCTCCGAGTCAATCTGAAATTTTCATATAGTTCATAATCATATATATTTTGAAAATATATAGAGGTAGCAATTTCAACTGGTTTACGTAATATCTTAAACGGGTTAAACTTGATAAGCTAAAAGATTTGAAACTGAAGAAAACATGTCAAATGGGCAGAACGGGTGCTGACCGAAGTCTGTTTTCAAAAAAAAAATTCAGGTACCTGAGGGCCTTGTTCAATGCCCTTTTTGAAAAGATCACCAACGGTACGCCTTTGAGCCCGTGCTTTTGCTTTCTCCAAAAACTCATCATAAACACGCTCATGAACGAATGTACAAGAACCCGCGGCACAACATTGACCCTAGACTTGCCCAAATACCTTAAATTATCTTGTGTTTTACAAATGTTTAGAGCAAAAGAAATCAAATATATGTAATTATATAAATTGCAAACTTGATTGAAGAAAAGAGCCATGTGCGCTTGTTCTACAGCTGTTATGGGTAAAATTCTGAGCCCATATCCTGGGAAATATCTTGAGTTATATCTTGATTATATGATATCTGCTCATATCCGGGATGCTCATTCAGGATATTGGTAACATCCTGAATGGTATCCTCAGGATTACTAACGGGTTGTGTGCAGGAGTACGCATTCATATGGAGCAACGTTCACGAAGACCCTTTCTCCGGGAGACTCGGTCCAAGTCGTTCAAATGAAGACGTTGAAGCCGCATTACTCGGTCTACAACTTTCACAATGGAATATTCGGAGCATCCCATATTTGTAGGGATTTTTGTTTGTATTTCGTTACTATAAATAGGTGGGTATATCATATCGAATAAGACATCACAATCACAGCTACACTCACTACACTCTCATACTTGTTCTCTCGCAAATTTTTACTTTCACACAAAGCATTGTAACACTTAGCGATCTGGTCGATATCATGCACTGTATCCTGACATTTGAAGCAATAAGAAGAACTAGGCAGCTGCGATTGTCAGCTCCCGAGGTTTTATGCCGGCGATCTAGATTGATCAAGGGCTTTCCTCGTACATCTTGTGTCATTTCCTTTACTTTTTGCTCATAGTTTGATCGTCGATACAGCTCAATATCCTGAGTCGTATCCTGAAACATGTTTTCACAAACAATATAACCAGCATATTTTCAACACACTTTTTAGCACACTACCTCACTTAACTAATTTGATCACTAAATTGCTTCAGTAATTTTTTACCAAAACAATTTGGCGCCCACCGTGGGGCAAGTGGTGCTACCTTTACTAAAAATCTTTGTTAAATCGTTAATCGGTTTTTTGTTTTCAAAACTTTTTGCCACATTGTCCACAATGGCCTCAAGATCAAACATGAGCTCCTCCACTGTGTCTGCTACAACTTCTTCTACTACTGGTTCGGTGCTTCCACCACCTCCTCCAAGGATGCCAGCTCCTTCACAACCTCAGGATATTATCCCTACTCGGAGTGTTCAGGGATCTGCTCCCGTTTTAGCCTCTAATGATGAAATTCTAACCTTATTTGGAAGTGTGCAGGAACAAATGAGGCAGCAACAGGAAACTAACCAAATGCTGTTAAGAGAAATACAACTCTTAAAAGCTAGCTCAAGCAGATCCGCTGAGGATATTGTTACTCCGTTATAACCCAGAACTTTGAACTTCAGTTCGGCTGTGTATACTGAGGATAATAGGGGGAATATTGTGCCTAGTCATTCCCAGAATCATACTCCTGAAATACCCTCCTCGATCAGGATGTCAACTGTGAGGAGCTTAGGATATGCTTCAGGATATGGCCAGAATCCTCAGACTGGTAACGTGTCAAATAATAATAATCTTGCTACTAACAATAGTGGATCTTTGCAGGATGCAGGTATGACGTCAACATTTACTAGGGAGCTTCAGAAATTGAAAGACATGATATCCAGTGTACCTGGAGTGGTCCAGCCAATTCCGGAAGTGTCCCAAGACAGCCACAGGATATCTCGTTTCGCATATCCTATCTGTGATGCTGAGATTCCGAAAAGATTTCAAACCCCCAACATGAAACTCTACGACGGGACTACGGATCCTGAAGAGCATATTGCCCAGTATAGGGAAAGAATGGAGATTAATCCTATCCCTCCAGAGCTCAAGGAAGCATGCTTGTGCAAAGGCTTTGGTTCTACTTTAACAGGATCAGCCTTGAAGTGGCTCTTAAATGTTCCTCCACATTCGATCACATCTTTGGATATGCCTGTCATATCCTCATGCTTCCATGCAAACGTTGACATCCTGCATTTTAAAAAGTTAATTAATTGCTCTTCAATATCCTGAGGGATATTGGTTCCTACGAGCACCGAAATATCGGGATTATCCTGGTCTAGGATAATTTTCTTCATATCCTGCTCTGGATCCTCCCCGATATCCTGGGCCCGCGTCTTTAATTGCTATGCTGCACTAGGTTTGGTTGAGGATTTCATCGAGGATGAGTAGCATTCTTTCGCCTCCTGCTGATCACTATCAACTTTGACAACTCCCCAAGGGGTAGGTATCTTGATGCATTGGTGATATGTTGATGGCACGGCCTTCATATCGTGAATCCACGGTCTTCCCAGTATGATGTTATAGCAGGATAGAGAATCCATCACACAGAAACGTTATATCGAGTTGACTCCTTCAACGTATACTGGCAACTTTATCTCTCCCACTGTGTTTCTAGCCTCTCCACTGAACCCAACAAGCACAGTAGACTTTGAAGTGATATCCATTGGAGATACATTCATTCTCTTCAGAGTTTCTAGTTGGATTATGTTGACGGAGCTGCCATTATCAACCAGTATCCTGCGTACAAAATGGTTAGCCACATATAACGTTATTACCAGAGCATCATGGTGAGGATCCTGGACAGTATCCCTGTCATCTGCATCAAAAGTGATCACTTTGTCAGTTGTGAGGGTAGTCATCCTGACAGGTTTGTCTCCCCTTTCGGCCTTAGCTTCCTTTGCATGTCTTTTTGCTGCCGAATACGAGGTCCCGCAAATGTCGGATCCTCCCGAGATGAAGTTGATTATCTTGGCATCCGCGGGAGGTGATGCTGCTCGCTCAGGATCCTTCTCAGTATCCTGGCCCTTATTCTTCTTTCTTCCTAAGAGATCTTTCAGATATCCCTTGCTTAGAAGATAGCTTCTTTCTTTCCTTAGAGCAATGAAATCCTCGGTTACATGTCCGAAATCTTCGTGGAAAGCACACCATTTTGACTTATCTTTCCAGTCAGCCTTTTGTTGATTCTTTCGAGGCCACCTAGCCTTGTCTCCTAGACCCTGCATGGCATACATCAATTCGGGAATGTTAACAGAAAAGCAATATTCAGGTAGCTCAGGATACTCTTCAGGATCCTCATCTTCGACAGCATTCACCCTCTTGTTATCATTTATGCCATATGGCTTAGGCCGATATGACTTGAATGAGGATTCTGACTTCCTGTTAGTTGACTCATAAGTGTTAGATGAGTTCATCCTTTCTTGCATCTTCCTGTCATCCTCCAGACGGATATATCTCAAAGCTCTGTTACGAGCTTCGTCGAGATTCCTGCAGGGATTCATTACCAGATCCTGATAAAACTGAGAATCCTTTTGTAATCCCATCTTGAAAGCTTGCACAGCTGTTGCAACATCAAGATGTGGGATATCCAAGGATTCTCGACTGAATTTGTTCACATAATCCCTCAAGGATTCCTAAGGCCCTTGAGTTATCCTGTAAAGATCACTGGTTAGTTTCTCAAAACTCCGACTACAAGAAAATTGACTATTAAATAAATTAACCAAATGAGCAAACGAAGTAATTGAGTGTGGATGAACATTTAACAGCCATTTTAAGGCTGATCCTGTTAAGGTAGAACCAAATCCCTTGCACAAACATGCTTCCTTGAGCTCCGGAGAGATAGGGTTAATCTCCATTCTTTCCCTATACTGAGCAATATGCTCCTCAGGATCCGTAGTTCCGTCGTAAAGCTTCATGTTGGGGGTTTGGAATCTCTTTGGGATCTCAGCATCACAGATAGGATATGCAAAATGAGATATCTTGTGGCTGTCCTGGGACACTTCTGGGATCGGCTGGACCACCCCAGGTACACTAGATATCATGTCCTTTAACTTCTGAAGTTCCCTAGTAAGTGCTGATGTTACACCTGTATCCTGCAAAGATCCACTATTGTTAGTAGCATGAGTATTATTATTATTTGACACGTTACCCGTTGGAGGATTCTGCCCATATCCTGAAGCATATCCTGAGCTCCTCATGGTTAATATCCTGACCGAGGAGGGTATTTCTGGAGTATGATTCTGAGGAAGGCTGGGCACGATATTCCCCCTGTTATCCTCAGTATACACAGCTGAACTGAAGTTCAACGCTCTAGGGTGTAATGGAGTGACATTGTCCTCAGCAGATCTGCTCGAGCCTGACTTCAGGAGTTGTATTTCCCTTAAAAGCATTTGGTTTGTTTCCTGTTACTGCCTCATTTGTTCCTGCACACTTCCAAATAAGGTTAAAATTTCATCGTTAGAAGCTAAAACAGGAGCAGATTCCTGAATACTGCGGGTAGGGATAACATCCTGAGGTTGTGAAGAGGCTGGCATCCTTGGAGGAGGTGGTGGAAGCACCGAACTGGTAGTAGCAGAAGTCATAGCAGACACAGTAGAGGAACTCATGTTTGATCTTGAGGCCATTACGGACAATGTGGCAAAAAGTTTTGAAAATAGGAAACCGATTAGCGATTTGACAAAAATTTTTAGTAAAGAGAGCACCACTTGCCCCACGGTGGGCGCCAAATTGTTTTGGTCAAAAATTACCGAAGTAATTAAGTGATCAAATTAGTTAAGTGAGGTAGTGTGCTAGAAATGAGTGTCGAAAATATGTTAATCAAGTTAATTGTAAAAACAGTTTCAGGATACGGCTCAAGATATAGAGCTGTATCTATGATCAAACAATGAGCAAAAGTAAAGTAAACGACACGAGATGTACGAGGAAAGCCCTTGATCAATCTAGATCGCCGGCATAAAACCTCGGGAGCTGACAATCGCAGCTGCCTTGTTCTTCTATTGCTTCAAATATCAGGATACAGTGCAGGATGTGGTACGGATCGACTAAGTGTTACAACGAAATTTGAATACAAGTGTGGTGTTTGCAATGAGCTAGAGTGAAAGTGTTCGAGAGTGTTGGTGAAAAATTGTGTGCCTTAAACTGATCCGCCCACATCTATTTATAGTAAAGATAAGATAACTAACTATCCTAAACTTCCGGGATCCACCGAATATTCCTTCATCGAACGTTGTAGACCTGGTCTTTCGGGCTCAACGTCTTTCCTTCAACAAACCCGTCCGAGTCTTGAGGAGAAGAAGTCCTCTTGACCGTTAGCAAGTCTCAGCCTTTAACCTGCACGTGGTTAATTTAATAAACCTCAGGATATCGCCCAAGATGTTAGCAATATCCTCTTCCAGCATCCTGGTCACAAATAAACAAACAAAGGCAGGATATTGGTCAGGATACGTATGTTAAGAAAATGACCCCTAACAATTGTCCCCAAATATATCGGTTGGTATACCAATCCAACGGATATATTTCAAAAATCTTATCCCATAACTCAAGGCATTTAAAACGAAGCGACGGTCAAGATCACATCGTAACTTCCAACGCGTTTTTTACTCAATGGAGATCCACGATGCCCCTATATCTTCTCTTTTCTCGTTTGAAAAGCAGATATCTTCAACAGAACCTTCAGGTAATTCTCCATTTCCGATCTTCTTCCTGTCAATTTACTTCACTTTACTTGCAATGGACGCCGAGACCTTCACCCAGCAGAATCTTCTTAAAAATCCCGAAAAGGAGATCTGCGCTTTCGACAACGCAGACATTGCAGCTTTAAGAGCCTCCGGCGCTTTTCCTGACAGCACGGTCTTTAGACCATTCGATCGGTCAATTAGATCGGATGTTTCTTCCACCGAATGGGTCTGTTTTCCAGCATATCCTTTTTCATTAGGTCTTCGATACCCTTTTCCTGAATTCATGATGCAATTCTTTCGAATTACCGGCATCTCTTTTGCTCAAACCATGCCTATGGTTTGGAGAGTACTAATTGTACTCAACCAAATCAAAAACCTCCATTGCTCCGACCTCTGCATCGAGGATTTACCTATTGCTTATCGCCTCCGATCCCATGGCTCTAGCCGGTTCTTGCTCTTCTCGACCTCCAGCAAACCCCTGATTCTCAAAGCCACCAAAAACGAAGACGAATGGCAACGCAAATTCTTCTTCGTCAAACGAGATTCCATTGCCGAGGGTGCCAACCTTCCGGTGGAGTGGTTAACCACCGGTAGGATCATAAATATCCTCATAGACCATTTGATCGTTATCTTCTATTAATACTCTTCCTTTTTTATCTTTATGCAGTGAACTTCAAGGAAGTTGCTCCCCCTACCGCTGACTCAGAAGAGAGAATCAATACTGTTTATCAGCTACCTGCAATAGACAGAACTTTCACCACACACGTCCCGAGTTCGAGTCAATACTCATCATCCGAGATGTCTGGTAAGAATTTCTTTTCAAAATAATTAGTCAAAACAATATAATGATAAAATAAAGAGTAAAACTTTTCCCTTTATGCAGCACCAGCTAAGATCCCTGAAGTCTTTGACCTTGACGAATTGGATAGCTATTCTGACCAGATCCAGGTCAAGAAAGAACCTAGCCCCAAGACCACAGCTACATCCAAACCCAGCAGCTCCAAAGCCATTATCATTCCTAAACCTTCACCGGCTACCAAGCCCCGGAGTTCAAGTTCCCGCAAAAGGAAAGAACCCGATTCCCCTGTCATTTCTGACACCTTTCCTTATGAGAAGCACGGGTTCATTGAAGCCAGCGGGTTTATGACTTCTTTTCTTAACCAGGTTAGTATCCTCATATCATATCCTGCAATTTAGATTATTTTCAAAGATTTAACAATATTAATCCCTGTCCTCTTACCTTTATAGGGTCTTGAACGTTTAGTTCATTTATATCAAGAATCCTGCAAGCTTAACAAAACACTTGAATCTAAGTTAAAGGAAGCAGAAATCACAATCTCCGACCAAGGTATGATTGCGGCCGCTAAATCTCGTCATTATGAGGAGAAATACAAAGCCATGACCCAAGAACACCAAGTTGCTCTCAACAAAGCTACTCTTCAAGCCCAGGCCGATCTGGAAGCTGCCCATGTGCAGTACGAACGGGATATGGTCAGTTACCGGGAAAGCCTCAAAAGTTCCGTCGTCATTTCTCTCCTCCAGGCCAGGTTGAAGATGGCTCATGAAGCCAAAACATTAGGTTTCGAATGCCCTTCTTGGGATGTTGGTGCTTGGGAGACCAAGCTGAAGAATCTTGGCGGTACCTCTTCTAAATCAACTGTCGATGAACATTCTAAAGCAGTCGAAAAGGCAACTGATGCTGAGAAGGATGCTGAGGCGTATCCCAAGGTGGATGTTGCTGAAACCGCTATGGACCAAGAAGGCACTACCCCCTAGAGCTTATTTTCTTTAAATCATTCGAACAATTTTATGTTTTTATGAACAATTTTTATTTCCGCATCTAAACAATTTGATAGCCGAAGGTGGATGGGTCCTGGGTTTTAGGATGAAGCCCTTGGTCATCGATTAGTATAACTTGTTTCGAACGTAGTAACGGTTGTAGGTGGACAGGTCCTGTTTTGAGATAGATCCTGCAACCGTTACACAAGTATGGTAATAACTAATTGTGCTTTTGGCGGATGGGCCTTAGTTTAAGGTGAAACCAAAAGCACAACTTTTGACTTGTTAATAATATAACTATCTTTTGACTTATTTTCTGTTATCTTGCATTACTTAGCGTGAGTCTTAGCTTTGTAAAGATTCTGCATCGTTATCTTATAAAATATCCTGATCAGTATGCTCAGCGGTATACCGTAAAAACCTTTTATTAGATAGAACTTCCAAACATTCCTTCAACTTTGTAAAAATTTCTTTAGAAAGTGAAAAATAGTCTATCTTTTCAAAACCAAGTTTTGATAATATTTAAATGATCAGAGTTCCAAACTAATACTGGTTTCAAACACCCTAATCAAATATCCTGAAAAGGACTTTGAGAATATATCAGGATACTTAAAATAATGTTACTAAAAATTTAGACGACGTTTACAAAGGAAAGATCATACCAGAAATAGGGTATAAACCTATTACCAAACTTCAGTCCCTTTGCAACTCTTCCAATGAAGATGTCCCCTGTGCAAGATACTCAGTGCATAAGTTCTGAGCCTCATCCTTTTAGTTTTACATCACCATCTTGGCAGGGATGTCCCCTGTGTACAATGTCTTCAAACACTTTAGAAATCTATTGAATGTCAGTTTCCATTGCATAGGCAATTTTTTACGTCCCAAGGGTAAAACCCAAGGATGTACTGGAGATAAATCCCTTGTATCCTGGGGAAAATCCCAAATTTTCATGCGCTACAGGCGGGAGTGTATAAACTCCAAGACTTAGAAAGGTGAAAACCTTTAAACCTTAGAGAGTATGAAAATACCCTTTCGTGAGAGAGGGTGATCGATCCTCATATACCGTTAGGATTCAGGATATAGCCAACAGTAACGAAATTGTCAGCCACTTTTACATGGACTGGTCCCGCCACCTTGAACTATCCCTGAATAACTTGCGCTCCAGGCGGGGTGTTTAAACCCAATTCGGAAGAAAGGTGAATACCTTTAAACCTGTGAAGGGATCAGTATCCCTTAAACGTGAGAGAGGGGGCCAATCCTCTAATCTTCTGAGTTATCCTGAGTGCATATCATGGAGCTATATCCTGAAACATATCTTGCAAAACAATTGTAAACTAAGGTGGGTGTTAGCTTGGCTAACACCCCTCCGATGCTTAAGTCAGTATTGGGTTGCAAATAACAAATTAAACCAAACATATTCAAAAAAGATAGAATTCATACCATTCTGAGCTAGAAATTAAATTCTAAACTCACTTGAAATAGAGCTTAAGGTGTATGGCATTCCAAGACCTCGGTAGCATATCCCCCTCCATATTCTTGAGTCTGTATGCTCCTTTCCCTGCTTCTGATTCAACTTCATATGGTCCTTCCCATTTTGGAGCTAACTTGCCATCGGCAGGATTAGTAGTATTCTAAAAAGCCTTTCTTAACACCCAATCTCCAACCTTAAATCTTCTGGTTCTAATATTTTTGTTATATGCCCTGGATATTCTCTGTTGATATACTGCCATCCTTAGCTTTGCCGCATCTCTCTTTTCATCTATAGTGTCTAAATCCTGACTCAAGGCTTCAGGATTCTGCTCAGGATCACTTAAGGTAGATCTTGCAGTAGGTATTGTCATTTCCGTTGGAATCATTGCTTCTGCTCCAAACACCAACGAAAATGGGGTTTGGCCTGTTGCATTCTTTACCGTTGTCCTATCAGCCCATAAAACAAAGGGTAATTCTTCTGCCCATCTTCCTTTTTTGGCTCCAAGCCTTTTCTTTAAGTTATTGACAATTATCTTGTTTGAGGATTCTGCTTGTCCATTTGCTTGAGGATGTACCGGAGTAGACGTAATCATTTTGATTCCCCAACTCTTGCAAAAGTCAGTAGTCCTCTTGCTTATGAACTGAGAACCATTGTCACAAATTATCTCGGCTGGTACTCCGAATCTGGTCAGGATATTTCTTTTGATGAAGGATACTACTTCTTGGTCTCTAACTTGAACAAATGCTTCTGCTTCAACCCACTTAGAGAAATAATCCGTCATTGCTAGCATAAAGACTTTTCCTCCCGGAGCTTTTGGTAGCTTTCCCACTATATCCATACCCCACTTCATAAATGGCCAAGGGGATACGATAGGATATAACGGTTCAGCCGGCTGATGCAGTATGTTACTATGTCTTTGACATGCGTCACATCTTCGAACATATTCTGCGGCATCTTTTCTCATCGTTGGCCAATAATATCCTGTCCTTAATACTTTTGAGAATAACGACCTGCCCCCAGCATGGTTACCACAATCCCCTTCATGTATATCCTGAAGTACTTCTTTGGTTTCGGGATCCTCCAAGCATCTCAAATACGGTCCTGCAAGAGATTTCTTGTATAAAATATTATTTATAATAGTGAATCGTGATACCTTCATCCTAAATGCCTTAGGATTTTAATTTCCAGGGATGCGTCCTTCTTTGAGATATCTCATGATTGGAGCCGTCCAAGATTTAGGATCCTCTTCAAGATGTTCTGCTCCAGGATCCTGAATACCAGCTACTTCTTTATCCTGAGGATTCGTTGCAGGATGTAAGACATGTAATATTGGTATTTGCGTCCCTTCAGGTATCCTGATCGATGATCCCAAATTTGCTAAGGCATCCGCTTCAGCATTATCCTCCCTTGGTACCTGTTCAAGTATAAAAACATCGAAATATCCTGCTAATTTTTTGAGAATATCGAGATATTCGATTAATTTCTCACCCTTAACTGCATAGGATCCATTAAAATGGTTAGTAATTAACAAAGAGTCAACATATACTTGCAAATTTTTTATACTCATGCTCTTTGCCAACTCTAATCCTGCAATTAAAGCCTCATACTCTGCTTCATTATTAGTAGCAGGAAATTCACACCTAATAGCCTGGGGTAATATGTCCCCCTGTGGCGATTTTAGTAGTATTCCTAATCCTACTCCTCTTACATTAGATGCACCGTTAGTATATAATGTCCAGGATCCTGAGGATTCTCCTAACTGTTGAACTTCTAGGTCTACCTCGTCCTGAATGTCACTACTAAAGTCAGCCACAAAGTCAGCTAAAGCCTGAGATTTTATGGCATTTCTAGGTTCATATACTAAATCATAAGCACTTAACTTTACTGACCACTTGGCCATCCTGCCTGACATCTCTGGTTTCCTAAGCACATTTTTGACAGGATAATTTGTTTTAACATGTATCCTATGTGTCTCGAAATAATGCCTAAGTTTCGTTGATGCCATGACTAATGCTAGTATCAATTTTTCTAAGTGAGAGTACCTAGTTTCAGCATCTAATAAACTCTTACTAACATAATAAACAGGATATTGCTGACCTTCATGATCCTTTATGAGAACGGCACTTACAGCATTCCCTGATACAGCAAGGTACAGGGATAGTGGTTCACCATTTTCAGGCTTCATCAATAGAGGTGCGGTTGATAGATATCGTTTCAAATCCTGCAATGCTGCTTCATGCTTCTCCCCCCATTCGAATCTTTTGTTCTTCTTCAGGATATCATAAAAGTCTTTGCATTTCTCTGAGGATCTCGAGATAAACCTGTTTAAAGTTGCTACTCGGCCTGTCAATCTTTGTACGTCCTTCATATTTGAGGGTGATTTTATATCCATGATAGCCTTGATCTGCTCTGGGCTTGCTACTATCCCCCTTTTTGTCACCATATATCCAAGAAACTTTCCTGCCCCCACTCCGAAATGGCATTTAGCAGGATTCAGCTTCATGTTGTATTGATCCAGGATATCAAATGCTCCCTTGATATCCTGGAGGTGATCCTCAGCCTTTTTTGATTTCACCACCATATCATCGATATATACCTCCATGGTGTCCCTCTGTTTGTCTTTGAACATCATGTTTACCAATCTTTGGTATGTTGCACCTGCATTTTTCAAACCAAAAGGCATAGCTGTATAACAATAAATACCTGTTGGTGTCATGAAGGCAGTATCCTCCTGGTCAGAAGGTTCCATTTGAATCTGTTGAAGATGCGTCCATGAAGGTCAGCATTTCATGCCCGGCAGTGGCATCTACCATTGCATCAATGTGGGGAAGAGGAAATGGGTCTTTAGGACAGGCTTTGTTCAAGTCTGTGTAGTCTACACAAACTCTCCATTTCCCATTCTTCTTCTGTACTACAACCACGTTTGCTAGCCACCTTGGGAACTTAACCTCTCTGATCATTCTGGACTTTAATAATCTTTCAACTTCCTCCTGGATAATCGTGTTCCGCTCAGGAGCAAACTTCCTTCTTTTTTGTTGCACAGGCTTGAATGATTTATCAATTCCAAGCTTGTGAGTGATAATATCTTTGGATATGCCTGTCATATCCTCATGCTTCCATGCAAACGTTGACATCCTGCATTTTAAAAAGTTAATTAATTGCTCTTCAATATCCTGAGGGATATTGGTTCCTACGAGCACCGAAATATCGGGATTATCCTGGTCTAGGATAATTTTCTTCATATCCTGCTCCGGATCCTCCCCGATATCCTGGGCCCGCGTCTTTAATTGCTATGCTGCACTAGGTTTGGTTGAGGATTTCATCGAGGATGAGTAGCATTCTTTCGCCTCCTGCTGATCACTATCAACTTTGACAACTCCCCAAGGGGTAGGTATCTTGATGCATTGGTGATATGTTGATGGCACGGCCTTCATATCGTGAATCCACGGTCTTCCCAGTATGATGTTATAGCAGGATAGAGAATCCATCAAACAGAAACGTTATATCGAGTTGACTCCTTCAACGTATACTGGCAACTTTATCTCTCCCACTGTGTTTCTAGCCTCTCCACTGAACCCAACAAGCACAGTAGACTTTGAAGTGATATCCATTGGAGATACATTCATTCTCTTCAGAGTTTCTAGTTGGATTATGTTGACGGAGCTGCCATTATCAACCAGTATCCTGCGTACAAAATGGTTAGCCACATATAACGTTATTACCAGAGCATCATGGTGAGGATCCTGGACAGTATCCCTGTCATCTGCATCAAAAGTGATCACTTTGTCAGTTGTGAGGGTAGTCATCCTGACAGGTTTGTCTCCCCTTTCGGCCTTAGCTTCCTTTGCATGTCTTTTTGCTGCCGAATACGAGGTCCCGCAAATGTCGGATCCTCCCGAGATGAAGTTGATTATCTTGGCATCCGCGGGAGGTGATGCTGCTCGCTCAGGATCCTTCTCAGTATCCTGACCCTTATTCTTCTTTCTTCCTAAGAGATCTTTCAGATATCCCTTGCTTAGAAGATAGCTTCTTTCTTTCCTTAGAGCAATGCAATCCTCGGTTACATGTCCGAAATCTTCGTGGAAAGCACACCATTTTGACTTATCTTTCCAGTCAGCCTTTTGTTGATTCTTTCGAGGCCACCTAGCCTTGTCTCCTAGACCCTGCATGGCATACATCAATTCGGGAATGTTAACAGAAAAACAATATTCAGGTAGCTCAGGATACTCTTCAGGATCCTCATCTTCGACAGCATTCACCCTCTTGTTATCATTTATGCCATATGGCTTAGGCCGATATGACTTGAATGAGGATTCTGACTTCCTGTTAGTTGACTCATAAGTGTTAGATGAGTTCATCCTTTCTTGCATCTTCCTGTCATCCTCCAGACGGATATATCTCAAAGCCCTGTTACGAGCTTCGTCGAGATTCCTGCAGGGATTCATTACCAGATCCTGATAAAACTGAGAATCCTTTTGTAATCCCATCTTGAAAGCTTGCACAGCTGTTGCAACATCAAGATGTGGGATATCCAAGGATTCTCGACTGAATTTGTTCACATAATCCCTCAAGGATTCCTAAGGCCCTTGAGTTATCCTGTAAAGATCACTGGTTAGTTTCTCAAAACTCCGACTACAAGAAAATTGACTATTAAATAAATTAACCAAATGAGCAAACGAAGTAATTGAGTGTGGAGGAACATTTAACAGCCATTTTAAGGCTGATCCTGTTAAGGTAGAACCAAATCCCTTGCACAAACATGCTTCCTTGAGCTCCGGAGAGATAGGGTTAATCTCCATTCTTTCCCTATACTGAGCAATATGCTCCTCAGGATCCGTAGTTCCGTCGTAAAGCTTCATGTTGGGGGTTTGGAATCTCTTTGGGATCTCAGCATCACAGATAGGATATGCAAAATGAGATATCTTGTGGCTGTCCTGGGACACTTCTGGGATCGGCTGGACCACCCCAGGTACACTAGATATCATGTCCTTTAACTTCTGAAGTTCCCTAGTAAGTGCTGATGTTACACCTGTATCCTGCAAAGATCCACTATTGTTAGTAGCATGAGTATTATTATTATTTGACACGTTACCCGTTGGAGGATTCTGCCCATATCCTGAAGCATATCCTGAGCTCCTCATGGTTGATATCCTGACCGAGGAGGGTATTTCTGGAGTATGATTCTGAGGAAGGCTGGGCACAATATTCCCCCTGTTATCCTCAGTATACACAGCTGAACTGAAGTTCAACGCTCTAGGGTGTAATGGAGTGACATTGTCCTCAGCAGATCTGCTCGAGCCTGACTTCAGGAGTTGTATTTCCCTTAAAAGCATTTGGTTTGTTTCCTGTTACTGCCTCATTTGTTCCTGCACACTTCCAAATAAGGTTAAAATTTCATCGTTAGAAGCTAAAACAGGAGCAGATTCCTGAATACTGCGGGTAGGGATAACATCCTGAGGTCGTGAAGAGGCTGGCATCCTTGGAGGAGGTGGTGGAAGCACCGAACTGGTAGTAGCAGAAGTCATAGCAGACACAGTAGAGGAGCTCATGTTTGATCTTGAGGCCATTACGGACAATGTGGCAAAAAGTTTTGAAAATAGGAAACCGATTAGCGATTTGACAAAAATTTTTAGTAAAGAGAGCACCACTTGCCCCACGGTGGGCGCCAAATTGTTTTGGTCAAAAATTACCGAAGTAATTAAGTGATCAAATTAGTTAAGTGAGGTAGTGTGCTAGAAATGAGTGTCGAAAATATGTTAATCAAGTTAATTGTAAAAACAGTTTCAGGATACGGCTCAAGATATAGAGCTGTATCTATGATCAAACAATGAGCAAAAGTAAAGTAAACGACACGAGATGTACGAGGAAAGCCCTTGATCAATCTAGATCGCCGGCATAAAACCTCGGGAGCTGACAATCGCAGCTGCCTTGTTCTTCTATTGCTTCAAATATCAGGATACAGTGCAGGATGTGGTACGGATCGACTAAGTGTTACAACGAAATTTGAATACAAGTGTGGTGTTTGCAATGAGCTAGAGTGAAAGTGTTCGAGAGTGTTGGTGAAAAATTGTGTGCCTTAAACTGATCCGCCCACATCTATTTATAGTAAAGATAAGATAACTAACTATCCTAAACTTCCGGGATCCACCGAATATTCCTTCATCGAACGTTGTAGACCTGGTCTTTCGGGCTCAACGTCTTTCCTTCAACAAACCCGTCCGAGTCTTGAGGAGAAGAAGTCCTCTTGACCGTTAGCAAGTCTCAGCCTTTAACCTGCACGTGGTTAATTTAATAAACCTCAGGATATCGCCCAAGATGTTAGCAATATCCTCTTCCAGCATCCTGGTCACAAATAAACAAACAAAGGCAGGATATTGGTCAGGATACGTATGTTAAGAAAATGACCCCTAACACCAATTATCCTGTTAAGAATGTGCTTAGGAAACCCGAGATGTCTGGTAAGATGGCCAAGTGGTCGGTAAAGTTAAGTGCTTATGACTTAGTATACGAACCTAAAAATGCCATAAAATCACAAGCTCTAGCTGACTTTGTGGCTGATTTCAGTAGTGACATTCAGGATGAGGTAGACCTAGAAGTACAACAATTAGAAGAATCCTCAGGATCCTGGACATTGTATACCAATGGAGCATCTAATGTTAGAGGAGTAGGATTGGGAATACTACTAAAATCGCCACAGGGGGACATATTACCCCAGGCTATTAGGTGTGAATTTCCTGCTACCAATAATGAAGCAGAGTATGAGGCTTTAATTGCAGGATTAGAACTGGCTAAAAATATGAATATCAAGAATTTGCAAGTATATGTTGACTCCTTGTTAATTACTAATCATTTTAATGGATCCTATGCAGTTAAAGGTGAGAAGTTAATCGAATACCTCTATATTCTCAAAAAATTAGCAGGATATTTCGATGTTTTTACACTTGAACAGGTACCAAGGGAAGATAATACTGAAGCAGATGCCCTAGCAAACCTGGGATCATCGGTCAGGATACCAGAAGGAACCCAAATACCAATATTGCATATCTTGTATCCTGCAACGAATCCTCAGGATAAAGAAGTAGTAAGTATCCAGGATCCTGTTGTTGAATATCCTGAGGAGGATCTTAAATCCTGGACGGCTCCAATCATAAGATATCTCAAGGAAGGACACATCCCTAAAGACGAAAATCCTAAGGCATTTAGGATGAAGGTATCACGATTCACCATTATAAATGATATTTTGTATAAGAAATCTCTTGCAGGACCATATCTAAGGTGCTTGGAGGATCCCGAAACTAAAGAAGTACTTCAGGATATACATGATGGGGATTGTGGTAACCATACTGGGGGCAGGTCATTATTCTCAAAGGTGTTGAGAACAGGATACTATTGGCCAACGATGAGGAAAGATGCTACAGAATATACTCGAAGATGTGATGCATGTCAAAGGCACAGCAATATACTACACCAACCAGCTGAACCACTATATCCTATAGTTTCCCCTTGGCCATTCATGAAATGGGGGATGGACATAGCGGGGAAATTACCAAAAGCTCCAGGAGGAAAAGTTTTTATGTTGGCAATGACTGGTTATTTCTCTAAGTGGGTGGAGGCTGAAGCATTTGTTCAAGTCAGAGACCAAGAAGTAGTATCCTTCATAAAGAGGAATATCCTGACCAGGTTTGGAGTACCAGCCGAAATAATCTGTGACAATGGTTCTCAGTTTATAAGCAAGAGAACTACTGACTTTTGCAAGAGTTGGGGAATCAAGATGATCACATCCACCCCGGTACATCCTCAAGCAAATGGACAAGCTGAATCCTCAAACAAGATAATTGTTAACAACTTAAAGAAGAGATTAGGAGCCAAGAAAGGAAGATGGGCAGAAGAACTACCCTTTGTTTTGTGGGCCGATAGAACGACGATAAAGAATGCAACTGGCCAGACACCATTTTCCTTGGTATTCGGAGCAGAAGCAGTGATCCCAACAGAGATGGTGATACCTACTGCGAGATCTATCCTCCAGGATCCTGAGCAGAATGCTGAAGCTTTGTGCCAAGATTTGGACACCATAGACGAGATAAGAGATGCAGCAAGACTAAGGATGGCAGCATATCAACAAAGGATATCCAGAGCATACAACAAGAATATAAGGACTAGAAGGTTCAAAGTCGGAGATTGGGTGTTAAGAAAGGCTTTTCAAAATACCACTAATCCTGCCGATGGAAAACTGGCTCCGAAATGGGAAGGACCATATGAGGTTGAATCAGAATCAGGAAAAGGAGCATACCGACTCAGGAGCATGGAAGGGGAAATGCTACCAAGATCCTGGAATGCTATACACTTAAAGCTCTATTTCAAGTAAGAATAGAATTTAATTTCTATCTCAGAATGGTATGTGTTATATCTCTCTTAAATATATTTGAATTCGTTTATTATCTTGAACCCAATACTGACTTAGGCATCGGAGGGGTGTTAGCTAAGCTAACACCCACCTTAGTTTAAGGTTGTTTTGCAGAATATGTGTCAGGATATAACTCCAGGATATACGCTCAGGATATTTCAGAAGATTAGAGGATTGGCCCCCTCTCTCACGTTTAAGGGATCCTGATCCCTTCAAAGGTTTAAAGGTATTCACCTTTCTTTCGAGTTGGGTTTGAACACCCCGCCTGGAGCGCAAGTCATCTGGGGATAGTTCAAGGTAACGGGACCAGTTCATGTAAAAGTGGCTGACAATTTCGTTACTATTGGCTATATCCTGGATTCTAAAGGTATATGAGGATTGATCACCCTCTCTCACGAAAGGGTATTTTCATACTCTCTAAGGTTTAAAGGTTTTCACCTTTCTAAGACTTGGAGTTTATACACTCTCGCCTGTAGCGCATGAAAATTAGGGTTTATCCCCAGCATATTAAGGGTTTATCCCCAGTATATTAAGGGTTTATCCCCAGCATATTAAGGGTTTATACCTAGCATATTAAGGGTTTATCCCCAGTATATTAAGGGTTAATGCCCAGGATGTCAAGGGTTTACCCTGGATATTCAGGGTCTATTCAATGGAGCTGAAGTATGACTGTATCTACATTCCTATGTTAAACACAGGGGACACATATCATACAATTTAAAGGATGGATCCAAGTTTGTAAGTGTGCATTGGGGACATCCCTATGGTGGAAAATTGGAAGTGATTCCTTAGGGAATTCCTGGTATGATCTCTCCTTTTTATTTAGATAACTTACAGATTGTGTGTCAGTATCCTGATCAGGATATCTTTCAGGATACATTTACGATGTGTTCCCAAGAATGTTCAAACGAGATTATTTTTACAAGTAAAATTCATATAGTGAAAATATAACAACAGAAATAAAGCTAGAAAAGGGTTATGTTATTAAAGTACCAAAAGTTGTGCTCTTGGTTTCACCTCAAACCAAGGACCATCCACCAAGAGCACAATTAGTTCCTTACCATATTTACCTAACAGTTGAAGGTTTTGTCCCAAACTGAGACCCATCCGCCTCCAACTGTTATATTGTTCGAAAAGCAAAACATACTAACATTGATGACCAAGGGCTTCGACCTGAAACTCAGGATCCCCCCACCTTTGGCCATCATATTGTCTAGATGCAGGAAAATAAAGTGCAGAAAAAGTAAATTGTTTTAGGGTTACAGACCAACGATCAAATTTAAAAAAGTGGGCTCCGGCCTTGGCACGTATATCCATCATTGCCCACTTGAATGCCCTCACACAGCGGCATCTTCTCCAACCTTCTCTGCCTTCTCAGCTTCAGCATCCTGAGCAGTATCCTCACCAGCATCCATCCCAGCATCCGCTCCAGCATCCTTATTGTCTCCAGCCTTGTCTGCCACCTCTGCCGACTTAGAGGATTCACCAGCTTCAGCAGGAAGGGGCACAGCCTTGCCTCCGAGCTCCTTCAGCTTTGCCACCCAGGATTCGACCGGCCAGGATGGGCACTCAAGGCCTGTTCCCTTGGCCTCATAGGCCATCTTAATACGAGCTTGTAGCAGGGAGACGATGGCAGAAGCTTTGATTCCTTCCCGGAAAGAAACTGTTTTGGTCAAAAATCAAGCAATGATAATGCAACCAAACTTTCTGTTGTGAGGTATGATGCTTGAATTGATGAACAACAATAAGGATCACTCTGAAATGTAATGAACAAGTGACACGAAGATTTATACGAGGAAAAAGCCTTTGATCAATGAATGATCTCCGGCATAAAAAACCTCGGGTGATGGAAACTACCGATCACCAACTCAAATTAAACAAGAAATGTATTACAACTTCGGATGATAGCGAGCTAAGTACAAGGATCACTATAGTGTGTTGTGTAAAAATGTGTGTAATCGCCAAGTGAATTAACGAGAGCTGGTGAGAGCAGTTGTAAGAGTGTGTGTGTAGCCAAAAATAGCCAAGTGTTTTCTAATTAGCTCGCTACCCCTTTAAAAATGGAAAATATCTACACTAACTAACATTCCGCATATCATGCAATCCCCCCACGAACTCCATAACGTCCACTTCAGGTAAGCACGTGCGGAATAAGTCATGGAATATGCTCCAGGAATATCGCCAAGACTAAGTCCAAGCTCGTACCCCTGCAAAACAATACCATATTCAAAATAGACAATCGTTAGTATAAGGATCCTTAAGATGATCCATGATCCTGATCCTGAAACACTTCTGAGGATCACTAACTCAAACAGAAGTGAGGATCACCAAACCCAACAGTAATTGAGGATCACAGGTCATTAAAAAATCCTCCCCTAACAATTGCCCCCAAAATATAAGGAGTAATTATGTAAATAAACGAGTTGTATTTTGTTCTTATCCGCAATCAACCAACGGATAACTAGCCGTTGTAATCGGACTAGCCGTTACGAACATGACGTCACTGAGGTGACTATCCTGCAAAATCATCATTATAAATAGGAGTTAGAGATAGGGATCAATCCGCATTTAAATTCAAGAGAAACTCCCTTTAAATTCATATCCGAAGATCAAGCAGGTATCTCTCTTCCTCTTCTTCCTTTACGTTTTCTTTCTCTGCTCCTTCTTTCTTCACCTTCTTCATAATCAAGATGATGCTAAGATCCTCACCGGCCAAGGATCACAAGAAGGACAGTCCTCTTAAGAGCCAGGGGATCATCAAAGATTTGGCGAATGAAAGGTGCTGCTTCACTGATCCACAAATAGACAGAATCCGTCGTTGCTTTCCGGCAAACACCGATTTCAAGCCATTTGACCCCACCGTTCTAAGTGATTACATTTCTGAAACTTGGGTAGCTTTCCCGGTCACACCGTTCACAATAGGATACACGTATCCTTTCCCTGAGTTCACCCAGTCTTTCTTCTCCCTCACCGGCATCTCCTACATTCAAGGTATGCCAATGATCTGGAGGGTCTTATATACCCTCGAAAGGATCATTGAGCAAGAAGGAATTGCCCTAGGAATGTCAGAGTTGGCAGAGATGTATGATCTCACAACATTTGGATCCCACCGATATCTATTCAAGCGTAAACCCGGTGAAGAACACCCCATCTTCAAAGCCACTAAGAATGATACTAACTGGAAACGGAGATTCTTCTTTGTCAGAAGGGATTCTCTCCCTGATGGAAAGGATCTGCCAAGGAAGTGGACCACCCATGGTAGGATAGAGGATCCTGAGAAGGATCACCAGATAACCTTGTTTTTGTATAAAGATCACTAACACCCTTTTGTTTCCATTGTACAGCTATCTCTGTTTCGCACCTTATACCATCACCTGCCACCAAGGAAAGGCTCGCTGCTTTTAGAAGACTTGATCCTGCAACAAGGTCATTCAAAACAAACACCCAGGATTCACAAGAAGTATCCTCAGGTTCTGTCACTATGTCAAGTAAGTATCCTGTTTTTTGTATAGTTAAATACTTAAATAAATAGTTAAATAGGATAAGGATACTTATCTGTTTTGGATATGTAGGCGCTGGTAAATCTTCAAAATCTGCCTCCAAATTCAGTGTCACTGATCTTAACACTGTCAGATCCTCAAAGAAAAAGTCTGCTGCTAGCCCCTCCGTTGTAATCCCCAAGGCAACCACTTCAAAGGGAAGAGGTGGAAAGAAAAGAAAGACCTCTGAAACTGACAACCTACAAGGCTTGCCTCTGATCCGCCATCAGTTCCTCGAATACTTTGCCGACGTAAGGATCATTGACTTAACTTGATTATCCTGCCTATTTGAGGATCACTTGACCCTAATCTTTGCATTGTCTTCTTTGTAGGAATTTGCTGAGATCGAAGACTATGTTGGGAATGTTGAAGAGCTTGAGGAGAAATACTCTGACCTCCAAAAAGTGGCGGTGCTCAAGGATCACAAAATTGCATCCCTTGAAAAGGACCTCAATGATGCCAAGGCTCAGATAGTTACCACCCAGATCAATGCTGACTATGAGAAGCACGAGATCACACAGGATGCTAAAGTCTCTGCTGCCATTGCCATGTACAAGACCAAGTTGCAGATGGCTCAAGAAGCTTAGGATCCCGCCTTTGATAGGAGCAACTGGGACATGGAAGGGTGGAAGGCCAGGCTAGCTGAGTTAGAGGATGAGGATGAGGCTGACGAGGTTCTGGCAATCGAGGCTAGTGGCAGTGGCAAGGATCATGCGAAGGATACTGGAGCTGGAGGGGATGATGATGCGGCGAAGGTGTAGGCTGCATGAATGGGCGATGAAGGACATTTCTAGACATAGCCGGAGCCCATTTTTTAAGTTTGATAGTTTGTTTTGGTTATGATGTTTTTTGTTGAACAATGATGGGTTGTAGTTAAACAATAGTAATTAGGGCTAAGGATCGTGGATCCTTCGTACAATAGGTAGGATTACAAATGGTGGAGGGATCCTCTGTTTGGGGGATGAAGCCATTGTGATCCTACCGTCTTTTGATTCCTGCACTACCAAGACCCTTAGACAATGGACACCCTTTGCCAACCCATGTGGACGGGCCACGTTTTGCTGGTAGAAACGTGGGTTGGCAATTTTGACAACCTTAAAGGTTTTAATCTTTTGTGAATAAAATAACTTTAACTTTTTGGCTTATCCTGTGTTGATATCCTTGTTAATATTTTACTTTCCAATTGTTGTGATGTTTATTTTGTTTAAACTTATCAAGTAAAGAAAAAAATTAAGAAATATCCCAAAAAGTTTAGGATATGATCAAGGATCACATATCCCATAATCGATAAGTTCTGAAAAGTAATACAGTTTAAGGATCACAAGTTCAGTTGTCAAAGGATAAGGGTTACTCAAATAAATAATGAATAAAATCAAAATAGTTAAGGATCATACCTGAGAATCCAAGTTAGGATCCTGTTCTTTAACATTTAAAAAACAAACCTTAGCAGAAAGTAAGGATCAAGGATCCTTGGTCATTTGTCTCCAAAAACCTGAAATAGGATACAACTTGGGACTAAGCCAACATAGGATAAGAGTTAGTAACTGGGGACAAGCCCAACAATTCTGGGGACAAGCCCAATAATTCTGGGGACAAGCCCAATATACTGGGGATATGCCCAAAGGATAACTGGGGACAAGCCCAAAGGATAACTAGGGACAAGCCCAAAAGATCGTGTGTAAACTGGAGTATGGCCCTCACTGGCGACTATCCAAACTTGGTGACATGAAAATGCCAAAACCTTAGCTAACGTGAAAACGTTAGAAACCTTAGGAACGGATGTATGGTACGTCTACCATTATACGTAGGATCCTGAATATAGCCATTACAATGAAATTGTCAGCCCCTAAAGCGAGTATTGGTCCCATTGCCATGAACTATATCAGGATCATCATGCGCTACTGGCGAAACTGGGGACAGGCCCAAACTGGGGTCAAGCCCAAATAACTGGGGTCAAGCCCAAATAACTGGGGTCAAGCCCAAATAACTGGATACTTCTGTGGATACTCAATCCTTAGTTAAGTATACCTGAACCTTCAAAACTCAGAATCAAGTGAAAGGAAGATAAAGGATGCAGGATCCTTATCCTCATATAAGAGAATAAAAGAATGAAATAGTTTGAGGATAAAGGATGCAGGATCCTTGTCCTCAGGATCCTCGAGAATAATGCCCTGCCCCCAGTGTGGTTTCCACAATCTCCTTCATGGAAATCCTTTAGGACTTCATGGATTTCAGGATCCTCAATGCATCTTAGATATGGTCGTGCAAGAGATCGTTTATACAACATATTATTCAATATTGTAAATTGAGATACCTTAGTTTTGAAAGCCCTTGGGTTTTCTCCTGTAGGAATTTCTCTATGTTGTATGTATCTCATGATTGGGAGGATCCATGATCCTGAATGAGATTGAGTATCATCAATAGGGATGACTGCAGAATCTTCTCCTATCTCCATAGCGACATGATCCTCGATAGCAGGGGTCAGGATATGGATAATAGGAATCTTGATATCCTCAGGGATCTTCAAAGATGATCCTAAATTGGCTAATGCATCAGCTTCTGCATTCTCTTCCCTTGGTACCTGTGTCAAACTAAAGGATACAAAAGAGAGTGCCAATTCTTTGACTATCTCCAAATATTTGATTAGCTTTTCACCTTTAACAGCATAGGATCCATTAAAGTGATTAGTGATCAGTAAAGAATCTACATGTACCTCAAGATACCTGATCCTCATATGCTTTGCAATTTGCAAACCAGCTATCAAGGCTTCATACTCAGCCTCATTGTTGGTAGTTTGAAATTCACAGGCTATGGAGTGGGGTATTATGTCCCCCTGTGGCGATTTTAGTAGTACTCCAAGTCCTGTTCCTTTTACATTAGAGGCTCCATCAGTGAATAGTATCCAAGGATCCTTGGTTTCTTCAAGCTGTTGGACTTCTAACTCAGCTTCCTTTTGCAAATCACTACTAAAATCTGCCACAAAGTCAGCTAAGGCTTGGGATTTGATGGCAGTCCTTGGTTCATATCTTATATCATATGCACTAAGCTTCACTGCCCACTTAGCCATCCTTCCTGACATTTCAGGTTTCCTGAGAACATTCTTAATTGGAAAATTAGTCTTAACAATAATGGCATGAGTCTCAAAATAATGTCTCAATTTAGTAGATGCCATAATTAATGCAAGAATAAGTTTTTCTAAGTGTGAATACCTGGATTCAGCATCAAGTAAACTCTTATTTACATAATAAACAGGATGTTGTGTACCTTGGTGATCCTTAACAAGGACCGCACTTACTGCTTTTGAGGATACTGCTAGGTACAAGGATAATACATCCCCTTTTTCTGGTTTCATCAAGGCTGGGGCTGAGGATAGGTAATCCTTAAGAGCTTTGAGATCACTTTCATGCTTCTCAGTCCATTCAAATTTCTTGTTCTTCCTCAGGATATCATAGAATTCCTTACACTTTTCTGAGGATTTGGATATGAATCTGTTCAAGGCTGCGATCCTGCCCGTCAATCTTTGCACATCCTTAGCATTGGTAGGGGATTTGATATTCACAATAGCCTTAATTTGCTCTGGACTTGCTTCAATGCCCCTCTTTGTCACCATATAGCCTAAGAATTTACCTGCCTTAACACCAAAATGACACTTGGAAGGATTAAGTTTCATATTAAATTTATCAAGGATATTGAATGCTTCCTCCAAGTCTTTAAGGTGATCATCAGCCTTCTTGGACTTAACCACCATGTCATCAATATAGACTTCCATAGTGTGTCCAATTTGTTCCTTGAACATCATATTAACTAGCCTTTGATAAGTGGCACCTGCATTCCTTAATCCAAACGGCATAGCAATATAACAGTTTATACCAGTTGGGGTCATAAAGGCTGTATCCTCTTGATCAGATGGTTCCATCTGAATTTGTTGAAATCCAGATGAAGCATCCATAAAAGTCAATAACTCATGACCCGCGGTAGCATCCACCATGGAGTCAATGTGGGGTAATGGGAAAGGATCCTTGGGACATGCCTTGTTTAAATCAGTAAAATCGACACATACCCTCCACTTTCCATTTTTCTTTTGAACAACAACCACATTGGCTAACCATCTTGGATACTTAACCTCTCTTATCATACCTGCCCGAAGTAGTTTATCTACCTCTTCCTGGATAATAGCATTCCTTTCAGGTGCAAACTTCCTCCTCTTTTGATGAATTGGATTGAATGACCCGTCAATGCCAAGTTTATGAGTAATTATATCTTTAGTTATACCTGTCATATCCTCATGTTTCCAGGCAAAGGTGGTTTTCCTTCTTTTGAGGAAGGATACTAGCTCCTGTTCAATATCGCTAAGGATCCCTGATCCTATGAAGATCTTGGATTCAGGATCATCAGGATCCATGAGGATTTCTTTCAAATCCTGTTCTCTTGCCTCCAAGACATCTCTTGAAGGATACTTTAATTGCTATTGCTCCCTTGGTCTTGAGGCTGGTTTCATTGATGAGGTATAGCAATTCTTAGCCTCTTGTTGATCACTCTCAATTTTCACCACTCCCCATGGACTTGGAAGCTTTACGCACTGATGATAGGTGGATGGGACTGCCTTCATGTCATGTATCCATGGCCTGCCAAGGATGACATTACAACATGATAAGCAATCAATAACACAAAACTTCTGATAAGAATGCAATCCTTCAATATAGATTGGGAGTTTGATGTCCCCCAATGTATTCTTAGTTTCTCCACTGAATCCCACAACTACTGAGGATCTTGGGATAATATCAGACTCTGGGATGTTCATCTTCTTGAGGACATCAAGCTGAATGATGTTCACAGAGCTTCCTCCATCTATAAGGATCCTGCGAACAAAGTGGTTAGAAATAAACAATGTAATTACAAGACCGTCATGATGAGGATCCTGGACATCAACACGATCATCCTCATCAAAAGTTATGACTTTATCCTGGGTGACAACGGAGGTCCGGACGGGTCTGTCTCCATTATCCATCTTGGTTTCCTTAGCATGTCTTTTTGCTGCTGAAAAGGAGGTACCACAAATGTCTGATCCTCCGGATATGAAGTTTATGACTTGTGCATCTGCTGGAGGAGCAGGAGCCCTTTCCGGGATCCTTTCAGGATCCTGGATCCTTGACTTCTTCCGACCCAAGAGTTCCTTCAAATGCCCCTTGCTCAACAAGTAACCAATTTCCTTTCTCAGTGCAATACACTCTTCAGTGAGATGCCCAAAATCCTCATGATATGCACACCACTTGGATTTATCCTTTGTAGCAGCCGGTTTATCACTCTTCCTTGGCCACCTAGCTTTTTCACCTAGATTCTGCATTGCAAGGATTAGTTCGTTGTTATCAACAGAAAAACAGTATTCAGAAATAGGAGGATAATCCTCATCATCCTCTTCTTGTTCCACTGCATGCACGTTCTGGTTATCAGATCTGTTGTAAGACTTTGATTTGTTGTTCCTAAAGTAGGATCCTTGTTTCTCCTGTTTTGAGGATCCTGTCAATCTATCCTGGATCCTTTTGTCATCCTCTAGGCGGATGCACCTAAGGGCTCTGGTTCTTACTTCATCAAGATTCCTGCAAGGTGTCTGTTAGGGGTGGATTTCTAAATGACCCGTGATCCTCAATTATTATCCTGCTTGGTGATCCTTACTTCTGTGTCAGTTAGTGATCTTCAGAAGTGCTTCAGGATCAGGATCATGGATCATCCTAAGGATCCTTATACTAATGATTGTTTGCTTTGAATTCGTAATTGTTTTGCAGGAGTATCAATTTGGACTTGGTCTTGGCGATATTCCTGGAGAATATTCTAAGTTTATTCCGCACGTGCTTGACCATGATGAACGTTATGGAGATCGTGGGGAGAAGGCATGAATTGCGGATAGTTAGTTATTTAGATATTTTACTAAATTTAAAAGGGGTAGCGAGCTAATTAGACAACACTTTTTGGCTATTTTTGGCTACACACACACTCATACAACCGCACTCACCAGCTCTTGGCGAAACACTTAGCATTTTTCATACATTTCTACACGATACACTATAGTGATCCTTGTACTTAGCTCGCTATCATCCGAAGTTGTAAAAGGATTATTGTTTAATTTGAGTTGGTGATCGGTAGTTTCCATCACCCGAGGTTTTTTATGCCGGAGATCATTCATTGATCAAGGGCTTTTTCCTCATATAAATCTTTGTGTCCCCTGTGCAATTCATTTCATAGTGATCCTCAGTGTTGTTTACCAATTCAAGCATCATACCCCGTAACAGAGAGTTTGGTTGCATTATCCTTGTCTGATTCTTGACCAAAACAATTTGGCGCCCACCGTGGGGCAATTGGTGCTTCATTCCTAAGAAATTCTCATTCTTGTGATCATTTCGGTTCGTTACATCCAAGCAGATGGCTTCATCATCAAAGAACACATCCAGTGCGATGTCTGCAGTCAATTCATCCCAGGGCATTCCACCTTTGCCTCCACCACCTTCTGGACCTCAGAAAAATGCCGAGAAGAAACCAACTCCCATTTTCTCAAAACCTCCAACTTCTTCTGCTTCTTATACTCCTACTACTAGTGACTTGTTTACTCTGATTTTGCAGATGAAGGAGCATATACAGCAGCAGGATAAGACCAATGAAAGGATTCTTAGAGAAATTGGAGACATCAAGAAACAGAAGAGATCGGCAGAGGATCATTCTCCACTGATGCCCAGATCTTTGAATTTCGATACTCCGGTTATAACTTCTCAGCCTTCAGCGGTTCCAGACGTTCAACATGTGGGAGGGCCAAAAGGAGTGCATTACGGATCATCAGCAATGACTCAGGCTTCAGGGTTACACTTCCAACCAGCAGGATCCCATCCTCAGCATATAGGATCCTTCGTAAGCTCAGGAGGATATTCAGGAGCGCAGCAGATTCAAGAATTCTGGCCGTTTCAAGGATCCTCCTAGGTTCAAGGATCCTCCTATGTTCAAGGATCCTCCCAGGTTCAAGGATCCTCCTATGTCCTAGGATCCTCCCAGGTCCAAGGATCCTCTCAGTTTCAGGGATCCTTCCAGATTCCGGGATCCTTAAGGAGTTTGCAATCAGGGAGTTCCGATATCCATCAGGGAGATTTCATTCCAATACAGACCATTGCTTCTACTGGTCCATCAGTCATTCCAGAGCCTCAACAATATGGATTCACATCCGCTCTTCCTAATTTGAATCCAATGGGAGGTAACACTTTCAATAATTCTTATACCACTAACCATGGCCTTATGCAGGATACAGGTATCAATCATGCCATGGCCAGAGAATTGCAAAAGTTAAAGGATATGCTATCAAGTGTCCCAGGAGTGGTCAAGCCTATCCCGGAGATTGCAGATGGGAGCCACAAGATATCTCGTTTTGCACCACCAATCTGTGATGCTGAGATACCCAAGAGGTTCCATGTGCCTACTATGAAGTTGTATGACGGTTCAACAGATCCTGAAGAACACATAGCACAATACAGGGAAAGGATGGAGATCAATCCCATCCCAGAAAGGTTAAAGGAAGCATGTCTATGCAAGGGATTTGGATCCACTCTTACTGGATCGGCTCTTAAATGGCTGCTAAGTCTTCCCCCTTACTCTATTACCTCGTTTGCTAATCTAGTTAACCTATTTAATAACCAGTTTTCTTGTAGTAGAAAATTTGAGCGTTTAACTAGTGATCTGTATAGGATAACCCAAGGTCATAATGAATCATTAAGGGATTATATCACTAAATTTAGTAAAGAATCCTTAGATATCCCTAACCTGGATATAGCTACGGCTGTTGAAGCCTTTAAAATGGGATTGCTTAGGGATTCATTATTCTATGATGATCTTGTTATGACACCATGCAGGAATCTAGACGAGGTAAGAACCCGGGCCCTTAGGTTCATCCGGCTAGAGGATGACAAAAGGATCCAGGAGAGGTTAGCAGGATCCTCAAAGCAAGAGAAGCAAGGATCCTCATTCAAGAACAACAAGTTCAGATCCTATAACAAATCTGATAACCAGAATGTGCATGCTGTTGAACAAGAAGAGGATGATGAGGATTATCCTCCAATTTCCGAATATTGCTTTTCTGTTGATAACAATGAACTAATCCTTGCGATGCAGAATTTAGGTGATAAAGCTAGATGGCCCAGGAAAAATGATAGACCAGCTGCAACTAAAGACAAGTCAAAGTGGTGCGCATATCATGAAGATTTTGGGCATCTCACAGAAGAATGCATCGCACTGAGAAAAGAAATTGGATACTTGTTGAGCAAGGGGCACTTGAAAGAATTATTGGGGAGAAAGAAGTCAAGGACTCAGGATCCCGAAAGGATCCCAGAGAAAGCTCAAGCCCCTCCAGCAGATGCACAAGTTATAAACTTTATTTCTGGAGGATCAGACATTTGTGGAACATCCTTCTCTGCAGCTAAAATACATGCAAAGGAAACCAAGATGGATAATGGAGATAGACCCATTCGAACATCCAGTGTCTCCGAAGGAAAAGTTATAACTTTTGATGAGGATGATCGTGTTGACATTCAGGATCCTCATCACGATGGTTTGGTTATCACTCTTTTTATTTCTAACCATTTTGTTCGCAGGATCCTTATAGACGGAGGAAGCTCTGTGAACATTATCCAGCTTGATGTCCTCAAGAAGATGAATATTCCTGAATCCGATATCATACCAAGATCCTCTGTGCTCGTGGGATTCAGTGGCGAGACTAAGAATACTCTGGGGGACATTAAACTCCCAATCTATATCGAAGGCCTACATTCTTACCAAAAATTTTGTGTTATTGACTGTTTATCTTGTTGTAATGTTATCCTTGGCAGGCCTTGGATACATGACATGAAGGCAGTCCCATCCACTTATCATCAATGTGTGAAGCTTCCTAGTCCTTGGGGAATAGTGAAGATTGATAGTGATCAGCAAGAAGCTAAGAACTGCTACACCTCATCAATGAAACCAACCTCAAAGTCAAGGGAGCAATAGAAATTAAAGCATCCTCCAAGGGATGTCTTGGAGGCAAGAGAACAGGATGTGGTAGAAATCCTTATGGATCCTGATGATCCTGAATCTAAAGTTTATATAGGATCAGGGATCCTTGGCGAAATAAAGGAAGACCTCATATCCTTCCTCAAAAGGAGAAAGACTACCTTTGCATGGAAACACGAAGACATGACAGGTATATCTAAAGATATAATCACTCACAAACTTGGCATTGATAGGTCCTTCAAACCAATCCATCAAAAGAGGAGGAAATTTGCACCAGAAAGAAATGCCATTATCCAGGAGGAGGTAGAGAAATTACTACGAGCAGGTATGATTAGAGATTACAAGTATCCAAGATGGTTGGCCAATGTGGTTGTTGCTCAAAAGAAAAACGAAAAGTGGAGGGTATGTGTCGATTTCACCGATTTAAATAAGGCATGTCCCAAGGATCCTTTCCCATTACCCCACATTGACTCCATGGTGGATGCAACTGCGGGTCATGAACTGTTAACTTTTATGGATGCTTCATCTGGATTTCAACAAATTCAGATGGAACCATCCGATCAAGAGGATACAGCCTTTATGACTCCAACTGGTATATACTGTTATATTGCTATGCCATTTGGACTAAGAAATCCAGGTGCAACTTATCAAAGGCTAGTAAATATGATGTTCAAGGATCAGATTGGACAAACTATGGAGGTTTACATAGATGATATGGTGGTAAAATCAAAAAAGGCTGAGGATCACCTAAGCGACTTGGAGGAAGCGTTCAATATCCTTGATAAATATAATATGAAACTTAATCCTTCAAAATGTCACTTTGGTGTTAAAGCAGGTAAATTTCTAGGATATATGGTGACAAAGAGAGGCATTGAAGCCAGTCCAGAACAAATCAAAGCTATAGTGAACATCAAGTCCCCTGCCAATGCTAAGGATGTTCAGAGGTTAACAGGCAGGATTGCAGCTTTAAACAGATTCATATCCAAATCCTCAGAAAAGTGCAAGGAATTCTATGATATCCTAAGGAAGAACAAGAAATTTGAGTGGACTGAGAAGCATGAAAGTGCCTTAAGAGCTCTTAAGGATTACCTATCCTCGGCCCCGGCCTTGATGAAACCAGAAAAAGGAGATGTGTTATCCTTGTATCTCGCGGTATCCTCAAAAGCAGTAAGTGCCGTCCTTGTTAAGGATCACGAAGGTACACAACATCCTGTTTATTATGTAAGTAAGAGTTTACTTGATGCTGAATCCAGGTATTCACACTTATAAAAACTTATCCTTGCATTAATTATGGCATCTACTAAATTGAGACATTATTTTGAAACTCATGCCATTATCATCAAAACTAATTTTCCAATTAAGAATGTCCTCAGGAAACCTGAAATGTCAGGAAGGATGGCTAAGTGGGCAGTGAAGCTTAGTGCATATGATATAAGATATGAGCCCATGACAGCCATTAAATCCCAAGCATTAGCCGACTTTGTGGCAGATTTCAGTAGTGATTTGCAAAAGGAAGCTGAGTTAGAAGTTCATCAGCTAGAGGAGACCAAGGATCCTTGGATACTCTATACTGATGGATCCTCAAATGTCAAAGGAACAGGGCTTGGAATACTACTAAAATCGCCACAGGGGGACATAATACCCCACTCTATAGCTTGTGAGTTCCAAACCACTAACAATGAGGCTGAATATGAAGCCTTGATAGCTGGCTTGCAAATTGCTAAGCATATGAGGATCAGGTATCTTGAGGTACATGTAGATTCTTTGTTAATCACTAATCACTTTAATGGATCCTATGCTGTTAAAGGTGAAAAGCTAATCAAATATTTGGAGATAGTCAAAGAATTGGCACTCTCTTTTGTATCCTTTAGTTTGACACAGGTACCAAGGGAAGAGAATGCAGAGGCAGATGCATTAGCCAATTTAGGATCATCCTTGAAGATCCCGGAGGATATCAAGATCCCTATTATCCATATCCTGAACCCGGCTATCGAGGATCATGTGGCTATGGAGATAGGAGAGGATTCTGCAATCATCCCTAGTGATGATAATCAATCTCATTCAGGATCATGGATCCTTCCAATCATGAGATACATACAACATGGAGAGATTCCTACAGGAGAAAACCCTAGGGCTTTCAAAATTAAGGTATCTCAATTCACAATTTTAAATAATATGTTGTATAAACGATCTCTTGCAGGACCATATTTAAGATGCATTGAGGATCCTGAAATCCAAGAAGTTTTAAAAGACTTCCATGAAGGAGATTGTGGAAACCACACTGGGGGCAGGGCATTATTCTCAAGGATCCTGAGGACATGATACTATTGGCCAACTATGAAGAGAGATGCTGTAGAGTATGCTAAGAAGTGTGATCCTTGTCAGAGACACAGCAATATCCTTCATCAACCGGCTGAATTATTGCATCCTATATCCTCCACTTGGCCATTCATGAGATGGGGCATGGATATAGTTGGTAAGCTCCCTAAGGCACCTGGTGGAAAAGTGTTCATGCTTGCTATGACTAATTACTTCTCCAAGTGGATAGAGGCTGAAGCTTTTGCCCAAGTCAGAGAAAAGGAAGTTATATCCTTCATTAAAAGAAATATTATAACTAGATTTGGTATTCCTTCTGAAATTATATGTGATAATGGTTCCCAATTCATTGGGGGCAGAACTACTAACTTTTGTGACAGCTGGGGGATTAAGATGATAACATCAACACCAGTCCACCCACAAGCTAATGGTCAGGCAGAATCCTCCAATAAGATCATCATCAACAATTTGAAGAAGAAGCTTGGATCCAAGAAAGGGAAATGGGCAGAAGAACTACCTTATGTGCTTTGGGCTGATAGGACAACTCCTAAGAATGCTACAGGCCAAACTCCATTCTCTTTGGTATTTGGGGCAGAATCAGTGATCCCTACAGAAATGGTGGTTCCAACTGCTAGAACAAGTATTCGTGATCCTGAGGAAAATGATGAGAACTTGGTTCAAGACCTGGATACTATAGAAGAAATCAGAGATTTGGCAAGGATAAGGATGGCCAGTTATCAGCAAAGAATGGCTGGAGCCTACAACAAAAATGTCAGGATCAGGAAATTCCAAGTTGGTGATATGGTACTAAGGAAAGCATTTCAGAATACCACCAATCCTGTTGATGGAAAGTTGGCACCAAAATGGGAAGGACCTTACTTGATTGAAGCTGAGGCAGGAAAGGGGGCATATCGATTGCTAACAATGGAAGGTGATTTGCTACCTAGAGCCTGGAATGCTGTCCATTTGAAGAAATACTTCATGTGATAAGGATCCATGATCCTCACATGATAAATATCCTTAAAGGATCCTTAAAGCACAGATGATCCTCATTTTGGTAACATTCTAATCTTAAACTATTTCATTTCCTTACTTTCTCACAAAAGGATAAGGATCCTGCATCCTTTATCCTCCTTTCACGTGATTTTGAGTTTTGAAGATTCAGGTACTCTTAGCAAAAGGATGATTATCCATAAAAGCAACCAGTTACTTGGCTTTGACCCCAGTTATTTGGGCTTGACCCCAGTTCCGCCAGTAGCGCATGATGATCCTGGTATAGTTCATGGCAGTGGGACCAGTACTCGTTTTAGGGGCTGATAATTCCATTGTACTGGCTACACCTAGGATCCTACGTATAATGGTAGACGTACCATACATCCGTTCTTAAGGTTTCTAACGTTTTCACGTTAGCTAAGGTTTTGGCATTTTCATGCCACTAAGTTTGGATAGTCGCCAGTTAGGGCCATACTCCAGTTCACACACGATCCTTGGGCTTGTCCCCAGTTATCCTTGGGCTTGTCCCCAGTTATCCTTGGGCTTGTCCCCAGTTATCCTTTGGGCTTGTCCCTAGTTGCTAACTTTTATCTTATAATGGCTTAGTCCCAAGTTATGTTCTATTTCAGGTCTTCGAAGTTAAACAACCAAGGATCCTTGATCCTTACTTCTTACTAAGGTTTGTCTTATGGTTATCCTGGTTATAGTATTAAGGGTTAGGGTCCTAACTTGGATCCTCAGGTATGATCCTTAACTATTTTGATTTTATTCACTGATTATTTGAATAACCCTAATACTTTGACAACTGAACTCATGATCCTTAAAATATACTACTTTTTGGAATTTTTCAACTATAGGATATTTGATCCTGGATCATATCCTAAACTTTTTATCTAATTTGTTCAACTTTTCTTATTCAGACAAGTGTACATCAAAACAATTGAAAATTAAAAGGACAAACAAGGATAATAAAACAAGATAAGCCAAAAAAGATTAAAGTTATTTTATTAACAAAGGTTTAACCGTCGAAGGTTGTCAAAATTGCCAACCCACGTTTCTACCAGCAAAACGTGGCCCGTCCACATGGGGTGGCAACGGGTGTCCATTGTTAATGCGGTTATAGCAAGTGCAGGAAATCAAAAGGCGGCAGGATCACAATGGCTTCATCCCCCAAACAGAGGATCCCTCCACCATTTGTAATCCTACCTATTATCCAAAGGATCCTAGATCCTTAATCCTAAAACTATTGTTCAAATACAGGCCATCATTGTTTTAAAACAGCACAACCACAAAACAAACTACTACCAAATTTAAAAATTGGGCTCCGGCTACGTCTAGGAATGTCCATCATTGCCCAATCATGCAGCCTACACCTTCGCTGCATCTTCATCCCCTCCAGCTTCGGTATCCTTCACCTGATCCTTTCCACTGCTTCCAGCCTCGATCGCCAAAACCTCCTCAGCCTCCTCATCATCTTCCAGATCAGCTAACCTCGCCTTCCAACCCTCAACATCCCAGCTGCTTCTGTCGAAGTCAGGATCTTGAGCTTCCTGGGCCATCTTCAGATTTGTCTTGTACATTGTGATGGCAGCGGAGACCTTTGCACCTTCTATGAGATCATGCTTCTCGTAGTCAATGTCGATCAAGATCTTAGCTGTCTTAGTCTTGGCGTCTTGAAGGGCTTTTTCGAGATCAGCAATCTTAAGATCCTTGAGCACTGCAACTTGTTGGAGGTCAGCAATCTTCTTATCCAGCTCCTCAACACTCCCCACGTAGTCTTCAATCTCAGCAAATTTCTGCAAAAGAGACAAAGCAGTTCAAGATCAGGTGATCCTCAAATAAGTAGGATACCTAGGCAGAATTGGTGATCCTCACGTCATTGAAGTATTCAAGGAACTGGTGGCGGATCAGTGGCAGGCCTTATAGGTCCTCTATCTCAGAGTTTTTCCTCTTCTTGCCGCCCCTTCCTTTAGTGGGTGCCTTGGGAATGGAGACACTAGGGCTGGCAATGGCCTTCTTCTTTCTGGATCGAACAGTGTCAAGGTCGGCCATGTTGAACTGGGAGGCAGGCTTGGAAGCTTTTCCGGCACCTACACATTCAAAGCAAGATAAGCATCCTTATCCTATTTAACTATTTATTTAAATCTTTAACTATATAAAAAGCAGGATACTTACTTGACATGGTGACTGAGCCTGAGGATACCTCTTGAGAATCCTGGGTGATTGTCTTGAATGATCTTGTTTCAGGACCGAGTCTTCTAAAAACAGCAAGCCTTTCCTTAGTATCAGGAGATGGTATGAGGTGTGAAACAGTGACAGCTGCATAACATAAAGCAAAAGGGAGTTAGTGATCCTATCACAAGAGCAAGATTACTTGGTGATCCTTCTCAGGATCCTCTGTCCTACCATGGGTGGACCACTTCCTTGGTAGATCCTTTCCGTTTGGAATGGTATCCCTTCTGACAAAGAAAAAGCGTCGTTTCCAGTTTGTATCGTTCTTGGTGGCTTTAAAAATGGGATGTTCTTCGCCGGGTTTTCGCTTAAACAGATATCGGTGGGATCCAAATGTCGTGAGATCATACATCTCTGCCAGTTCCGACATTCCTAAATCAATCCCTTCCTGCTCTATGATCCTTTCAAGGGTATATAAGACCCTCCAGATCATCGGCATAGCTTGGATGTAGGAGATGCCGGTTAGGGAGAAAAAGGATTGGGTAAAAGCTGGAAAAGGATAGGTGTATCCTATGGTGAATGGGGTAACCGGAAAGGCAACCCATGTCTCAGAAATGTAGTCGCTCAGAACAGTGGGATCAAAGAGTTTGAAAAAGGCGTTCGCCGGAAAGCAGTGCCGGGTCTTATCTATTTGCGGATCAGAAAAGCAACACCTCTCATTTGCTGAGTCTTTGATGATCCCTTGACTCTTCAAGGGGCTATCCTTCTGGTGATCCTTGGCGGGGGAGGACCGGAGCATCATTCTTAACGTGATGATGGTAAAGAAAGAAAAACAGAGTAAGAGAAGGAGAAATAGGAGAAGAGATACCTGATTGATCTTCGGCTGAGAATTTAAAGGGAGTTTCTCTCGGATTTGAATGCAAATTGATCCTATCTCTAACTCCTATTTATAATGATGATTTGCAGGATTGTCACTTCGGTGACGTCAGGTTTGCAACGGCTAGTCCGTCTTCAACGGCTAGTTATCCGTTAGTTTGTTGCGGATAAGATCAACAAAATACAACTCGTTTATTTACAATATTACTCCTTATATTTTGGGGGCAATTGTTAGGGGTGGATTTCTAAATGACCCGTGATCCTCAATTATTATCCTGCTTGGTGATCCTTACTTCTGTGTCAGTTAGTGATCTTCAGAAGTGCTTCAGGATCAGGATCATGGATCATCCTAAGGATCCTTATACTAATGATTGTTTGCTTTGAATTCATAATTGTTTTGCAGGAGTATCAATTTGGACTTGGTCTTGGCGATATTCCTGGAGAATATTCTAAGTTTATTCCGCACGTGCTTGACCATGATGAACGTTATGGAAATCGTGGGGAGAAGGCATGAATTGCGGATAGTTAGTTATTTAGATATTTTACTAAATTTAAAAGGGGTAGCGAGCTAATTAGACAACACTTTTTGGCTATTTTTGGCTACACACACACTCATACAACCGCACTCACCAGCTCTTGGCGAAACACTTAGCATTTTTCATACATTTCTACACGATACACTATAGTGATCCTTGTACTTAGCTCGCTATCATCCGAAGTTGTAAAAGGATTATTGTTTAATTTGAGTTGGTGATCGGTAGTTTCCATCACCCGAGGTTTTTTTATGCCGGAGATCATTCATTGATCAAGGGCTTTTTCCTCGTATAAATCTTTGTGTCCCCTGTGCAATTCATTTCATAGTGATCCTCATTGTTGTTTACCAATTCAAACATCATACCCCGTAACAGAGAGTTTGGTTGCATTATCCTCGTTTGATTTTTGACCAAAACAGTGTCATGACAAGATCATCATAGAATAATGAATCCCTAAGTAATCCCATTTTAAAGGCTTCTACAGCCGTAGCAATATCCAAGTTAGGAATACCCAAGGATTCTTTACTAAACTTAGTGATGTAATCTCTAAGTGATTCATTTTGACCTTGTGTTACCCTATATAGATCACTAGTTAATCGTTCAAATTTTCTACTACAAGAGAATTGACTATTAAACAAATTAACTAGATTAGCAAATGAAGTAATAGAGTAAGGGGGAAGACTTAGCAGCCATTTAAGAGCAGATCCTGTGAGTGTGGATCCAAATCCCTTGCATAGTGTAACAACCCTCGGTAAAACCAATACCCTTATAAATTATTCCGACACCCTGTTATATGTTAAAATACCCTTATATATCTTATATTACATCCCGTATGCGAAAACCAAGCCCGTATTATGTTATAGTTTATAAAAATAAAATAAAAATCTGAATTAAGAGCTGAGGCGGGCCGCGTAGGATCCCACCTCAAGCTTACGCGGGCCGTATTAAGACCAGATGTGGACTCCGCTGACTTCTTTAGTTCATGCGGGCCGCTTCAACTTAAGCTTACCTTAACGCGGGCCGCGCGGACTCGTGATACGCGGATGCATCCGGTGCTGACACGTGTCGCAATCGTGTCAAGCCTACTCAACGACTCAGCTAAGCTACTGCGTTGACTTATGTTGACGCGGGCCGCGTCAATGTTCCCTGTATCTTACGCGGGCCGCGTGGAAGGCAGATTACACAAGTATAAATAGCAGGCATCAGTTTTCGATTTCCGTCGCTCACATTTCATTCTCAATCTCGAATTCTGAAGTTATAAGCATAATATTTTGGGTATTATACCCCTAATTAGCGAGGTTCTGCTCCGTTGTAAGTATTATAACCCCGGTTTCATAATAGTTACGCTGCCCGATTGATTTAGGGTTCCGTAACAACTGTCGTGGTTCTGCCCGACGTAGTTGTTGGAATGCCGTCTCGGGGAGGGTATTATTAATAATTTCAAAGGGTTATGGTACTAATCAATGTACATTTGTATAAATTATAGATTATAGCCAGGAAACCCTTACGAAAAGCCTAAGACAGCAATGTGAGTTTATCCTCTTTTTGTTAATATTTTTGGTAATGTTTTACCAAACCTTAAATGTTTTACTATGAAATTAAGCAGTGATTGAGTCTTTGTAGTTCTTCAATTACTGCCGGTATTATGGGGTTTTGTATACAAAATTTACTACGAGTAGTAGTAAGTCTGAATGACAGTGCATTACCATTGGACGACGAGTTAGCCAATGGGTAATTTGACCATAGCCATAGATCCGGTCGAGTGGCAAATACTGAATGAGTAATTGTGTAGAAATAAACAATGTGATTGCTCTCAATACTGTTTTAATTGATAAAATGTTTCTTGATTAAACTGGGATTCACTCACCAGTATTTCCGACTGACAAATGTTTTTAAAACACGTTACAGGTAACACAATGTGAACAGCCAATTAGTGAAAAACCAGCTGGAGAGCACTGAAGGCTTGGGAAAATGTGGCTATAAAAGTTACCTAATAAACGATGTTTTAAATTCAATAAAATAGGGTTTGTCCCTATAATGTATTGTAATAAGAAACTTGGGTTTTGCCCATGTTATTATTAATATAAAAGAAGGTGGTTTTACTCTGATAAACATTTCCTAACTACGGTCCTGATGTAAATTCCGCTGCGAGACTAAACACCAAACTCTGAGCTCACGTCCGCCCGTTCCCGGGGAACAGGGATCGGGGGTTGTGACAGAAGGTGGTATCAGAGCCTAGCCACTGGTCTGAGCCAAAGAAGTGTTCTGCTGACACTTAAATTCTAAAATTAGTGTTAGGAAATAAAATAAGGAAATATATGTATAACTGTAAATATGTGTTATGTGTTATTTGACTATCTGTTAGTTTTCAGTATGAGTGATCAAGGGCCATCAGACGTGAATCGTCAGTTAGCTGATTCACCTAGGAGTGAAGGTACATCATCACAACCTGCCCTCTCGGGGTATGTTGCTGATCAGGAAGACGGAATATTTTCTTTTAGAGCTCAATCTGAAGAACCATTTCCTACTAAGAAACGAGGATGGTTCAGTAAAGAAGCTTTTGCTCGTAGAAAAAGAATGAGGAAATTGCAACAGCAAAGGGCTTTAGCAGCTATTAAGAGAGAGACAGATGCTCATACTCAAGAAATACTTAATAGAAGCCTAGCAAATTTCCATATCTTAGCTACGACTGCTGCTGACCCAGGCCTGGAACAATTAGTAGCCCCACAACCACAAAACCCAGAATAGCCCATGGAAATAGAAAATCAGGAAAACCAAGAAGAGATGTACAACTTTAACCCAGAAGAAATCCCTAGAGTGCCTGCACCAAACCCCCTAGACCCGAATTATGACCCCTGGTGGGACGACAATAGAGATTTTGTGCAACGTTACCCTATCCAGGATTATCCACCCATACAGAACATAGAAGCTTACCCGGGTATGGACCCTTTAGATCCCTATTATCAAAATGACTATATTAGGGAAATATTAGAGGATCCTTACCAATTTCAGGAAATGTCACCCCCATATCAGGAAAATGCACCCCAGATTCCAAACCCAGTCCGAGAACCTGCACCCCCAATGAGTGCAGAAAACGTTCAAGAACTTAGGACTTTCGGGGAGGAAATTTTAGAGAGCAGTGAGAGAATGCGTCAGGTGGGAGAGCGTCTCGTATGGAAATACGATGAGCGCAATATGGATTTTTGGATAAATCCATATCCTTGAATGTTAGAATGGAGGAAGTGGTAGTAATAATAATAATAATAATAAAAATAAAATAAAAATATGTGTGTACGGATGCATATTACTATTTTATTTCTGTTGGTATTGTAATCTTTATTTCTGTACTAGTGTGTAATAGACGCATAAGTATATGAAAAGAGTAAAGTAGCAATGATCTACGCTTTTGGCAAAACTGCGTGTCATGTGATTAATTATATTAAGATATTATTTGTGAGATTAATATTGGATAAATGTTTAAAATTCAGATGGCCGATGAAGGAATTCAAGGAAATCTGAATAACGATAACCAGAGTAACATTAACGTGGTTGATGATAATCTGAATAATGGGAACCCGAACAACAATAACAATGGGAACCAGATGGATAATAGTGCTATCCAACACATTGTAGCACAAGGAATAATAGATGCAATGCCATTTATTCTTCAAACTGTTAAGGATGCTGATAATAAAAGTAGGCATAGCAGTAAGCGACCACTTGAACCAGAAAACAGTGTGAACAATGGACCTGTACTTCAAATGCTTATTCCTAAAAGAAGAAGAACCGTGCCTAACGGTTGTTCTTATAAAGAATTCTGGTCTTGTAAACCAATAGAATTCTCGGGCAACGAAGGGGCCATTGCAACCTTACGCTGGATAGAAAATACTGAGGCAGTCTTAAGGATAAGTAAGTGTGCTGAAGAAGATAAGATATTGTTTGCTTCTAATCTGTTTAAGAATGCAGCATTAGAATGGTGGAACACTATCCTCCAGACAAGAGGAAGTGATCAAACCTATAATATGGAATGGGAAAAATTTAAGAACAAGGTAGAAAGGAAATTCTGCCAACCCAATGAGAAAGAACAGATAGCAAACAAATTCCTAAACCTTAGGATGACTGGTGTAGATAGCAAAGGGTACACAAAGCTATTTTTCGAATATGCTAGGATAGTGCCAACTCTTGCTTCACCAGAACCAGTGTTAATTTCTCGTTATATTTGGGGATTAATTGGAGAAATAAGACACGTAGTCAAGGCAGCTAGACCACAAACCATAGAAGAAGCTGTAGAATTAGCCAATACCTTGACTGATGAGTTAGTCCGTACCCGAGAAGAGGATCAAAAGAGGAACCTAACCCAGAAATTAACTCAAGAATTTCGTTCTGGAAATTCTAACCGTGGGAGAAATGTAGGATCTACCTCTGCACCCTACTGTAGGTATTGCAAAAGAAAGCATTCAGGAAAATGTTCCATATATTGTAATTTTTGCAAAATGTCGGGACACAAGGAAGAAAACTGCAGGAAGAAAGCTAACAGCAGGGTATGTTACAATTGCGGAGAACAAGGTCATATCAAACTGAACTGCCCAAAATTAGCTCCAGCTACAGATAACAAGAATACCAAAAATGCTAGAGCATTTGTTCTAACTGCAGATGAAGCCAGAATGATTCCAGATGTCATAGCTGGTACGTATTTAGTTAATGATGTCTTTGCTAAAGTATTATTTGACTCTGGTGCAAACCAAAGTTTTATTAATACATCGTTTTGCAAATTTCTAAATCAGTCATTAACTAAATTACCACAAGAATGTGTAGTAGAGACAGCTAATGGAGAAACTATTAGAATTTCTGAAATCTTGCAGGGAGCAAGCATAGAAATTTTAAATCAGAAATTTATAGCAAACCTGTATCCAATGAATCTGGTAGGATTTGATGTTGTTTTAGGAATGGATTGGTTAATGGCCAATAAAGCCAATATTTTATGTGATCAAAAGTTAATCCAAGTAAATTCACCAAAAGGTAAAACGATCACAATTAAAGGAGATAAGCCCTCTAAATCCACAAAATTCATCTCTGTGATGAAAACTGCAAGTTATATAAGAAAAGGTTCTATAGTGTATTTGATTTCCATAATCACTAACACTAAAGAAAAGAATTTAAAAGATATTCCAGTAGTATCTCAGTTTTCAGATGTTTTTCCAGAAGAATTACCAGGACTACCTCCAGACAGAGAAGTTGAATTTAGAATTCACCTATTACCAGGAACGTCACCAATTGCCAAAGCACCTTATCGTTTGGCACCTGCAGAAATGCAAGAATTGAAGAAACAACTAGACGAATTATTAGAAAAAGGATTTATACAACCAAGTTCATCGCCATGGGGAGCACCAATACTGTTTGTTAAAAAGAAGGACGGATCAATGCGTATGTGCATTGACTACCGTGAATTAAACAAAGTCACGATTAAGAATCGGTATCCATTACCGAGAATCGATGATTTGTTTGATCAATTGCAAGGAGCTCGATTTTTCTCTAAGATCGATTTAAGGTCAGGATATCATCAATTAAAGGTACAGGAAGAGGACATTCCTAAAACCGCATTTAGAACAAGGTATGGCCATTATGAATTTACTGTCATGCCATTTGGTTTAACCAATGCCCCAGCTGCATTTATGGACATGATGAACCGAATATGTAAGCCATATTTGGATAAATTCATAATTGTGTTTATAGATGATATTCTAATTTATTCTAAGAATAAAAAGGATCATGCAAAGCATTTGCACATACTTTTAAGTTTGTTAAGAAAAGAAAAGCTTTATGCTAAGTTTTCTAAGTGTGAATTTTGGTTAGAACAGGTACAATTCCTTGGACACTTAGTCAATCATGAAGGAATTCATGTAGATCCAACAAAGATTGAGGCAATTACCAAATGGAAAACCCCTGAATCACCAACTGAGGTTAAAAGTTTCTTAGGATTGGCCGGTTATTATAGAAGATTTATTAAAGATTTTTCTAGAATAGCCATTCCCTTAACTAAGTTAACTTGTAAATCTGTTAAGTTTGAATGGGGATTAAAACAAGAAGAAGCCTTTAGAATTCTTAAGCAAAGATTGACCCATACACCTATATTAGCATTACCAGAAGGAACTGAAGACTTTGTAGTCTATTGTGATGCTTCTAAATTAGGTTATGGATGTGTATTGATGCAACGTCAGAAATTTATAGCTTATGCATCTAGACAACTTAAGAATCATGAAGAGAATTATTCAACCCATGATTTAGAATTAGGAGCTATAATTTTTGCTCTTAAGATTTGGAGACATTACCTTTATGGTAGTAAGTTTACCATATTTACTGATCATAAAAGTTTAAGGTATGTTTTCGGGCAGAAAGAGTTGAATATGAGACAAAGACGCTGGATGGAATTTCTTAGTGACTATGATTGTGATATTCAGTATCATGAAGGAAGAGCAAATGTAGTAGCAGATGCTTTAAGCCGAAAGTATCATGAAAAGCCAAAAAGGGTACGTTCTCTTAAATTAAATTTGCAAGTAGATTTAAATGATCAAATAAGAGAAGCAAAAGAATCAGTAATCAAGGATGATTCTGAAAAATTAAAAGGTATGTTAAAAGAATTAAAACAAGGAACAGATAGAATATGGAGATTCCATGAAAAGAGAATGTGGATACCTAAATTAGGAAATCTACGTAATCGTATATTAGAAGAAGCCCATAAATCTAAGTATACGATGCATCCAGGAAATGATAAAATGTACCAGGATTTAAGGAAAATTTTCTGGTGGATAGGAATGAAAAAGGACATAGCAACCTATGTTTCTAAATGTTTAACTTGCTCACAAGTTAAAGCTGAACATCAGAAACCCTCAGGTTTGTTACAGCAATTAGAAATGCCAGTTTGGAAATGGGAATTAATAACAATGGATTTTGTTACTAAATTACCCAAAACTAGGAAAGGAAATGATACAATCTGGGTGATTGTAGACAGATTAACTAAGTCAGCTCATTTTCTACCAATGAAAGAAACAATTAGTATGGAACAATTAGCTAAATTGTATGTAAATGAAATTGTTTCTTTACATGGCATTCCTTTATCAATTGTTTCTGATAGAGATAGTAGATTTACCTCTCGTTTTTGGTCAAGTTTCCAAAAGGCAATGGGAACCAAGTTAAAGTTAAGTACAACTTATCATCCACAAACAGATGGACAAAGTGAAAGAACAATCCAGACAATGGAAGATATGCTTAGAGCTTGTGTAATTGATTTTGGAGGTAATTGGGATGAACATTTACCTTTAATAGAATTTTCTTATAATAATAGTTATCACACAAGTATCAACGCTGCACCATTCGAAGCACTTTATGGAAGAAAGTGTCGAACCCCAGTCTGTTGGGCAGAAATTGGGGAACAGCAATTATCTGGACCTGAGATAGTGCAAGAAACAACTGACAAGATTATTCAAGTCAAGGAACGACTGAAAGCTGCACGGGATAGACAAAAGAGTTATGCTGATAACCGATGTAAGCCATTGGAATTTCAAGTAGGAGATAGAGTATTGTTGAAAGTCTCTCCTTGGAAAGAAGTGGTAAGATTCATCAAACGAGGAAAATTAAATCCCAGGTATGTTGGACCTTTTAAGATTATCAGAAGAATAGGACCTGTAGCCTATCAGCTACAACTACCAGAAGAAATGGCAGGAATACATGATGTGTTTCATGTATCTAATCTTAAAAAGTGTTTAGCTGATGAATCACTGATAGTGCCTCTCAAAGATATAGAGGTAAATGAACAACTCAAGTTTGTAGAAAAACCTCTACAAATTGAAGACAGGAAAGTTAAGAATCTCAAACATAAGAGACTAGTTCTAGTCAAAGTGAAGTGCGATTCCAAAAGAGGACCTGAATACACTTGGGAGCTCGAGTCAGAAATGAAAAGAAAATATCCATACTTATTCCAGTAGATCTCGGGGACGAGCTCTAAACAAGGTGGGGAGAATGTAACAACCCTCGGTAAAACCAATACCCTTATAAATTATTCCGACACCCTGTTATATGTTAAAATACCCTTATATATCTTATATTACATCCCGTATGCGAAAACCAAGCCCGTATTATGTTATAGTTTATAAAAATAAAATAAAAATCTGAATTAAGAGCTGAGGCGGGCCGCGTAGGATCCCACCTCAAGCTTACGCGGGCCGTATTAAGACCAGATGTGGACTCCGCTGACTTCTTTAGTTCATGCGGGCCGCTTCAACTTAAGCTTACCTTAACGCGGGCCGCGCGGACTCGTGATACGCGGATGCATCCGGTGCTGACACGTGTCGCAGTCGTGTCAAGCCTACTCAACGACTCAGCTAAGCTACTGCGTTGACTTATGTTGACGTGGGTCGCGTCAATGTTCCCTGTATCTTACGCGGGCCGCGTGGAAGGCAGATTACACAAGTATAAATAGCAGGCATCAGTTTTCGATTTCCGTCGCTCACATTTCATTCTCAATCTCGAATTCTGAAGTTATAAGCATAATATTTTGGGTATTATACCCCTAATTAGCGAGGTTCTGCTCCGTTGTAAATATTATAACCCCGGTTTCATAATAGTTACGCTGCCTGATTGATTTAGGGTTCCGTAACAACTGTCGTGGTTCTGCCCGACGTAGTTGTTGGAATGTCGTCTCGGGGAGGGTATTATTAATAATTTCAAAGGGTTATGGTACTAATCAATGTACATTTGTATAAATTATAGATTATAGCCAGGAAACCCTTACGAAAAGCCTAAGACAGCAATGTGAGTTTATCCTCTTTTTGTTAATGTTTTACCAAACCTTAAATGTTTTACTATGAAATTAAGCGGTGATTGAGTCTTTGTAGTTCTTCAATTACTGCCGGTATTATGGGGTTTTGTATACAAAATTTACTACGAGTAGTAGTAAGTCTGAATGACAGTGCATTACCATTGGACGACGAGTTAGCCAATGGGTAATTTGACCATAGCCATAGATCCGGTCGAGTGGCAAATACTGAATGAGTAATTGTGTAGAAATAAACAATGTGATTGCTCTCAATACTGTTTTAATTGATAAAATGTTTCTTGATTAAACTGGGATTCACTCACCAGTATTTCCGACTGACAAATGTTTTTAAAACACGTTACAGGTAACATAATGTGAACAGCCAATTAGTGAAAAGCCAGCTGGAGAGCACTGAAGGCTTGGGAAAATGTGGCTATAAAAGTTACCTAATAAACGATGTTTTAAATTCAATAAAATAGGGTTTATCCCTATAACGTATTGTAATAAGAAACTTGGGTTTTGCCCATGTTATTATTAATATAAAAGAAGGTGGTTTTACTCTGATAAACATTTCCTAACTACGGTCCTGATGTAAATTCCGCTGCGAGACTAAACAAACTGATACCACCAAACTCTGAGCTCACGTCCGCCCGTTCCCGGGGAACAGGGATCGGGGGTGGTGACACATAGACATGCTTCTTTTAACCTTTCAGGAATTGGATTGATCTCCATCCTCTCCCTGTACTGAGCTACATGCTCCTCTGGATCCGTTGAACCATCATACAGCTTCATAGATGGTATCTGGAATCTTTTAGGTATCTCAGCATCACATAACGGTGGTGCAAAACGAGATATCCTATGGCTACCATCTGCAATTTCAGGAATGGGTTTAACCACGCCCGGTACACTGGATATCATATCCTTAAGCTTCTGTAGCTCTCTAGCCATAGACTGATTAATACCTGTATCCTGCATTAAGCCATGGTTAGTGTTATATGAATTATTAAAAATGTTACCTCCCACATGATTCGTGTTTGGAATTGCGGATGTGAATCCATATTGACGAGACTCTGGCACGATTGAAGGACAGAGGGAGCAATGGTCTGCATTGGTATGAAGTCTCCTTGATGAACGTCCGAGCTCTGAGGCTGCATACTTCTCAAGAATCCTTGATCCTGAAGGATGTTGGATCCTTGAAGTTGAGATGATCCTTGAACCTGAAAGGATCCTGGAACCAGAGAGGATCCTAGGACCAGAGGGGATCCTGGGACCAGAGAGGATCCTGAAACAAGGGAGGATCCTCGGACCAGGAAGGATCCTTGAACCTGGGAGGATCCTTGGACCTGGGAGGATCCTTGGACCTGGGAGGATCCTTGGACCTGGGAGGATCCTTGGACATGGGAGGATCCTTGGACCTGGGAGGATCCTTGGACCTGGGAGGATCCTTGGACTGCATGCATTCCCAAATATCCTCCTGACGTGAAGTATCCCTGATGCTGAGAAGAGGATCCTTGAGGCTGGAAGTGAGAGCCAAATGCCTGACTCATATTTGCTGTTCCATAACGTCTTCCTGGTAATTCACCCAAGTATTGCACGTCCGGAATTGCTGAGTGTTGGGAAGTTATGACCGGAGTGTCGAAGTTCAGCGATCTTGGCATCAGAGGGGAGTGATCCTCCACTGATTTCTTCTGTTTCTTGATCTCATCAATCTCCCGGAGAATCCTTTCGTTGGTTTTGTCCTGCTCTTGTGCATGATTCCTCATCATTCTTCTGGGATCCAGAAGGTGGTGGAGGCAAAGGAGGAACGCCTTGTGAAGAACTGAATGAGGGCATTAAGCTTGAAGTGTTCTTCGCTGAGGAAGCCATCCACCTGGTTGTTATGAACCGAAATGAGCACAAAGGTATGAATCTTCTTAGGAATGAAGCACCAATTGCCCCACGATGGGCGCCAAACTGTTTTGGTCAAAAATCAAGCAATGATAATGCAACCAAACTTTCTGTTGTGAGGTATGATGCTTGAATTGATGAACAACAATAAGGATCACTCTGAAATGTAATGAACAAGTGACACGAAGATTTATACGAGGAAAAAGCCCTTGATCAATGAATGATCTCCGGCATAAAAAACCTCGGGTGATGGAAACTACCGATCACCAACTCAAATTAAACAAGAAATGTATTACAACTTCGGATGATAGCGAGCTAAGTACAAGGATCACTATAGTGTGTTGTGTAAAAATGTGTGTGATCGCCAAGTGAATTAACGAGAGCTGGTGAGAGCAGTTGTAAGAGTGTGTGTGTAGCCAAAAATAGCCAAGTGTTTTCTAATTAGCTCGCTACCCCTTTAAAAATGAAAAATATCTACACTAACTAACATTCCGCGTATCATGCAATCCCCCCACGAACTCCATAACGTCCACTTCAGGTAAGCACGTGCGGAATAAGTCATGGAATATGCTCCAGGAATATCGCCAAGACTAAGTCCAAGCTCGTACCCCTGCAAAACAATACCATATTCAAAATAGACAATCGTTAGTATAAGGATCCTTAAGATGATCCATGATCCTGATCCTGAAACACTTATGAGGATCACTAACTCAAACAGAAGTGAGGATCACCAAACCCAACAGTAATTGAGGATCACAGGTCATTAAAAAATCCTCCCCTAACAGAAACCATGGCCTGTTCATGCTCCATTTGGATAGTGGCCAGCTTGATCTCAGCATCCTGGGTCACTTTCTTCAGCTTGTCCTCATAATGCCGAGTCTTCATTTCAGCTATGGCACCTTGGTCGGCAACAGTGGTTTCAAGCTGTTTAATCCTGGCTTCATAGAGTGCAGCAGTACCACAGGCATCGTTGTACAGGTGGAGCAGATGCTGGAGGCCCTGTAAGTAAGCAATTCAGGTATAAATCAATATTCGCTAACATGGATATCCTGTCAGGATATTCTATTAGGATATATGTGCAGGATGTAGGGTCAGGATATTACCTTATTAAGGAAGGATGTCATCGGTTCCAAGGAATCAGTGAAGCTGAGCTCATCATAAGAAAATCCTTCAGAGCCTGGAGTACTAACTTCAGAGTTCTTCCTCTTCTTTGAGGTGGAAGCACGAGTCCTCGGATTAGCTTTAGGAGCTGGGAGCGGCTTGGAGCTGGTGGCAGCAGGGGTCTCTTTCTTGACCATGACTGGAGTAGGGTAACTGTCAAGCTCATCGAGATCGAGGAGGATTGGGACTTTGTTGGAGTCTGCATACAGGGAGTTGAATTTTTTCCTAAATATGCCAAATAAAAACATGTATGCAGGATATTGTGCAGGATCCTTACCAGACATGTTTGCACTGGAAAGAGGGCTTGGAGATGGTGGAGACGGGTTAAAACTTCTTTTAGCCTCTGGAAGGAGTCTGATGGCGTCGATCCTTTTCTGTGAATCAGCAAGGGGAGGTGCAAGCTTCCTAAAATTAGCTATATACAAAAAACAGAAAGTTGATCAGTTCAGGATATGGAACAGGATAAAAGGCAGGATCATCCTTAAACCCTAAATCCTACCCTTTTTCAACCATTTCACCGGATATTCCGTTCCACCAGGGATTGAGTCTCTTTTTACAAAGAAGAACTTGGATTGCCATTTCTCCTCGTTCCTGGTGGCACGAAGTATCAACGGCTCGCCGGAGGAGGAGTAAAACAGAAATCTACAGGATCCGTGGCATCTAAGCCGGTAAGCTAGGGGGAGATCATGAACAGAAAGCTCAGGGATGTGATTATTCTTGATCTGGTCAAGAACGGACAAAACACGCCAAAGCATTGGCATTGTTTGGCTAAAAGAGATTGTTGTAATGTTGAAAAATTCAGTGATAAAGTCTGGAAAGGGGAACCGTAACCCTAAGGTGAAGGGAAAGGCACTAAAGCATAACCATTCGTCGGAAACCATGTCCGACCGGATTTCCCGGTCAAACGGCCGGAATATTGTCCCTTCCGGGAAGATACCGGAGGATTTGAGGGCCGACAAATGGGCGCTATCAAAGGTACATATTTCTTTCTCCAGATCCTGGAGAAGATTCTGTTGTATGAACGTGGGGGCGGAGTCGCCGGAACTTGATCTTGTTTGCCTTGTCATATTCTCGCCGGAATGCTAAACAGAAAGAGAGAAGAAGATGGAAAAGGGAGAGAGGTTTTTACCTTTTTTCACTTCAGTCAAGAATAAATGGGATAAGGATGAGAAGTTATAGGGTGGTGATGAGTAAATATAGGCTGAGCAGTTGTAAACGGTCACATCATGAGTCTAATCTCTTAAATTGCCTCGGTCTCCGGAAAAAATATAACCGTTAGTGCCAAGATACTAAACGGTAACATTTTTTGGGGGCAATTGTTATGGGTAAAATTCTGAGCCCATATCCTGGGAAATATCTTGAGTTATATCTTGATTATATGATATCTGCTCATATCCGGGATGCTCATTCAGGATATTGGTAACATCCTGAATGGTATCCTCAGGATTACTAACGGGTTGTGTGCAGGAGTGCGCGTTCATATAGAGCAACGTTCACGAAGACCCTTTCTCCGGGAGACTCGGTCCAAGTCGTTCAAATGAAGACGTTGAAGCCGCATTACTCGGTCTACAACGTTCACAATAGAATATTCGGAGCATCCCATATTTGTAGGGATTTTTGTTTGTATTTCGTTACTATAAATAGGTGGGTATATCAGATCGAATAGGACATCACAATCACAGCTACACTCACTACACTCTCATACTTGTTCTCTCGCAAAATTTTACTTTCACACAAAGCATTGTAACACTTAGCGATCTGGTCAATATCATGCACTGTATCCTGACATTTGAAGCAATAAGAAGAACTAGGCAGCTGCGATTGTCAGCTCCCGAGGTTTTATGCCGGCGATCTAGATTGATCAAGGGCTTTCCTCGTACATCTCGTGTCATTTCCTTTACTTTTTGCTCATAGTTTGATCGTCGATACAGCTCAATATCCTGAGTCGTATCCTGAAACCTGTTTTCACAAACAATATAACCAGCATATTTTCAACACACTTTTTAGCACACTACCTCACTTAACTAATTTGATCACTAAATTGCTTCGGTAATTTTTGACCAAAACAACAGCCATATCAATGTTAGTATCTTCAAACACGATAAAAGGCGATTTCCCTCCAAGCTCTAAAGTCACAGGCTTAAGATTGCTTTTTGCAGCCAATTCTTGCACAATTTTACCGGTATCTGTTCATCCTGTAAAAGCTAACTACAAATGCAAGTATTAAATCATTAAAACTGTTGCTAGAACTGATTCTACTTACAAATAATATACTGATTTAGACATTAGCTACTTACCTTATCAACATCCATATGGGTAGCAAGAGCTGCACAAGCAGTCGGGCCATAGCCTGGAACTATATTAAGAACACCAGGAGGAAGTCCAGCCTACCCCACAAAAACTTTTTAGTCGGCTATTATTCAATTATAAATATATATTTTTATAGTATAATCTGTATACAATCTAAGAGGTTGTATATGTATAAAATAGACTTTGGACGACTTTAACTAATTTTTTTCATTGACCCGTTTGAGACAAAACACAATGCCTTGCCACCTCTAAATTTCACCATAAACAAAAGTTTACAGAACCTCAACTCCCTCCAACTTCATTTGCAATTATTTTGGGTCCCTATCTTTTGCTTCTTGTGGTATAGATGTTGACAAAACCAAACATTGTTCACACACAAATTTTTAATACATATTTTCTTATAGTATTCAATTTAAGAATACTCCAATCTAGAAAGAACAGACAGCTAGAAGCAGCACATTTCAAATCATTATGTTGAAACACCTATAATAAGCACAAAAGTATAATATAAAATAATAACACAAAGAATAAAACTATCCATAGTACCTGAATGATTGTTTAAGTTGAGCACTATCTTGAATCATTCTCCTGATAAAAGCTTGTTCACCACCAAGGCAAACCATCTTCACTCTTTTAATCGCCCAACACTATACCCGTGAGCTTCGCTCTTCAGAATCTTAATTAGTTTGGATATTTGTTGGTTATTAGCATAACTTCAAGAGATACCATCTTACCTCCGGCTCCTAGGCTAATTTCAATAGAATTCTTGCAAGCCAAGTTGTGTCTTAGAGTTGCAATGTATGATGGCATCCCTATTAAAAAACAAAGAGGTGGGTTCACTTTCATATAATTTGTAATTGCAAACAAAATGATAAATAAAAAGTATATATGGGTCAAAATTACAAACCATTGAAACTTAAAATTAGCACAATTTCACCAAATAAAGCAGTTGCATATACTATGACTTTCGACTCGTTTAACCCATATCATTTTCAGATAGAACTTATAAAAAATAACGAAAAAAATAACCAAATTAACCAAATTCATCTAACTTCTAGTTAAATGGGTCGAGTCAAGATGATGAAAGGCATGTACCTTAAGTCTTCCTTTAGCAGGTCGCCATCTTATATAAGTATCAAAACAACACGTGACTTGAATCTTTATATTTAGACATGTGAAAGTAAACTGGTATTCTTTGCTATGTATTTAAAGGCACTACGTGCACTCAACGCGCAAATAGTGAGAGACTATTGCCTAGGCGAAGGCGCTTACAAAGTGAGGGCCCAAGATAAGCATAGCGCATGGCATAAACATGCCATTTTAAGCTGTTTTAGGGTAGTTTATAATGGTTAAAGCCAGTTCCATGCCATTTTTAGATGTTTCAGACCAGCTTTAGATGTTTTAGACCTGTTCATACTGATTTCTTTTTTGCAATATATGGCCAGAATTTGTGCATGTGAGAGCCTTTACGCCTTTGACTACTGTGACTCTATGACACTTGTACTGCATTTTATTTTTATCATCACCTCTTAACTCAGATACCTGAATAATTATCAAACTTTACATTACAAGTAAGAAATGCTGGCAATAAACTATATGCCATCAGTTCACAAGAGCAGTGAATTTAGTAATTTACCTGAAAATGATCATGTTCTTCACTATCACTTCATTCCAAAAGATAGATGTTCTTCACGCAGGGAGCTTTGTACCTGCTTCGACCACCTGAATTGACCATATCTTCTAGAAGCCTTACCAAACAAGTGGATAAACGAAATCTCTTTAAACATAGAAACTTTAACCTGATGTCTTCCTTTTGTAAGGCTTCAATTTATCAACAACAGCATGAACATCACAACTCTCATCGGTTGCTGACACTTCTTTTGCCAATGCTACATATGTCTGAAAGTAAGGAATCATGTTCATTGATGCCATTATATGGATAAAATGAAAGCTGTATCCACATCAGCCTCCTAAGAATATTAACAAAACTAACTGTTACAACTACACCCAGTTTACTACAGCTTATTATCTAATATGACATTAAATAACCACCTTTAGAATCCACATCAAATACACCCCCAAACCCTAGTGTTCAATAATCACGCAGAACAATACAACGGTACATTCCGAGTCTGTTAACCATGCATTTGAAGGTTCAGAACCCAACATTTCCATAGAAAAAAACATGATTTCGTTTATACAACAACACATACCTATGTAACCTCTGTATCTTTGCTCCATAAAATATCTTTTAGTATGTTTGAAGGAGTATTCCCTTCATTCTGCAACCAAAACTCGAACGGACAAACATTATGCAAAGGAGCCCGATTGCTCAAAAGTCAAAAGATGAAACGATTATTAACAACCCTAATTGCTCAAAAGATGAAACGATTATTAACAACAAAAACACAAATGGAGAAGTAACCATTTAGGAAGAAAAAATAGAATTGCAAAATGATTTGGTATTAGGAAAGATTAAACATACCTGATGCTTGAATCGTTCGAATGCATATGCGTGAACCAGAATGGAGATGAAGCAGAATGGAAAGGCTGTCTAGGGTTTTGGAACATCACAACTTGTGCGGCCGATCTAGGGTTTCTTCAACTATGTTTCTTTAGGGTTGTGAAAGAAGAATGAGGAAAAAGGAAATATAAAGGATCCATTATCCATCATGCTTGACCCATATTCTGACCCGAATTAAACCGGATCCCGCGTCCAAAGAAAAGTGGACGGGATTTTCCCGCCAAAAAGCAAAATTTAGAGGCCTCCTAGCTTGACACATCAGCAAAAATTAACACATTTATTATATATAATAGATATACATTGAGCTGGCCAAGGATGTAGAAGAGCCGGTGTAAATCCAAGTAAGCTTATGTTTGACTTGTTTGATCCATATAGGTTAAGCTTACTATTACAAAGTCATTTCCCGAGGTCCTATGTGGCGCACCCGGTTGCCTGGTTGTCAGCCAATCTGTCCATCTCATGACATGGGTCATTGGCTTTGTCATGTCTTGTACTCATTAGGAGAGTGGCAACATCTCTCGATCATTGATGTAGTTGTCATGTAAACATGACTAGGCACGTACACCTTCTATTACCATTGAAGCCGTCCTTAATAAAGTCAGTAACCAAAACATTAAGGTACCAAATTTAGCAAATGTGAGATTCAAACATTTTAGCCAGGACATTACCTTTACAAACATTAAGCTACCTTTACTCTGTTGGTGCTTGTGGAATGCGCATAACAAGAAGAGATTTGATAACACGAAGTGAAAGCTGAGAATATCGTTTAGGATATTAAATTGTTGGGTTTCCTTTGGTATAAAAATAGATCTAAGAATTGTGTTGTTAGTTGGGAGTCTTGGTGTAATTTTGATTTCTTGTAATCTGGTTGTTGTGTTTCTGCCCCCGTTTCGGGTGACCTTGTGAATAATACACTTTTCAAAAAAAAAAAAAAAAAAAAAAAAAAAAAAAAAAAAAACTTGACATAAGTGAAAAAAATCCCATTCATATCGTACCCTTGACTACTGTACAATTTGTACTTGTTTTTAGAGTTAAAATCTTATTTCAATCTATCTGGTGGCCTGGTCATTTTAGCTAAGTTTGGTATAATCACCTAACCTTCAAGTGAGGGGTGCATATGGGTCAATGTTAGCTCAAAACCATAATCATAACTGATATGTCGGTTAGTGGATAATCTTAATCATAACTGATCGGGTATGGAAGCGTGAATTTGACTCTAGCTCAAAACACTATAATTAGGCATTATCTTTTTTTTTTGAACGAGTAATTTATTTAATCCACTGTCGTCTGTGGGACTTGAACCCAAGACATTCCCCTTCCCAACCTATGTGTTTTAAAGACTTTGTCTTTGCCAATGGACGACCACCACCCCATTAGTTATAATTAGGCATTATCTGGCCTGAAAGTTTGGGTATAACATTTTTTGACCATGGAATAAATTATTATTAGAAATTTGTATATATTAGTATACTAGCTTACAACCCCGTGTATTACACGGGTTAAATGACAAAAAAAAAATGTAAATTATAAACTTGTATATAATCCTTATTAATGAAATGACTTATTTAGATAAACAAAAAAAAATGTAAATTATAAACTTGTATATAATCCTTATTAATGAAATGACTTATTTAGATAAAATAGTAAAACAAAAGAACAGTTATATTTTCGCAATTCAAAATAATTTTCTAAGTTTTCACTTCTCTTTTGAGATACTACAATCTATTTTATTATACGTCTTAAAAAAAGTAACACTTAAAAAAAATAAGAGTAAATTACAAGTTTTGTCCTTTATGTTTGTCCCAAATTTCAGGCGCTGTCCTTTATCTTTAAAATTGATGAGTTTTGTCCTTAATGTTTGCAAATCGTGCACGTTATGTCCTTTAGGGCAAACCCAGTTAATTTTTTTTGTTAAATCTGGTCACCCAGGGGTATTTTAGTCTTTTTACACTGTTTACTTAGTATTATTAAAAAATAAAACAAAATAATTTTAGTTTTATTATTATTATTATTATTATTATTATAAGTGTATATATATATATATATACCACAACCCTTCAGGCCTTCACCGCCATCTCCACCACCCTCCACCGTCACCACCACCCTCCACCAAACACCCTTGTCAAAACCCCCTCCAATCCTCTGCCTTCTCTCTCTCACCTGCCGCCACCTCCCACCACCCACCACCCACCACCTCCATCAACACACCACCACCACTACCACCTTCACCCACCGCCACCACAACTACTTTCTTTCTACCACACTACCACCACCGTCTCCACCATCACCACCCCCACTGAAACCCTAACCCCAACCTGCAACAAACACCATTAAACCCACCACCCCCACTGAAACCCTAACCCCAAGAACCTACAAACCACCCAAATCAGCAACCACCACCATAAACTCACCACCGACCACCCCATCCACAACCGCTGATAGATCAAAGAAATTTGGGCAGAATTAGAGCGATTTACCGTTGAATTGAGGACCTTCGGTATGTGATGTCGCCGGAGAAGACGGAGGAGCAGAGCAACTGTGATGTCGCCGGAGAAGACGGAGGAACAGAGCGACAGTGATGTCACCGTCACCGTCACCGCCGTGCCTTCACCACCGCACCTAACCCACCTAACCCGCTGCACCTTCACCCACCCTGTACCTAACCCACCACCACCGCCGTGCCTTCACCACCGCACCTAACCCACCTCAACCACCTGCATCTTCTGTTGTTTGAGAGAGAGAGAAGAGATGAAATAGGGTTTCAGATGAATCAGATTAGAGATTAGAGAGAGAGAGTTTGTTTATATAATGTTTTGTTTTTAAGTTATACAACATGGCCCTTTAATAAAAGTTATTTACAAACTAGCCCCTGGAAAGGTCAAATGACAAGAATGCCCTCATGTGCCTTGCACATGATAAGATTTAACAAAAAAAATTAATTGGGTTTTCCCTAAAGGACATAACGTGCACGATTTGCAAACATTAAGGACAAAACTCATCAATTTTAAAGGTAAAGGACAGCGCCTGAAATTTGGGACAAACATAAAGGACAGAACTTGTAATTTACTCAAAAAATAATGATCACAAAATTGTAAGTATTTTTAAAAATATTTATAAGTTATGAGGTTATGGTAAATGAATTGTAATTAAATTCCACTATGTATATTACTGATATAAAAAAATTCTTTGATATAAATACTATTTTTAGATATATGGATCATGAGACAAGATACGAATATCATCATTGTATAGAAAATATTACATTTAAAAAAAATCATACTAAAAATAAAGTACACGTTTAAAAAAATAGGACTAAAGTTTTTTAAACTATAAATTTGATCGTCTACAATAACCTATTTAATTAGTAGTCGACATTTAAATATTCAAATTAAAATTTTTATAATATTATATAATGTCTTTATTTAGCATGATGATAATGTTTTTAGTTGCGTAATATGATTGAAACTAAGTTTAATATTTAAAACTCAATGTTATTAGGAAGTTGGACCATTTTTTAAGATGAAAACATATTGATATTAACATAAATTTAAAATTGGAAGAAAATATTGAACACGCGTATTACACGGCTTAAGTAAATACAATGTTATATACTAAATAGCAAAAAAATATGTATTTTAAAAACCATTTAGTGTTCGCTTTAAAGATAATTTGGTACTTTATTTAGATAACCCGCTTGTAATTTTAGTCTTCTAAGCTATATACTATAAGTACTTGTACATGTGATTTGATACTTTATTAGTAATTATTGTTTATATCCAAATAATATATTTTATCTTAACAAATATATATGGTTAGGGTAAAATGAAAATTTCTACAAGTTGTGAGAACTTAGAGAACTCGGCTTTACAAAAAGTTTTTTGAATTTTTTACAGTGGGTGTGAATGAGCGGTTAGAGACGCAGGGCGTTAAACTTTTTGAATTTTGGATTCAAGTGGTTAAAACCATTAAAACATAGGGACTCAAAAAGTAATTTACTATTAATTAAATTTGAAATTTTATGTTTGATCTCTAACTATATTAAATAATATTATACTTATTATATTATTTGATACATTTATATTTGTTATAGATAATTATTAATTAAATTTGAATTTATACTTGTTATAGATAATTATTAATTAAATTTGAATTTATACGTTTATCTCTAACTATATTAATTAATATTATATTATATTTTGTGTATAAAAATTAATATGTAATATTATTATTAAAAGCGAGGAGACACCAGAGAGTGACACGTGTACAAAAAGATTTTTGTTTATTAGTATAGGAAGATTACATAATATCAACAAAAACTAAATATAATTTATATCATTAAAAAATACACATAATTGGTACGGTTTTGACGGGCGTGGAAACCTTGTTAACCATAACTGACCCACTATTGTCTGTTTTCAAAAGGTTATTAAAACGGCTCACCTTTTTTGCCTTTTGGTACGGTTCGGTTTCAACAGTTATGGTCCCGGTTAATTCGCTTTTCTGCACACCCGACCTTCAACCTAATTTTAACTCTTTTCGTCCCAGTTAGACTTACATACGAGTTCCAGTATAGAAAGAAGTGTGTGTGCTTATATGTTCGGTATTTCATTTTGATGTTAAAAAAAACTACGTTTCTATGATAAATACTATTTTTGTCACTTAAGCTCAGTGGCGGACTCAGGATTTTTTTCCTGGGTGCGGAAATTTTTAAAAAATTTTAGACCCCTGCCTATATAAAAAAAAATCGGTTCATAGCGGGTCAGATCGGGGCGGGTCATCTAAAACAAGTAAAAACAAACAAAGTTTCATAGTGGGTCGAATCAGATTGGGTCGGGTCCATTTCAATTCTCAAACAATCAAACCCTAGTTCCTAACTTCCTATCACATTAACAAACAAAAAAACATCAAAGCTCAAACTTCAAACCATCTCTACTTTTATTTCTCTTAATCATTCAATAAAAGAACAAAAAAACTTATCTAGAACATACTTTGGTCTTTAATTAGAATAATCCGGCGAAAAAAAGCGGTTCAACCCCTTTCCTCTTGAGAAATCGCGGCATAACTTCCCTACTTATTGTTCATTCCTAATCCTATCACATACAAAATAAACAAGGATCTTCAAGTGTTCAACCATAGCCCATGTTCCTTAATTTTGAATTTAAAAATTTGAATTTCAAGCCCTAGTAATTATTATTTGCCAACCAACAATCATATAATCAACAAACATGTTTGCCAACCAAAATTTTGAATTTCAAGCCCTAGTAATTATTATAAGTCATAGTAAAAAACATGTGTCTGTCAGGGGCGGCGGCCTGAATTAACCAGTTTGCAGCCGAAATTTTGCAGTCGCCGGCCGGAATTATGCTGTCGCTGGGCGCTGAAGTGAGGCAGGGGGAGGGCGGGAGTCGCTGGCAAGTGGCAGCGATTTGGGTTTTTTTTTATTATGTGGACTTGTTTGTTTAACAAAACTAGTAGTTGGGTTGGGCTTGAATGAGTATTAAGTTATTGGGCTTGATGGATTGAATTTAAGTTTTATTAAAGGGGTTAGTAGACTAACTTGTTTACATAATTTGATCGGGTTTCAATCCATGTTCACAATTTTTTTACATAAATTCCTAACATTTTTTTCTAAGGGGTGCGGACGAAATTTTCCAAGGGGTGCGGTCAGAATTTTTCGAACCAAAATTTCCAAAGGGTGCGGTCTGGATTTTTCACGATTTTTTTTTCAAGGGGTGCGGCCGCCCACCCACCCCATAACTTGGGTCCGCCCCTGCTTAAGCTTGTAATTTGTAGATAGGAAATTCAATTCAAGTACCTGGAACATGCTAACATATATTGTTCCATGATGTAGAATTTTCCAAAACGAATGTATTCATCTTATCCTATTAGAATCACACGATTTAGTGTTGAAATAAATGAGTGTGTGTTTTTCTTTAGAATTAAATACAATTTTAGTTTCTATGATTTAACTTAAATAACTATTTTAATCCAAAAGTTTTAATTTGACTTGTTTTAGTCCATTAATTTCATTTTTTGTTTTGATGTTAAAAAAAACAGTAAATTACAAAAATCGTCCTTTATGTATGTCACTTATTGCAAACTGTGTCATTTGTCTTCAATAATTATAGAAAACGTACTCGATGTTTGTAAACCCTTGCAAGTTATGTCATTTAGCCCTAACTCAGTTAATTTTTGTGGTTAAATCTGATCGAATGGACCCTACATGAGGGTATTTTGTGGTTAAATCTGATCGAATGGACCCTACATGAGAGTAAAATGACCAAAATACTCTCTTGTGGGGTCCATTTGGTCAGATTTAACCACAAAAAATTAACTGAGTTAAGGCTAAAGGACATAACTTGCAAGGGTTGGCAAACATCGAGTACGTTTTCTGTAATTACTGAAGACAAAGGACACAGTTTGTAATAAGTGACATACATAAAAGACGATTTTTGTAATCTACTCTAAAAAAATAAAATTAGACTTTGGTTGTTACGAAACAAGTCAAATTTAAAGTTTTAGACTTTTATTTTTTCTGAACCACCGACAAAAACCCGGTTACTTGAATAAAACCAATGACGAAAGGCCATCCACACTTGCGAACGCAGACGACACTAGCAACTAGGCTCCTCACCATTTCAGAGGATACCCGGCTCAAACGAAAGCATTTTTGCTTCAGGATGGGCTACCAGTACACTAACACTATGTTCCCGAGTCTCCCGAGTCTCATTTAACAAGGGGAGGGGAAGGAAAATTTTCTCTCCTAATCTTTCCAATTTGGGAGGATGAATATATAGTCATATTTTCTTCTCTTTTCCCTCCTCTCCCCCTGTTAAATGAAACTCGAGAACATGGTTTTTTCATATTTTCGTCTCTTTTCCCTCTCCTCCCCTGTTAAATGAGACTCGGGGAATAGAGTGTAAATGATTATTTGGATCAAAACACAAAGATTAAAATCGTATTTAACTCCTTTTTTAATTTTAGGGTTAACAAGTCTCACACTCTCACCTGCGTTTATATTTGTGTGTGTAAAACCACCGTGCTGTGTGTGTGCAAAGCCGTGATTGATCAAAGTATCTCTCGATTGATTGATACTCATCAGTGCCAAACGCCCAAACTTAGTGTTTCCTGCTGCGCCGATTGATATTACCTTCTTCGTCAACCCATTGGCACTTTCACATCCGGTAAGTGTTTGATGAAATGTCTCAATGAGTAAATGTTTTGATTTTATCAAAGGGCTCTTGTATCTGTCTTTTTAAGTCACTTTGTTTGATGATTCTTGTTGAGATTAGTCATTTTGAAGTGAAATTCTTGATGGGTATGTAAGAAACCTTGGAGATACTTTGCTATTTTCATCTATAATTGGTTAATTAACACGCATTCGGATCTTTTTTCTTGTGAATCGTTAGCAGATGGAAGGTACCTGCTTGCTTGTAGGTGTTGGTATTTAAAATTCTTGTTTTTTTTTATTTAAAAAACTTGAACACTTTTGTATAGTGGCTGCATCTGAATGATCTTGGCCACCAAAACAAACAAATCCCTAAATGCTAACAATAGTTATCTCTAGCCTTCTTTTATTTGGTGGTATGACTATGGGCTACTGATTTGCAACGGCTATGTTGTAATAAGTAAAATGGATGATGGATTGATGGGTATTAAATTCCACCAGAAAATCTTGAAATTTTGATGGCAATTTTTCAATCTATGTTTCTCATCTTTGTTAGAGGTGGCAAGGGCCAAGTATTGTCTGTTTACTTACGTATGGGTTGATTTGGGTTGTATTTTTAATTTTGTTTCAGATGGGTGGGAAAACTTCCAAAGTGTTTCTTATCGTGTACCTCCTAAATCGATAGAAGTTTCTATATTGAGTCTAAGACACTTGTCTTTTGTTATAAACCTGTTATCAACTGATTTCATTTATAAAACTGTTGTCAATTCTGTGGTCTGGTATGGGATGTTAGAAACAAATATGATGCGGTCTGTTTGAATATTTTGACTCTATGGCATTAACTTCCACCCCTACTTTTGCATTATGTAGAACCTGTCAAAATTGTGGAAACCAACCGTATCATAAAAACATACTGAACAGTCAGCTTCTTTTTTTTTTTTTTTTGTCTACTGAGAATAGAAGTGTTATTATGTTTTGATTTGGTTATTTTGTTTTTGATTTGGTGTAAACAAAATCATATACTTTTTATACTTTTAAAATAAATTGTTTTAACTGGTCTGTTATACCTGACCCGACCCGTCTGTTTCCAGATGGTGAAGTATAAGAATGTGTTACATTTTACCATAATATGTGATTATTAAACCGTGCATAACAGCCGTTAATCTCTTACAGGCGTGTTGGATGATCACTATGTTCAATTACAGTCGAACCGTTCTTCTGCGAAGAGCCTTACAGTCAACACGGTGGTCAAACATGAACACCATATCAAATCCTGTTCATTTCAATCACACTAACTCAACTTCATTATCAATATGGAGGAGAAAGAAGGAGATGGGAAAAGAAGGTTTGATTATAGTCAAAGAGCTCAAGAGATTTGAATCCAATCCCGTTCGACTCGACCGTTACATCAAGTCCCATGTTTCTCGCCTTCTCAAATCCGACCTCGTCTCTGTTCTTTTTGAATTTCAAAGACAAGACCTCGTCTTTCTATCCATGAAGGTACGTGTTAATGTTCACGTCTACGATGGCAATATGGATTTATTTTGTAAATATTTATTCATTTCTTAAATTGTTAACTGTCAGTTTTGCCCGTGTGGTTTGTCCAATTATGCCAATTCAGGCCAAATTTCAAAATTGTACCATTTATGTCCCTGACATTTTTGAAACATGCTAGTTTCGTCCAAAAACTTAACGTCTGTTAAAACCTGCCGTTTAATGAAGGGTAAAAACGTCATTTCGTGTCTGTTAAAACCTGCTATCATTTTCCTTTTTTTTATTTGGGAAATTAAAACGGGTGGGATTTTAATAGGGTTTGAGAAAAAAAGGAAAATGACGTTTTTACCCTTCATTAAACGGCAGGTTCTAACAGACGTTAAGTTTTTGGATGGAACTGGCAGGTTTTAAGAATGTCAGGTACTAAAATGGTACAAATTTGAAATTCAGCCTGAACGGGTGTAATTGGACAAACCACATGGACGAAAATGGCAGTTAACTCTTTCTTAAGTATTGTTGATTAAGTTTCATTGTGCAGTTATATGAGGTGGTGCGGAAAGAGATATGGTACCGGCCCGATATGTTCTTTTACCGAGACATGCTTATGATGCTAGCTAGAAATAAAAAGGTGGACGAGGTGAAGCGGGTATGGCAAGATTTAAAGAACGAAGAGGTGCATTTTGATCAGCATACATTTGGGGACATTATCAGGTCATTTTTGGATAGTGGGTTGCCGTCGGAAGCGATGTATATTTATGATGAAATGAGACGGGCTCCTGACCCGCCGTTGTCATTGCCTTATCGGGTCATCATGAAAGGGCTTCTACCGTATCCGGAACTTAGGGTAAAGGTGAAACATGATTTTTTGGAAGTTTTTCCTGATATGATCATTTATGATCCGCCCCAAGGCCTGTTTGAAGACGATTATTCGTCTAGCAGCGAATGCAACAACTAAATGGAGGTTGTAAGTTGCAGCACCCTTAAATACCTTAATGGTTACCGCTCAAGGGAAAGATGAAGTCCAAATAGAAGTGGGCTCCCTCTGGCCTGCTCGGTATTAGCCCATCATAGGACTTAAAAGAAGTTCAAACGAGTTGGACCAGTCCATTGCTACTACTGTCAATCATGGAGCCCATATTCAAGCCTTAATGTTCCAATCAAAACCCTGGCTTTTGTTGTTGTTACTCCTTGACTGGGGCTTTGCATGATTGTTTGTAATAACATGACTGTAGGCAGAATGTTTTTGGATATATGTTCCTCTGAATAGTCTCTTGTTACATATTTTGGTGTTATCTTTGGGTATATCTTGAGAGGCCCAAAGTCTATCTTGTATTAGTTTATTTTAGTTCATAATATATTGACCTGTTTTATTTTGATTCATCATGTTTTGATGTCATTAGGCTTAGGGTGTAAACGAGCCAAGCCCGAGCCCGACTATGCTCGAGCTCGGCTCGTCATGTTTTTATAAAGCTCGAGCTCGGCTCGAAAGTAAAATCCAAAAGCTTGAGTTTGGCTCTGTTCGAGGTAATTTGAGAACAATTTTAAATGAGCTAAAAGCTTGGCTTGATCTCGTCTCGATAGCTTAAACGAGCCAAAGTTTGGCACACCAATGTTAAATAGTAGGTATGTCATATATAAAAAAATAATAAAATATTTGTTTGGACTCGTTTAGGCTCTCGTAAATGAGCTTTGTATGTAAAGCTTGAGCCCGGGTTCGTAAACGAGCTTTGTATGTGAAGCTCGAGCTCGGGCTCGGGCTCTTGAGCCGCTCCGCCTTGTTTACGCCCCTAATTTGGCTCAATTAATTTTAGTTTGCTATATTTTGAACATTTTTACAATGTTCTGACCTGTTACGGACATAGCCGTCGGAAACAACTCATTGTTAGCATCGAATGCAGTATAAAAAGCCAATCTTATTATAGCCATCTAATACAAGACCTTACAAGTTTGACTTGAATCACCAGAAGTCAACTTATTTACTTTCAAGGTTCAAACCACCAACTACATACTAACATCACATAAACTTTCAGACTTTCTAAACTTTAAAACTAAACCTCTCCATTATTAATGAATTCGGAGAAGACGATTATTATTCGCAAGCAACCACCAACACGAAGAATGTCGGTTCTATAAACCCCTACTCAATGACCACTTTCTGAAAACTTTTCGATACGTTTTTTAGTGAATGCATCTCCGAAGCAGTGGAAAGACCCTGCAGCATTCTCAGGATCTCGGTTGTGTCTTCAAGAAAGTATCTGGCTTTACTCGGTTTTCTGCCAACTGTGCAAGCGAAAATTTCAGCTACCGGAGAAAGAGCAGGACCCGACACTGCTCGTGTGATTGCTTCAAACATGTCCTCGTCTGACTTGTCATCCCCTATGCAAAGCACAAAATCTGGTAGCATTCCTTTTTGTTTCATTGTCGTCAAAAGACGATCCGCAACAAGCCCTTTGTTGATCCCCTGTTAAATAAGAAAAACAACAAAGATGTTACTTTGACTTTTGAGGTCAAAGGTATTTATTATATATATTTGAACTTTTTGTAATTAGTGTGTTAAATATAATTACACGAAATCATATAACATGAAAATAGTCTAATTATCTAAAAATAGGGGTGTTCAAAAAGCTCGCGGCTCGAGGCTCGCTCGGAAAAGGCTCATCTTCTTTTCGAGCCGAGCTGAGCCAACTCGTTTTGTAATCGAGTCGAGCTCGAGCCAGGGTTATCAGCTCGTGGCTCTTCGGCTGCTTGAAAAAAAAACTCATTTTGTTTTCGAGCCGAGCTGAGCCAACTTGTTTTGTAATCGAGTCGAGCTCGAGCCAGGGGTTCTTGGCTAGTGGCTCGACTCAAGGATTGACTCGGTGACTCGTATGCATGTATATTTCAGAAATTATGTTAATTTTTTTATTTTGTTTGTTATTTTATAATATTTGTAAAAAAACTAATAAAAAGGTAAAAAAAAGTTAACGAGCCAGAGTTCGAGTTAGACTTTTCAGCTCGAAAAAATTAACGAGCTGAGCCAAGCCGGCTCGTTTAAGTTCAAGCTCGAGCCCACCAAATGAATATATACTAACTTGAGGTTTAACTTCAACTATGTTGTGCCCGCTCTTGACCGTAACGGGCTCGTTGGCAAGAACACTTTCCAAATGATCCAAAAGCTCCTTAGCTTGACATGAACCAAAGTCCGGATCGGCATACTGATAATTCCAAACAAGTCCACTCTCTTTGGCCTCAATGGCGGAACCGTCTGTTGTTTCGGTATACAACTTCATCACTGGCTCTGCAATCTGTTTCCAGTAAAAATCCGGCACCGCGATACATGTTTCCCATTCTGAATTCTTACTTTCCCTGCCCAAAAAACGAACAATCGCGAAAACAAACTAAAAAACGGAACTCAATTAAAGAGGTAAACGTAAAGATTTGTACCTTAGAAAGTAACCATGCTCAGCTGCAACACCCAATTCGTCACACGACGAAAACCATTTGGTCAACGTAGCCCGATCCTTCCCGCTAACGACAAAAACGACGTTTTTCGGGTCTCGACACAAACTATTCACTGTTCTTATAACTTCCGAACTCGGGCCCGTACTGATTGAATTCTGCAGTGTCATAGTACCATCATAATCCAACAAAATAGCTCGTTTTTTTGTCCGTTTGTAAGCTGAAACAATATGTTCGATCGAAAGCTTCCGGAAGTTCGGATCCAACGCAACAACCCGGAACCCTAACCCAAACCCGATACCCCAACATCTTCTCCTTACATGATCTCGGCAGGATCGTTCAAGATCTTGCCAAAAGCTACGGGCCCAATACGCAACATCATGAGTACTAACATATCTATAATGTTTTTCATGCCTCATTTGTTTTTCGGGTTCTGCAAAACCTAATGCGGAATCCATAGCTTCGGCCACTGCATCAATATTCCAAGGGTTGACCCTGATGGCCCCGCTTAGAGACGGTGAGCAACCGATGAATTCCGAGACAACTAACATACTCTTTTTTGGAATTGCCGGGTTTACCCCTAAAGCTTCGTTAAGCTTATCGTTTCCTTGTCTACTTATAACATACTCATAAGGTATTAAATTCATTCCGTCTCTAACCGCTGTAACAAGACAACACTCGGAGATCACATAGTACGCAATCCTCTCGTAAAACTGAAGCGGGCTGTCAATCAAGATCACAGGCTCGTAACCAGGCTGACCGAATTTTTTATTAATTCTTTCTCTAGTGGTATGAGTCTCGGACTGGACCTCAAGTACATCCCGACCTCGACCTCTAGCCGGATTCGCAACTTGAACCAAAACCACCTTACCCCGTTTATCCGGATGCTGCATCAGCAAATTCTCGAACGCTAAAAGCTTCAAACTTATGCCTTTGAAAATGTCCATGTCATCGACCCCGAGTAACACAGTTCGACCTCGAAACTGATCTCGTAACTCCGCAACTTTGGACTCGGTTTCCGGTAAATTGAGAACTTTTCGAAGCTGTTTCAAATGAATCCCGACTGGTAAAATCTTGATGCTTACGGTCCGCCCATAGTATTCGAGCCCGATATAACCTCTTTTCGATTGATAAGATAAACCGAGCATCCTACTACAACACGCAAGAAAATGCCGTGCGTAATCGAAAGTATGAAACCCAATGAGATCGGAGTTCAAAAGGGCGCGTAAAAGATCATCGCGCACTGGAAGGGTCCGGTATATCTCGGATGATGGAAACGGGCTATGGAGAAAGAACCCGAGTTTGACCCGATTAAACCGTTTTCTTAAAAAGGTTGGTAAAACCATCAAATGGTAGTCATGTACCCAAACAAAGTCGTTATCGGGGCTAATCACTTCCATTACTTTATCCGCAAAGATTTTGTTGACCGAGACGTATGCTTGCCACAGAGACCGGTCAAACCGGCCACCGAGGTCCGGTGATAACGGAAGCATGTAGTGAAACACTGGCCACAAGTGTTGTTTACAGAACCCATGATAGTATTTGCTAAAAAGCTCAGGAGGTATAAACGCAGGCACACAGTTAAACTTTTCGAGCAAACGTTGGGCCACATCGTCTTGATCTTTCGGGTCGATTTCTTCTCGAAGACAACCGACATATGTGATTTCGACATCTTCCCCGAGCCCGTCTCGGAGTTGTAAAAGGAGGGAATCTTCATCCCAACCGAAGTTCCAACTCCCGCCGGGCCCTTTGTGGGCCCAGAGCGGGAGTTGGTTTCCTACGATGATCATCCGTTCTTGACAAATGGATGATGGGGCATCAGAACTAAAACCTTCATCGTCTAGTTCCGATAATACCCCTGGCACGGTTGCCACACGAGATAGCTTTTTCGCGGATCGACTAAAACCCGATGATGGTAATGGTGCTTCACCGGAGGCGAGTTCAAAGAGATTAGTGTAAGACCTCGACATCATTATCGACGGATTTGAGCGTATTTCGATAGCTAAATTCTACAAAAGAACACATGAATCATGAATGATAATACAATGAGAACAAATCAATAGATGCATAACATGTAACTGAAGATCAACAGTCACTATATAAGCATAAATTCCCAACTTGTGACTACTAAAAATAAAAAATTTAGCATTAACAAATTAAGAATCTTTTATTCAAAATATCAAATTCCCAGAAGCTAAATATGTTTAAAAAAAAACCTAAAATTTCTCAGAGTGTTAACACTCAACAAACCCTAATTCAAGATTAATTTTTACATACCTATGAAGTAAAAATCTTAAACTTTTCAATGGAAACCATTTGAAATTAAAAAAAAAAATGATTTTTCCAATAACAAACAAGATCAAATTATTTCTGGCAATATATTTAAGCAAGAACCCTAAAAAACAAGCATATGAACATACAGGTTATATGCAAAGTTATACAAGTCATCTACTCAAAAATCTTGATGAAAAAATCAAATCTTTTTCACAAAAAAGATGGTACAAACCTTTAAAGTTGCTCAAAGTGCTGCCATTTTCAGTGATGAAGTAAAGATTCCAAATGTGCTGCAAGAAAAAAGTGTGAAGCTTGATGTTGAAAACAGAACCCACAAAATAAAATAAATTTTTTTAAGGAAAAGTTGATTAGATCAATGGTAGTGATGAAAGAAGAGAAAGATTACATTTGAATCATTTGATTTAGAGAATAAATAACAACACTTGGGTGAACTATATCAAAGATTCCAGCTTTAATTATATATAAAAATATTAAAGATTCTTCACATAAACACACTGCTTTTCAATTTTTCATCCACCGTTGGTTTAACCAAATTACTCAAGAAAAGAATTATGGGGGCCATTTTTTTCAGGGGTGATAGTGTATAATCCAGGCTAAAGTACATGTTTTTATGCATGGGGTACCTGTCAATGATGTTGATTTTGTATCATTTTGTCGTGTAGAAAGTTGAAGATGCTGATGCTGAAAGTGAGAGCCCAGCACTCACTCACTCACATAGTTCTTATTCGCAGTGCTTAATATTTAGACAATGCATATAATATTATTTTACTATAGTCAATTAGATAGTAGTGGAGTGGTAAGACAGAGACTTGGTATTTTAAGGGACTCAGGTTCGATTTCTGCCCTTTTCATTATTTTCTGCGTCACCTGGTAGTGATGGGAGACTACGTGAATAGGTGGAGATCGCTAGTTCGATCCATTAACTGAGCGGGTTTTACCTCACCGCACTGTCGTGCCTTTGGGCGAGTGTTCACGGGCTTCGGCCTTAGGTGAGGGTTTTCCCCGGTTCGGAGGCGAGTGTATCCCGATGTGGTGAATTTCGCCAGTAGCTCATTTGAATGATTCTTTGGTCGTTCAAAAAGAATTATTATATGATAACTTAATCTTTTAAGGTCATATATAACTTGTCAAATATGTTGAAGAAGTTAAAATTATTTACGCATCAGACTGGTGGATGAGGTTTCGGGGAGGTGGTCAGGGAGCCGACGTGGAGGGTTTTCCCATCTGAAACCCCCCCCCCCCCCCCCCCCCCAAAAAAAAGTTTGATTAAATCTTTTGTAGGTGAAAATTTCTTATCATCTTCCTCACTTGATTAAATCTTTTAATCGTCTCTAAGAAAATATGTCTTATGGCCGTCACCGCTTAATACAAGTATTTGGAACTTTGAATATGTGGTTTTAATAAGTCTTGTTAATCAGTATGTGGTTTTAATAAGTCTTGTTGATCAGTAAGGGATTATAGTTAGTGAAAATGGAATATTTAATTGAAAAGTTATAATCAAAGAAATGAAATAAAATAACACACTTTAAATTTCATCTATGCTTAATTGCTTACATCTTTAGAGGTGTACCTTCAATTTAAATCATGTCATGTAAATCACTAATTTAGGGGCACCCAATCATAGCATAATCCATTTTTCATATGTTACAATAAGTTTCACTAATTTTAGCACGTTATACAACTTGTTATTTTGGCATTTTACTTACTGTTTGAAATTGTATAAGGGAATATACAGGGTCGGCTCAAAATCTTGTATGTCCAAAACGAACAAACTTGAGGCTTTTTTTGTTAAAACTAAAAGTAGAAACATTCCTATAGATCCTATGATTCATATATTACCTTTGTGTATGCCTACTTATAGATCATAAATCTCAACGTCAACAACTTGTATGCCAAAATCACCTATATGTAATAAGTTTTTTTTAGAACTTGGGGCCCTAGGGAAGTGGGGGCCCAAAACGTTTCCTTATTTTCACTCTCCTTTGAGCTGATCCTGAGAATATATTTAATCTCGTCGCTAGCATCTGATTCAACTAGTCTCTCTAATACTAAGGGCAGGCAAAGTGCGTTTGGTATGGAGCAGAATCAGATGGAGAAGGCTAAGGGGCTGTTTGTTTACCTTTTAATGAGGCTCTTAATGGTTCAGACCTCTTACTGGTTCAGCACTTAATGGTTCAGACTGTTTGTTTCACGAGCAGATGTCTGAATGGTTCAGACATTTGCATCTGAATGATTAAGATTTATACAGAGTCTGAATGGTTAAGACCTCTAACCTGAATTGGTCAGATATTTGCCTCTGAACGGTTAAGCATTATACAGGCTCTTAATGGTTCAGACATCTTACTGGTTCAGCACTTAATAGTTCAGACCTCTTACTGGTTCAGCACTTAACCATTCAAATGTTGCCAAACAGCCCCTAAGGTGGAAGCTGATGCGGTTTAGATGTTGGATGGAAAGAAAGCAAGTCAACAACAACAGGATAGGCATCCTTAATTGAAGAAGCAGCAAAGAGGGAAAGCAACAAGGGGGATGGAGATGCGGGATGGGAACAACCGCACCAACGGGAGTAAGGATGAGCATTTGGTACTGGGTACCGGTACCAAATTTCCCGCACCGAATTTTTTCGGTATCGGTACTGGTACTCACTTTTTGGCGTTTTCGGTATCGGTACGTTCGGTATCGGTGCTGATTCGGTTCGGTACGGTACCGGGAAAATACCGAACTTACCTTCAAATACCGGTACCGTACCGATACCGGTACCGTACCGAATATTTCGATACCGGTACTCAGTTTTGACGAATTTCGGTATCTGTATTTTCGGTACCGATACCACGCTCATCCCTAAAAGGAAGGGGTGGGACGAGCATCATCCACGCCTTCTACCCTTGGTATTTGGAGCGATTGTTACTTTTTGAACATCAAATCTTTATATATTTGTCATGTTATAATCATAAAGCTTACTTTGTTCATTCCCATCTAAACAATTTTGTAGAACGATAACAAGTCGAATTTTAGGTTATTCGATTTGAAGTTTTAAAATTTGTATTCAAAATAACCTGAAATTCGAATAAACCAATACAAATAAGCTGATTTGAATTCGTGTTTAATTGAATTATGAAAAAAGTTAGAGAAAATTAAATACTAAAAACAGCTAAATCATCATTTTCCTCAACCTGTAACATTTAAATACAAACATATATAGGGTAGGGATCATGTACATTAATCCAGAAGTGTGAGAAGTGTATTATAGCACTATATATAACACTATATAACACCATATAAACACCGTATAACACCATGTAACACCATATAAACACCGTATAACACTATGTAACACTATACATCTATCATAGACATGCTATCAGACAAAATATAGTGTTATATTTGTTATATAGTGTTATATGGTGTTACATAGTGTTATACGGTGTTTATATGGTGTTATATATAGTGTTATAATACACTTCTCACACTTCTGGATAATGTACAAGATCCTCTATCAACATATATATTTAAAAGTAGACATCTTATCTTATATATTTATATAATAAATGAAAATGATAGGTGCTGATGTGGCGCAATTATAGAGCTTCTCAATATTGGTTTTGGCTCCAAAACTTTGGGTCCGTGGTTTTTTTTAAGTGGATCTCCAAATACCCTTTTTTACCCGCTATAAAAACATTCTAAGCACGCTTCTTCCCCACCACAGAAACCCTAATTTCATTTTCAATTAGCTTCATCTCCGTCGTTCTTCTCCACCTCTCCATTACGTTTGGGAGTGAATCAATGGTAACGGTACAAATAATTGTTCTGATGAATCAAAATCAGGTATGTTCGTTACACCGCTCTAAACTATATTATATATAATTAAAACAAAAGAAACTAATAATACTCTCTCTCTCTTTTTCTGCAAATCTCATCTACCACCCACAATCACCAACACCTACCCTCCGATCAAACATCATATTCAACATCAACATCAACATAAAACCATCATCGTTCACCAGAGAATCTTAGTCATAACGCCGTCAACAGATGTCGTCAGTGTAGAGATAAATCATTGACGAATCTGCTCACCACGAAGAACAACAACATCCTCCTAACAAGCGATCTAAGGTGCTTATTGCTTAATGTTTGATTTTTTAAAATTATTTTTTTACAGTTGATTTGAAATTGTGAATCGATTCGTGAAATTTATGATTTGTGTTTAGGAAGGAAACACAAGTGTTTGATCACAACATACGGTTTAAATTTAGTTCATTAAATCTTGAATATATATTTAAATATTTCCTGAATTATAAACTATAATTTGATGTTAAAAACGTAATAGTCTCATTAACATTAAAAGCAAATATAATAACTAATTTTTTCCTTAATTATCAATTTGATTGAATTTAAAATTTTTGAAGCAGTCAATGGTTTCGACTCTAATTCAAATCGTAATTAATCATTTTCTTATTACAAAATTTGATTTAAAATACGTAAGTGTGTCATTAAGATTAAAAACAAATATAATATTAATATATTTCCCAACTTATCAAATAATTATATTTTTTATAAAATTGTATATAGTAGGAAATCATTTTCGAATTTAATTTAAATTTAACTAATAATACATTTAAACCAAATTTAATTTAACTAAATAAGTTTAAGCCAATTTTGATTTAATAAGCATACTCGTCTCATTAACATTAAAATCAAAATTAGTAATGGAACACTTCTTTCATTTAAAATTTTATGTAAACGTTTTTTTAACATTGTTAAATAATATAATTTATTTGTTAACTAATATAATTTATTGTAATAACATCTTTGTAATGCTAGGGACTTAAATTTTATGTATACCACTCAAATTAAGGCTTCTAACTAGATAATAAAGAAAACAAATATGGGTTCTCTTCAAAGAACCCGGCCGAACCCTTGTTCTTCTTATCACCAACTTTAGCTCAGGCCCAAATCCTTCACAAACCCAACAAAGGTACAATCTTGTCCTATATATACTACGTCAAAGATTACGTAAGGCAATAGTCCGACCCATTTACTCAACAATCTCCTAGTCATATGTGACTATTTTTAAACCAAGAGGGTGTTTGGGTTAGCTTATTTTGGAGCAACTTATAACTTATTGACTTATAAAAGTAAATAAGTTGTTTTTATAGTGTTAGGGTTAGCTTATTTAAGATGTTTTTGTGTGTTGAGAAGTTGTTTTTGAGAAGTTAATATTTGTAACTTATAAGTTATAACTTGTCACTTATATAAGTTAATAAGTCCTTTTCGAGAAGGAATCCCCAAACACCCCTAAGTTGTCAAATAATTATAGAAAAAAGTTTAATTTGTTTTATTTAAAATCAAATATTGTAAAATCTTGAGCTCATATCAAAAATGTTATTTGAACTATTTATATTATTATTGATTATTGTTATTGCTAAGGGTTGTAATTTATGAGTTGTTACATGAACTGTTAAATATAGTTAAATCACTAAGTAGTTGTTAAATCAATAAAAATAAAATTTGAACTGTCAGTATTGCTAAATCATTGTTAAATCAATAAAAATAAAATTTGAACTGCCAATAATTAAGTAGTTGTTAAATCAATAAAAATAAAATTTGAACTGCCAATATAGTTAAATCATTAAGTAGCACATGATAATATGCATAACCCAAAGTGAAAATAAACTAGAAACATGATTACAAGTCTAGGGGCGGATCTAGCATACCCCAAAGTTAGCCGCGCAACCCATCAACTTTTTTAACGAGTTACGTTTTTAGTGTAAATTTTTTGTTTCTTCATCATTTTATATATCAGTTATCCCTAAAGAAAACCGCGTGACCCCTCAACTTTTCTTCTAGATCCGTCATACAAGAGAAATGCATCACACAACCAATGAGTTAAACAAAAATATGATTACAAGTAACCTCATTATATTAAAGAGTTTATAAACAGACTATATTCCACAAATACCGTCAATTTACTGTAAAATTAATTAAACTTTATATATAATAAAACAATTACAATTAATATAATAAAAAATCTATCTAAATAAGGTATTGTATAAAATTTAGTTAGTTTTGCATAAAAAGCCAAGAGTTGTTAAAGATATAAACATGTGATCGAATAGAGATTAACATTTTTCTTCGCATATGTAACGACGAAAAAACAAATGAAAACCGCTATGGAGGTACAATCATTCATTTCATGATACAATTCTACTATTCTACTGACGAAAAAACAAATGAAAACCGTTGTGGAGGTATGTCATATTGCATCCAATTGTTATTGTTGCATTATGTCATCAGTGACAGACCCAGGATTTTTGGACAATAGGGTCCAAAAAAAAAAACACAAAAAAACTAAGAAACAGGTATCAAATACATGACCTTTTGTGTGTAAACAAGGGGTTTTACCACTCCACTAGGCTCACTTTCATTGTTATGGGGTCCAACTAAATTATTTTATGGGGTCCATAGACAATTTTATATACCGTTTCTACTACCTTTTAAAAAAAGATTGAGGTCCGGGGACCCCGTTCCTCGTAACGTAGGTCCGCCCCTGTATGTCATACCATGCATGCATTATGCATAAGAGTTACTGCATATTGCATCCAATTGTTATTGGTGTATTATTTCCATGTTTTGGTAGTTATTCTTAGAATAGTGGCTTAGTGGGTTTATCATGTTGATGTAGGTTATTTTTAGTTGTTATTTTGTAAGCCTTTAAAATGGCAGTGGTGTTTAGAAACAAGCATGAATGAAAAATTAGAGACTTATCTCTTGCTTCTTGTTAATTTCTTTTGAGTTTGACCCGTTCAACAGGTTATTTATCTATCAGCCGATTAGTACATATCAAACGGTTACGCATAACCCAAATTCGCATTATAGTTTTTTATCTTTATTCATATGAATTATGATATACGTTAAATTTGTTAAATCTATTGAATTAAGCTTCAAAATTAGTTATTTTATGTTATACTTTTGAATTTTTTGTTCTTTTGCTAATATGGCTCTTTCCAAATAGACTCGACTTCAAATACGCTTATTCGAATATGATCTTGCAAAATTTATTTGAACTGCATTCTAATTCATATGCTGCTTAAGAATGTTCAAATAACCTAAATATTGATTTGATGAATACCCCTATAATAATTGAATAAATATTTTTCTCGTCTAGGACCGGTTTTCCCCTCCTCTTACCTGGGTACCACTCCAAATGCTCTTATTTGATTTAAAGTTTTCTCTAAAAGTCATCTCAAAACATAATTTATTTACGATGTCTTAGTTACTAAAAATATATCATGTGACAGAGTTAAGTAAAAAAAAAATCGTGCTATAATTTATACAACAAACTTTTTTCTATCAATAATAATATTAAGACGTGTTAAAAAAAAAAACTTTTTTTGGGTCCCACTAGTGACGTCGCCAACTTCGGGGACCTGTTTCGGGTGTGCGATTTCAAGAAACTAATGAGTTGACTAATTATTAAAGGGGGTTTCACCCCATTTCTAAAATACATTGTTCTTAGACCGTTTTTGAAGCTTCTTGGAGAGTTTTGAATGCATTCTAGCACCCAATTGAATATGCACAACCAAAAATTGCAGAATGAAGGATGAAATCGAAGACCATGAGTGGCTAATTCCATATAACCAACTTTGGGTGTATGGTTTCGTAAGTTCTTAGGGTTTTTTTATCCGGTCTATGTTTTGAGAAACAGTTATTGTAATCTTTTGGTTTAAACAACACAACACAATTGGTATGATTTGGTATTGTTTTGAACTTTCATTGTTAAGAATTTTCTTGCATTGTTGACTTTGTAAGAGGATAATTGCTTTAAGTCTTGATTTGTGTTAGGGGTTGGTTATTGTTCTTAATCTATATTGCATATACTTATCCATAATTCATATTGCGGAGGATTTTCTTGCATTATTTGTGTATGATAAACAATTATTTATGTGTTTTGTTGAGATTTTTTAAACAACCCTAATTGGTCAATTGTAATTACATGAATTCATTGTTATAGTGATAATACCTAAATTGCTTGCTTAACTTGAAACCAGGGTGTGATTCCTTTACTACTATTGATACAACCTATAATCTACTTGTTGTTATTGTTATTGCGAATCAATCGGAATCATTTGTCAAAGCGTTTTAGAATCATAATCATCCTCATAGTTTAACTCAACCAAATCCTCGGTTTCCAATTCAAATCAATCACCAAAATTAAGAATTGCAAGCTTCATGATTAGTCTTAACTTCAAAAACAATCTTAACAAAACCAAGTTTAAACACAAACCACAAACTTTTCATGGTTCGACATCCTTTTTACCACTAGCTATTTAGTTAAGGGTACTAAGGAACTCTTTAAAGCTTTATATTTGACCGGACCCTCGGCATCCAATCAACATGCTCTCCATTGCCATCCATTTCTTTCTTCTAAGACAATCATCTTTCATTGTCGCACTAGCAACATTAGAGATCGACGTAGAGATTAGGATTTGTATCTTTTGATTGGTTAATAGGCAAGGAAAAAGAGTTCAAAACCGATTGTCCGATTGGAGCTTAAAATCAACCGCTAGAAATCATCGAATTGGAGTTGTCAATTGTGCGATGGGGAGATTAAGGTTTTACTTTGCTGCATGATTGGAGCTTGAAAATCATCCACTAGAAGTCATCTGTGTGTTTGGGACTGTGTGAAAGCGAAGGAAAAAAAGGCGAGGAGCGAGGGAAAATAGTTGTGGAAATTTCTCCTTCTTTATTAAATTTTAACATGTATATAAAAAGGGAATAATGAATTTTAATAATTCCAACCTTTTAATAATTGAAGGGGTATGGTCCCAGATCTCGCGTCAGCATGACCGTGAATGACCATTACCCTCATCAAAAACCTCCAACAGCAATAAACTCACCTGTGTCCGCGTGGGCACACGCGAACACAGCGGTCCAATCTGTCCAGTGATGAGAAGACTTACCTTAAGGACAGAAACTAATGTTACGCATAGCGATGCGGCCCTGCACCGCATCCTATGAACATTTTCGTCACGACAAGAGATCTGGACAACAGTAACAGTCACTCAGCAGGCAATGCGGCATAACACCGCATCCCGCGTAAATCATGGATGGAACAACCAACGCGGGAACAACATCAATGACCGCAAGCAGCGATGCGGCTTGGCACCGCATCCTGCCTACAAGGCAAGTGGGTCTGACACCACAGTGCAAGTGGCACTGGGAACAGTCGCCTACCGGCCCACGTGTATACAACAGTCTGACACCACAGCAGGACGTGGCATCACCACAGTAACCGACAGGTCTGATACACCTGCAAATAGCTGTGCGATGTCAGGCTAGCTACTCAACTACCCTCCTCCACTCCTCGGCTATAAATACTGACCCCAAACCAGGTTTGAGGTATCACCTCTGAACTCTCTCAATACTACTACTATCACACTTTGCTTCCCAAGCAAATTACTGATTCTCACGCCGGAGAGTGGTAACAAGGAGCACCCCCCACCCCATCCTCCTTGTTGCGAGTCACGGCTTGTTTCCTTGTGCAGGAAACCCACCACCAGTCGATCCAGCCGGCGATCCTCGGAAAGAAGGGATTAACCCTCTTGACGAGATCAGTGAGTTAACCCACCCGGTTAACCATTGTTTCATCAATAATCCCAACTATTAGCCGTTGGTCGGCAACGTTTCCAACTTAAAAAATAACCAGTGGTGGTCCCATATTTTCACATATTGTAAACCAATGGACTTTTGCTAACGGAAAATAAAAAGAGGACAAAAATAAATTAAGGTTCTTTTAGTAAATGTTTATTGGTTTACAATATGTGAAAAGGTGGGACCACCACTGGTTATTTTTGAAGTTGAGATTATTGCCGGCCAATGACTAGTAGTTGAGATTATTAAAATCCATTATTCATATAAAAAAAGGGGATGAGAGGTGAAGCCGTGAGGGATAGGTATAACATAGGTTGAGTGATGGGAGATAGTAATGAGGCGTTAAGATGAACGTTGATAAAGATGTTGTACAACACTCTAAATAATACTCCCTCCGTCTCATTAAAAGTGTCATATTTTGAATTTTCAAAGTATTTATTTATAAACTTTGATCTTAAATAATTTTGCTCGTGTTAGATAATACTTGATGAAAGTTATATGATTTAAGTGTGTTTTACAAGTGTTTTTATCAGGTTAATTTTCATCAAGTTTTATATAACACAAAAATATATAATTAAAGTCAAAGTTTATAAATAAAGACTTTGAAAATTCAAAATATGACACTTTTAGTGGGACGGAGGTAGTATTAAAGAAGAAAGTGAGTGTAACATAACATTATGGTATCGTCGCACGCTACCCGTCGTATTGATGTTTTACAACACACACCCTTACATCCACCACCATTATACCGTTTTGCTGAAAAAACAATGTAAGCATTTTATTTGACTAATTAATACATAATAAATGAACAAACTAGCATTGTGATCACCAAACATGCTTATTGTTGATGAAACAAATAATAGACCAGTGTTAGTAGCAAGGCTGGTTAGGCAAAAGGGTTGAAGGGTTTAGTTTTGCCTAACGCAGGTCGTGGGGTCCCCCCACGTTTGCAAGACGTGGAGAGAGGTTCACTAGTTTGATTTTGTTGTTTGCTCGGGATCCTCAACTAAAATGTGTTCAGTCTCGGATGTGGGGACAATAAGAATGTGTGTGTTGAATGTGATGGAGAGTGACTTGCATAGAACAAGTACTCAAGAGCAATGACCAGAGATTCGCCTAGAATCAGAGCTGATCCAGAATGTCTTTCACACTTAATGAAGTGTCATATATATAAAGAAGGTTATCTCCCAAAGAAGAAACCATTGACTAGTGAAGTATGTCTGCAGTGGGGGACTTACCATTTTGCGGGTTAAAGCATTTTGACCTGCGGATAAAAGATTGTATTCTGTGGACTTATCTCACTTTTGCGGCTAGGAAAGTTGGTGAAGCAATCAGAGATGTGACCATTTACTGTTCACGTATTGCTTTATCCTAGCTTCCGGGTTTTTAACCTTTGAACCTTTTAACCCTTTAAGCCTTAATATTTCTAAGTCATTTTATTTGGTCTTGTGCTACCCCGTTATGATATTCGTGTATGATGGAATTTTTTTAAGATAAGTTAGAACTTAGAACACTCTGTCTATCGATGTAGGCTTGTAAAGTGTGTCTAAGAGGCTAAGACAATAATGAATTAAAGAGCAATGAGCCAATTAGTAGCATGAAGTTAGATTTTTTTTTTTTTTGAAAGTTAAACTTTATTCAAAAACACCGGCCGGCCAGGCAAAAACAGGGCCGCACCAAACTCTACATCATATATATAAGGGGAAATTACACCAATCTTTCCACTCTAAGTTAACAATCTTCGAACGGCACTTTAACCATAAGAAACCTAAGGACCTAACCTCCCCAAAAATCTCATCGCTATTTCCTTTCCCATTAGAGAATCACTTGCCATTCATCGCTTTCCAAATGCACCAACAACCCACATAGATAAAGTTAGATGAACCCATATGATATAGAAGTTTTTGAACGGAAGTAGGTGGATGTATTAAAGAGAGATGAATTTAATGACTATAGGTAAAAAAAAAGGTATTGAAATGACTATGATGCAGTAAACTTAGATCAAGATATTTTAAATGTCAAAATTAGAGTTAATATGTTTAAAGTTTTTCATAGCGTACATAGATATATAAACACTAGTTCGACTATTTTATAAAAACAAGATAAAAATATAAGATTTATCTTAACTTTATATGTAATTTTACCATGCAAATTGTCCCTATAATATGAAAATGCAGAGATCCGCAAGCCTAGAAAAGAGGCAATAGTTTGTCATGTTTATCATGGTGGCATGCAATAGTTCAATGTACATTCATGTGATAGAATTGATTACAGGGATAGAACAAAAAAGGCACATGCTATGCTATGATGATCATATTCAAGATGCCCACAAATGCCAATGAAGCCACAGCAAAGTGGTGGAGGTGTGTGGGTTTTACCCCATAGGCTCAGGTTCGATCCTGGCTTGTGGTGGGTTTCCCACACTGGGGATTTCACCTGGGGGAGAACCCCAAACCTAGGTGGACGGGTTACATGTACAGGCATGGCCCGGGGTGTAAGCGGAGCTCCACCGCCATCACCAATAGCCGTTCAAAAAAAAAAAAAAAAAAAAAAAAAAAAAAAAAATGCCCACAAATGAGAGAACTATTATACTCTCTTTTTTTACTTTAAAGCTTTACAAAAATAAAAATAAAAATAAAAAATAAATATAAATCTTTTTCTATAATCAATAAAGTTGCGTGTGTCTATATCTTTTCCAATTTATAGAAAATATTGACAAAACATATTGAACAAAAGTAATAGGCAAGTGAATTTTATGATTACTTTTTTTACGGCGAGGTTAATTAACATAAATTATTTCTTGACGCAAATTTAATAAAGCTCAATTTTCGAAAAATGCATGACAATGAATGCAAACACTATATAATTTTTTTTAGGGTCCTAATAATCCCACATGGTAAATCTTATTCTCACATGGTGTATACGTGCCGTATAAGGTTATACGGCCGTATAGAATAAAATGAACTGACAAAGCAGTCTTTGTCAGTTTATTTTAAATGTATACGGGCCGTATAACCTTATACTGCCCGTATACACCATGTGATATAAGCTTTTAGGGTGGCCGTATATAATACTCGTATAATGTTATACGGCCCGTATACATTTGGTCGTATAACATTATACGGCTCGTATAATGTTATACGGCTCGTATACATTGGTCGTATAACATTATATTGCTTGTATACAAATTGTATACGGCTCGTATAATGTTATACTGGCCGTATACATGTAAAACAAAAAAAACATTCCATTGCATTTATTTTTGTGCAATAACATTCTATACGGCCGTATACATGTTATACGGCCCGTATACACCTAGGGATGTGAAAATAAGAAAATAGGGGGTGTGAAAATAAGAGGACCTTTTTTTTAATGGTAATGCTTGCTACTACTCATTAACTGATTAACTAAATAATCAAAATGAGAAAACTTTTTTTCAGTTTATTGTTAAAGAAATTTCGATTAGGGTTATTAGAATATAATATTAAGTGAAAGCTATAAAAGTTTTGAGGATAATTTTAGACCGTGGGGTATGGTGGGGCTTGGGTTGGGGTATTAGTTGACACGTGGCTTGGGGGGGCAGACATGGGGCGACCCACATTCAACACGGTATGGTGGGGCGTGGGTTTGGTGGGCTTCGTTGGGTTGGGCTGACCCGCTGGGCTTTTTGTTTTAAAACAACAAATTTAATTTTTTAAATATTTTTAAATAAAGAAAATTACATAAATAAAAATTCCTAACGTTTATATTTCTTTTTTATCTCTTCTCTCATCTCCAATACTAGTTGCAACTCGTCACCCTCTAGGTGATCAATGGGCTGGGATAGAAATTTCAAATCATCCCGTTTTTGTTTCTGGGCATCTCTAGCTTCTTTGCTCTTTCGCATTTCGGCCCATCGTTGGGTGGTTTAGTTTCGGGGACGATTTCGTTTTGTGAAAGGTCGATGGAGGTTGGTGAAAGGTTGATGGGCGATTGAGTAAACGGGGTAGGTATCGAATCATCGGTGTGTGGGAAGTTAGTAAACAAACGATTCCCAATATACGGTGCATAACGAGTTATTTTAAATGTATAGAAGAGTGTATGAAAAATGGACGAGGCATTGGATGATTGGGTGGTGGGCAAGGATTATTTTCTTGGAATGCAAACGGGTTGTTCGGGTCTTAAGCACGGTTATGAGGATGCATTTTTTCGTTTTGTAAAAGGAGAATTGAAGATGATTATAGAAGATGTGGTTGAATGTGGTAAAAAATGGAAGAAAAATGTGAGTTTTATAGTGAAAAATAATTTTTTTTAAAGATAGCCGTTGCCCAACGGTTAGTTTGGTTTGTCCAGTGAGAGCCCGCCATGTCAGCTTGGCCAGACCGCCCCACACCCGGCTTGAATCCCAAGCCCCAAGGGTCACGCCCTAACCCAAGCCCACCCGAGGTGGCTTGGGTGTTTTATCCCAACTCACGCCCCAACCCAAGCCCCATACCCCATATTCTTATAGTAGTATTTAGTTTTCTTTTCTTGCAAAGACTATGAAAAACATCTTATCCCTGCCACTTTACTGTTTATATTGTCAGACATGTATGATATACCGGACCCATTAACAATTTGACAACTGTTCCTCGGAGACTGAGTTACCCATATTCTTTGACCTTTTGACCATTGCCTCACTTTCTACTTCCTGAATTAGAAAAACAGAGAAATTTTGTTACTTCATATTAGATGGTGTGGTAATGAAGGTGCAAGGGGGCGTGTAGCGTCATGTGTTGTCCCGTACATAGAGAGGACATGGAGGGTATGGGCACAGCTTAAATGGGGTGCCAGGGGGCGGCCAACTCTCCGAACTTTTCGCTCAGTAATGAAGAGTATGTAGTTTTCGTATAGAAATTTTTTTGTATATACGTTTTCGACCCTGCGATTTTGTAGAAATTTTTAGGTCCGATAGCTTCCCCCGGGTCGGAAATCTCAAGAGAGTGTTCGGCATAGGAACCATAAACAACCCTGCATGATCGTACAATGCTCTAGTTATATTCAGTATGGACCGGGTATAAGACCACACAATGTGGGTAGGGCTGACAATAGATATATGTATAAGACACGATTAGAGTTGTTTACTGAAAAAGTACATAATGTGATTTTTTTACTTTTTTTAAATAAAAAAAATTATGATGTTAGGATCCATCATTTCTTTTTCTTGGTACAAAAAACATAAAACTGTGTTATAGACATGAGATATCAAGTAGTTAAACGATTTGTATTCATATTTAATACTTGTGTTATACACGTTGTCAGAGATCTGTTAAAACCAATAAGACACGATTTACCAGCCCTAGGTGTGGGTCATGAAGAGGAAGGGAAGCCCCTCTACGCCCTGTACACCACCCTGCATATGTCGTTTTCCGGCGTGCGTGTGTGTGTGTGAGGAGGAGACATTGGATGTGGAGGGTGTTGATTGGAAGATTGTTATTAGTTGAGTTTTTTTTATTACGATAAAACACCCTCTTCACCTTGTCCACCTATGATTTTTTTATTTTATTTTTTTGCCCTCTATCAGTGGCCAAGTTTGAGATTTCCTACCGGGAGGACAGAAGTCACCGGATCTAAAAATTTATATAAAATCGCGGGGTCGAAAACGTATATACCCAATAAAATGTATACGAAAACTAGATATTCTCCACTACTGAGTGAAAAGTTCGGGGGGTCGGCCTCCCCCTCCCACCCTACTTATGTTAACCGTTCCAAGCTAAAAACTTTTGAAAATACATATTATAAACAAAATTATATAAATCTCAAACCAGCCAATCCATCTTGATGCAATATTCAACAGTTTTTTTTTTTTTGAAGGGCCAACAAAAATTTTATTCAATCATAGGGCCAACAACGTGTTAGCCCACACCAATTACATTCACCAAAATACACCCAAACTACAAACATTTACTTGCTACATCAAAATTACTCCATTCCTCCCAAGTGATTCCTTTTAGGCTCGACCGATTCCCAATCCACAAAAAAAACTCAATTGTTTGATTTCTTCCGTCATACGCACCAAAAGTATTTCCTTCTTGTTGAAAATCAGGTTGTTTCTGCCCTGCCACAATACCCACAACGTCACTTGCATTATCGCATAAATTAACTTCCTCCATTTCATATTGCCTCGGACATGTTTGTGCCATACCAATATTCAACAGTTAAATCGATTATCAAGTTATGAATATTCTACTAAAACCTTTGTATGTGATTTATAGAAATGAAAATTTGGCCATTTTGTGAGATTTTATGTATATAGAGAGAGAGAGATTGTTGACCATTGACCAATCTTCTTGATGTGAGAGCTATTCCCTGTCCATAAGCATATGGCAAATTATGGCCATTTTTTGGGGCTTTTGTTACAAACGCCATTTATATCATGAATTTAATGGAAGATTCATTCATCAACATTTTAGAACAGTGAACACCATCCCTTTCTTCAACTTTATACAACATCTCCCATCATCACAGGTGACTCACCAGGTAACATTATGGGTTTTGGGCACGAATGTTTAATTGCCTTAAAAAGTTTATAGTTTTTAAGTAATAATTAAAAAGTAAAATAGCTCTTTTTTAACATATATTCTTTTTAATTAAAATAAGATGCTACTAACAAGGAGCTAGAGAAAAGATTACATTTAATTACATATAGAACTTAGTGTCATTTTCGTCCCTGTAGTTTGTCCAATTATATCAGTTCAGGCCAAGTTTCAAATTTGTACTATTTCCGTCACTGACATTCTTGAAACATGTCAGTTCTGTCCAAAAAACTAAAGTTGAGTCAACTAATTGGACAAATCACATGGACGAAAATGACAATTAACTCATGTTTTTTCGGATGAAACTGACATGTTTAAAAAATGTCAGGGATGCAAGTGTTACAAATTTGAAATTTGACTTGAACTGACATAATTATAAAAACTACAGAGACGGAAATGACAGTTAACTCTTACATATAAATCAAGTTACACCAAGGACAAATGTCTATAAAAGGGAATTCCATGCCATTTCGTCCAACACACGACTCAAACTGAAATATCACCTTCGTTAAAGTGTCCGAGTCCCCCAAAACACCCTTATAAGCCCAGTCAAGCATTGTCTCTTAGATTAATGCTATGGATTTTTCAGATTCGATTTTGTTTGACTTTTTAAGATCTAGTTAATTACCCGTAAGCTACATGTGTTTACGCCTTAGACACCAGTTGTGTCGCTTACATAACTGTAAATAGATATTGTTAAAGTGGGTCTGATGAATGTTTCCCATACGTGAACATGCTTATCATAAACTGCATATAAAACACAACTATTGTACGCATGTAAATAACCTAAGCATACTTAGTTGCATACACATGATGTTTGGGGGCCTTTATACGTGCCACCATGGCAGGACTTGTCGGTGCTACACCCGTGGTGTAGTGGGCATTGACTGTATCGTGATCTAAGTCACGGACCCATGCGTAGGTGCCAGAGACTACGTTGGGTTATGATGACATAAGTGGGTAGAAAGTCACAATAGTTTGGTGAAATAGCTTACCCCAAAGTTGTGATAGTCTGGTAGAACTAGATATCCCAGGTTAGTGTGGTCTAGTGAAAGTTTTGTAAAATCAAACTAGGTTTGGTTTGATTAGATGTTGTGTTTTATCTTTCCAAACTGTTGTGCAATACGTTTATTATTAATGAAATAAGCACTATCTTTATAAGATGATGTCAATTGTGTTATTAAGCATACATATCGGGTGAGATGTCACAATATAAGTATGGAATAAGATATTTTAATAATTTAATTTACAGATGTAATACCCTGAAAATGGGTTTGGTAATCAAACCATATTAATACTAAAAGACGGGTAAAGTACCGTTAGTGGTAAAATTAACCCGGAAAATATTAGGATTTATATAATTAAACCTAATATTTAATAAAAAGGGGAAAAGAATGCTTTTGAGAAAATAAAGTTTATAGAAGCCCGAGTTAACGGGACTTAAAATAAACTTAGTCATGAATTCCCCGAACCCACTAATTTAACTAGGAATGTTTAATCTAGTTAATAAGTGAAAATATTGTTAGATTTTAAGTGGGTTGTGGTCTACTTAGTAAACTAACCAAACAAGAGGGGCCAAAGGGGATAAACTTGAAAGTTTAATTATAAAAGAAAACTTAAAAACTAAAACACACATTTAGTGTGTGTTCAAGGTGTTCTGTTCGAACCCAGGAGCTTAAACCCTAGCTCCAACAAAATCGTTCAATTGAAAGGCCAAATGGAGTCTAAATTCACAACCGAATGTGAATTAACGATCACCCGAACAAGAGGATCATAAGGTTTGGAAAATCTTGATGATTCATGAATTTGTGAAATTTGGATAATCATCATAATCACGAATTATGAATGAATTATTGAAGCTATGATTGAATTAGTGATGTATACTTGCTTAGGAACCAAACCCTAAGTGAAAATTATGCATAAAATGCTATGATTTGATGAATTACCACACTAGGATAAGTGGGTATTAATCATAAGATGAATTTGATGATATAATTATGATTAGAATCCTTATACATGATTGTAATCAGGAAATACTTGAACAAATTGTGTGTTTAGGTATATAATCATACTTACTATGATATGATAAAAAATTATGATAGGTTCATGTTCAAGAATGTTTAATATCATTGTGTATTAATTCGGTGAATTATGATGACCAGAACTTGCTTAAAACGGTAACATAAAGATGATGCTTACCGGATAATTGAACAAGTAATTAAACGAGTAGTTAAGCTACTTCGTGTAATTAATTATGTTAATAGGCCGTTTGACTTTTTAAAGTCAAAATGACCTTTTATATGATCGAATGATAATTCCGACATAAAGATCGTACGATGGAATAGTCGTTAATGATTATGACTAGTCTAACCATCTTACAAATTTGAATGATAGTTTGACGCTTAACAAGCTAGTTGGAAGCTTGGGAATGAAGCGGGTCAAACAAATCAAGAATGAAGGAAAAGCATAATCTGGATGCTAGGTAAGTAAAGCTTACACTCTATTTATTTAATACCTATTGATTTTATAGGTTCTGAATAATATAAAGTCTTATTTGAATTCTGATGTTCCGACACGACATGTGCAGTTCGGAACAAAAGACACTAAAGATAAACCATGTTTAATGGTTAAAAAGAGCTAATACGGTTATTTAGTCATGAAAGGACTAATAAATAACGAGTTTTGAATAATTACCTTATAAGATAACTAATACAAATAATAAAGGTAAAACGGTAATTCAATCACTCGTTGACGATTACTGTTAGCTTGTGAAAGACACTTTATAGCGTAAGTTATAATGGGTCAAAAGAGTCAAAAAATGATTTATAAGGAAAATGACCGTACGGTGTAAACAGAAGCGAGTCATGTAGACGAGATAGTAATAACCATCATCTCGCCAATAAATTCGGTCACTTAGACTAAACGGGTCAAATGGTGAAAATATCACCATTTGACAATAACGACTAATGGTTTGTCGAGTTGTATGATTATAGGAATAAATATCGAATTGATATTTACACCGCTATTACTTAGCGGCTATTAAGGCAAGGTATCGAAACGGGTCAATATATTGATCCGAGCCAGGTATGTATAATAGGTCAATTCATCATTTAGAACTTGAGGTTCAATTAGGGCTGTAAACGAGTCGAGCCGAGTCGAGCCAGGGTGGGGTCGAGCTCAAGCTCGAAATTAATTCAAGCGGTTAAACTTGGCTTGAGCTTTACGTCGGAGTTAAACGAGCCTAAGAACGAGCCAACGAGCCGAGCCATGGGCCGAGCCGAGCTTCGCTCGAGCTGGGCTTGGTTACAAAATAAGCCCGCTTGGTTCACGTCATCTCAAATTGAGTTTTTTTAGCTTGTTTTTCTCGAGCTTTTTTCGAGCGAGCTACGAGCCGAGCTACGAGCCGCGAGCTTTATGAACAGCCCTAGGTTCAATGAGGGCTAAACAAGTTAAAAATGGACATTTGGTTATCTTTTAGGTAACCCGAATGATTTAAATTATAGTCATTGTGTTTTGAAAACAAATGATTATTTAAACAAGATCCTAGTTTAAAAAGTGGGATTTTGGGTCAATTACGACATTAAAAGTCTTTTGTCGTAAAGAAAGAATTTAAGTTGACCAAAACGCCCTCGTAAGCTAAATCAAGCAAACGAACCTTAAGGATTGTTTGAAAACAAGTTATATGATCAAGCAAATACTTTGAATAAGTATAAAAAGTGAAAGGGGTAAATCTTGGGTCAAATGACTTTATATGAGTCTTTGCCGTAAAATAGCAATCCGAGGGATAAAAATCGGAATATATAAATCACCACATTGAATCCACCACAAATATAGTTGTGGTGGGAGATCATTTGATAAAAAATGTGGACATATGAATTTAGAAACGAATGAAAGCGATTCGTGCTTAAAATATGCTTAAATACCCTTAGCGGGTCAAAATAAGCATATGAGCGAAAATGGGTTTAAGAAGGTATATGAACCTGTAATTAGAACCTAATATGATAAACATTATTGAATTTAATAGGTTCATGAGAAATAGGGGTCAAACAAACTTGTTTGTCTGATAAATACACGAACGGGTCAAAAAGTTAGTAAATATACTTTAAGCTGAAAGCTTAAAAGTCTCGGATTTTGTTAATCCGGATGTCGGATTTTAATTTCACATGATAGAAAATTTAATTACGATCACGTAGGAAGAAACGTGACGTAAATCGGATAAAAAATGATCGAGTTATGATCATTTTAGTCGAAAATTGGATTGCTGGATATGTACAGCAACAGAACCAAAACATGCGGTTAAAAACATACCCTCGTGTCACGCGACAGGGTGGATGAATCGTGGTCGCGGCCCGCGACGTGGCTAGCGTCACGCGACAGCATGTCTGAAATTTGGTTGCTGTGCATTGTTTTGGGTCTTAATAACTTGAAAAACACATTATAAAAGATTCATAACTAACTCATTTCATGTTTAAATGAAATGTAGGTTGCGTAAAGGTGCCGGTAGATGATCAAGCTCAATAAAGAACCGAACACAATCAAGATTCAAGCTTCCGCTACATGTTTCGTTGTCACTGTTAAATGGCAAATTTATACATGTTATGTTAAAATGTTTTAACGATCTCGTATTTTAAGTATATGTTTAAGCGCAACTACAATATCTTAATTAGATTTTATATAAAAATCGTATAAAATAGACTAAGGGTCTTACAAGTTGGTATTAGAGCTCCAGGTTAAGGAGTAAAGTGTTCGGTTCGAGACTTGATCGCAAAATCCGGTAAGTTATTCTGTATATTAACGGTCTAGCATATAAAGTGTTGAAAATAACACATAGGGTTATCGTGTAAAACACGTTACCCAAAGAAAGCGATAAAAGACCAGCATAGTTAAACGAATTACGTGTGTTAACACGTGTCGTAGAAAGCTTTGTATTATAGTACGGGCGCTTATAAATGTCAACGTTACTAACATTTGTAGACATTTTAAATTAAAGGATCCTTGCATCTGAAGATAACGAGAGTCTAAGGATCTATCGATACGATGAAGATATGGTCCGAAGTATGACAAGTAAGTCATATATGTTAAAGACATAAATCAGAAAATGATCTCGAATGAGAGATCGAACAACAAGGAGAGCTATAAAGGCAAGTATCTACAAGGTACACGTCTTAACTTATAGTATAAATAGTAATATGCAACAAACACATAGTGAATGATAGTTGCATATAGAATATGAAACTTGGAAAACCTGAATAGGTTACCTATCCAGGATGACATTTGTAAGGACCTGCAAAAATATCCCACAACACTCCGTAAGTGAAAACCCGGACCCCTAAAACCCTAATCCTTGTGAAAATCAAGAAATTCAATTTTATTGTTCTGTCGCGGGCCGCGTAAGACTTAAGTAAAGCTTACGTGGGGCGCGACAGCTTAATAAGTCTCCGGATAAGCTTTAGGCCACGTGTCAGACACGTGGCAGACCTAGGGTGTGACACGGCAGCCCTAGCCGTAGCTAGGGTGGCCCTCGCGGGCCGCGTAGATGTTCCTTCGAGTTTACGCGGGCCGCGTAAAACTCAAATTTCAGCTATAAAAGGGACGTTGCATGGCTTGTTTCTGTGTTCAAAAAATCAGGTCAAAAGACGTTCTATACTGGTCAATTTCGTATATTTAGGTGTTGAAACGTCACTACGGTAACATGGTAATAACTCGATCACTGCTACGATACAATGTCCGATCGATTGAAACCGATCCGATGGATGTTTAAGTGCTGCCCGAACTCGGGCTATACTTTGTCATTCGTCGTGAGGGTTTTGATTTCGTGAGCTGATCGTAAATGTTGTATTAAGTTACTAACCTAATTTTGTTGGCATTATTTAATTAGGTTACAAGGCTAAATCAGTAGGCAAAATGTAACACCCCGAAAACGGGTTTGGTAATCAAACCCCGTTAATACTAAAAGACGGGTAAAATACCATGAGTGGTAAAAATCAACCCGGTAAATGTTAGGACCTAAATAAATAAGCCTAATATTAATAAAAGAGAATAAAATATTTTGGAAGAAATAAAGTTTGTAAGAGGCCCGAGTTAACGGGACTTAAAATGAAACAGGTTATGACTACCCTGAACTCACTAAGTTAAACTAGGAAAGTTTAACCTAGTTAACAAGACAAAATATTGTTGAAAATAAGTAGGTTGTAGCCTACTTACTAATTAACAAAACTTGAGCGGCCAAAGGTGGGATAACCTAAAAGATTAATTATTAAAAACAAAAACAAAACACACACACACACCTAGTGTGTTCGTGAATGACCAGGAGAAGGGCTCCAAGGAGCCAAAACCCTAACTCAATCCAATTCATCAAATTGAAGGTTGATTTCAGTCCTAAATCAATGCATGAGCACGGATTAATGATCACCCGAGCTAGGGGATCATAAGGTATGTAAAAATTTGATGATTTGTGAAGTTGTAAAATTTGGGTAATCATCATAATCGTGAATTATGTATGGATTAGAGAGGCTATGGCTAAATTAGTGTTGTATAATTGCTTAGAAACAAAACCCTAAGGGAAAAGTTTACATAGGTTGCTATTATTTGAATAATTTTATGATTTGCTACACTTAGACAAGTGGGTTTTGATTATGTAGTGAAGATGATATACACATGTTTAAAATCATCATATTGGATAGTAGAAGCAAAGTACTTGAACAAGTTGTAAGATTGAGTGTATGCTCATACAAGAATTGAAAGGGGGGTTTTTAAATGTTATGATGAAATCGGTAATTTCATCCATGTAAATATATGTATGTAATTATGTTATACACTAGTTCATAAGAAGAACTTGATTAGATAGGGTGTTTGAATGAATGCTAGTGGTATAATGAAATGGGTCTCACTAATAGAGGGGAACCCTTAGTTCTTGTGAAAATGAATAAATAAGTAAGATTTAGTAATCACTTGAACTAGTTGAAGTATAGGAAATATATGGAACCGGGTTAAAAGATTTGTTAAACGATGGCTTAAAAGAACGCCTACCGGGTGATTAGAGAGATGCCAAAACTAGTTGATAAACTTGAATGTGCATTTTATATACTAATAGGCAATTGACTTTTAAAAGTTAAACCGACCATTAATAAGATCGAATGTTAATTTTGATAGAAAATACATAAGATGGAATAGTCATGATTGACAATGACTAAACTAACCTAACCATCTTATTAAATATGATGATAGTTTGACGCCTAACAAGCTAGGTGGAAACTTGTGGATGAAGCGGGTCAAACGGAGCAAGTACGGAAAGAAAAACGTGGCATGAATGCAAGGTAAGTAAAACTTACACCCACTTGTAGTATACGTGTTTACTTTATAGGCGATAAATACGACAAAGGATTAGGTTCGGATTTTGGGTTCCGACACGTAACGAAATGGGTCGAAACGAATGAAAACGTTTTAAACCATGATTAATGGCGAAAGAGGCAAAATGGTAAATTAGTCATGAATTGATTAAGAATTAAATGAGTCTTTCTTAAAGTTACCTTATAGCGTAACTAGTAATGGGAAAATGGGTAAAAATGGAAATTTAGTCAAGTATCGACTAAAGTAAATTAAAGTTCAAAGGACACCCATAGCGTAAGCCGAATGGGTTAAAAAGTATAAGAAATGATTTTAGGAGAAAAAGGGATTTAGTGAGAAAATCCGAAGTGGGTCGGATGTGTGAATGGTAATTAAAAACCATGTTTTGTTACATATGAAAATATTGGGTCATATAGGCCGAACGGGTCAAATGGTGGTGATAACACCATTTGACGAAATCAACTAATGTGGTTGTCAAGCCATGTGTTTACAGGAGCGAATAGTAATTTGGATAATTGCGCCACCATAGAATATCGGTAATAAAAGCAAGGTGTCGAAATGGGTCACTAGGTTGACTCGAGCCAGGTACGTATAAATACGATTGTGGTTAAACATACATTTTGGGGTCAAATAAGTAGCAAATGCCCTTCGTCGTAAATGAGGGGCTAAAGTTGACTAAAATGCCCTTGATGGGTAAATCGGGCAAACGACCTTTAAAGGTTGTTAGAAATAAGTGTTTTGATAGATTAAAATCCTTAGGATAAGTATAAAAAGGGATGATATGGGACCTTAGTGTCCAACGAGTTGAAACGAGTATTTTCCGTAAAATGACTAACCGAAGGGTTAAATTGGGATTATGGGTCCCTTATGTTAGATCCACCACAAAAATAGTTGTGGTGGAATATAAGTAGCAATTTAAATATGGGAACGCGAGGTGGGAAAATAGAAGAGCAGATTTGATGCTTTAATGCATAAAAATCTCCTAAACGGGTCAAAATGAATTACGCGCGTAACTTGGGTGTTTGCCGCGTAATTCACAAAAGTTATGAATCCAAGATAGAGATTTTGAGTTAAATACATTGGTTTATGATTTATGATTAACTAGAAACAAGTTTGGAGGTCTTATATACAAACGGGTCAAAATATTGATTTTGAATAATAAGTCGAATGCTTAAAGATTTAGAATTTTAATATTTTGAATGTTAAATTTTAACTCCATTAGATGGAGAATTAAATTACGAACGCGTAGGAAAAGAATCGCGTAAAACGGATCAATAACGAAGAAGTTATGGTCGTTTCCGTAAAAACTAGCATTGCTGAAAATGCAGGTCCCAGCTGCAGACCTGCTGGAAAAGCGTCTCCCCCGCGCCACGCGAGGGAGCAACAAACGATGAATAAAGTTTAATTAACTTAGACATAATTATTGTAACATCCGTGCTTGTAATCATTATGAACAGTTCTATTATTAATAAAACAATGTTATTTGATCCCAATGTTTGTTTGGTTGTGTTTTACATTTTTCATGTTTTAACTTTTATGTAATTTCAAACTCCATATCACTTTCTGGAGAGTTATACGCAAACTGATGCGTAAACGTAATCAGTTTAATGCGTCAAATACTCCGGAACATCAACATATACTCAACATACCTTAAATAACCTTTACATAACTTAGAAATAAGTTTTAAAGGCTTTGGTATGGCAAAAACAAGTTAATTCACTTACAGGGACTAAACTTGACAAACTGCGAAAGTATGGCAATTTGAACTGTAACGAACATTCCGGAACATGACCATAAGTTAAACATACCATAAATATCCTTTACATAGCTTAGAAATAGGCTTTGAGGGGTTCAGTATGCTAAAATAAACTTTTGGGTCATTCAGGGACATTGTTTTACATTACATTTCTGCTATGTATGTTGACTGACAGCATGCTAGCACATTGATTTACATGACTTTTCTGCTTTGTATGTTAACTTAGCATACTTAGTGCATTGTTTTCATATGACATGTCTACAACTGCTATAACATTTGGTTTGCACAAACGGGTCTTTATTACGTTCATTAACATTTGCTACGCCGCTCGGGAGTAAGTAGTGGTACCATAGGACTTGACAAATCCCATTCCTGACATCCCGGGTTTGTTTGGATGTAAGGAATGACTGAATCCGAATACAATTCTTTTGATAACCTTGACTGAAAGGGTTATCCGACTGTCTCAAGGCTTGAATGTATGCGTTAACTTACCACATAAATGTTTGTATCAATGTAACATGCATTACTTTGCAAAACATAACTTTTTGATATATTCAAAATACTTTGTTTTGTACAATTCTACATTTGGACTATGTGACAATACTTTACTTACAATACATAACATTTGATACACATTACTTGACTACTTTTGGACTTATAAACATTTGATATGGTTTATACAAGGACTTTTGACTATTGGTTTAAACATAGACTTTATACATTGGTGGTTTGTTTAAGTGACTTAAATGACGATATGTGAGTAATATGATACAAGCATGGTGGATACGCCGCTGGTACTTCCTATATATAAATGTTTGTATTATATTACATATCATAGCGTTATTTAAATCATTCATGTTAGGCTTATACATTTTATACAAGTAACATGTTTTCATAAGACTTTGGTTTACAATACAGTTTATTTTATACAACTCATTTTACATGGTTATTCATTTGACCATACATTATTCTCTTATTTATACACATCAACTGAACTTATTGTTTTTCAAGCGATTTACAAAACAAAACAAATCAAATTACAAGGTTCATGACTAAACATTTTCTCAAACATAAGTCATGAATCTTATTTTCACAAACCTATGTATCTCACAGGCATTTTTATGCTGACGTACCTATTTTCACATGTGTTTTCAGGAGCTTTTCCATAGGATCTTGATCAGGACACTAGGGCGGACCTATGCCTTAGAGACTAAAAACGATGATAGACTTTGTTTAATTATGTTATAAACTCTGTATTTCCTGTGTTAAGACAATGTAACTCATGTTTAATAAATAAAATACAACTTTGTTTGCCATGGATTTGAAACAATTAATTCTGTTACAACACTCCCCGATGTTTCCGCCACGTCTTGTATGTTATACGTGGTCGGGGTGTGACAGAAGAGTTGGTATCAGAGCCAATGGTTATAGGGAATTAGGTTATTAGTAATGCTTTGACCTAGACTATAACTTTTCTAGGACCCTAACACAAGTTATCTTGTGTTTAGATCTTAAAACATGTACATCACCTATCCTTAGGTGATTATCAAAACAAGAAACCAAATTTTCCGAAACGATTTTCGAAAAACAATCTTCTGTTTTTGAATGATTTATTACAAGGTTTTGAACCCTCTTTTGTAAGGTTTTGAACCCTTCCAGTTTAATTAAATTTTTGGCCTTGTGCCTTCAAATTTTCAAAATCTCGTCAACATTTTGGGTTTTAAATAATGTGAACACGTGCAAACTGGAAGAGTGAATGCCTGTATTCTGGGTTTTCTGTCTAGGCAAGCACTTCGTATACATCTCATCAGACGCGAGACCAGTTGTGCTTACCTGGGAATTCTTGGGATGAGTGTTCACTTATAGGCGAGCATGTCTTCGTGATACATTATTTTTGATCCATTTACTTTGATTAGTCACTGTGTGTCGTTTGTTTACTTTGTGATACGGACAAATGACCACCATCTTTGCTTTTGTTGATTTCGTTTCATCTCATTCTTTTCATCCAATCATCTCACTCGTTTCTTTTCATGTTTTCTCTTTTAGAATGCCTCCTCGACGCGAGAACCAGATAGCGACTGCCGAACTGGTAGAAATAATTGCGCAGCAGATGGCTGCTCAATTCCCAAATCTCTTTGCTCAATGGCAACAAGCCAACAACAACAACAATGCTCCATGCAAATACAAGGATTTTAACTCGGCTAAACCACTCAAGTTTAGTGGTTCTGAGGGAGCGACTGGGCTTCTTCAGTGGTTTGAGAGCATTGAGAATACTTTCCGCCACGTGCAGTGTCTTGACAATCGCAAAGTCGAGTTTGCTTCGAGCGTATTACCGAACGTTCACGAACGCAGTCGAACGAACGAGACCTGTGTTCATGTTCGTCCGCTAAGCTAACCGAACAAAATTTTTTATTCGTGTTCGTTCGTTAACCTAATCGAACGAACATAAACGAACTTCCCGCCGAACGGTTCACGAACTGTTCGCTGAACGTTCAGTTCGTTTACAGCCCTACGTATTTGGATAGATTCGTAATTGTCTTCATCGACGATATACTTATTTATTCCAAAAGCCAGGAGGAGCACTGTGAGCACCTACATGCACTTTTAACCCTGTTAAGAAAGGAAAAGCTTTATGCCAAATTATCGAAGTGTGAATTTTGGTTACAAGAGGTGCAATTTTTAGGACTCATGGTGAATCACGAAGCAATCATAAATTGGAAGGTCCCACAATCAGCTACTGAAGTTAGAAGTTTCCTAGGGTTAGCTGGATATTATAGGCGCTTCATACAAGATTTCTCTAAGATAGTTGTTCCGTTAACTAAGCTAACCTGTAAAACTGTTAAGTTTGAATGGGGACCTAAGCAAGAAGAGTCCTTTAGGATTTTGAAGCAAAGATTAACAAATGCCCCAATTCTCGCCTTGCCTGACGGAACTGAAGATTTTGAAGTCTTCTGCGATGCTTCTAAGTTGGGATTAGGATGTGTGCTAATGCAACGCAAAAAGGTAATTGCGTATGCATCAAGGCAGTTGAAGAAACATGAGGAAAATTATACGAATCATGACTTAGAATTAGGAGCAATAATTTTTGCCCTTAAAATTTGGAGACATTATCTGTACGGAAGTAAGTTTACTGTCTATATAGATCATAAAAGTTTAAGGTACATTTTTGGGCAAAAAGAATTAAACATGAGGCAAAGAAGATGGATGGAAATCCTAAGTGACTACGACTATGATATTCAATATCACGAAGGAAAGGCGAATGAAGTAGCAGATGCCTTAAGTCGTAAGTATCATGAAAAACAAAGACGAGTCCGTGCTCTTAGATTAAATCTTCAATTAGATTTAATGGAACAACTGAAGAACATTCAAGAAACAACAATCAAGGATGATGCTGAAGAAATGAAAGGAAGGATAAAGGAATTAGAGCAAGGGACTGATGGAATTTAGAGATTCCATAAGAAAAGGATTTGGGTACCTAAGTAAGGAAATTTAAGAAATAAAATTTTAGAAGAAGCCCATAAATCTAGATATACCATGCACCCTGTTAATAATAAGATGTACCAAGATTTAAGAAGTAACTTCTGGTGGATATGAATGAAAAAGGACATAGCTAGATATGTATCTAAGTGTCTAACTTGTTTGCAAGTTAAGGCAGAATACCAGAAACCTTCAGGTTTACTTCAACAATTAGAAATGCCTGTATGGAAATAGGAACTAATAACAATGGACTTTGTTAACAAGTTACCCAAGACCAGGAAAGGTAACGATGCAATCTGGGTGATTGTAGATCGATTAACCAAATCAGCTCATTTTCTGCTGATGAAGGAAACCTTTAGCATGGAAAGATTAGCAAGGTTATACGTAGACGAGATAGTATCCTTACATGGAGTCCCACTCTCCATAGAATCGGATAGAGATAGTCACTTCACTTCGCATTTCTGGACAAGTTTCCAAGAAGCAATGGGGACCCGACTGAATTTAAGTACTGCATACCATCCCCAAACAGACGGACAAAGTGAAAGGACGATCCAAACCCTGGAAGACATGCTCAGGGCATGTGTAATAGATTTTGGTGGAAACTTGGATGAACACCTACCCTTAATCGAATTCTTCTATAACAATAGTTATCATGCAAGCATCGAGGCTGCCCCATTCGAAGCACTGTATGGACGAAAGTGCCGAACTCCAGTTTGCTGGGCAGAAATAGGAGAAATTCAGTTATTAGGTCCCGAGATTGTACAGGATACCACCGATAAGATAACTCAAATCAAGGAAAGACTGAAAACGCAAGAAGAGTTATGAAGACAATCGACGTAAGCCATTAGAATTTCAAGTTGGAGATAAGGTACTCTTGAAAGTTTCTCCTTGGAAAGGGGTAGTTCGGTTCGGTAATAAGGGAAAGCTAAGTCCAAGGTTCATAGGACCATTCCCGGTGACCCAACGGATAGGACCAATTGCCTATCGCTTACAACTACTGATGTGTGCAAAACGCAACATATAAATTACATCAATTGTGGCATAAAACTAACCCTTTTTTAGTACTAATGTTGGAAAAGGTGTGCTTTTGTCTTCCTTTTGTATTTTCAGGATTAAATGAGCTCAAATTAACAAAAGAAGTAAAAAGACATCAAAATCTAACATAAATACAAGAAAAGGAACAAGACGTGACATGCCCGACCCCACGACAGCATCTTCCCAAGCAAAACAAGATAACAGAAGACTGAACACGCCCCGTGCTCAGCCAGCACGGGGGCGTGCCCAAGTGTCAGCAGAAAAGACAAAGTGGTAGAAGCTTCTATTGCCCACCACGGGGCCGTGCTCAGCGGACACGGGGCCGTGGTCAACTATAAGATTCGCACAATCCAGGCAAATCTTCATAGTACAAAGATTCTTCTGCACATGGGGTCGTGCTCAGCGGACACGGGGGCGTGGTCAACTAATAAGACAAGCTGCATTAAATGAAGAAAGAGAAGGATGTGGACACGGGGCCGTGCCCGAGCTTCTGTTCAGCCTATAAATAGGAGTGCTTGGCTCAAGCTCAAACCATCCCTTGGCACACCACCTCTCTCACACTTCACCCACCACCCACCACCACCATAACACCATCATCCACCACCATCATCCATTGTCCATCATAGAGTGTGTGAGTCGTCTTGGGATCCAAGATTGATCGTAAGAGTTCTTGACAATCAAGGCCATGTTTGCCTAAGTCTCTTACATCACTTGGTGAAGACGAGTGTCTAGTGTAATACTTTTTATTTCTAATCTTTTCGCACTTTTTACTTGGTTTTGTATTAATGACTTTAATAACTAGTTTCTTATGTTGAAGGTGATTCTTTCTTATCGTTTGTCCGTGGTGTCTTGACATTATTTTACTGTCTATATAAAATAAAAGATTTTCACCATTAATATCTCCACGGTCTATATGGAGGTATGTTGGCTACCTGGTCGGGGGTTAAGGGAACGGTTTGGTAAGAGTCTTGCCATTGTTCAGCGTTTAGAGGTCCTGCAATGGACCTGGGTCAAATTTAGTACGACCTCCTTCAATACTTAACGGTATTGGATGGCGGGGGTCCAAACTCTTTGATTCCCTCATAAGTTAACTACTATTAATACTATAACCCGACTATTTAGGACTGTATCGCTGCTGACTCAGACTACTTAGTCGAGGGTAACGTCACCTCCAAAAGAGGGGCCTACCATAATTTGCATTAATAACTTAATTAATTATCTTTCAATAATCCGACCCTTTAGGATTGTATCCTTGCTGACTCAAACTACTGGGTTGAGGGTAACGTCACCTTCAAAAGAGGGGCCTACTACAATAACTAAGATAATCTCTTAAATAAGTACAAAAGTGCGGAAATAATCAAAGGTTACACTATACACGAGTCGAAACCAAGTGATTCATCTTGTCTATCTGTTTTTCTTTTATTTTTATTTTCAGCATTTTTAGTTAGTTTTTATTTTTCTTAGTTTAAAACATTTTTCTAAACTTTTTGATTTGATTAGACGTTGAGGATAAACCGGTACTAAAAGCTCTTGTGTCCTTGGACGACCTCGGTATCTTACCAACACTATACTACGCTCACGATGGGTGCACTTGCCCATATGTGTGTTTAGTGTTAGTAAATATCGTGTTTTATAAATTTAAAACTTGACTAAAAAAGTGTTAAAGGGGCTTAAAATATACACCTAATATATATAACACTTCACACGCATCAAGTTTTTGGCGTCGTTGCCGGGGACACAAGGATTTTAAGAAAGTTAGGAATCAACAGCCTAATCGTTTTTCTTATTTTTCATTTTTTTTAGGATTTTTTCTTAATTTTCCAGCTTCTGCAGAACTCAGCACGGGTCGTGCCCGCTGAACACGCCCCGTGCCCAATCATTGGAACTGGCAATCCTGTTTTAAGTCAGACAGTAGCTGAACACGGGGCCGTGCCCACTCAACACGCCCCCGTGCCCAAGTTTCAGTTACTGAAAACAGAACCGTAAGATCCCGACGGTTGGTAATTTCTGACACAAACATGAGTGATACTGATACTTTTTACTTTCGGCACTCTTATGGTACAATGTGGTGTCAATTATGTGGTGGTAACCATAAGGAATTAGAATGTTATTTTCTAAATTATAAACCCCACTATATAGACCCATCGTTTCCTAGTATCCTTAAGAGGGGCGAAAGTAAAAATAATCCCTATCTCTCCCTTGAATGCTCCCAACCGGATTTTCTAGGAGAAATGCTTCTCGATGAATTATTTCAACTAGAAGATCTAATTATTGATTGGTTAAAAGAACTTAGGAAAGATTTCAATGATCTTTTCCAAGACGATAACCAAGAAGAAGGGCTGGAAACGCATTCAAACAACTTCGTTGTTTCCGACGATACTTCTAATTCTAGCGAGGACTTGAGCGATAGTCGTCCCTGTGTCGATTGTGCCGTGAAGGACTCCCCATCAACTTCGTTTGATGCATACATAGACCTGAGCGATTCGACATACACCTTCTTTAACGAGAGCCCGGAAAAGGGTTGGACTTGTCCACCTACATATAGCATAGGAATCACCCTCACCGACAATTAAGGTATCTTAGGCACTTTGGGGTTGTTCCATCCAGTAAGGAACCGCCCGATCCGGAAAAGTTCCTTAAAAATAGACACACTTCATAAAACAGCCTTCCGACACGGGGCCGTGCCCAGGTCAACACGCCCCCGTGTCCACCAAAAGAATCCCTTCTGACTTTTGTCAGAATACGGACAAAACGTGTCAGGATCTTGCCTGCACAGGGGCCGTGTCCAGCATGCTGTCGTTTTCTATAAATGCAGCCAAGAATCCTGCACATTTGGACCATCCAGGGACAGAGATTTGAAAGGATTTTCTAACATTCCATCTTAGGTATGTTCTAAAAGAAGGTCCTGACAAACATCTTGTCCTTTCCTCTTTTATCCATTACCTTCTTCTTCATCTTTCTTGCACCAACAACTCCATTAAAGCTTGATTTCAAGCTTTATTGTGATGTTTATTGAATTTTTGTTCAAGGAATCTTGTTAAAAATAAGTTACACAACATTGTTTTAAGTTATTTCTGCTAAAAAAAGCTTCATAAGTTAAGAAAATAATTTGAAACCCCAAGATTCCTTATTCTAAAAATCTGCAGAAAGTTGAACACGGGGCCGTGCTCATTGAGCACGGGGCCGTGTCCATGGTACTGTTTCATTAAAACGAACTATTTTTGGTTTGTTTTCGTAGAATGTCTAGCCAAAACAGTGGAACCTCTTCTGCGCACTCCAGAAACAGTCGAAGGGAAAGGAGGCCATCGATTGAAGCAACTCTCGTAAGATACGTAATGGCGCTACGCGAAGCTCTTGACGAGATGACTTCGGTAGAGGAGGTCCTCATTGACCGTATAAATTATCTTTCGGTGGGGTTGGAAAACAGTTTTCAAGAAATAAACCTCTTGCACCAGAGGTTAAACATTCTTGTAACACCTCCCATGGAACCAATCCTCCCTCAAGAAGATTGGAACCTAGCACTTGGAATCCACAATCCTACCGGTTGGGACGACATTCCGGCGGAACCACCTCTTGAAGAACTCCAAGATATCCCGGTGGAAGTTGCACCTCCTCAAACCAATGCTAATAAGCCCGCCTTTCTTCTCCCTAGGGAGATCGAAGAATGGCTCGCCGACGTATGAGGAACCCATACCCGGAAAGAGAAGTTGTCATAGCCACATTTAACCGAAAGATCTACCTTTTCGGAAATTTTGCTTATAAAATAAGGCTAGAACTTCTTGGTTTAGATTTCTTGTGTTTCTTTGACCTAACTATCTAGTGTTTAGGACTAATATGTAATTCTCTCTATGACTAATGAATGATGGTTTTAGTTAATTTGGTGTTTGGGTGGTGTTGAAATGAATAAAATACACTTGAGATGGCAAAGGATACAAGGGGAACTTGAACCAGCACCCCATGCAGGAAAACAGGACCATCCGACGAAATTCTTCGTTTACAGAAAGCTCGGCACGAGTCGTGTCCGCCCAACACGGCCCCGTGCTGCACAGTCTGCAAAAAAAGACCCAGTTCAGGTAACTGGACACGGGCCGTGTTCACTCAACACGCCCCCGTGTCCAGGCTTCTGTTTCTCTTGATTTAATTTTGTTACTGGCACTTGAACACGGGGCCGTGCCCGGACAACACGGGGCCGTGTTCAGCGCCCAGTAACACAAAATTTTTGCTTTTTCACACCTTTTACACATTCAATCAACCTAAAAACTTATTTTTGGGACACATTGAGGACAATGTGTAATTTAAGTGTGGGGGGATGCTAAAACCTTAAATCTTGCAAGTCCTAAATACAAGCCTTACACAAAACTCTATTGGAACCGCTAATCACCCCAATTTTTTTCAAAAATTTTCTTTTTTTACTTGTCTAGGTTTAACTTGGGAATTTCAAAATTCTAAAAAGGTTATATTTTTACGAATTTACAACCAATAGCGTCGTGATAAAAAGAACCAACATAAGAAAATTATGAAAAGGCATGGCAAACTTAGTTAAAATTTGATTATATATACTTGATCACATAAAAACCCATTCCCACAAAAGTGAGTTTTGAGCCTTTATTGAGCATACAATTACATATCATTAGACTAAATGCTCATTTTTCGTTTCTTGTGTGAATAGCCGCTTGGTTCTTACGATTCTAGAACTTGCCATGACGATACATTCCCGGTCCTTACCAACTTAAACCCGAGTAAGTAAATGATGGAGGCATTAGGACTAACCCTTTTTATTTCTACACCATTATTTTTCTTTTTTTTTACCACCTACCCAAAATCCCCCTAGTTAGCCCCTTTGAGCCTAAACCTTTTCATTTCATAACCCAAACCAAACACCCTTTTACCCACCAAAACCTTTTTCATTTTTAACCCGTTGTTTTAGTAACAAGTTCGGTTTTTCATATGACTTTTCAAAAAAAAAAAGTGTGTTGATGATGAAGCAAAAGAAAATAAATAAACAAGTTCATCAAAAATAACTTTGTTTGAATAATAGCTTCATCAAAATAAAAGTTACAAAAATAAAAAGTCTTACGAAAACCAACGCTTGTTACGCTTTTCGCCCTTTTTCTACTAACCACTAACCCAACCACCTACATTTAACCCAAGCCTAACCCTTCACCCACAAAGTCCTCTTGATATTTACAAAGGTATATAAGTTAAAAAGAAGGAGGATTGATTGTTTGGCAAGCCTATGGTAGGAGTAAGTTCCATGCTGCTCTCGAGTGATCCACAAAAATACATTTTCGGCCGAGTGTTGAGTGATCCCCGTGAGGTATGTGAACTTGTATATAAATAAAATTTTAAAGAAGCATGTTATGCCCTAATAAGTAATTTATCTTATGAAAAGTTTTAAATAAATCATGACGAATAGGATTGTAAATAAATAAAAATAAAACTAAATAAAGAATCTTGGAAATCCCGACACTCTATGACAAGCCCAAAAACCTTCTTCTCTACCCAGTCCATTTGGGAGTGTAATAGCCACATATTAAAGAGTTTTGCTTGAGGACAAGCAAAGATTCAAGTGTGGGGGTATTTGATATGTACAAAATGCAACATATAAATTACATCAATTGTGGCATAAAACTAACCCTTTTTTAGTACTAATGTTGGAAAAAGTGTGCTTTTGTCTTCCTTTTGTATTTTCAGGATTAAATGAGCTCAAATTAACAAAAGAAACAAAAAGACATCAAAATCTAACATAAATACAAGAAAAGGAACAAGATGTGACATGCCCGACCCCACGACAGTATCTTCCCAAGCAAAACAAGATAACAGAAGACTGAACACGGGGGCGTGCCCAAGTGTCAGCCAGCACGGGGGCGTGCCCAAGTGTCAGCAGAAAAGACAAAGTGGTAGAAGTTTCTATTGCCCACCACGGGGCCGTGCTCAGCGGACATGGGGCTGTGGTCAACTATAAGATTCGCACAATCCAGGCAAATCTTCATAGTACAAAGATTCTTCTACACACGGGGTCGTGCTCAGCGGACACGGGGGCGTGGTCAACTAATAAGACAAACTGCATTAAATGAAGAAAGAGAAGGATGTGGACACGGGGCCGTGCCCACTGGACACGGGGCCGTGCCCGAGCTTCTGTTCAGCCTATAAATAGGAGTGCTTGGCTCAAGCTCAAACCATCCCTTGGCACACCACCTCTCTCACACTTCACCCACCACCCACCACCCACCACCACCATAACACCATCATCCATTGTCCATTGTCCATCATAGAGTGTGTGAGTCGTCTCGGGATCCAAGATTGATCGTAAGAGTTCTTGACAATCAAGGCCATGTTTGCCTAAGTCTCTTACATCACTTGGTTAAGACGAGTGTCTAGTGTAATACTTTTTATTTCTAATCTTTTCGCACTTTTTACTTGGTTTTGTATTAATGACTTTAATAACTAGTTTCTTATGTTGAAGGTGATTCTTCCTTATCGTTTGTCCGTGGTGTCTTGACATTATTTTACTGTCTATATAAAATAAAAGATTTTCACCATTCATATCTCCACGGTCTATATGGAGGTATGTTGGCTACCTGGTCGGGGGTTAAGGGAACGGTTTGGTAAGAGTCTTGCCATTGTTCAGCATTTAGAGGTCCTGCAATGGACCTGGGTCAAATTTAGTAGGACCTCCTTCAATACTTAACGGTATTGGATGGCGGGGGTCCAAACTCTTTGATTCCCTCATAAGTTAACTACTATTAATACTATAACCCGACTATTTAGGACTGTATCCCTGCTGACTCAGACTACTTAGTCGAGAGTAACGTCACCTCCAAAAGAGGGGCCTACCATAATTTGCATTAATAACTTAATTAATTATCTTTCAATAATCCGACCCTTTAGGATTGTATCCTTGCTGACTCAAACTACTGGGTTGAGGGTAACGTCACCTTCAAAAGAGGGGCCTACTACAATAACTAAGATAATCTCTTAAATAAGTGCAAAAGTGCGGAAATAATCAAAGGTTACACTATACACGAGTCGGAACCAAGTGATTCATCTTGTCTATCTGTTTTTCTTTTATTTTTATTTTCAGCATTTTTAGTTAGTTTTTAGTTTTCTTAGTTTAAAACATTTTTCTAAACTTTTTGATTTGATTAGACGTTGAGGATAAACCGGTACTAAAAGCTCTTGTGTCCTTGGACGACCTCGGTATCTTACCAACACTATACTACGCTCACGATGGGTGCACTTGCCCATATGTGTGTTTAGTGTTAGTAAATATCGTGTTTTAAAAATTTAAAACTTGACTAAAAAGTGTTAAAGGGGCTTAAAATATACACCTAATATATATAACACTTCACACGCATCAACTACCAAAAGAACTAGCCGGGATACATGATGTGTTCCATGTATCCAATCTTAAGAAATGTTTATCTGACGAATCCCTGGTAGTACTTCTTCAAGACGTAGAAGTAAATGAAAAGTTGAAATTTGGAGAAAAACCTCTTCAAATAGAAGACAGAAAGGTCAAATTCCTCAAGCATAAGAGACTGGTGCTAGTCAAGGTAAAATGGGATTCAAAAAGAGGACCAGAGTATACCTGGGAACTAGAATCGGAAATGAAGCGGAAGTACCCTTACCTGTTCCAGTAAATCTCGAGGACGAGATTTTAAATAAGGTGGGGAGGTTGTAAGGACCTGCAAAAATGTCCCACAACACTCCGTAAGTGAAAACCCGGACCCCTAAAACCCAAATCCTTGTGAAAATCAAGAAATTCAATTTTATTGTTCTGTCGCGGGCCGCGTAAGACTTAAGTAAAGCTTACGCGGGGCGCGACAGCTTGGTAAGTCTCCGGATAAGCTTTAGGCCACGTGTCAGACACGTGGCAAACCTCGGGTGTGACACGGCAGCCCTAGCCGTAGCTAGGGTGGCCCTCGCGGGCCGCGTAGATGTTCCTTCGAGTTTACGCGGGCCGCGTAAAACTCAAATTTCAGCTATAAAAGGGACGTTGCATGGCTTTTTCTGTGTTTGAAAAATCAGTTCAAAAGACGTTCTATACTGCTCAATTTCGTATATTTAGGTGTTGAAACGCCGCTACGGTAACAGGGTAATAACTCGATCACTGCTACGATACAATGTCCGATCGATTGAAATAGATCCGATGGATGTTTAAGTGCTGCCCGAACTCGGGCTATACTTTGTCATTCATCGTGAGGGTTTTGATTTCGTGAGCTGATCGTAAATGTTGTATTAAGTTACTAACCTAGTTTCGTTGGCATTATTTAATTAGGTTAAAAGGCTAAATCAGTAGGCAAAATCTGTCCAGTAAACTTGCAATGTGAGTCATTCTCTTTTTCAAAAGTATTTTACAATACCTAAATGTTTTCCAGTTATAGTTTACAGAGATTAAGTCTTTGTTATCTTAAATTACTGGCAGTAAGTGGGGTATTGTGCACAATGACTACTGTTTTATCACTTTTAGGTGAAAGGACCTAAATAGTGATACACGTCACTTTTGGGTGAAAGGACCCAATAGTGATATGACCACAGTCATAGATCCGGTCGAGTGACAACTGAACCAACTAATTATAAGATAGGGGCAGGTGTAATCGCTCTTAATACTGTAATCTATAACAATGTGTCGTTTTATGCAAATTGAATGACTCACCAGTATTTCCCCGATGATAAATTTTTTTTAAACATGTTACAGGTGATTTACTGTGAAGAAGGAAAAGTGTCAAGTAGCACTACCAGCTTGGATAAAGTGGCTCAGTAAATAAATAAGCATGTTTTTTGTAAACAGGGGATTTCCTAGTGAAATTCCTTTATTGTAAATTACGGGGTTTATCCCGAGATTTGAAATAAAATAAATGGGTATTTTCAGTTTAATCGATCCTGTTAAAATTTCCGCTGCCAAATTAAATACAAATACCACGGGTTTTCTGTCCCGCAACATCCGAACCAGGAAACTGTGTCGGGGGCCGTGACAACGTTTACAAGAGAAATTCAGTAAAGATACGTATTATTCACAGTCGTGAATAATAAGACAATAACTGAATTTAGTTTAAATATAAACTTGGACGAAAGTAATCATCCAAGAAAGTATTCTCAATAAAGATTTAATTGAGAAAAGTAATGATCACATCAACGAATGTGATTGTATAAATGGTTATAAAAAGGAACATTGTATATGTTCAAAGATAAAACGGGTAAAACTAGAAATTGTTAATTGGCAATTAAATAAAGTTTTACCAATTGAAATAAATCGAGAGATTACTTACATGGGACGTGATGTAGTAATTATAATAAGGTCATGTGTACCATGTGTTAATCGCTTACTCCGGCCAAGTAAGTAGTGAACACATGATACCATGAGCTTATTATAATGAACACAATTATGTCCAATATGGTAAGGTCGAGACGAATGAAAAAGTTAAAAGAATCTGTGGGTCAAGAAATCTTATGGGCATACTAGTATAAATGGTTTTCGAGGGAACCATAAAAACGATGTATGGCGCGTATAGAAATAGATGACCCATGTAAATAGTGAAATAAGTCATAATGGACGAAAGAGCCATGGTTGACAAAAAGGGGCATGTAAAACCAAAAGATAAGTGACCCGCAAGGTCATAGAAACGAAGGTATTGCTCATATAAAAAGACGATTGAAGTCATTAACTTTGGTCGTAGTAAAGAAAGGATGGTGATGATAATCATCATTCAGAATTTATAAGACCTTCAAGCATGGTCACATAAAGAATAAAGGTTTGGTTAAATAAAGCGATGGTTTTCGCTAAGAAAACCGAACAAGTCAAAACGAAGTCTTAATGCATCCCTAAATGGTTGCATTAATGATGACTTTAGTAAATCACCCGGTTGATGGGTAGGGAATCAAACAAATGAGTAAACCGAGAGACGGGAACGCGGATTGAAAGTCAAAGGACTCGGATTATGAGTTATGACTATAAAATTTCGTAAATAGAAATTTTGAATAAATATGTTCCATTATTTAAGGTTAAATGGGTTAAATAAAGAATAAAATTGTTTATAAGTGATGGATTTCACATTAACAAGTCAAACGGATTGAATACGATATAATGCCGGATGGCATAAGTAATCGCAAGCCGGATAACGGTAGCGTTAAACGCAAAAGAATAATGAACCCGGTAATGGGACATAATTAAATACAAATATATGCAAACCAGATAACGGTGAGCATAAGACGAACCGACGTATAAATGACGTGAGAAGTCATAGAGTCGGGAGAATGATCCGAAATAAAACGATTGTAGTCACGAACTACAGTCAAGGTTAACGGATCTTAAACTTGAACCTAAATGATTTTGCAAACATAAACAGGGTGAAAGCCTAAATAATTAGCCCACGAGGCTAAGTGATAGAACCTAAGGGGTTAATTAGACAAAGCGAGGGAACTAGTTGAGAATCCTCGCGTAAAACAAAGACGATACAAAAAAAAATTCTTAACTGTCAATATCCTAGTATGGATAATTGACAAAAGTTAAAGAGAAAATGTTAAACTAAAGTACTTCAGTTTTAGTAAGAAATAACGCTTTTATAAACACGAATTCTGATAGGAATTTAAATAGTAAATAATAAAGATGCAGGTCTTGACAATGATAAGGGCAAGATGATACATTCGAAAAGAAATAGTTTCGATAATGAAAGGTTGAAATAAACCTAAACATGACGTGACACAATAGCGGTCAAGAAAAGTAATGTGAAGAAGAATCACATTATAACCCGAGCGATGGGTATAAAGTAACTGGACTAATAAGTCTAGTTAGTGAGACCGGTTAAGGTCAGCAACTCAAATCAAGAAATTCGGTTTGCTCGTAAGCGGTGGATTCCATATAACTGAACCAAATGAATAAATTTGAAAACAAAAGAGTTTATTGCTAAAAGTGAAAGATTTCACTAAAGACCTTTAAACGGGTCAAAATAACGGATTCATAAAGAATTCGATAGTATATGAAAGCGATGGATTTCGCTAAGTTAACTAAACTAGTAGAAATAACAAGATTACGTTATTTCAAGTTGCATTATGTCGTATAAGATACGTAGATGATTAGTAACCAAAAAGATATTACCATACTTTTCTGGTAATACTAACAATTGGTTAAAGTATGAGTAATGCTTAAAAGATTACTCAGATCAAATGCATTGAGTTTAAAACTCAATGAACTATGTAAGAAAGGTTTCGAGGACGAAACCTCTTTAAGGGGGATAGACTTGTAACACCCCGAAAATGGGTTTGGTAATGAAACCATATTAATACTAAAAGACGGGTAAAGTACCGTTAGTGGTAAAATTAACCCGGAAAATATTAGGATTTATATAACTAAACCTAATATTTAATAAAAAGGGGAAAAGAAAGCTTTTGAGAAAATAAAGTTTATAGAAGCCCGAGTTAACAGGACTTAAAATAAACTTAGTCATGAATTCCCCGAACCCACTAATTTAACTAGGAATGTTTAACCTAGTTAATAAGTGAAAATATTGTTAGAAATTAAGTGGGTTGTGGTCTACTTAGTAAACTAACCAAACAAGAGGGACCAAAGGGGATAAACTTGAAAGTTTAATTATAAAAGAAAACTTAAGAACTAAAACACACATTTAGTGTGTGTTCAAGGTGTTCTGTTTGAACACAGGAGAAGCCCCGGGAGCTTAAACCCTAGCTCCAACAAAATCGTTCAATTGAAAGGCCAAATGGAGTCTAAATTCACAACCGAACGTGAATTAACGATCACCTGAACAAGAGGATCATAAGGTTTGTAAAATCTTGATGATTCATGAAGTTGTGAAATTTGGATAATCATCATAATCGCGAATTATGAATGAATTATTGAAGCTATGATTGAATTAGTGATGTATACTTGCTTAGGAACCAAACCCTAAGTGAAAATTATGTATAAAATGCTATGATTTAATGAATTACCACATTAGGATAAGTGGGTATTAATCATAAGATGAATTTGATGATATAATTATGATTAGAATCCTTATACATGATTGTAATCAAGAAATACTTGAACAAATTGTGTGTTTAGGTATATAATCATACTTACTATGATATGAGTTTAGTATAATATGATAAAAAATTATGATAGGTTCATGTTCAAGAATGTTTAATATCATTGTGTATTAATTCGGTGAATTATGATGACCAGAACTTGCTTAAAATGGTAACATAAAGATGATGCTTACCGGATAATTGAACAAGTAATTAAACGAGTAGTTAAGCTACTTCGTGTAATTAATTATGTTAATAGGCAGTTTGACTTTTTAAAGTTAAAATCACCTTTTATATGATCGAATGATAATTCCGACATAAAGATCGTAGGATGGAATAGTCGTTAATAATTTTGACTAGTCTAACCATCTTACAAATTTGAATGATAGTTTGACGCTTAACAAGCTAGGTGGAAGCTTGGAAATGAAGCGGGTCAAACAAATCAAGAATGAAGGAAAAGCATAATCTGGATGCTAGGTAAGTAAAGCTTACACTCTATTTATTTAATACCTATTGATTTTATAGGTTCTGAATAATATAAAGTCTTGTTTGAATTCTGATGTTCCGACACGACATGTGCGGTTCGGAACAAAAGACACTAAATCTAAACCATGTTTAATGGTTAAAAAGAGATAATACGGTTATTTAGTCATGAAAGGACTAATAAATAACGAGTTTTGAATAATTACCTTATAAGGTAACTAATACAAATAATAAAGGTAAAACGGTAATTCAATCACTCGTTGACGATTACCGTTAGTTTGTGAAAGACACTTTATAGCGTAAGTTATAATGGGTCAAAAGAGTCAATAAATGATTTATAAGGAAAATGACCGTACGGTGTAAACCGCAGCGAGTCATGTAGACGAGATAGTAATAACCATCAACTCGCCAATAAATTCGGTCACTTAGACTAAACGGGTCAAAAGGTGAAAATATCACCCTTTGACAATAACGACTAATGGTTTGTCGAGTTGTATGATTATAGGAATAAATATCGAATGGATATTTACACCGCTATTACTTAGCGGCTATTAAGGCAAGGTATCGAAACGGGTCAATATATTGATCCGAGCCAGGTATGTATAATAGGTCAATTCATCATTTAGAACTTGAGGTTCAATAAGGGCTAAACAAGTTAAAAATGGACATTTGGTTATCTTTTAGGTAAACCGAATGATTTAAATTATAGTCATTGTGTTTTGAAAACAAAATGATTATTTAAACAAGATCCTAGTTTAAAAAGTGGGATTTTGGGTCAATTACGGCATTAAAAGTCTTTTGTCGTAAAGAAAGAATTTAAGTTGACCAAAACGCCCTCGTAAGCTAAATCGAGCAAACGAACCTTAAGGGTTGTTTGAAAACAAGTTATATGATCAAGCAGATACTTTGAATAAGTATAAAAAGTGAAAGGGGTAAATCTTGGGTCAAATGACTCTATATGAGTCTTTGCCGTAAAATAGCAATCCGAGGGATAAAGCTCGGAATATATAAATCACCACATTGAATCCACTACAAATATAGTTTTGGTGGGAGATCATTTGATAAGAAATGTGGACATATGAATTTAGAAACGAGTGAAAACGATTCGTGCTTAAAATATGCTTAAATACCCTTAACGGGTCAAAATAAGCATATGAGCGAAAATGGGTTTAAGAAGGTATATGAATCTGTAATTGGAACCTAATATGATAAACATTATTGAATTTAATAGGTTCATGAGAAATAGGGGTCAAACAAACTTGTATGTTTGATAAATACACGAACGGGTCAAAAAGTTAGTAAATATAATTTAAGCCGAAAGCTTAAAAGTCTCGGATTTTGTTAATCCGGATGTCGGATTTTAATTTCATATGATAGAAAATTTAATTACGATCATGTAGGAAGAAACGTGACGTAAATCGGATAAAAAATGATCGAGTTATGATCATTTTAGTCGAAAATTGGATTGCTGGATATGTACAGCAAAAGAACCAAAACTTGCTGTTAAAAACATACCCTCGCGTCACGCGACAGGGTGGATGAATCGTGGTCGCGGCCCGCGATGGGGCTAGCGTCACGCGACAGCAAGTCCGCGACGGGTTAGATGTCTGAAATTTGGTTGATGTGCATTGTTTTGGGTCTTAATAACTTGAAAAACACATTATAAAAGATTCATAACTAACTCATTTCATGTTTAAATGAAATGTAGGTTGCGTAAAGGTGCCGGTAGATGATCAAGCTCAATAATGACCCGAACACAATCAAGATTCAAGCTTCCGCTACATGTTTCGTCGTCACTGTTAAACGGAGAATTTATACATGTTATGTTAAAATATTTCAACAAACTCGTATTTTAAGTATATGTTTAAGCACAACTACAATATCTTAATTAGATTTTATATAAAAATCCCATAAAATAGACTAAGGGTCTTACAACAGAATGTATACTAACTAATGGGATTTCGCGTGCTTTTTGGCAAACTTTAGTTCAGTATGGGTTCAATTTGTTAAAGCATCGTTACGACATCAACACTTGCCAATAAAATATTGAAACTCGTTTTACATCAATGGGAAACCACGAAAAACCAATATCAATACCCGTAACAATGTTGTCCAACCGATATCGACATAGTTCGTCACATTACCAATGTCACACCCCGATATTTCCACATATTACCGGTGGGCCCGACGGGGAGTATCGTGACGTAGTTGATATCATCATTGTCAATACACACAATATAATGGCACAGTGGAAGGCTTGGTGAATAAACTATTACAAACCATAATGTCTGAGTGTCCGAATGAAAGATTATATGCAGACTGGATTGTAATAAGATCCACAGTCGGATCATACATAAATACAAGGAAACAAAATAACAGACTTCAGGCATCTTAGGGATTTGCAAGATCCTCTTATACGACACCTAATAGCTCCAGTCTATTTACGAGAGGTACCTGTCAATCAGTCTTTAGAAGATACGTCAGTTTACACTGGTAAATACAATTAACTGACTCTGTTGAAAACATTTATGAAAATTGATTTAAGTGCACATGGCACAAATCATTTATAACTTGGGACATTTATTTAAATATAATCTTGTATACAGATTTATATGTTGTCATACAATTGGGGCCGGTTGGAAGTCGGTCATGATTAACCGACTCACCACTTATAGAACCCACAAAGGAGTTATCCCCAACATGTGGGTTTATATTTTAGCATTTGCATCTGTCAGGTGTATGCCTACACCCCGTGCATAGGTCGTGGCCATTTTCAAATGAAATGAGCCGAGGATATCCAGGACACGGTCGAATTAACCCCCAATGTTTATGTTATCAAACAAGACAGATTAAAACGGGTTATGTAATTTATTAATCACAATCCGATTAAATGATTCCATACCCGACCAAGCGGTATTATTATTATACCGTATCCCAAGCCCGTATAAGGGAAAATAAGTTAAAAGTATTTACCTGAGCTAAACGTGAAAAGTAACCCAGCCGTAAAATCCTAAAGCTTTATGATGGTAGCTTCTACTGGATGCTACTAATATGTATTAGAAGGTTTAATAACCTATTAGGATGCTAACGGGTCTTTAATTAAGTCAAAGACTTAGACCGGCTAGCTAGGAAGAAATTTTACGGTTCTAAACGCTAGATTAAGTGGAGACCGGAATAGAATGTGTTTTAGACCCGAGAAGCTTGGATACTTGTATAATATGGGTAAACTAAACACATTCTGGAATTTGAGGATTTAATGATAAGGTTAAACCCGTTTCGGCTATTTTACGTAAACTAGTCACATAAACCGATCCGAACGCATAAATGCGTAACAGGCAACCAAATGAATTACATACAGGTCTTATTTGTTATTATGCTTAAAATATGTTAATACATCAGTATGATGTTAACATATATGCCCAAAAAGTATTTAAAACCATTTTAAGTCCCTGTAAGGGCATTTTGGTAATTTTAATGATTATAAAAGAGATTTTATAATAAACTGAGGTTCTGGTCTTTTTAAATCAGTAAAGATATTTAATTTATCTCATTGCATCAGTAAGATACTACATATATGTGAGGTTTACCATTTATGGTCAAACTATACCCCGAAAGGGCATTTTGGTCATTTCACATATGCTTTTAAGGACATTTTTGGAAACCTGAGTTTATAACTTATACTTACTGTAATAATATTGAAAATTTTTAAAAATTCAGTAGGTAACAAGTCTTAGATGTTAAGTATGGTTTTAAACCATACTATGCACCTAAATAGTGTAAAACTCGCTAATTGACGATAATCAAGATGTTTATGTAAATCTGAGATTTTGATAAGTTTTAAATGCTCAAAATAATTTATTTAATGTATAAAATCAGTAGAAAAAGGTTTGGCATTCAAATCATTTGTTAATCTCATTTTATGCCTAAAAAGGGTATTATCGTCATTAACCGATTTACACAAGAACTCTAAGTTTTAAACAGATTATAATCTGACCAAAAATCTTAAAATTCCTTAAAAATAATATCTTAACAGTAGATAATGAGTTTTGGTTCAAAATCCAAGTTTAGACATGACTTATGCAAGATATCGCAATTTAATTAACAAAAAGCTTCTAATTACGATATCGGGCATAACTCCTATTTGGGACCAAGAATTGATGTCAAATTTTCGGGACAAGCTTATATATCAGTAACAAAGGTTTTTGTCCTCTCACATTTCTAAAAATCTCATTTATGTGTCAAAAGGGCATTTACGGCATTTATAAGCATATTAACAAACTAGAGCATATAATTCAAACCAATAAGGACCAAGCAATATAACTCCAGGAGGTTACACTACTATATAATATGGTCCTAATGGAAACTTAAAACATGGAAGAATTAAGCTTAAACGGGTCAGAACTGAAAGTCAAAGCAAAAGTCAAGCTTTTGCGACTTTCGGTTATAAACTGACCTTAGACTGATAATTGTCGGGTTAGGCCTGATTAAACATGTTCTAATATTAATTACCAAGTCATTAAAATGTTAAAATATAATTTAGAACCTCTGTTTTATTAATTTAAATCATTTTTAAACTTTCTGTCCAGTTTGACTTTTTGTCAAACTAGTTTGACCCGACAATTAACTAGTCAAACGAAATAATTAGGAGGTGCCCTTTTAAGGGTTAATCACCTACCTTAATATGGTTCCATAACCACTTTCGTTTTGATCAGTGGCTGGACCAATTATAATTAAACCGAAAGTCAAAGCTAAATTACGATATGTTTGACTTTTCGGTAATTAAGCTAATTAAAAGGACTAAGCAGGGATTAAAACTCTTACTTAGGGTCATTTCTATCTTTTCTACACTTGGAAATCTTCTCCTAATGCTTGCTAACCCCAGAGATGTCCAGAACTCAAGTTTGGAGTGTTGAGAGTGAAGTATGTGAATGAGCATTTGAAAATGCTGAACTTAAAGGCCTATTTATAGTGAATTCAGGTTGCCCCAGATGATTACAGGTGTTAGAGGATGAAATCAAGTCTCTACAGGTGTATTGGTGGTATGTGAAAACCATTAGCAAGGCCCATGTTTCGAATTTATTTGTTTGGAGCTCAAGGAAAAGAACAAACCTGCACCTGGCCACAACAGACTGCCCAGATTAGGCCGTCGCGTCGCGCGATGGCATAGGGCATTGGTGGTGGCGTGGCGCCACCATATGAGCAACCTGATCAGCAAGTTTCAAAGTTTGCATTTTCACCCCCTGAACCTTTTAAAACGCAATATCTTTCATTTTAAGCTCATTTAACCCATTTAACTTTCATTTTCATGATCCAAGAGATATAACCAAACACCGTTAGGTCCGGTTTCGTTAAATGGTTTCCGAAAACACAAGTTTCGCCTCATTGACGTTTTAAACCCTAATTCTTGGGAATTTACGTAAACAACGCATAACGATCTCGAAACCTTGTGAAATTTATATCACATATTCTTGAGAGTATATTTGAATATTTCGAAGCCTCGGGTTTGTTAAAAGGTCATTCAGAGGTAAGAATTAACATGTTGACACATTTAACCCCTGTAGTTTAAAATCTTCCGATTATTTTCATGAACGGCTTCTTGTATCAAATTAATTACTCGTTTAAGAATATATTCTTCACGTATGGTCAATCAGAGGCACAAGTTTTGCATGTTGACACTTTTAGTCCCTTCGCATACATATTTTCACCGTTTGTCAACTTTAGTCCTTCAAACTCAATCTTTTACATATTTAGAGTTTAGGACACGTGTCTATACATAATTGGACACGTTTTTACGTGATGTTACAACCAAATATACTCTATTGCGAATACAACTCCGTTTTCAACTAATTTTATACAGATGCATCGTGAAACCATAAAAGCAAATCTGATACTAATATTGATGTTGTCTGAATGATATTAGTTTGACTTGTTTCGTAAATATAAAAAAAATCAACTAATTTCCTTGAAAAATAACTTGTTCGAGAAATGTTTAGAAAAACAATGAAAAGTTATAAGGCTACAAGGTGTGGTATGAAGCCCCTAGGGGCTTTATCACGTCACCTCAATGCCACCACGTCACACAGGGGCTTTAAAGCCCCTTCCTTTAACTTGCAGGGTGTAGTTTAATGCCCCTCTTTAAGCTATAGCGCCCCCTCTAACCAATCTCAGCCTTCATCCCCTATGTTCTGCTAGTTAACACAACGACGAGGACATGATGGCGCCCCCCTTTAATTCCTGCGGTATGGTCGATGGCGCCCAGGGGCGCTATGGTAGCTGAGGTGGTGGGGTGGCGTTAAGCCACACCCACCGGCCTAAGGGTGAAGGGGGTGCACCCCTCATGAGATGGGGGGAAGAAATTTTCACCCACCCAATTATAATGTGACATGTCAATTCTTCTTTCATACACCACTCTTGCCTAAAAAACAGATGGTTTCACCCAAACCATTTAAAAAAAAGTATTATTGGTTGAAAGATAGTGGGCCCCACCATTACCCCCTATCCCTCATCTTCCCCGCATGCGGCAACTCTTCCCCGCACACCCATCTTCACCGCGCGACAATCGGTGAAGGCGGCGCATTCACCTCGCGGCAAACTGCCTCCCCGCATCCCTCACCGCTTCGACCTCGTTCACCCTAAACTGATATATATATATATATATATATATATATATATATATATATATATATATATATACATATAGGTAGAGGATCCTGTACATTAATCCAGAAGTGTGATATGTAACACCATATAACACCATATCACACTATGTAACACTATATAACAAATATAACACTATATTTTGTCTGATAGCATGTCTATGATAGATGTATAGTGCTATATATTGTTATATAGTGTTATATGGTGTTATATGGTGTTACATAGTGATATACGGTGTTTATATGGTGTTATATAGTGTTATAATACATTTCTCACACTTCTGAATTAATCTACATTATCTCTATCCTATATATATATATATATATAGAGAGAGAGAGAGAGAGAGAGTTATTTAAATTAAAAGTATAATGAAATTTTTAACACAAAATTTAATAAAATACTAAAGTTAAACAAATGTTAATTTATTGCTAGAAATTAATCTCATAAAGTAAATAATAAAAGAACCTAACACATTACAGCTTGCTATTGTGATCCCCATTGGTCCAAGTGGGCCAATTAAATTAAACAATTGTAAACCCCTTGTAGGATGTATGTTATAAGAATCTAAAGATACCATCTTATTATTTAATGTCAAAAGAATGTATAAAAATACTTGTGTGAATGTGTGATGATAAACATTCATAATATTGTTCTACTAGTATTTATTAAAATACCCATTCAATGCGAATAACGCGAGGGTCCATTTCATCAATGCATAACATATTTTCTTAATTTTTTACACTTAAGAAATCTGAATACCATCAGGTGAAGTTTTTTAAGTTTTCTAATTTTTAACGTACCGCTTGTTATAATATGTTGTTATTTTGCTAGCCAAGCTGACCACGAAGCCCTCGATAGTGGCCCTGTACAGCGCCCGAGAATTGGTGTTGGGGGGCGTCGTCGTACCTTCATGGCATGGGACGCTACCTCATACTGGATGATCTAATAGTTAAAAAGATACAAGTGTTTTCTAAAATCATTTCTACACTATACATAATGCGTGTGTATGCATACACACACTTTGCGCCTGTCAAATTAGAAGTGGCGTAAGAAATGTGCAACAATTATCCAGGCCCTATATGAAGGTAAATTAAGATGCTTAAAATGAAAATGATAGCAGTTTTATAAGTATCTAAACGCTAAGTACGACTAAAAAAGATGAAAAACTATAATTGTTAAATTTTTATCTAACACATCAATTTCTAAATGTAAATAACTTTTATATATTCTATTATCCTTTTAAAATTGTACCATAAAAAAGTATTGTGGAATTATACCGCATCTTCACAAACTTTAGTATATTTAATTTTAATAAAACAGTTTTTTCAATTTCAATATATAACAACTCAGTATTATATATATAATTGAAAAGATTGTTAGCTACAGTGAAATTATCATGATATGTAGCCATGTAGGTGTAAACATAAACTATGTTGAATGTGATATCATCTCATTAATTAATACATGTTTTGTATGAAAAATATTAATTAATATTATGAGATCCGACTACAATTAATTCTTAAACAACTTTGGAAGTATTTAAGTGGTTGGAAATGTAATCACCTATTATTTTTTCTTCAAAGACAATTGAAAAAATCGTACGCTCAATCACATTAAGACCAAGCGTAGTGGGACGTTTTAAAAAAAAAAAAATTGTCCAATCACGCCCAAAAACGCCCCTTCACCGCCCCGTGGGTGTGATTGGGCGTTATCTTGCAAAAAAGCCCTTTGGCGTGATTTGAAAAACGTCGAATGGGGGGATTGTTGGCCAATCACATTTGAGCTTCCATTTGCTTGGCCAATAAGATTTTTAAATGTTTTTTTATTTTATTTTACTACAAAACATAATGCCCAATAATGACCCATCCCTACTACACCCATTTTAGAAAACGTCAAATAATGCCCTATTGCTGACTGGACTGCTACATGACACAAAACACCCAAAGGTGAATATTTCCTACTACACATGGTCTAATAAAAAGAACTGGCCCTACAACACTGGGAATCAATTCTAGTTAACTTTAATAAAAGACTACTTTCAATTTCAATAAATAACAACTCATATTCTAGTTAATTTTAATAAATAGTACTTTCAATTTCAATAAATAACAACTCATATGAAAATGTCACTATAGATTGTGCAACTATATACCACATCTTCACAAACACACGATGTTTTCTTTTTTGTAATTCTCAAAATGGACCCACCCTCTTTACACATTAATTAAATGTTAACGAGGAGTGCGTGGAGTGTTGTCATTGCATAAGCCATGATCATTAACCAAAAATACCAAACCAAGCAGGACGTTAGAAATGCCACTTTTCCACTTTATATAAACTCCCTCTCACTCTCTTCTTTCACACACATTTCAACCAACAAATTAGCCCACAATGGCTGCTTCTTCTTTCCTCCACCTCCTCCTCATTACCACCCTTATCTCCGCCGCCACCGCCCACCGTCCCCACCGTGGCGCCACCCACAACTACAAAGATGCCCTCACCAAATCCATCATGTTCTTTGAAGGCCAAAGGTCCGGTAAACTCCCCCCAAATCAAAGAATCACTTGGAGAAAAAACTCCGGCCTCTCTGACGGCGCCGCCATGAAAGTAAGCCCCCTCTTTTTTTTTCTTAAGTTGGGTGTTTTTTTTTTTTTTTTTAACGAAGTGGACAATGCAGGTGGATTTGGTAGGTGGGTACTATGATGCCGGTGACAACATTAAATTTGGGTTTCCAATGGCTTTTACAACCACAATGTTGTCATGGAGTGTGCTTGAATTTGGTGGGTTAATGAAAGGTGAGTTGGGGAATGCAAAAGAAGCCATACGTTGGGCTACTGATTATCTACTCAAAGCTACTGCACAACCGGATGTGATATATGTACAGGTACATTGTACAAACATAACATAAATATTGCACAACAATATGAAATATATGTATACAGAATCTTATTATGTGCATCTTCTGATTTTGTTAAGATTCTTTTGATTAAATAACAGGTGGGTGACGCAACAAAGGACCATGCTTGCTGGGAAAGACCTGAAGATATGGACACACCAAGAACAGTTTTGAAGATTGACAGAAATACCCCTGGTACTGAAGTAGCTGCTGAGACTGCTGCTGCTCTTGCTTCTGCTTCTTTGGTTTTTAGAAAGTCTGACCGCACTTACTCTAAGCTTTTACTCAAAAGAGCCATAAGGGTAAAACCGTAAATTGAACAAATACAGTGTTTGTTATATTACTCAGAGTAAATTATGATTTTAGCCCCTGTGATTATATCACTTTTACCCTTTAGCCTAAAAATAATTTTTTTAACATCTGAGCCTCCAACATCTTTTTTTTTTTTTTTCTAACCCTTTTGGCCCCTAACATTAACCCAACCTATTTACTTTTAGGGGACAAAATGGTTAGAAAAAAGACGTTGGAGGTTCAGATGTTAAAAGATTATTTTTTTGGCTAAAAGGGTGAAAGCGATATACCCACAGCCCACAAGGGCCAAAATCTTAATTTACTCTATTACTCGAGGGTAAATCTGGAATTTCAAGTTGCATTGATTTCAATTTTCATTTTTCACCACAGGTGTTTGAGTTTGCTGACAAGTATAGAGGGACTTACAGCAATGGGCTCAAAAGATTTGTGTGCCCATACTATTGTTCCTATTCTGGATACGAGGTAGTTAATAAGTTAATTAATAACAATGATTGTGACATTTTGGAATATTTGGATAATAATTTTTGTACCTTTGATTGAAAATGAAGGATGAATTGTTGTGGGGAGCAGCTTGGTTACATAAGGCCACAAGAAGCCCAAAATACTTAAATTACATCCAAAGAAATGGTCAAAGTTTAGGTGGTGGTGAGACTGATAATACCTTTGGGTGGGACAATAAGCATGCTGGTGCCAGAGTCCTTTTATCCAAGGTAAAATATTAAATAAAAAATCCTTTTCACTTTTATTAGTTTGTTTAGTTCCTAAATGATAAATTGGTGGTTTTTATTTTATATAATCATTTTTTATGTTGATAACTTATAGGCATTTTTAGTGCAAAAGCTTCAATCACTCCATGACTACAAAGGTCATGCTGATAACTTCATATGTTCACTAATTCCAGGAGCACCCTTTTCTCAATCTGAGTACACACCAGGTTAAAAACTTAAAATATCTAAACATAGATTTATGTGATATAAGATTTTTAGTAAACTAGAGGGACTAATTGTGTAACTTGTTAATTGTAGGAGGGCTTTTGTTCAAAATGGATGATAGTAATATGCAATATGTGACTTCTGCTTCCTTTTTACTAGTCACATATGCCAAATACTTGACACAAGCCAAAAAGGTTGTAAACTGTGGAGGATCAATTGTCACACCAAAACGACTTCGTTCCATTGCAAAAAAACAAGTGGACTACTTACTAGGGGACAATCCATTAAAAATGTCGTACATGGTTGGATACGGTTCGCGGTACCCACGTAGGATCCACCACCGAGGATCATCTCTACCGTCCATTTCCGCACATCCAGCGAAAATCCAATGTGGGGCGGGTTTCTCCATTATGCATTCCGAGATCCCTAACCCGAACATATTAATCGGGGCGGTTGTGGGTGGACCCGACGAGAAAGACCACTTTCCTGATGAACGGTCTGACTATTTCCAATCCGAACCGGCTACGTACATCAACGCGCCATTGGTTGGGGCATTGTCTTACTTGGCTCACTCGTTTGGTCAGCTTTAGTGAACCGTTGATGGTTATGGTGGCTATGAGGGTTAGTGGCAAACCAAAATTCCTCGAGCCCCGATTGATATAATATTAATATTGTTATTGTTATTAATTATTTACTAGGTTTATGCGAGTGTTTTTCTTTTTAATTTATTAGCACAGATCAATGCAAATGTAAGGTGCGTACAAGAACCGGCGTTATTAATGTAGCCGTATGAATTCGCATGAATGTTTTTTTGATAAGTTATTTTCGGGATTGTTTTTTCTTTTGGTTATTTATTGTTTGCTTTGAAAATGTCTAGGCAATATTCATTTATTTTGTGCTATTGTCGTTAATTATCTCTTACACAAACGTTTAGTTTTTTATTTTATTTTTTTTATTATTATGCAATGAACAATTTCATTTTTATTTTTTTTATTATTATACAATGAACAATTTCATTAAGTACAAAACAAATTTATTATACTACTCCCTCTGTTCCATTAAAAGTGTACTATTTTGAATTTTTAAAGTCTTTATTTATAAACTTTAATTATAATTTTTTTGTGTTATATAAAACTTGATGAAGATTAACCCGATAAAAACTCTTGTAAAGCACACTCAAATCATATAACTTTCATCAAGTATTATCTAACACAAACAAAATTATTTAAGGTCAAAGTTTATAAATAAAGACTTTGAAAATTTAAAATATGACACTTTTAATTGGACGGAGGTAGTATAAATTTGCAACATATATGTGCATTGAGGGTGGTATGTTGTGCATAATTTGTTGTACCCATAGCCACATTAACATATATGTGCATTCAGGGTGGTATGTTATTCTAGAGATATTGTATAATGATAATGAGATATATTATATATAGATTACGATGAACCAGTTAAACGGGAAAAAATAGATGTGGGTTCATTGTAACACGCGAGTCCTAGATCAACTTAGTTATTCTATTCTATGTTTTACGTTTCGGTTTAATTTCTTCGCATTAACACGCCGCAACTTTAGTGTTAGTGGTCGCTGGCAGTAGTGTGTCATTAGTGTTCGCCCCCGCCGCAACGCGGGGGTGCTTAATACTAGTTATTATTAAATCTATATTGTTTTATTAACTTTATTTAATTCTACCAGTAACATAAGTTATTGTTGAAAATCATTTATTTGCAGAAGTTTACGTATTCCTGTTTATTCTAAAAAAATTGTACTTTTTAGCATATGTATACATACAAATTTATAACTGTTGTTTGAAAAAAAAAATGAATGTTATAATTATAACGTATAGTCGTTCTCAAGTTTGTTATACATTATAATAGTGAACTTAAAAGACTCGATTACGACCCTCAATGAAAAATTCCCAGTTCCGCTAATGTGCCAGTTTATTGAGTTAAAAATATGTAAATTAAAAATGAATGGTTATATGTTTTTCTTTTGTTTGGCATTCCGTTTTAGAGATTCATTATACTTCTAATGTTTGTGAAGTTTTGTAATAGGTTGAATCTATATGTAAAACCACCTACAAAGGACCATCCTTTGCATACACGCCCATCCTACTCAGACCATCCGTAGTGAGGGGTTTTTGAGCGTTTTTTCCCCAAAAAAAACGCCCTCCACGTCCCATGACCGCCCCCTGATCGTTTTTTTACAAAAAAATGGTTTGGCGTTCCTTTTTCTACGCACTTGTTCATTCCTTTTAGCCAATGACTTCCCTGATAGGTTTTTTTGATGGTTTTTATTTAATTTCATTCTATTACACCCCTTTTAATATAATGCCACACAATACTCACATCCTCACTACACCCATTTTAGAAAAACGTCCCATAATGCCCCATTGCTGCCCATGGCTTTATAGCCTAGTGGCATCTTGGTGGTGGAATAAAGTTTGGAGACCAAAAGGTCCTGGGTTCGATTCGCACAAAGAGGGTTTTTCCCATATTTATTGGGTTTCCTCCTGAATTGGTGTATACACATTATGCCTAGTGGAGATGGATATGATCGGGTGGTTCCGCTGGTGGCATGATGATACTCTAGTGGTCTGTCAGTGTCGCAACCCCTGACCCCTGCCTCGGGAGGCGGGCGGCCGCGGCCTACTCAAAGATGGTGGTATCTGTATTTATCATTATTTAGCAGCGGAATTTTCACCAGGACCGTAGTTATGAAATATTTTATCAGAGTAAAACACCACACTTTTATATTAATAAACATAATGGGATAAAAACTCATGTTTTCATTACATACATGTTTATACGGATAAACCCTATTTTGTTGAATAAAACATCTTTATTTATTAGGTAACTTTTATAGCCACATTTTTCCAAGCTTTCAGTGCTCTCTAGCTGGCTTCTATTTTGGCTTTCACATTTTGTTACCTGAAACGCGTCAGTGGGAAATACTGGTGAGTGAATCACAATTTAATAAAGACAGGTTTTATCCTTGTACAGTATTGAGGGCAATCAGCAATTACATTTGTTTATTATTCTACCTTAATTACCACCCACGGTATTGTCGACCCGACTTATGGTCATGTTACTACTCACAGTGTAGTAACAAATTTTGTATACAAAACCCCAACATACCGACGATAACTGTAGAATTACAAATACCCAATCACTGTTTAATTATCATGTAAAACATTGAGGTTTTGTAAAACAGTTTACAAAAAAGGAGATTACTCACATTGCTAGTTTAGACTTTTCCTGGTTATAATCTATTAATTTAAACAATGCATACACGTTAGTATAATAACTCAATATTTACATTAGTAATACCCTCCCCGAGACATAACTCCAACGACTACGTCGGGCAGAACCCCGACAGCTGTTACGGAGCACTAGATCAATCGGGCAGCGTATCTAATACGTAGTCGGGGTGTATAGTGCTTACACTACAGAAAATTGAGAGAGAAAGTTGTTTGTGGTGCGAATTGTGAACTGTGGCCGATCGAAGGTATTTATAGGGCTGAATTCTGAGTCTGTCGCGCCACGCGTAAGCCGAAGACTTAGCCTTCGCGGCCCGCGACGTAGGGAATCTAGGTTTTAGCCTTGTCTGGTCAACAACCTAGACTCGACACGAAGCTGCCACGTGGCAGCACCAGGTGAGGCAGCGTAGCCTAGTTGTCGCGCCCCACGTAACCCGAAGACAAGGTCGTCGCGGCCCCCCGAGCGACCTTCTGATTTTGTTTTTATTTTTATTTTAATTATATAAAGGTATTTAGGGTTAAATATCGTATACGGGACGTGTTTTAGACATTTAGGGATATTATAAATATATTAGGGGTGACGAAAAATAATTTAGGAGGGTTGTTATATCCTCCCCACCTTAATTTAGATCTCGTCCTCAAGGTCTACCGGAATAGGTGTGGATATTTCTTTTGCATTTCTGATTCAAGCTCCGAAGTGTACTCTGGTCCTCTCTTGGAATCTCACTTCACTTTGATTAGAACTAATCTTTTGTGCATGAGATTCTTGACTTTCATGTCTTCAATTTGTAGAGGCTTTTCTACAAACTTAAGCTTTTCATTTACCTCTATGTCCTTACGAGGTACTACTAGTGATTCATCATGAAATACATCATGTATTCCTGCCACTTCCTCTGGTAGTTGCAGCTGACAAACTACAGGTCTTATTCTTCTAATAATCTCAAATGGTCCAACATACCTGGGGCTTAGCTTTCCTCTTTTGATGAATCTGACAACTTGTAACAACTCTAAATTAAACCGATACCATCGAATTAATTTCGACACCCTAATATATTTTAAAATACCCCAATATGTCCAAAAATACACCCCATACGCGAAAACGGACCCCGAATACCCTAAATATTATTAAAAATAATTAAAAATTAATTGGGTTTGTCGCGGGCCGCGTAAACCTCTTAAGGGTCTTACGCGGGCCGCTAGAGATCAAGAATGTGGCGCAGCCTGGTGATGACACGTGTCATCATCGTGGCAGGTCTAGTCGATGACCCGGATCAGCTACATCGTTGACCATAGTTGACGCGGGTCGCGTAGCCCTTGTCTAAACTTTACGCGGGCCACGTAAAAGTCAAAGTGAAGCACTATATAAGAATGCATCGGGCCTTCAGTCAATTTCGTTCAAAACTTTCTTTCTTTCTCTTAATATTACATAGTATACACTATACTCGGGTATTATACCCCCCCTAAATAGCGAAGTTCTACTCCATTGTAAGTATGATAACCCCTGAATACGTATTAGATACTCTGCCCGATTGATCTAGGGTTCCGTAACGGCTGTCATGGTTCTGGCCGACGTAGTCGTTGGAATGCCGTCTCGGGGAGGGTATTACTAATGTTAAAATGGGTTATTATACTAACACATGTGCATTTGTGTAAATTATAGATAATTCTCAGGAAACCCTAAAGGATAATCTAAGACAACAATGTGAGTTGATCCGCTTTTTGTAAACCTTTTGTTAACTGTTTTTACGAAACCTCATACAATTAAATGTATATTAAGCAGTTATTGAGTATTTGTAAGAATACAATTATCATGAGTATGTTGGGGTTCTGTATACAAAATTTGTTACCCAGGGTGAAGGAGTAACATTTCCACAAGTCGGGTCTGACAGTACCATGGATGTTAATTGATATAACTTGGAAACAAATGTAATTACGAGATCGCCCTCAATACTGTACAATGGTTTTTATTTAAACTTGATTAAACTGGGATTCACTCACCAGTATTTCCCACTGACAAATGTTTTTAAAACGCGTTTCAGGTAACAAATTGTGAAAGCCAAATAGAAGCCAGCTGGACAGCACTGAAGGCTTGGAAAAGTGGCAATAAAGTTACCTAAAATAAAATAGATGTTTTTATTACATAAAATAGGATTTATTCCTATAAAAATGTGTGTACTGAAAAATTTGGGTTTTATCCCATGTGTTTAATATTATGAAAATGTGGTATTTTACTCTGATCAAATATTTCATAACTACGGTCCTGATGAAAATTTCCGCTGCCAAAATTAGACAATACGTGATACCACCGAAATTGGCTCGCGGCCGCCCGTTCCTGGGGATTTGGGATCGGGGGTTGCGACAGAAGGTGGTATCAAAGCAAAGCCACTGATTCAGCCACAGAAGTGTTCTGCTGACATCAAAATTCAATCTGCTAGGAAATAAATTACGGGAATACGTGCATAATTGTATTTCTTGTTATGTGTTATTTGACTATTAGTTATTTTACAGTATGAGCAACCAAGGACCATCTAACGCGTATCGTCAATTGTCTGGTTCGCCTAGAAGCGAAGGTGCCTCTTCTCAGCCTGCCCTCTCGGGGTACTCTGCTGATACAGAAGAAGGAATATTCGTATTTAAGGCTCAATCTGAAGAGCCATTTCCTCAGAAAAAGAGGGGATGGTTCAGTCAAGGGGCACATGAGCGTAGGAAGCGTATGAAAAAGTTGCAAGATCAGAGAGCCTTAGCAGCAGCCAAAAGAGAAACCGATGCCTATGCCCAGGACATGAATAATATGGGTATAGCCAATATCCACATCTTAGCAACCACTGCAGCTGACCCTAACCTGGAACAAATGAGAGCACCCCAACCACAACCACCAATTCCTGACCAACCAATGGAAATAGAAAACCACGAAAATCAAGTAGAAATGCATGACTTCAATCCGGAAGAAATACCTAGGGTTCCTGCACCAAATCCCTTAGACCCAAATTACGACCCCTGGTGGGATGGCAATAGGGACTATGTGCAACGTTACCCGATACATGAAGACATGCCCATGCCAAACATAGGAGCCTACCCAGGTTTGGATCCTTTAGATCCCTATTACCACGATGTATTCATTAGGGAGATTTTAGAAAATCCTTACCAATTCCAGGCACTACACCTCCGTACCAGGAACCCGCACCCCAGATTCCAAACCCAGTCCTAGAACATGCACCCCCAATGAGTGCATAAAACGTACAAGAACTTAGGACATTTGGTGAGGAAATTTTAGAGAGTAGTGAAAGAATGCGACAGGTGGGACTCAATAGGGCTGTAAACGAACCGAACGTTCAGCGAACAGTTCGTGAACCGTTCGGCGGGAAGTTCGTTTATGTTCGTTCGTTTAATAAACGAACGAACATGAACAATAAATTTCGTTCGATTAGTTAAATGAACGAACATGAACAGAGGTCTCGTTCGTTCGATTGTGTTCGTGAACGTTCGGTAAGGTGTTCGTGAACGTGTTCGTGAACATTCGTTGATTTGCGTTCGTTTATGTTCGTATGTTTGTGTTTTAATTGAAGATCTTTGTACTTTCTTATATTTTATTTGTACTTTTCATATTATTAAACTTTTATTTATTTTATTTCCCTAACAATTAAACTAGGAAACCCACTTTCACCTTGTTTATGCATCATTTCCTTTTCATTTCTCATTATTTACATCTACGAATACAATCGACCTCCGTTCCACAATATGGGATTCAAGTTCGAGTGCTACTCTCTGGGCCATCTATCTTTATCCTTCGTCGCATTCACCAAATTTATTTGTGTTCGTTTGTGTTCGTGAACCGTTCGCGAACACGCTCATTTCCTTAATGAACGAACACGAACATAAAATCTCGTTCGGTAAGTGTTCATGAACCGTTCGGTAAGTGTTCATGAACCGTTCGTGAACACATTTATTTCCTTAACGAACGAACACGAACAAGGCCTTGTTCGTGTTCGTTCGGTTCGTTTACAGCCCTAGGTGGGAGAGCGACTCGTCTGGAAGTACGACGAGCGCAATATGGATTTTTGGATTAATCCATATCCATGAATGTGAGGATGGAAACGGTAGTAATAATAATACTAATAATAATAAAATAATATGATATGTGTGTATGTGTAGAAAAAAAACTACGGATGCCTATTATTAGTAGTGTAACTTTAAATTTCCGTCGGTATTGTAATTTTAATTTCAGTACTGGTGTGTAATAGATGCATAGTATATGAATAGAGTAAAGTCGCAATGATCGACGCTTTTGACCAAAAATGCGTGACATGTGATTTGCTATATTAAATATTATTTGTGATATTAATACATGGTAAATGTTTAAAATTCAGATGGCCGACTAAGGAAATCTAGGAAATCTGAATAATGATAACCAGAGTAACATTAACTTGGTTAATGAGAATTCAAGCATCAATAACAATGGAAACCAAGTGGATAATAGTGCTATCCAACACATAGTGACACAATGAATTATAGATGCAATGCCATTTATTATTCAAACGGTTCAAGAAGCGAATAATAAAAGTAAACATAGCAGTAAGCGACCAACTGAACCTGAACACAGCGTAAACAATGGACCCGTACTTCAAATGCCCATTCCCAAAAGGAAGAAGAACCATGCCTTATGGTTGTTCTTATAAAGAATTCTGGTCCTGCAAACCAATAGAATTCTCGGGCAATGAAGGACCCATTGCAACTCTACGCTGGATAGAAAAGACTGAGGCTGTTTTAAAAATAAGCAAGTGTGTTGAAGAAGATAAGATAATGTTTGTTTCTAATATGTTTAAGAACTCAGCCTTAGAATGGTGGAACACTGTCCTCCAGTCTAGAGGAAGTGATAGGATTTATAATATGGAATGGGGGGAATTTAAAAATATGGTAGAAAGGAAATTCTGCCCTCCCAATTAAAAGAAACAAATAGCGAATAAGTTTCTGAACCTAAGGATGACCGGGGTAGATAGTAAGTGTTATACTACCACATTCTTTGAATATGCTAGAATAGTACCAACCATTACATCACCTGAACCGGTATTAATCTCCCGTTATATCTGGGGATTAATTGGAGAGATTAGGCATGTAGTCAAGGCAACTAGACCCCAAACTATAGAAGTAGCTGTAGAACTAGCAAATACCTTGACAGATGAATTAATCCGTACTAGAGAAGAAGACCAGAGGAGAAACTTAACCCAAAGACTTACTCAGGAATTTCGTTTTGGAAATTTCAATCGTTGGAATATAGGTTCTATCTCTGCACCATAATGCAAAGTTTGTAAGAAGAAGCATTCGGGAAAATGCTTCGCTCACTGCAACTTCTGTAAGTTACCAGGACACAAGGAAGAAGATTGTAGGAGAAAATCCAGTAATGGACTATGCTTCAATTGTGGAAAAAAAGGTCACATCAAGCCGAACTGTCCGAAATTGGCTCCAGCTGCGAATAACAAGAACGCTAAAAATGCTAGAGCATTTGTTCTGACTGCAAATGAAGCCAAAATGATTCCGGATGTCATAGCCGGTACGTTTTTAGTTAATGATGTTTTTGCTAAAGTATTATTCGACTCTGGTGCAAACCAAAGTTTTATTAATACTTCATTTTGCAAACTCCTTAATCAACCATTAACTAAACTTCCACAAGAATGTCTAGTCGAGACAGCAAATGGAGAAACGGTTAGGATTTCTGAAATCTTGCAAGGAGCAAGAATTAAATTTTTAAACCAAAAGTATATTGCAAATCTTTACCCAATGAATCTGGTAGGATTTGATATCGTATTAGGAATGGATTGGTTAATAGCCAATAAAGCTAATATTTTATGTGATCAAAAGTCAATTCAAATAAATTCACCAAAAGGTGAAAAGATCACAATTAAAGGAGATAAACCATCTAGATCCACAAAATTCATCTCTGTGATGAAAACTGCAAGTTCTATAAGAAAAGGGTCTATAGTGTATTTGATTTCTATAATCACTAACACTAAAGGAAAAGAACTAAAAGATATTCCAGTAGTATCTCAGTTCTCAGATGTATTCCCAGAAGAATTACCAGGACTACCGCCAGACAGAGAAGTCGAATTCAGAATCCATCTACTACCCGGAACAGCACCAATTGCCAAAGCACCCTACCGTTTGGCACCCGCCGAAATGCAGGAACTAAAGAAACAATTAGACGAATTATTGGAGAAGGGATTCATACAGCCAAGTTCGTCGTCGTGGGGAGCACCGATTTTATTCGTTAAAAAGAAGGACGGATCAATGCGTATGTGCATTGACTACCGTGAATTAAACAAGGTCACGATTAAGAACCGGTATCCATTACCAAGAATCGATGATCTGTTCGATCAACTACAAGGAGCTCGATTTTTCTCTAAAATCGATTTAAGGTCAGGATATCATCAATTAAAGGTACTGGAAGAGGACATTCCTAAGACCGCCTTCAGAACGAGGTATGGCCATTATGAATTTACTGTCATGCCATTTGGTTTAACCAATGCCACAGCCGCATTTATGGACATGATGAACCGAATATGTAAGCCATATTTGGATAAATTCATAATTTTCTTTATAGATGATATTCTCATCTATTCTAAAAGTAAGGAAGATCATGCAAAGCATTTGCACGCACTTTTAAGTCTATTAAGAAAGGAAAAGCTTTATGCTAAGTTTTCTAAGTGCGAGTTTTGGTTAGAACAGGTACAGTTTCTTGGACACTTAGTCAATCATGAAGGAATTCATGTGGATCCAACAAAGATCGAAGCGATTACCAAAGGGAAAACCCCTGAGTCACCAACCGAGGTTAGAAGTTTCTTAGGATTGGCCGGTTATTATAGAAGATTTATTCGAGATTTTTCTAGAATAGCCATTCCTTTAACTAAGTTAACCTGTAAATCCATTAAGTTTGAATGGGGAACAAAGCAAGAAGAAGCTTTTAGAATTCTTAAGCATAGATTAACCCATACACCCATATTAGCGTTACCAGAAGGAACTGAAGATTTTGTAGTCTATTGTGATGCTTCTAAGTTAGGTTATGGATGTGTGTTGATGCAATGCCAAAAGGTTATAGCTTACTCATCTAGACAACTTAAGAATCATGAAGAGAATTATTCAACCCATGATCTAGAATTAGGAGCTATAATTTTTGCCCTTAAAATTTTGAGACATTACCTTTATGGTAGTAAGTTTACCATATTCACAGATCATAAAAGTTTAAGATATGTTTTTGGGCAAAAAGAATTGAATATGAGACAAAGACGCTGGATGGAGATGCTTAGTGATTATGATTGTAATATCCAGTATCATGAAGGAAAAGCAAATGTAGTGGTAGATGCTTTAAGCCGAAAGTATCACGAAAAGCCAAAAAGGGTACGTTCTCTTAAATTAAATCTGCAAGTAGATTTAAATGATCAGATAAGAGAAGCACAAGAATTAGTAATCAAGGAGGATACTGAAAAATTAAAAGGTATGCTAAAGGAATTAGCACAAGGAACAGATGGAATTTGGAGATTACATGAAAAGAGAATGTGGATACCAAAATTAGGGAACCTACGTCATCATATATTAGAAGAAGCCCATAAGTCTAAGTATACGATGCATCCAGGAAGTGATAAAATGTACCAAGATTTAAGAATTTCTGGTGGATAGGAATGAAAAAGGACATAGCAACCTATCTTTCTAAATGTTTAACTTGTTCACAAGTTAAAGCTAAACATCAGAAACCCTCAGGTTTATTACAACAGTTAGAAATGCCAGTGTGGAAATGGGAATTGATAACAATGGATATTGTTACTAAATTACCCAAAACAAGAAAAGGCAATGACACAATCTGGGTGATTGTAGATAGACTAACCAAGTCAGCTCATTTTCTACCAATGAAAGAAACTTTCAGTATGGAACAGTTAGCTAAATTATATGTAAATGAAATAGTTTCTTTACATGGAATACCTTTATCAATTGTTTCTGATAGAGATAGCCGTTTTACCTCTCATTTTTGGTCAAGTTTCCAAAAAGCAATGGGAACCAAGTTAAATCTAAGCACCGCTTATCATCCTTAAACGGACGGATAAAGCGAAAGGACAATTCAGACGATGGAAGACATGCTTAGAGCTTGTGTAATTGATTTCAGAGGTAATTGGGACGATCACTTACCTTTAGTAGAACTTTCTTATAATAATAGTTATCACACAAGTATCAATACTGCACCATTCGAAGCACTTTATGGACGAAAGTGCCGAACCCCGGTCTGTTGGGCAGAAATTGGGGAAAAGCAACTATCTGGACCTGAGATAGTGCAAGAAACAACCGACAAGATTATTCAAGTCAAGGAACGACTGAAAGCAGCACGTGATCGACAGAAGAGCTATGCCGATAACCGACGCAAACCGTTGGAATTTCAAGTAGGAGATAAAGTATTGTTAAAAGTCTCTCCTTGGAAAGGAGTAGTAAGATTCATCAAACGAGGAAAGCTAAGTCCCAGGTATGTTGGACCTTTTGAGATTATTAGGAGAATAGGACCTGTAGCCTATCAGCTACAACTGCCAGAGGAAATGGCAGGAGTACATGATGTGTTTCATGTATCTAATCTCAAGAAATGCTTAGCCGATGAATCACTGATGGTACCTCTTAAGGATATAGAAGTAAATGAACAAATCAAGTTTGTAGAAAGGCCTCTACAGATTGAAGACAGAAAAGTCAAAAACCTTAAGCACAAGAGATTAGTTTTAGTCAAAGTGAAGTGGGACTCCAAAAGAGGACCTGAGTATACATGGGAGCTTGAATCAGAATTGCAACGAAAATATCCACATTTGTTCTAGTAGACCTCGAGGACGAGCTCTAAAACAAGGTGGGGAGGATGTAACAACTCTAAATTAAACCGACACACTCGAATTAATGTTGACACCCTAATATATTTTAAAATACCCCAATATGTCCAAAAATACACCCCATACGCGAAAACGGACCCCGAATACCCTAAATATTATTAAAAATAATTAAAAATTAATATTTTGGGTTTGTTGCTGGCCGCGTAAACCTATTAAGGGTCTTACGCGGGCCACTAGAGATCAAGAATTTGGCGCAGCCCAGTGATGACACGTGTCATCATCGTGGCAGGTCTAGTCGATGACCCGGATCAGCTACATCGTTGATCATAGTTGACGCGGGCCGCGTAGCCCTTGTCTAAACTTTACGCGGGCCGCGTAAAAGTCAAAGTGAAGCACTATATAAGAATGTATCGGGCCTTCAGTCGATTTCGTTCAAAACTTTCTTTCTTTCTCTCAATATTACATAGTATACACTATACTCGGGTATTATACCCCCCTATATAGTGAAGTTCTGCTCCGTTGTAAGTATCATAACCCCTGGATACGTATTAGATACTTTGCCCGATTGATGTAGGGTTTCGTAACGGCTGTCGTGGTTCTGCCCGACGTAGTCGTTGGAATGCCGTCTCGGGGAGGGTATTACTAATGTTAAAATGGGTTATTATACTAACACATGTGCATTTGTGTAAATTATAGATAATTCTCAGGAAACCCTAAAGGATAATCTAAGACAGCAATGTGAGTTGATCCGTTTTTTGTAAACCTTTTGTTAACTGTTTTTACAAAACCTCATACAATTAAATGTATAGCAGTTATTGAGTATTTGTAAGAATACAATTATCATGAGTATGTTGGGGTTTTGTATACAAAATTTGTTACCAGCTGGTCAAGGAGTAACATTTCCACAAGTCGGGTCTGACAGTACCATGGATGTTAATTGATATAACTTGGAAACAAATGTAATTACGAGATCGCCCTCAATACTGTACAATGGTTTTTATTTAAACTTGAATAAACTGGGATTCACTCACCAGTATTTTCCACTGACAAATGTTTTTAAAACGCATTTCAGGTAACAAATTGTGAAAGCCAAATAGAAGCCAGCTGGACAACACTGAAGGCTTGGAAAAGTGGCAATAAAGTTACCTAAAATAAAATAGATGTTTTTATTACATAAAATATGATTTATTCCTATAAAAATGTATGTACTGCAAAATTTGGGTTTTATCCCATGTGCTTAATATTATGAAAATGTGGTATTTTACTCTGATCAAATATTTCCTAACTACGGTCCTGATGAAAATTTCCGCTGCCAAAATTAGACAATACGCGATACCACCGAAACTGGCTTGCGGCCGCCCGTTCCTGGGGATTTGGGATCGGGGGTTGCGACACAACTCCCTTCCAAGGAGAGACTTTTAACAATACATTGTCACCTACTTGAAATTCCAACGGTTTGCGCCTGTTATCAGCATAACTCTTTTGTCGATCGCGTGCTGCTTTCAGTCTTTCCTTGAATCGAATGATCTTGTCTGTGGTTTCTTGCACTATCTCAGGTCCAGACAGTTGCTTTTCTCCAATCTCTGCCCAACAGACTGGAGTTTGGCACTTTCGTCCATAAAGTGCTTCGAATGGTGCAGCATTGATACTACTATGATAGCTGTTATTGTAAGAAAATTCTATTAATGGTAAATGATCGTCCCAATTTCCTCCGAAATCAATTACACAAGCTCTAAGCATATCTTCCATTGTCTGAATTGTCTTTTCGCTTTATCCGTCCGTTTGTGGATGATAAGCTGTGCTTAGATTTAGCTTGGTTCCCATTGCTTTTTGGAAAATTGTCCAAAAATGAGAAGTAAAACGGCTATCTCTATCCGAAACAATAGATAAAGGAATACCGTGTAATGAAACTATTTCATTTACATATAATTTGGCTAACTGTTCCATATCGAATGTTTCCTTCATTGGTAGGAAATGAGCAGACTTGGTTAACCTATCTACAATTACCTTTTCGTGTTTTGGGTAATTTGGTAACAAAGTCCATTGTTCTCAATTCCCATTTCCATACTGGTATTTCCAATTGTTGCAACAAACCTGAGGGTTTCTGATGTTCAGCTTTGACCTGTGAACATGTTAGACACTTAGCAACATAAGTTGCTATATCCTTTTTCATTCCTATCCACCAGAAATTCTTTCTTAAGTCTTGATACATCTTATCACTTCCAGGATGTATCGTATATTTAGACTTATGGGTTTCGTCTAATATTCGGTGGCGTAGGTTTCCTAATTTAGGTATCCACATCTTTTTCTTATGGAATCTCCAAATTCCATCCGTCCCTTGTTCTAATTCCTTAATCATTCCTTTTAATTTTTCAGTATCATCCTTGATTACTGATTCTTGTACTTCTCTAATCTATTCATTTAAATCTATCTGTAGATTTAATTTAAGAGAACGAACCCTTTTTGGCTTTTCATGATACTTTCGACTTAAAGCATCGGCTACTACATTGGCCTTTCCTTCATGATACTAGATATTACAATCATAATCGCTAAGAAATTCCATCCAGCGTCTCTGTCTCATATTCAGCTCTTTTTGCCCAAAAATGTACCTTAAACTCTTATGATCAGTGAAGACAACAAATTATTTCCATATAAATAGTGCTCCAAATCTTAAGGGCAAAAATTATAGCTCCTAACTCTAAATCATGTGTTGTATAATTTTCTTCATGATTCTTAAGTTGTCTAGAAGCGTATGCTATAACCTTTTGGCGTTGCATAAATACACATCCATAACCTAACTTAGAAGCGTCACAATAGACTTCGAAGTCTTCAGTTCCTTCTGGTAATGCTAGTATGGGTGCGTTGGTTAATCTTTGCTTAAGAATTCTAAAGGCTTCCTCTTGTTTTGATCCCCATTCAAACTTAACAGATTTACAGGTTAGCTTAGTCAAAGGAATGACTATTCTAGAAAAATCTCGAGTAAACCTTCTATAATAACTGGCCAATCCTAGAAAACTTCTAACCTCTGTTGGTGACTCAGGGGCTTTCCATTTAGTAATTGCCTCAATCTTTGTGGAATCTACATGAATTCCTTCGTGGTTGACTAAATGTCCAAGAAACTTCACTTCTTTTAACCAAAATTCACATTTCAAAAATTTAGCATAGAGCTTTTCTTTTCTCAGTAAGTTTAAAAGTGTATGCAGATGCGCTGCATGTTCCTCTTGACTCTTAGAGTAAATTAGAATATCATCTATAAAGACAATTATTAATTTATCCAAATATGGCTTACATATTCGGTTCATCATGTCCATAAATGCGGCTGGGGCATTGGTTAAACCAAATGGCATGACAGTAAACTCATAATGACCATACCTTGTTCTGAAAGCGGTCTTAGGAATGTCCTCTTCCTGTACTTTTAATTGATGATATCCTGAGCGTAAATCGATCTTTGAGAAAAATCGAGCTCCTTGCAATTGATCAAATAGATCATCGATTCTCGGTAATGGGTATTGATTTTTAATCGTGACCTTATTCAATTCACGGTAATCAATGCATATACGCATTGATCCGTCTTTCTTTTTGACAAACAAGATCGGTGCTCCCCATGGCGATGAGCTTGGCTATATGAATCCCTTCTCCAACAGTTCATCTAACTGTTTCTTTAATTCTTGCATTTCTGCAGGTGCCAAACGGTAAGGTGCTTTGGCGATCGGTGCTGTTCCTGGTAGCAAATGAATTCTGAATTCAACTTCCCTGTCCGGCGGTAGACCTGGTAATTCTTCTGGGAATACATATGAAAATTTAGACACTACAGGGATATATTTTAATTCTTTTCCTTTAGTGTTAATGATTATGGAAATCATATACACTATTGACCCTTTTCTTGCATACCTTTTGGTGAATTTACTTGTATTGACTTTTGATCACATAGAATACTGGCTTTATTGGCTACTAACCAATCCATTCCTAACACAATGTCAAATACTACCAGATCATTGGGTAAAGATTTGCAATAAACTTTTGATTTAAAATTTCTATTCTTGCTCCCTGTAAGATTTCAGAAATCTTAATGGTTTCTCCATTTGCTGTTTCTACCAGACACTCTTGTTGAAGTTTAGTTAATGGTTGGTTGAGAATTTTGCAAAATGAAGTATTAATAAAACTTTGGTTCACACCAGAGTCAAATAATACTTTAGCAAAAACATCTTTAACTAAAAACGTACCGGCGATCACGTCCGGGATCATCTTTGCTTCTTCTGTAGTCAGAACAAATGCCCTAGCATTCTTAGTAGTCTTGTTGTTCATGGCTAGAGCTAGTTTCGGACAATTTGGCTTGATATGTCCTTTTTCTCCACAGTTGAAGCATACCCCATTACTAGGTTTCTTCCTTCAATCTTCCTCCTTGTGTCCTGGTATCTTGCAGTAGTTGCAGTAGGTGGAGCATCTTCCAGAATGCTTCTTCTTACAGGCTTTGCAGTAAGGTGCAGAGGTAGAACCTATATTTTTCCCACGGTTGGAATTACCGTAGCGAAATTCCTGGGTAAGCCTTTGAGCTAGGTTCCTCCTCTGGTTTTCTTCTTGTGTACGTACCAGTTCATCAGTCAAGGTGTTTGCTAGTTTGACAGCTTCTTCTATGGTTGGTGGTCTAGCTGCCTTGACTACATGCCTCATTTCACAAATTTATCCCCAGATGTAACGGGAGATTAACACTGGTTCTGGTGATGCTAGGGTTGGCACTATTCTAGCATATTCAAAGAATGTAGTAGTGTAACCCTTGCTGTCTACTCTAGTCATTCTAAGGTTTAAGAATTTATTAGCTATCTGCTCCTTTTCATTAGGAGGACAAAATTTTCTTTCCACCATATTCTTAAACTCAATTCATTCCATATTATAAACCCTATCGCTTCCCCTAGTATGGAGGATAGTGTTCCACCATTCTAGAGCTGCATTCTTAAATATGTTGGAAGCAAACATTATCTTATCTTCTTCTGCGCACTTGCTTATTTTTAAGACTGCTTCAGTCTTTTCTAACCAGCGTAGAGCTACAATGGCTCCTTCATTGCCCAATAATTCCATTGGTTTACAGGACCAGAATTCTTTATAAGAACAACCATAAGACATGGTTCTTCTTCTTTTTGGAATGGGCACTTGAAGTATTGGTCCATTGTTTACGCTGTGATCAGGTTCAGTATGTGTTCGCTTACTTCCGCTATTACTGTTATTATTATCCGCTTCTCTAACATGTTGGATAATATATGGCAAAACATCTCTAATTCATTGGGTTACTATGTGTCGAATGGCACTGTTATTTATCTGGTTTTCATTATTTTGGTTTTCCTTATTTGCGTTGACGGTCATCTGGATTTTAAACATTTACCAAGTATTAATATCACGAAATAATATTAAATGCGAATAATCACATAACAACACATTGATCCAAAATCGTCGTCATTGCGACCTTTGCTCTATTTTATATTATGCATCTCTATCTATTACAAACCATAACTGGAAATGAAATTACAATACTAGTATGCATCAATAACTATAGGGTTATCTATCCTAGTTTGGAAAAACGTTTTTTTTTAACATACACACATATATATTTATATATTATTATTATTATTATTATTATTATTATTATTATTATTATTACTATCACTACTGATAGGGGTTCATCCAGTATTGCATATTGCGCTCGTCATATTTCCAGACGAGTCTTTCCCCTATCTATCTCATCCTCTCACTTCCTTCTAAGATTTTACACCAAAGGTGCGGAGTTCCTGTAGGTTCTCAGTACTCATGGGTGGGGCTGGGGCTGGTATCGGGTCAGGAAACTGGGGCATGGGTTCTTCCTGAGGGTACGGGTTCTCTAGAATCTCCCTGATATATTGGTCATTATCATAATAGGGGTCTAGAGGGTCAAGGTCTAGGTAGGGTTCTACTAGATCTTGCATGGGCTCCTCTATTGGGATTGGGTAGCATTGCTGGTAATCCCTGTGGTCGTCAAACCACGGGTCATAGTCTGGGGGATGCGGTGCTTGTATTCTAGGGATTTCAGCTGGGTCTAGGTCAGGTAGTGGGTTTTGGTCAGCTGGGTCAATCTCAACTTCCATAGATTGTGTCGAGAACAACTGTAGTGGTTGTGGTGCTATGAGTTGTTCTAGATTAGGGTCTGCAGCTGTGGTTGCTAGTATGTGGAAGTTTTCCAGTCTCCTATTGATTATATCCTGTGTTTGAACGTTCATTTCCCTATTCGCGGCTGCTAAAGCTCGCTGCTGCTGAAGTTTTCTAATCCTCTTTCTACGCTCATGAGCTCCTATGCCGAACCATCATCTCTTCTTGGGAGGGAATGGCTCTTCAGATTGTGCTTTGAACACGAAAATTCCTTCTTCGGTATCAGCCGAATACCCCGAGGGGGTAGACTGCGAAGAGGTTCCTTCGTTCCTAGGAGAGTTGGATAGTTGACGGTAAGCGTCCGAAGGTCCTTGATCACTCAAACTGTTAACTAATAAATTGTCAAATAACACAAACTAATAATCTACACGTATGCACATAGTTTCATTGATTATTTCCTAACAAAATTCATAATTTCAATGTCACCAGAACACCTATTTGGCTGAAATCAGTGGCTAAGCTCTGATACCACATTCTGTCGCAACCCCCGACCCTTGCCTCGGGAGGCGGGCGGCCGCGACCTACTCAGAGATGGTGGTATCGGTGTTTATCATTATTTGGCAGCGGAATTTTCATCAGGACCGTAGTTAGGAAATATTTTATCAGATTAAAACACCACATTTTTATATTAATAAACATAATGGGATAAAAACCCATGTTTTCATTACAAACATGTTTATAGGGATAAACTCTATTTTGTTGAATAAAACGTATTTCTTTATTAGGTAACTTTTATAGCCACATTTTTCCAAGCCTTCATTGCTCTCCAGCTGGCTTCTATTTTGGCTTTCACATTTTGTTACCTGAAAAGCGTTTAAAAACATTTTGTGAGTGGGAAATACTGGTGAGTGAATCCCAATTTAATTAAGACATGTTTTATCCTTGTACAGTATTGAGGGCAATCAACAATTACATTTGTTTATTATTCTACCTTAATTACCGTCCATGGTATTGTCGACCCGACTTGTGATCATGTTACTACTCACAGTGTAGTAACAAATTTTGTATACAAAACCCCAACATACCGACGATAATTGTAGAATTACAAATACTCAATCACTGTTTAATTATCATGTAAAGCATTGAGGTTTTGCAAAAAGGTTTGCAAAAATGAGATTACTCACATTGCTAGTTTAGACTTTTCCTGGTGGTTTCCTGGTTATAATCTATTAATTTAAACAATGCACACGCGTTAGTGTAATAACCCAATATTTACATTAGTAATACCCTCCCCGAGACAAAACTCCAACGACTACGTCGGGCAGAACCCCGACAGCCGTTACGGAGCACTAGATCAATCGGGCAGCGTATCTAATACGTAACCGGGGTTATAATACTTACAACGGGGCAGAACTTCATTAATTAGGGGGGTATAGTGCTTACACTACAGAAAATTGAGAGAGAAAGTTGTTTGTGGTGCGAATTGTGATCTGAGGCCGATCGAAGGTATTTATAGGGTTGAATTCTGAGTCTGTCGCGCTTCGCGTAAGCCGAAGGCTTAGCCTTCGCGGCCCGCGTCGTAGGGAATCTAGGGTTTAGCCTTGTCCGGTCAACAACCTAGACTCGACACGAAGCTGCCACGTGGCAGCACCAGGTGAGGCAGCGCAGCCTAGTTGTCGCGCCCCGCGTAGCCCGAAGACACGGTCGTCGCGGCCCGCGAGCGGCCTTCTAATTTTGTTTTATTTTTATTTTAATTATATAAAGGTATTTAGGGTTAAATATCGTATACGGGACGCGTTTTAAGACATTTAGGGATATTATAAATATATTAGGGGTGTCGGAAAATAATTTAGGAGGGTTGTTATAGTCAGTGATCCAAATTTGCCGTTCAAAAAAAAAACCCCATTGCTGACTGGTCTGCCACATGGTACACAACGCCTATGGGTGGGGCATTATTCATTTGTACCACTACACATTGTCTCATCATAAATTAGCGGAATGTTATATAGACAACTTGACGTTTATGACCTGTACAGGTGTTATACATGCCCTATACGTCATTAACTTATGGTACACGACCTATACGGGCATTGACGCACCATGCATTCCTGTACGGTTGGGGCATTTAACGTATCGTACATCATACCTGTTCCGTACGTCATATGGGTGTATGCTAACAAATCGTACACCTCTATACGATCGTATAATATCCATATCATATCAATAGTGAGGTTGATTAGTAACGCTAAAGCAAGTAGTGAACTTATATCATTATGGTTTTTAATAATGTGATATTGGATTTAAATAATCTCAACTTTCACCAATTGGCTGCCGATAACACTTCCAACTTTTAATTTGTACAACCACACTCCAACTTTCAACTTATTTTCCGATATCACTCCCAACACTAACCCAGTTTGCTGACGTCAGATATCACGTCACCAAACCAGTGCTACATCAGCTGTCACATCATCATAAAAAACCAAATGAGATGTCACGTCATAAAAAAATATCACGTCATATGCCATGTCACAACACAATTTAGGGTATCCGGTGAGGGTGCGTCAAAGGGTGCGGCAAAGGATGTTGCCGCGCGGCAAACACCGCCGCCGACCCTTTGCCGATGCGGTATCAATGCTGAATCGGGGACCATATGCCGACGCGGTGAAGGGAGGAAGGAGAGAGGGAGGGCTGCGGTGAAGGGAGGAAGGAGAGAGAGAGGGTAGTGTGGGGTGGGGTGAGATCCATTCCAATCTTAACCAATCACATATTTTTCCTTTAAAAAAAATTTACCACTTCAGCAAGTGTTTAAACCATTGCCAACACTTTTCAGCAAAGTTTAAACACTTTTCACCGATTGACATGACGCATTCTGATTGTTTGTTTTTTTGGTTTGCCACTCTAAGGTGTTTAACCACTCTTTGCACACTTAGATTATTTAAATCAATATACCTTGAATAATTTATAGGCAAATCGAGAAATGAAAATTGAAGACAGCTACCAATTATATTGGAAAGGAATTCAATTCCAAGATATGTGACAAGTAGCAGGAAGAACTATTAAAGTATTACCGTTGGTGTGGAGCCCAACGATTTGACCCATCAACTCTTTAAAGTAACATGGAAAGGATGAGGGAGTGTGCGTGTCACGTGATTTAAAGGCTGCCTTTTTTCTCCAGTATGTCAGACATTATATGAGAAGTGGGGTCCACCAAAGATATATGAAATATAAAAAAAAGTGGGCATCAAACAAATACCAAAATTCAATGGTAACGTGAACAGCTAATAAAGCAAGACTTTTGAGTTTTAAGATGTGGCGACCCACAAGACATTCCCACCCTTGTGTCCCATGCATCACAACTCAACTTGTTCATCAAGAGCTTAAAAGGTACTAGTAACATGTGCAATGTGATAAGTATTTATTCGTCAAATAGCACTGACAATGTAGCGCTCACATTCTTCTAACGAATGGAGCACTACATGACCGTGTTGATGACAAAGAGGGAGAGGTTCATTCGTGAGGAAAAACGGTGGACGGTATGTAAGATAAGTCACATGTTTTGACACTTTTCTGCCTAAAAAGAAAAAAAAGGAGGATGATCTAATTGAAAAACCAAGAGACGCTATATGAATAAATTCACTAATGTGTTTTGTTTATAGAAAATGTTATTGTTTAAAAAACGACATTACATGATGTAAGAGTGTTATGAGGAGTGTTGTTCATCGACATCAACACAATAATAGGTGAGGTCAAATGATTGAATATCACATTTACTTCAAAACAACGTACGTGGTTCTTGTTCATTCATACATTCCATCATGAGTGTCTCATTAATTAGTTAGGCGTATGCATCCGGTGCACATATCCTTCATTTTTAGTGTTCGCATTGTGAATGCAACGTATGGTAGCATTTTGAATAAATCCCAAACGTACGTGTGCGCTTGCGTTAGAGAGATGGATGTAAACAAATCAATAACTTTAATAAACGAGCTTAAGTTTTACTTATCTAGCTCACGACCTAAATGAGCATATTATTTATATCAATATATTAAATATATTACACATATATTTATATAATTTTTACTATTATATAGAAATCACTAAATAGCGTCCAAAAAATATTAGTACTAATAGCATATTCGTTTTTTATGGTATTATCGACATGGAGTATTTTAGTAATATTAATATAACATTTTATAATTTCGAATATACCATTGCATCGTGTTTAATATCTACAATTCAAAATATAGTTTTCTTTGCCTACCGGGGAACTATACCGATACCGTCCAAAACACCAGTACTGGTACGGTATTCGTTTTTATGGTTGCCTCGACGTTCCAATATATACGCTATAGCGAGTGCTTCTATGGTAACAATAAGTAACGAATATAATTGATACCTGCCTAACATAGGTGTCGGTACAGGTATTCCTTTTTGTAATTTTCGTCGACATAAAACACGTGCCAATATCTCGTCGGGCGTATCTCTTTCGATTGCTATACATAGCGCCGGTATGATACCGTTATTGTAATAATCTGAACCGATAACATAGCGAACCAAACTAGTGGTGCACAAATCGGGTTTTTTTAAAAACCGGGTTTCGGGTAGGATCGGGTTCGGGTAGGATCGGGTTTTACAAAAATCGGGTTTTTTTAAAAACCGGGTCGGGTCCGGTTCCGGGTTTTCTACCAAAAATGTATACCCTATATACCCGGGTTCGGGTAGGGTTCGGGTCGGGTTTTATAAAACCCGGGTATTATAATACCCTATTTCCGGGTTCGGGTATTCATCGGGTAGGGTTCGGGTATGCATCGGGTTGGGAAAAAACCCGCACCGGGTATTAAAAAAACCCGACCGGAACTATGCTTATAAAATGTATCAAACATAACTCTCACACATAGACATCAAATCTATTGATAAACAGAGGCACAATTTATAAACAGAGGCACAATTTATAGTTCTTCATGTGGTTATTCTTGAACTTTATAAACAGAGGCACAATTTATTAAATACAAAAACTAATAATGATATTAAACAAACAAAGAAAATAGAAGGGCCAACATATATTGGCATATTTGTTTCCACTTGTAATGAAATATACTAAATAATTAAGTAGTGGTGACAAATATCATTAGAAACCTAATAATTAAACAAGATTACATCAAAGTGCATACATAATTTTGTTAAATCATAAGAACTAGAAGTCTTAAAGCATACATAATTAAACAAGATTACATCAAAATCGGGTTTTTTTAAAAACCGGTTCCGGGTATTTATAAAACCCGGTTCCGGGTTCGGGTTCGGGTATTTATAAAACCGGGTTTCGGGTATAAACCGGGTATAAAAAAAACCGGTTCCGGGTTCGGGTTTTAGATCAAATATGCATACCCGGTCCCTACCCTACGGGTAGGGTCGGGTATAAAAAACCCGGGTTTTATAATACCCGGTTCCGGGTTTTTTTTCGGGTCCGGGTCCGGGTTCGGGTTTTTTGTGCACCACTAAACCAAACCAATACTGAAAAACAAACCATTGTAGAGCATGGGAAATCCCACTAGTTAGCAATAAAAAGTTCAAAGCCAATTTGATTTGAACTTTTGCTTTAAGATATTCTTTTAAGCCCCACCTCCAGGCTCCAAATAATATGACCCACTAGGCCACTAATGGGTTCCTCACTTCCTCTGTTAATATTTGGGCCATATATGGATCAATACTTTCTTAATTTATCTCTGGCCCAGAAGTCATTGCTAAACTACTGTAAGCCCAAAATCTTCGTAAAAAGCAGGCTCTAATTAAAAACGAAATGATGAGGTCAGGTCACCCACATTAAATAGGGTTTTTTTTTTTTTTTTTTTTTTTAATAAACTATCAACTTACTATTTTATTTGTCTTGTTTTAGCCACTATCTTTTTTATATTGAGTCATTTTGTATAAAATTCCAGCTATTAAAAGTGATAAATTTTATATAAAATGTTACATTTATATAAAAGATGTTTTTTGAAAACATTGTAAAATGACCCAAATGGTATACATAGCTTCTCTAATGATTCTCTGATGTACAAAAAGAAAATATATATGTTGATATTTTACATGAAGAAACCCCATAATATACAATAATAAAGTCCATCATTTTTTTTAAAGGTGTAATTCACAACAGACGGTTAATACACACCCGCAAGTCGCAGGCCCGCCCCATTTCTGTCCCAAGGACTATGTTGTCTTAACGGGGCCCACGCCTCGGTAGAAATGGGACATAGCTTTCCCCGAGAAAATTTCCGACCCCCTGCCACTTGACAGGAGTTGCACCCTCCACACGAATCGACCGCCTGTTGTGACAGAGCGACCCGCTGAAGTAAATGCGCCGTAATAGAAAACTCGGGTTCCCTCAGGCTTGAACCGGAGTCCTTGCCATCCTTGGGTTGGGAATAACCCCAATGCCTCACCTTTTGATGGAGGTAGGGATCGAACCTGAGACCACTTACATGGCCCAAGTCCTTTCCACCACTCCGATCATTGGCAAGTTCATCATTTTGTGCACGGTTTATTTGACCTGAGGTTATTATTCTTCTCATACCAAGCCCCGAGATATTCTTCAAATGATCAACTCTTCCCATTAAAAATATCATGTTTTTTGACTTAACCGACGACACACCGTTGGAAATCCTACGATATATGTCGGTTTTTCACTGAAATACTTTGTTTGGAAACATGGCAAGGACAAATAATCTACCAACAGGTTAGTGACAGAGATTACTGACTCGAAGTATCACAGATGGAATATGCTAGCAGTTCACATGTCAATGTCACTGACGAATACTTCAACTGATCACAGATGACTTGGTACTAATTGTTTACCTAAAATGTGTGAACATGAAGCGAAAATTGAATTTCCAAAACGAACACTACCAAGCTACCAAACTGTTGTTTATTAGGTTACCGATCTGCTCACTATACTCGTTCAATTCAACGAACATTTTGTTCTAGTTGATTAACAAATTCCATGCAAGATCTAGAGTCATGTTTCAAAAATAAAACCATGCATCCACATTTTGAGGTTACCTATATTGTGCATTTCCATGTGTTTATTTTACGTATCTCGTCTTTTCCGTTTATTTGTATTTTCCAATTTCTAGCTAGTTGAAGTTATTTTATTTACGTGGGATAATGGCCTTAGCTAGCTCGGTTATGGCGCATTGAGTGGTGATCAGGGTTAACAAAATAAATTAAATTGGTGTATATTATGTGTTTAATCATGTATCCAGTATAATCATTTATATTATAATGGATCAAAATAATAATTATACCTTATTAATATTAGTTGGTAATTATTGATAGGCCGTATTACCTCTAGTAACTAATAAAAGGTTTTCTCATTCGTTGTATTTAAGGAGATGATTAGAGAGAGATTAAAATTAGACATTCTATCATAACATCACAATCGTCCTCCTCTCTATCATTCACGAATTTTTAACCCTACGAATTTATAATCATCATCATTCATATACACTCTAAACGAGAACCAGATCAAGTTGACTATTATGTCTACCTTGATGGTTGCTTCAGTTTCTGGATTATCTGATGGCATGAATGTTGTAAAAGGTATACAATTTACACGTTTTCTATTATGTACTTACAAACTGATCAACTGAAATTGCCCTACATGAATTTTGAATGGTGAATCTGGAGTGGCTCATAGATCATCGGCATATTGGGTGGGAGATGTGTTATGTCAGTTCTTAAGCGGGCCGGGATCTCTGCCAAAAAGGAGGCTCCAGTAAATTTCCTAACTGACCCCTTAGAGGGGATGTCTACTTTACGCCCGGCGGACATCCTTGTGTTTGGATGGGAAGGGGGGAAACACGCTTGTGTAGATCTAACACTACTAGAAAAATAGGTATTTGCTACGTCCAAATTCGTAGCAACTTCGTAGCAAATACCCATTTTGCTACAGGTTTGCAACGGATTTGGCTCGTAGCTACAAGTCTCGTCGCTAATTTATTTGCTACGGATTTTGCTTCGAATTCGTATTTTTGCGACAACTTTAGCTACAGAAAAAATTGTCGCTGTTTTTAAGATATGTTTTGCTACGAAAAATGTTTGCTATGGATTTTGCTACAAAAAAGTTTGCTACGGATTTTTACCTACAGTTTTTTGCTTCAAAAATATTTGCTATGGTTTTTTACCTATGGATTTTTGCTATGGAAATGTTTGCTACGGATTTTTAGCTATCATTTTTTGCTACAAATATGTAACCGTCATTTTTGCGAGGTATTTATAAATATGATCTTTGCTACAGATTTTGCTATAAATGTTGGATACAGATTTTGCTATGAAAAATAGATGAGGATTTTGTAATGGATTATTTTGCAGAATATAAGAAAAAAGCTTTTTTGTTTCCCCCATTTTTTAATAACTGATCTAAATTCACGTAACCGTATTCAAATTCAAACACATATTCAAAATTAATGATAAACAAGGTTATCAAATGAATATGAATGTATGTATATATGTGAGTAGAGTGAAACTCCAAGGTTAAGATTACAACTAGTAGAAAAAATTATTTAACCAACAAACAAATAAAGTGACTTCAAAAAAAATATAGAAGGAACGTGGATTTCATCAAATCTATCTTGTGTTGATTGCAGCATATAGTACATGGTCTCCCCACACCCTTCAAGTATAACTTTAGAATGTTTGACTATCTAGTTTTCCATCCCCTTTGCACTCCTTCAATTACAACTGGTAGACAGTAATCTTCAATGCTTTTACTTGTTTCTTCTAATATCAGTATCATACTTGGTACATTTAGCAGCCTGAGATTTAAAAGGTAGACTTTAGCCTAAACAATATATAAATACTAATAGTGTTCAATAAAGTTAGCACATAATCTCACCTTATCATATGGCTTTACCGCTCTCTTATAGATTCAGAATGAGAAATCCCCTTTCAAAAGTCAATAAATGATGGCAAATCGGAATGTACATTCCAAACAATGAGGACATGACCTCGAATCAAGCATTAAAATTTTGAAGATGACCACAAGCAAGAGACGAGGGGGCTATAAGATTCTAAATTGCTTAAGAGAGTAGAGGGGCGTTCTTTACAAGGTGGAAGAAAGTAAATGAAGGAATTGGGGGAGTATTAAAATATAAGGGTTTGAATTCAGTTACTTCCGTAAATTAAGGGAAACTTTTAGCGGGTAATAAAAATGGGAGGGAACTTTTGGTGAAATCAAAATTTTGGTACGGTGAGAAAAATTTGTGGTGGTTGTGAGGGAAACATTAAGAAGTAGTTGATAAAATTATTTTCATTAATTTATAGATATATATTTGTTATAGATATATTAGGGGAAATATAGGGGTGTGGTCGCATTAGGGTATCCGGGGCACCAGCGGGGAGTGGCCTCGGTGACCCCATTCCCCCAGCGGGAACACCGCCGCCATCCCTGCGGTGACCCAAATCGGGGAGGTGGGTCGGGGGGGAGACACCGAAGAAGGTAGGAGAGAGAAGGTGGGGCCACCCTCATTTTCAACCAATGAAAACTTTCCTTTTTTTTAATAAAAAAACAAGTCACCTAATAGGGGAGTGCCGCCATCAAATTGGGGTGTGAGGGGAGTTTAAGAGGGGAGTTGACGTGGCATAACCTGATTGGGTGTGCGTAAGAGAGGGGACTCCCCTAAGAGGGGAGTGCCCCGGATACCCTTAGGGGGCGGGAAATCAGGCGTGGAGGTTTTAATTTCTACTTGGTGTTGGTGTTGAATTATGAAATAAAAATAAACTTTATAAAAATTGTATGTATATATATTTACTTACGTATAGTGAAAGTTTAAATACCAATACAATATCTTTTAAGAATAAAAATAAAATCTTTAGTTTAATGTTATTGTAAGACTTAGTAAATTTATAAAATGAGTTAATTTATTGAAATTCTTTGAATTGATAGACTAAATTAAACTAATAACGTATTTTAGAAATATACTCTTTCAAAACAAACCTAATTTACATGAAGGATAAATTTTGATATGTGTATAATAAAGTGTAGTATAAATTTCGATACGTGTATAATTTACATGAAGGATAAATTTTGATATGTGTATAATAAAGTGTAGTATAAATTTCGATACGTGTAGGATAACATGTACAATAAACGTAGAATAAATTTTAATATGTGTAGAATACATTTTTTACTAACTATAAAGAGAAAATAATTAATAGGATATTTTATAAATTATTTGATGTTTTACCATTATGTCATTTGTTCTCTTTCTTCTCCGTTTGACTGTCTTTTCAAAACATAGATTTTATAATTTAAATATGATATTATTGTATACATTTGTGTTTTTAAGTAAATTTTAATTTTAATATATTAATTTCAGAAAAAAATAAAAAAAATCGGGTTGAACGGGTCGTGTTTGAGTCAACCCATGAAACTTCGGGTCGTGTTCGGGTTCTTATGTATGATGCGATTTTCGAGTTCGGGTTTGTGTAAAATTTTCGGGTTCAGGTCGGGTTGAACCCGCCAACCTGCGAACGTGACCCATTTAGTACCCCTACTTACAAGTACCAATTGGTACTTGTCACTCGATCAGATATGTGAATGTGGTCATATCACTATTGACTCATACGTCCAATATCAAAGCTTAGTAAGTAATGTATAGAAAACCCCCCATACTGACGATAGGTTTTCTATAAGAATACAAATACTTAATCACTGTAAACGTAAGTAAAAACCGAAAAAACATTTAGGGTCTTAAAAAACACTTAGAATATTTTAAAGATAAAGTGAATGTCTTACCTTATGAATTTAGGGTTTTCAAGACACCAGGTTTTAGGTCCTAAATACACATAATGTAACACGAATTAGTGTAATAACCAAATCAAACCTAACGATAATCACGAGATCAAAACCTCAATGTAGGTTCTCAAAGACTCACCTTATTCAGGCAGAGCTTTGGCGTTCATTGGTTGGTTTTCTGATCAATCAAACAGGGTATCATATCAGTGATTAGGGTTTGATACATGTTTACGAAAAGTGAACGAGCGTTTAGAAGTTGATTTTTAGAAATCGAATCGAGTACGGAGACTGTCCAAGACCTGTTCTATTTATAACTGGATTTTGGCTTGTCGCGCCAAGCGACAACCATGGGAGACCCTGTCGCAACGCGCGAATAGGGCGTGGTAGGGCTAGGTTAGCTTAGTCATCCACATAGGCTTGCCACGTCGTGCCACCCGAAGGGCTTCAGAAATCCGTTGTGCCACACGACGAGGAGCAAAACTCTATTTTTTTATTTTTCGATATGATTTTCGCCGTGCGTGTTGTGTAAAATGGTGGGTCTATGTTTTAGGGTAGCGGTGCCACCAAATTAAGTAGTTTAAGGTAGTGGATGGACTGAGTGACGTGACGCGTAACGATTGGATGGCGTTAGGGCAGGAATGGTAAGTGGCCCTTCCCCTCTAATGGGTTATATTGGGACTTAAAAGATACGATATCTCTTAATGGATCATAATACATCTTACGTAAGTCGTATTAGAAATTAATTGTTGAGAATAAGATGTAGTTTAATCATCTTTTTTGAACGGGAAACAATCTTTCAAATGGGCTACTAACGAAACTTACCACATCAGGATACACTTGTCTCCAAGCTCGGGAAAACCCTTACTTAGGGTCGAAGCCCATGAACACTCGACCGAAGGCACGACAGTTCGGTGAGATAAAACCCTCGTAGTTCAAGGATCGAACTAGCGATATCCGACTAGTCTCCCATCATCATCAGGTGCTACAGAAACAAATAGGGATGGCAAGTATCGAAACTGGGTCACTTAGAACACAAGGTTTGTCATTTACCACTTCACCACCGGCTCATTGGGTTGTCTTCGATATTAAGAGTCATTATATCTCTAATTAATTATTATAATTTATTGCCTAGTTAATTCTGGATTTTGCTACCAATTTACAAAAAATTATGCATATTTTTTAAATCTATATCTGGACTTTTTCTGCATGTTTTATTAATTCAGTTTTTTTTTAAGTATAGATTCTCTGATATTGCTATCTTGTTTGCTACGGATTATAATATTTAACAATAAAAGTTTTTATTTTAAAACGTTTATTTTTCTATTTTGTAATGAATTTTATAAATTATTTATTTATTTTATTGTAATTTTTTTTTGAATTTTCTGTGATACCTACAAATTTTATTGTTTCTTTAATTAGTTATTTACTTTAAATACTTACATATTTTTCAACATATTCTGTTATATTCTTTTATTTATTTTTAATATATATTTTTCAACATATTTTTCAATATATATATATATATATATACACACACCTTTTTTAATTATTTATATCTTCGTTTTGCTACGGATGTTATTAAATTTTCTTAAGTTGTTTTTTTAATTTATTAATTATTGATTTTGCTAGGATTTTGCTATAAAATTTAATAAACTCTTTTCAATTTATTTCTCGATTTTGCTATGATCTTTAATACATTATTTTTGTAATATATTTTTTTCTTGATTTTGCTACGGATTTTAAGACAAACTTTGTTGAATTATTTTTCAAATACGATTTTGCCACGGATTTTACTACAGATATAGTTTGCAACGAATATTTTGAAGTTAAATTGTAACGAAATACATCCGTAGAAAATTCATAATAAAAGTTATTACGAATTTTGCTAGTCATTTTATTTAATTATTTCTTAGATATTTATATTCTCAATGTTGCTGCAGATTTTGCTTGGGATTTTATTTTACTTTTTTTTAGTTAATATCTAAATACTTATTTTCATGGTTTTGCTACGAATTTTACAACCAATTTTGCTACATTAATTTTTTATGTTTATTTTCTCAATTTTGCTACGAGTTTGCTGCAGATGTTGCTACGAATATCTTTTGCTACGGAATATCCGTAGCAAATTGTAGCAAAATGCATTCGTAGCTAGTGCATAGCTAATACGTAGCTAATTCGTAGCAAAATTTGCGACCGATTTTTCTCGTAACAAAACTTGATAGCAAATGCCTCTTTTTGTAGTAGTGTAACTGGAGTCTCCCCCCTTGTCGGGCTCAAGGACAAGGGCTTTGTCGTAGGGCAAGCGGTGCCCAAGGCAGAGGCGAGCAAAGTGGCAAAACATGAGAAAGTCTGCCTGGAGAATCAACATGTATTTGTCATGTTTGCGTTTGATACCTTTGGTGGTCTCGCTCCTGACGCTGTGCGACTTTTGAATCGGGTTCAAAAAGTCGTTAATAGTAATTCTTCGTCGCTAAAGGTTTCAAACTTTGTATTTAGTAGAATTGGTTTTTCTATTCAAAAGGGGGTGGCGGCGCAACTTGTTGCCCGACTACCTGCCATTGCTTTGTAATTGCCCTTTTTCGAGTGCTTTTGTTTGGTTGAACTAATCACTAGAAGCCATCACCACTTTGGTGGGGTGGTCAGGAGTTTTCCCTAAAAGGTTTCTTCTGTGAGAGGTGTAGGGTTCGACTCCCACCTAGAGTAGTTTGTTCGAAATGGGGGGCTGGACCTTTGGGGGGGGGGGGGGATCGAACCCGGGAGGTGGAGGTATTTCGTTAAAGGTGTGTTCCGTTGAACCATTAAAAAAAACTAATCACTAGAAGAGAATAAGTATAACATCGTTGTGATTACTAGAGAGTTGGTGAGGGCTAAGATGATGTATTGATGATGGTGGTAAATGGTTGATTAGATTGATGGTTTCGTTTGAAGTTGAAGATGGTTTGAGAATAAGTAATAAGACTATATATTTTCTAATCACATTAACATACAATCTTTAAATCAGTATTATAATTATGACTATTAATATTTTATATTACTGTATATTATTAGTACACCTACACAAAGTCTATTTTCCTCTTTTTCTAATAAAATAACGTTAAGTCAAACTAAAATATCTTAACAACGGTATTAATCTACTAGTAATGGATTAAATAATCTGAGAATAACTTACGCATATAAAATCTCATATGTTTTATATTCAACAAAACAAAGAGGTCAATGTGTTCCAAACATTTAAATGAAAAATTGTATTATCCAACGAATATAAATATTATTATTATTACTATTACTATTATTACTATATATTAGTATATATTACTCTATATACTTAAAGTAGAAAGTCGGTGGCAAAGGCCACCGACAATCTACTTCAAATTACAATTTTGTCCTTTTCTCCTTTTTTTTCTTTTAATGTAATTTTTATTTTGGTTACCTAAAAATTTTCTATTTTTGCTCCCTCATTTTTTTTAACTGAATTGTTTTCTTCCTAAAACTTACACAATAACAAATCTATCGTCTAAATTTCTAACTTTTCACTTTTACTTCCTTCGTTTTTTATTTTTTTTTCCCTTTGTGTTTTTAGTTTATATCACGTTTACATGTTGCTATAAATTCGAAATGGGGAGTTGGTTCGTCACAATTTAATACATTTCGTTTAATCGTACCGTATCTTTATACGTTTCTTTCGTGTGCTTAAACACGTTAATGTCACCGTGCCAACGCGCTTAACGAACGATAATGTGCCCTTAAATGTTGCGCCACAACACGCGAGCACCTTATTTTCATTCTTTAACTAAAAAAAAATTATTTCCTCACGTGCTTATTTTTATGGACATTTCGGTACATATTCATGTATCTGCATTGGACGTAAACAGTACACATTTACGTTTCGACCTAAAGTTTTCCTAAAAATGAGTCGGGTCTAATATAATACGTTTTCATGCCTATTTTTATGTATGTTTTAGGTTGTTATACATTTTGATGTAAACACTTTATTTTCTCACATGCTCATTTTTATATGTACATGTCAATATAAATTCATGTTAATGAACATGTTCAAATATAATACGTTTTTCTGCTTATTTTTATGTACGTTTTAGTTGGTTTATGATTTGACATACGAGTCACTATGCACATTAAGGCCACTAAGTCTTAATGAAAATGTAAGGGTTGTATAGTAATTAGGTGGAACCCCACTAAATGAACCAACCCGGTTTGGATTTTGTTACTTGATTTAAATGCTTATATAAGTTACATTGATTATATCGGATACGTCAAAACACACGTTTTTATATGGTTGACACATTACATAATGCTTGTGCTAATCTATTTGATGTTTGCGATGTACCCGCGCCGCAACGCGCGTGGCCATATTACTAGTATAAAAAAACATAAAGTCAGTGATTTGAAAATGACCAAGAACGAATTCATTTCATATCAGTTTGGGCGGAAAAAAGATAAAAGGGGCTCTATAACTATGTTTTGTGTCTTCTAAGACTTTTATTTATTAGGTATAGAGATAGAGATTGAGATATATATATATATATATATATGGTAGGGATCCTAAGAGAAGTCCACCCTATTTGAGAAACTTGAGAAGCAATCTGGACCACACATTTTCTCTAAGCAAAAAATGCAAAAAAAGGTGAAAAAAAACAATTTTTTTTTTTTTTTTGGAAAAATCGCTTCTTTTTCTTTAAGGATTAAATTTTTTTTTTTTTTTTTTGGAATTTATACACATGTGTATATTGTTAATCTTTTAACTATACATATATGTATATACATGTTTAAAATTAAAAAAATATGTGTTATAAATCCTAAACCTTATACCATAAACACTAAAGCTAAACCCTAAACCCTAAAGCTAAACCCTAATTCTAAACCCTAAAGCTAAACTCTAATTCTAAACCCTAAAGCTAAAACTAAACCCTAAAGCTAAACCCTTAATGCTAAACCCTAATGCAAACCCTAAAGATAAAGCTAAACCCAAAAGTTAAAGCTAAACCCTAATGCTAAACCCAAAAGCTAAACCCTAATGCTAAACCCTAAATACTATTACTAAACCCTAATGCTAAACCCTAAACCATAAAGCTAAACCCTAAACCCTAGTGCTAAACCCTAAATAACACTTATTTTTCAATTTTAAACATGTATATACATATATGTATAATTGACAATATACATATATGTATAGTTAGAAGATTAACAATATACACGTGTATAAATCCTAAAAAAATAATAAATAAAAAATTAATTCCTTAAAGAAAAAGTTGCGATTTTTCAAAAAAAAAAATTGCATTTTTTTTGCTTAGGGAAAATGTGTGGTCCAGAATGCTTCTCAAGTTTCTCAAATAGCCTACTACTTCTCACATAATCCTTATCCTATATATATATATATATAATATTTATTTTCTAAGGTGGCTACAACTTTTTACAGTATTCTTAATGATATATACGAGTCTCTTTTACAAAAAAGACTACATTTGCATGTTTTTTATTTAGCGTGTTCATGGCAGTGGTACGTGTGATTTCATCATCATCATCATACTCAGTAAATCCCACCAATAGCAAAGCTAAGGGAGGGTCTGAGGAGGGTAGATGATGAAACAATGGTTAACCTGGTGGGTTAACTCACTGGTCTTGTCAAAAGGGTTAATCCCTTCTTTCCGAGGATCGCCGGCTGGATCGTCAGGGGGAGGGTTTCCTGCACAAGGAAACAAACCGTGACTCGCAACAAGGAGGATGGGGTGGGGGTGCTCCTTGTTACCACTCTCCGGCGTGAGAATCAGTAGTTTGCTTGGGAAGCAAAGTGTGATAGTAGTAGTATTGAGAGAGTTGAGAAGTGATACCTCAAACCTGGTTTGGGGTCAGTATTTATAGCCGAGGAGTGGAGGAGGGTAGTTGAGTAGCTAGCCTGACATCGTACAGCTATTTGCAGGTGTGTCAGACCTGTCGGTTACTGTGGGGATGTCACGTCCTGCTGTGGTGTCAGACTGTTGTATACACGTGGGCCGGTAGGCGACTATTCTCAGTGCCACTTGCACTGTGGTGTCAAACCCACTTGCCTTGTAGGCAGGATGCGGTGCTAAGCCGCATCGCTGCTTGCGGTCATTGATGCTGTTCCCGCGTTGGTTGTTCCATCCATGATTTACGAGGGATGCGGTGTTATGCCGCATCGCCTGCTGAGTGACTGTTACTGTTGTCCAGATCCCTTGTCGTGACGAAAATGTTCATAGGATGCGGTGCGGGGCCGCATCGCTATGCGTAACATTAGTTTCCGTCCTTAAGGTAAGTCTTCTCATCACTGGACAGATTGGACCGCTGCGTTCGCGTGTGCCCACGCGGACACAGGTAAGTTTATTGCTGTTGGAGGTTTTTGATGAGGGTAATGGTCATTCGCGGTCATGCTGACGCGAGATTTGGGACCATACCCCTTCAAGTCCCCCCAGTCTAGTGTTCCTTCCGTATGCAAGTTGCATGTGGGAGGGATACTGGACTATGTTGCCTAGAAGGTTATATATGAGCCATGCAGATGGCTCCTTTCAGTAAGTAGTAGGCCTTTCTAGTGGATTGTTCATTCCTTTGAGAAGGGTGTCTGGTGAGCAAGCTCCGTCTGATGCGGAATTCTCAGCCAAGGACTTGACTCTTCGTCTACCATTTCTTGATGTCATCAGCCACCTGTTGGTGTTTCGAACATCCTTTGAGACGGTGACTGAAGGTGTTAGCAGGGTTCGAACCAACCTCTGAGATCGTGACTGAAGATGTACGTCTTCGTCAGTCTAGTTACTAAACGAATTGAAATAAATAGTGATTTTAATATTATAATAATATATAGTTTTTTTAACACTTTTATTATTTTAATATTATAAAAATAGTTATTTTCTTTGCTTTTTAACTTTAATCCTTTGTCTAATATCAGGGGTTGAGATAAACTTGGTGTCAACCGATATCGAATCAGTACTGGTATCGAAAATACCGGTACGGTCCTGTTCGGTATCAGTACATGAAGGTACAAATCGGCACTAATACAGAAAACGCCAAAAGTTGGTGCCGAATTGATATTGGAAATCTTTTGGTTCGGGAAATTCAGTGAGGCTACCCGGTACCATTTGCTCATCCATGATCACGGTTACCGTACGAACAACGGTATCGTACAACTTTTTTTTGTTGATTTTCTTCGACTTTTTTTTTCTTTTTTAGTTTCAGGGGTAGGGATGAGCTTGGTGCCAACCGATACAAAATTGGTACTGATACCGAAAATACCGGTTACGGTACCAGTATATGAAGGTAAAAAACGGTAGTGAACCGGTACCAGGAACGCCAAAAGTCGGTACCGAATTGGTACTTAAGATCATTCGATTCGACAAATTTGATACTGGTACCCAGAACAATTCCATTTGTAATATCATTAGATACGTGTTTGACCCATTAAAGATCAAACATAACTCGTATTAACCAATTCATAAGTAAAGGGTCGTCATTGTTCTCTACTTTTGCAATATTATATTGTTCAATTTGATTTATTGATTAATTTATGTTTTGTAGGTACAACTTTGATCCGGTGATGAGAAGCCGTCTATGGTGGTATGATATAGTTTTTTGGTTCCGATTTAAAATTTTGCAAAACTTCACTGTTGCCAATGGGTAACAGTGATATATTATAGGTACAACTTTGATCCGGTGATGAGAAGCCGTCTTGGTTGGTGCATTGAATGGGTAAAAACAATATACTGTTGCCAGTAGTTTTTTTCATTACATGATATATTATATACTTAAATCCTTCCTGTTAATGGATCTTCATTCTTGCAGCTTCAAGCAAACTTTCTTGTGCTTGATGATATCATGGATGAGTCTCATACAAACAGAGGTATTTAGTATCACCTACTGCAATTGGTTGTTGACTTCATGATGTCTTTTTAATAATGTAGAATACTTCCCTTTTTATATGTGCAGAGAACTTCATGACAGGATATCAGTTGGTTTTTTATATGGAAAATCTTACACTAGGATGCTCACACTCAAGATGTGAGTATATCAACCATTTCTTTTTACAGAGAGTTGATGTCAATTGCCAACCACCTTTTGTCACATTTATTAGCTTTGGTATAGTGATCTATTTCAAACTCTTTTTAAGGCCATTATGCACTTGAGGATACTCTTTTTACCATAAAATGAAATTCTCTATCACCATATGTTGATTTGATAAGGCCTGGTCTATTCGCACACGGCCTTTGTCTTTTTGCACACTCAAAGCGCCCCGCTTTGGCCATAGCGGGGCGTTTTGGCCATGGTCAACAGACAAGGACTGACAAAGACAAAAAGCGTTGGCAGGTGTTTGTGTTGTTTTTTTTTTGAAATAGGTGGGATGTGGGTTAGTTTGGTAGTGTTTTTTGGAGGAAAAAATTGTATTTGAGTTTTATTATTATTATAAAATATTAGTTACATATAATTCATAGTTGTTTTATAATTACGTTTTTTTACGTCATTATTTTTATAGAACGTATATAATATAAGTGCGTCCTTATAAACTGTTAACCTAGTTTATTTTGTTAAATTAAACGAACACGTTAAATAAAATGTACAGAAAGCCATAAGAATTAAACGTAAACAATCCAAAACCAACGTGATGTAAATAGAAGATTAACTGCAATATATATCAGTTTGTACATACAAAACAAAAAGGTACAACTGAGTACATAATACATAACAAATCACTATACAAACAAACTAAGGTACTAATCCTCGTGCGGTGGGGACGGTGGGAGGGGAAGTGGAGGCAACCCAGCGAGCTCTCGTAGAGAAACGAGCGTCTCGACGATCCAGTCAATGCGTGCGCCCTGGCGTCTGAGGCGCCGGTCGAAGTCCCGAGCCACCTCACGCGCTACCGGAGGCAGGTCAGCGTAAACGTGCTGCGGGTACTGTGGCGGCTCAGGAGCTGGGTGAACTGGTGGTACCGGGATCTCCTCGACATGCTCCTCCTGAGCCGGATCCTCTAATACAGGCTGAGCCTGAGGCTGAGGCTGAGGCTGAGCCTGAGCCTCAGCCTGAGGCTGGCCCGGGAACTGATCGAGTCCCAGAGCCTGTAGCTGAGCCTGCCGAGCGGCCGCCTGAACATCAGGAGGGGCTAACACTCCAGCCCTCAACTCAATAACAACCGGGATGACCTCCGGCACCACCTCCGGATGCCAAATCAGCCCGTCACCTCCCTTAAACCTCAGACCAACATCAAAGGTACGGGTGATCTGCATGGAAGATACTGACGCGCGGCCCAACCTGGTAGACGGGACTGGATCGGACAGCTCCGGATCATGCTCGGGCACGATCCCTAGCGAGCGTGCAATGGTAGTGATGTATGAGCCAGTGTGCACGTACCCGCGGAGCTGCCGGTGGTATGCTGTGGTAAAGTAATCTGCCAGGCAGGCTGCTAGATCGCAGGGCTGGCGGCGCAGTAGGCAGTATAGAAAGAAAAGGTCATTGAGGTTGACCTTCTCCCTGCTGGCACCCCGCGACACGATAGTTGACGCGATAACATGGTGCAGGTATTGGTACAAGGGGTCTCTAATGGTGGTAGCCTTTTGCCAGGATTTCCCAATGGGAACCCTGGAAATGGCCCTCCAGAAACTGATAAGCGTCTGCCTGTCCATCGCCGTAACCGCCTGCGTATATAAATCAGTATCAAGCTCGGGCTCAGTGTACAAACCTGTTTGGACAGCAAACTGCCGCACACTCATCTGAAACTCCTGACCGGCGAGAGGGAATGTAACCTCGTGGACTGGAAAAGCCGGGTCCTTCACGTAATCCGCCGGATGCGGCGCGTATGTAAACGTGGAAAGAAACTCGACCGTAAGCTCAGGGTACGAGTCCTCCATCGCTAACTCAAATAGGCGCGACCAAGGAGTATCCAGTCCAACTATATCACGCGCCCGCGCGGCCTCTCCGACGGTCTCCAGCAGGCCCCAGTCTATCCCAACGTGCGCCCCAATCTCTATGGTGCGCAACCTAGCGCATCTCCCCCTCGCCCGTGACCCCTGCGGAAACTGCAGGTACGGACATGCCGGCTCTCCCTCCTCTCCCACATCTCCCTCAGCCTCCATATGCTCAATCTCGTAATCGGAGGAATCCATCCCTGCACGTTGAAAAGATAATATTAAATATAAAATAATAAACAAATAATATTACTAAACAATTTAAATAATAATCAAATAATATTAAATATAAAATAATAAACAAATAATATTAAATATAAAATAATTAAACAAATATTATTAAACAAATAATATTAAACAAATAATATTACTAAACAATTTAATATTAAACAAATAATATTAAACAAATATTATTAAACAAATATTATTAAACAAATAATATTACTAAACAATTTAATATTAAACAAATAATATTAAAAAAAATAATATTAAACAAATAATATTAAAAAAATATTATTAAACAAATAATATTAAACAAATAATATTAAACAAATATTATTAAACAAATAATATTAAACAAATAATATTACTAAACAATTTAATATTAAACAAATAATATTAAACAAATAATATTAAACAAATATTATTAAACAAATATTATTAAACAAATAATATTACTAAACAATTTAATATTAAACAAATAATATTAAACAAATATTATTAAACAAATAATATTAAACAAATATTATTAAACAAATAATATTAAACAAATAATATTAAACAAATAATATTAAACAAAAACAAATAATATAAAAAAAATAAACATGAACCACAGCGCCGCGCTTTGGCCTCGGCGCGGCGCTTTGGTTCTTCGTGATGAAGAACAGCACCAGCAGATCCTCCATACCCGCCCCAATCAACACATATTTCAACATGTACATTAAACGAAAACGATTAAGGGTGTTCGATCTTACCTTTTAGCGGTTGAATGCTTGAAAACGAAGATCTCCGGCTCAGAGTGTGTGAAATCGCACCTTAGTGTGTGTTTTTGTGTTTAAGTTTGAAATGGGGGAGAAGCTGCCCCGCTTTGGTTTAAACGAGGGATCGAAGCGCCCCGCTATGGCCATAGCGCGGCGCTTTGAGGTCAAAGCGGGGCGTTTAGGGCCTTTTTTTATTTTTTTAAAATTGTTTTTAATTCACAAACGCGTCGATAATAGTCTAAAATTTACGATTTTTCCATTATACATCATTTTTTATTATATATGGACTATACTGCAAGTTCCGGATCAAATCGGTTACGTGTGATGTCTTATTCCGTTATATCGTATCATTTTGGTTTGAAAGCACAAGTACTCCTGTGAGAGGTGTTATGTGTATCAGCCGCCTACGGTACATGAACATGACGTATTTTTTCATTAATTGTAGTATTATGATGTATATTGTCATTAATTGTAGTATTATGATGTATATTGTCATTTTGGGTCGTGTCGGTGACATTCGGTTTTTAACGTGATGTAACGCATATATTGAACAAACACAAACGTGATTATTATTAAACACATTTAACATACATCGTGAACATATGGGGTTACATTAAGGTCAGGGGCACGATACGTAAGCATTTCGTACACGTTGATCTGATCCCTGTATAATGTATGTCAGGCTGCTGCGCGCTCTGTTCTGTTCGCTGTCCAGAGTAGGTTTGGGGGAGGCATTGGATAATAACCTCCAAGCTCTACATGTATGAAATGCCCATGGTCGACGAACACAACCGCAACCACCAGGTGAGGTTGCTCAGCTTCGTTTGGCCCGCCCAGCAGAGGGAAAATTGTATCGCTCCCACGCATGTCGAAGGTGTGAACAATCACACCGTATCGTTGGGCAATAAGAAACCCCGTCTCAGGCATCGTCATGTAATTTTCGATATCTGCTCGTCCCACCCCCTTGAAATCGATCCGTCTAAGCAGCGCATCATAATGTCCTATGTTTTCCGGATCGAAAAACTGCCTCCAAAGCGATTCGTTCGTACGTAACTCCTTTATAAGTTGTTTCCGGATCATCAAATATGAATTTTGTTTCACTCCTAACCCAACAGCCACCGATCGAAACCCACAATGACCATCTGGTTTCACGTCCTTTATTCTAACGATGTATGGATGGATCACTTCGGGAATCTGAGATGCGTAGTTGCGGATCGCTATATCCGTCTTAGGACCGAGCTTGATCATCGGGAAATCAAGGTGTAGGTTGATCGTCTGAGGCTGTGACGGTGATATGTACGAGCTGTGACGGGGAAGATCGTCTGAGGCCTCGACCCAAGTTTCTCCCGACGGAATGTACGCGCTTTTTCTAGCGGCTTCAACCTTTCTTTCTTCCTGCGTTTTCAATGTTGGGCGACCACGAGTTTTCTTCAGAACAGCAGGAGGTTTTTTGTTATTGTTCCCTGGATTGAGGATTTGCTGAAACTTTTCAAAGAAGCTCCTTTTCACTTGAGGGGGTGTTGGATCGATCTTTTGTTTCAATTTTTCAAATTCCGCGTCTACATCGATATCCTCTATGTTTTTCTTTGCAGGCTTGAAGTCAAGCTTCTTCCAGAACACGTCTATGTGTGTGATCCGGAGTTGCTGACCTGTGGATGAAAACAAATTAGGTGGCAAAATCATAACGAGAAAGGTCAAAGATATTAATTACCTTTATTTTCCAAACGACAGGCACATGGCAAACCACAGCTGGTAAAAAGTTGGAAACCACAGCTTGCACCGTAGGCTCTCAACCCGTCTTCCTTACGTTTTAGTTCCCTACTTAAAAGCTCAATCGCATATATTGAAACCTTTCTGAGAATATATGCAAGCATGGGCTGCTTCTTGTGGTGCGTCATCACTTTTCGGAGGCTTGTTTCAAAGCTACTACTAATCTCGGTGTATTGTCTATCAACAACATGATCAACATACAGTACAAGTTTATCCAGTGTGTTGCGATGACTTGGAAAGTGACTTTTTAGTGTTGCATGCATGCCCTCAACCCTGTTGGTCGTAGTTTGGTGAAATTTGATAGTTTTGTTAATCCAGCATGATACAAACTTTTCACGGTACGGATCCAACCAGGATTTCTTCAAATAATCAAAAACCTCTAAAATTAAAAAAAACGTAAATAGTCAGTTTTTGTTATTATATAAAATTTGAACATAATTATGTAAGAAATACCTACGTTCACGGTCATCTTCTTTCAGCTGTGCTTCAAGGTTTTCCAAGTTATACCTGTATATTTCCTCGGTCGTAGACTCGCACAATAACCAAAATCTACGTACGAATTCTTTCCATTCCTTGTCAGAGAATTTCTTCTTGCTGTTCTTATTAATATTTTGTTGAATATGGAACCGACAAAGATACTTATGCGCTTTTGGAAAAACTTGTTCACACGCGTTCATTAGCGCAAAATCCCTGTCTGTTAAAATCACGCGCGGTTCCATACATCCTACCAGCATAGACTTGATCCTCTGCAACACCCATAGGTAGTTCTCTGACTTCTCAGCGGAAATTACCGCACAAGCAGCCGTAAACGATTTGTTTGTCGACGTCATGCCTACGACCTGAACAAATGGCAGGTTGTACATGTTCGTTTTGTAGGTGGCGTCAATCATTAGCACATGCGGGAAGGCACACCACATAGTGAATGATCTTTCGTGAACAAAGAAGACATCTTCAACTTCGTTCGATATCTCATTTGTGCGCATGTAATAAGTGTAATTTTTTTCGAGAAGAATGTTTTCAAGTTTTTGCATCGGAGACTTACCGACATTTTTTTCGGCGTTGATCTTCTGAACAACGTTGTGTATATCTTTCGGAATAAGCTTTCTAGCCGGATTGTTTTTTGTCAGCGTTCGCCAGATACTTTGGTTGGGAATGTCTTGCTCTGCCAGCTCCTTAACCAGTTTTTTATCCTCCGAAGAAAGCCTTCTCGCATACGCGTGACCCTCTAAGTTTTCAATAGGAGTGTGGTTATGCTTCGCCTTCGTCACCTCGATCCTCCAAACACTTCCGGATGATTCCGAAAACCCGATCATCTCGAACGGGCAGCCTATTTTCTTGCTACCCGTTTTCCTCTGTGTAGCTATACTCTTATGCTCCCCACCAAAAGTACATTGAAACCAAATCTTGTAATTCTCTCCTCTTTTATTCGACCTCTTAATCACAATGAGGTAACCGTTGTCTTTTGCCGTGTCTTGTACCCAACGCACCAACTCTTTACGTGACGAAAAGGTCTGCGTTGTATCAAACGAAAACGTAACCGGGTAACAGCCTTCCTCGTCAACAGACACATCCCCCGGCTCACCATCGTCACCGAGGTCCGAATATACTTGATGTTCAAAGTTGTGCTCGCCACCGTAACCGAAATTCGAATAACCTTGTAAGCTCTGTTGACAACCGTAACTGTCGTTTGGACCACACTCCTGCTGCACAAAGCTGTACTCGCCACCGTAACCGAAATTCGAATAACCTTGTTGTGCGTAAGGGTCCTCCACAGGGGTATTCAAATCCAGCGTCACCGTGTTATCACGATAACGAATGCCAGATACAACCTCTGCCTCTCTCAAGTTGGACGAGACCGGTTTCTCATACGAGTCAGAAATAGCGGTCCCCTCGTAAGAATCAGGAACAACTGTCTCGTCAGAATATTGACCGAAAATATAGTTGTTTAACCACGACATCGTTTTTTCAAGAGATGTAACTAATAGAGCAAAGAAAATCGACAAACAACAAAATCACGCGTATGTTGAATGTTCCAAAATCAATATAGTAGAGTAACAATATCGCATAAAACTTGAATGTTGTGTCTGAGCAGGTGAGGCCGCCTTTTAAAGTGAAAATTTGGGGTCGAAGCGCCGCGCTATGGCCAAAGCGCGGCGCTTAGGGTTCACGAGACTCTGCAACCTCGTATCACCTTTATGTCTCTGCAACTCATGTCAGTCAAACGATCAAATCACCTTTTGTCGACCGAAGCGCCCCGCTATGGCCATAGCGCGGCGCTTCGAGGTGTGAAAATAATTTCTTGCGTGTGGAATTAGCATGACCCTTTGATAAACCAAAACCACCAAGGCTTGACAAGAAGTTTCGATATTAGATAAAAGATGTCATATTTGACCCTTGTACCAATCTGTTTTTGACCCTTGTACGGATTATTTTGGGTCACACTTTGCCTCTATCGTACCATCAATATCGTTGTGGTTGTGGCTATTAATGGCGGTTTGATCACCTATGTTTAGGGGTGTAAACGAGCCGGGCCGAGCTCCACTGGGCTCGAGCTCGGCTCGCCATATTTTTTTGAAGCTCGAGCTCAGCTCGGTTCGAGCCTACTTATTTGAACTCGAGCTTGGCTCATGAGTAAAACCCAAAGCTCGAGCTCGAGCTATTTTAAGAAACATCAGACGAGCTAAAAACTCGGCTCGAGCTCGCTTCAGTATCGCTTAAACTAGCCAAAGCTCGACTCAAGCTCGGCTCGCTAATGTTATCATCATTATTATTATATTATATATAAAATAAATAAATTTTTGTTTGGGCTCGTTTAGGCTGTCTAAAATTTTCATGTGTGGTATTGTAGTTAGATCTTTATCTGCTATCCGAGAAATGGAAGGAGCTTATAGAGAAAGTGCAGTCAAAGAAACTTCAGCCCCATGGACGTATATTATTAAAGTATGTTATTTGAGAACGGGATTGGATCGAAGTATATGGACATGTACAAATCCCTAATATTGTTAATGTTAATAAGGTTGTAAATAAACCTACTTTTAATGTTTTGATGAAAATTTGTTATGGTTTAATAAATCTAACTCTTTATATTGAAACTGTAGATTTTCTTTGCATGTTTGTGACCTTATAGGTTCTTCGTCTATTTTTTTAATGGAATAAAATATTAGAAACCCGAAATGGGTTGTGGTTCGTAATAGACGTCATAAATGAATCTGATATCAGTAAGGGACACCCGCCGCAACGCGCGGGCATTCCCACTAGTTAGTATATATTACTAAACGAATTGAAATAAATAGTGATTTTAATATTATAATAATATATCATTTTTTAATACTTTTATTATTTTAATATTATAAAAATAGTTATTTTCTTTGCTTTTTAACTTTAATCCTTTGTCTAATATCAGGGGTTGGGATAAACTTGGTGTCAACCGGTATCGAATCAGTACTGGTATCGAAAATACCGGTACGGTACTGTTCGGTATCAGTATATGAAGGTAAAAATCAGCATTAATATAGAAAACCGGTTTGGGAAAAAAACCAGGTTTTGACATGTTTTCAAACCAGTTCGAGCTCAAACTGTGTCTTAAAGGTGAAATCACGAACTAGTCCCAAACCGGCAGGCTAGGTTGGACCCAAACTGATTTGGGCAAAACCAGTTTTTTTCACCAGGTCGATTCTGGGTCATTGGGCCCAAACCGATTTTTTTACACCTTTGATTTCTCTCTTATTTGGGAACACTTTCTCTCTAAATTTATAAAAAGCGGTAACGTTTCTCAAATATATATATTTCCTGTAAACAAATATTAAATAAGAAGTCAAACGTAAAAGAGTCAAGGATCATATAAATTATAAAGTAAGAATGTAAAGTCTAGCCACACCAAGAAATCCAAATCCATATGATACATAGCAAGTAAGCAACAGCCAAATGATTTACTACGCCTCCCACCATATACGTCATATTATTAACCATGTCATTTGATCCCTAAAGCAAAAATATTAAATATACCCTCTTTGTTTTAAAAATGTTTTCTAATAGATTAACATAGATTTTAGAATTTGAAATTGATAAATCTACCGTATATATATTAAGTTAAGGGGTTGGTTACCGTATAATTGGCATTAACATACGATGCGTACGCTGTGAAATATAACATGCGGATTTCACAAACTTGGACGATTACAACATGCGGATTTCACAAACTCGGACACTTCCAACATGCGGTTTCACAAACTCGGACATTTCTTCATAAACTCTGACAAATTTTCCAACATGCGTCTATTTTTTTCACAAACTCAGACACTTCTTCATAAACTCGGTCAAATTTCCAACATGCGGGATTTTTTTTTTCATGTACATGCGAATTTACCTCCCATCCAGAAAACCGCATGTTGTATACACAAAATCAACATGTTATAATTTCACAGCGTACGTTAAACCTAACTGTATTTTACACTTTCTCTATATATTAGAACCCTATGAAAAAATTATTAAAACCCTATGTAAAATTTCAATTTTTTTTTTAAATATGGAATATAACATACATATATTTGAACATTTTTGTAAAAAAAAAGCGCTGAGTATTTCTTTTTAAAAGAAAATGTTAAAAATTTCATGTTACATAATATATATGTCCAAAAAAATGTAACATACATATTTTGAATATTTTTATTAAAAAAAACCACTCGGTGATTTTTATATATATTTTTTATAAAAATGTTTAAATATATTTATGTTACATTATCTGTTTTTTAGAAAAAAATAAAAATATTAAATAGGATTTCTTGAGTTTTTTCAACTTAATTATGTTTTTCTTCCTATACTTCGCCTATATATATATATGTGTGTGTGTGTGTGTGCGCGCATGTTTTACATGCATGATTAATATATATAAGTAAAGATATTTATATATTAAAATTTTAACATGACTCGTAAGCTAAACTCAAATTTACATAAAAAGTATGTAGTGGCGGGCCGATAAAATATTTTCAAGAGTTGCAAACAAGTGGTTTAACAAAATTTTCAAAGGTTGCGAGTAGGACTTTGCCATATAAACTAAATTTTTTTAAGGAATACACCCGCCCACCCATAACTCTACCAAGTTCCGCCCCTGTAAGCATGAAAAGAAACTCAAATTTAATAAGTTTCATTTTAACTTTAACTTTAAAAAGCACAATTAATCAACTCTTAAAAAACAATAGGTTAGGCCAAAAAGATAAATAAGACAACCGAAGGAAGATTCATCATCAATAATTATTATTCGCTGTCACGCATCCCTCCCTCCTTCCCTCCTACTTAAACACCCACCCCCCAAATTCACATTTCACAAAAACCTTTCTACATCCATAAATAAATCAATTTCAAGTTTTCTACAGCAAGCAAGCAAGCAACCATGTGTGGTGGTGCTATCGTCTCCGATCTCATCCATTCTTCACGCCGCCTCAAAAACAACTCCTCCTCTGATCTCTGGCCCGAATTCAACAACCCATATGAAGCAGAATTCAACCACTTTGTCCAACAAACCCATCACAAGCGACCTCTTCCATATTCTTCAGGTCTCTCATTCCCTCCCTCCCTTTTCTGAATTATTTTTAACTTTATTATTGTTATTATTATTATTATTATTATTATTATTATTATTATTATTATTATTATTATTATTATTATTTACACTTTAACTTCTTCTGGTAGTGTTGTTTGTTTCTAACAACTTTTTGCCATAACAGGTGGGATGCATGAAACCACCAGGAAAAAACAGAGGAAGAATTTGTACCGTGGGATACGCCAGCGCCCATGGGGGAAATGGGCGGCGGAGATTCGCGATCCTAGAAAAGGCGTTAGGGTTTGGTTGGGTACTTTCAACACTGCAGAAGAAGCTGCTAGAGCTTACGACAAAGAAGCTCGTAAAATCCGAGGTAGAAAAGCTAAGGTTAATTTCCCAAACCATGAAGAAGAGTATTTTAATCGCAAAAACCCCAACCCGAATAACTGTTCCGGACCCTATAACGATATTCTTCTCGGGTTCTCTGACGAAGAAGTTATGGGTCCGCGTTTGGTGAAAGAAAACGAGAAGAAAGTTGTACAGAAGGAAGAGAATGAGGTGCAGAAGCTGTCGGAGGAGCTGATGGCGTATGAGTCGTATATGAAGTTTTATGATATTCCGTATCTTGAAGGGCAGCCGCCGGCGGTGGCTCCGGCCAATGCAGACGGTGGTGGTTCGATTGAGCTTTGGAGCTTTGATGATGGTGATGTAGCGTGATTTGGAAGTTTGCCTTTTGCGTGTTTTTAGTTTAAGTTTTTTTTTTTTTTTTCTTTCTTTCAAGTTTAAATAATTTTGTGTTAAATGTAAATTGTTGTGTTTGAACTTCTATATCTGTTGGGTAAAAGTAAGAAGTTTGGTGTAAAGGAAAGAAGTAGCCTTAACTCGGTTTGTTTTTGTTTTTTTAACGACTAACGACAAAATTTTATCATCAACAACGGGGCTAGCTAGGCGCTGGAAGTTTGTTTAACTTAGGGTGAAGGGAGTGGTGCGGCAAAGGCTTCGGCAAAGCCGATTGCCGAGCGGCAACACCTCCGCCATCCATTTTTCCCGCGCAGCAAAGTGGTGAACTCGGTTTCATGTCACCGATCGACAAAGAGGGAGGCAATTAATGATTGTTTGTTGGTAACGGCTATATGCCGTATAAGTTAAAAAAAAAACAGTTTTTTAATGTTATTTGTTTTTATTTAACACATAATTCTTTAAAAAAAAAAAAAAAAGTTTGCCACTTTCAAGTGTCTACACCACTGCCAACACTTTTCACCAAAGTTTAAACTCTTCACACTTGCTGACATGGCACACTCTGATTGGTCCATTTTAAAGTTTGCCACTTTCACTTGTTTAACCACTCCCTTCACCCTTATGAAGAGATCGAGGTTGGCTCGTTTAGTGTTTATGTTTCTAGAGCTCGTGTTCAACTTGCAAGTAGATTTTTATTGATTTTTTTATTAGTTAGCTTTTATACACGAATGACAAAATAATGTATGTTATTTAGTTGGTTTTATTAGAAAATTATATATAAGAACAATTATTATTGAATATTTATATATTATATAAAGTAAAACGTATATAAACAATGGCCATGTTTAGGCTCATGAACTCGTTTGAGCTTAGTAAATGAAGCAAGAGCTTGGAATGGTTTATTTATCACAAATGATTTGGCTCGCTCTCACCCCCTATGTTATTTATATGGTTTTATAATTGTTATCCATAACAATAATTTATAGACGTCGAAGAATCCTAACTTTGTTTAGGATAGGATTGGGTTTGCTAATCAAAATGGATTACATCGTATATTGTTGCCTGTTTACCTGTCACTTTGCTCTAAATTTTCTAATAATTTAGTAAAACATATACCTATTGTATTAGATTGTGATTTTATTATAACGTTAAATTAATCTACTTCTGTACTTCTATAGACACCTTTTCATCATACCATCTACTTTGGGCAGATTGTGATTGTTTATTTTTTCTTTTTTTAGCAACAATATTCGTTTAAATAAAGGATGTATTTGTTCAAATCCTAGGTCAAATATACACGTTTTATTCAACCCGAGGTCAAATTCAAATACTCTAGTCTATTTCCGTCTTCCTGAAAAACGTATAGATAGATGTTGGTCAATTAATTCACTTCTCCTTGCTGACTATGTAAACCAAGACTATTAAATGTTTTAAACAAATATTGCTGACTATGTAAACCAAGAATATTAAATGTTTTAAATATATAATATTATGAACCTAGTACAGTATAATAAATAAATAAATAAATATGCAAGTTGCATAAAATTTTCATATTTTTTTAACGGAACATGGTTTTGCACAAAACCCATCAATGAAAATACTGTGGACACATGTACGCAAGGGAATACGTTTAAAATGTTTTAGCATGGTAAAAAACTTATGTCTAATTAGTACAATAAAATATGTAACCAGTTCATAAAAAGATAATGTACAATACATTAAATGCTTTTATGTGAACAAAAGATATGGTTTTAAAACAAATAATGAAATAATGTTGAATTACATATTTTTAACAACTTTTTATGGTGCAAATCTAAAACTTATGTCTAATTAGTAAAATATATCTTGATAACCAACACGTGTTTATCTCATTAACTTTTTGATACTTTAGGTTTTCTTGTATCAGAGGCTGTGAACTTACTTAGTCGAGTTCAAAGGGTCATGCATAATAATGTTATGATCCGAGGTCTATGGATGTAATTATTAAAAGACTTGATTTTGCTATTAAAAAGAGGTAACGACGCAACTTGTTGCTTGTTTACCTTATATTTCAATGTAATTTCTATGCTAATGGTTTGGATCGTTAAAAAATTGGTATCTTTAATTTTAAAAAATAGGGTACTTTTTATTTGGTTGTTTACGACAATGTTTTAAAATCTGATTTTTATACCCGTATCGGATTTGGCTCAGAAATAATTTAACCGGGTCTATCGAGCGGTTCAACTAGGTGTACCAGGAGGTTTAACCAATTCTACCAACCGGTTTAAACCGGTTTTTAAAACATTGGTTTACGACTTTACGGTCTGGTTTGTTTGATCAGCTTTTTCTATGTTTCTTAAGTGGATGGCTAGCTACGGTTTTAGAAATGAGATGCCATTGGTTTGTATTAAAAAAAATTCGTTAAGAGTTTCTTGGGCAAGGGACCCGCCCGGTAAATTTAATATCATTTTGAAAGTTTGAACTAATATTTGTTTCAAAATCTTTATTTTGTATTAATTTTTTTAAATTGATAAACTAGTTCATTATTATAATACATATTCGTAATACATAACACAAAAACTAGTTCAATTTACACGGTTGGTTCCAAACCGGACCAAACAACTAAATCGTCAAATCATCAAAACCGAACCGTTTGAATCTCAAACCAGCCAGTCAACCAGTTTCAGCATCAATGAACTCTCTTCTTTTTACCCTTATATTCTATATAATGTGATACATCTTTCTCGAATGTATTTTAGATTAAAATGTAATGTGATACTCATTTGTATTTCAAACAATTAACACTATTATTAGTATGATAAAACTGTAATTTATATGTTGTTTTAATTTTTACGTTACTGTGATTAATGCACGTTTAAAGTATGTGCTAATTAAAGTACATTTTTTCTAGACCAATGCTTGATAACCAATTAACCACATAAATATACGCATATTAAACAACAACAAATATAAGTGTTAAGTTGGTGTAAAAAACAAGATTTTCTAAATAAATAAATAAATAAATAAAACAAGTGGTACAAATTGGTGTAAAAAACAAAATATTCTGGAAACAGAATTAATAGTGATTTCCTATGGGCAATATAAACGGCGCCCATGGTTTGAGTGTCCAACAACTTCCCTATTCCGTGACGTCATCATGTGCAGATTGTGTTACGTAGCTGCTGCTGCTTCGACCGTATCAAATTTTTATTTTTCTTTTACGGAAGAAATCGAAATACAACAATTAATCTTTTTGTTTTATAAAAGCGTTTGTTGAATTATCATATTTTTTGTAAAAGTGAATTCTAAAGTGTTAATGTGTAGATTTCATGTTCTAATCAGATGTGATGGATAGCTTTATGAGTCGCTTAGTCACATAATCTTTTATAAATTTAACCGAATATCATTCGTTTATTTCTGAAAACACAATAATAAATTCTATATTCTATTCTATGGTGGAGATACAATAGAAAGTTTATTTGGCTAGGAAGTGATCTTGACCATCCATTTAGTTAATCAATGGCTAAGATTAAATCAGGGAAATTGAAGGAAAGAAAAGAGGCGCGTGAGTTTGTTTAGGACATTCTAGTCAATCCAAGCCAATAGTTTCTCTCTCCTCCAATTCCCCCTCGTTTTTTAAACGTTAATAACTCTTTCATACGACATTATTTTTTTTATAAAAATTGCACAAAAAAAACGAGCGTTTTTTATCTTTAAAACGAGTATACTATTGCTATATTTTCAAAAAAAAAAATTTAAAAACCCAGTTGCGTAAAACGCAATAGAAAAACCCCCAGTTACGTAAAACGCAATGAAAAAAAAACCTAAAAAATAACATTTTTCTAAAACGCAATGCACCAAAAACACAAAGAAATGACTTATTTGTAAAACGCAATGGCCAGAAAACACAAAGAAATGACTCATTTCTAAAACGCAATGAACTGAATGTGTTTTACGTATAACGCAATGCACCCAAAACACTTAAAAATGTCTTATTTCTAAAACGCAATGGCCAGAAAACACTTAACGCAATGCCTAGAAAACACATAAAAATGTCTTATTTCTAAAACGCAATGGCCTAAAAACACAAAAGAAACTGTTCTCTCTAAAACGCAATGAACTGAATACACATAAAAATGTGTTTACCTAAAACGCAATGAGTAAAAACACTTCAAAAATGTTTTATTTCTAAAACGCAATGACCAGAAACTGTTGTTCACAGAACCAGAAACTGTCTAAAACGCAATGACCAGAAACTGTTGTTTACAGAACCATAATCTAACTAAAACGCAATGACCAGAATCTGTTGTTTACAGAACCAGAAACACTGTCTACGAATGCAGTTTTCCAGAGGCAATTTACAGCTCAACCCCAGCCAGGGGCTCTGCCCCTTGGACCCAGTTAGGGGCTCTGCCCCTTGGACCCAGCCAGGGGCTGCCGCCCCTGGGACCCCGCTACCAGGGGCGCTGCCCCCGGACCCCCACCAAGATCGTAAAACGCAATGACTAAATCAAAAACCCGGATCGTAAAAATGAAATTAAAGAATTTCTTACATGGATCGAAGTGATTTCTTTAACAATTGACGAAGTTTGAATGATAGAAACACTTATCAGCGCTCGAATCGAGTGATTATCTCCAAAATCACCGGAAAAAACAAGATTTTTTATGAAATTAAACTGGGTTTTCTTCAAAAAAGCTAAAGAACACGTTGATCGGGTGTTTGAATCATTGATTTGTGATGAAAATCGCACTATAATGTAGTGATTATTGAGATAGAAAGTGAAGAAATGGTTGAAGATGGTGGGTTTTGAAAATGGTGGGTTTTGAAAATGGTGGGTTTTGAAGTTACTGGGTTTTGAAAAGGAAGAAGAAATGGTTGGATTGACTAAAATACCCTTCATCTTTATTTTAAATGTTGCCACATGTCCTAATCCTATTGCTTCCTACACTTCCTAGCCAAAATAAACTTTCTATTTGATCTTTTCCCTTCTATTCTATTCTATAATACTACAATAATAAGATTGATTTAAAGGCGGTTTTTATTTTATTTTATCTTTTGTGATTTTTCTCTTTTGTCTTTTTGTTTTTTTTGTCTTTTTTTATACAATTATCTTTCAACTTTCATCATTGATTGATTTATGTTTCGACGTAAGTTTTTTTTAAAGAATCGTCAGGTCAAATAATATAATACGTATTTGTGGCGTACAATTTCTTTAACTTAACAAAACATTATAAATTAAAACGAGACAGGTCAAATATAATGTGTTTGCATAAGATGGTGTAAATTCAAGTTACTTTACGTTTCAATGCAGCCGCAACGTGCCGTGCCATTCTTTAACTTAATAAAACATTATATTCTTATGTGCTTATTTTTATGTACGTGTCAGTATAAATTTAAGTTGATTTACGTTTCAACGTAAGTTTCTTCCATAATATAAGTCTGGTCAAATATAATACGTTTTTGGCTTATTTTTATATACGTTTTTAGTTGATCTACGTTTTAGTGTAAACTTTGTTCGAAACGGGTCAGGTAAAAAATAATACGTTTTCATTAAACGTTATGAATTCAAATTAGTTTACGTTTAGACGCTGCCGCAACGTGCGAGGAAATTTACCGGTTATAATATATTATATTGACTAGAATTAAAATTTCTCATATTGCATAAAGAAGCTCAAAAGAGAGAGTATTTTATTTCGTAGGAGCCTTGAGGATGCATGTTGGAGAAAACTGTCAAAAGATAGGTTTACAAGTCAAAGAATCTCCACATTTAATAACATTGTATGTATATCACATTGGGTGTGTCTATTTATTTAATAACATGAAAAATAGCAATCATGGAGGCCACCAAAACCACCCAAGTTAGAGACATTGAAGATATGATGAAAGCACTTCCTCAATACACTCATAGTTGGGTGAAAGGCGGGGAAATCATGTACAAGTATCAAGGCATATGGTGCTATCCAAAGTTGCTCCAAGGTATAATTTCAGCACAACAAACCTTCATGGCTCAACCAAGTGATGTGTTTCTATGCAGTCATCCCAAAAGCGGCACAACATGGCTAAAGGCCATTGCTTTTGCCATCATCACCCGACAAAACTTCGATGAATCCAACACACCTTTGCTCACAAACCTCCCTCATAACCTCATTCCCTCCCTTCAGAAAAATAGTGAACAAATCGACAACTTATGTATAGCCACACACCTTCCTTACAACTTATTGCCAGAATCAATCCGAGCTTCAAACTGCAAGATAGTTTACATATATCGGAATATAAAAGATGTCATAGTTTCTTATTACCATTTCTTGTGCGGAATACATAAAGTACCCATAGAAGATGCCCCATTTGAGGAGGCAGTTGATGAGTTTTGTCGGGGTATCAATAGTTTTGGACCATATTGCGATCATATCTTAGGATATGCAAAAGCAAGCTTGGAGAGGCCCGATATAACTCTTTTGTTGAAATATGAAGATATGATAAAGGATCCTACAAGCAACGTGAAGAGACTTGCGGAGTTCATTGGGTATCCCTTTACAGCCCAAGAAGAGAAACAAGGTGTGATAGAAAGCATTATAAGGATGACTAGTTTTGAGAATTTGAGCAAGTTACAAGTAAACAAAAGTGGTATTCAAAATGGAGACCACGCTCGCGCTCTTGTGTCTGAAAACCGACTCTACTTCAGGAAGGGTAAGGTTGGAGATTGGGAGAACCGTTTCACGGATGAGATGAATGAAAAGATTGATAAACTCATCAATGAGAAACTGAGTCACACCGGCTTAGTTCTAAAATGAAAGGCTCAAGATTACACTAGAAGTTTATGGTTTTAAATAAGTGAGGGATATGTCTCTCATACTTTCCATCTATCATTATGTGATGTTCTTTCTTCCATATGTAACTACTAGGTTATCACCCGCGAACTTCGCGGGTCGGAAAATTTAATCTGCATTATCACAAAGTCTATAAATAATAAACAAAGTAATATATTACATAAATTACTTATTTACAAAGTGAAAATACAGCCAATAAGATTTGTCAAATATAGTGCTTCAAGATGAATAATATTACAAAATTTGTCAAGAACACATTCTTTACCTCCAAAACCAAACCAAAAAAAAGATAGAAAAATGTTGTGAAATATGAATATATGATACTGGCTTACGGGTTGTGATTTGTCACAATGAATTGTTGCCAGAAACCCATTACTAATTACTATAAAGCCATTTTTAGTGAATTCGCTCGCTTCTTTGTCTCAGCAAATACTAATGTAAGAATTTGTAGAACATTAAAATTGATATGCACTTATATGGATCTAAATAATATGTAATTAGCACTTTATTACTTTACATTACTTTGCCATTAGATCTCATATCTCTTTGAGCATGAAGATTGGTAAGATGGCTTTTTATGTCACTCTCTTGAACAAATTCCACCCTTTGAACAATCAAAACAACACTTGAGCCAACCTTAATGGTTCACCCCAAATGTAATCCTAAGCTAAAAAGTGTGATTTACCTTTATAAGCTATAATAACCCAATCTATGCTTTCAGCTTACAACCAACCATTAACATAGAAGCTTTTACAGATTGGATGCCATGAAGTACAAAAGCAAAATATGTTGCTTATTACAAAATATGTTGCTTATTACAACATCTCATGTATTTGAAGGTAATATTCGGTAAAATACCCGTACCGTACCATACCAAACGAACCAAAAGTACTGGTACAAAAAACGCCAAAAAGTGGGTACCGATTCGGTACCAAATACCAAATGCTTATCCTTAAGTGAAAAGAATAATATATATTTGTCGCCCCAACAAATCAAATTGATCCCTCAACTAAGATGGTTAAAATAAATATTAAATCCATAAAAATGGCGTAGATGCGGAATCTAATGACGAAAGTACATGTGAAGAAAAAAAGTAACGATCGAGCAAATGATCTTTATAGATGAATTGAGCCGTGACAAGGGCAGTGGAAGCAAACCCCAACTTGAACCACACCAATATCATCCTCATCGTCTTTGATTCATAATTCAGCAATGAAAATGGCGAGCAGCGTGTCCTGTTAGGAATAAAAGATAGCATTAACCTGGATTGTTATCAAACGTATCAAGCGTGTCCATTGCTTCCTTTTGAATCAAATGCTCCTCGTTCGTTTCTTCTTCAACATTTCATAATCTCTCCTACACGCGTATGCAGTGTATCAATATATCACAACATCTCAAAATAAAACAAAACTAATCAAATCAATATAATACCTCATTTCCACAACATCTTTATGCATCCCGTCAATATCCGTCTTAATAGTCGCCACCTGTTCATTCTCCGCTCTCAATCTGCTAAAATCTTTAGTAAGAGTCTGAACCTGATTCGACAACTCTTGCCTTAACGAATTCAACTTCTGCACCTCATTTCTCAAATGATTAACATCCGCCCTCAAAAGCTCGGCATCACGAAGCTCCGCCTTGAGCTTCCTTCCTCTATCAATCAAATCACGCGCGTGTGCATTTTTGGAATGATCTGACTTAACCTATGAATCTCGTCTTTGACCGCAGTCAACTCCCTCTGAAGAACCACATTTTCTTCCACCACATGTCCATTTTCCGCCATGATCCGTTGTATATCATGATGTTGGAGCTCAAGTTCCTCTTCAAGAACCGCAGGGTAAGGTGGGCCCTGGTGCACCACCACAGGCGGTGGCGCGTCACGGACCTCTCGTGGCATACGGTTTCTTCCCGACATAATGATTCAAGATACCTGAAAACCAATTTACTCAATAATCAGTATGCGACTTTTTTTTAACCTAAACTATAATATAATTCATTTCAAATTAATATAAAACACAAAACTTTTTACCATGTTTTATTGATATAAAGCACATGTGAATCATTGCAATAAAAAGGAGGATTTTCAAAGTTATGAACAAAAGCTAAATAAATAAATAAAACCATAATTGTTGCTGGGATCAGAATGAAAAGCAATAGAATAATAATGATTACTAAATATATACTGAATATACCATAATAACATGGAAAATAGCAATCATGGAGAGCACCAAAAGCCAAGTTAGAGACATTGAAGAGATGATGAAAACACTTCCTCAATACACTCATAGTTGGGTGAAAGGCGGGGAAATCATGTACAAGTATCAAGGCATATGGTGCCATCCAAAGTTGCTCCAAGGTATAATTTCAGCACAACAAACCTTCATGGCTCAACCAAGTGATGTGTTTCTATGCAGTCATCCCAAAAGCGGCACAACATGGCTAAAGGCCATTGCTTTTGCCATCATCACCCGACAAAACTTCGATGAATCCAACACTCCTTTGCTCACAAACCTCCCTCATAACCTCATTCCCTCCCTTCAGAAAAATAGTGAACAAATGGACAACTCATGATAGCAGCCACACACCTTCCTTACAACTTATTGCCAGAATCAATCCGAGCTTCAAACTGCAAGATAGTTTACATATATCAGAATATAAAAGATGTCATAGTTTCTTATTATCATTTCTTGTGCGGAATACATAAAGTACCCATAGAAGATGCCCCATTTGAGGAGGCAGTTGATGAGTTTTGTCGGGGTATCAATAGTTTTGGACCATATTGCGATCATATCTTAGGATATGCAAAAGCAAGCTTGGAGAGGCCCGATATAACTCTTTTGTTGAAATATGAAGATATGATAAAGGATCCTACAAGCAACGTGAAGAGACTTGCGGAGTTCATTGGGTATCCCTTTACAGCCCAAGAAGAGAAACAAGGTGTGATAGAAAGCATTATAAGGATGACTAGTTTTGAGAATTTGAGCAAGTTAGAAGTAAACAAAAGTGGTATTCAAAATGGAGACCACGCTCGCGCTCTTGTGTCGGAAAACCGACTCTACTTCAGGAAGGGTAAGGTTGGAGATTGGGAGAACCGTTTCACGGATGAGATGAATGAAAAGATTGACAAACTCATCAATGAGAAACTGAGTCACACCGGCTTAGTTCTAAAATGAAAGGCTCAAGTTGGCTCTACTCTACACTACAAGTTTATGGTTTTAAATAAGTGAGGGATCGATATGTCTCTCATACTTTCCATCTATCATTATGTGATGTTGTTTCTTCCATATGTAACTATGTTGTTGTATTGTTTGTATGTGTTACAAATTTGAACTATGTTGCTGTGTTGCATGTGTTTCAGATTTAAACTATATTGTACTTGTGTAATATTGCATTTCTATCAATAAAGATAGTTTCTTTGCTTTGGTTTGCTTTTTGAGAGATTTGCCAAGGCTAAACGTTATGGGGGCCCGCCTTGGCCCGGCGCCGCACCCCCACACCGCCCCCCTCTAGGGCGTCCCGGCTTCTCCGTCTCCCCAACGACGTATGTGACGGACCAACTTTTTGAAATAAAGCCGTTGCCAATGGCTATTTAAAAAAAAAAAGGTTTTTTCACTTTTAATAAATACCCTACCTCAATCCATTTTTTATATCTAAAATCTCCCAACTTCTCCCTTCTCTCATCAATTTTTATAAAAAAAACTCCATCTTTTTTATAAAATCATGAATCCGTTCAACCCAAACAATCCCAACCCGAACAATCCCAACCAGAACCCGAATCAAGTTAACTTTTTTTCGACTCCCGCTTACACTCCGACTATCGATCCTTCATGGGTGTCTCCCCAATTTACGTTTTCAGGTTTCCAACAATCACCCAACGCGTTCAAACAAATGTCTCAAGTTCAACAATGCAACATTACCAAGCACTCCAACAAATGATGCTACGCAACTCGTTTGAATCTCAAGCGCAATTCCAATCGCAACCGCCAACACCCCCCCCCCCCCCGGATCCACTTGACGATGATGAAGTCATCCCCAAATCGCTACCTCAAAATCTCAAGCGCAAAAAAACAAGGGGAAGGCGGTTGAAACCGTAGTCGAAACCAAAGGCGGATCGAAACCAAAGCTGAGACCTTGGACAAAATTAGAGGAGGAGGCGCTAGCAATTGCGTGGGTTAAGTCCTCAACTTGCCCGATTGTCGGTATGAACCAAAGTTTATTTTTTTAATTTAAATTTAAAAAGATTTATTTTTTATTTTACTAAGGCATTTTTTTAAATTTAGGGAACAACCAAACGGGTACCGGTTTGTGGAAGGCGATAACGGATAAATTTAACGCGCTTATGGAGCAAGGCCCGATGCGTGATATCGATTCCGTCTCCGGCAAGTGGCGTAAAATGAGCAAGGCCATCAACACCTTTAGCGGGTTTTATAACCAAATTTACACTAATCCTCCTAGTGGGAGTAACGACGAGGACATTCTCAACCTTGCTTTGGCTAAATGGGAATCTAAGAATACAACTCCTTTCCAACACCTCCGAGCATGGAACGTTTTAAAGAAAGAAAACAAATGGAGGCCGGTTCCAAATGAGGTCGCAACCGCCAAACGGAGTAAAACTTCCGAGTCCGGAAGTTATAGTGCGGGAGGCTCCACCGCTCGTTGTCACATCAACATAAACGACGACCCGGAATTTGACGAGGACGTGTTGGCCGTTCACGAGTCGGAACATCCCCCCGGAAGGGACAAAGCAAAAAAGGAGGCGACCGGAAAGAGAAAAGGGGGCGGCTCAAGCAAAACGTCTTCCGGGGCGGGTTCGAAAATGGACAAGTTGATATCCGAATTCCGTTCGTTCAAAGAGCTCACGGCGGAAAAATATGGTTATAAGAAAAACTTGTCGGCCGACTATGCTAGAGCGGAGGATTTTAGGATTATGAGGTTGGATCTCGACACGGTTCCGGAGGATGAACGCGAGGTTTACCGGAGGATGAAATAGGAAGTTAAGAAAAAATGGATGTCGTAGGTTGTTTCGTATTTTTTAGTCGTATCGTTATTTATTTTTTTCGCTTTTATGTTTTCCGTTTCTAGGATTAGTAATTTTAATTTTTAGGAAATGTAATTTTTTTTATGTTATGTAATGGATTTAATTATGTTGTTTTATGTATTAATTTTACTTAATTTTTAAGATGTTTTTATCAAATTAACCAAAAAAAAGTTAAAAAATTATAAAATAATTGGTGTGGGGTAGGTCCATCCTCCACCCCCTTCATTTTGCTAGGAGGGTCATCCCATGAAGGATGGTGATGTGGCGTCCTACGTGGCTATGTTTAGTCTCATGAACTCGTTTGAGCCTAGTAAGTGAAGCACGAGCTTGGACTCGTTTATTTAACAAGCTTTTTTTGGCTCATTCTAACTTTTAGTGGGCCAAAATCGAGTAGCTCACAAATGATTTTGCTCGTTATCAATTATCACCCCTATGTTATTTATATAGTTTTATAATTATTAGCCATAACACCATAACAATAATTTCTAGACTTTGAAGAATCCTAACTTTGATTACGGTAGGATAGGATTGGGTTTGCTATTTAAAATGGGTTACATCGTAACTTGTTGTCTGTTTACTTGTCACTTTGCTATAAATTTTCTAATAATTTAGTAAAACATATATACACCTGTTGTATTAGATTGTGATTTTTGGGCAGATTGTGATTGTCTATTTTTTCTTTTTTGTAACAACAATATTCGTTTAAATAAAGGATGTATTTGTTCAAATCCTAGGTCAAATATACACGTTTTATTCAACCCGAGGTCTAATTCAAATACTTGCCTATTTCTGTCTTCCTGAAAAAGTCGTATAGATGTTGGTCAATTAATTCACTTCTCCTTGCTGACTATATAAACCAAGACTATTAAATGTTTTAAATAAATATGGCTGACTATGTAAACCAAGACTATTAAATGTTTTAAATAAATAATATTATGAACCTAGTACAGTAATAAATAAATATGAAAGTTGCATATAATTTTCATATTTTTTTAACGGAACATGGTTTTGAACAAAACCCATCAATGAAAATGCTATGGACACGTACGCAATGGGCTAATGAGGTGGTGGTGGAGTAGTAAGGGAGAGACTTGGTGTTCTAAGGGACCAAAGTTCGATTCCTGATCTCCCCATTATTTTCTGCGGCACCTGGTGATGATGGGAGACTAGGCGAAAAGGTGGAGATCGCTAGTTCGATCCTTGAACTGAGCGGGTTTTACCTCACCGCACTGTCGTGCCTTCGGGTGAGTGTTCACGGGCTTCGGCCCTAGGTGAGGGTTTTCCCCGGTTCGGAGGCGAGTGTATCCCGATGTGGTGAATTTCGACATTAAGCTATTTAGAGGATTCGTTGGCCGTTAAAAAACATGTACGCAAGGTAATACGTTTAACATGTTTTTGCATGGTAAAAAACTCATGTCTAATTAGTACAATATATAACCAGTTCATAAAAAGATAATGTACAATATACATTAGGCTTTTATGTAAACAAAAGATATGTTTTTAAAACAAATAATGAAATAATATTGAATTACATATTTTTTAACAACTTTTTATTGTGCAAATCTAAAACTTATGTCTAATAAGTACAATATATCTTGATAACCAATACGTGTTTATCTCATTTACTTTTTGATACTTTGGGTTTCCATGTATCAGAGGCTGTGAATCTACTTAGTCGAATTCAAAGGGTCATGTATAATAATGTTATGATCCGAGATCTATGGATGTAATTATTAAAATACTTGGTTTTGCTATTAAAAAGAGGTAGTGGCACAACTTGTTGCTTGTTTACCTTCGATTTCAATGCAATTTCTATCCTAATAGTTTGGATCAATAAAAAATTGGTATCTTAAATTATAAAAAATTCTAAAAATTTGGTTAGTAGTTTGAAAACCTTGTAAGATACAAACAATAGAGTACTTTTTATTTGGTTGTTTACGATAATGTTTTAAAATCCGATTTTTATACCCGTATTGTATTTGACTCAGAAATGGTTTAATCGAGTCTATCGGACAGTTTAACTGAGTGTACCGGGAGGTTTAACCGGTTTTAATTTTAAGTTGGGTAAATACACAATTAAGGAGTTTTTTAAGGGGAAATATGCAATTGTCCCAAAATTTATCTATTCATGTAAATAATAAATGTTAAAACGACCTCTTCAATTTACACGGTTTCAAACCAGACCAAACACCTAAATCGTCAAACCATCAAAACCGAACCGTTTGAATCTCAAATCAGCCAGTTTGCTTCAGTTTAGTAACGTCAACCGGTTTCAGTGTCAATGAACTCTCTTCTTTTTACCCTTATAATCTATGTTATGTGATACATCTTTCTCGAATGTATTTTAGATTAGAATGTACTCTATGTTATGTGATACATCTTTCTTTTAATTTTTACGTTATTACTGTGATTAAGACCACCCGTAGTGGGCGTCATTTTTGTCAAAATTGGCCCTAAAAACGCCCCATTTCGCCCCTCACTCGCCCCCCACGGCGTTATTGGGCGTGTTCTCGGCTGAAACTTGTTTTGGCGTGTTTTGAATAACGCTGAAGGGGCAATTGTTTGGCCAATCATTTTTTAGCTTCCTTTTTTTAGCCAATAGGTTTTTTGGTTGGTTTTTTTATTTATATTTAATTCTCTACACTCTTTTAACATAATGCCCACATCACCACTACACTCATTTTAGAAAAACGCCCAATAATGCTCATTGCCCACTACGCATGGTCTAATGGACGTTTAAAGTGTGTGCTAATTAAAGTACATTTTTCTAGACCAATGCTTGATAACCAATTAACCACATAAATATACGCATATTAAACAACAAATATAAGTGTTACAAACTGGAAATAAAATATAGAGTTAAACGTCATTTTACTCCCATAGTTTTGAGACATTTTGTCGCAACCCCCGATCCCTTATCTGTCCCGGGAACGGGCGGACGCGAACTTAGAGTTTCGGTGGTATCAGTCGATTAATTTGGCAGCGGAATTTACGTCAGGACCGTAGTTAGGAAATGTTTATCAGAGTAAAACCACCATATTTAATATTAATAAACACATGGGTAAAACCCAAGTTTCTTATTACAATACTTTTATAGGGACAAACCCTATTTTATTGAATTTAAAACATCGTGTTTTAGATAACTTTTATAGCCACTTATTTTCCAAGCTGTCAGTGCTCTCGAGCTGGCTTTTTCCCAGTTGGCTTTCACATTGTGTTACCTGAAACATGTTTTAAAAATATTTTGTCCGCGGGAAATACTGGTGAGTGAATCCCAATTTAATCAAAACAAGTTTTATCAATTACCACAGTATTGAGATCGATTACAATGTTTATATCTACACAATTACCCATTCAGTACTTGCCACTCGACCGTATCTATGGCTATGGTCATATCACACATTGGCTACTCGTCGTCCAATTGTGAAAGTTATCAAGTAATGTATACAAAACCCCATAATACCGGCGATAATTGAAGAATTACACGACTCACATACTGGTAATATGATATAAACAATTGAGGTTTTATAAAACAGTTGACACAAAAAGGAGATTACTCACGTTGCTATCTTAAGCTTCTCGTAAGGGTTTCCTGGATATAATCTATAATTTATACAAATGTACATTGGTTAGTATCATAACCCTTTAAAGAATATAAATGATACCCTCCCCGAGACGGCATTCCAACAACTACGTCGGGCAGAACCATGACAGTTGTTACGGAACCCTAAATCAATCGGGCAGCGTAACTATTATGAAACCGGGGTTATAATACTTACAATGAAGCAGAACCTCGCTAATTAGGGGGTATTATGCCCGAAGATTATTATTATTCTTCAGAAAGTCGAGAATGAAAGAAAGAATGAACGATTGAAAGTGAAATCCGAAGCCTGCTATTTATAGTTATGATATTGAGTTCTGTCGCGGCCCGCGTAAAAGACAAGGGACCCTTACGCGGCCCGCGTCAACATCGGTCAACCTAATAGCTTGTCCCGGTCATCCTATAGACCGCCACCATGATGACACGTGTCGTCCTCTGGGTGTATCCGCGTTTCATGGTCTCTCGCGGCCCGCGTAAGAGTGAGCTTAAACTTACGCGGCCCGTCTCAACTAAAGGAATTTGCGCAGTCAATACCAGCCTTGATACCGCCCGCGTGATAGGATTGGGTGGGTCTACGCGGCCCGCCTCAGCCCTATATTTCTTGTTTTTGATTTATTTTATAAACTATAATATAATTCGGGCTCGGTTTTCGCATACGGGGTATAATATAAGACATATTGGGGTATGTACTATATTTTTAGGATGTCGGAAATTATTCGAGGGTGTCAGTTTTCTGGAGGGTTGTTACATTCTCCCCACCTTGTTTTAGAGCTCGTCCTCGAGATCTACTGGAATAAGTGTGGATAATCTCTTTGCATTTCAGATTCAAGCTCCTATGTGTATTCAGGTCCTCTTTTGGGGTCTCACATCACTTTGACTAGAACTAATCTCTTGTGCTTGAGATTCTTGATTTGAATGATCTTGTCAATTATTCCCTGCACTATCTCAGGTCCAGATAGTTGCTTTTCCCCAAATTTCTACCCAATAGACTGGGGTTTGACACTTTTGTCCATAAAGTGCTTCGAATGGTGCAGCATTGATACTTGTGTGATAACTATTAAAATTCTTATGAAAGGTAAGTGATCGTTTGACCTTTTGGTGAATTTACTTGAATTGACTTTTGATCACATAAAGTACTGGCTTTATTGGCTATTAACCAATCTATTCTTAAAACAATATCAAATCCTACCAGATTCATTGGGTAAAGATTTGTAATAAACTTATGGTTTAGAATTTCTATTCTTGCTTCCTGCAAGATTTCAGAAATCTTAATGGTTTCTCCATTGGCTGCCTCTACTAGACATACTTGTGGTAGTTTAGTTAATGACTGATTTAGAAATTTGCAATACGAAGTATTAATAAAACTTTAGTTTGCACCAGAGTCAAATAATACTGTAGCAAAAATATCATTAACTAAAACATACCAGTGATCACATCCGGGATCATCTTTGCTTCTTCTGCCGTTAGAACAAATGCTCTAGCATTTTTAGTGTTCTTGTTGTTCGTAGCTGGAGCTAATTTTGGACAGTTTGGCTTGATGTGACCTTGTTCACCACAGTTATAGCATATCCTGTTGTTTTTCTTCCTGCAGTCTTCTTCCTTGTGTCCCGATATTTTGCAGAAGTTACAATATATGGAACATCTTCCTGAGTGCTTTCTTTTGCAATCCCTACAGTAGGGTGCAGAGGTAGAACCTATATTTTTCTCATGATTAGAATTTCCAGAGTGAAATTCTTGTGTAAGCTTCTGGGTTAGGTTCCTTTTCTGATCTTCTTCTCGGGTACGGATTAATTCATCAGTCAAGGTATTTGCTAGTTCTACAGCTTCTTCTATAGTTTGAGGTCTAGCTGCCTTGACTACATGTCTTATCTCTCCAATTAATCCCCAGATATAACGGGAAATTAACACCGGTTCTGGTGAAGCAAGAGTTAGCACTATTCTAGCATATTCGAAGAATAACTTAGTGTACCCTTTGCTATCCACACCAGTCATCCTAAGGTTTAAGAATTTGTTTGCAATCTGTTCCTTTTCATTGGGTGGGCAGAATTTCCTTTCCACCTTGTCCTTAAACTCCTCCCATTCCATATTGTAAGTTTTATCAATTCCCTTAGTTTGGAGGATAGTGTTCCACCATTCTAAGGCTGAGTTCTTAAACAGATTAGAAGCAAACAATATTTTATCTTCTTCTGCGCACTTGCTTATTCTTAAGACTGCCTCAGTCTTTTCTATCCAGCGTAGGGTTGCAATGGCCTCTTCGTTGCCCGAGAATTCCATTGGTTTGCAGGACCAGAATTCTTTGTAAGAACAATCATAAGGCATGGTTCTTCTTCTTTTGGGAATGGGTGCTTGAAGTAAGGGTCCATTGTTCACGCTGGGTTCTGGTTCAATTGGTCGCTTACTGCTATGTTTACTCTTGTTATCAGCATCCTTAAGAGTTTGAAGAATAAATGGCATTGCATCTATAATTCCTTGTGCTACTATGTGTTGGATAGCACTATTATCCACTTGGTTTCCGTTGTTATTGAGGCTAGGATTCTCATTAACCAAGTTAATGTTGCTCTGGTTATCATTATTCAGATTTTCTTGATTTACTTCGTCGGCCATCTGAATTTTTTTTTAAACATCTACCAAATATTAATATCATAGAATAATATTTAATATAGCAAATCACATGATACGCAATTTAGCCAAAAGCGTCGATCATTGCGATTTTACTCTATTCATCTATTACATACCAGTACTGAAATTAAAATTTTCATTACCGACTGAAATAAATAATAATAGGCATCCGTACACATATTTATTTTATTTTATTATTATTATTATTACTATTATCGTTTTTGCCATCACATGGATTCATCCAGAAATTCATATTATGCTTATCGTATTTTCATACGAGTCGCTCTCCCACCTGTCTTATTCTCTTACTATTTTCTTGAATTTCTTTCCCAAGAGTCCTAAGTTCTTGTACGTTTTCTGCACTCATTGGGGTACATGTTCTAGGACTGGGTTCAGAATCTGGGGTGCAGGTTACTGATATGGGGTGTAGGTGCCTGAATTCGATAAGGATTTTCTAAAACTTCCCTAAGGTTTATATTATAGTAATAGGGATCTAGAGGATCCAAACCTGGATAGGCTCCTAAGTTTTATGAAGAAACACACAACATTCTAAGTTAAAATTTTGTAAATCACAAAATAACAAAATGGTAATTTAGAAATTTTCTAAAATTTATTTAAAACAACTATTGCTAGATTACAACTGAACTTTCGAATTTATACTAACCGTTTATTTAATAGTTTAACATTTCCGACTTGTAAGTGTCGCAGGTGCTAGAACTGGTTTTGTGATTTAACTTATAAGTTAGCATTTACTGCTACAGTAGCTAACATGTAGAGATTTGCCCATTTTTCGTCTAATTTATCTTCCCAAGGTGGGTTACTGCCTATTTTCTGGGTTTCCTGAGACTTTTTCATGTTCTCTTGAGTTTTTCTAAGAATCCAGCTTCTTTTACTAGGGGTAAGTGGATTTTCAAACTGTGCTTTACGGACAAATATTCCCTCCTCACTATCTGCTGAGTATCTTGAGGAATTTGTTTGAGATGAACTTCCCTTTTCTTTCGGTGAACTATCTAGTTTATGATAGATGTCCGAAATTCTTTTCTTACTCATACTGTAAACTTAACAAATAGTCAAATAACACATAACAATAATTACAATTATGCACGTATTTTCATAATTTATTTCCTAACAAAATATAACTTTAAGTGTCAGCAGAACACTTCTTTGGCTTAGACCAGTGGCTAGGCTCTGATACCACCTTCTGTCGCAACCCCCGATCCCTTATCTGTCCCGGGAACGGGCAGACGCGAACTTAGAGTTTCGGTGGTATCAGTCGATTAATTTGGCAGCGGAATTTACGTCAGGACCGTAGTTAGGAAATGTTTATCAGAGTAAAACCACCATATTTAATATTAATAAACACATGGGTAAAACCCAAGTTTCTTATTACAATACTTTTATAGGGACAAACCCTATTTTATTGAATTTAAAACATCGTGTTTTAGATAACTTTTATAGCCACTTATTTTCCAAGCCGTCAGTGCTCTCGAGCTGGCTTTTTCCCAGTTGGCTTTCACATTGTGTTACCTGAAACATGTTTTAAAAATATTTTGTCAGCGGGAAATACTGGTGAGTGAATCCCAATTTAATCAAAACAAGTTTTATCAATTACCACAGTATTGAGAGCGATTACAATGTTTATATCTACACAATTACCCATTCAGTACTTGCCACTCGACCGTATCTATGGCTATGGTCATATCACACATTGGCTACTCGTCGTCCAATTGTGAAGGTTATCAAGTAATGTATACAAAACCCCATAATACCGGCGATAATTGAAGAATTACACGACTCACGTACTGGTAATATGATATAAACAATTGAGGTTTTATAAAACAGTTGACACAAAAAGGAGATTACTCACGTTGCTATCTTAAGCTTCTCGTAAGGGTTTCCTGGATATAATCTATAATTTATACAAATGTACATTGGTTAGTATCATAACCCTTTAAAGAATATAAATGATACCCTCCCCGAGACGGCATTCCAACAACTACGTCGGGCAGAACCACGACAGTTGTTACGGAACCCTAAATCAATCGGGTAGCGTAACTATTATGAAACCGGGGTTATAATACTTACAATGAAGCAGAACATCGCTAATTATTCTTCAGAAAGTCGAGATTGAAAGAAAGAATGAACGATTGAAAGTGAAATCCGAAGCCTGCTATTTATAGTTATGATATTGAGTTCTGTCGCGGCCCACGTAAAAGACAAGGGACCCTTACGCGGCCCGCGTCAACATCGGTCAACCTAATAGCTTGTCCCGGTCATCCTATAGACCTCCACGATGATGACACGTGTCGTCCTCTGGGTGTATCCGCCTTTCATGGTCTCTCGCGGCCCGCGTAAGAGTGAGCTTAAACTTACGCGGCCCGTCTCAACTAAAGAAATTTGCGCAGTCAATACCAGCCTTGATACCGCCCGCGTGATAGGATGGGGTGGGTCTACGCGGCGCGCCTCAGTCCTATATTTCTTGTTTTTGATTTATTTTATAAACTATAATATAATTCGGGCTCGGTTTTCACATACGGGGTATAATATAAGACATATTGGGGCTATGTACTATATTTTTAGGATGTCGGAAATTATTCGAGGGTGTCGGTTTTCTGGAGGGTTGTTACACATTTTGCCATTTTAGTTAAAATGTTTCATTTTCCGCATGTGGATCCAAAAAAGTTATACCGTTGTCATTTTAACCCACTAGATTAATTTCATCCATTTTTTCTTGTTAACGAGAAGAGCAATTCGGTGATTTTATATGTAATTTTGTTAACTAGAAGGACAATTTAGCCATTTAAAATGACCGAATTGCCCTTCTCGTTAACAGAAAAAATGGATAAAGTTAACTCAATAGACTAAAATAGCCATGGTGAAACCTTTTTGGTCACACAGTCGAAAAATAAAACCTTTGGACTAAACTGTCAAAATGAAACAAACCACAAATTTAACTCTAAATTATATAACAAGTTGTACAAATTGGTGTAAAAAAACAACACTTTCTAAATAATAAATAAATAAAACAAGTGGCACAAATTGGTGTAAAAAACAAAATATTCTGGAAACAGAATTAATAGTGATTTCCTATGGGCAGTATAAACGGCGCCCATGGTTTGAGTGTCCAACAACTTCGCTGTTCCGTGACGTCATCATGTGCAGATTGTGTTACGTAGCTGCTGCTGCTTCGACCGTATAAAATTTTGAATAATACTTATTTTCTTTTACGGAAGAAATCTAAATATAACAATTAATCTTTTTGTTTTATAAAAGCGTTTGTTGAATTATCATATTTTTAGTAAAAGTGAATTTTAAAGTGTAAATGTGTAGATTTCATGTTCTAATAAGAGGTGAATTTTATAGTTTTGAACTGCGTACGCGTCAGAGAATATTGTACCAATAGGAACCGTATTGCCCAATACGCTTTCTATTGGTGTCGCATCTAATGCTTCAAACCCTATGGGAAGCATATTGGTCTATATGGTTTCTATTGAAGGATGTACAAAAATTTTAGGGGATGTGTAGATACCATCACCATGGTTGAATTATCATATTTTTAGTAAAAGTGAATTTTAAAGTGTAAATGTGTAGATTTCATGTTCTAATCAGAGGTGATGGATAGCTTTATGAGTCGCTTAGTCACTTTCAAATTAAATTATTTCATGCTATACTAAATCAATAAACAATAATTCTATAGTACAGAAGTGTTTTTATGAAAAGAACGAGATGCTATTTTTTTTTTCTGAAAAACAAAAGTGTTAATTCAATATATAAAAAATATATTTTTATGGATTATGTAATGTATTTTAATTCTTATGTAACTATATTGTAATTCTTATGTAATATATTTTTTGATCATGTTTGTAGTATTTTCACTATTTTGTTTCCTGATTTAATGGACTTTATCTCGAATATCCAATTGCTTAATTCA